>OY770135.1:1255000-2505000 GCA_963669345.1 Gortyna flavago
GGTGAAATTGAAAACATGCGACAAATCGAAATGCTAGATTGTACTCATCATTATGAACAACTTTTACCATGGGACCAAAGCTGAAATCGCAAAAAAAAAACTGCTGTTTCCTACATTTATGTTCGCATAACTCGTCAAAATGTAGGGAACAGCTGTTTTTTTTTCCCGATTTTAGGTTTGGTCTCATAGTAAAAGTTGTTCATAATGATGAGTACAATCTCCCATTTCGATTTGTCGCATGTATTCAATTTCAACCTGTATACAATTAGATAACGCTTATCTGAAAATTACGTTTTCATACTTCTAAAATTATTTACAAAAGAGATTCAATATTTTCCATTCAATTATAATACATGCGGCGTTCCACAGAGCTCAACAATTGGTCCTGTATTGTTAATCATTTTAACATACCTACGTAGGTACGTGAGATCTGGCTAATATTTTACTAGTAGGTACCTACAAGGTGTACAGTGGCAGAATACAAATTTAGAAAAATAAAAAAGTAAAACTACATGTCTAATACAAATAATGTTTATTGTTATTTAAAAACAATAAATGCGGATTTTATTTTTTGAAAATCTCGTTCTCCAAATGTTGACCCTTTTTTTTTTTTTTTTTAAGGATGGGAAATCATCCAATGACCCCTCCCGCTCTGGGTGGAGCGGAAGGGAGTGTCAGACTCTTACTGACTAAAACCCATCCGTGTTCCTTCCTTAGCCCTTTGTATTCCGGGGCAGCGGTAACCCTTTCGGACAATCCCGCTGCCCCGGCAGGCTTCGGCCCTGACGGGCCCCTCCTTCGATGCTGACATCTCTTTGAGGCGCGCGTGGAACACATACGCGCCGTCCGGCACGGGCCTGGTCCTGATCGGACGGCGAGCTACCCATTACTCGCCGTCCGCAGGCCCGCGCCTACGGTGGCCGGGAGTCGTCACTCGAGTCTAGCACATTCGTCAAATCTAGCACGCATGTTTTCATAAACGCGTTTACACTGAATCGTGTAAATCTTGAACGATTTGAATTTTATACGGATGGAACTTGATTTTTTCATGTATCAAATCGGAAAGGGATCGGCACCGTATCACCTTTCGCCTCGCCGTCAAACAGGCGGAAGCACGTAACTCCGATACGTCGACTCGGCTACGGCTACGCGACGCCGCGCTTACGGCTCGCGATTACGTTACGATTCCGATTAGTGTGCGTTGCAGTAGGGAGTTTCATACAAAGAATACTGAACGGCTCGAGTTGATACGGTGCCGATCCCATTCCGGTTTGACCTTTATACGTACAGCTGTACGTAAGGTTGATTTCGTAATTCCTAATATCGATGAACGTGCAGTGGTAAAAGGGGATTTTCAGTCACCAAACCATAACACATTCAACATTTTCGTCCGTGGCTACCGCTGGTATAGGTCTTGGTGTGGAGCTGCTGTTGAATGTTGATCCTGTAGCTCTGAACTTTGCTACCCAAGACTTATAAGGTTGATCGATGGTCCATCACGTAGGTAATCGACGAATATCGTAACGATTACTAAGTCGAGGACGTGTTTCAGTAAGCGAAAATCCACTTGAAATGTACGCCTCGATGGCAAAAGCGCGTTGCACTCCACACCACCGCTCCATGGCAGCTAAAAAATCCGCAGAGCTTACGCTTTCGACGACGCCTCACGCGCCACCACAACGTGTTGCGTTCAGAAATTACGTTTGTTCAAACTTTGAAATCTACAGTATACACCCTGTATATTGGGTCGCTCTTGACACAACCGGAAAGCGAAGCTGTAGTGCCGCTATTTATTCATACAAACAGCTATAAAAACAAATGAAACTTTAAACACTGGGGAAGTAAAAAACATTATAAACTGTTTAGAACATTTTTTTATTAATTTTTGTACTTGTATAAACTTAACTTAAAAATACCTTTATTACAATATAATATGTACAAACATACAAAAATAGATCTGAGTGCTAATGGTCACGATACTTGATCCTGATCTTGTCCTTGAACTCTCGGCTGTCGTGATCATCATCTCCCTTTGTCATCGCGAGCCAGTCTCGCGCCTTATCCTTTTTGATCTTCTTCTGGTACACCACGAAGCCATCCTTCGTCACATACGAGACCACAGGAGTGAGAACCTCTCGCTTTTTGCTGTTCTTCGAGGATGACCTTACTTTGTTTCTGGAGCGGCGATAGTCAGCACTCTCTGAACACGAGCCTTCACTTGAGGACGACTCCTTAATTCGTTTGCGTTTAGGCTTGCGACTCTTCCTCCGAGGTTTGTCAGCCTTCTTCGAGTGATGGGGCATTACGACCATGGGTAATCTGCCCCCGTTTATGGGGAATGCCATTGGCATGGGCATCGGTCCTGATGGCATTCCAGGTAGACGGGGCATATGAGGCATCATGAGAGGTCCGTTAGGCATTTGCATCATTTGCCCACCATTGGGCATCTGCATCATAGGTCCGCCATTAGGCGGCTGCATCATGGGTGGGCCGTTGGGCATATGCATCATGTGCATCGGTGGCTGCCCCTGCTGGAATGGGTAAGGGAAGGATGGTGGAGGCATAAACTGGGACATGGTGGTCGCTATCAGGAGCAAGGCCAACGATTGAGTCACAGTGCGTAGAGCCATCTGGAAGTTTTCAAATTAGATCAACTAGAACCCGAAATCTCTCTGAATTAATATTAACTAAAGGTATTATACCTATTTACCATTGCGCCTTTATACTAATGATTTAATTTCTGTTTCACGTACTTTATCGTGTAAACCTTCTACATTATAGTAAGAAGTAACAAGCTTCAGATTTGGTAGTCGATTGCTAGAAAAATCGAAATTTTATCCAATAAATAGTACGGGCTCAACGTTACGGCACAATGCTTTGGTAAAAAACTTTTAAACAACATTACATAAATAGGTACATACATATATGTAATCCCAATATGTACCTACCCGGTTTTGATCACTATTAAATAGTATCCAAACCCACATCAAGGACAGTTGGGCAGGTAGGTAGCAGTTACAGTCAAAACGAAAACTATTCTGATTGTAGGTAAGTGTTTTACGCAGGTGCAGTAAGCGTTCTGCTATGCATAAATGAAATCGAACTGTACCTTATCAGTTATGTGGTCTCTCTATTGTCATTACACAATATTATCATCAACTCAAGATCATTCATTGTTTCGGGCTGTTAAATGATTATCGAACATCCAGTTCTTTCAAATAGAAAAAAGTACATCGAAACTGGAAATTGAATAATGATGTTTTCTGTTAAAGAGTTGTAAATCAATGGCAATGCATAAGAGCCATTGTGACGGTATTACGCAAAAATCAGCTTTTCGTGCAATAGGTTCTCGGCTCTATTGTTTGTGTAGCCAACACCTGTTCACGACAGGTTTACAAAAGGCAATACTCAGGTGCTAGGGATCCATTGAAGTAAATGAATTTGGCTCCGACAGTTACAATCGATGGACGGAAGTAAGTGATTTTGAGTACAAAAGTAACTTTTTTAAGCGGTTAATGTAAAATCACTTTTCTAAGAATCGTTTTATGATAATAGGTAATAAAGTTTTGTGTTTGTTACAGACAAAAATGAAGATAATATTACATAGCTGGTTACTCCTTGTTAGTTTATCAACTACATTGGCAGCAAACGATCCGGACCTGCCGCTATGTCCAACTAACCTCCAGTTTTTTCCACAAAAACTTCCAATGCATTGCAGGATGCCAAGAAATGCAGATCCCGAGGCATTCCCAGATCTACCACAGTACCCCACTTTACCTCCATTACCTGAATCATACTTCCAGAGTCCATCTCCAGATAAGCAGCCCCCTCCAATCCCGATTCACATTCCTCCGTTTCCAGGAATGCCAGGAGCCATGCCAATGCCTGGCCAAATGGGTGGTCCCGTGGGAGGTCCAATGCCGGGAATCCCAGGACCTATGATGCCTATGCCGATGCCAATGGTGGGAGGACCTCCACACAAACTGCCGGTCATAGTTATGCCGTTTTACTCTCAAGACCACTCATTTAAAAAGCCACAACCACGAAAGCCTCCTAAACATCGCGAGAAGAAAAGGAAACCGCATAAAAATAAGAAAAAGAAACAATACGACTCCGAAACCGAATCGAGTTCTTGCGAGGAGTCAGAATCAGAATCCGGCGATAAGAGCAGCTCTAGTGATCACGGGTTTTGGAAAGGGCGCAGGAAATCACGGAGGAAGATGACCAGGAGATCTAACAAACACCACAGGATGAGGAGGACGGAATTGAAAAATAAGAGGAAGGATTTACTGACTCCCATTCTCCAGTACGTTACAAAGGATGGGTATGTTATATTTGAGAAGAAGATATCTAAAAGTGAAGCAAAGGACTGGTTAAAACCACAAACCGACATGACTGACGTCGTAGAACAAAAAAAAGAAGCAATAAACGAAGGAAAACCTGAAGAAAAACACCAAGAAGATTTCTTGTTTGATCCAAAAAGCGCTGAAGAATTTTTTAAGTTGGATGAAGAAGAAAAACGCGTGAAAGCTATGGAGATGAGGGAGCCGGAGGAAATAGAAGTCACAACTAGACAAGGGAAAGGGCAGCATCGACATTTAAAATTTAATGCTTTGATAGATAGGAGTAATGAAAGTTAACGTTAAGGTTACAATCTTTATTTTATATTTTTATATGTGTTTTCTGCACACACATAAACGTTATTTACGTTTAAATTTAACGTTCATAAGAAATAAAATTGAATACTTTCATTGTTTGTTTTTTATTCATTGAAAACTTCAGAAAACTAACCATTACGATTAAATAGACCTAGGTTAGCCGAAGCATGGGCAATCTGTAGAGGTCGAGATTGTAGATCATTATGACCGCCCCAAACAACCTACCTACTTAGTAACTTAGTTTTGTGTATCTTAGGGCTCGAACACACGTATCACAACCACACCAAATCGCAGCGACAAAATGTGGGCAAGCAGTGGTTACGTGTGAATAGTGTCGCTGCAGCTTCTTGCAGTTTAGTTGTGATAACTACAAACTTTCGCTGTGGTTGCGTTGTTGTCGCTAGTAGTTGCGAAGTTGCGATGTGGTTACGTTTTGGCTAGTGTTTGCAGACAAATCGACTCCGGCTGTGATAGGTATTGTCGTCACTTCGACAACGTTGCGACTGCGACGTCGCCTTGATGTGGGATACCACATTTAAAATCAACCGTGTGAATTATCATTCACACGGTTGATTTTGATTGCTAAATGTGGTCCAGTTGGGTTAGGCAGCATTTGGAACTTCGTCAAGTCTTCTCGTCACCTGTCCCGCAATGACATACGTTGCCGAAATGTGGACATTGACAGTCGGACTGGTCCACAATTTCAAAGTCGGAGTTTCTTTGAAGGATAAAATCTGAAATGAATTTATTCGGGAAAGAACCGGATTAACCGACATTGCTTACAGAGTAAGCAAACTGAAGTGGCAGTGAGCTGGCCATCTTTGTCGAAGGACCGTTGGCCGGTGGAGCAGACGAGTCCTGGAGTGGAGACCGCATATCAGCAAGGGTGATATGGAACGCCCTCCAGGTAGATGAACCGACGGCCTGAAGAAAGTTGGATGCGGAAGGCGGAGGACAAGGTGTTGTGGCGTAGCCTGGGGGAGGCCTATGTCCAGCAGTGGACTGCTACAGGCTGAGTTGATTCATGAATTAAGAGAAAAGAACTAAACATTTACCAAAACTTTCTTAGATTTCATTTTTATTTATTCAAAATCAGTATTAACAATAGTTACAATAGCATACATAAAGTCTGCCAAACTGCATAAGAGTTTGTCGGCAGATTATTAATTACTCCGCAATTACCCAGCCCAATTAATTAGCCCAGGAGAGCTATGTAAATACAAGTTGAAATTAATGTCCGAAAAAGTTGACCACAGTAAATTACTGATGTTTTTGTTTGTCCTATAATGACTTTTAAATCCTGGTTATATTCAAGACTTCATTTTACATAGTTACTCACTACTAGCGACTAGACTGAAATGAGTGGTTTTGTAAATAACCTTTGTTACAATCTTGAGGCTTATTAATTTATCTAAATCCAAATGTGGTTATAAAATGGCAATAGATAACTTTAAAGCTAGAATTTAGGCAGGAACATGTTCAATAGTATTCGTCCGAGGTATGACATTTCAGAGACATTATTTCATAAAATTTTATACTTTTGGGTACGCTTTTTAAATGATTTATTTTCGTTGGATCCCACTTTTAAATCCTAATCGAATAATATCGTTTAATAATAAATTAAAATGATGTTCCACCTTTTAAATTTATAGAAGGTCTCTTTAGATCATCATACTCTTGCCCTTTTCCAATCTTCTTCTTCTTCCATGCTTCTGTATTTGTCGTCTTAGTAGTAACTCCCTTTTCAATCATACTTACCATCTCTCACACTTTTTCACACAGTATGCTCTCTTTAGCCAAATCACATAATTGAACACATACAAATATTATTAGCAGCTATATAGAACATAATGTAGAAAATTAGCTTTTAGGGCTATTAAGGTTTTGGGTGCTTAAGTTTGTCCATAGCTTAGCAAAATTGTGATTAAGATTTATTAAATACTACTAATACCGAACAGAGCTGTCCTACAGGTTGCTACCTACTGGTCGGACTATAACTAATGATTCATCGACACTAGAAGAAGATGACTGAAGAAGACGGCCTAAGTGTGGAACTCTCTGCTGCGTCTGTGTTCCCTTCCAAGCTGAGCAGAGCTGATTTGAGCTGGATGCCTGTTCTTTACTGTTTTTGTATGTACATCAAGCTACTACAATCTTACAAATTTCTTTAATAGATTTTCAACTTCATTGCTATAGCATAAGGTTCAAAGTTGATTGGGAAAATTTGTAAATTTCGGGTAGCTTGATGTGCTGGCGTCTCGCGCCTGTACTCATTCTTTGTGACTTGTAAACCCTACAGGTTGGAAGCTGAACAATTTATTTTTTTACCTTAAAACCTATTTCCCCACCTATGTTGTAGCTACCTACCTACCTGTTTCAATATTGCTATGGTATTTAATTGACGAGGCAGCTTACCTCGCTGTACAATATCGAATATTCTATCTATTTGAAGATCGATTATGAGATTTTTTTCTAAGTATATCCTTCCAATAATTTAGAAATATCACCATGATAATACTTCTTCATTTCTTCAGGACTTTAAGTAGGTAATTACAATAAAAAACTTATTTCACTCCCAATATTAAAACCACATGATTAAGTATGTACTTACGTCGAAGGCAACGAGAGAGTGATAAACTTGAACGTAATGAAATTGGTAAGAAAAAAGTAAGGAGGGGGGGGGGAGGGTTTGCTTGTCTGAAACTTCTGATCGGAACTAAAATTAAATGAATCGATGGACCCAGGAGGGTAGTCGCGTTACACACTATCAGTAGTAGGCTTTTTGACAGTTGGGCGTTACGCAATTAGGATGCAGTTTATGAATATTATCGAAGGGTTGAAAAAAAAAGTACGTGTTGTTTGTGTGGCAAAAGGGAATTTAGAAATGCACTGAGCAATGGCCAAATCTGTAATATTAAAGAACAGTTTTTCTAATGGACATTGTTATCCAACACCCATCTACGTGCATGATGCTGCGAGCAAAAGCTAGCACAAATAAAATTCAAGTCATATAACCTTATCGAAAAACTGAAATATGTAGAACATCGAATAAATTATCCATGCAATAAATCGCCCAGCTGGGTTAGTTCACATTCATGAGTAGAGTGTTGAGGTGTCAAGGCGAATTTCCATTGAAGAAATCGGATTTACATCTGTTTTACAGTCGGATATTCAAGAAAAAGTGTTTTCAATTTAACAGTAAAAATAAAATAAAAAAGCACTGGACTACGCTACGACTCGACACAACAAGTAAACGGAATATAAACAAGACAGAGATACAACATACAAAACACGTGGCAAACGATACAAAAGTTGCTGAAATGATAATGAATATCATTGTACCCTGATCAAATTTTATATAGTAAACAGTGTATTGCAATCAAAAAGTGAATTAATCTTCAATATTTTATGCATTCTCATTACTTAACGCCATAAAGCAGAACCATAAAATCGTTACGAAATAAGTTCAGCCGTGCACTTGCTTTCGTTCGCACCACAATGCACTGAATTATGAAACAAATTTGCTAAAAGTATAAAAGTAGCTAGCTGTCATGCACTCCATTGAATTACTACTATTTTGATTCGGCGCAGTTATGATTTCAGTAAGTTTTATTTTTTTGTAATTTATTTTGTCAACCTATTTACATTAACGATATCAATTAAGTTTTTTTGTTCTAAACTTGCCCTATTAGTCTCCAAAACATCGTTTTGTTAACATAACTTGTATTCTGTTTTACAGGATGCGTTACAAAAATGGACTGTTGTGATTATAATACTTTTGGGTGCCGTGCACCCACAAATGCCGATGATGCCAATGGGGTACGGGTACGGCGGGCCGATGATGATGCCGGCGCCCATGCCGATGCCGATGCCCATGCCCGTCCCGGTGCCCGTGGGAATACCGATACCCTACCCAGAGTCAACTTCTACCACAACTACCACCGAAGCATACAATGGAGGTGGCGAAGGTGGTGACAACAGAATAGCTATAGGTATTCCGATGCCAGTGCCTCATTTTGTACAGATTGCATTCCCAAGCTTTGTACCACCAAATTGCATACCAGATAAACAAAATGGTAAAGGTAATGAAAACAGAAATAAAAATTGCCCCCCATGCCCGCCATGCTCGTGTAATCCCTGCACTCCGTCATTCTTCTCCTTCTGTTCACCTTGTCATCTAGAATGCAGATGTAAGAACGGCAAAGAAAACCCGGTTCCGCAGGAGCCAAATGCTCCAAGACCTATGCCGGGGCCAGCGTTCCCGATGCCTATCCCCATGCCTGCCCCACCACCAGTCGTCATCGTCCCATTCCCGCCACAGTTCATCAACCCACAGCAAACACGACCGCCACGTTCACAGGAATCCGACTGTGACTCTCGCCCCGCCAGCAACTCTTGTTCTGAAGAATCAAAGCCATATGATTCTTGTGAGAGTGGTCAGAGTCGGCGGAAAAAGAAACGCAAAAAGAGTAAAAGTAGAAATAAAAAGAGGAAGTCAAACTATGATATATACAGACGCAATTTTGGTGGGTTCATGAAGAGAAATCGTGGCGATAGTGGACTTGTTGAACCAGTGCTGAGTTACATGTCAAGAAATGGAGATATTAAGATGAAAAGACGTCTAAGTAACGACGAAGCGAGTGCTCTGCTCGGAGAGCGAGACCCGTTTATTATTAGAGAACCTTATCATAGAGCAGAAGAATCGTACAATAATAATGTGCGTTTGACAGCAGGAGAAGATTCGAATAACAGGCCGAGAATAGTAGTCATGTCTAAGCCTGGTATAAGAAACAGTAACCGCCGGAGACAGCAGGTGCTGGACGGCAAATCTCAGCACCTTCTGGGGGACGGGAGGAAGGAGCTAGTGTTCAAAACACCAGAAAACAAGAAAATAAGCAACCTGTCAGTGTCATTCCAAATATCCAAGTAGATTGTAATGTTGATTTTTTTTATAACTTAATTATTTATATTTTGTATAAATGCTGATTAAAACCTTTAAAAAAATAACTGTTGATTGGTTTATTTATTGTTTTTATGTTTAACTTCAATTCTTGAAACAGGTGAAGCGTGTATTACCTGTTTTATTTTAAGTGCATTTGGAAATTGATAACAAATAATAACTAATTATAATTTCCTCTTTTCTTTTCTTAAATCTTGCATGCCAATCAATTAAGATTTTGAAACGTTAAACATTCTAACGGAACTTTCGCTTACATAGATACATGATCAGCCTATCGTTTCCACTGCTGGACAAAGGCCTCCTCTCGATTAGGAGGAGCGGGCCGTAATCCACCACGCGGGTCCAGTGCGGGTTGTTAATGTCACATGTCTTCGGATTTTTGGTTCTAGGACATACCGGTTTCCTCACAATGTTTTCCTTTACCATTTTGAGAGCAGTGATGATGAATGTTTTTTTTTTCTAGCCTGTGCTGTCCCACTCCTGGGCAAAGGCCTCCCTCCACTCCTTCCATCTTTCGCGAGCCTGCGCGTCCTTCTTCCAGTTTTGACGGAACCTATCCAGCTCGTCCCGCCACCTCCTACGTGGTCTGCCGCGACCCCGCCTCACTGTCCCAGGGCACCAGTTCTGCGCTATTTGGGCCTACAGTTTGTCCGGCATGCGGCAGACATATCCTGCCCAGTCCCATTTAACTTGAGCAGCCTCAACTAGGCACGTCGAGCCACGTCAACTATTTGTGTTTTGGAGCACAGTATTGTTTCGAACACGATCCGATAATTTTACACCTAGTATACTGCGCTCCATTGCTCGTTGAAAGACCTTGAGTTTGGACTTCTGGACTTTAGTAAAAGACAAAGTTTGTGCACCATAAGTTAAGACGGGAAGAATACACATGTCCAAGAACCAGTAGCTCTTCCAGGCGTTTTCCGTTCTTCTTGAGATTTCTTTATCTTGCCTCGCCTGGAAAGAGACAACTTGACCCAAGTAGAGGTATTCCTGGACATGTTGTATTATCTCCCCGTCTACTTTAATGCTTCTAGTTGTTTCGTTGCACATAAGTTTGGTCTTCGACATATTCATCTTCAGTTCAACCTCAACGATTGCATTGCTAAGGTCTTGGAGCATCCGTTCAAGTTCAGTGGCTGAGGATGAAAATAGAACAATGTCGTCGGCAAAACGTAGGTTTGTCAGTCTCGCTTCGCCAAGGACAATGCCTCTTTCCCTCCATTCGGCTGCCAACTTCCTGAAGATTTCTTCGAGAGTAGATACTGGTGAACAGTTTAGGAGATAGCGGGTCGCCCTGTTTGACTCCTTTCTCTATTTTAAATTTTGGACCGGTACTGTCAAGTTTTATTGCGGCTGTACTATTTTTGTAAATATTGCGTAACAGATTATATAAGTGGGATCAATATTTTGGTTGCTTAAGGCGTCAAATATGGATGTGTCTGAAATGCTGTCGAAGGCTTTGAATAATCACCAAAAGCGAGGTATAAGGGGATGTTACATTCCTAGTGTTTTTCTATGAGTTGATTGACTGTATGCAGATGATCTGTCGTAGAAAGGCCAGGCCGGAAGCCTGCTTGCTCAGGGGGTTGGTGTTTATCTTGTTCTCCAGATATGCGGTTTTCAATTATTTTTATAAATATTTTGTAGATATGTGATATTAAACTAATGGGCCTGTAATTATTAATATCAGATTTATCACCCTTTTTGTGGAGCAGAATAATATTACAGTGACAAAACTCTTTAGGAAAGCTACCTGAAATGATTAAATAGTTTACACAAAGTAAAGTGCCTGTCTGGGTTCGAACCTACATTACTATTATCTATATATGAGTAATATTACTAACGTACCAGTAGTTTTATATTAGACTAGCATCTGTCCATGAATTCGTTCGCGTTAAAGGCGTAAGATAGTCAATATACAATATCTCGATATTTTGTGCAGTCGTAAAAACTGTGGGAAGTAGGGACGGGTCGCTAGATCATCTACAGTGGCCTCTAAAAGTTAGTTGACGTTTTTCTACTTCAGCTCTGATGCCATATTATGATTTAAAATTAAAATAAAAGAATCAGGTACTTACAGGTAAGGGATTACTTTATTATTTTTTTAACACAAGTTAAAGGTAGTTGAATTAGTCAATAAAAATGTCATAGCTGTACTATACACAGTACTAAAATACGAGTGATTCAAATGTTTGACATTTGGATCACCCGTATTTTAGTACTGTGTCAAAGCTGAAGTGGAACAATGTCAACTAACTTTCAGAGGCCACTGCTGTACATCTGTATTTAAGTAGATGACGTTTTCAGAGTTTATTACATTGCTTTATCGTAATATTTAGAACCTTAAGGAAAAAGCCCTCGTAATTTTAGTTACGAATGGCTTACGCAAATGAATATTAACAATAGTTCCATTATTTCTACTAATGAATGAACAATTACTGCATATGTAATCGTTTATATTTCGTTTCTTATTGTGGCCAATTCGCCAGTCAGTGTAATTTCCAGGGCACAGTTTATGAACGTAGCTCATGGTAAGTTACCTTATTACTTATTTACAGTTTTTAGGAATATTGCCAACACGCTAAAGAGTCTTTCCATTTTATACAAGGCCAGAAAGCAGCCATAGGATCTGCTCAACTGATCGTGTATACCTTGTATTGCTATCTATAAATCTGCGATTACAATGTATACACGAATTTTGCGTACTGTTCGTGTATAGTTTGTAACGTGTACGCTCGCATCCTGGTTCAAAACTATACTTCATCACATGCCTGACAAGAGTTGAGATATAGTATAATAAATAATATTTTGTTCTGACTCCTCGCTCCGCTCGTCGCGCTCGAGCTCTCTCGTTTTCTGTCAGCCATGTCGCCGCTCGCGCTATCCTGCGCTCGATTCTTTATGTCAGCTAGGTTCTTGATACCCTGGGTGTAGCCTCGCATGCACTCGGGGTTAATTTGCTCTGAAGTCAGTATTTTATGATATGATTGTATTTTTTTTTATATAAAAAAGTATATAAATGATGGAAATTATTTGATAGGTGATTATTTATTTGATGTGCAATAAATTTAATAATATCCCGTTTATATTTACCGCAAAAAATACTAATAAATTAGACTGATTTATTCCGGTCTGATTCGCTGATTTAGGTCACTACGAAGTATATGCAAGTATTTGCGTACTACTCTTGTATAGATTGGAAGACCTTAGTAAAAAAGTAATTTCCAATCCATACGCGATTAGTTTCACACCCTTGCGTTCTGGCCTTGTATAGAATGGAAATACGCCACGCTACAAATATTGATCAGTGCTTAATTCTTCTCTGTATGAGAAGAGATCTGTGTCCTGCAGTGGGGCGGTAAAATTATAGAATAACTAGTTTAGTTTTTTTAAACTCCACCTAGTTAAGACCTAAATTATGATCTATATATTTAGATACATAACATAGAATTACTTTATTTCAGAATCATGGATACAGTCTTTATAACAGTGGTTCAACTAACTATAACGACAAAAGTAATGGCCATCAATTTCGAAGATCTTATGAAATCTCTACCAATGCCTGCAGATTTAAGAGCTATGATAATAGATATCCATGAAAAAGAAAATGAATTAGGCATGCCTGATATGGACGATGGTACTTTGATGGATTTTAAAACTGCAACTCCATTTATTGCAAGAAAACCCAACGAAATTATGAAGCCTATGAGTACGGTATTGGCAAAAACTGTGACCAAATTGAACAAGCCTGTGACACCAAGAAGAGGATTTTTGAGAACATCAGTTACATTAAATCCTGGCCCTTCTTGTCTCGAAGTAGCGTCAACAACAGCGAAAGTACCAGAAGAACCCCTAACGCTACCACCGCCATTCCATCAATTACCAGGGATGCCAATGCAGATGCCGATGCCAATGGCAATGCCTATCTTAGCAAGAGCGCCAATCATGTTGCCGATGAGGGTGTACTATGAAACGGTAAAACACGACCATCCGCCACTTTACAAGATAAAACGAATGATAGAAGAAGACGAAAAGAGATGGAAGGAAGAGCAAGGAGGTGACAGTGAGATTTCAGTGGAAGTAGCTTACAGTGATGAAAGTACAGATCAAAGTAAAGACACGGACACTGATAGCGACGTTTCGGATTACAATGACGTGGGCTCTGACGATTTTGATGATTCAATAAGCGTCATCAGTGATAGAAGAATAAGAGATCGGTAAAGTTTATTATTTTAAGCGTTCTGATAAAAAAAATTGAAATTTTTATTTTTGTACAATTTTATAACTATGTAAAATTTCGTAAATGTAGATAATTATTTTAATAACTGAAGTTACAATACAAAGGAACAGAAGTTTTATTTTTACTTGCATTACGAAATAAAACATTAAGCATTTTTAGGATGATGAATTTTGTGTCGTTGAAAGTTATTATTATTTAATGAAACATTAAAAACAGTAGACTGGGCAATACGAGGCTAGTTTTTCAAAGCTAGGATAGCAAGCTAGAACCTCGGCATACTATACTGGCCTGCTGTCCTGGCTTGACACGTGCTGTTTACATGATACCTGAGGGGCAATTCTCGTAATTTTAAGAACGTTCAAAGTCTGATCTCAGTCTCAATCTGTCAAAAATACCTTTAATTTCCCTACATTTTGACATTTGTTTGTCGCTGAGATGAGACTGCGACTAGATTTTGAACGTTTTAAACTACGAGAATTGGCCTTCTGATTATTTTAAGCCGGTACCATTGCAGTAATTATAATAACACGTCCGTGAAGTAAAAATCTATTAATACTAGCTTCGACGGCGACATGAACCTAGTACCTACACAAGCTAGGATAGTAAAATTACTGGTGGGGAAGTTACTATCTCAAAAAACAGAACAGCATCCTAGCTTTCTCACTAGCTTATTACTAGCCTAGAAATGAAGCTAGTTCTGTATACACGAAGCCAGAGTTACTAGTTTGCTAGTTTACTAGCACTAGCTTACTATCGTGGCACTAAAACTAGCCTCGTGTATCTCGGGCAGTAAGGATACATCTGCCAGTGCCGGCTGTAGAACTCTGAGTTGTTGTTTTTGGTTAGGGATAATGCACCATTTGAAGTTTTTTTTTTTTATAACTTTCATTATAGACAAATCCCTAGTCACGTTCGCTAAACAGTAATTAAAAGTTGTCATCTACATAATTGCTCATTACGATCAAGTTCAAAGCAAGCTTTTTTAAAAAGAAAAAATTACAATCATCATCTGCCTAGACTATTCCCAACTATGTTGGGGTCGGCTTCCAATCTAACTGGATGCATCTGTTCTCCACAACCAGTCACAGTCCACCTCCATACAGTTACTGGGTGGAGGTCGTGTTGGATTACCGTCCCATCGGACTATGACAGTGAGGGAAGAGAGTGCACCTGTGTCTGCGCACACACTTGTGCATTTAATATCTCCCGCGTCGAAGGCTGGTCTCTGTTGAGATTGGGCTCCATGGCCGAATTAAGGCCTGGAGGACATATACGATACCCTTGGAAGACTGGTTGTCAGGTTGCAAGAAATAATGACAATGGTTGTGATAATTTCTTGGTGTAGTACGTAAACCGAAGCCATGGGCGCTATGGTCATTGGTAATATGAGCTCTTGTCACTCAGCGTATTATTTAATGTGTCCCAAATTTTCTTTTAGCAAATTTACCTATGGAGATAGTTGAAATCAATATTTTTGATTATTTGGTGGAAGCCAAAAATCCTCTCTTGCATGTGTTAAATTTTTGAACTATGAGAGTACCTACCGATGTTTATCATTAGGTTCAAGTTTTCCTGTCCTGCCAAAATCCTCTTCGATACTTTCAAGTTGAGTCGAAATGGTGAAGTAAAACGTCGTGAGGAATCCGGCATGTCCTAGAACCCAAAATTCAGGGACATGTGACATCTAACAACCCGCACTAGGATTACGG
Source organism: Gortyna flavago (assembly GCA_963669345.1). Lineage (NCBI taxonomy): Eukaryota > Metazoa > Arthropoda > Insecta > Lepidoptera > Noctuidae > Gortyna > Gortyna flavago. The sequence continues at coordinate 1,270,571 of OY770135.1, forward strand.
CTCACTCCTTCTCACTGAGAGCACGGCTGTCCCAGCAGTGGGAACATTATCGGCTGATTGTACTCTCAAGTTGTCAACGAAGGGAACCTATGTCTTATATAACTGGTGTCTTACGTCGAGCTCATGAGAAGAATTCCATGGTGCTTCTGCAATCTTCTTTAAGGTGGAAAGCTGAATTCTGTTTTCCGCTCACCTAACAGGATAAATGTCGAAATGCGTGCAAGGCTAACGACATTGTAAATAAAAACCGGCCAAGTGTGAGTTGGACTCGCACACGAAGGGTTCCGTACCACCATACAATATTTAACACTACATATAAAATAACTGCAAAAAAATGTGTGAATGTATGGGAGCCCACCTTAAATATTTATTTTATTCTGTGTTTAGTATTTGTTGTTAAAGCGGCAATAGAAATACATATTCTGTAAAAATTTCAACTGTCTAGCTATCACGTTTCATGAGATACAGCCTGGTGACAGACGGACAGACGGACAGTGGAGTCTTAGTAATAAGGTCCCGTTTTTACCCTTTGGGTACGGAACCCTAATAAACGACATAATATTGTAGATGTAAGTCTTGGTGCAATTATTACTCAACATAACTGAAGTGTGTTAGAAATAAAACTGATTAACATAGCGCAAAGTCAAAGTCAAATAATTTATTTCAAGTGGGCCACTAAAAGGTGTTTTTGAGTGTCAATATCTATATCTATACTTACTAATAATAAAGGTGAAGAGCATTGATGTATTAAAACAGGTAGATACTAAGTCACAGCGCCTGGTCCTACTCAACTAAGTGATTGCCCGTAGTTGGCACTCAGTCGCGCACGGAACATCGTTGATCACAGACCTCTTTAATTTCAGTTTTTTTTTGTATTAAATACACATCAAAATGACTTCTTGTGCAGCTAAACAGTGTTTTAATAATTCAAGGAAGAAAAATAAGACACACGGGATTACTTATCACTCGTAAGTACAGCCAAAAATGTTAATTTGCTGAAAATGACAATAATATTTTAATGTTTACTTCGCCATGTTTGTGAGAGCGAGATAGATATTACAAACATGCGTGAGAGACACGATACGCATATAACTCACGAGTTGCGAGTACGCGGCGGCTAACACGATTTCACTCGCACGACAGCGCCGGCTGTTATCTCTGTCCTTCCTTGTCTATCAGTGACTGTAGGTTGACGCCTGTGATGACACTGATCAAAGATGTGTGAGTTTCGGTGCATAGATGTGTGAGTTGCGATGTTAGTGTATAACGTATCTTCCTCCTATCTATGGTGAAGAGTTTGTTTGTTTGTTGGAACAACTAATCTGATTTAAAAAAAAATGCATTTGATAGCCCAATTCTTAAGAATGGCTACAGGCTGACATCACGCTAAGACCCTTAGGAGCCGAGCAAAAACAAAACAGTCAGAAAGAATGCTGAGCGAAAACGAAGTAGGTAATAGCGCGGGCAGACGATGCGATGCGATGCGGTGCGATGGGGCGGGGGAACAAGACAGTTTACAATAAAATAAAATTAATTATAGTTGCTTCTTCCAAAATGTAGTTTCGTATGGTGAGGAATAGAGGAGGCAAGTATAGTGTATAGTGAGGCAAGAAACTTCATAGCTGGTCACATTATTGACCTCGATTATCGCACTTTCTTGACAGATCAAGTAGGTACCCATATTCATGGGAAAGAGAAAATAACTAAGTACTTAGGTACCTAAATTAAAAAAAATATAAAGCTTTATTCTTAAAATTACTATTTACAATAAAAACTAGTTTAAAAAACCACACACCTTTTGGATTTACGAGTACCTACTCGTAACTTCAGAATTAACTTACATTTCTAATTAAATTGAATTTACTTATTTTATTTGTTTTTAGTGCTTAAGAGGGACCTCAGCTCTTATCAATTTCTTATTAACGATGCCTTGGAAGACCACTCCCCTTGTCCTGGATATCCGATTTAGGTAGAACAGACGTAACGCATGTCCTAGGAATGCTACACCTATGGTAGCCGACACTATTTCAACGCATAACACTACATAGGGCGCTATTTGGTACACCAGCACAAATTTACTCATTATCCTTTCAGGCATCTTTGGTTGGTTCTGTAAGAAGAATAATAAATATATATTTATTTATTTCGGAACACACATACACACAATCTATATGTATAGTATTATAGCAATAACGACTAAAAACTAGTATGTTAGCGAAACTAAGTTCTTGATCAGACTGGCAGTGCGGGTCGGGGGGAGTGGCGTGGGTGCGGGAACGTGCGCGATCTGCCTAGCGCGGCTTCGTTCTGAGTGTTGTCGTGTGATCGTGTCCAGTATTTGTCAAAATATAATATGGATGAAGAAGACTTATTTTTACTAGAAAAAATCTCGAACTAGGTTGAGAACCCCAGTCCCTGCGCGGGCCGCCCGCGCACTCACTGCGGGCACTTGCATGAACGAGCTATGGCGTGAGTTGCTCACGCGCTCCCCGCGCCAAGCAGCCCGCGCCGCTGACCGCGCCCGCATGCCGACTATGGACGCTCAAATGAAGTTCTTATGTTTGAGACCGCCGCGCGGCGCCCGCGTTTGCAGTCTGGCCAAGCACTAACAATCTAACCTAACAACAACTAATATCATTTATCATGTTATACCAAGTGGTAAATGTAAATTTTAAAACTGGAAATCCCAATACATGTTGGCACGTGCCTCCGCACCCAGTACCTAATAAAGGGGTCATTCACCTTGTCAAATGTTTTTAGGATGCTGTTGGTTAATGAATTATGATTAGAACTGCAAAATTAGGAAAATTTTATTAATTATGGAGTACCTAACTTTTTTAGAGTCAGTCACTAGTTGGTGTAAGGAGGTAACCACTGGCTATTACAAATTGTCCATCGTTTGTCACGACCACCTAATGCTCGGTTCATAAAAACAAAAACGAAACGAATCGCATTTTTTATTGCCAAAGTGGGGCCCATACAAAGTGGGGCCCATACAAATAGCTTCTTTTTTGTTAATTTAGTTCCCCATGAGATGGTCTAGGTACTATGCAAAGCTATGCGGTGTTTGCTTCATTATTGGTGAAGATACAAGTCTTAATTTTAACCAATAGCCGGTTATGGCAGATTCCTATAATTAACGGGTTTACCGTTAATTATAGGAATCGGATGAATTTATTATTATTTATTTATTATTAATTATAAGATGTTCCGGTCTTTTAATCCCGTTTCCCCAGTATCAAGGATATGGGTGCAGGTGTGCAGGTAAAATGACTCATACCGGAACGTAGTAAATTATCTACTCAGAAATGGTGGCTAAATATATATTTTCTTTGGAAATTCAAATTTTTGCCATTCTTTTTATCCGATTCGACCATGGACTTGCTGACTCACGTAAAGCCCGATAAATCATTTGAATTGACACTTCCAAAGCATAAAATTACCTACTACGACAAGCATATCATGGGACATTTTTACAGTCGTCAGTGCATGAAGCACTGACTCATTGTGTTAACTTGCGGAAGTTTCTGCGCAAGTCAAAATGGTTCACAGGTCAAAATAAGTCAACCATTTTGCTAACTTGTTTACTTGCGCAATTATACCTAACTTATGAGCGTTTACGCCGTAGGTACGGCATTACATACAAACTTTCAAGCCCTTGTTTTTCGAAATGAATGAACCAATTTTAGTGAAACTTCATACGCTTATGCAGGATACAAAGGTCTAAAAAGTTACTTCAGAACATTTTCGAAAAATAGTGTTACAGCCAAGTTAGTTTCCATAGAAACAGAGATTTCCAGTTATCTTTTTTAAATAAGACATTTTATGAAGTTTAATTAAAATTGGTACCTAGTCATTTCGAAAAACAAGGGCTTGAAAGTTTGTATGAAATGCCGTACGTCGTAAACGCTCTTAATTATGTATAATTTCCTGGAAGTTTTGCAACGAGACAGCAAACAAAGTCGGGTCTACTGTAATATCATTTATAACTCAAGAACGGCTCGAACGAATTTTATGATCTTTCATTTGTTGGATTTGTCTTCACTCCGAATAGTAGAATAGTAAAACATCAAAAAAATTCACGAAAAATATAATTATGAAGATAATTATTTTTTCATTCATTCTTATTGATTAATTTTTATTTTATTTTTATAAATGGCATCTCGCAGTTCATCCTGTATGAGGATGGCTACTGCTTAACCGAACTTTCTATGTTTTATAGTAAATTATGCAATGACATTGTATTGCAGTGATTAGTGAACAGTTGCATTCGTAATTTGTTTACTAGGTTCAGTTACTTTTTCCCCAACTGCTTGAAGTCTCCAGGATTACCAGGTCGTCCTGAAGGTCCCATACCTAGGTGAAAGATTAACTTGGATTCTTTCCAACTAAGATTCCCGCCATGCTAGCTGCATTTTTTATTCATGATAATATTGTAGTATTCCAGCCAACCATAAAGCCATCAGCCAGTAAATGTGTGAATAGAACTTACCAATTTAATATGAACGATGGGTATGACGGAGTGGGACATCATCTTGGTTCTTCTATTGGAGCTGAGGTCATCCAGCATCATACTTAGTTGCATAGAGAGCTTCGTGTTGAAGGTGATGCTTGTTTTCTGCAAGAAATACCGTTGGTTTTGAAATCGCATGGAAACAAAAGAAAAGAACAATTCAATGCATTCGGTGAGGGGCGATATGAAAGATAATGTGACTGCTCACAGGGAAGATAGGAAGAGTAAACCATTTTGTGCTAAACCCATGTGTTAGGAGAGAGGCAGTTTTTTTAACTCCTTTCAATAATATTGCTTGCGCAAACTGATACTGTCGTACAGTCTGCTTCAGAGAAAAGGAACCCCCCCAAGTCTTAAAGATTATCGCCCGAACGCGCCCGCGCCCGCCGTCGCTCGATCGACGGCGGACGCGTCACGTGACTCAGGTCCCGCGCAGCTCCCTCCTCCGCCGCTCCGCCTCCGCCGCGCCGCTGCATCTCTGCTGCCCGAGCATTCCACCGATCCCACTCAAATATTATTTGCAATTTGCAAGTTTGGTGTTTTTTCGGCTTCTGGCCGAACCGTATACCAAGAATAACTTACAAAAAGACACTTTACGTGCGATTGAGGATACGAACCTGCATCACCAGGCGCCAGCCGATCACCCAGACCGTGCCTAATGTCACTAGACTATTGGTTCAGTTAGCGATCTCAACGAAAATTCGAATAACATTACTCCTTTTATCGAACGAGGTTGATAACGGTCTAATCTTCTAGACATTAAGGTTTAAATTTCAACTTCCAACACGTGATATAATACTAGCACCATCATACCGTCTTATTTTTACAAAAAATGCAATGCGTATCTCCTCAATTACCTAAAAGATAAGGTTGAAATTAGCATAGATTTCTTGTTTGGTTGAATAGAATGTGTTTGATTCCGATTGTTGCACTACAGTCATTTTACTTCAGAAACTTAACTGCTGTATGACCTGCGAGTTAAGGTTGAATTTAGAATACTTCTTTGCCTTATTTACTAAACTGTGATTGGGGGTATAATTACTTTTCAAATCGTTTTGTTTTCGTGCCGATCCGTTTGTGTGTAATATCTTCATCGTAATATTATCCAATTTATTAAGTTTTTATTAAATAAATATCATTGTTTAATGAAATCAACTTTAATTAAATAAATATTATTTTAGTTATGTTTCTAGAAATATCTATAAAGTAACCGTTATCTATCTATTTAGGTATACATTTATAATTTGTATTTAAGTAGTTAATATTCTAAAAGTAAATAACCCCAATTTAACACAGATAGACTGTATACTCAACCAGGAAGTAGATTCCATGAAGTCCTAGAAATGTAATTAGAGAAATAAATGAATGTTGCATATGCAAAATGCCAAGCTTTTCGTACAAACCTCATACCTACTATAATATTTGATTTCTTAAATAATATTTAACGAAAATCACCTAATCGCCTATTATGAAAACAAAAAAAAAAACAAAAAATGTCTTGTCATTCGCAGATTTGAACTCGTGACCATTGCATTGCTATGCTGCATTCTTAACCACTAGACCAACGCGCCATCTACGTTACATTTCAAAAAACTTAAACGGTTTGATGTCATTACCAAAGGGGGTTCCTTTTTTATGAAGCGGACTGTACACCATGCTCCACCTCCTATCATGCCCTCTGTGTCCCAAAAGATTAAGTCAAAGTGACCTCTGCGCTGCCACCGACGACGCTGTGGAAGTGGCGAAGTTTTGGGACAACAAGATCTAAAATACAGTCGTGCCAGCGACACGAAGAAGAAGAATAATACTTCAGGCAGTAATAATATATTGACCGCACCATCGGTTTCAGCACCCTAGAAAACCATGAAATCAACACCAATACATCAATACATCAATGATTGATGAACCATGCGCGTTCGCACACAGCTCGCAGCACCAGAGAGTACTTGGTAAAGGAAAACATTCGGGTATTGCTGTGGCCTCGATCCCATCAAGCATGCATGGTACCCGGACATTTAAAAAAAATACGTTTTTTAATTTTGTAAAATATGAAACGTTTTTTTTTTCTTAACTGTACTTACACTTACCTGTCATAAAGAGACACCTAGATAACATTGGATAAGAAAGACTTCAAAACATAAGAAGAACTGGCAGGGGATTGAGGAGGGGGGTTGGTGAAGGGGGGACTCAGGGCATCAGACCGGAATAAATCATAAAAACTATGCAGTTAGGTACATGACCAGACTATACTTACACGATCTATAAAAATTTTATTGACATGCACTTTTCTGTCCGGTTTTAGTCCATCAATGCGTTCTAGTAACTTGGGATCGGAATCTAGAAAATGTGCTTTGGATACCACAAAAGGAAGACCTGTGAACAAAAGTAGCATGATTAATATTCTTCCTTGATTGATGTGTTCAGGAAATTCATACAGCGATCTGGTTTGCTCAGGGTCACGTTGATTTCAATCACCTAACAGGGCCAAACTTGAAACAACTTACTATAAAAACATTCAGAGAGATCCATGAGTCCATCAGGATAATTCTTCAAAGTGATCGGATTGACATTGTTGATGAAAGTCCTATTACTGATGGTGTACACCAGGGTCTCTCCACCATACTCCATGAGCCTGCTGCCGATATAGTCCAGGTGCAAAGTCTTGCAGACACCCTGCCGGTACAGGTTGAGGGGGACGTCTGGAGTCAGCATGGGTGGATAGGCACCACCCTCATAGGAATCTTCTTCAAAGGTTAGCTCGCTGGCAACATGGTTAAGTAAATAAGTATATATAAGTGTATATTAAAGTAGTTGATTGATTTCCTCTACGCATTTGGTTTCGATCCATTATTAATCGATACAAAACTAATTATACATAGAACAAATGACAGACACGAAAGTGTCTTAGATTTTCTAAACGACTCAGTGAGACAAATTTTGGTGCGGCTTTCACCATCATTTACTTACAGCATTTATTTCGGTTTATAAGTACCTATTCAAATATTATTATTATATCTATTAGTATTCAAGTAATCAAATATGTGTACATTAATATGTAACTTAAAAATAGCATAGAAATCTTGATGTTTGTCAAGTCAGTCAAGACAGGGGTGGGTCGTTTGTTGAAAAAGTCGCTCATGTGTCTGTTGACATCTTTTTGTTACCTTTCATCCAGATGATTGATGGCCTCCGTCTGGATATGCCTTAACTTCTGCACCGATTTGATCTTGAACCGGTTCTGGTTGGTGGCCCCCACTACTATCCGATAATCGGTCTCGTTTTCATAAAGCTGCAAATAAGTTAAGTTAATGAGGAATAACATTTTCATGTCTTCATACAAGTCTTATTAATGTTATTGTTATAAGCAGGTGGTAAAAGCATTAGCAATTCAATACTAACGTAAACTTTCATAGGTAACGGCTGGCAGGGGAAAGAGAAAGAAAATACATATTGCACGGATCCCAAGTAACTTCAGATAAGGAAAGGCAGAAGATACGAAAATCAAATATAGATGACCTTCTTTCATTTCATTGAAACAAACAGAAATAAAACTTATTTAAACAAATTCGGCTTACCCTGTCCAGGAGTCCAAAATTATCAAAATATACAAGTCCTGGGGCGAGACTTTTGCACAACGTGACTATTGGGTTCTTATAGCCCCACAAATAGCTGTGGACATCCATGTTAAAGAAGTTCTTGGCTCCTATCTGGGATGCCATTATGTTGAACGCGTACCTGATGAAGCTTGGGTAGTTGGATAGGACCGCTACTGCACTCTGGAACAAGAAGATGGGATGAAAATAAGCTTCACGAAGAGTTCATATAGCTGTTCGTTGTAGTGGGCATTGTGTTTCATATTTAGCTGTGGACTCGCGTAGCATGGCCACTGTGGATGCGGAATAAGCTAAAGACAAAATTATTTTTTTTTGAAAGATTGTGATGTACCGCGCGATGTCAAAATGAAGAAAATAATGTGTCTTTGTCTTCGTAGAGCAGATCTGAGTCATGAGCTATGCGTGCTGGTTGACATTAAATAAATGTAACATACCAGTGACATCACTTCTTAACTTAAGCTTGCATGTCCAAAGGGACATAAAATTGTCTCTTCCACGAAAGCAGTTTCTCATTGCACTTATAAAGGATGCAATAAAACTCACAAGAAAGGGTAGATTAGGCAGAGTTAGGTTGATATTCTTGGGGTGAGCTATGGAGGCTTCTGGGATGAACTCTGATCTGAATCTCGGCGTCATCCCCATGTACTCGCCATCCTCACTCATTTCTAGATCCACATACCAGCGATATTCTCTGTAAATAAATGTGGACTTGAGCAAATAAAAGTGCGGTGTAAATAATTTTACGAAAACTTGTTTAACGAATTTCATGTCGCCGAAAAGTATGTGTTTCATAAATGCCACATCAAAGTAGAGAGAGCTTGAGGCCTTTGCCTAACAGAGGATTGCGATAGGCTGTGTTGATTGATTGAAACAGCTCATTAGTTCTACATCATCATCATTATTTCAGCCTGGAATCACCTACAGCTAGGTATACGCACTTAGGCAGACCTCCTTTCCTCTTTGCCAGAGGTTTTCGACGTCCTTGACTGATTAATCCTCCTCTCATTAATTCTACAAACATATTTTTCACTCCTCTTTTTCAAAAAGACTGTCACTGTAGCGTGTAACCAGAGCGAGGAAAAATAGCATTTCTTCCTCTAGGGGAATAAGTTTTTTTTTGTCTGTTACCAACGAGCCTACAAAAACGAAAAAGTTTTTATTCATAAGTAGAATAATCATGAATAAAGACTCGACATATTAGTAATTCATAAAAAAAAGAACATTTTATTTTTGAAAAAGAAACTAAAAGCGGCGGTCTCTTCGTTAGAATGCGTGCGCATTGCGTTGCGGCTACTGAAGAAATAAAAAAAAAGACATCGGAGCGAAATCTTTAGAATGTTTCTTTAATTGCAAATTGAATTTGTGACCGTAATTTATTTTACAACAGTGAAAATGTCATCATCTAGTGAGAATGGAGACCCTAATTTGCAAATGGAAGAGAAAGGAAAAGAAACAAATTTGATATCACCCAGCGTAACACGCAACGCACCAATATTCTCCCAACTACCCCACGACCATCGACATCAAGGGATGAGTCAACTCAGCTGATTCTCTATTCAGAACATCTATTTAATATTGTATTTGATTATTATATTTTCTCGCAATCATAGTGAAAAGTAGAGTCTTAACACGGCGCTAAAAACTCATTTTAACTCTGTTTTTGTTTACTTCCTCGCTAGAGCTCGGGAGTAAACTACCTCGCGTAATGGGTCATTTTAGCCCCTAGTATAACAATCTACTATTTAGTTACGACTCATTAAAACTTACTGAAAGACGAATGGTCCAACTTCTTCCACCTTTAGCTTATAGTCTTCTCCAGAGGAGAACCTGTCGGCGTTGGTGATGTTGAACACGTAGATCGACAGGCGGGCGGCGGGGATCTCATGCTGGAGTAAGTTGTACAGTATTGTGCCTTTAGCTAGGCGAAGTTTCTGAAACAATGCCGTACATTAGGTATACCTACGTATCAAGTTAAACGAAAATCTGAGTGAACTAGAGAACAGGATTTTATTTGTGTTAGATTGAGATTCATGAATCCGTTTGGCCAAGCGAGGTCATTATGGTGGTGGAGGGGAAACCTTCTAACGAATATTGATGATGTTGATAAACAAATAGATAAAAGCATAGTATTATCCTTACTAGAACAGGTTAAAAAAATACTAGTCATTTGCATCGTTTGACATATTGGGTGCAGGATCAACGACTAATGTGTTTTCCGAGGCATGGGGTATCATACTGCCAACTTTCAAATTCCGGGCAGTTACTAAGAATTTCCCGGTTTCCGGTTCTCTCTCCGGTCGTGTCTGTTTGCCATGCCATCGGACTGTGAGAGTGAGGGAAGAGAGAGTGCACCTGTGTCTACGCACACCTTGTGGACTATAATATCTCCCGTTTCGAAGGCTGGTCTCCGCTGGGATTGGTCGCCATGATCAAAATTCGGTCTGGAGGAGTATTTTTTTTTAATATGACAAAGTTATTAACTTCTAGTTCTAAAGTCATTGACTGCCACTGCGGTCACACGGTGTCAGCCAAAAATAGATTTTCTATTGTGTTTGTTGTCTGGTAGTCAACGTGTTAACGAATGTATTAACTTATGAACGCTCGAAGTTATGATAATACATAGGTACTCACAGATTAGGTATACTCACGTAATTAACGATCATGTGAACAGGGTCGAAGATCATGATCAATATTGGTACTAATAGGAACGCGATGCCCGTTAATAGTGTGGCCAAGATTCTGCCTGTAAAAAAACATAATAATATCCTATCAGCTTATTGTAACGTCGAGGCTGATTTTAAAAGAACCATAAGGACCAAACAGTCTATTTATTACCTATGTCTATATACCGGCTGATTTGTTTTCCGTCTGGGCAAAACCAGGGTATAAAAATGGAACGGAATAGAAGCCTATGGCACAGAAATTTCTTTTTTTTTTACAATAAATAAAAAATATCGCTTTTTTTACATACAATCCTTTGTTTGAAGCCGGCCGATGGCTTCAATAAGAGGATTGAATGTCGCTACGAATTCATTGTTGAATTTTAATATTATTTGTCGATTAAATAGTTTTTGTTTTGTGGAAAAAAAAGAGATTTTTGTGCCATAAATGCTTCTACTCTGTTCACCTTTTATACCCTGTTTCTGTCCAGACGGCAAAAAAATCAGTTGATATATCATCATCTGCCTAGCCTTTTCCCAACTATGTTGGGGTCGGCTTCCAGTCTAACCGGATGCAGCTGAATACCAGTATTTACATGGAGCGACTGCCTATCTAACCTCCACAACCCAGTTACTGGGTAATACGATACCCCTTGGTAAAACTGGTTGTCAGGCTTTCGGGCTTCTGACTACCCGTAACGACTGTAATCAGTTGATATATAAACATAATAAATAGACATAACATGTGATCTTCACCAAAACTGTTTAGTCCCCTAGGTACATATTTCTAAAAAGGAGTCACGGGCCGTTGTCAATGCGTATACTGGATATGAATTCTCGACCAGAAGACTCCACAATATTGAATAAGGACATTTATTATTTGTGTAAAATATCGAGATTCAAACTTAACGTCAACAACAGCATGCATACAGCATGCAGCGGTATGCGCAGTGGTAACAGTCATGGTGGCGCAGTGGTAACAGTCCCGTTTACGAGTCGTAGTTGATCATGGGTTCGAACACAGGCAGGCGCTTTACTTTGTGGAATTTATTTCATCACCACTGCTCTTAACACGGTGAAGGTCATCGTAAGGAAACCGGCACGTCCTAGAACCAAAAATTCTCAGACATGTGACATCCACCAATCCGCACTGTGCCCGTGTGGCGTGGTGTATAATGGCTACTCCCTCCCACAGAGAGGTCTGTGTCCCAGCAGTGGGAACGTTATAGACTGATTTATTTTAAAACACATACATCTATCATCACAGGCTTACCTAATACAATAGTGTAGTAATAGTTATAATAGCTTACAATTAGACTTACAATTTTATGTGTTACGCAGTACGTTGTTTCAAGGAAGATAGTTAAAAGGATACCTACTTCTGCTGGTTATCCGCGTCTTGATGGCTTCCCTTTTACTTAGTAGCACCATCGCTTATTTTATCTTCACATTAATTTAATTATATATTTTCTATTTATCAATGGAGTTAATACTGGTTCATGGTTCTGCAAAGAAGAACACTTCTTTAACTTTTCATGAAAAACACATCTAAACCCAGATCACAACTTTTTCGTACTAGATAATGTTACACACTGAGCTTACAATCATACTTCTAGAAACTCTACAATAAAAGTGAACGTAACTTAACTTTGAGTGACATTACTCAAGGTCCACAAAAATTTAAAAAATAAATACATAACTTAATTTTAATCCAAATCCATTATATCAAGGGTCACTTAATAAAACCACTTTATTATTTCACTGCCATGTATCTACTTATAGCAGGAAAAAAGGTTTTGCTAATGAACCTTCAGAATAAACCGAATTAATTTCAAGATGTTATTCTGTATATATAGGTATATCTAAATCTGCAATTACATCATATGTACTAATATCTTTTAGTACATATGATGTCATTGTTTTCACTGAGACGTGGCTTGTGGATGATATCTTTAGTGGTGAGATATTTGGTGGTTGCTATTTAGTGTGTAGGCGTGATCGCGATTGCTATAGAACCTCTCAAAAGCGGGGAGGTGGCAATTGAGTAAGAAGTGAGCTTAATTACTGTTGTAGAACGACATGATTGGCGAAGTTCTGCCGAAGATATTTGCGTCTTACTTATCTTAAATAAACCTAGGAATGAGGTAAATTATAATTTACACATTTGTGTCTTATATTATTGTAAAGAAAACCTTGGCAATTCATATTATAATTTCAATTACATAATTTTAGTATTAATATTAATTACATGATCATGACCCACCCCTTAAATATTTTTATTTATTTATTTTATATATTTATTAATCTTACTCACACTATCTTCACAGGATGACCCCTGGTTTGCAAACACACACCAAATTTTTTTTAATAAGAACAGGATCCGCTTTTATAACAAGTTGCCAAAACCGGTTACAGAACTTACCGGTGGAAAGTTCAAAACCCTCATCAAACGTGGCGTTATCAAAAAAACATTAATATAAGATAGTTTGGCAATAATTTATTCTGCACATGTGGCTTCCTTAAAGTTCCCTGGCACCTGTAAATGTCAATTAACTGCTCCCAAATAACGATGTTTAATTACTTTTCACATACTTACGTTTACATACTTCTTTGACATAATATCTAATCTTTTTATTATTTGACTGTTTCCTAGGTCCCTACCATTCTAATTTCAACTCTTTAGTAGTGGCTGTAATGGCAATCATATCATTTGGTTTTAAAATTTTATTATTTATCTTTTTTATAGATTCTTTTATATTTTTTGAATATGAAAACGTTGTAGGCCTTGTAGACTGTAGATTTGCAGACTATTTTCTATTTTATTAAGTACCTGGTACACTGGCCTACACTGCCCTCCCATACAGGACCTATTAATACTGTAATTTAAAAACATTGTAAAAGCCAATTATTTGTAAAAGAGTAATAGTGGACTTTATTGCCCGTTCTTCTCCATAGGTACACACGGCTACACATAAAGCTATACATAACCAGTATAAGCTGACTTGTGATTGTACGAAAAAGCTATACAATGCGAGGTCAGCTAAAACTGGAAATGTATAGCTTGATGTGTAGCCGTGTGTACCTACTACGCTTTTGAATGGGCAACTAGCTTCATCTTCCTAACATACCTCCCCTTGACAATTCAAAAGTGCCTGTAATTGGTTTATTTAAAATAAATGCTTTGAGTTTGAGTTTTGTAGGTATTACAGTAACTTGATATTTCCCTGATCTCTCTCCGGTCATGTCGGATTGCCGTCTCATCGGGCAATGATAAGGGAAGAGAGTGCACCTGTGTCTGCGCACACACTTGTGCATTATAATATCTCCCGCGCCGAAGGCTGGTCTCTGTTGAGATTAGTCGCCATGGTCGAAATTCGGCCTGGACACGTCTCGGTCTGGAGGACTTTATTTATTTAAGTAGGTAAACAATCTTTGGAACTATGTATGTAATAACTAATTACTTACAGATTGGCATCAAAACAAAAATGCGATGTGAAGTGCATACCTAACATGTTTACGAATTCCCACCAATTAAGCATTGTTTACTGCAAAATAATGATTATAATCAGAACAAAAGAGTTTTTTGGAGGAAAAATCGGAGGACTATAAAAATTAAAAAAAACACTACTAATTGAAAAATAACTTTAATTCCGGAAGTCGGTGTCGTTAGTTCCGCATTTTCCTTTTTTGACACCGACTTCCGAAATTAAAGCAAATTTTCACTTTGAAGTGTTTTTTGTGGAAGTCGGTCTTTTTTTGTAAAATGTTTTTATTTCTTGCTTTTTAGTGGGTCTCTTATAATTTACTAAGTTACAATAGCCTAATGTCAACCTGCTCATCGCCTTTTACAAAATAAGTATTGCTTTTCCCGATGCCGGGACGTTAATTGTTGAGGAGTTCTCCTGGTATTTCACCATCAGCTCCATTTCCTCATTCACATTGTGATGAGCATAAATTGTTAGCAACCATATTAAAGTAATCAAACCGCAAACCGTGAAATACTTATTATTGAGTAGTTCCGGTGGCCATCTGTGGTCTTCATCATCAGTTCCACTTCAGCAAATGATGATTTTCCGAGAGTAAATGCACGAGTTAAAAAAAATATCCAAATCTCTAAAGCTTTGCCTATAAAATTTGAGGTTTTCCCTCGATTTCCATGGGATCCTCTCATAAGATTCCAATTTGATGACAATGGGAATACCTCAACAAAAAAAAATTAAGGTCCTCAATTGACGGAGAAATCGGTGAACATACATAAAAAAAACATAAATAAAGTCGAACATATAACCTTCTCCTTTTTGGAAGTCGGTTAAAAATGTACTTTTTGTTTGTGCAGCTAAAATGTATTTTTGACGTGTAAAAGTGCTTTTTAGAACAAGAAAATAAAATTACTTATCATTGTAGGTACTTATAAATTAGAGCGTAAACAACAATGACCAGTGTTTTACTACCGTAATCCATGACAAAATGACCAAGGAATGCAACACCTGTGAGACATTTTACTTCTGGGTTCCAATGACACAAGGTCTCTAGGGCAAAGTACAAACGGAGGACCTTTATAATCAGAGACGACAGGGTGAGAATTTTAGGTGTTCATTGCGTTATTTACGTTGTTTTGCAGATGAATTTTCCAAACGCATGAAGCAATGAATTAGCAATATCCTTATTAACCTGGACCCTAGGGACAACAACACAATAAATAATCGTGCTTGTGAGTAGGTACAGTCAACTGTAGGTCTCTAGCAAGTAGCAACCGTTTGACTTATTAGCAATAGTACTTAACGGTATACTTGACAAGGTATTTAACGGTTTTCGTATAGTTAATGAAGTGCAGTTGATCTTTCCTCTCAGTAGTACGAAAATACGATAGCAATATAACAATAACAATAAGAATAATTTCTTGGCCGGCATCGTAGGCCCATATAGCGTGTTAGTATTTACAAGTAACATAAAGATGTATGTCAGTAGTAGAACAACAAATTAGGCACACAAATACAATATTAAAACATTTAAAAAACATATAGTAATTACAGAAAGGTTTATCAAGCCCCATGTCTGGCATCTAGCTTGATATACTAAATGAGTGTAGGTGACTTCTGGTACATACATCATCATTTCAGCCGAAAGACGTCCACTGCTGGACATAGCCTCCCCTAAGCACCTGACTACGATATCATCAGCAAACTGAACAAGTTGAACTGTCAAAATTAAAGCCATTCCTACTGATAGTGTGTTACGAAATTACCCCGCAAAGCCGCCATAAAGTTCGAATCGGGCTGTACCTACATTGCATTAAAAAATTATAAATTTTGGAGTTACCTACTACCACCATACCTTAGCTCTACGTCCAAGCGGTGCTGTGTTCCAGTTTGGTAGCTCATTATTACTCACGAGTTAATTAAAAAGTCCACCTTTTTCTGCAGCTGGTAGTGAGCTGCGATGCCTCTGACATAGCAGATGTCCCAAAGCGACGATTACCATTTTTGTTACCATCAGTACTAGAGTATTATAATATATTATTATCTGTGCCATCAGTTACGCAGCCAGGTTGTTTGTATCACGTCAAAGTAGTTTTTAACTATATAAAATTATATTTTCGAGCCGTTTAGGGTTGAAACCCTCGGGCCGTGGGGTCCCAGTGATCATGGTCTTTTTAAGGAAATTTCAAAACGGTTGGTTGACAGTTCCCGTGATCCAAGGGCTGTCTTTTACCTTGCCCAGAGGCTAAGCATTGCCATACAACGTGGTAATGCCGGCAGTCTCTTGGGTATATTACCTGTCATAAATTTTCCGACGTTATATTTTAGTTTCTGTATAGTTTTAGATTTAATTTTGTTATTTTTATTAATTAACTAGCACTTTGCCCGCGACTTCGTCCGCGTGGGTTTCGTACTTTCCTCAAAAAAATTTGAAGGCTGATTTTTCAATCGATAGATAATTTTTATTGACATCTGACAGTTTTTGTATGGAAGAATTGGCTACGTGAACATCTAAAAATAGGAAACAGTATGTATCCAGAAATATGCGGGTTAATGGCTATAACAAAACAATTAAGTTTTTATAATATTTCTTTATAGACTACATTCTTGGTCGTTCTGGAGGGTGTTACCAATATTACCAGGCTGCAAGATGAGCTCACACGAAAGCATGCTACGTAGAACTGACCATGGGAGAAACAGGGCTGTCGCAAGTCAACTCCTGCAAATTTAAGGGTTTGACCCTGTGATTTATTTATAGTCATCGCAAAGCAAACTTTTAAAGGGAACTGAAGTCTTTTGAATTCGAAAGTGAGATCGTTCGGGATTAATGGAATACGTGGAATGAAGACTGTTTCTCCCTGGGAAGACCCAGTTAAAATGGTAGCTTCAACAATATTACGATGCAAAGCTTTTACTTGTAGCCTAGTACCGTTGCATGGTTTTGGGGGTTTCAAATTTCTAAGTAACATCACAGGTGTGCCCACGCGCATTGTTCGTTTATGATATGGAAGTCCGGCTGGATTAATAGTGTTCAGAAACTCAACCGGATAATGGACTGCTTCGTCTGTATTTACCAACGTGTCTATTGAATTATATACCATTTCTGTGCTATCAAATGATTTCAGCAAAATATCATTAATTACTGCTGCTTGGTCATTTTTAGGTGCCATTATAGCTCTTTCACGTAGCCATTCTAAAGGCTTGTCCTTTATTTGAGCTACATCTGGACAAAATTTTTTCTATAAGGTCTTCGACTGTAGTTACTACACTACATAATTCATCTGTTATAGCTATCAACCCGTCTGTTTCTGGATACATGCCGTTTCCTATTTTAAATAGAAGGTCTGAAAAATGGCCAGCAGAGACGTCCCCTCTCAGATGCACTCTCATATTTTTAGTCACTTTTAGAATTTTCGTAAAGGGCCATAAATAAGATCTTTTAAAGCATGCCTTAATTTCATCAGCGCGCGTTCCTTTTGGTATTACCGGTAAAGTTTGACGAAAATCGCCAGCTAGCAACACTGTCATACCACCCATTAAAGAATTGTTGTTTCTTATGTCCTGTAGAGTCCTATTTAACGCTTCAATAGCTCTTTTGTGCGCCATAGTGCTTTCATCCCAGACTATTATTTTTGCTTTACGCAATACTTCGGCAAGATTGCTTTGCTTTGAAATGTTACACATTGGAGTTTCTACGTTAGACAAATTAAGGGGTAATTTCAAAGCAGAGTGCGCCGTTCGATCTCCTTCCAATAACGTAGCGGCGATCCCGGAAGACGCGACTGCTAAGGCAATTCCACGAGTACTTCTAATCTTTGCCAAGAGTAAATTGATGAGGTAAGTCTTACCAGTCCCACCTGGGGCATCCAAAAAGAAAATTCTTCCCTCGTTTTCATGTGTACTTGAAATAATTTCATTGTACACTAACTTTTGTTCCTCAGTTAGTGAATTCTCATTGATATTGACAAATGATTCTAAGGCAAACACATCGTAGTTAACTTCATTAATATACGCTCCTAATTCACTTTGAAACACTTCTGATCTACTCGGTTTCGGTAAACCGTATTCTTCTATTGCACATCCTCCAAGTGCCAAACATGCTCCTTCTATTTCCAACAGACACTTACTAAAAATCTCATCCATGAGGTGTTCTACTCCGCTTTTTACCTGCCTCTCAATCTGTCGTTTAAAGTCTTCCGACAGGTATTCTTTAAATTCATCCCACAGACTGAACGGATCTGCCAGTTGACAAAAAACTAACATGATCGTAAAAAGCTCTCTCATCATGTGCGGAGATTGACACAGGGCTGCCTCTTGTAATGCTGTATGCCAATGTTGATCATCTTCAAGTAACCCTAAAGTCTTGCAAGCTGATTTGAAAGTCGGTAGTACCACACCGTTGACTGTTTTTAATGCTTCAAAAGATAACGGACCCCGGATTTCATGTAAAAGCAAACGAAGGTGGTAGCACTCAACATTATTTGGATGTACCGTGTATACTCTGCCTAAAGCGTGGTCATCTACATCTACCCCTCTTTTCCTCCTTTCAAACCGATTATTGTTCCAAACATAGTATGCAGGTACTTCGCAATATAGTAGGGTTTTTGCATAGTCATCTACTTGACATAATTCGAAAAAAGACATGAGTGTCGTTTTTGGTGGACAGGATACCTTATCAGCTAAGTTTTCTGGGTTGAAGTACACTCTTTGACCATTTTCTAAATGCACAGCGAGATGAATTACCGTAGGAAAACGCTCATGAATAGGAAACCTTTTCACACCCCCTCAACCCCTCTCAGGAGGTAATTTGGAAAAACAAAAAATGCCAAACTTCATAATTTACTTAGATGGATGTTCGTGCCAAGTTTCATGTTTATTAACACAAGTAATAAGATTTTCCATACAAACAAAATTCCCCCTTTTCACCCCCTTAAAGGTTATATTTCCAAAAACCCCTTCTTAGTGCTCCCCTACATTATAATAGGAAGCCGTGTGCAAAATTTCACATTCCTAGCCCCAGTAGTTTCGGCTGTACGTTGATATGTCAGTCAGTCAGTTCTCCTTTTATATATATAGATAACAAAACACCCTCCTCTATACAAAAAACATACATACATTCAAGGCATTCAAAACTCAATAAGATGAATATTTAAACATAAATAACATCTTCGGGTGTTGATAAATAATTGCTACCGTGACGTCTGTGACAAACCTACAGAATGGTCCAAAACGTCAATAAAAAAAAATTTCGATTCCTCACACACCTAGGGGTATCCGAAAATACTCCATGTAAAATCTGCCTAGCCTTTTCCCAACGATGGTTGGGGTCGGCGTCCAGTCTAACCGGATGCAGCTGAATACCAGTATTTTACATGGAGCGACTGCCTATCTGACCTCCACAACCCAGTTACTGGGTAATACGATACCCCTTGGTAAGACTGGTTGTCAGACATTCGGGCTTCTGACTACCCGTAACGACTGTCAAAGATCCACGAATGGCAGCCGGGACCAACGGCTTAACGTGCTTTCCGAGGCACGGAGGGGTCTCGATATGTAAAGATGGTCACCCATCCACAGACCAACCGCGGCAAGCGTAGCTTAACCTGATCGATCGACCTGTGCGGCTGTTATTATTAAGCCACGGGCCCCTCTTAAAAAAAATAAAAAGAGAAAATACTCCATGTATGTTCCGCGATTTTTGATAGTTTTTTTTTTTTTCATTTTTATAATTTTTGAGGAAATACTTCGAAGATATAATTTATAGCCTTTTTCGACAAGCTCTTTTTATGATTTTTTTTTGCGATAGGTCTACCATGTACCTATAAAAATTGATCATTGCGGACTAGGTAAACCAGCGTTCAGTTTAGTAAAAAAATATTTAATTAAGTAGCAAAAAAATAAAGTAAGTTGTGTCAATTCACATGATTTAATCTATCTTCTTCTATACATATAATAAATCTGTAGACGAGACGTTTCTGTACATTGAAAATATTTCCAAAAAAAATAGTTGGGGTGTTAAAGGATAACCAATAGATGCCATTTCATCAATTTTTGGAATTTTTATCTGTTTGTCTGTTTGTCGGTTTGTCGGTTTGTCTGTTTGTCTGTTTGGATGTGACAGATTATTGATTTGAACAGGGTCAACGTAAAAAGTACCAAACCAATACGGTTACTTTTTATACTCAAATATGGTGTAGAACTCGGAGCAGTGATTAGTTTTTATTTCATCGCAATCGGTTCACTCTATCAAAAGATATAATCAATTTAAAGTATTCTAGAACAACTTTTTACGTTTTTTAGTAACACGTAACGACATCTATTGGCGCGATATAGTACCTACTAACGAAAACATATTGTTATTGTGATGTGAATAATCACGTCCTATTAGTTTATGCTTACTTAAATGACGAAATAACACAGATACCTACTTATGTCTATGTTATTTTAAAAAGTAATGATAATGATTATAATATTAAACAAAATCGCTTTCCATTGATGGTTTATTTAGTGGCGCCTGTGGCGCTAAAATAATTTTAAACAAAAAGTGAGGATAATGTAAGATAATAATAATGAATGTGGTGTTCTGAGCGAAAAAGAAATTAGATAATTATTGATATAGAAAGTTGAGTAACGCAGAGCGTTTTTTAACGAAGTTCTTATATGGAGCTTGCGGTAGGAGTTCTAAGGGAGAAATCGTCAAATAACGAAAAAGCGTTATGCCTCATTTTTCAAAGTAATAGGTAGATAGAGACACACACACACAGAGAGAGAGAGATAGCTATTTTTCATGGTTTCCGAGGATCCTGACCCCGGTAAGTGAGGTCAAAAAGAAAATCAAAGATGGCGGTTGCCTAAATTTTTAACTTTTTCGTCATGGGTGTCGTTTTTATGGTTTTCGAGGGTGCTGAAGTCGATAGTCAGGTCAAAATGAAAATCCAAGATGAAGGCTGCAATTTTTTTTATCATGTTTGTCGTTTTCATGGTTTTTGAGGGTGCTGAAGTCGATAGTCAGGTCAATATGAAAACCCAAGATGGCGGCTCCATTTTTTTCAAATGTTTTGTCATGGGTGTCGTTTTGATAGTTTTCGAGGGTGCTGAAGCCGATAGTCAGGTCAAAATGAAAATCCAAGATGGCGGCTGCAATTTTGTTTTGATTTTTTGTCATGGATGTCGTTTTCATAGATTTCAAAGGTGCTGAAGCCGATAGGCAGGTCAAAACGAAAATCCAAGACGGAGGTTGCAATTTTTTTTTATGGGTTTCGTTTTATTGGTTTTTGAGAGTGCCAATAGTGAGGTTAAAATGAAACTGTAACTGCTTACCCACCGTCGATTGGCCCATGAACCGTTGGTGAACATTATCTTTAAACCATTAACTTTTTTCTAAAGGACTTTTCACCCACGAACGTTTTGCCAACATAACTCTACGTCAGTGAATGCTTTACCCACAGAATGTTTTGACCAATAACTTTTCACCCAAAGAACAAGGCCAACAGACGCCGGGAAAGATGAAAGTAAAATAATAATAAGACGTAGGTAGTCCTTTATTTCTGTGAAAAGGGTATAAAGTAACCTAACCAAGCCTAACCTCGAGGTGCCCTTCGCTTGCTTTGCTCGCTCACTTGAGCCGCCATCATCCCTTCGAACCCTACCTGTCCGAGTCGGGGTGCCCCAAGTCCCGAGCTCGCTTCGCTCGCCCTTGCATCCTTAGTTCTATTTGACATGGGTCAAATGTTCTTTGGGTGAAAAGTTATTGGTCAAAACATTCTGTTGGTTAAGCATTCACTGACGTAGAGTTCTGTTGGGGCAACGTTCGTGGGTCACAAGTCCTTTGGATGAAAAGTTAATGGTGTTGACCAACGGTTCATGGACCAATCGACTGTTGGTAAACCGTCTCAATACCGGTTAAAATGAAAGTCGAAAAATTGGTAGTGTGTGTCGTTTTCATGGTTTTCGAGAGTGCTGAAGCCGATTGTGACGTCAAAATGAAAATCGAAGATGGCGGCTGCAATTTTTTTTTTCTTTTTTATCATGTGTGTCGTTTTCATGGTTTTCAATATAAACTTACACGACTTTGTGTGAAATAAAATAAAATACAACCGACTTAAAAACACACTTCAAAGTGCAATAGACCTTTGGTTTCAGAAGTCTGTAATTTCTTGCGAACGCGCAACGTCTTCCCAAACTAAACTATTTTGCACTTTCTAGGGTTTTTTATGGAAGTCGGTTATATTTTTTTGTAATTATCTTTACAATTTTTTTTCTGGTTTTCGGCAGTATAAGGTCTAAATCAAAATCATGTCTAAAGTTTTCATGGGTTTCATCTTCGTAGTTTAAATGGCGGCCAGTGTCAAATATAACCAAAGTTTAATGGGTTGCTTTTTACACGGGCAACTTTATGTAGAAGCTCTTACCATTAATGTATTCTTCCTTTTATCATCTAGATATCTCGATGCTTTATAAGGCATAATATTGGTAGGTATATATGATATCTTCAATACCAAGTTAAGAAATTCTAAATTTACCACAGAGAAGAAACCAAGACTTCACCTACTAATCTCAGATATACTTTAGATAAAATGGTGATATGATTTTACAAGTTGGTATTCTAAGACAGACGCAAAATAAAAATTAATGGACATAATTATGGCTATTTGGTTAGATAATCAGCCTCGAGCAGGCGCTTTTATTTTAATTTATTCTCAAAAATCAAAGTGACACTTCGTCGCATTGTCATTATGAATCATGAAGACGCAGTGATTGCAGTCGAAAGGGCCGTGGTAGCGAACCCTAGGTAAGGAAAGCGTTACCAGGCAAGATCTGATGATTCTTCCATTTCAATGAAGGAGTGGCAATTACACCTTTCCTAAGCGACACATTACCTGTTGTTTTCCGACATCCACGCGAACGAAGTCGCGGGCACAGCTAGTTATAAATAAAATAAGTTGTGTCAATTCACATGATTTAATTATAAATGGGTGTTCCACAAGGATTGCTATTAGTTCCTATCCTCTATTTAGTATAGTATCTACTAGTAGCGCCCCGCGGTTTCACCCGCATAAGTGTCGATCCCGTAGGAATATCGGTAGTTTTTGCGTGAAACAAACATCCATCCATCCATCCTCACAAACTTTCGTGTTTAAAATATTAGTAGGATATATGCCTATTAATGATCTACCCCATTTATTAAAAAACCAACTACAAATGGTGTTATTTACTTACTTAATTTTTAAGATTGACATCAAATCTTGACGACGTAAATAACTTCAAATCTCTCTCTCTTATCTTTCTTTAAATTGGTTTTCTGCTTATAATTTATTATTTAACTACCTAACCAATAGATACTATAAATATATGATAATACTATGTGTGCGACCAGCGCCTTTTATTCGGTAGTTATTATTTGTATTAACTACCGAATTAAAGGCGCTGGTTCTAGGTCGTAAAACAAAGTATATAATAAGTCACTCAAAGTAAAAACCATAAGGTAGAAAAGGCATAAACAAAAGGTATAAAAAGGCAAAATATCAAAAGGAAGAAAATGCCTTGCACACTAGGTTAAATTGATTCATTTTATAGCAATTTCATTGACCAAGAACAATTAATGAAACTTAAGTGGGTAATTCAAATTCCAACAAACAAATTATTTTGAAAAAAAAATTGGAAACACTGCGTGCAGTGCCTTCACAATGTGACAAGAAACTTGGAAAATATAGAGCACCATGTAGAATATCTTCATAAATAGGCGTTTAGTTGTATAATATCTCTGATTCTTGAATCTTGATTAAATCTATCTTAAAAAATTACACGCAAAACGCCATAAGATAAGACCTAGTTAATGAGTACCCACTTACTTATTGACATTTGAAATATTTACGTAAATAAAAATCCAAAATGATGAAAATAATTTAATATTTACAATTAAAACAACTTATTTTCTAAATAAATTTTCATAATTTATCACTTATTGTGGCTTCAATACACCTTGTATAATCAGCCTAGCTAAAGGACAATAAAATCAATCCTTCAGGATTGATTTTTTTTTGCCGCATTTATTTTTCTAGGCGGCAAAATGAAGTTTAATCTTACTAACACTGGCAATTTATTAGCTATAGCGTTCCGGACTAAAGCTTTGGCTTCCTAAGAAAGCGGCTTCGTCATATTATAACGGCCCTCATGAAAATCTGTCATTTTCACCAGTATTTCACAATAAGGGGTGTCAAAAAACGCTCTGTATTTGGACAACCGAAAGGATCGATGTATCGTTAAGTCAAAGCACAGCGAAGCGGCAATATAAAAGATAACATAGCAAATTCACCCTTTTCTCTACAATATCATGCACATAATTATATCGAGATTAAAAAGAAGCGTGGATTCGCGCGCCTTCTACGGAATTCGCGCGTCTGTGAGCATAATCAACCTACAACATTCCCACTGCTGGGACACAGGCCTCCTTTCTGTGAGAGGGAGTGGGCCATAATCCACCACGCAGGGGCCCAGTGTGGGTTGGCGGATGTCACGGATGTCACATGTCTTCAAATTTTTGGTTCTAGGACATGCCGGTCTCCTCATGATGTTTTCCTTCACCGTTTTGAGAGCAGTGGTGATGAAATTAAATATACAAAGTAAAGTGCCTGGGTTCGAACTCACGCCCTACAATTCGTAAGTGCCGCGCTTATACCACCGGGCCACCACCTGCTCTCTACTCTCTCTGGTCTCTGAGCGACCAGCACTGATTGGTGCGTGCGCGTTACATGAAGAGTTAAGGGTGAATTTGCTATGATAACTTTTAGACTGACGCTTCGCTGCACTTCGACACTGCGCTGATACCGTTCATCGCTTTCATAAGAAACCGAACATTTAGATACACCCACGAGGCTTAGAGCGGATCTGATTTGGGCCTTGGTCCTAGTTAGGAATGGGACCCTTAGAAGAAGCCTTTTCGTTTTGGTTTCTTTTTTAGCAGATGTAAGAACTTCTGCGCTTTTATAATTCATAACGTGACGATATTATCGTAGATGCCCACGTCCACGGTTCATACAATGCTTGAAAATACGTTATCGTGGACAGTACTGTAGAAGCGTCTTCATACATGGTCAAATTAAATTAGGTAGCGAAACTCTGCAGTTTTTTTTTGTTTTACGAGTATCAACTGTTTTCTTTTGTTTTATAGTGCTTAGACATCGATACGTTCACGTCTATGAAGTTTACAAAAAAAAAAACTGATTTTTAAACTGATATTTCTAGTGACTTTGTGAGGTCATCGACCTCAGGTAGTCCTGCGGTCGCTGATCCCACAAAAAAACATCAAATTAATATATTCTTTGTTTTATCGTGCACGTCTGTAGAGCATCGCTAGCTAATTTAATTTGACCCTGTATATTTCCATACATTTTACTTCCCCATGCTATCATGATTTCGTGGATGTCCACGATAATAACGTCATGACCCATGGCTCTCTTATAATACCTATCACCGACATTATGTCATTAGTAAATAACAATATTAATTAAAAACAGTTACAGTCTCTCTCTGGTAAGAATCGGGCAACTTAATCTATAGGTGCAGTCAACCGCATTTTTAAAGTATACTATTCTATTTTTCTTTATGGCAATGGTGCCGAAGTCGACAATTCTGCAGATGTCAGATGTGTTAAGAGACAATGACAGATCCTTTGTGTCGTACCTGTACCGGTTTTAACAACAAGTGACATTGACATGTGGTTAACAGTTCTGTCAGTGTAGCTACTCCACTGCAAACTGCATGCCTACAGCCCATTCATAGATATTTTACCTCTGATTTAGCGCTATTGTCAAAATCAAAGGTTACTTTTGAGTTGCTGCCACGGACAAGTCTGTCAAAGTCACAGTGATCTTTATTCTAATTACTATAAGGTTGCAGTTGGGTTCTGCCGTCAAAGGTAAATAACTGTGAACGGACTGTACTTATTTGCTGGGTACCTAGCACTACAGAAAAATAAAAAGGTTCTCCTTCTTAAAAAGGTTTGTATGTAGGTAAGTCATGTCCCACTGTACAGTATTATCGGTATTTGCCTTTTTGACATGACAAAATGGCAAATGAATTCCATTTTACAACACTAGAAGGTTCATTTGGTGCGTTCCCTAAATCGGAACTAACGACGCTATCTTGTTTTTAACCGAATTCAAAAAAGGAGGTTCTGTGTTAGACCCTTATGTATGTGTGTTTGTATGTCCGCGATTTTTTCAATAAAAATTCTGTGACAATTAAAAAAAATTATATACCAACAAGGCCCCCTGTAAATATCACCCAGGCGCCAAAAGAACCTTGTACAACTATAGAGAGTAATTTTTCACTAACAGTTTCCAAACACTTCAACATACGGCACTAATTTAAACTATCTATTCATAAGCGGTTGAGTGCTTAATATTTCTTTCACTTGTATCTTCTCACTATCAAAAGCGATGTCTTTTCTTCTCGTACAAATCCAGTGGCAGTAGAGAAGTCTTGCTGAATGCGCCAGGAGGAGAAGACCTGCCGCTACAAGGACTGCTTGTACCCCCAAGAGAATGTAGGGACCGTAGACGTGGATCAACCTTACTTTAAATATTTGATCATCTTGCATTCTTGGTTGTATCTGAAAAAGGGGAAGATTTTCGTAGTGACATTTTAAATGTAACCCTACTGACACACTACGCCAATTTGTCGTGTTATATCCATTTCATATAACTGTCAAAGAAAGAATGATCTGAATATACAGACAATTAAGGCTGCTAGTCAATTTGCGAAACACGTATTTCCCTGACTTAACAATATTATGTTTGATTGTCAATAATGGCAGTGTCTCTTTAAGTAAAGGGACTGACGATATAATACGAGTCATATTATTATGTTAATTAGGTACTGTTGTTGAAATGATGGTCATCATTTCAGCCGAAAAACTTCTACTGCTGGACATAGACCTGCCCCAAGCACCGCCACTTCGATCGGTTCTGTGCTTCTCGCATCCAGCGAATTTCTGTGGCCTTCACCGGGTTATCAGTCCACCTTGTAGTAGGTCTTCCAACGCTATATCTGCCAGTACGCGGTCGCCACTCCAGCACCTTTTGACCCCATCGGCCATCTGTTCTAAGAGCAATGTGCCCTGTCCACTACCACTTAAGTTTGGCAATGAAGACAATGGTGAAGTACATATAGATACTCACAATTTTAAAATAGCCGACTGGCACAAACATGTCAGAGAACCTGCTGATCTTGGAGTTGAAACCGACGTCCCCGACCATCACATTTACTTGTACAGAGAACTTCGTTGACATCACCATGCCGATGACCTGGAAGAAGCCAATTAATACAGAATCATAATATTAGGAGCAAAGATTTGAATATTACAGCTTGTCTAGGATTCAACAAGCTTAAAGAAAAACTAATCGGTGACGAATGTTTTTAAGCCCTAGCAGTAACAGGACCAGAAAGGTTTTTTCTCTAACAACCATAACTTCAGTTTATCTTAGTGCAGTTAATAAGAAAACTGATTTAATACAAGATTGCGACTCTAAGGTCTTACCATATCCTCATTAGCGGGGTAACACACTATCAATAGCAATCGCTGTCATTTTGACAGTTTAACAACATTCATTGCGTTATTTACATTGTTGAGGAGATAATATTTTCGAACATTGAAGCAATGGATTAGCAATATACTTCAAAATGATTCAGATTGGACTGATAGTGTATTACGCAATGAGGGAGCTGTTCGTTTCTGGATAAAGACTATCTTCTGCTTACAAAGCTTTGATACTTACAGGTTCTATGGTGAAGCCACTGCCATGCTGCTCCTCATTAGGATGCATACCCTCGACGCGCTCGTGTAACAATGGGTTGGTATCCAGGAAGTGAGCGTTTGACAGGACCAGTGGCAGACCTGAAACCGAGTTCTAGTTTGAGTTGACATGACAATACTCGGCCAAGTGCGAGTCAGACGGACTGAAGGTTCCGCACCCACAGAACTGTTATTGCTTGCCTTTACAGACTATTCGGTGAAAATGTTAAACGATAAATGATTTTATTTTGTAAGTAGGTTTGTACAAACACTTTTACACGTCAATCATATTTTTTATAAAACTAGATGAGGTCTGTTAACTAGCTGTATTACGTTTCTAATTATAAGATACATAAAAACCCAGTAAATTAATGATAGAGGTTGAAAAACATTAAATTGGAATGTATTCCATTAAATTGATATACCTTATCTTGATTATTAAATATTTGCATAATTTGAGTCAGAGAATTTGTGTCCATTTAGCTGCAATCAGGGATAAAAAAGCCATAAAAATAAGTGGTAAACAAAAATATTTTCAGGAGGCCGTAGGTACTACAGCGATGCTGACTGAAGGACTTAAAAATATATACAGATATAATCAATTAAAATTATTTGTCTCACCATAAAAACAAGGCGACATATCCGAAACCCCTTCATGGCATATCCCTTTACTGCACATACATTCGTTTTCAGGTATCGTACTGTAGCTCCTGTTAGTGATCTTGTAAGCCATGCCCTCGACTCCGAAGTCCATGGTCCTCTGACCCACGTACTCCAGCTCCATGAACCGGCAGAGCACGTTGCGGTAGATCTTCAGGGGCCGGTCGGTGGACATCTCGGGGGGGTAGGCGATTCCTTCGAAAGTGTCATTGAAGCTGTTGCAGGAGGAGCTGGGAAATAAGATGGTATTAAAAAGATGAACGGACTAGGTATCTTTGGTTGACAGATAAGATCGACGATACAATTTTTTTGAAGTAGTATCCCGCTACATTGTGTATAACTACATATTAATATGTAGCTCGTTTTGCGGTAACATGAATATTAGCCAGAGTGGTTTGGCACAGGAACCGTTTGTTTAGGGTGCGCTAAACGAACTTCAGTGCCTTGTTATTTAGGGTTTTTACCTTAACACTTTTTAACATATTGAGAGTTTTCAGTGGCATTAATAGAATTCGAAGACATGTGACATCTATCAACCCGCACTGGCCAACGTGATAAGCTGATTATCGTGATGGGCTGGTGTCCCAGCAGTGGGAACGTTGTAGGCTGTTTATGCTTATGCAAATCAATTTCTCACTTGTAGAGCGATACAACGGGATGATAATAATAAAGTGTATACCTTGTTTCCGGATATCCCCAACTTGAAAGACCTCCAACGCCGTTGATAGACTTGATCATGAACTTGTCCTCATCTTTGGCGCTTACTTCTACCCTGAATGGGGCTTTTTCATCGTACAGCTGGGAACGTAACATATGTATGTTTCAGTTACTGTAGTTGACGACTATGCAGAAAAGGTTAAACTTCCCCTTTTGTTATTCTGTGTAGAAACTAATGGTTTCTCGCCGCTGTATCTAATTCGTAGGATCTAATACAAGAAACGATTTGTTTGCAGACGAATGGACTAAGATTTTATTGGCATGTCAGAAATACTGCGAGATTAATGAATGTGTTGTTTTTTATTTATACGTATGTTTTGATTTTTAACTTCTATTTTATAGTTATCTAATTTCTCTTATTTGTGTCTTTAATTATTGGTATTGGTAATAACCGTGATTTTATTTTGGCATTAAATTCAGACATCCTCACAATATTTCATTCAGATTGTTGAGTTTAAGAGAGAGACTTTAAAAGGTCTTAGACGATTGGCACACTGCTGCATTTCACGCAGCGGTGTGCGGGACACGGAGCCACATTCGCATCACGCGCGTGGGTGCGTTATCTGCGCCCCGCTGCGTGATGCGGTGCAGTGTGGGCCTCCCCTTAAAGCTAATGTAATAATAAAATGTCAAACACTCTCCATGAAGTATGTAATACATACCATACTCGAAGATGTATGAGGTCCAATCCAATGTTGCAACATAGGGCAATGCCAACTACCGCACAATGAGAACACAATCACAATCTTAGTAAACAGTATCTTACTCTATCCAACAGCCCCAAAGTGTCGAAGTTGATCCACCCCGGCAGGACGGTGTTGCCCACGTTGATGAGGGGCTCGTTGTACCCCCACAGGTAGTCATAGGCCGACATCTGAACAGTGGCGTTGCTTCCCAGTCGGGAGGTCAGCATGTTGTACCCCAACTTTGCGAAATAGCCGTAGTCGGAGACTGCTGAAGCCATGCTCTGGAGATAAGTTATTTCAAGTTATTCAAGTTATTTATTTATTTCATAACAAAAATACATTTGTGTCGAAATATTTGCACAGCACGTACACACGAATAAGCACACAAATAATTATAATGTAAGTCTATCCAAATTAAAAATACCAACCCTACAAATATTACCATTCTTATTAAAAAGCTACAAAAATACAAATACATTTAATGTCAAAATATGAAGTTAATAAAAATAAATAAAATGAAGCAACAATTATAAACAAAGTCAAAGGGCAATGGGTGCACATCATTTAATTTAAGTTTAATTTAATACTAGTTTTTAAGATTTTCTGTCATTACAATATTCGTCAATGCTGTAATAGGCTTTATTGATTAGCAAAGCTATGAGTTTAGTTTTAAATATGTTCACATTCTGAATACTCTTTAATTCTGCTGGTAATTTATTAAACAGATTAACAGACTGTACGCGTGACGAGTGTTTGACAACATTAAGCTTTGCCTGCATGACACTAGGAAGATCTTTTCTGCGTGTATGTACTCTATTTTTTTCTTTCATTGTCTGTTTCAAACTCGTTTAAGTTTTTGTTTAAATAAGTAAGGAGAACCAAAATATAAAGACATGGTACCGTTAAAATTCTAAGTTTAATAAAGTATATGACTCCGTCTGCTTTAAACGGAGCATGGTTCTTAATGCTCGTTTTTGTATTGTAAAGGCTGCCTTAATATTATATTTATAGCTGTTTCCCCAAAATTTAATGCTATATCTAAGTTTAGATTCAACTAGAGCAAAATAGACGGAACGAAGTTGGGCAATAGATAAAATATCCCTGAGAGATCTGATAGCGTAACACGCACTACTTATTGTATTCGTAATCGAATTTAGTTCTGGCTTCCAATTGAGTAAATTATCAATTTGTACTCCTAAAAATTTTAAGCTTTCTACTGTATTAATTTTCCTGCCTAGAGATTCTACGTTTACTGAATCTTATAGAAGATAGAAGAACGTTTAGAAAGAAAGAAAAGGTAATTATTGGAACTCGTACAGGAAGGACACGAACTGAACAGAATGACACAATCAATCATAGAATAAAAGAACTAAAGAATAATAGTATAAAATCAGCGATATTAAAAAAAACAGTAAGTTCTGTTTTGTTTGTTTAAACTTAGTTTTTAATATGTGAAATGTTTTGTTAGCAAACAGCTCCCATACCAATGCATTCAACATGCGACAAAAATATATTTAAGTCTGTGTTTAGACATACTAGAGCGCTGGATAATTAATGACGCAGTGCGCACTCACAACGAAACGTACCTATAACAAAAGTAAATTCATCATAACCAGCCATACTCCCCATGCGAAACAATGTTTATACGAATTGCTGCGTAGCGAAGCAAATCGATATACGTAGGTATCGGCTACGACGTACCAGCTATACCAACATTAAAAGTCTCAAAAATAAAAGGTACATACTTATGAGAAGATTCTGGCTATAACCAATAAATCGTATGTTGAAGCTAAGTGGGGATAATTATGTGAAAATAAACCGGTTCCTTGTTCGAAACATCTTATTTCCTAAGCAGCATCCGTGTTTTTATAATTTTTTTTTTTAATTAATAGCACGAAATATATCATGTATCAGAAATACCTAATGTACCTATGGGACGACGGATATTTTATTCGCGATTACGTTGTTTGTTACCATGGAGACTGGTTCAGTTTGACGGTCTGTTGTACCACACACTTAAAATATGACATCTTTCTGATACATGCTGTAGGTACCTATATCATGACTAGATACTGAGAAAACCAGTGTTCACTTGATAAACTCACCAACATGGCAATATTCGGCAAGGTAAGTATCATGTCCTCTGGCCTCCCGACGGACTCCTCACGCAGGAAGGTGACCCTGTGCCGAGGACTGTACCTCATCACGCCAGCCTCCGTGTCTATCTCCAGATCATCATTTGTTCTATTCTCTCTGTAAGTAATGGAAAAAGAACTTTTAGAACCTTATTCTCCTTTTGGGCTCCTCCGCAGTCGGGTAAAAATGAGTGCACCGTCCTTACTATAAAAATATGTGTAATGTGTGTACAACGCTACAAGGTTACCCCGCCATATTTTTTTGGCAATACACACTAGCGTGACGTGACAGTGACAATTTCACAAATGTTTACCATCATGACCATCCCCCTGTCAATGTCTGTAGTACGGTCTGTAGCCTCTGTAGCGCTTGCATGAAGTAAAATAGTAGGTAACTTTTCATTAGACAGTTAAATCCTATAAGCGCGATTGGTCCAATTCGCGGTTGGTCTAATTCGCGATTGGTCTAATTCGCGATTGGTCTAATTCGCGGTTGGTCCAATTCGCGGTTGATCTAATTCGCGATTGGTCCAATTCGCGGTTGGTCCAATATAAAGTATTTCCAAAATTAAACAAAATAACACATTTTATGCACACATTGTACTTATTATTAATTACGTGCGACGGAAGATGACTTCATCTGCGAACTAAACGTCTTTATCACTACGCGATATTCAGGGGTTCCTGAATAATGCGTAGTGAAATAAGACTTTTAAGAAAAAAAAATCTGTTGTTCCCTACATTTTGATTTATACGAACATAAATGTAGATAACAGCTATTTTTTTTCGCAATTTCAGGTTTGGTCCCATGGTAAAAGTTGTTCATAATGATGAGTACAATGACCTCTTAAGAGGTTGTTGGTGTTTTTCCAATAACCCTGTATAATTATTTATCATTTTGTATATTTTTTTTACATTTCTATGAATACTTATACCTCTTTGTTTTTGTAAACAAGAATCAAAGGTTTAAGCCCAAAACCAGCGCTTAGCAACCTGCTAAGCATAAGGCTGACTCTTAAAATAGTAAGCGCGCCAAGTTCAAATAGTTTGTCCGTAAAATTCACACAAACGGAGTACACGTGATGCGTCACTAAGTAGCGCAGTGCAGGATGCAACTAATTGCTTTATCGCTTTCCTTATAGGCGTAGCTTGGCGCCGCCGTAGGATTTAGTTGAAAAATTTTTTAAGTGATCAGGCGGAAAACTACTTTGTTCCAATATGTTTAACACTAGATGAGATCGGTGTTTCCTATCCGACTAATCTGAGAAGAAACATCGATACAAACTCAGAGATCTCTTTTAAAGTCTAGACATTATTATATGTAGGATGAGTGTCTGAGATGATCTTTTGACGAATGAACCACAAATATTTCAGTGGACCTGTCCAGTCAGTGCATGCATTTGTCTGCAGTACCTATAGGTATGACATAGGCATGTAGGTATTCTATGTATGTAGGTCTGCAGAATGAAGGTGCCTTATAATTAATTATCTTAAGTTACTGGCATCTAGACTTACCTATGTAGGTACTGTAGAGGTTATATATGTAATATATCTATATATATAAAAGGAGAACTGACTGACTGACATATCAACGTACAGCCGAAACTACTGGGGCTAGGAATGTGAAATTTTGCACACGGCTTCCTATTATAATGTAGGGGAGCACTAAGAAGGGGTTTTTGGAAATATAACCTTTAAGGGGGTGAAAAGGGGGAATTTTGTTTGTATGGAAAATCTTATTACTTGTGTTAATAAACATGAAACTTGGCACGAACATCCATCTAAGTAAATTATGAAGTTTGGCATTTTTTGTTTTTCCAAATTACCTCCTGAGAGGGGTTGAGGGGGTGTGAAAAGGTTTCCTATTCATGAGCGTTTTCCTACGGTAATTCATCTCGCTGTGCATTTAGAAAATGGTCAAAGAGTGTACTTCAACCCAGAAAACTTAGCTGATAAGGTATCCTGTCCACCAAAAACGACACTCATGTCTTTTTTCGAATTATGTCAAGTAGATGACTATGCAAAAACCCTACTATATTGCGAAGTACCTGCATACTATGTTTGGAACAATAATCGGTTTGAAAGGAGGAAAAGAGGGGTAGATGTAGATGACCACGCTTTAGGCAGAGTATACACGGTACATCCAAATAATGTTGAGTGCTACCACCTTCGTTTGCTTTTACATGAAATCCGGGGTCCGTTATCTTTTGAAGCATTAAAAACAGTCAACGGTGTGGTACTACCGACTTTCAAATCAGCTTGCAAGACTTTAGGGTTACTTGAAGATGATCAACATTGGCATACAGCATTACAAGAGGCAGCCCTGTGTCAATCTCCGCACATGATGAGAGAGCTTTTTACGATCATGTTAGTTTTTTGTCAACTGGCAGATCCGTTCAGTCTGTGGGATGAATTTAAAGAATACCTGTCGGAAGACTTTAAACGACAGATTGAGAGGCAGGTAAAAAGCGGAGTAGAACACCTCATGGATGAGATTTTTAGTAAGTGTCTGTTGGAAATAGAAGGAGCATGTTTGGCACTTGGAGGATGTGCAATAGAAGAATACGGTTTACCGAAACCGAGTAGATCAGAAGTGTTTCAAAGTGAATTAGGAGCGTATATTAATGAAGTTAACTACGATGTGTTTGCCTTAGAATCATTTGTCAATATCAATGAGAATTCACTAACTGAGGAACAAAAGTTAGTGTACAATGAAATTATTTCAAGTACACATGAAAACGAGGGAAGAATTTTCTTTTTGGATGCCCCAGGTGGGACTGGTAAGACTTACCTCATCAATTTACTCTTGGCAAAGATTAGAAGTACTCGTGGAATTGCCTTAGCAGTCGCGTCTTCCGGGATCGCCGCTACGTTATTGGAAGGAGATCGAACGGCGCACTCTGCTTTGAAATTACCCCTTAATTTGTCTAACGTAGAAACTCCAATGTGTAACATTTCAAAGCAAAGCAATCTTGCCGAAGTATTGCGTAAAGCAAAAATAATAGTCTGGGATGAAAGCACTATGGCGCACAAAAGAGCTATTGAAGCGTTAAATAGGACTCTACAGGACATAAGAAACAACAATTCTTTAATGGGTGGTATGACAGTGTTGCTAGCTGGCGATTTTCGTCAAACTTTACCGGTAATACCAAAAGGAACGCGCGCTGATGAAATTAAGGCATGCTTTAAAAGATCTTATTTATGGCCCTTTACGAAAATTCTAAAAGTGACTAAAAATATGAGAGTGCATCTGAGAGGGGACGTCTCTGCTGGCCATTTTTCAGACCTTCTATTTAAAATAGGAAACGGCATGTATCCAGAAACAGACGGGTTGATAGCTATAACAGATGAATTATGTAGTGTAGTAACTACAGTCGAAGACCTTATAGAAAAAATTTTGTCCAGATGTAGCTCAAATAAAGGACAAGCCTTTAGAATGGCTACGTGAAAGAGCTATAATGGCACCTAAAAATGACCAAGCAGCAGTAATTAATGATATTTTGCTGAAATCATTTGATAGCACAGAAATGGTATATAATTCAATAGACACGTTGGTAAATACAGACGAAGCAGTCCATTATCCGGTTGAGTTTCTGAACACTATTAATCCAGCCGGACTTCCATATCATAAACGAACAATGCGCGTGGGCACACCTGTGATGTTACTTAGAAATTTGAAACCCCCAAAACCATGCAACGGTACTAGGCTACAAGTAAAAGCTTTGCATCGTAATATTGTTGAAGCTACCATTTTAACTGGGTCTTCCCAGGGAGAAACAGTCTTCATTCCACGTATTCCATTAATCCCGAACGATCTCACTTTCGAATTCAAAAGACTTCAGTTCCCTTTAAAAGTTTGCTTTGCGATGACTATAAATAAATCACAGGGTCAAACCCTTAAATTTGCAGGAGTTGACTTGCGACAGCCCTGTTTCTCCCATGGTCAGTTCTACGTAGCATGCTTTCGTGTGAGCTCATCTTGCAGCCTGGTAATATTGGTAACACCCTCCAGAACGACCAAGAATGTAGTCTATAAAGAAATATTATAAAAACTTAATTGTTTTGTTATAGCCATTAACCCGCATATTTCTGGATACATACTGTTTCCTATTTTTAGATGTTCACGTAGCCAATTCTTCCATACAAAAACTGTCAGATGTCAATAAAAATTATCTATCGATTGAAAAATCAGCCTTCAAATTTTTTTGAGGAAAGTACGAAACCCACGCGGACGAAGTCGCGGGCAAAGTGCTAGTAATATATAAATATGTAATATATAAATATCATATTGAAGTATTAGGTATATATATCTAATACTTCAATATGATATTTTTAGACAGACAGTTTCATTATTAAATTTATCACGGTCCTGTGAAGTACTCTCTATAAAATATACCTCTGCAAATCTTATCCCTCTTTAATTGAACGGAAAGTTCCCTCTGAGCTTTACCTCTCACAGTACCTATCCAATGCTTAGGTACTAACTTAATAAGTTACGTAACCCCATCTATGTGGAACAGATAATTGCACCAATTTTATTTAATCGCTTAATTATTTGATCTATGTTTTTTTTTCAGTGTCATAATGATGGTTCTCGTGTCGTGTGGCCTTAGCTATCAGTTAGTTACATAAGGTAAATGAAAAATGGACGTATTTTAATGAGGTGTCTATGTTCATTCATTCATCAACTTTAGCTGTTACTAGGTACTTCACATTACAAGATAAGGAAAAACATAAAGCTAAATAAGTCACTTCGATTACATTGTAAAAACCTATCGGAATATACCTAATTGAGTAAGTACGTATAGTTATCATCGACAGGTGCGCTAATAGCCTGCAAAATTCAATACAATCTCCTAAGTTCAAATAATCCTATTGATTGATATTTCATTAAATATTATTATTATTTGACTGACTTTTTGTCTTTCTGCTCGGCTCGTCGTCGGGTCGTAGCGTGATGTTAAATAGCCTATAGCCTTCCTCAAGAAATGGGCTTTCAAATCCAAAAAGTACTTTTCAAACCCGACGGGTAGTACACACGGCTACACATAAAGCTATACATAACCAGTATAAGCTGACTTCTGATTGTAAGAAAAACCTATACAATGCGAGGTCACCTAAAACTGGAAATGTATAGCTTGATGTGTAGCCGTGTGTACCAGAGTTCAAACAAACAAACTCTTCAGCTTTATTATTAGTACAGAATTATATGATTTTAATGATTATAATTCTGTAAAGTCAAATTTGTTACTAGTAAACTGCAAAAAACGAAAATTTGGATTTCGCGGGCTACCTAAAAGCAAAACAAAAACAAAGGAATTATTATAATACTATCTTGTACGCTGAACGTGTAATCCTGAGTTCGATCTCCGGGTTGGCCAAAGAACATTAAGTACTGTGTTTTTATTACCTTTAGCCCAAGGTCTGGATTAGGACCCGGTTAAGAATAAAAAACTCGCCCTTATTTCATAGAATAAAACAAAACGTGAAATGTGTTATGTAAACAAGTTAAAAGATATTGTATTTCAACTTACTGGTAGGTGAATGGTCCCACCTCTTCCATCTTAAGCTTGTCATCTTCACCGCTGACGAACCGCTCGGCATTGGTGATGTTGAACAGGTAGGCAGAGAGGTGGATACTGTCCACCTCCTTGCTGATCGCCTCATGGACGAATGTGCCATAGTCCACGCGGGCACACTTGGAAGAAAAAGACCACCAATCAGCATCAGCAGGAAATACGTGCACTGAGAGGAATTTGGAGTTTTTATTTGTACCCGGTTGATGGCAAAAGGCTTGCCCAATATTAGGCGCGAATTATACAGAAGCGCGCGTAAGGCGTGAATTATAGGCGCCGCCCTCCGCCGCGCCGGTTTAAAGTAATTCACGACATGTCGCCTTCGTACATTTTGTATGAAAACGATTTGAAGCAGCATTATGCCTGCGCCGCGCCTTCTCTTTATTATAATATAGTATAATTCACGCCTTACTAGACCACTACCAAAACCTTTGAGGATTACAGACGTGATATTACAAGTGGAGTTCCCTGCAAGAGTCTGTATCCCTAGCTATAACCTAGGAGTCTTCAAGTCTTGGTGAATATGTTTCTCGTAGGAAAGTGTATGCCATCATTGATGATAATAGGTACTACACCATCGTCACTTATCATCAGAAACTCAAACTCACTTACTCAACTACCCCGTTGCTCTCGTGGTTGCAGGCGCGTCTGCTGAGCGTAGGTTCTGGGTTCGATTTCCAAGTCGGGTAAAGTGTAATTGGGTTTTCCATTAGGAATATCTAATAGCCCGTAGTTTGGAAGTTGGCTGTGTGATAGCATCGATTGATGTCAAATTCGTTATCAAGTTATTATACATACTAATTCTATTCTGTGATAAATAAAAAAAAATCCTAGACTTAAATATCAAGGTCAAGAAATGCTGATGTCAAAATAGAAGTGATTTACTTACATAAACAGAGATAAGCCGTATCGAGTCCACTAACACGGTCAGCATTGCTGCCGCAAGGCATGTCACTCCTAGCACTAAGCTCACTAGGAACTTTACTGAAAAAGGGAAGAGTTTTTGGGATCGGTGTTAAAAATGGTCTGACCTAGGTACCTACTATTTATTTACTTATATACTGTAGGTACTAGCTGGACCGGCAAACTTCGTACCGCCTAAGAATCAATAAATTGTAAATATTCTCGAGATATCTTCAAATAAGTTGTTCCATGCAAAATGTATGAAATACATTTTTTTTTTTTTCGAGAATTTTTTTCCCATCTTTTAAATACAAAGTTGTTTAAAAAAATCGGTTTGCTTTATTTGTATACATTTTCTATTCACAAATTAATTAAACATCAGTAACTGCACTAGGTTGTTTTCGACTATCAACGGCATACTACTGTATCACAAAATGGTAAAAAGGTGGACTTGCCACAAGGCATTCTATGCACTTAGCTATTTCTGCCGCAAAGTAGTGTAACTGTTGAAAGTTACACTACTTTGCGGCAGAAATAGCTACCGACCGCCGCTAGCTGGACCGTTGAAGGTCCAGATGAAAAAGCCGCGGGGCAGGCAAAAACTCGAAAATGGCCCGACCAATTTGAATAATTATTTTTTGCTTAGTTCGTCTCAATGCTGGGGTGGTTTAGAAAAAAATAGGAATAATTTATATCTAAATTTTGTCTTCCGTGGTACAAAGTTCACCGGGTCATCTAATCAAAAATAATGAAAGATCAATTTGATTAAACTTACTTTTCGCGGCTCTATTCCGCTCATAACTTCCTTTGGCGATGTACCCCATTTTCAGTGTCTCTTTCATCAGGAGAGATTATATATACACCGTGTTAACAAAAAGTACCCCGCCGAGTTCTGAAACAAAATTTGCCTTATTTAATATAAGTAACTAGCTATTGAAATGAAATGTTTATTTCTGTAAGTAGAACTTTTAACAATTGTACACGTCAATATTTAGTTGGTCAATATTTTAAAACTAGATGGCGCTGGTATTTAATAGCTAACTGATCCCTGAGAAGAAATGTCGAAACAAAGTAAAAGGTCACGGTCTCTTTTAAAGTCCTAGCATTATATTATTAGGATTTTATGCGAGTATAACAATGCAGGGACTTTTTAAGAACGAGCAATGGCTCGTTCGTTTCGGCAACAGACGGCATGCATGCATCAACACCTCACCACCAACAATCAACACCAATTGAACAATCAATATTGAATCAACACCTTCAAATTGATCAACACCTCTTGACGGGGGTGTAGCGACTTCCCGAGGTACAATCAGTTCCGTCCGGCTTAAATCTGGCACAAGAGACTCCAGTATTAGTTCTGAGTGATGTGACAAATGATCTAATAAATAATATTAGCAAGTAAGTCATCAGTTTATAATGAACTTTCAAGGTCCATATCTTTTGAATCTCTGGTTATAAAAAAAATATATAATCGGTCTAGTAATCGATTCTTTTTAAACTCGCGATTTCTGTAATAATATGTGAAAAAATATGGCATGATTCTGAGAAAAAAAATAAAAACTGTCTAATCAAAGTTATAATGAGAATGGGGTTACTTTTATAGCTTTGGAATTACGCAAGAAAATAGGGCCCGTTGCGTATGGGGTAACTTTGATCTAGTAAAAGACAAATGAAACCTAAAAAGAATGCTTAAGCTTACGGTGCTTAAAATAGTTGGTGAATTCCCAGCGTGTCCTCTAGAAAGGATTCAACAGTTCATCAATGATGTTAGACAAGAAAAAAAAAACAAATTGCGTTTCGTTTTAAGTACTTCGCGATTTTATATGAAATAAAAGTTTCAATCAAAGTCACCCGACTGTTCAAAGTAACCCTGGTTTACCGGTACTAATGAACGAAGTTCGCGTCAGAACTGTGTGACGTCGAAGTGATTCAAAAGTATGTGATTGTAAATTATACCAAACATTTACTACTAGTACAGCTGCCATATATTCGTGATCAGTTTTGACTCCAAAAGTGTAAGTGTAGAGTTAGGCCGTGTAGATTCAGAAGCTTGGCTCTCCATGAGATCTGATATCTTTTTCACAGGGCAACCCTTATGTGGTCGTCTTGGCAACATTTTACATGAAATGTTTTTGGTGGGATTTCAGTTCTTTTTGTAAGTTTTAGTGTTTCTTTTTTCTTCTTTTTTTTTGGGGTGTATTCCTGGCACATCAGCAGTGCCGGTTTTCATAGCCCATTCTCTGTCTTTGCCTTTTTTCTTTGATGGTTTACTGATTACCATAAGCGATAAATCAGGGCGATATTTTGCTCTTAAGCGATTATATTCAACTATAGCTGACTGTTGTGCTTTAATACTAGCAAAGCCTATATTTATAAGGTGAACACCTTGTAAATTGGTCACTCTAGAGTGCTACATAAGCCTGCCCACAAGAGAAAGTGGATAGTATAGGCACCCTACAAATTGTATAGTGTAATAAGTGCTTTACAGTCGATTTGCTCACCTCGTCCTCAAAGGGCGTAAATAACTGAGACCTACCATGAGCCTCTTGATTAAGGCGGAGGTTCTTGTAAGTATTTAGTATTTAGTAGTTCTTGTAATAGGTTTTTTAGTTACTGTCTACAGTCCCGTGTAAACTTTCATGTCCTAATTAGAAGAAGAAAAGAAAGAAAGAAAATACGTTTATTTGCGGCAAACATGACGCATCAAAAGAGAAAAAATAGAAAAAAAAAACAATTGGAGAGAAAACATGCGTCACATCCACGCAAAACGGCCATCGCTCAACATAGAGAGAGAGAGCCCCAGCGCTGGTTTTCAGCGACAGCCGGCGTTGACGTGATGACGTCAGCCAGTGCAGCATACAATTAAATAAGTATAAATAAAAAATAAAAAACAACAATCAAACTAAGAAAACAATTACAAAAAGAACGATGGTATGAACATGAGAAATATGAGGTGGTAACATTCAGGGCAACGACTCACGCGTCGCCGCCTGTTATTAAAACCTGTGCGCGCGCGCAACTGTCCTGTCACAAAGCAAAGCTATCTTTATTATTGACGTCAATTCATAAAATTGGTGAAAGTTATAAGCTTATCTGGGGGCACGGTAGTGTTTTTTTGTATACTTACTGAACTTTGTTTACATAACAAATTTCGGCTTTCTAGCACTTTAGGAAGTACCCTAACATTTTGAAGTCTCATACTAACTTCCACCCCCCCATTTTAAGGGATGGGGGGCGAAAGTTATAAGTTTATGATTTTTTTGTTGGTTGTATACTAAACTTAGATTACATATCAAATTTCAACTTTCTAGCACTTCAGGAAGTAGCCAAACATTTTGATGATCATCAGTGTGTCAGTGACGAAATCGGTGTATTTTAGATATCAATAAAATCTAAAGTATTAGAGCTATTCAACTGAGCCTTTGTATGTTTAATTAGTCTATTATTGACATCATATCCTGAGAATATGAACTATCTGGTACATCGGAAACCAACTCTATGAGGGTTCAAAAAAACGACGAAACACTTCTAGAAAAGGTAGGTAGTGCCCTTGCGCTTCGCTTGGCTCGTCTTGGCCGCACTACCGTGCCCCCAGATTTAAAAGAGAGTGGGCCATGAAGTTTCTTGCCCGTTCTTTTCCATAGCAACTTAATACGCTTTGGAATTGGCAATGAGCTTCATCTGTCTGACTGGCCCACTCCTTGGGACCTTGGAAATTTAATGGTCTCTAGCCTGTAAATGGTTTAATTGAAATAATGCATTGAGTTTGAAAGAAGCCGCAACGTCGTAAAAAATTGGTCCTACCTACTCTTTTTTATTAAAATCAATGATTTAAATTAAAATCCCATTAACTATAGGCAGATAAAATTAATTCATTAATTGAGCATAGATTCTTTTATAAAATATCTATATTTTTTTTTAGATCATTAATTTTAAGATACTATACCTACTTAGTTTATTAAAATGTATAATATAAATAAAAAAAAACCTTTTATGCTACATACATTAAGCTTTTTATGTGTTTTTTATTTTTAACAATGTAGGACTTGTAATTTACTTTAAGTTAATTCTGTTTTTTTATGTGAATCCTAAAATAGTCTAAAACAACGTCGCCGAAATGTTTGTACATACCTACGCGCATAACTTCCTAATGACTGCTGTTGTACTGTTGTTTTTTTTTATGCATGTAAAATCTATAATTACGACACAGATTGTGGGTTAATGCTGTGTATGTATTTAGCTGGTATGCTTTTATACAGGGTCAAATTAAATTAGCTAGCGAAACTCTGCTGACGTGATGAGTATCGACATCTTAACACGATAACATAAAAATGGTTTATTTTGGTGGTGTTATCGACCGCAGTTAGTACCAGACGAAACAAAGTTAAAAAAAAATGGGGTCTTTGTTTGTAATTTGTCCCTGTTTATTTATACAGGTTGAAATTGAAAACATGCGACAAATCGAAATGGGAGATTGTACTCATCATTATGAACAACTTTTACTATGGGACCAGACAAATGGGAAAAATCAGCTGTTCCCTACATTTTGACGAGTTATGCGAATATTTTTTTTCGCGATTTCAGGTTTCAGCCAGCATATTAAATATAAAATTTGTAAATTATTTTTGTAAATTATAGTTATTATGCTTTCAATAGCAACTACGTTAGAAACTGTGTTTCGCTACGTAATAATGATGGACTCATAGTCCTAAATTTTTTTGCATACCTACATGATCAAGAATAAAAACCTTTTAAACTCGATATCTTTTAGTATAATTTATTTTAGTATAACTGATAAGTCAATGACTCACAATATTGTCTCTGCTTTTAACTTGAAATATGTTTCAACAACGGAACGAAGAACGGTATGCCGTTCCATTAATCGTTTTGTTAGTATACAGCCAGTGTTTCTCAGTCAGAATAAATTGTATTCTGTTTTCTATCTAAACTAATATTTTTGGCATGTTCGTTTATTACACTTTCACGCTAAAACGGCTAAACGGATTTGAATGAATTTGGCTCATGGGTAGATCATGATCTGGATTAAGACATAGGATATTTTATATCCCGATATTACCATGGGATCGATCGATACTAATTCGGGTGAAAATTATGTGTTAAACCATAAGTTAACAATTGCTTACTACTGATTGCCGGTTCTGAATACGGGTGTGAGCGACCGCACCTATTTAGGTACCTACCGTGCATAACTAAAATGTGAATTCATTTGTTTTTTTTTTCGCGGATCTCACCTTGACACGCTTTGACTTTCGGAGT
Organism: Gortyna flavago; assembly: GCA_963669345.1. NCBI lineage: Eukaryota > Metazoa > Arthropoda > Insecta > Lepidoptera > Noctuidae > Gortyna > Gortyna flavago. Next base: position 1,314,589 of record OY770135.1, read on the forward strand.
TACGATAAACAAATATTATATAAACGTCGATATTGCATAGTTTGTGAGTTTTTGAGATCAGACGGCCGATGCTCTATATGGTATCACCTAGCTAAATTCACTGTAAGTTATTATTTGGAATAGAAGGGTTACTATAAACAAATATCCTAGTATTATCCTAGTATAATAGTACAAGTGCCAAAGCACTCCTTTGACACCGAAGTGCACATTACTTATGAAAGTATTAAAGGATATTTACTGTACCCATTCGTCTAGTAAGAAAGATTTTATGATTAAGTATTTAAAACTAGAGGCCCGCCCCAGCTTCGCAAGGGCGCAAATTGTTTTTTTCTAATTTCCGAAATTTTCTTTCATACAACCCTTGTCCTGTCGATACCGAAGACAACACAAAAAGAGTTGTCCAATTTGGTGCAGTCCCAATCATTACTATCTATGGTCACGCAAAATACGCGCATTGACGTGGAGTTGCGGACAACAGCCCGTATTACCTATTACCTATTACTATCTATGGTGCAGTCATTAGGAAGTTATGCGCGTAGGTATGTACAAACATTTCGGCGACGTTGTTTTAGACTATTTTAGGATATAATATTCACATAAAAAAAACAGAATTAACTTAAAGTAAATTACAAGTCCTACATTGTTAAAAATAAAAAAACACATAAAAAGCTTAATGTATGTAGCATAAAAGGTTTTTTTTTATTTATATTATACATTTTAATAAATTAAGTAGGTATAGTATCTTAAAATTAATGATCTAAAAAAAAATATAGATATTTTATAAAAGAATCTATGCTCAATTAATTAATTAATTTTATCTGCCTATAGTTAATGGGATTTTAATTTAAATCATTGATTTTAATAAAAAAGAGTAGGTAGGACCAATTTTTTACGACGTTGCGGCTTCTTTCAAACTCAATGCATTATTTCAATTAAACCATTTACAGGCTAGAGACCATTAAATTTCCAAGGTCCCAAGGAGTCGGCCAGTCAGACAGATGAAGCTCATTGCCAATTCCAAAGCGTATTAAGTTGCTATGGAAAAGAACGGGCAAGAAACTTCATGGCCCACTCTCTTTTAAATCTGGGGGCACGGTAGTGCGGCCAAGACGAGCCAAGCGAAGCGCAAGGGCACTACCTACCTTTTCTAGAAGTGTTTCGTCGTTTTTTTGAACCCTCATAGAGTTGGTTTCCGATGTACCAGATAGTTCATATTCTCAGGATATGATGTCAATAATAGACTAATTAAACATACAAAGGCTCAGTTGAATAGCTCTAATACTTTAGATTTTATTGATATCTAAAATACACCGATTTCGTCACTGACACACTGATGATCATCAAAATGTTTGGCTACTTCCTGAAGTGCTAGAAAGTTGAAATTTGATATGTAATCTAAGTTTAGTATACAACCAACAAAAAAATCATAAACTTATAACTTTCGCCCCCCATCCCTTAAAATGGGGGGGTGGAAGTTAGTATGAGACTTCAAAATGTTAGGGTACTTCCTAAAGTGCTAGAAAGCCGAAATTTGTTATGTAAACAAAGTTCAGTAAGTATACAAAAAAACACTACCGTGCCCCCAGATAAGCTTATAACTTTCACCAATTTTATGAATTGACGTCAATAATAAAGATAGCTTTGCTTTGTGACAGGACAGTTGCGCGCGCGCACAGGTTTTAATAACAGGCGGCGACGCGTGAGTCGTTGCCCTGAATGTTACCACCTCATATTTCTCATGTTCATACCATCGTTCTTTTTGTAATTGTTTTCTTAGTTTGATTGTTGTTTTTTATTTTTTATTTATACTTATTTAATTGTATGCTGCACTGGCTGACGTCATCACGTCAACGCCGGCTGTCGCTGAAAACCAGCGCTGGGGCTCTCTCTCTCTATGTTGAGCGATGGCCGTTTTGCGTGGATGTGACGCATGTTTTCTCTCCAATTGTTTTTTTTTTCTATTTTTTCTCTTTTGATGCGTCATGTTTGCCGCAAATAAACGTATTTTCTTTCTTTCTTTTCTTCTTCTAATTAGGACATGAAAGTTTACACGGGACTGTAGACAGTAACTAAAAAACCTATTACAAGAACTACTAAATACTAAATACTTACAAGAACCTCCGCCTTAATCAAGAGGCTCATGGTAGGTCTCAGTTATTTACGCCCTTTGAGGACGAGGTGAGCAAATCGACTGTAAAGCACTTATTACACTATACAATTTGTAGGGTGCCTATACTATCCACTTTCTCTTGTGGGCAGGCTTATGTAGCACTCTAGAGTGACCAATTTACAAGGTGTTCACCTTATAAATATAGGCTTTGCTAGTATTAAAGCACAACAGTCAGCTATAGTTGAATATAATCGCTTAAGAGCAAAATATCGCCCTGATTTATCGCTTATGGTAATCAGTAAACCATCAAAGAAAAAAGGCAAAGACAGAGAATGGGCTATGAAAACCGGCACTGCTGATGTGCCAGGAATACACCCCAAAAAAAAAGAAGAAAAAAGAAACACTAAAACTTACAAAAAGAACTGAAATCCCACCAAAAACATTTCATGTAAAATGTTGCCAAGACGACCACATAAGGGTTGCCCTGTGAAAAAGATATCAGATCTCATGGAGAGCCAAGCTTCTGAATCTACACGGCCTAACTCTACACTTACACTTTTGGAGTCAAAACTGATCACGAATATATGGCAGCTGTACTAGTAGTAAATGTTTGGTATAATTTACAATCACATACTTTTGAATCACTTCGACGTCACACAGTTCTGACGCGAACTTCGTTCATTAGTACCGGTAAACCAGGGTTACTTTGAACAGTCGGGTGACTTTGATTGAAACTTTTATTTCATATAAAATCGCGAAGTACTTAAAACGAAACGCAATTTGTTTTTTTTTTCTTGTCTAACATCATTGATGAACTGTTGAATCCTTTCTAGAGGACACGCTGGGAATTCACCAACTATTTTAAGCACCGTAAGCTTAAGCATTCTTTTTAGGTTTCATTTGTCTTTTACTAGATCAAAGTTACCCCATACGCAACGGGCCCTATTTTCTTGCGTAATTCCAAAGCTATAAAAGTAACCCCATTCTCATTATAACTTTGATTAGACAGTTTTTATTTTTTTTCTCAGAATCATGCCATATTTTTTCACATATTATTACAGAAATCGCGAGTTTAAAAAGAATCGATTACTAGACCGATTATATATTTTTTTTATAACCAGAGATTCAAAAGATATGGACCTTGAAAGTTCATTATAAACTGATGACTTACTTGCTAATATTATTTACTAGATCATTTGTCACATCACTCAGAACTAATACTGGAGTCTCTTGTGCCAGATTTAAGCCGGACGGAACTGATTGTACCTCGGGAAGTCGCTACACCCCCGTCAAGAGGTGTTTAGCTTGCGGCACTGATTGTATGTGCTTCGGAGTCCGGTGGCGTCATTTTGTTCCCTACCATTTCTCACGGTTTTGGGTATGACAGAAGCACTCGCGCGCAGTCACCTAAATTTATTCGAAAAAATTTTTGACCTTGGTGACTAATTTATGACTATACCTTGTCAATTTTTTTTGCGTTCTCAAAATTGATTTTCATCAAGTTTTCGAAGGTGAGGATTGAAGGACACGGTTGACGGTTGTGATATAATAAACATACAAAGGAGATGTTTCAAAATGAGCCAGGTCTATGTACAGTAACTCAAAAAAAAAGAGAAAAATCCATAGAATTCAGGAAAAATACAGATAATTCAATTAAATGTATACTGTTCTGGTAGTGAATTGATACTTATCAATTATTTTTATCGACTTTCAACATGGCGTCTCACCGATTTAGTTACTCTGTGCTTAAAAACAAGGACAATTAACCATTGATCATAGAAATAGAACTGTTAGCTGTCACAAAAGTGTTACTTCAGTCACTTTCGTCTTGTCATCGGTCGTGATTGTGTTCGTTTTGTTTTGAGTTTCTGGAGTTCTTTTTAACAATCTCGCTTTCGTTTTTTGGATTTAATACCGTTTCTTTCCCATCTGTTTACCTAGCTTTCGTTTTTGGACTGTTACCCGGCTTGTGTTGTAATGACTTCGACTTTCTTGTGTGGTTTCCTCCACAGAAATAAACATGTCAAACGTCATTAATCAATCAAAATGACAGTTTACCGCCATGACGGGTTTTTGTTGTGTGTTGCAATTTCAAGTGTAATTTCTTGTGTTTACCAGCAAAACAAGCCATTTTAAAGTAATTGGACAGTTGAGAACTGTTTTAAATGAATTTTTCTATTTTTTTGTATAGTGTACAAGGACCTGGCCCAGGCTCCATACATTTTGAAACATCTCCTTTGAACACAAAATTTTATTATGAATTTGAAATAGGCGTTTCATAACGAACTTTTGTAATTTTTTATTGGTACTTCATAATAAAAGACCTTTTTGTCTGTCTGTTTGTTCAGGCATCACGCAAAAAGTACCGGTCCGATTACGATGAAACTTGGTATAACTATTCTTTAATATCCTGGGCACCACACTGGGTACTCTTTATCCCGGAAAAGTATATACAATAAAAAACAAACTTAATTTTGCGGTTCGATCCCTAGACCCGATTACTGTACCAACCGCAAATAATAAGTTTGTCGTAGGTTATGTCACCCGCACTGTAAATGTAGTGCTGAAGGTTGAATTTGGCTTTCACCGGAGTCTGAGCGCGCGCATCATACATTTTTTGAACTTTGATTTGAACGGACGTTTCGAGTGGCGAGCGTTCGTTCTTATTAGCATTCTATAAATTGTATGTTTTAACTGCTACTTGCAATTCTAAACCGTGCTTTTCAGTGCGACCTTTTTATTCCTTTTAGTTTTTACTAAGTACAGTTTAAGGTAGAGTTTATAAGTAATAAGAAGATTAATAAGTAGGTTTATTTTTATAAGTCGTAGGTATAGATTTTAATTTTTAAGTATGGGTAGTATATTTGATAGTGTACGTAGTGACCGTAGGTTATTTTATAAAACTGTTAGGTAGGATTAGTCATTCGTATAGATACTTATTAGTTTTTAAGGATTTTGCTTATTTATTGAGTTTAGATTAGTTATCATCAGAAATAGGTTTATTTAGGTAGGTAGGTATTTTATTTTCTGTTATTGAGGTTTTCTTTTTATTAGGTAGGTACTTAGGTTTACTTTTATAATCTATACATATAATAAATCTGTAGACGAGACGTTTCTGTACATTGAAAATATTTCCAAAAAAAATAGTTGGGGTGTTAAAGGATAACCAATAGATGCCATTTCATCAATTTTTGGAATTTTTATCTGTTTGTCTGTTTGTCGGTTTGTCGGTTTGTCTGTTTGTCTGTTTGGATGTGACAGATTATTGATTTGAACAGGGTCAACGTAAAAAGTACCAAACCAATACGGTTACTTTTTATACTCAAATATGGTGTAGAACTCGGAGCAGTGATTAGTTTTTATTTCATCGCAATCGGTTCACTCTATCAAAAGATATAATCAATTTAAAGTATTCTAGAACAACTTTTTACGTTTTTTAGTAACACGTAACGACATCTATTGGCGCGATATAGTACCTACTAACGAAAACATATTGTTATTGTGATGTGAATAATCACGTCCTATTAGTTTATGCTTACTTAAATGACGAAATAACACAGATACCTACTTATGTCTATGTTATTTTAAAAAGTAATGATAATGATTATAATATTAAACAAAATCGCTTTCCATTGATGGTTTATTTAGTGGCGCCTGTGGCGCTAAAATAATTTTAAACAAAAAGTGAGGATAATGTAAGATAATAATAATGAATGTGGTGTTCTGAGCGAAAAAGAAATTAGATAATTATTGATATAGAAAGTTGAGTAACGCAGAGCGTTTTTTAACGAAGTTCTTATATGGAGCTTGCGGTAGGAGTTCTAAGGGAGAAATCGTCAAATAACGAAAAAGCGTTATGCCTCATTTTTCAAAGTAATAGGTAGATAGAGACACACACACACAGAGAGAGAGAGATAGCTATTTTTCATGGTTTCCGAGGATCCTGACCCCGGTAAGTGAGGTCAAAAAGAAAATCAAAGATGGCGGTTGCCTAAATTTTTAACTTTTTCGTCATGGGTGTCGTTTTTATGGTTTTCGAGGGTGCTGAAGTCGATAGTCAGGTCAAAATGAAAATCCAAGATGAAGGCTGCAATTTTTTTTATCATGTTTGTCGTTTTCATGGTTTTTGAGGGTGCTGAAGTCGATAGTCAGGTCAATATGAAAACCCAAGATGGCGGCTCCATTTTTTTCAAATGTTTTGTCATGGGTGTCGTTTTGATAGTTTTCGAGGGTGCTGAAGCCGATAGTCAGGTCAAAATGAAAATCCAAGATGGCGGCTGCAATTTTGTTTTGATTTTTTGTCATGGATGTCGTTTTCATAGATTTCAAAGGTGCTGAAGCCGATAGGCAGGTCAAAACGAAAATCCAAGACGGAGGTTGCAATTTTTTTTTATGGGTTTCGTTTTATTGGTTTTTGAGAGTGCCAATAGTGAGGTTAAAATGAAACTGTAACTGCTTACCCACCGTCGATTGGCCCATGAACCGTTGGTGAACATTATCTTTAAACCATTAACTTTTTTCTAAAGGACTTTTCACCCACGAACGTTTTGCCAACATAACTCTACGTCAGTGAATGCTTTACCCACAGAATGTTTTGACCAATAACTTTTCACCCAAAGAACAAGGCCAACAGACGCCGGGAAAGATGAAAGTAAAATAATAATAAGACGTAGGTAGTCCTTTATTTCTGTGAAAAGGGTATAAAGTAACCTAACCAAGCCTAACCTCGAGGTGCCCTTCGCTTGCTTTGCTCGCTCACTTGAGCCGCCATCATCCCTTCGAACCCTACCTGTCCGAGTCGGGGTGCCCCAAGTCCCGAGCTCGCTTCGCTCGCCCTTGCATCCTTAGTTCTATTTGACATGGGTCAAATGTTCTTTGGGTGAAAAGTTATTGGTCAAAACATTCTGTTGGTTAAGCATTCACTGACGTAGAGTTCTGTTGGGGCAACGTTCGTGGGTCACAAGTCCTTTGGATGAAAAGTTAATGGTGTTGACCAACGGTTCATGGACCAATCGACTGTTGGTAAACCGTCTCAATACCGGTTAAAATGAAAGTCGAAAAATTGGTAGTGTGTGTCGTTTTCATGGTTTTCGAGAGTGCTGAAGCCGATTGTGACGTCAAAATGAAAATCGAAGATGGCGGCTGCAATTTTTTTTTTCTTTTTTATCATGTGTGTCGTTTTCATGGTTTTCAATATAAACTTACACGACTTTGTGTGAAATAAAATAAAATACAACCGACTTAAAAACACACTTCAAAGTGCAATAGACCTTTGGTTTCAGAAGTCTGTAATTTCTTGCGAACGCGCAACGTCTTCCCAAACTAAACTATTTTGCACTTTCTAGGGTTTTTTATGGAAGTCGGTTATATTTTTTTGTAATTATCTTTACAATTTTTTTTCTGGTTTTCGGCAGTATAAGGTCTAAATCAAAATCATGTCTAAAGTTTTCATGGGTTTCATCTTCGTAGTTTAAATGGCGGCCAGTGTCAAATATAACCAAAGTTTAATGGGTTGCTTTTTACACGGGCAACTTTATGTAGAAGCTCTTACCATTAATGTATTCTTCCTTTTATCATCTAGATATCTCGATGCTTTATAAGGCATAATATTGGTAGGTATATATGATATCTTCAATACCAAGTTAAGAAATTCTAAATTTACCACAGAGAAGAAACCAAGACTTCACCTACTAATCTCAGATATACTTTAGATAAAATGGTGATATGATTTTACAAGTTGGTATTCTAAGACAGACGCAAAATAAAAATTAATGGACATAATTATGGCTATTTGGTTAGATAATCAGCCTCGAGCAGGCGCTTTTATTTTAATTTATTCTCAAAAATCAAAGTGACACTTCGTCGCATTGTCATTATGAATCATGAAGACGCAGTGATTGCAGTCGAAAGGGCCGTGGTAGCGAACCCTAGGTAAGGAAAGCGTTACCAGGCAAGATCTGATGATTCTTCCATTTCAATGAAGGAGTGGCAATTACACCTTTCCTAAGCGACACATTACCTGTTGTTTTCCGACATCCACGCGAACGAAGTCGCGGGCACAGCTAGTCTAATATAAAATTCAAAGTCCTGTGATCCTGTCTGACTGATTATATCAATGCACAGCCTAAAACGCTGGTCATAGAGACATTAAATTTGGAGAGTGTGTTCTTTGTGAAATGTATATAGGTATCCACTAAGAAAGGGTTTTTCGAAATTCCATTCCTAAGAGGGTGAATGGGGGGAGGGTGAAATTTCACGCTAACGAAGTCGCGGGCATAAGCTAGTACACAAAAAAAAAAACTTAATCTTTGACTTTGAAAAACCGGTTTTGGACATAAAGTAGGCTACCTACTACCAATCTGAGGAACCAGTTGTTAGTTTTAACAATTATCAACTTTTTAAGAGTGAACAAAAAAAAAAAACAATTTTGGTGAGACTAGATCTGCCCGTGGTTTTACGGTCTTTTCATGATGTTAGTATGTATACTTAGTGGTTTTACTGTAAACATGCTTTTATTTATATTTTTTTTTTATTTTATTTTTTATAACTATGGCATCTCGCAGTTCATCCTTTATGAGGATGGCTTCTTCTTAACCGGACTTTCCTGTGGATGCCTCGAATTAAGGCCTCCAGCCAGGGCAAACAATAACTTAAAAACTAAGCGACAGCGCTAAGGGTAACCCCCTGCGGGGTTCGGACCTCGGCTCAGAGCGTCGCTGGAAGAGGACAGCAAGGGACAGGCTGGATCGGTATTATTATTAGTGTTTAGGGGCGAATTTAAAACTACAGGCTCAGCTGCGCGGGCTGGCTCGAGCAAGGGTCGGGGCGGGCTTTTATTTATTAACAGGTAAGTAATGCTTATATACAACTAGCTGACCCGGCCACGCGTTGCTGTGGCTAACGTTTTTGTAATTTCTTTTTTCTTTTCTGTCCTATCTTTCAAGTTGGATCAAACTGCAGACGGTGTACAAATTTGATTAAAATCGGTTAAGTAGTTTAGGAGTCCATCGCGGACAAACATCGTGACACGTAATTTATATATATTAAGATATTATTCTGTACTATCCCACAGTACTCGTATCTGGATAATTTTCAGTCCACTAATCTGCTTCATTAATTATGTCCCCTTTTAAGGATTCCAATGAAACAAAACGCGTTCTTTATTACATTGTTTGTTCGTCTGTCACAGAGGTTTTTCGCTACAACTACTTGTAATCTGAATTTTAGCATAATGTTATTTTATATCGATGACTCGCTACGTCGCCAGTCAACGACCAAAAACCATACCACTTGAAACTAGTTTTATGAGAACGTGTACGCACGGCTACACATTAAGCTATACATAACCAGTATAAGCTGATTCCTGATTGTGCGAAAACCTATACAATGCGAGGTGAGCTAAAACTGGAAACGTATAGCTTGATGTGTAGCCGTGTGTACGTACTTAAACGTATAGCTTGATGTGTAGCCGTGTGTACGTACTTAAACGTATAGCTTGATGTGTAGCCGTGTGTACGTACTTAATTTTTAATCTATGAAATAATAATAAGTATCTAATGTATGGCCTTGGCGTTTCTTTTTTTTTATGTTAGAAGATCAGAATTAATAGAAGAATTAATTATGTACATTTTAAACAAGATTATTTATTGCTCAAACATGGCAAGTAGGCGTTCGATATTGGATTTACATTATAAAAATATTACACTGTATTGCGTGCTATTCAATCAGGTTTGCAGAAAATGGCACGGTATTAACAGACAGACATACCTACATAAATACTTAGTAGTTATTTAATGATTAGATCATTTACGACTAAGGTAGACAAAAAATTGGATTATGATCTATATTTTGTAAACAATTAATTTAAATCCCCCTTCAAGTATGGAGAGTTGAAATGCCACATCAGTTTACTGACGTCATTTTGGGGGTCAAGGAAAGTCCGCTGATCAATTCGAACAAAGCTCATTCACACGAGGGGAGTGTCTCACCTCGAAAAGGCTATTATCGTAATTACGGAGAAGTTGTCTCGTGTTAACAGTACCTACGTCATGCGTGAATTACTGATTACATAGACTGTAGACGGAGGATCGTAGAAAAACCAAAGTTTACAATAACTATTTTATTTTAAAAGAAATTTCATTTAAAATTGAGTGAAACCTATTCGATGCTAGAATATGGAATGACAAAAAATACCGAATTTCGCTGCGTCGGCGCCTCGTGGCTGGCCGTGCGTCATACATACGACGGTCATTCAATAAATACTTAGCCTACAAAAAGTAAACGAAAATTTTGGAAAAGTGGCAATTTATTTTTCAACATAGTCTCCTTTTAGTTCGATAAACTTAGCCCAGCGATGCTCCAACTTTTTTAACCCGTCCGAAAAATAGTTTTTGTCAAACTCTGCAAAATAGGCCTCCGTGGCGGCGATGACCTCCTCATTTGATCTATATCTATTCCCGGCGAGTGATTTTTTCAGATTAGGAAACAGAAAGAAGTCACAAGGGGCCAAATCTGGAGAATACGGTGGATGGGGCAGCAATTCGTAGCGTAATTCGACCAAATTGGCCATGGCAACGGCAGACGTGTGGTGAAACAGCACTTTTTTTTTCGCCAGATGGGGTCGTTTTTTCTTTAATTCGGCTTCGAATCGGCCCAACAAATCGGCATAGTAAAGCCCTGTAATTTTTTTACCCTTCTCGAGGTAATCGATGTAGATCACACCTTGTGAATCCCAGAAAACGGTAACCATAACTTTTCCGGCCGATTTTACAGTTTTCGCCTTCTTTGGAGCACGTTCCCCGGTCTGGATCCATTGTTTTGATTGCTCCTTGGTCTCTGGTGTGTACCAGTGGATCCAGGTTTCATCGACGGTCACAAAACTACGCAAAAACTCCGCTGGATTCCGCTTAAACAGCGCCAAACACGTCTCCGATGTGGTCTCACGGTTGCGCTTGTTTTCTGGTGTGAGTAAACGCGGCACCCATCGCGCCGACAGCTTTCTCATGCCGAGTTCCTCGTGAAGAATATGATGCACTGTTCCTTCTGAAATGCCTACAGTCTCAGCTAGCTCGCGAACCTTCAATCGGCGATCTGCCAATACGAGATCATGGATTTTTTTAATGTTTTCCTCCGTAGCAGCTGTTTTCGGTGCACCTGGACGTGGTTCATCAAAAACCGACGTACGGCCACGTGCAAACTCGTTGAACCAATTCTTGACGGTGGCCATCGATGGAGAAGAGTCACCGTACACAGCATCCAAGCGCTCTTTTATTTCGATGCGCGTTTTCCCTTCCAAAAATAGGAATCGAATCACTCTTTTTCCATTTTTGTAAAACCGATCGACACGTTCGCTTCCACTTATGGAAGCGAACGTGTCGATCATTCATTCCAATCCCTTCATTTGTTTTAATTTGACAACTTATTGTCAAATTAAAACAAATGAAGGGATTGGAATGAAAATTTGAAAAAAGAATTAAAAAAGAATGTGCTACACTGTGGTAAAACTCTTTTGAAACTACAGCGCCCTCTGGCGATGAGGCTAGGTACTTATTGAATGCACCTCGTACGCACCCCGCGTGTAAACTGAAGGAATTTCAAGGTCAGCAATATTAATTAGGGATCCGTATTTAATAAACTTAATTGCATATCTATATAGACTAAAAATAAAGCGTTTGATCTATACTAATATTAAAGAGTTTGTTTGTTTAAATGCGTGTGTTTGTAAAAAATATTTTTGCATTTGATAACCCAATTTTTGAGAAAGGCTATTTTAACATCACGCATTCATCACATCACATCATTTAGGAATCGAGCAAAAAAAAAATGAATTCAGAAAGAACAAGTGGGCTATGCGATGCGACGCGAGAAAATTCAAAATATCCTGCATCATACATAAGCATGGCACTAACCCTAGATAATAAGTTGTTTTAATATTATGTTACTCACACTATAAGTATGGATTCTTTGTTCCAGAATAAAAATCATTATTTATTATCTACTAGCAGCGCCCCGCGGTCTCACCCGTATAAGTGGGAATATCGTGTATCCTATGTGTTATTCTGATGTATAAGAGCTATATTACTGTAAAGTTTCATCAAAATCCGTTCAATATTTTTTGCGTGAAAGAGTAACAAACATCCATCCATCCATCCATCCATCCTCACAAAGTTTCGTGTATAATGTTAGTAGGATAGGATACTGTGTTTTTTTGTTTCGTTGAACGCGGTAACCTCTGGAAATACTGGTTGGATTTAATTTATTTTTTGCATTTGATAGCCCAATTTTTGAGGAAGGCTATTTAACATCACGCCATGACACTTAGGAGCCGAGCAAAAAGAAAAAAGCCAGAAATGAAGTGATAGCGCGGGCAGGTGATGCGATGCGATGCGACGGAGTGGGACGGGGAACAAGAAATTTCACGCGGACGAAGTCGAAGCTAGTTAATTCATAAGCAAAAGTAAGCGAAATACGTTTCTATCACGTGGACTCGTAGAGCCACTCACCTCGCGTGCCTAAACAAGCTTTAATTACTTAATACAAGTTTATGATGATTAATAAAAAAGTATTTGATTTAAGTATCATCATCATCAGCCGAAGGACGTCCACTGCTGGACATAGGCCTCCCCCAAGCATCGTCACTTATCGACATCGACCATCTATACCGCATACCTAAATATTGATATTTTATATTTAATAACTAATGTATTGATTACCATCTCATTAATTACCATTGATTTTTGAACCAACTTTTTCTATGTAAGGAAATATTTTAACGTAAAACCCGGTTTTTGCGAAATATTGGTTTCTGAGGTTTTCGTCACTCTCTTTTCTAACGAAAGAGATCCTTCAACTTTGGCATTCAAATAAAAATAAATGGCGAAGCATTTAAAAAGTCGGTAATTAATTATAATTACCGACTTTTTAAATGCTTTGCCATTTATTTCACACTTAATTTTTTTTTTTTTTTTTTTACATTTCACTGCCCAATTGGATTACCAATTGGGCAGTGAAATGTATAAACTATTGAGCAGAAACACGTGAGCCGTTACTTAAATCCGATTACGCCATAATACTATGAGGATAAACATTGCGTATTATATACGTCATGCCATTCTTATTGATTTACAATATCAATGTATTTTCAAATCGTTCATTTGTAAAAAAATATACACGGTCAAATTAAATTAGCTAGCAAAACTCAATGGAAAACAGATTTTCTCAACTCATACTTCAAGTACAAACACTGCCAGTGGTCGGTGGCAATTCTTTTACCTACTGTGGTATAGTAATTTTATTTTAGGTGCATCGTCTTCACATTTTATTATCTAATACCTAATGAATGTTTCTTGCCTATTCTTCTCCATACGAAAACTACCTTTGGGAAGGGCGGCAAAAGCGCCTTTTATGTATTTGAAATAAATGCTTTGACTTTGACTTTGTCGTTGACCCCCAAAAACATCAAATATTTTTATTTTATCGCGTTTAGATACCCATCACGTCTGCGGAGTTTCGCTAGCTAATTTAATTTGAGTATTTGGATGAAGGATCGTAAAAATTGAAGAACATAAACATTTGCGCGGTTAAACTTCATAGGTTCGAATCATTCGAATAGATGGACTTTCATAATTTCTTCTTTATAGTTATGTTAGAACCGATTTTTGATAGCCGGGTTTATTTGATTAACAAATATTGCAGTTTAACAGCTGTTGTATAGAAAATAATTATGCCAAACTGTCATAATTATGTATTATTTGATTTGATTATTGTAAAACGTGAAATCTAGTAATGGCACGCTCAGCTCGGCTTCCATCAGGCGTGACCAGAGCAGGCACATTTAGCAATTTAAAAATTTGTAACACGTAAAAAATTGCAAGGTGTATACAACGTTCGCAGTGACTTCACTTTTCTGCTTTTACGGAACGCTGAGAACTGACAAACGAATAACCGATAGTTCGTTAAACTATTAGAATCACTCATGTTACCACTCAAATAATTATTGCACGGGATCCGTATTCTCTATGACACAATGAACGAAACCGCGCGAAGTGAACGCGAAATTGGCTATTGGCTAAAGATGATGATGATGATGAGAATGATTCATAACGTACTCCTTTTTGAAGTCGGTTAAAAACTGGTCAAGTTCCCTCTGCTAGCACTCTCTGATCCACCCACGCGGGCCCAGTGCGGGTTGGTGGATGTCACGTTTTAAATATTTAGGGTTCCGTACCTCAAAAGAAAAAAAAAACGGAACCCTTATAAGATCACTTCGTTGTCCATGTGTCTGTCCGTCTGTCAAGACACTTTTTCTCAGGAACACATAGAGTTATCAAGTTGAAATTAACATTAAATATTCAAGGCTGCAATCCCTTAAAGCAGTGAAAGGAAATTTTAGAAGTTTGTTTTTTTTCAATGCAATCAAAAGATGCGGGCGATTATGTTCCGTTCATGCCACGTACTTTGACACTCGTAAGGGAATCAAAACCTATAGCTATAGGGTACTTCCCGTTGACCTACAATCATGAAATTTGGCAAAAAGCAATGTCATGTAGCACAAGTAAAGCAAACAATCTAAAAACCGTAAATTCTTATTAACATTACAAAAAAAAAATGTCGGTGATTATTTTGTATAATGTAACTGCTTTACGGTTTTCGAATTTTTTCCTTTAAACTATTCGAGACACGATTCCCATGATAAACTATTACATACCTACAAATTTGTACGGAATCATCAGTGCGCGAGTCCGACTCGCTCTTGACCGGTTTTTTTTAGTTCGGGGAGAAATTGTATTAGAGATAAGTAGCTCTTTCTAGATTTGTAGGTATGTACCTACTCACCGTAATTCCGACTCTAGAAACATTCCCTCTCTCTAGGGCTGAAACGTGAAGAAATTATGTTGCTGTTGCGCGGCTAACCTGCTTGCGTAAAAGGCAATATTTCTATAACTCGTATGTTTGTGGTACTTACAATTTATTTAGCGCGTGCAGCAAGGTGTATTACGTAGTATAACAATTAGCATCAAAATATTGTTTGTTTTATCATTCAAAACTTGCTAATTACTGTTGTAATAAATGATTTAAACCTTTTTGAAATGGTATAATCGACAGAATAAGTCGATTCCTTTTTTTTTGGTTTTTTAAATTAATCAGGCCTTTAATATCATGTCTTAGTTCTTGTTAGGCGTCATTGACACTGCTCTACAAAAAAAATACAATTAAACTAATTAAATTTAATTTAATAAGCTATGATGCATAATTACGAGAAAAATATTCTTCTCAGTTAATTAATACTTCCCTGTTTTTTTTAATAATATTTATCTAATTGCTAACTAGTCTGTATTGTCTCACTGCGGGGCAAAGGCCTCCCTCTCCCTTTTCCACATGATTCTGTCTTGCCAGTCCCTACGGTAGGAGTCAAGTTCGTCCCGCCATCTTCGTCACGGCCTGCCGCGATGGCGTCGACACAATGCTGCGCGCTAAAACCCACAGACGGACAGACGGTCACGGACGTTACCCAAAAAGCCGTTAAACTTTAGTGGGACTGAGCCGGACATGTTTGCCGCATGTCAGATGGTAAATGGACTAAGAGAACCATCGATTATCCCAATATAGACACATAAAGGATAGAAAAATAGAAAGGATGTTTTTTTTTAATTGGTATGTTTCTATTGTTTTTTTTTTAACCTCTGCTATCCCACTGCTGGGCAAAGTTTTCTCCTATAGCTTTCCAGTCTTCTCTTTTGCAGCTCACTACACATTCTTACTAAGAACTAAATTTTTACGATAACTTCATTATTATTGTAAACGCCTTTTTGGATTAGTTTGCTTTTTAGGTTGACAGTACTTTAATATTTGTGTGCTTTATTATTATCATCTCAATAATGATTGAGTTTTGAGTTGAGTGTACGCATGATGGCATCAGAAAAAATATCCTACGCAACTAAAAGAGACAGTAAGTAGCTCAGGATCCAGTTGAGTGGGAAAAGGAAAGGCAGGCCTTCGCCCTGCAGTGGGACAATACCGGCTGATTAATATTATCATACTAATATTATAAAGGCGAAAGTTTGTGAGTGTGTGTGTGTTTTTATATGTTTGTTATTTCTTCACGCTCAAACGGCTGCACCAATTTTGATGAAATTATGTATGGGGGTAGTTGATACCCGGGATAACATATAGGCTACTTTTTATCCCGATATGCCCACGGGATCTACACTTATGCGGGTGAAACCGCGGGGCGCAGCTAGTTAGTAAGAAACGTATCTACAACAATGATAATAAAAGGTTATTAATTTTAACAAGTCGAGTGCGCGATGGGATGTTCCGTCGGCAAAAACTACGAACTTCCATACAATCTTTCATCCCTTATTTAACCCCTTTAGAGAATGCATTTTCAAACTGAACAACTTTCTCCATGGAAACGACATCATAATCGAGAAAAAAATATCAGCTGTCCTGTACAAAACTTCAGGAACTAGTCGGACCAAATGTATGGGATGGCTGGTTATTTTTTCGCGAGTACGATGTTGGTCCCATGGAAGACGTTGTTCAGTTTGATGGTCTGTATGACACCCTGAAATTTGACCACACCTTTCTTGAAACACATACACACTTTTATGAAATTTCGCGCTTCTAAACCCAGTCGTTTAGGCTCCGCGTTGTCTGTCTGTGAATGAATGAATGAATTTAACATTGTTATTAAGTAGAAGATTACCACCCTATAATTTTTCCCTGTGCAACCTCAATAATATCATTTAAAATTAAACTTCAAAGCACTTTGTTTTCACTTGAAAACTATTTAAAAGAACCTAGAGTCACCGCAGTTGATTGTTATCAGCGCATATTTAGGATACCTGTCTATCCTCTTGATGATTACCTTTACGAGGAACAAGGGGCCTTCCTCATCTCGCATACAGTAGACACCTATATAGGTCACTATCTGATCTACGTTTATGTACAACACAGTATTTATATAAATAATAATATTCTTTATTTTACTAATCTTTTTCCTTTATTTTAGTCCATCCAAAGGTTGTCTGGAGTAAATCACCAAGATACCACAATTGTACATTATTCATTGCTTCACATAATCAGCCTATAATGTTCCCACTGCTGAGACACCGTGTCCGCCTCTCTGTGAGAGGGAGTGGGCCGTCATCTACCACGCGGGCCCAGTGCGGGTTGGTAGGTGTCACATGCCTTTGAAGTTTAGGTTCTAGGGCATGACGGTTTCCTCACGATGTTTTCCTTCACCGTTTTGAGAGCAGTGGTGACAAAATTATTTACACAAAGCGCCTGCCTGGGTTCGAACCCACGACCTACACCGCGTAAATCGGGGCTGTTACCACTGGGCCACCACTGCTCCATGTCATTTATGAATTGCTTAATTTTATTATTTTATTCTTTATTCATAAAATCTGCCCACGTTTTTAAATTTAAAAACATTTTAAAATTAAAATAATTGCCCATCGTTGGGAACTGGGTTTTTATAGCCTATATTTTTCTCACTGCAGGGCAAATCTTCTCTACTAGAGAGTATTGTAAAATAATTGAAGACTTACCTCAAACAACCATATTATTACGTTACTTAGTACAAAAGTCACACACAGACACCAATAACCGCACAGTTGTATTAAGCAACCAACTCTGACGTCGGTTTTCGGGCAACCTTGCACAACTCGCGCAGCATCGCGCAACTTTATCACTTACAACCGCCGAACACACTGATCGGAGGCTGGAGTTACACCGATATATAATACCTTCTATAAAGCTGTAACTTAATTAGATGCGCGTCTGCTGCTTACCCCTGGCGAAGAAATGGGTTGAAAAGTTTCGCGAATATTCTATAAATTTTTGGGCACGTTTTGAATTATCGGCCGGTTGACCAATGGAATTAGTAAATAGGTACTATATCGACCTAAGTGTTTTTGTTACACACACATAATTAATTATATTGTAATTAACAAAAAAATAATTAATTATTAATCAATTATTTTGTTAATATTATTATTAATTCACTCTCATGCTTTTGCCATTTTGTTTGCGGTCGCGCAACGTGTGTTTTTCTTCCACCTCGGTAGTCATCCCCTTTCTTTTATCATTTTTCACACAGTTCATCAATCGTTTCTTTGGTGGAAGAAACGCGGCAGCATAATCAGCCAATACTGTTCGCACTGCTGGGACACAGGCCTCCTCTCTATGAGAGGAAATGGGCTATAATTCACCACGCGGGCTCAGCGTGGGTTGGTGGATGTCACATGTCTTCAAATTTTTTGGTTCTAAGACATGCCATGACATGTTTCCTTACGATGTTTTCATTCACTATTTTGAGAGCAGTGCTGATGAAATTAAATATACAAAGTAAAGTGCCTGGCTAGGTTCGAATCTACAACTCGTAAGTCGGGGTCGACCACTGGGCCAGCACCAGCCAGCACTGCTCAAAGTAACTTTCCTCACGACACATAACACCAAGCTTGTATTTTTAGAAGGTGTAGGCAGAGGCATTAGTACACCCAGATCCACATGTCACCTGTTGCGTTAGGGCCGAGCCTACTAACCGGTTACAAAGCCAAACTCAGGACTTCATTTATTTATTTGTTATAAAAATAACAACAAACTACATGCTCCCTTTCACCGGCTTCATAAGGTTTATAACTCATTTGTTGGTCTTGGTATATATACCTAACCTTTTATAACAAGCTACCCTCTTCTTTGCTAGATTTGCCTTTTAATTAAACCTCAAGTAAAATCCAAAAATTAGGCTCTGATGGAGCAATAAGATGCATCTCTGCAGTCTTGTCACGTTGCTAAGTGACCATTAATGCCTACATCAGGCCATGAATGACAGAAACGAAATAGAAATGAAGATACTCAATAATTGTATAGATTAAATTATATAATCAATGTCAGTATTAGATATTATTATGTCCATCAATCAATTAATCTCAATCAATTAGTCTATATTCTCTATGCATAATCATTATTATAATCGTAAAAGCACGGTTTAATTTTTCTTTCGGAAGTTTTGAACTTTGATATATATTATTTCTCTTTTCCACATATTTAAAACGTCATCAAGCCATGTATGGCATAAAGTATAATAATATAATATTGTTGTGATCGTAAGGCCTGTCGTTCACGACGCTACTTCACAGTAACGTGTTACAAACTCAAATGACCAATGAGTAGCCAGTGTCACAGCGACGCGTCTAGAACTAGGCTAGACTATTAACTGGAGATACTGGATTTGTAGTCTATAAGTACAAAGAAGGAAAAAAATATATACTATACTTATACTTAATTACTTATTGTTGTTGTTGACGTTTATAGTGGAAACTTTTTTAACTGTCCCGTTGCTCTCATGGTTGCGCGAATGCTGAGCGTGGAGTCTTGGAGTCGATCCCTTGGTCGGGCAAAGTGTTATCGGGTTTTCCATGAGGAATTTCTTAGTAACAGCCCGAAGTTTTAAAGTTGGCTGTTTAATAGCCCCGTGACTCAGAAAGCACGTAAACCCTTTGGTCCTGCGCCTGGTCTCTCCCCGGTCGTGTTGGATTGCCGTCCGGACTATGAGAGTAAAGGAACAGAGAGTGCACCTGTGTTCGCGCACACACTTGTGCACTATAATATCTCCTGCGTACCTGGCAAATCTCCGTTGAGATTGCCACCGTGATCGAAATCGGTCGGGACTAAAATATTTATTATACTTATCGCTCATTTGGAGAAACACCGGCGTAAATGTATTTTTTCCCAAAAATGAGTTAAATATGCCAAAGCACTTAGAAAGCGTATTTACGTTAGGAAAGCAGTCTTAGAAAAAAAGTTGCAGTTATGTCGATGTTTCTCCAAATGAACGTTATAATAAAATAGGAACGAAGTCAAAACTGTATATTGAATAGTTTTGTAAAAAAAAAGTCATTGTTACGAAGCGTGGGAACGAGTTACGACAAAAATATAGTTCATAGAATTTTTGGCCGTTTGTCTGTATGTTCCGGATTGGCTCAAAAAAAGGTATACATGGATTTGGATGTAAATTGGCACACGTACAGACAGTTTATAACCTGGATTAATACATATACTTTTAATCCCGATAGTAAATTCCCGTGGGATATTTCCTACATCCACGCGGACGAAGCCATGGAAAAAAGTTAATAATATGTAATACTAGATAGTACTGGATACGCATTGGTGATTTAAGTTGTAACACGTGACTTTCGAGTAGAGTCGTGGACGATAGGCCTTACTTTACTCTTTAAAAAATCGTTAATGCAGTTTAATTAGTTGTTTTGCTTTATATGCCTATGTCGTCACACCGGGAAGTCCCCTAGTGCGCGGTAACTTATAAAAATGTCACAATATTACGTAGGTAGCCACAATCATGACAGACAGGTGACGTTAAACTACCTCGCTGGTCTAGCTGTCGCAAGCGAAACTGGTGAACGTGCCAATCTTAGGTTTGATTCCCTGATTAGTACTAAAAATAAAGATAAAATTGATCAACATTTTTTTTATTCTCTATTGTACACACATTACAAACAAAACAAATATACCTTGTGATATATTAAATCTAAATTAAAGATTATTTAAAACTTATATTGAAAGTACGTACAGTTTGTAACTGGGTTGTGGAGGTCAGACTGGCAGTCGTTCCATGTAAAATACTGTTATTCAGCTGCATCCGGTTAGACTGGAAGCCGACCCAAAGGCAAAGTAGGCGTTTCAGCCGCTGAGTTTCGTCCGATCCGGTCGAAACAGGAATTTCATTATTATTAATATTTTTGAGTGATGTTTCGGACTATTCGGCCTTCATTAAACTCATAGATAATCGTATCTCGCCCCAATTGGACAAACACCAACCTCCACAACAAGCTGGTTTTCGACCAGGCCTCTCCACTACTGACACATGCAATAAACCAAATAATCGAAAAACATCAAGAGTTCATTATACCAATCAAATCTTGCCTTCATCGACTACACGAAAGCTTTCGATAGTCTGACATACGATGCTATATTCAACGAAAAAGGCGTAAAACAAGGAGACCCGCTTTCACCCAAACTTTTTAACAGCGCTCTTGAAGAAGTGCTTAAAAAGTTATCGGCAAATTTGGAGAGATGCGGCATTGAAGTCGGCGGGGTGCGGTTAACAAACCTCCGCTTTGCTGACGACATTGTCGTATTTTTCTAACCAACTCAGTGATGCAAGCAGCAAGCCTTGAGGTTGTACTGGTGATGAACATGTCGAAGATCAATGTGAATGGTGAGGAACTGCAATATGTCCATGAATCCATCTACTAGGACCAGTTATTCTCATTCCAGTTCAGACAAGACAAGGAAGGTCTTAAGACGAACCGAAAATGTTTGGAAGAGCACCATGAAAGAACTTATGAAAGGAAATCTGCCTTTGACACTAAAGCGAAAAATTATGGACATGTGCATCCTTTCTATTCTGACGTATGGATCCCAGATTTGGTCTTACATTCAAAAGTCCAAACTCAAGGTTTGTCAACGTGCAATGGAGCGCAGTATTCTAGGCGTCAAATTGACAGACCATATTCGCAACACCACATTGCGCTCCAAAATACAGATTACTGACGTTGCTCAAAAAGCCGCTAAACTGAAGTGGGACTGTGCTGGCCACGTCTGCCGTATGCTCAATAAGCTGTGGGCCAAAATAACCACCACGTGGAGCCCTGACACAGTTAAAAGGCGTCGACCCCGACAAAACAAACGACTAGTGGTCAACTTTAGCCCTGGATTGAAAGAGGTGGAAGTCATGACGAGAGGCTTTTGCCCAGCAGTGGGATGCTGCAGACTAACAGTAACAGTAACGGTAGGTACGGCACCCTAAAAAAGTAGTAAAAAAGTTAGCCGTTATATCAGCATTCGGTTTATTCTTGCCATAACATGTTTCACACAAAGCTTTGCACAAAAAGTATACATATAATAAAATCGGAGCGAAGTCAAAACTGTACATTTAAAAATAAGTAGTTTTTGCGAGGTCTCGGAACGATTCTAATGCCGAGAATATAATTTTTAACCGACTTCCAAAAAGGAGGAGGTTATATTTATGTTCGACTTTTTTTTTTTTTTTTTTTTTTTAAGGATGGGAAATCATCCAATGACCCCTCCCGCTCTGGGTGGAGCGGAAGGGAGTGTCAGACTCTTACTGACTAAAACCCATCCGTGTTCCTTCCTTAGCCCTTTATGTTCCGGGGCAGCGGTAACCCATATTTATGTTCGACTTTTTTTTTTTTTTTTTTTTTTTTTTTTTTTTTTTTTTTTTTTTTTTTTTTGTATGTTCACTGATTTCTCCGTCATTTGTGGATCGATTTAGAAAATCTTTTTTTTGTTTGAAAGGGTATACTCCCAAAGTGGTCCCATTGTCAGCAAGTTGGAATCTGATGAGAGGATCCCATGGAAATCGAGGGAAACCCTCAAATTTTATTGGCAAACCTATAGCGATTTGGGTATTTTTTAGAGTAACTTGAGCATTTTCTCTCGGAAATCATCATTTGGTAAAGTAGAACTGATGATGAAGACCACAGACGGCCATCGGAACTACTTAATGATAAATATTTCACGAGTTGCGATTCGATTACTTTAATATGGTTGCTAAGCAATTTATGCTCGTCACAATGCGTATGGTGAGTGGTTGTAGAGGAGTTCTCCTGGTTCTTACCAGGAGAACTCCTCAACAATTAACGTCCCAGCATCGGGAAAAGCAATATTTTGTAAAAGGTGATAAGCAGTTTTTCGTTAGGCTATTGTAACTTAGATGAATTACAAACTCTCTCACTAAAAAGTGAAAAATAAAAACTTTTTTACAAAAAAAAAAAAACAACCGACTTCCAAAAAAAACTACAAAGTGATAAATAACTTCGGAAAAATAATTTCGGAAGTCAATGTCGTTGGTTCAGAATTTTCGTTTATTGACACCGACTTCCGAAATTAAAGTTATTTATCACTTGGTAGTTTTTTTTTTTTGGATGTTGGTTGTTTTTTATTTTGTAAATAAGTTTTATAGATTTTTTTTTCTGTTTTTCTGAATGTATGTTCCAGCTTCACACAAAAACTACCGGATGGATTTTGTCTACATTTTGCATAGATATTCCCTAGATATAAGTCTAATCATCAGTAGGTATGTATTATGCTATTTACTACGGGGGATAAACAATATTGTAATAATTGGTTCGTATTATTTATAGTTTACCGCAAGTTGTAAAAAGACGAGCCAAAAGGTTAGAATATTGCAGATAGTTACAGATAATAAATCTTTTAAATGATTATCATCCCGATAATGATAATGAGTCAATCATGACATAACGGCTATTTTAGTCAACTGTCAATAAAGCAAATAGCTATGCGGTTCGACGACTGGTTTGCGAACCTATTCTCTATTCCCAACAACTGTTATTTTTTGTGCTTCCTACTTTAAATTTTGTTAGAATATTATATGGATTATGATAGTTCGGAAAACGTACACAGAAAAATAAAGTTTAGGCCTCTTCTGTCATATTTGGTTATAATAAAAATAAATACGGATAAGTGATAGTTAACGAGAAATTCCGTGTGTTTACAATCTACTGTTATATTATTTTAGTGTTAACAGTTCGTCAGGAATAATCTGTAAGAAAGCATCAGTGTTGAAATAGGTACTTCGCAGGCAATGGGAAATTGCTACTGCATGCTGCGGGTGTCGACCCCAGGACGAGCTGCTTCTCACACGGACAACTGTACTGTACTGTACTTCTCACATGCTCCCGCGGCACCTGTCCTGACTCTGTTGATATTTTGGCTGCTGAGACCAAAACAACAAACGTAGCTTAAATAAAAGTTTTAAAATGGGGCTGTTGTTTTAGTATATTGTGGTATTTTACGACTTCCACGCGAACGAAGTCGTGGGGAGAAACTAGTTACTTATGAACAGCATCCAAGAAACAAAAAAAAATTGGGTAAATTACATGCGTCATACTCGCAACTTAACCATCACACATGTATTTATCTGATTATTTATATTAATCTATTGCAGGCGGTCTAACCAAATCCACTTAATGTTAATCATCAGTCTTTCGTGTCAAACAACAGTTTTTTTGTAGGAATTTTAAGAAACAGCCGTATTCTATATGATTAAAATCATCAATAACGTAATATATACTTGAGCTAACTCAAACTACCAATTACAGGCACTTTTAAATTGTCAAGGCTACTAAAGAGAAGTTCAGTTATCGTAAGTAGTATCCTCTGGGTTGTGGAGGTCAGATAGGCAGTCGCTACATGCAAAATACTGGTATTCAACAGCATCCTTTTAGACTGGAAGCCGACCCCAACATAGTTACTGAAATGATGGCTAGGCAGAGGATGACTAAAGAGTTACCGATACAACTATTGAATGTTTAAAGAAAACTTAACCCGCGACACAGCAGATAATCCCGTCACTTACCATTTTCACTCACAGTATTATGTAGTATCTTCTATCAACAATGTCTTCTAAAAATCTGCCTCGTTCACAAGCGTAAGTTGGTATACTACTAAGTACTGCTTTTTTTTTCTAGGTTGGGCAGTCCAGAACCTAGATTAATGACCGGTTAATGGCAATAGGGTCTACGTGACTGATATAATTAAGCTTTGTTTCTAATATATTATCATAATAATACGTCGCATTCGCAGCACTATGCTGAGATAAGAGCCTTTTTGGCATCGTTGTTCAGGTCCGGTATTTTTAGGGTTCGGTACGTCCTAATGAAAAAACGTAACCCTTATAGGATCACTCGTGTGTCTGTCTGTCTGTCACAGCCAATTTGTTCCGAATCTACTGGACTGATTAAGTTGAAAATTGGTACATTTATGAATTTCTGTGATCGCAAAAAGATTTGATCTTGCTCGTGATTGGTCAAATCGGTTCAACTGGTTTTTCTGGAGTAGGTAGAGTACAGCACAAACAGAGGACTGGGCAACTGAGGTGCGACGTGTTCGTTATAGCGAGTATTGACATTGAGGTATCGCTATCGAGATATCGACCGCGATCGCGTGCATCTTCGGCACGTAATTACCCCAAGGAACACAACACTGCGCGCCAAAACCATGAATACAGACGTTACCCAAAAAACCGCATGTCAGTTGAAATATGGCTAAATGAACCACCAAGTGAGACGCCAAGGCGAAGATGGCGGGACGAGACTCTTACTGAAAGGACTGGCAAATGACAGAATTGTGTGGAAAAGGGAGAAAAACCCCTTGCTCTGCTCCCCTCATCCTGAGAATGCTCTGCTCCCCTCATCCTGAGAATGCTCTGCTCCCCTCATCCTGAGAATGCTCTGCTCCCCTCATCCTGAGAATGCTCTGCTCCCCTCAATCTGAGAATGCTCTGCTACCCTCATCCTGAGAATGCTCTGCTTCTCTCATCCTGAGAATGCTCTGCTCCCCTCATCCTGAGAATGCTCTGCTCCCCTCATCCTGAGAATGCTCCGCTCCCCTCATCCTGAGAATGCTCTGCTCCCCTCATCCTGAGAATGCTCTGCTCCCCTCATCCTGAGAATGCTCTGCTCCCCTCATCCTGAGAACGACAATGTAGACTAGTTGTTTCGGCTGTTGCCGCTGTGTTATGCTTCGATAATGGACTGTATAATGATTAATCTGTTTTGTTTGAATCTGAATTTTTATTATTCTAATTAACGATGGTGAGACGACGACTACGACTCGACGACTGGCGCCTCTGGCGGCCCAAAGTAGAGACGCCGGCTCGGCGGTATGGCTCGGCAGGCATGGTTGTTGGAAAGTCCTGCCATGCGCCACCTGGCGGCGGCGGGGCCGTAACACTAGTTAGATTAGATAGTGATGATTTTATGTGATTTTGCTATATAAGTCAATAGTTTGCAAGATATGGGACGTTTTCAGTTAGCATATTAAGCCTATAGGTACCTGACGTTCCCACTGCTGGGACACAGGCAAAGAGATATATAGTTAGATTAGAGGGCCCTGTTGGTAGATGTCATATGTCTTCTAATTTTTACCCGACTGCGCCAGAAGGAGCGATATGTTTTTCGGGTATATGGTATTTAAGTATGTATGTATATTTCATTGGCACGCTCTGTAGCCTAAACGGCTAGATCGATTACAGCTTGAGAGGTGCCGTTATTATATATTCGTATTAGTTGTAAGAGTGACACTGGGTCTTCAAAATATTGTTTTTTCCTCAAAACCTATCCAGTAGGGTTGCAAAATAAAGGGTTTTAAAAGGTGATTACAAAAATATATTTAACTTATATGGTTAAAAGTAATTAGAAGTGACAAATTGTAAAAAACACGTTCCTAGAACTAAATCGTCTGCGAAATCTTTCACATTTCTAAACTAAAAAGCTGGAAAAAAAAAAGTAATTAAAAAGAGAAACTAAAAAAACCCGACTGCAACCTTAAACTAAAACTAACTGAAAGCGAAATACAAACACTCGAAAAACATAACCCTCCTTCTGGCGCAGCTGTGTAATAAAATCAAGTCCATTTTAAAATAAATAAAATGTAGAAGCAGGCGGGACCGCGGGACCCATTTGAGTTTGAAAATATAATAATGGTATGAGTCGGGTTTTTTCGTTTTTTTAATAACTTCTTTTTGGTTCTAGGACATGCCGGTTTCCTCACGATATTTTCCTTCACAGTTTTCGATTACAACCACAGTAATATCTTTGTTTTTCATAGAATTTTAGAGAAATACTTTGGAATACACACTTATTTTTGCGGTCGGTAAAACCAGTACCTACTGTGCATGCAAAGTTATTTAAAGATTTTTCTTTGTTCTTCTTTGTGTTTTGAATATCTTGTGCTCGACCCAATTATGTTTTCTTTTTTTTTGTTATTACGTAGGTACATGACATGACTTGCCATTTACACAATAGATATACGTATTTGAACATTTTATGATAAATTATATTATTTTTGTAAACAGGTTTGCACAAACACTTTTACACGTCAATCATATTATTTTTTAAAACTAGATAGGTACTTAGGTCTGCGTTTCCTATCTGACTACTCTGAGAAGAAAGGCCGAAACAAACTCAGAGGTCACACTCTCTTTTAGAGTCCAGGCATAATCTTGGTCAGGTTATATGAAGACCATGTAGATCGATGTCTGAGATGGTCTTTTGAGGAAAGAACCACACAGATTGAGGGGACCTGTCCAGTCAGTGCACGCATTTGTCAGAAATCTTGCAGCTCAACTCAAACAACGATTCGACGAACAATACCAAAGAAAGGGCATTTAGGTAAGCCACATAAATTACTCAAACTGTCAGACCTAGAAAAAACTAACAGAAAAGAGAGAATAATAATAATAATTTATTTATTTATCAGATTACATGATCCATTATGGTTTTTTATGATTTTTTATTTTTATTATAACCTAACCTAACCTAGGTTAGGTTATAATAAAAATTTAAAATTAAATGAAAAAAAACCGGCCAAGTACGTGTCGGACCACGCACAATGAAGGGTTCCGTAGTTGGAATGAATTTATCCCAAGAACAAACTTAACATTGTAGTTGAAAAACATGTTCTCCCATACATTCCAACTGAAAATGTAAGTTTGTACGCACAATATTGAGAAATTTACCATGTTGTTTCAAGATCATAGACTTCTTATTAATTTTCCTGTAATCTATAGGTATAGAACTATTTTTTGTATTTTTTTCAAAATTTTAGGCTCAGTAGTTTCGGAGATAAGGGGGGGGGGGGAATGGTAAATTTCCGTCTATTGTCTTAAATAACTTTAAAACAATTCACTTTAAAATTATGAAAAAAAAATATTTGAGATCCTCACGGTAAGCCCTTTCATTTGATATGTCACACGGTACAGATTGTGAAACTTTTTTTTTATTTGTCTATTTACCCCTCAAAAATGACTCCCATTTTCAAAACTCATTTATTTACGTTACACGTCTGTGTTTGGGTCACAGAGATTCATATGTGTACCAAATTTCAACTTAATCGGTCCATAAGATTCGGAGCAAATTGGCTGTGACAGACGGACAGACAGACAGACAGACACACGAGTGATCCTATAAGGGTTCCGTTTTTTCCTTTTGAGGTACGGAACCCTAAAAATGACCCTTATTGTCTTCACATGCACAATAATTAAAATAATATAATACTTTACAAAGTAAGCAAATGTCATTGTTTATATAAAATTCATTAATGTCAATGTGTATATAAAAAAAAATCATTCAAATTGTAAAAATTGGAAGCAGCTCAACCCCAAGCCGTTTTGTCCTCATTATAATCTTTAACGGTATAAAAGGCTTTCTGGCATAATGATTTGAATTTCTGGCACAATGATTTGAAGATCTTGAATGTGGCTTGGTAGTTTATTATAAAAGCGTATACATTGGCATCTATATATTTTGTTAATCGACATCTGAGAGTGCGGAGATAAACTATTAGCTGTCCTCAATTCTTCATGAATAAGTCACGATGGTTTACTTTATTTTAAGTGAAGTTATTTATAGTTCTATCTTAGTTTTTCTTTATCTATATTAATAATGAAACTGAATAGTTTGTTTGTTTGAACGCGCTAATCTCTGGAACTACTTTGTTAAAAAAATATTATTTTGTTATCCCAGTTCTTGAGGATGCCTTTAGGCTATTTATCATCACGAAGAGCAACCGTGGAGTTTCTTGCCGACTCTTCTCCATAGGAAACGACCAATTAGAACCGTGCACCTAGCTTCTGACGTTTCATTAGTGCCCATGTAGGTTTATGTGAAATAAAATATTTCTATTTTGATTTTGATAGGGCCCTTATGAACTGAACAAAAAGAAAAAAAACGTTAGACAGAACGCTAAGCGAAAATTAATTAACAGCGCGGGCAGCCGATGCGTTGCGACGGGGTGAAATTTCACGCGGATGAAGTCGCGGGCAGAAGCTAGTTATTATAGTTTGAAAATTATTAGCTAGTAGAACGCGACGGGTTTTTCTCTACTGCTGTTCTAAAGTGATATATGAAGGTAATTAGGTTATCGCAATTGTTATCTATTTATTTGTTTTGCGTAACTATATAAATAATATCGGAAGGGTAATTCTCGTAATTTTAATAACGTTCTCAATCTGTCGTGTCTGTCTCTAATTTTTCTACATCTGATAAGTTTTTGACATTGATTGTCGTTGAGACAAGACTGCGACTAGATTTTGAACGTTTGTAATTAGGTACGGGAATTGGCCTTCATTTAAAAAAAGCACTTAGTTTTTTGTGTAAACTCCACAGACGTGATGGGCATTGACATCTAAACACGATTTTGCTAGCTAATTTAATTTGACTCTGTAGAAGTTGTAAATATAGATTTATTACTATTACCTAATGGCGTCTAAGAACTGGAAGACACGTGTCGGTCGTCCGGCAGTGTGATGGGCGGACTAAGTGTCCATGGAGTTTCTTGCCCGTTCTTCTCCGTAGGTACCTCCGCTTTGGAATGGGCAACTAACTTCATCTTTCTGACTGACCGACCCCTTGACAATTTAAAAGTGCCTGTAATTGGTTTAATTGAAATAAATGACAAAACCTGAAATCGCGAAAAAAAAAACAGCTGTTCCCTACATTTATGTTCGTATAACTCGAAATGTAGGGAACAGCTGATTTTTTTTTCGCGATTTCAGGTTTGGTCCCATAGTAAAAGTTGTTCATGATGATGAGTACAATGACCTCTTAAGAGGTTGTTGGTGTTTTTCCAATAACCCTGTATAATTATATTATTGGTAATTTATGCAAATATTTCTAAGTAGGTACTTACGGCTACTGACTACATTTCAAATGATACCTATTACAATTTGGAATTATTAATACTATAATGAATGCCAATGAAATTAAATAGTTATCTAACATCCTGGTAGCTAAGAGAACTCGTCATAAAAATAAATGAAACTGGGCACCCCAAATTCTAGGACATACGAGTATCTATAACTAGCTGCGCCCCGCGGTTTACCCGCGTAAGTTTCGATTTAGGGGTATGAAAAATAGATAGTAGCCGATTCTCACACCTACTGAATATGCATATAAGATTTCATAAAAATCGGTCAGGCCGTCTCGGAGGAGTATGGTAACTAACATTGTGACACGAGAATTTTATATATTAGGCACACATGCCATGACTTTAAAATAAAACAATACTGATATGCAGCTGCGTCCGGTTAGACTGGAAACAAACCGCAACAAAGTTGAGAAAAGGCTAGCTAGGCAGATGATGATGATAATCACCTGGACCTGAACTTTGGACCTTGTCCAAAACCCGACTACGGAATTAAAAACATCAAAATTACATCCTTTTATTCTCAATTTTCTGGTGTCGGGGTTTAGTTCATTATGTATTTTTAACCGAGGAAAAAAAGGAGAAGGTTGACAAGGCGAGGCGTATTTTTTTATTTACTTTTGTTTCAATTATTTTTCATTTGGTAGGTAGGTACGGTAAACACCACGGATATCGAAACACATTATTTAGCATGCTTATGTGGCAGGACCAACATATTGTAATAACACGTAAAAAGCAGGTTTTAAAAAAATATATATTTACATAAACATGCAGAAATAAAGAATATCGTAAAAACAAAACATATCAATTAAAATAACTAATAATACTATGACTACCAGCCTTTTTGGCACGTTTCCTATTGACAGACGAATTTTTTGAAGCCCTTTGATTATTTCCCCTCCTTTTTCTATACATATACATAATAATTATTATTATTTTAGGCATGTTATCTTTTAAATTATGTAAATATAATTATATTAGTTTTCTAGAACTGGCAAGTATCATCAACTATCACAAATTGGTAATAAACTAAAAATATACATTGAAAAAATATGATATATTATTTTTTATCATTTATACCTCACATTGAAATGATAAAAAGTACAAAGTAAATAATATTCTAGGCCGACCGTTTCACTGAGACGTGGCCTGAGGTAGCAGCGCGGTGCAGGAGGGGTGTGGTGACGTGATGCGCGAGCTCAGTGATTCGTCAACTTGTGTCAACTATCACCCCCACCGCGCAGCTACCTCAGGCAACATCTCAGTTAAGCGGTTGGCCTACATTTGATAAATTGCAAGCTTCAGAAACAAAATAATAAAACGTTAACTTTCATAAAAATGTAATCAATGCGTTCATTAGGTTCAACAGTCTTTGTGGGTAAATAAAAACACTTTATCTTCACATTATTGTTATATTTTTACATTGTTTACAAGTAATTGAAGGAAGATTAGTTAATTATTGCTATCAAGAGGGTATTGAACTGTCAGAAGGCAAAAAGAACGCTGCAACGGCGCCACCTGAAAGTTGTGAAAAAAAAACCTTGTTATGAATGAAAATACATAGTTGGCAGTATCATCCCAGCGTTTATTTATTTATTAGTTAATTGAAAAGGTACAACACCAATTACAGTAATGTATATTTATTCTGCTTTTAATGCTTTGCTAGTTTAGTGCTTGCAAATGCGACTGGTAAGCGTGGGGATATCGTTTTGATCGCCAAGCCTCTCAGAGGCGGTCGCTGTTTCTTTAAAATTATAGGAGTTTGCAAATGGAATCAAACACTTTAAAACTTCAGTGATTGACCTTGGGAATTCTGTTTAACCAAAAGGTACCCAAACTGACAGACTGGAATTCCAAGTTAGAAGCAGCGGAGGGAAAAATATTTGGTGACCTCTTTTAACAAATAATTTTCGATAGATACTATATGGCGCCATGATTTCCAACTAAGTTGGGGCGGCTTCCAGTCTAACCGGATACCTAGTGTTTTTGGTGGAGCGACTACATAACTGATATCTGACCTCCACAAACCAGTTACTAGGTAACACGATACCAAAGCGTAGATATAGGAATAACTCTATGAAATCTTCGTTTCTGCTTAATTAGTCTACTCTTTAGTGTATTTACTAGTATAATTACAGTAACCTACCTAATATTAGTAATCTGCTATTACCAATCCGTTTGCCATTGGCGGTGAGTATTGCAATTCGAATGCATAACATACATTATTAGTGTCCTACCAGGAGTATATTACTTCTTCTTAGCGTGGCGATAGCAATCTAAATAGAGTCTGCCCAGAATTCGGCTACTTGTTTGGTTTGGGGTGCCTCTCCGAGCGACGAATCTACAGAGCCACTATACGCCTGGAGCACCCTGGGCTATAAGCAAGTTTTCCACACTGATATGTTCATCACGATGGCATTACAAAGTCCAATGGTAGACCGGAGTAGTGTAAACTTACTGAGTACCACACCAGCTCCAGAGTACAATGCCACTGAGCAGTGGTCTGTCATGGCGCCGCTCAGTATGTTGGTGCCCGCGAACGCACTCAGCCGAGCCACCATCATGCCTAGGCAAGCGATCATACCCCTGAGAACAAGAAACGTTATCAAACTACGTCATAAGGTCACCAGGTCAACGACCCGCTACATTGGGACTAGCTGGCGGGTCTAGGTTTAAAATTTTGCAGAAATGACTTCAATGTCATTTGCATTTTAATAACTTTCTATTTCTATCTTGTTATTCGTGTCGATGGTACTGTTATACTGACCTTATTATACTTCGCCACTTCAACGCATCGTCGGTGGCAGCGTAAATGTCGTTTTGACGTATGTGTTGGGGATTGGGGAACACAGGGCAGGAAAGGTGGTGAGACATAGTCTGCGATACAGTTCCATGTACCCTTCAGCCGTTTTGTCGAGGTATCCCCAATTTAACAAATTGGCGTTAAGATGTAACCCACTTTGGTAAATTGGGGTGACATTAAAAAACCCATTTAGGTTCGCAGACGTTGCAAGAACAGCCCAGCATCCTAATTGCATAACATATTATCCACCACAATTTGAATCATTTTGAAGGAAATGCTAATCCATTGCTTCATAATACATGTTCGAAAACTTTGTCTGCTCAACAACTACGAGTAACGCAATGAATGTTGATGAATTATTGTCAAAATGAAAGCTATTCCTACTATTATTGTGTTAAACAATTACCCCGCGGGCTATGAGGAAACTAAACTTGCCTTCATTGCTTTGAAATGGCCACTGAAATCACTATGTATTATGTTGTCTGTGTATACTTATTTATTTATTATATTAGCTGTATTCGCCTGTATGCGTGAGAATGGCGGTTTATATGTACCGCTCACTGCACCTGACATGGTTTGTTTAGTGGAATTATGAAATAATATTCAATAACAGGATTCGTGGGGTCCGAATGCTCATGGCTTGTTCAATGAATCTCTAAACGGCTGGTTGACACTTCCCGTGACCAAAGGGCTGGCTTTTACCTTGCCCAGAGGCTAAGCATTGCCATACAACGTGGTAATGCCGCCAGTCTCTTGGGTATATTACCAGTCGACAGCGATGCGGATGAAAATTTCGACTGCATATTTTAGTTTGTCAATAGTTTTAGTTAGGTTACGACACTATACTTTAATTTTAATAGTTTGTTAGTTTATTTACTATTAGAAGTTTGTCCATTTAATGAATAAAGTCATTTCAAAGATAATGAAGATTATCTGTTGGTGATGCTAACTGGCTGCTTATATAAAAACAGATAAAAAATTGTGTATACAAAAAATCACCGTGGGATAATTTACCTAATAGAATAAATTTTAATAATTAAGTATGTTTGTCTATAAAAGATCGCTCTTAGCGATAAAACCACCCATTGTGTCACCCTTTGTAAAATTTCTATATGTATGTCTGTAAAGAAGAACTAGCAGGGGATCGAGGAGGGGGGGGGGGGGCTGGAGGAGAGGGGGCTCAGGAGATCAGACCGTAATAAATCATTTATACGGTGTACATAGTAAAGAGTATTTTATTTTAGTAGTACCTACATAGGTATAACAAAAAATAGATATCGTGCAGTCATTATATTATTAACTTACCTATTATTTAAGGTTTTTTAGAGGTCAGCACTTAGGTTTAACTGATATATACGTCGACGTCTTATAGAAGTGAATACTAGCTTACCTATAAGACGTCGGATACAAATCCACAAAGTACGAGGATATGACTCCGAAAACCATGGCTGTGGTCAGGAATATGTAGAAGAGGACCAGCCCCGAGATGGCTTCACCAGTGTTGTCGATGCCGACGCCTGCTGCTGCTGCTATGACCAGGATTATGATCGTTAGGGGCTGGGAAAGAATAGCTAAATCAATACATATTATAAATTTAAGTCGCTTTTCGTGTGTCTGTGACCGCGCAATATCATTTAGTGACTTTATTCGGGAAGTAAACCTTCCTTCCTTATTATAATTATGTGTATCAATCAATCAACGCAGCCCATCGCAGTCCACTGCTGGACATAGGTCTCTCCCAGGCTGCGCTACAACACCCTGTCCTACGTCTTCCGCACATCCAGTCCATCCCAGCCACCTTATTTAGGTCGTCGTAGTATTATGTCTATAATACATACTTTAATATTTGATTTAGATATAATTCAGAAATCTTAATGTTTTGTCAAGTCATAAAAACCGTGCGTAGCAAGGGTGGGTCGCTAATATAGATACTAGCGAGCCACCCCTGCCATTAATCTTGTAAACAAGATAAATAATAAATATGTACAGTTGATGTTGGTAGAAACATCGGGAAGGGAAGTCAAAGTTACATCTTTTATTTCAAATTGACACATAAAAGACACTTTTAAATGTCACGGTTAAATAAAAAAAGGATTTGACCTTAGTAGCTCCTTCTAAAAGGTCATTTCGTAAGGACACGAATATGCCAAAAAAAACTACAAAATCACTCTTTAAAAATAGTTTTCCAATGTCTTGTTTACATTAATTAGATAATTATATAATGGGACATAAAAGGACATTTATAGTGACACTCATATAGGTAGGATAAGATAGGTTATAAAAATCAGATGGGTGGGGCTCGCAACTTGCACGTGTATGGCCTGGGGGCCTCTCATTCATCATTATAATACCGTAATTTTTGACATAATATATAATAACAATATACAATAGCCTTCAAAGTATTTTTGTTAACATCTTAAAACAATTTATGTGTTGATAAAAACATGGTCTTATTCTTATGTCATTTACATTGTAATTATTATTTTAATTGATATTATTAAAGTGTGACGCACGTACTTCGTTTCGGTTATTGAACATGTGATTATCTTAGAATTTAACTTAGAATTTTCGCAAAAGTTTGTGAGGAAGGATGGATGAATGTTTGTTACTATTATTGTTTTTCATTTTGATGAAACTTTAGGTACAGTAATATAGCTTATACATCAGAATAACACATAGGATACTTTTTATCCCTATATTCCCACTTGATCGATACTAATGCGGGTGAAACCGCGGGGCTCAGCTAGTTAACTGATAATTTTATTACTATCATATATCTCGGCGACAGTGAAGGTTGCCAGCCTGCCGGCCCTTCTATATAATACAGTATCCAGCTTTATTAGAAGCCAATACTATATAATATATATAGTAATAATATATAGGTGAAACTACTCACTATTATTATTTCCGATGAAAAATCAAATAACGTACCTACTTAGTATAATTTCCTTAATTTTTTTAGTTAATTAATAATAAAAACAAAAATAATGACAAGGACAAACAGTACAGTACAATGATTTGGTATGTATTTTGACGTGAGTGTAGGGTGAATATGTGAGGAGTGGGCGGGGTGTTTGTGGCATGTGTGTTGTGTGTGGTTTTGTTGGGGGGTGTGAGGGAGTGATGAGTATTATACACTTCCACGAGTTTCTCTGTTTCATCATATCAACATAAAGATTGAGCAAAAAAAATGGCCTTGACATAATAGGTAGGTGTATCATTTTGACCCGTACCTTGAAGCAGGGCCCCAAATGTCCTTTTCGGGATTTAGAATGTTGCATAATTCCTACGTAAATTGATTCATAGTACCTACTATGTAATTTGATGGCCGTTATTACCTAAGCTTAAATGTGTAGAAAACTTGTTTCAAGGTAACCAACGAATATGGGGTCAGTAGATCTAGTCCCTCGCATGCTGTTAGATTATATTGCTTAATAATATTAATTGCAAGATTTGATTTAGGTACGTTAGTCAATAATACTGTTT
This sequence comes from Gortyna flavago, assembly GCA_963669345.1. Classification (NCBI taxonomy): domain Eukaryota; kingdom Metazoa; phylum Arthropoda; class Insecta; order Lepidoptera; family Noctuidae; genus Gortyna; species Gortyna flavago. The sequence goes on from OY770135.1 coordinate 1,350,765, forward strand.
GCGCCATATAAATTGAGACAATCTGCAAATTTCATAAAAAAAATATAAAAGTAGGATTTTGCAATTGTTTCTTTAAATGTGTATTTACAGAATTATAATCATTCGAATCATCAATACAACTCTCTCAGTTAGAATTGGCCTCAAATTTCATAATTTAAAAGGTTGTATTGTAATGTTGTACTTAAATGCTTTCTTATTTTTCATTTAATATCTGCAGACGACAGTATCGCATAATCGTTTGTCGGTCTTGGGTAGTGTCAAACTATTGTAATACTGCACCAACGTACTGTCGAATTATAGTACTGTCGCACTACCGTAGTGTCGCACTACCGTAGTGTCCAACTACTGTCGCGCAATCGTTTGTCACACTAGCGTGATGTCGATCTTCAGTGTGTCGCACAACAGCGTGCATTCGAACTATGGTGAGTCGCAGTATAGTTTTGTCGCATCCATTTGTCGAGCTCAAGTATTACACTCATATGTTACGGTCGCGAATCATATTTTGATCAACATTCAACTTAATACTAACGTAACAATTGTAGAAAACGTAAAAAAAGTTCGCGGGCTACCGCGATTTCTTCACTGTCGGTTGACGCATACAAATTGCTTCACCATCAGGCAGGCATCCCCACATCATCCCGCTGGAAGCGGCTATGACGTCCGTCAGTAGGATGATGAAATAAGAATCAACGCAACAGCTCTCGATCGGAGCGGTTCGGCTTAAAAGTACCATCGACTAGAAAATAGGAAGAAGCAACTCCGAGGTATTTAGAACTCGTTGAAGGATAGCGAGCATAAGGTATCGGCCACAGATATAGATACACCCAGATAACGCAAGAGCAACTACTTCGCGTGCCATAAATCGCACCAGCATTCGTACAGAAATCGTAAGCCGCCACTTTCGCGCTCAGTCCTGTGTACAGCCGGTACTATTCTGTAAAAATCTCACCGTAAAAACGTAGGTGAATCGACCTGTCGTTCCACCTGATGTTAGGAATAGCCACTATTGACAGCTCAGTTCACCTAAGTTTTCACGGTGAGATTTTTACCGAATCGCTCGGCTATAGTGATATTCTGTAAAAGTCTCACCGTGATAACTCAGGTGAAGCGAGCTTAAAGTGAGCTGTCATTAGTGTCAATCCCTATAGAATCAGATAGAATGACAGCTCACTTCACGTAACTTCTCACGGTGAGATTCTAACAGAATCAACCGGCTGCTGGCTGGGTGAGCGTGAGCGCTGGCGCTAGGCCCCCGGGGTGGAGCAAGTCAGAGGCGTCTTTGAATCGATTTGATTTTCCCATCACTAAATAGTGCTTGTGACGTCATAGTAGGGTAGTAAAAAAATGGCACGCTTGGTGTTACTTGCGTTATCTAGGTCTATCTATATCTGTGGTATCAGCTAATACGAGGGTGACACTGAAAGTTCTTAGAAAATCAAAAACTGAACAAACTAGCAAGTTATTAGTTTTACTATATCTTTTCAAAATAGTGTCATCATCATCATCATCATCATTCATTGTGTCCATTTACATCAATACATCGCTGCATCCGAACCACTGAGAAAAGCACTTTGCCCACTCGTCCTTAGGGGTCTCTTCGACGGCATTTTGAAACGCAGCCACTGCTTCCTCGGCGTCCATAAAATGTTTTCCTCGAAGTTTTTCTTTTATTTTCGGAAATAAATAAAAATTGCAAGGTTCGGGGCTATAGGGCGGGTGACCCAGTAATTCCACGTCTTACGTTGCCAAGTAGTCGATTGTTTGCTTGGCGGTGTGCGACGAGGCGTTGTCGTGGTGAAGGAGGATCCTACTGCGAGGTCGTTTCTCGCGAACTTTTTCCAAGACAAGTGGCAAACAATTGTTAGTGTACTCTGCAGTAACTGTTTTTCGATAAAATAATTGTTGCGTAATGACATGTCCTTCCGAAGAACGAGGCCCCCAATCTTTTTTCCCATGCTTCGACCTCTCTTCACTTTAGTTGGCAACTCCTCGGACGGAAATACCCAGACAGCAGACTGTCTCTTAGTTTCAGTATCATAACAATAAATACAGCTGTCGTCACAGCATTTGAGTCACTTCCGTTAAATCTTTGGGGCTTCATCGTGAAAGGCCAATCGAAGTCTATCATAACTTTCTTGTTGACTTAAATGACATCGAAAGTCATAAAAAATCATTGTACCTACGAAAATTTTCTCGCGTTAAATTCATGCTGACGTGACACAGACAATTTTCAATTTGCCGCCAAATCGTAAACAAATAACAAATTAATAAAATACATACACAATAATATTGGCAGAGTACCATTTTCAAAATTTGAACTTATTTTTTTATTATATCGTTTACAAGTGGCCAGTTCTAAAAACTTTCAGTGTCGCCCTCGTATGTATAGTCTATGACGATATACTGGGCTATAACGTTCATATTTTACAAGCCAAGGCATGTCCAGATCAGCAGGCCAATTTACATAATTTTATTTAAAACTTTCAAAATCTAGTCGCAATCACTAGATTTTAAACGTTTTTGGTTTTTTAATTTCCCTAAATTTTTGGAATTTTTTTGGGAAATGTGAGGTATTTTTGACAGATTGAGACAGATCAGACTGTGAACGTTTTAAAATTACGGGAATTGGTCAGGAGGCCTACCAAGATCTATTTAAAAACGATTCAAAAGCAAGACATTTCAGTTTAGGTTCTTAAACTGCATCGCTCACAGTCGTACCATGACGTCCAATACGCTCAGCCACATTTGGATCGTTGAAAGTGAATGAGCGTTAAGAGCTCGTGGTAGGTATCCAGATGGCACGGCCTAAATTGAATCGGTAAACTGACGTTATGGTACGAATTAGAATAACAGTTCAGTTTAGGTCCTAAAGTGGATCACGTTAAGAGCTCGTGGTAGGTATCCAGGTCAATAAACTTGACAGTTATAAAATGCACATAATACAATTATCATATGACACTTGACGTATTGTACAACCTTGATTTATGGGTGTAGAAAAACGCGAGGAGTACATATCTATGGGTCATAATTATTGTGCTTGACCCAAATTTTCAACCAAATAAACCGTTCGAATTTACGAGTACGTTCAAAATCTAAATCTAAAGTCATTTATTCAAACTAGGTTGAGAATCAGCACTCTTTGACCGTCAAAATTCCAATTAGATGAGACGATCAACCAAAGCACATTTCACCACTTCTTAGTAGAATTTATATAAGTAGGTATCATGCGTGGACACTATATTGAAAAAAAAATCAAAATGGCGCGACTGTTGCTGTCCAGGCTCCATATAAAAATCTTTAATCCCCTTTGGTCCAAGCCCAAACCTTCAAGCCAGTTTTTTGTAATTAGAACTTTAACTTGTTCGGAATAAAGGTTGCTCGATGATTTACCTGGGTCTGAAGATAAATATTGTTTTGTAATAAGGCTGTAAGGGACTGATACATACCTTCCTCCTGCCGGCACACTGCGAGATCAGCGCGTTGAGAAGGAAGAAGGACATCCCGTGCGCACATCCCGCCCAGATGGTGTTGTCTTCTATACTGTTCTTGCATTCCGATGGTTTCTGTAACAAGAGTTGAATTGTTAAGGATTATAGAAATAAGAAGCCGACAGAAGAATAAAATTGGATCTTCCAAACGTTGCCCGCGTTATTAAAACATCTTCAAGTCTTCTCGTCGCCAATCCCGCAATGTTTGAGACTAAGGTCTTCAACCAGTGCGTCCGGCCCGTTATAACATACGGTGCTGAAACGTGGACGTTGACAGTCGTGCTGACCAACGTAGGTACTTACTCACTAACTAACATACCTGTTTTACTTCTACAGCTGTGGTGTTGGTGAGGTGGAACAGGTCGCAAAAGGAGGCGTCGGCAGAGCTGGTGGCGTACGACGTGAAAAAGATGTTGAAGATCGTCGGCAGAATGATGGCGAAGCTGTTATTACTGTTTGAAGAGGAAATGTCATCGACATTTAGTACAGAAGTTACAATTACGTCTTATGCTAGTGCAGAGATGTGGAGGGTGTTTGCTAAACTGGTGGGTAACTATAGCTTACCTTTAATTCAAAATTAATATAAACAGATAGCAATGTAACGAGGAGCTCGTGGCTAAGTAATATCAGCCTCACGGGTCGATCGATCAGGTTAAGCTACGCTTGCCGCTGTTGGTCCATGGATGGGTGATATTTACATACCAAGACCCTTCCGTGCCTCGTTAGTCTTGGCTGTCATTCGTGGATCTTTGACAGTCGTTACGGGTCGTCAGAAGCCCGAAAGTCTGACAATCAGTCTTACCAAGGGGTATCGTATTACCCAGTAACTAGGCTATGGAGGTCTGACAGACAGTCGCTCGATGTAAAATACTGATATTCAGCTGCATCTGGTTAGACTGGAACCCGACTCCAACATAGTTGGCAAAAGGCAGGCAGATTGAGATAGCAATGGAACACGTAGCAGACATTCCTGCTATTTTACCGCAGTAGGCGCAATGGAATCAGCTACGGTTAATTAAATATTATAGTTAATTAAACCATTGTCAGGAGCAGGGAGTAATTTTTAAAGACATTCTTCATGAAAGTCAAATAGCCGCAAAAGTACAAAATTATAGTCTAAATAAAAAAGGAAATAAAGTTTCAAATAAAAATACCCTAGCGGAAATGTATTTTCTACGACAGTATGTGGCGTAGCGGATCGTGTATCGGCTACGATCCTGTAAATAGCATTCGTAGCACATCGCCGTAGCAGAATCATTCTTGCGTCAACTACGTCGTAATAACATGCAGTATTTTTATTCCTGTCGACTCCGTGTCTCCGAAACCCTTAATCCTGGCTGTCATCCGTAGAATTTTGACAGTCAACTCAACTCAACTCAAAGCATTTATTTCAATTAAACCAATTACTGCCACTTTTGAATTGTCATGGAGTCGGTCAGTTAGAAAGATGAACCTAGTTGCCCATTCCAAAGCGTATGGAGAAGAACGGGCAAGAAACTCCATGGACACTCTTTTAAATCAAAATAATAATAAATCCTTACGGGTACTTTTTTGGAATGTGGGACAAAACTTCGGGACGAACGAAGAATAAATCCTCAAAAGCCCTAAAGTCTGACAACCAGTCTTACCAAAGGGTATCGTGTTTCCCAGTAACTAGGTTATAAAGGTCAGATAGGCGGTCGCTCCGTGTAAAATACCGCTATTAAACTGCATCAGGTTAGACGGAAAGCCGACCCCAACATGGTCTGAAAATGGCTAGGCAGACTATCCCACTAGCACAGAATATCATGAAAAGTAAAGTCATGTGTTATGTTTTCAAATGTAGGTACTTACATAGCTGCGACACAGATATTTAATGTTTTAACAATTTATTTATATATATACTTTATTGTACACCACAAAAAACATAACAAAAAAAATACATCAAACACTACAAAATATATAACGGGCGGCCAAATCGTTTTCTACGATCTCTTCCAACCAACCTTGGAATGGACAGTGATTTAAATACTGTCATCGGTTCTATTATAGTTATGCTAATTTGTTGTATGTTCTACATTATGTTTTTTTTTTTTAAACCGAACTAATGAGGAGAGATAAACTCACGCGATATAAGTGACGAAAGTGAGGTAGTACAACAGTGCAGTCTTTCCCAAAAGAGGCGGCTTGAACAGAGGAGCTATCTGTGTCCAGAGAGAGTGGAGGGAGAACACTCCCACTTCCTCCTTGTTGCCGTCTTCTAGGTAGATCTGTTTCACCTGGAAGAGGAATAATATACGAATTGAATTATTTTCACAATGAACAATAATTTAGTAAACCGTCTTGATGGAAACTTTACACCTTTTTTACTGTTTTGGAAGGGTTAAGTTGAAGCACGGATATAGCAGTTTATGCATTACGGTGTAATTTGAAATCTGCCATAACAGGCACTAATAGCTTCTAACTTAGCAAACTTAGGAAAGGCTGCTCAGAAGCAGCAAGTTGCTATGATATTTCTGTTAGTATTGTTATTAGTGTTTTAGCTATTGCACAATAGCTCCTAAAATCCATACTTACAGGAAACGCCTCCCCGTTATGTCCGTTAGCCACATACATCCTCTTCAGCACCTTCACCGCCTCCTCACTCCTGCCCACGTTGGCGAGGAACTTGGGGCTCTCGCTGAAGAACCACAGCATCAGCGCCGCCAGCCCCAGGGGCAGGGCCATGATGAGCGTCAGCAGACGCCAGGGTCGGTAGATGATGCCCAGAAGATAGATTGTGAAGTCGAGCTTCATTATGAGATAAGCAGTTACTGGGAAAAGGAAAAGAAAATTATTAAGATAATATGGTGTGAATCAGTTTAATTTTGCACTTCGTATCTACAATGAGAAGAATGATCTAGATAAATGGACTTTCGCTCAAAATTGGGTAAAACATCGAAGTTTCTGTCTGTATGTAATAATCACATATTGCATGCGTTGTATATTAGTCGTTCACTAAGATACGTTACTATGATATGCGCATTTGGCAGACAGATTGGCATTTTCAGTTTGTGAACCATCCTTAAGCCGTCGCCGTCACAACCGTTTATAATAACTTCAGGCATAGCATGCTACTCTCTTAATGGAACTCATCATTTTTTTTTTTTCACCTTCTGGATACTGAGACTGTTATTTACGAGTATAAGCTATAGGTATACTTACTATAATATAATGTAGGTGTGATCATAAGCGCACTGGTGATGAGCAACATGTACTTCGCGCGGACCTTGGTGCCACAACACTCTCCAATCAGCGCGTACGTCGCAGACTCGGCTGCACTCGACCTGAAATCGGAGATGGGAAATTAATGTGATAACAGATGTACCTAGGTACTGCTTTTGTTATAAAAGACTAGGAAAGAGTCACCGTGCTATGCAAATTGCTGTACTGAGTACCATATTTCAAGTAGACAGAACATTGAGCTTCAAAAATCTAGCATCGACTAGGATTAAAACTAACAGGAAAAAAATATTTTGGAAGATGAAAAGATTTAATGGCGTGATAACGTTGAGATAGTTTTAAAGCAGAAGAGCCTAAAATAATTTAAAAGTTTAAACAATAATTCAAACAGTTTCCTACCTATTTGATTTTTATTTTGACCTGACGGATTCACGGCCTTGATAGATGGAGTAACAGAGATATTGCTAGGCTGAAAAAATTATTAATCAAGTGCAAGTGTTTCTGTTCAAAACATTATAATGCAACAAAAAATTCTATGCTTTGATACTTACAGAGCTGAGCTGATAAACCTCAAGGCAGCTAGCACCTGCCAGTTTGGAGACAGACTACTGATGGCGGAGCTGATGAAGCTACCACACATGGCCCACATGAGCACCAGCCTCCTGCCCCTGGTGTCAGACAGGTAGCCCCAAGGATAGGACATTACTATAATACCTGGAATTTGGAGACAAATGTGTTTTCATTACTATTCATTTAATTTTGTGAATCTAAGAGACTACTACGTAATGACTAGAATAGAGAGAAAGAAAAAGTATTTATTGCGACTCGTACAGGAGGATCGCTAACCAAAATAAACAGTACACATAAAAACAAATTATAAAAATAAAAAAAAAGTAACAAAAAGAAAAAAAAAACAGAAAGTCCTATACGAGGCCAAAAGAGAGAATACGAGATAAAAATGGTTTGTAATTATACGCTATGGCTTTTTCTGTCATTCAGGTTTAAAAATAGCTGTTAACAACTGAGACACTAACTTGAAAAAATGTTTGAACGTTGTGCAAACTAGTGTGCCGTAAGCTGATATTTGTCGACATTGCTATAACAGTTTTTCGTGGCGCTTACAAAAAAACTAAAATATCATTCTTCTTTTTCATGTTAAATGTTTGGTAAAAACACCAATGCTTTACATAGCCGTGTGCGTATGTCACCCTATCACCTACCTATGTCACCCCCTCACCTATATCATAATATACAAAGTGCCAAATAAATTAATGTCGCCACTAAAGCGCCACGCTGTTTAAATAAATCACAAGAAAATCTTTGTAAACTTACCAGCAAAAGACATAGACGACAGTATCCCAATCTGGCTGAGGGTCAGGTCCAGGTCACAGGTGGAAGCCGTCACGATAATGCCCAGACCGAAGATATCGATGCCCATCGCGATGATCAGCACGAAACATGTCAGCAGCAGACCGTAGTTGTACTTGCCGTGACCTGCAGTGAGGGCTGGTTAGATGGTGGAGTACTTGGTCACTGGCAATATAGAAAAGAGCCCAACAGCTTAAAGCGTTAGTGAAGGATAAGGATGGAATAAAATTTTTAGTCCACGTCAGAGATCATTTGAAAATATCGTGATGCTCTTGAAATCTGATAACCTATTTAGATCACATAAGCGACACAGTACCGTAAAGGATATCACGTCGTCTTTACGTGGGATAGCATTGTTTTTTTATCAAAACACCTCGTGCGAAATCTTTCCAATCAGAATCAACCGATTGTATTTCTCACAGTGGCTTTGGTAGTACACTCACATTTCATTATGTCCCTTATGGGGCGAGCCTATTGCCTTTTTTGCGACTTGTTAAAAACACACAACCTGTATATTGGTGCAAATGAGGCAGAAACAATGTCAATACGTTGTTGCAGTCTTGATTTGTTATATTAGTGCAAATTGACACTAGTCTTAGTATTAACATAATTTATCTCGTAAGAACATTAAGTTAGAGTTAAATTGATTATTAGTCTATTAGGCTAGATTGTAATCAATTACTAAGAATTTTAGATACTATTAATAAAGAAAAAAATAAAAATGTCCTTTATTATTATATTATATTTATATATACTTTATTGTACACCAGAAAATAAATAACAAAAAATACGATTATCCTCCTCCGCCTCCTCCTCGTTTGTCCTTTGTTCAGCTTTTAGAAATTTTTGGCAAATTTTATACAATTAAGTTTTACTATTAGTCTTTTACAACTTATAGAAGCTACAAAACAGAATACATACCAGTTTTTTGCTAGTAAACAACATAGTAACAACAAATGTTACTAATTATTAAACTATTAGCTTGAACCTCATTATGATACTGATGAACAAGACGACGACGTTACTGATAAACAGGTTCAGTTGTTTACTTTGTTTATTTTTAAAGGAAAAAGATGCAGTTTTATCTTTTTTGTTAAATGAATTACCGTGAAATATCTTTATTTATATAATTCTTCTGTACGTGTGTATCACTGAACTCCTGCTAAGCCGCTGTACCGATTTTGATGTTTTTTTTGTGTGTGTTTACTCAAACACACACAAATAAAAAACACTATTTTTAACCGACTTCTAAAAAAGGAGGAGGTTCTCAATTCGGATGTTTGTATTTTTTATGTTTGTTCGCGCATAACTCCGTTGCTTGCCAACCGATTTGAAAAAATCTTTTTTTGTTGGAAAGGGTGTACTTCCCAAATGGTCCCATGAAATTTTTTTCGAAATCTGACAAGCGGTTTTTGAAAAATCAACAAAAATCTAAAAATTCAAAAGCAATATTTTGTAAAAGGTGATCAGCAGTTGACATTAGGCTATTGTAACTTAGATAAATTACAAACTCTCTCACAAAAAAGTACAAAATATAAACTTTTTTACAAAAAAAAAAAACAACCGACTTCCAAAAAAAAAACACTGCAAAGTGCTAAATAACTTTAATTTCGGAAGTCGGTGTCAATAAACGGTTACAGTTACGGTTACAGGTTTAGTTTCACAATTGAACCAGGTAGATGGTGCTGCGATCGAGTTCTAGGAAACAGAACAACGTCTGTCCGGTCAGCTTGTAATCGTAACTTTATAAAATTCTCAACAGGTGGAAGAAAACACGGTCGCGGGTAAATACGAAGTCCACTATATTAGGAACACGAGTGGTATCTAATGACGCAGAGAAAGTTGCTATGGTGAAGCATACCTATTGTGTTAATGGAACTACTTCAGTAGCACCAAGTGGTCTTATTACTCAATTTCCACAAACACAACATTGACTTGTCTTGTAGAAATGAAGATCGTTTGGACAATAACGAACCTAAATCCTATAGCATTACGTAAAAAAAAACAATGACGAATCGCAAAATTATCCTCACTAAGTATTTACAAGTATTTTCTTGTCATATTATTTATTTATTTTTATTTGTTGTTTTATTATGTACGGCTACTTTATTTTACATAGTGATTATATAGAATTACAAAGTAGCTGAAATAAATGTCTTTTTTGTTCAGAAACTAGATAAACGGCATATCAAGGTGGTAACTAAGTATGTAGGTTGAACATTTCTAATCAATCAATCAATCTTTATTTGTTCCTAGCCTTCAATAAAACTCTACCTATTACCATTTAAGAGCACCTAGATAAAGCTTAGTTTTAATTTAGTCTTCGGTTAGATGTTTTCACAATTGATGATGACAGCGACCTTTTGACGTCAGGCTTGTCCGCAAATTCAAAGTCGCTCAGCGCACTATGGAGCGGGCTATGCTCGGAGTTTCTTTTATAGATAAAATCTGGAATGAAGTTATCTGGAGAAGAACCGTTGAAGCCGACAGAGTAGCTAGCAGAGTAAGTAAACTGAAATGGCAGTGAGCTGGCCATGTTTGTCGAAGGACCGATGGCCGGTGGAGCAGACGAGTTCTAGAGTGGAGACCGCGTATCGGCAAGCGTAGTGTGGGACCCCAGCTAGATGGACGGACGACCTCAAGAAGGTGGCTGGGACACTTTGGTTCTGGAAGGTGGTGGACGGAGTGTTGTGGCGCAGCCTGGGAGACCAGCAGTGACTGAGATAGTTTGAGTTGATTGATTTGATGACAAGTGATGGGGAAGGAATTACCTTCCAGACATCTTTTGGGTGTAATTTTAACCACTATTTTTCTGTGGGTTAATTCCCCATTTCCCGGTCTGGCAATTCCCATGCATTGAATCTTCACTTTGGGAAACTATCTAACTTTCACATATACAAGTAGACCTTGTAGTTTTATGACGTGCAAATGACATTCAACCTTAGTGTAATAGAGGGTCAAATGTACACAGTTCTTGTTTTTTTTTTTTTCAAATTCGCGATGAGTTTCTCTGTATTAAACAAGTGTGACGGACAAGTTATGTTTATTTTTAATGTTTTATTTACAAAACCGGTTTATTCAGATTATAGGTATTGTTAACTGTGCAGGTTGTTTCCCTAATCATATAGGTAGGTAGGTAGGTGCAATTCTCCGGGTGTTATCATGTTTAATGTTTAAGTACCTATATCGTGTTAACGAAGGCTCCTTACTGACCAAATAATATAGGTAGTGCTACGCATTTCTCATTCAAAAAGTGCGAGATTTATTTATGGACAAGCCTTTGAAATATGATGAGTGTTGTGTTGTAACAAACCCAGGCTTTACTTTGTGTAAATTATTTTATCACAATAGCTCTCAAAACGGTGAAGGAAAATATCGTAAGGAAACCGGGAAGTCCTAGATTCAAAAATTCGAAAACATGTGACATCTACCAACCCGCACTGGGCCCGCGTGGTTTATTATGGCCTACGGGTCTCACAGATAGAGGAGGCTTGTGTCCCAGCAGTGGGAACAATCAGCCTATAAGGCTGATTATGCATTGTGGCACTTACTAACAGCCGCTCTGCTGAAATAGCATTTTCTTCCATTCCTATTCTGCTCGCGGAAGTAGAAAACTGATCAGAATTTGCATAAACGACCTTGACAAGATGCTAATTACATTGTTATGACCTCGATTAACTCGAAATGAATTAAAGAAACTGGATGTTATACTTTGCTCACTTTATTAAAAAAAAAAACTCATGCATTCGGAGGAATGAGTCTAGTTTTTATTGCGTTGCAAACTTCTTATATGGTGACACTTAGTTCGAATCAAAAAAAATGTATTTACATACTTAATTATTATTTAATATACAGCGTACTGTTTTGTCTATGATTGAGGGCTTATTAACTGACTTCAAAAAAGTAGGAGGTTATGTTTATGTATTTTTTTTTACTGTATGTTTAACGATATTGACATCAATTATTGTGGACGAATTTTTAAAATTCTTTTGTAGTTTTTTTTTTGTTTGAAGCTGTATACTTCTGAGGTAGTCTCATGTTTTGATGAAGTATCTTCAATAATAGGTACGTATTTTTACACTTATAGTAATTATGTTGGTGATGTTATAATAATTTCTTGCCACTGTTATTTTATAAAGCAAGTAGTGGTATACGAATTTGTGTGTAGTTGGTACCACAGCTAAACAGTGGGATAAAAACTTTATTACCAATAAAAACAAGACTTACAAAAAAAAAAACACTATAAAGTGAAAAATAACTTTAATTTCGATAGTCGGTGTCTTTGGTTTAGTATTTTGGTTTTTGCCACTTTGAAGTGTTTTTTTTTTTTTGAAGTCGGGTTGTTTTTATTTTGTAAAAAGTTTGTACTTTGTATTTAATAATTTTAGATGCCTGCCTGCATTGGCTACAATCGTAACTATAGGTAATTCTAGATTTATCGTAGTTACTAGCTATTATAGTTTGTTTCTTCGTAAATAAATATGTATTTATATGCAAAATTGTCAAAGTCAGCTGCTGCTGAGAATGTTAATAAGAGTTATATAAGTAAATCTGTGCCAATTATTTTGTGTAAATTGATGCAGATGGTGACACAACGAAATGAACGACGAAGAATGTAATACCCCTTTGCAGTCACACGGATGAAGATATTAAAGACAGAGGAGTACTTTTACCTACCATTCTAAATTGGGCAATTATCATCATCATCAACATCAGCAGTATACGAGTTCTTCCTGATTCTCATCAACTCTCATCCAGCTGCATTCAGCCACCCTGCGAAGATCGTCGCACCACCAATTGGGTAATAGGTTTATGATGTTAAAATATCTAAACGATTTATTTTCATTCGTTTGACATTCAGCACTTTTTAAAGGCCAAAAGTTCGAAAAACCAGCCAATGGACAATTTTTATATTTTTATACGGTCTTTAAGGTCTATACACTTCAGTATATAAACATCGGAAAGGCTGTGGTAAATACTGCTTATCCTTATAACTCAAACAGTACAGTTTTCCTTTAGTTTCAATTTGAAGTAGGTACAGTCGAAAGAGCTATTTGGTATACAGATAGCTATATAATACTTGCAAACAATGTTGTGAATAGTCAATTATTTTACATCGCTCTCTAAATTATGGTAGGAAAATATGAATATTTTTGCTTGTTTACCAAATATCTAGTTAGGCTGACATTTATGTAAAAAAGACAATATTCTCTTTATTCCTTTATCTAAGTGTGCGAGCCGCCTGACCTCTGCGCCTGTCTGTCTGTCTGTTATCAATAGTAAGTGGATGCTGCTCATCATTTTATTGAATTCCTTGATCTATATTTACTCGTATTGTTATCTAGATTTACTATTGAGAACAATCTTATCAATGTGTTTTTTTCTAAGGTGCTTTGTACTACCTGTCCTAAAGAGTACATACGATTCTTTTGGATGTTGATCATGGTTAACGCATCGACTGATAATGGGTCCACTGCTAAGCATTGGAGAGACTTACGAGTTGTAGGTCGTAAGTTCGAACCCAGACAGTTGCTTTACTTTGAGTAAATTATTTCATTACCAATGCTCTCAAAACGGTGAAGGAAAATATCGTGAAAAACCGGCATGTCTTAGAACCAAAACTTCAAAGACATGTGACATCTACCAACCCACACTGGGGCCGCATGGTGGATTACGGCCCAGTCACGCTCACCGAGAGGTGGCCTGTGTCCCAGCAGTGACACAGATATAGGCTGATTATGCCAAGAATAAACCTAACAATGAGTGGCCAAAGCAGAAGCTATGGTCACGCCTGGAAGACAGAAGACATCGGAGGCTGCTGTCCATCCTCTGGGTGAATGTCAGTTACCGTTAAGAGCGCGCTAAAGTGTACTGAATTTTTAACCTTTCGAACACGTTAACACTTTCGACTCCGCCCACTTTTCATAGAGCTCATACGCCATGCCGCCATACATATTGCAAATGGACCCTCCAGGAGGGTCACCGGCATTACGTTTGCGCTAAAGTGAACCCTCGAGGAGGGTCGTCGGCATTAGGTTTGAAACCGTATTATAAAACACTATAAAAAGAAGTAAATTAGTGTTTTCAGAACGTCTTGTTGCTTTAATTAGTATCTCTGGGGGTATTTACATGTGCTAGTGGCGTGAAGACGTGAAATATAAAAAATAAAAAAATGAAGAAAAAGTATAATCGCTCGCTTTGATCCCGTGACAGGGGTGTCCAACCTCTTCTGAAATTTTCATGCAATGTAATATTTTTTTAAACAGTTACATTATGCAATATTAATATTTTTTTAAGTAATAAAACGTTATTATTTTGTAACAGCTTATTAACTTACGACTTACGTATGTGTGTACTTACACGTTCGTCCATCAATGCCTAGTTGTGGCCAAGGCTTGTAGTGTAGTACTTTTCTCAAATAATGCGCGGAAATTAAAATACAATTACTTTCAAAATCAATGACGAACAACGTACAACAATAATTTTTCCCGCGTTAAAGTGATATTTTTTTTTTTTTTTTTACTTCCTTGGTTGCCATGTTTTGGAGTAAAAGATCGTTCCATTTTTAAATAACACGACATATATGAGTTTACCTACTATGTTTATTTGGCCGCTAAACCAGGACAGATATGGATTTTCATACAAATTTTGCCGGCCGCTGCTCGCATGTATGTGGCCAGGAGGCCTAAAACGGCCACTTTGGCAGAATCATAAAACAATTCTTATCACGCACTTCATCTGTTTGACAGTTTCACAAATATATATCCCTGAAGGGTTAGGCAGAGGTGTACCTATAGCATTTTACGAATCTCCATACAAAACTGTCATACAGATGAAATTGCGTGATATGAATTATTTCATGATTCTGCCAAAGTAGCCTTTTAGGCCCCCTGTACAGCAATTTCGATTTATCTTAAAAAAGGTTGTCAAAATAATGCTCAAATTTCCAAGCATTTTTGAGAAAAGACATTTTTTTTTAATTATGTAATTTGCCCACTGACTAGGTATTATACAAGCTTGTTTATTAGAGGTCAGTGATTTTGCCATACTGACCGGTGATTGAGCTCAAGAAAATTAAATGTTATTTCATAGCAATAAGACTATATTTTAAATGCATAAAATAGTGTTACGGTCAACACGATTTTCTTAATAATAATAGAAGTTAGCTTTAAAAAAAATTTTTTTGGTCATTGTATTATGCTTTCAACTCAATACCTACTCTAATTGGGGTGTATGAGGTCTTGCGTTAATTATGTTACACATTGTATACATGACCACAGATAATATAATACTCTAATGACAAAACCAAACGACTTGTATGTAGCGAAGTATGCTCCTGAAATGAGCAGCTGTACAAACGAACGGACTGACAGTCAAACGAAGTTGCACCATGGCTGTTCGTTTTTACCCTTTCAGCATCAAGCTGAAGCTTCTATTTATAAACTCATCCTCTTAATTTATAATCTCAAAATAAATATGTTTATTTTTAGTGAATATTTGTACCTAAACGTAAAACGGTTTACCATCCCTGAAATATGGACATCCTAGCGCCCAATTATTTTTGAAAATAAAAATGCTGGTATTTGAAAACCAACGATTATACTAATAAATCTTGTTAAAATATACGACTAATTTTATTTTCATAGTTTATAATGCTATATTCGCTAAGAAAAACGTACATTTAAAATGAGCCCTCCGCGAGGGCTCCCGGCATCCCATATGCGATTTGAGTGAACCCTCCAGGAGGGCTCCCGGCACTGAACGTGTTAAGGTAAAATATTTTTTGTTATATTATACCGAATCCTTTTTTTGGTACCAGTTTCTTCATTTTATTTTGTTGTTCCACTTTCCTCAAGCAACGCGCTGCTAACAATGGAATTTCTGCATCTGTATGTTGTACAATAAGGCTGTCTTCATAAAAATCAAGAGCTACATTGAACAGAGAGACTCAGAGAGAGAAATTCTCACATACCAACACCCTACTTGAGTAATACCAATCACAATCTAAATCATGTTGAAGGATATTGTTAATCCATTGCTATATACGAGTATGTTCGAAAAATTTGTCTGCCTAGTAGCGTAAATACCTATTTCAATTAATGTTCTTGAACTGTAAAAATGAAAGCCTGTCAGTGTGTTACACAATTACCCCGCAGGGAAGCATGCAATAAAGGGAGGAGCAATGTAGTCAGCAGTGGGTGGAACAAGTCTGATAATGATGTCACTGATGATCAAAATTAAAAGACTTTTATTAAAATTAGGCTGAGAATCAGCACTTTTCGAACGTCAAAATTACAAAAGACCGTTCCCCAAAACGCTCGCTCTTCACCAGGGATCAGGTGACCATACGCGTTAAGCGATTTTACATCCACGAAGTAATTAAATAGAGTGAACATTCATTTGATCAACACGCTTTGATAAGAAACAATACAATCGGTTACTGTAACGATAGCCCTTTTCCCTCGGTCAACTATTACGTATTGTATAGATGGTTGATAGCTAAAACCTTCTGTTATGACTCCAGAACTATCGGCATCATAATTATCATCATCTGCGTAGCCTTTTTCTCTACTATATTGGGCTCGGCTTTCAGTCTAACCGGAGTACACGGAAGTACTGCCTCTACCCCCAAAACCCAGTAACTGGATAACACAATACACCTTGGCAAGGCTGGTTATCAACATCATAATTTGCCCGTAAAATATACCTACAAAGGATTTTCAAGTCGTTGTTGGCATTATAGATACCTACTAGCATCAACTGCACTGCTTATCCTCTGGTTACGGAGATATTAAAGGTCAAAATTCCAACTTTTATTGACGTTTTTTCACGAAAACAAATTTTAAATGATATACATGATTTTAAATACCCCCACGACCCCTGTACCGTTGCATGCACCCCCATAAGCACAATTTTCAATAAAAATTTTTAAAATAAAAGTTTCGCAGCAATTTTTTTTTTCAGTTTATTATTTTGAATGTTTGATGTATAGAATGCTGTTATGGGATGGGTCTTTTTTACCCTGTCTAAGACAAGAACCTATTATTCAATAGTGTGCTAAGGCCATTAGCCGGTTAAGTATTTTCATTCAAAATGTGAGTGGATTTCATTGAGCAGGCTTTGAGTATAAATTATAGGTAGTTAGAGGTACTGTCAGTAATTTACTGTTGTCAATGTTACTATGTCTGCGAGAGCCTTTAGCGTAGGCCATGCAAAGGTTTTCTATAGTGCAAACGTTACGTTTGTGAGAGAGCCCGACAGGAGGTGAGGCATCGTTTGTCGGATACTTTACATTGCTTTTGAATTCGTACGTTTACAGAAAATAAAACATAATTGCACAAATATGACAGACCCGAAATAACTTTCTGCAGGAAAAATATATAATTATTTGTTGAATGCGGGAATCGAATAGTGATTGCCATGAAAATTAATATTGGTCGATAATGCCTGTAATATTGGTCGATAATGCCTGTAATTCTTCAGAACCCTGTATTTTATCATTAGTCACATGATAAAGTAAAATAATGTGCTCGTCAAGACCATCCTTTTGATACAAAATATGTCATGATTCTCAATGTAATTTTTTTCGAGATCGGAAAACGTGTAAAGTCCAGCTTAGTAAATTTACGGAGACTTTATACCACTTACCAGTAATTTCCAGAGCCTCTTCATAGCTGTACTGTAATTTATTAGGTTTTTCTGCAGTCATTTCGATATCGTCTTTTCTTTTACTGATATTGTAACTATTTCTTGAAGGCGCCATTTTTAATTTACTTAAATTCTGTATTGTATTTTTAATTAAGTTTTCATTTTATTTTAGGTACCTATGGTTATCGGCTTCTGGTTACCATGTTTGTTTGTTAATTACGTCAATCTTTTTATAGTCCATGTGTTTCAATTAAACTTCACGAAACACTCGCTGTGAAAACACTACTGTCTTATAAGTAACATAGTTTCATTTTAAACTAACTTAGTACATTTGACACATCTTTATTCATCTTTTTATCATAATCACTTTAACACAATTCTGTGGCCTTTTACGGTTCTAACAATGGGATGTTTTTTCGATGTTTTTATTTAACGCTGGAAAATAAGTGTTTCTGCCACAGCACCAAACGTTCGACTGACTGATCAGAACGGCTGGAAGGTCAGCTTATCTTAGCGTTACGATACCGTGTTCTTTTTTACAATAATGTTGCAATTTTTATTGTATTTGTTTATTTATACAGTATGAGTGTTTATTTACAGTGATTTATTGAAAACAGGATTCATTATGCTGAATTCAAATACTGACAAATGAGTGCTCAATAATGTGAATTAAATCTTTGACCTTATGTTTAAGATGAAAGTTGTTACAGGCCTTATCTCGGCGCACGTTCTGTATTTAATGATGTGTGAGACTGCTTCTTAACGTTCCCATAAGACACTCATAAAACAGGTACGAAAGGTAAACCCACCTCCTTATTAAAGATTGGTTATAGTAATTATGAATAATCTTTTAGTAACTTTTGAACTTCACAGTCTTATTCCAACTACAAGAACTCCCTATATTTTGACAAGTTTTTGACATTGATTATCGCTGTGAGATCAGAGGAGAATTCTCGTAATTTTAAAAACGTTCACAATCTGATCGCGGTCTCAATATGTCAAAAATACCTCTAAATTTCCAACATTTTTTGACAAGTTTTAGACATTGATTGACCTTGAGATGAGATTGCGACTAGATTTTTTTTTTAAACGGGAATTGGCCTTAAGATTGCCTCTAGATTTTGAACGTTTTTAATTACGAATTAATCTTCAGTTCTCTACATAAAAATCACGCTGTGTTCAGACAAGAGAAAGTTGATGTCTAGTGATAAGTAGAGATAATAATGTTAGTAGTTCGCGCAAGATAAAACACTCCCATCTCTCCTATAAGGGCGCGAACCGTCAGTTAGATAAAATTCTACAAGCTTCCGCCCGCGGCTTCGCCCGCAAAGTATGTCAATAAAACTATGCTATGTACGAGGAAGGCCTCGGGATACAATCTATCTCTCTGCCAAATTTTATCGAAATCCGTTCAGTGGTTTAGGCGTGAAAAGGTAACATACAAACAGACAGAGTTACTTTCGAATTTATAATAGTAGTATTAGTATGGATGTCCGTGGGTAGAGGGGCCCGTGGCTAAATAATAACAGCCGCACAGGTCGATCGATCAGGTTAAGCTACGCTTGCCGCGGTTGGTCTGTGGATGGGTGACCATCTTTACATATCGAGACCCCTCCGTGCCTCGGAAAGCACGTTAAGCCGGTGGTCCCGGTTGCCATTCGTGGATCTTTGACAGTCGTTACGGGTAGTCAGAAGCCCGAAAGCCTGACAACCAGTCTTACCAAGGGGTATCGTATTACCCAGTAACTGGGTTGTGGAGGTCAGATAGGCAGTCGCTCCATGTAAAATACTGGTATTCAGCTGCATCCGGTTAGACTGGAAGCCGACCCCAACATAGTTGGGAAAAGGCTAGGCAGATGATATTAGTATGGATGTCATTTGTCTTATTTGCAATCCGTAGACATTTGCAGAATCCTAACAAAGTATATGTAGCTCAAAACGGTTAAGAAAAACATCGTTTATCGTGGTTAGACATCATTATGGACGTTTGCGGAGTTTCGCTAGCTAATCTAAGTTGACCCTGTATTGAGAACAAGAATTATGGTAATTTTTCTAGTTATAAGTCAGACTTTGGCTCGCTACGCATAATTTGCATTGTAGTTTTCAAAAGGCTGTGAATAACAAACGTATTTCACAGTGTAGTATTGTTGTGATGACGTCATTCACTAAGGAGTTCATTGTACCCTGGAATATTTACGGCTAAAAATATAATTGAATAAACTTACTTATAGAGTACCTACTACGTCCATTCATATATTTCCATTTGATTATAGGTAATAATAATAAGTTAAATACTAAAAAATACTGGTATTCAGCTGCACCGGTTAAAATGGAAGCCGACCCCAACATAGTTGGCAAAAGGCAGGCAGATGATGATTTATTTGAATAATAGTCAATTTTCTACGCCTTGAATAATAAAGAAACAAAAGTTTTGGTATTGTGTTTATTTTAAAAACTTATAAATAACGAAGATCTTATTTCTATACATCCAGATAATTATTTTTTCCGTATATCTGGCGGTAATAGGCATGAAAACGCTGCGGCGACTGTAACAAAAGAAAGTAATAATAATATTAATAGTTAGGTACTAGCTGCGCCCCGCGGTTTCATCCGCATAAGTTTCGATTTCTTAGGAATATCGGGATAAAAAGTAGCCTATATGTTAATCCAGGGTATCAGCTACCTCCATACCAAATTTTATCAAAATTGGTCCAGCTGTTTGAGCGTGAAGAAGTAACAAACATATAAACACACACACACACACTCACAAACTTTCGCCTTTATAATATTAGTGTGATAGATATATATAGAGATATTTATTTATTTATTGATAAGGCACTTCAAGGAATTACTCAGTTAACACAAATACATAAACAAAAACCGCATGCAGTTTTAGCAATTGCAAAGCACTACGTATGAGATATTGTTAGTTGAATTAACTACACATCAATAATAAAATAAAATAGAATGAAAATGAGCTATGTTCACAAATAGGTACGATCGGAAATACAAAAACAACAAAAAAAAAAGTGAAAAGGATGATACCGACACTCGAGAGGTATGTTTCTGAAGTTTTGGTCAGGGATGTAGTATCTCGTCTACATCAGTAAGAGATTTAATAGATACGCGTAATTATATTTTTTATTTGTCCTTGGTTTTGTCCGTTAGAGGGGTAAGGTTTGTTTGGTAATTATTTCAACCCTCAATAATCTTAGTTCTGTTTCATTATGGAATAAAAGGTGGGTATAACTCTAGCAAAGGAGAAGGATTTCCATGTTGTGTTGCATAAACAGTTGCATTTATATGTAAAAAGATAATATGATACGGTAACACACTCACCTAACATCAGTCCCCCGCACACGTAGAACATGGAGGCACAGTTTGACATGATGAAGGCTCCCAGGACGTTGACCCCGCCCAGAGCACTGAGCCGGGCTACCATGACACCTATACATGCTGCCATGCCCCTGAACAAGGAATACAGTCACAAGTTATTCAGGGTTGCCTGAAAAAGTAACAGCAATATGTTGCTTACCGGCAAATGTATTGTTCTTAAAAATAATTATAGCAATTTTTTGTCTTTCATCGAATGGCACAAAAGATGAAGATGAAGAACACAATATAATCAGCCTATAATGTGTCCACTGGTGGGACACAGGCGTCCTCCTGGTGAGAGTGAGTGGGGCGTAATCCACCACGCGGGCCTAGTGCGGGTTGGTAGATCTCACATGCCTTCGAATTTTTGGTTCTAGGATATATCGGTTTCCTCACGATGTTTTCCTTCACCGTTTTGAGAGCAGTGGTGAAGAATATAACTCACATAAAGCAAAGCGCCTGTCTGCGTTCAAACCTACGACGTACAACTCGTAAGTCGCAGCCGTTACCACTGGGCCACCACTGCTCTCTAGAACACAATCATGTGAACAGAAATAATGTAAGATGATGGGTCCATGACTGCCTGTATTCTCAGAGATTGCATAACTAACAGGAAAGAATCGCGAACTGTTCACTGACAATGATGTACAATATCATATCAAGCTAGCTTTGCCAGGCGTTGAAAAAAGAGGTAGGGAATAAAATAATTCCAGCAATCCTTTAACATTTTGAAAGTCTCAGAAAATAGTTACGAAAACCTATGTACCTTCTTACCTTACCTTTTACCATAACTGTTAATACCGTTAATTTAATGATTAAAAAGGGTTACCACTCACCGAAAAGACGTGGGATACATGTCAACGAAGTACGTATAAATTATTCCTATACACAGTTCATTCGTCAGGAGCCCGAAGAACATGATGAAACTAGTCAAGTTATCTTTGATGAGGACAGCTCCAATGGCAGAGAGGGCAGAGAAGGTCATGATGATGATCATCAGCGCCTTCCTCCTGTGGGCCAGCTTGGTGATGACCAGCATAATGATCACGAAGGAGACGCCCTGGGCAAGGCTGGCCCAGACCAGACTTATCTCCATTGTGGATTTGCATTCAAACTGGAAAGTTAATGAAAAGTAAATTAAATAGTTACTTATTAAATTTCTGATGTTCTAGTGGCCTCAAGTGCGTCTTCCGAACATGTTTCTATGTTCAAGTCGCCTAAGGCAAGCACTGCTCCCAATCTGAATAATTTTGAAGGGCATTTGCTAATCCATTGCTTCATAATGTTCGAGAAATATGTCTGCTCAATAACGTAAGTAACGCAATGAATGTCGTTGAATTGTCAAGTTGAACTCCATTGGTACTGATAGTGTGCAACGCAATTACCCCGCATATTATGTAGGTGCTAGTTTGTTGAAGAAACATCAGTTTCGGCAGTGATACTATGATTGTCTTTTTACATCGATATTTTTACGGTAGCACGCACATGCTCATTTATCTTTAGATACCTACTTTTACTTGTTATTTAAAATAATCAAAGTCATATTGCCAAAATAGAAGACTTTGACTTCACATTGCGTACTTGTATATTTCTACTTTTTCTTGTATGTTTGTTGTTTTCTGGCAAACAAAATACTAATTTCAGCAGTTTTTTGGTTTCTTGTAAGAACTTGTGTGTGTAGTTATTGTTTAAAATAGACAATTGGACAATGGTCATAGAAGCATGGGTGCATAGCCATGCATACCGATTCCAAAATCATATTCAGCATCTTATATAACTACTAATGATTAAATACCAGTCTGAAGTCTGTGATGTTAGTCACAACTTTAGTAGACCAAACCAAGCCCATGGTTGGTAAGTCCACTGTTAAACAGATGTTCAAATATTTTGTCCTTGAATACAAGAACTTTGAGATAAACTGACAAATAAATGATGCTGAAAGGACCGAGAACCGAAGTGATGCTGGGGACAGGGCGATGCGCCTCAAGTGGAGTTGGGCAGGACATTTAGACGAGGAGATGGCCGATCTAGTAAAGCTGTGACCGAATGGTGGCCAAAGTTAGGCCAAAGAAACCAGGGCCATCCAAAAGGGGTTTCAGCGCGTTGGGTTGATGATATCGTCAAAGTTGCGGGTAACACCTGCATGAGAGACGCAAGGGACCGGGAAGTATAGCAAAAAAAAGGGGAGGCCTGTACCCCGCATTGGATGATTCTGGGCTAAAATTATGATGAGAGGCTCTTACGTCTTCTGCAGTTATATTAGTGTTGCCGACGATCATCATGCAGAGTCCCGTCTCATCATCGGCTTCCATGGCGTTGAGGCCAGCAGAGAACTTCTCTGCCAGGTAGGGGAACCAAATGAAGAAGCTGTTGTTTCTGTAACAAAAGAAAAAAAATGATAAAGCGTTTCTCAAAAGGGTTTTGCTCACGTAAAGGCAGTGAAAATCACTTCAACCTACTGCCTAAACTGTAGGTAACTCTTGCTTTATAAGAATCAGCAATGGTATTATTACTTCAGTGAATGCCCCAAGTTGAGGCTCTTAAATCTAGTAAAGCTATGACCGAATAGTGGCCAAGGTTAGGCCAACTTAGGTAATCTAAACTTTAATATTACGAAGAGGTAAAATTGATTGTTAATAATATAGATATATACATAAACTCACGCGTTCTGCACATGGCAGTAGGCAGATGCTACAGGACGCCACCACCTACGCCCTAGGAGGACATTATAATGACCTTATTGGTGAACGTAAACGAGGTGTATACTCCTTTTTCGTCGTTTACGTTATTAGATTTGGTAATACACGCACGCTGTTTGCGAGTGCTACGCACTTGACCTTTCTGAAGAACATCACTACATGTCCACTCACAACAGCCATAAAAAAACTAAGTTTTAAAACTGTTTCACTGCTAGAAAGCTACACTGTTGCCGAGTGCCATAGGATATTTTTTACTCCACAACAAGCGAACGAAGTCGCGGGTAGAAGCTTCCACGGCGTCGTCGGTGGCAGCGCAGAGGTCACTTTGACTAAGTCAATTCAAGTTCTTAGTATAATACTCACGTGCTAAAAATGACAGCAGTAAAGAAGTAAAGCATGATGCTCTTCCAGAGCAGAGGAGGCTTGAACAGCGGCACGATCTGCTCCCACAGAGACTGCAGGAGAGAGACATACTTGCGGCGCTCATTACCTTCCTCGTTCAAGATTACCCTCTTGACCTGAACGACAAAGAAAGGAATGGTTTAAGGACTCCCTAACAAACAATTACATGAACAAACGTCTATTAAAATTATAATTGGAGAAAAAGCTCATCAACAAACTTCATTGATTTTTTTTATATCTATCAATCTTCATTGGATACAAAGACTAGAAAATTGTTTATTTCTCACCAGCATGTGCCAGCATAGCAACAAGGATTACATATTGAAAGTACAAGTATACTAATGTCATATACATAATAATAATCCCACAGCATTTGTGGTGATAAAGAGAGGTTTCCTTAGGGTATTGACTCTATCTTCTGAACTAGGCGAGCCCTGTATCTCAGAAGATAGCACTCAGTTGACAACTTCGTTATTTTATAACCTAAAAACATTGTATGCTACTATTTTAATTTAATAATAATAATAAATACAGTAAGTAGTTAATAAAAGTGTGTGTGTATGTTAGACTGTAAAGAAATTGTACTGAATTATTGTTTATTTATTAATTGTATTAATGCATTTCGAACAATATGACAATCAGGGATTTGGAGGCTCTTAGAAAATACTGTAATGCCCGAAGGGTAAGGCAGAGGTGTACCTGTGGTACTCCCGCTCTTAGAAAAAGGTCCCAGAAATCTTAGATAACATACTTACGGGGTATTTCTCCCCCTTCCCATGGTTCCTCTTCCAAATCTTCCTTAGGTTATCAATAGCCTCGTCATCCCGTTGAACGTTGACTAAGAACTTGGGGCTCTCGTAGAAGAACTGCGTACCGAAGGCCCCGAAGCCCAGGGGAAGAGCCAGGGCGATGGCCAGCAGACGCCAGGGAGTGAACGTGATCATACCCATGTCGTAGGTGAAGTCCAGGTTCAGGATGAAGTAGGCTACGGCTGTAATAAGGATGTATTTTTTTAAACAGATCGTGTATGAAAAAACTTGTTTAGATACTGCCATTGCCAAAAAATGGATTCAAATTTTACGACTGTTGTCAAAAAGATATAAAGGCATAGCTATCAAAACCGCCGGTCCGCCGGCCGGTCGATAAAACCGAATATATACAGTGTGTCAGGTTAAACGAGGGACATACTTTAAGGGACTGTTGTATTAATATGAGGCGGACTTAAAAATATCAAAAAAAAAACAGCTGTTCCCAACATTTTGTCCAGTTATGCGAACATAAATGTATAGAACTGCTGATTTAATTTTCTCGATTTCAGTGTTGATCTCTTAGTAAAAGTTGTAAAAAACAAATGAAGGGCTAACTGTGAGGTTCTCAAAAAAAAAACAACTATGCTATTTTGTGTGCAGAGACGGAACAATTTAAGTAACAAATGCCTGATATCTTACCAACATAGGCCGCTAAGCTGAAGTCCAGCACGCTGGTCATAATCAACATGTAGGAGTCTCTCACTCTCTCTGCGCACGATTCTCCCAGGAGTGTGTACGAAGCTGACTGCGCGCAGCTGCAACTGTTAACACGACACGATATTTTCAACAAAGTGTATCCTCCTTTAGTCCTAATCGATTGATAAAATAATTGTCTTATTGTCTATTGGAATGAGTATTCTTGTCCATCTATCTATACTATTGTATAATGTATTATAATAAAGCTGAAGAGACCGTTTATTTTTTGGTTTGTTTGAACGCGTTAATCTCTGGAACTACAGGACCCAGGAGCAGAACAAAAAGAAAAAAGTCAGAAAGAACGTTAAGCGAAAACGAAGTTATAGAGCGGGCAAGCGATGCGATGCGATGCGACGGGGTGGATCGGGGAGCAAGACATTTCCAGCGGACGAAATCGCGGGCAGAATTTTTTAGATTGATAAAAGAACTATCTTCTTGTCTATTGGAATGAGTATTCTTGTCTATAATCAGCATTAAAAGTAACTCTGTCTATATTATGTTACCCAGAACGGATTTCGATGAAATTTGTAACACCGGTAGTCCATGACCTCGGTTAGGATATAATATTATGATTTTTTTTTACTTTTTATTCCCGTGGGATAATATCCAACCTCCACGCGGATGAAGCCGAGGGTATAAGCTATACTTTTGATCAGGAACGACAGTTTTATGTGATTTTAGAGCTGTAGTAGATATTTTTGTTCGTTGCTGCAACCTTCGACAACGTGCCGCTCGTGTATTTGAGTTCGGTGCTCCGTGCGCTACTAGCTTTTAAAGATACTCACAGACTAGTACTAATAAACTTGAGGACGGCCATCACCACCCAGTTGGGGCTGAAGGCGCCTATGGTGGCCACCACAAAGCTGACCCACATGGCGATGAGGAGGCTCCTCCTCCGGCCCTGGGTATCGGAGATGTAGCCCCAGGGATAGGCCATCACTATTGGACCTGGAATTTTGGGAAGAAGGTTTGTTCAAGTGGGTAGATAGGGAGTATTTTTACCAATAAAAATAAGAAAATAAATAATGCGTTCTCTTGTGTGTTATTTTGAGTACTGATAAAATAGAAGTTAATAAGTTTATTAATCAAAAAATAAAAATACAATGACGGATTCGGTGAGCCACAAACTGAGCATCGCTTTCTTGTGACTCTGGAGTGCAATTTTACAATGTTAATGATTACATTACAGTTTGAGGACGTTGGATAGTTACAAAAAATAAGAGGTAAAATAAAATAAAACAAAACAAAACATTCGTGCAATTCTGATCACAAAATAAAATTGTATTTGTTTAACCTAAGGCTATGTAGGTAATGACATAACACGACCCCTGTATTCCGCAAAGATTTAGCAGAGGTGTTCATGATACCAACTGCGTTGACATTTATCGTCGGTTATAAAAAAAAATCTAATCTGCTCTTCCCTAAAAAAGCGCAATATCTACGCGGTCAAAATGTAGGGGGTCCAGAATCATGTACTGAATCCTTGGTAATGGATTGCTCCTCCATACGTGAAACGACGTCCAAGGAAAACCTTAGAAGCCTCTACGTCACAGTATAAATTTGTAATGATGCAGAGATGCATTATTACAAAATATTGTGACGTAGAGTCGATTAAATTAATGAAAACGCAGAGTAATAACATTTTGTTTGAATATTTTTTTTTTTATAAATTGGCGAGAAAACAATTTAATATGCATGAATATGTTTTCTATTGAGTTTTATTATTTTTACAGCTGCTTTTGCTATGCCTCAATCGCATTTGGAATCGGATTTGCAGACTTATACAAATAATAGATTGTCACTCAAGTATGACGAATGAAAATAGGAATATCTACAGTTTCAGCTTTAATAATACAACTACCTAACACATTGATTATTCATGTACGACGTGGAGACGACAATAAATTAAACTTCGTATGTCTACTGATGTTCTCAGTCTGCATACAAAAATTCAATCAAATATAATAGTTTAGTCAATATAGCTAGTAAGCTAAGATTGGCAAAATCCATAGTCGGCTCATGACTATTATTTGTTTGTTTGAAAAAATCCCTTTCTTAACTTCGATGTTAGGATTTTTTTGATAGTTTCAAAATACTCCTATGCAAGTATTAACAGTGTTTTCATTTATTGTCGTATTGGCGTCGCCACATTGTATAAAAAAATATATGATTCAATGCGTGAAAGTGATTCATATCTTAACATTCTCAGCTGTTACGCCAATTGAGCACTTAGTGGCAATTGATTCGTGTATTGAATATTTGTTTCTTTTCTATATTGATTCGTAAATCTATATCAATACCACGAAGAGAGAACATAAAGACTAAGCGAATGCATCAATTGGCCACCTAATGGGTCCAAAGTACCTACATTGACAAGAGGTACAGCGCATGTCAGTGTAACAGTTCGACATTGTAGCAGTAAGGGTGGTTTTCGTAGTGCAAGGTCAAATGAAAAAAACATTTATTCAAAATAGGCTGAGAGTTAGCTTTTTTCGAACGTCTAAATTACATAACACAGTCCTCCGGCACACCCGCCCTTCACCACCTCCTAGTGCTTTCGCTGGGAAGAAGTGGCGCAACAAACTCCCCAGCAGCACAGCTGTCTGTTCAGTTAGAAAAAAAATATTCTATACAATAGTAGGTATGCAAAGTAATTAACATTACAATACACAAAACATTAAAGTAAATTATTTGCCATATGTCATATAGCCACACTAATATACCAACAAATACAATGAATACTATAGATAATCAAGCAAAAAATAAAGCCTCCAGCCATAAAGGGCATCATAGCTTACATATTTATGCAATACGTAGGTAATAGGTTATGTTCACATCGCTGTCAATGTAGCCGGTTGACTGTACCATCAATAGAAGAAGACCAAGACACATTAATTATTAGTCTTTGTACTCACCAACAAAAGGCATCGACAGTAGTATACTGGTCTGACTGATGTCCAGCCCGAAGTCACAGGTACATCCACTAACGATTACTGAGAATCCGAACATGTCCACCCCCATCGCGAGGGTGCACAGGCTCAGGGTCACCAGGAGACCAATACTGTACCTGCCATTACCTGAAACAGAATTAGGATGAAACAACAGAATTAGGACAAATCATGCGTAATGTAAGACGCCTCCCAGATGGAACATTCATTATCTGCCTATAACGTTCCGAATGCTGGGACACAGTCCTCCTCGCTGAAAGAGGGAGTGGGCCGTAATCTACCACGCGGCCCCCAGTGTGGGTTTGTAGATGTCATGTCTTTGAATTGTTAGTTCTAAAACATGCAAGTATCCTCACGATGTTTTTCTTCATCGTTTCGAGAGCAGTGGTGATGAAATAATTTACACAAAATAAAGCGCATGTCTGGGTTCGAATCTACGACCTGCAACTCGTGTTACCACTGGGCCACCACTGGGCATAAGTATTCTTGCGTAACTTGATAATAGCATGAGAGTTCAGAATAAAAAGGACCGCGGCTTCACCCGTATAAGTCGCGATTCCGTGGGAATATCGGAATAAAAAGTATTTAATGTGTTAATCCTGGTTATAAACTATCTGTGAGCCAAATTTCATCGAAATCCGTTCAGTAGTTTTTGCGTGAAGAAGTAACCAACATACAAACATGCAAAGAAACTCTCAAACTTTCGCCTTTACAATATTAGTGTGATAGTGTGATGTGATTGACAAAGGAGACTTACCAGCTAAATTGATAGCTTCAGCATAGGTGTAAATTTTATCTTCATGGCCATTACTATTTATGTATAAAATGCTATTATTTATACTATTAATACTATCTCCTTGCCCATTCTTCTTAATACCCGTTTTTGTCGTCATTTTCTCTCTGATTTGTACCCTGAAACAATGAACAGGTTGTTTAAAGAAATGATTTAGAATTAAGTTTAACTTGTAGTTGATAAAAGGGAGAACAGCATGCCGACCTACTAATTTTTTGTGTTACTTGTTTTAATTTTATTCAGATTAGTAATGAGAATTCATTACGAAAGGTTGATGACATTTAATTAAAAACACATAGTTATAGTAAGCCCTTCCTGGACAAAGGCCTCATATTTATAAAGTACTAGCTTCAGCCCGCAACTTCATCCGCGTGAATTTTCATTTTGTCCCCCGTCCGACCCCGTCAAATCGTATCGCCTGCCCGCGCTATTACTTCGTTTTCGCATTCGTTCTGGCTTTTTTTTTTTTGTTCCGATCATAAGGGTGCTAGCTAGCGCGATGTTAAGTGGCCTATAGCCTTCCTCACAAATTGGACTATCAAATGCAAAAATAATTTTTAAAAACCGACTTATTTTATCCGATTTATTGTAAAAGTGTTAGAGTTAGACCATAAGTTTTTGCGTCTAATAACTGCTCGCTGCAGTACTTATTTACCAATTTTCTAGATTGACCTACAACAGCCTCAAAGAATGGTTCTCAGTTAACCCAGATATCTGGAATCTCGTCTTAGTATTTCAATAGAATATAGATTTATATAATATTACATATGTCTCAGATTTGTTGAATATTTTGAACGCAACGTCTGTCTGACGGTATTGTAATCTCGTTTGTTTAAATAATAACAGCGTTCAACTGATGAGGATTTGTTATTATATTCATGTAGTATTATGACTACTGATCATTTCTCGGCACCTGCTCTTGTGTCCAGTGACAATTAACTAGGTAATAATTTTTCCTTTTGCTTTTCTCAATCACTCTAGCAGCTCTCAGCCTAGCCTTATTCCCAATTATATTGGAATCTGGTTCCAGTCTAACCAAATGCAGCTGTAACCAGTATTTTTGCATAGAGCAACTGCCTATCTGATCGCCACAACCCAGTTACTGGGTAACACGATACCCCTTGGTAAGAATGGTTGTCAGAGTTTTTGGGCTTCTGACTACCCATAGTGACTTTTCGAAGCACGGAAGGGCATCGATGTCTAATGGATGGTCACCCATCTACGAACCGACCCCGGCAAGCGTAGCTTAACCTTCGATTTACCCGTGCGGCTGTTTACCCACGAGCCCCTCTTTTTGCTCCCTTCTTTACGCTTTTACTCTGGACGTTTTTAATATGCGTTTCATCCACGTTTTTGAAACGTGGATGAAAGACGTTTCATCCACGTTTTTCATCCACGAATGACAGCCGGGACCAACGCAACGGCTTAACGTGCCTTCCGAGGCACGGAGGGGTCTCGGTGTGTCACCCATCCACAGACCAACCGCGGCAAGCGTAGCTTAACCTGATCGATGGACCTGTGTGGCTGTTATTATTTAGCCATGGGTCCCTCTGTAAGTAAGTACGATTTTTTTTTTATGCCAATCAATGTAAGAATACTCCTAGGTAGTACCTAAATTCTTAAGTCAAGTTAAATCTTTATACCAGGACATACCTAACATCATCATAATTCTCCTGTCCTTATCCCAATTTATTTGTGGTCGGTGCAACATGTCTTTTTCTTCCATACTTCTCTATTAGTCGTCATCTCGGTAATCACACCCTTTCTAACCAATCATCACACAGTCCATCCATCGTTTCTTTGGTCTTCCCCTACTCTTATAGCCATCGATATCCCACTCAAAACTTTCCTCATAACATTCACCACATTATATCATATTCAATTATGTATCATAAGTTCTATGTTCTATGTTATGGGTTTGGATTCCGCACTTAGTCCTTCAGTGGACCATTGTGCGTGGGCCATGGCGGCCGTTGGTGGTTATTCCAACCAGCCCACCTCCCTCCAGAAGCTGATTAGGTCTCCTGGTCTTTTGAGAACATCTGTGTACGATCTGGGTGTCCCAAGGGTTTGTGTCCTGATCTGGGTGACGATTGTGCACTCAAAGAGCACATGCGCAATGGTCTCATCAGCCTCCATGCAAGCTCTGCACAGGGGGCTGTCCGTTATGCCTATAGGCATTATGTATCATATTCAATTATGTTTTCTTACCTTTACTAACCTTAACTTTTATTCCAGGAATAAAATTGACGTTTGACAGTTTTTGTACAAAATAACTGTCAAAATTTCAAAATTATTCCTCGAATAAAGTTATCAGATGATTTAAAAATCAGCCCTTAGTGTAATAATTAATTAATGAAATTTTAAAATCGTCATCAATTAATAACCCATTAAATCATAAATCGTTTCATAATTTGATCAGATTTGATTCAGTAATTACAAAATCAATTTAGTCATTACGTAAATGATTAATTATTTGATAACTGTAAGTAGGTTTGTACAAACAAACAAAGCACGTTAGCCGTTAGTCCCGGCTGTCATTCGTGGATCTTTGACAGTCGTTACGAGACGTCAGAAGCCCGAAAGTCTGACAACCAGTCTTAACAAGGGGTATCGTATTACCCAGTAACTGGGTTGTGGAGGTAGGACAGGCAGTCGCTCCATGTAAAATACTGGTTTTCAGCTGCATCCGGTTAAACTGGAAACCTACCCCAACATAGTTGGGAAAAGGCAGGCAGATGATGATTATACTACTATTTAAAATGACTTTTAACAAAATTATAATCTAAGTATTTATTTTTATCATTATTAATAACATTTACGTCTAAATAAGAAAAATATAAGGAATAATTACCTGTATATTGTAATCCTAATAATAATTAATCTTAAACCATTGTCTAAAAAAAATAAGTAGATTCTTCACTAAGGAAACTTAAATCACAGATTCAAAATCATGAAGTTAATTTTTTACCACAAATAATTAACTAGAACCTAATTTCAACAAAAAATAATTACTAAGAACTCAAAAAAATTTGAAAAAGTCAGCACATTTTGAGAAACGACTCGCACGCACTGCGTTGTAAGATCGACTGCGGTTATAAGAGAAAATGATTATTTATTTTGTTTTGCTCTGCAACCATTCAACTATGCTGCCAGCTATTTATTATTTAGCCTAGGTTTTATATTATTGTAGGTATTGTCTCTAGTTTTGATATATAACTCGGCTTTTTAGGTGGTATCAATCTTCATTCACACATTTCATCCAACTTTTCTTTGGTATTTTCCTACTCTCTAATGCATCCACATTTCTAATCAAGTTATAACAGAGTACTAGAAAATTACGTGGTAGAGTGCGGAATGTCTGTCTGTCTTCCGAAGTGTGTGAAGTACCGAACGGATTTACATACAGTTTTACAGGAAGCTTTAAGTGTATATAATCATTAAGGTTTTGCTTAAATTGGCTGATGACGATACATTGTTGAAGATGTCGAAAACCTAGATTAACAACACATAGGGTATTTTTAATCCCGGTAGTACTTATAATATGTTCTCGTGGGATATATTCCGATATACACGCGGGCGAAGCAGCGAGTAACAACTAGTAAGATTATAAGATAAAGAGGAAATTAGACAATGACAGTGAGAACTCATTGTTTGTTTGTAGTCTTTGTCGGTCGCAGATGACGGAAAGAGATAGTCCATTATCGTAGGTCATGAGCGAATGACCGCGCCAAAACTCATGATTCACCGAAGTAAACTTGAAAATGAAGATAAAAAGTAGGTATTCCTTAATACCTACTATCTGGTTTATTTATATAAAATCTGTTTTTACGAACTGCTTCTCTTTCTATGTAATCAATGTCATAGAGACAGTTTCTGACCCGTTCAGGAACCTACAACGTTTTGGAATGGGCAACTAGTCTCATCTTTCTGACACGTGCCTGTACATTTATATGATAAGTTTGAGTGTGATTCGCAATATTGATGGCCCAACAAAGCTTTTACAAATATATTTTATACTCAACTCAACTCAAAGAATTTATTTCAATTAAACCAATTACAGGCACTTTTGAACTGTCAAGGGGTCGGTCAGTCAGAAAGATGAAGCTAGTTGCCCATTCCAAAGCGTAGGTACCTATGGAGAAGAACGGGCAAGAAACTCCATGGACACTAGTTATAGTCAGATATACCTTTATAGTTTCCAGTGAATGAAAAGATGAAGAAAACTAAAAGAAAAAGGGACCACTGCGCTCTGCCACTGATAACGCCGTGGAATTGGCGAAGTACAGAATTTAGGCAACTATTGCCAGCGACACGAAAACGGAAAAAGAGATAAAGAAAAAAAATTACGTATTAATGTATTAATGCAAACATGACACAGAGAAAGGACATCATCCGCCTTGCCTTTTCCCAACTATGTTGGGGTCGGCTTCTAGTCTAACCGGATGCAGCTGAGTACCAGTATTTTACATGGAGCGACTGCCTATCTGACCTCCAAAACCCAGTTACTGGGTAACACGAAACCCCTTGGTAAGACTGGTTGTCAGATTTTCGGGCTTCTGATGACCCGTAATGACTGTCAAAGATCCACGAATGACAACCTGGACCAACAGCCTAACGTGCTTTCCGAGGCGCAGAGGGGTTATCTAAAGATGGTCACCCATCCACGGACCAACCGCGGCAAGCGTAGCGTAACCTGATCGATTGACCCGTGCGGCTGTTATTACTTAGCCACAAGCCTCGCAGCCAAGCAGAGAAAGGACACAAACAGAAAAAAGATCAAGTTGGGAGAAAATAGTGCGTATGGATTTCTCCTAACCATAGCCTAATTATTGTATTGTAAGGTAGGCTGTCAAAATATATTTTATACTAAGTAACTAATGTACTATAAAAATACTAAGTAACTGAGGATATAAACGTTAACAGCCAGTTGCCACGTGAAAACAAGTGCGATAACTTAAGTAATTGACAGGCTGTCAAGTGTTAACGTAACACATAATACGAGTATCATGTGTGACTGAATTAATTTATTACATTTGTTTTTGTTGTAACAATATCTGGAGAGCAGTGGTGGCCCAGTGGTATCGGCCGCGACTTACGAGTTGTAGGTCGTAGGTTCGAACCCAGACAGGCGCTTTACTTTGTGTAAATTATTTCATCACCACTGCTCTCAAAACGGTGAAGGAAAACATCGTGAGGAAACCGGCATGTCCTAGAACCAAAAATTCGACGACATGTGACATCTACCAACCTGCACTGGGCCCGCGTGGTAGATTACGGCCCATTCCCTCTCACTGAGAGGAGGCCTGTGTCCCAGCAGTGGGAACATTATAGGCTGATTTCATAAAAAAAAAATTAAAAAAAAAAATATCGACTTCAAAAGGAAATTAACTCAAAATTATTAAATAACTTTAATTTCGGAAGTAGGCGCTTGGTGGTTTATTTTGCCTTTATAGATGAAGCAAAAAAATTACCCTTCATGTAGCCAGATCAGTCTGTAGACGTTTGCTGCTGGGGAGTTTGTTGCGCCACTTCTTTCCAGCTAAAGCATTAGGAAGTGGTGAAGGGCGGGCGTGACGGGGAACTGTCTTATGTAATTTTGACGTTCGTGTGAAGTGCTGATTCTCAGTCTCCGCCCCTATGACGATCCACTAACTCCAATTTGAATAAATAACTTTTGATTTTGAGCTGAAGATCATCCCAACTAATAGATATTAAGGGTCGCTGCTCAACAAACAAACTCCACAAAAGTCTCTGGAATGAAGCTTGAAGAAAGAAAAAAGAGTAAGAACAAGTGAACGAAGTAATATAATATTCCCTTGGTATGTGTAACAGTATTTCTTCTGCGCCTTCTTCTATAAGCTTAATTCCTTTATCTTTCTAAAGAGAAGCTTCCTAAAGCTTTGCACACTACGTGATCAAACCCTTCTTTTATTAAATAAATATTTTTTTAATGTTCTGGGCATCATCCCTGCTGCCTCTGCTGACTGGCTAGAGAAGGTACATTCCGCGCCACAAGTTATTTCAAATTCACCATAAACTAGATATGTATACGTGCCGAAAAATCAACACAGGTGGATGCAATTTAAAACATCATCTGCCTAGCCCTTTCCCAGAACTACTGATCCAAAAATTCTCAGTAGTTCCTTCAAAGGAACTGCTAAAGGAACTAGTGAGCATAAAGAACTATGATGACGTCGGCTTTCAGTTTAACCAAATGCAGCTGAATTCCAGTATTTTACATAGAGCGACTGACTATCTATATATCTCACCTCCACAGCCCAGTTATTGGGAAACACGATACTCCTTGGTAAAACTGGTTGTCAGACTTTCGTGTTTTTAACTACCCGTAACGACGTGGAGGGTCTTTAAATATATACAATCACAAACGTGATGAACTGATGCCACAATGAACCTGACACGGAACGCGAAATACTTTTACAGAACACAATGCTTGTTATTACATTGATACTTAAATAGGCAACGTTGTGTCAAGGGAAGCAGTGTCATTCTTGTTGTTGTACTTCGTAGCACGACCATGAACGCATTCATTATAACTTCAGATGGTAATAAAATCCTTTTAATTTGTACTATTTTATACCACTAATTAGAAATTTTATACCTCTCAATTAACATAGATATGTATACAGGTCGTGCTGGCAAGATTCTTTCACATTTTCTGCATACAAGCCTGTACATGATTTTTATACTTGACACTAGATAGCGTTAAATGCAAAAAAAAAAATTACTTACACAAAATAACATTAACACTGTCTCTGGAGGAACTAAAATTAATAATTTTGAATTATAATCGAATGATAATACTAGAGGGTAAAACGAGAAAAGTTATCTTTTCAGTTAAGAAAAATTATTCATTATTTGTTGTAATTATGAAAGTGCTCCTAATGATTGTATGTAAATATTTTCGCGCTTGTTTATTATGCTAAAGTATGTTAATTTGTGTATGTCTTTTTGCATTTTACGCCATCTAGTGTCAAGTATAACAATCATGTACAAAAAAAAAAATCAAACAATCAACAACAAAAAAAAATCAATCAAAAATCATGTAGAAAATGTTTTTTTGCTTTCTAACAATTTCCCAGTAATGACATAAGAGTATGTACATAATTTGACCTTTAATTCAACCAACTGACGTTTGACCAATGTCGATCTATCGGAATTATATTCGAGAGTAATTTAAGCACCCTGTTTATCTACGATAATTGAGAGGCATAAAATTTCTAATTTGTGGTTTAAATTGTACAAATTAAAAGGATTTTATTACCATCTGAAGTTATAATGAATGCGTTCATGGTCGTGCTACGAAGTACAACACCCATTCTTTATTAATATTGCCTACTGACGTAAGACGTGTCAGATTATAACACAAAGCATAATAATCAGCCTATATAATGTTTCCAGTGCTGGGACACAGGCTTCCTCTCTGTGAGAGAAAGTTGACTATAATCCAACACGCGGGCCCAGTGCGGGTTGGTGGATAAAACATGCCTAGTACTTTATCTCAGTGCTTGGAATGTATGATTTTAGGACATGCTGGTTTCCTCGTGATGTTTATTTTCATTGATTTGAGAGCCTGCAGTGGTGAACAATAAAATACACAAAGTACTGCTTGGATTCGAACTCGCGGCCTACAAACTCGTAACTCAGAGCCGTAAGGTAAACTATAATTTCATGGTTGTGTCTTTAGGTTATTCCCTTTATGTGCGTTTCAGAACATTTTATTTTTTCGTAACAGCTTTCCCATGTTCTTGCCCTACTTTATTCTCATGTGTCACTAGGCAGCCTGGCCGCGGCAGCCCGTCGAACAATAGGAATTCGTGGCTGCTTAGTGCGCGGGCTTGCATACACCGTCATACGTTCGACTGGCTGCCGCAGCCAGGCTACCTAGTGCGCGGGGGGCCTTATAGTCATATAAATACTTTATTGTAATTTAAACCTACACCGACAGACTTTTTTACCGTCAGGACAAAAACGGTAAAAAATGTGAACGTAGCGGAAGCCTATGTCACAAAAATCTCTTTTTTTACATTCAATCCTTTGATTGAAGTTGACCGATGGCTCAATCAAAGAATTGAATATCGCTACAAATTCTTTGGTATGATAATTTCCGCGCGTAGAGTAACCCGCCTTTAAGTTGATTTTTTATATTAGGTATTTGTCGATTTATTTGGTTTTAGTATGAAAAGTTTGCTTCAAATAAGTAGAATAGTACCTATTTAGTGATTAGTTAATTTCATTTTAGGTTTTTGAAAAAAAAAGGAGATGTCACCTTTTAAGTACCCTGTTTTTGTAAAAAAAAACTCAGCCCGTATATAAAATTGTGACCTTTATTTATTTATTTAATACTTCAAGCACAAAAATGTACAGAGGCGGACTTAATGCCATAGGCATTTTCTACCAGTCAACCTTTGGGTGATGCAGAGACAAACAATGGTAGGTGCAATCATGAAATTTGAGGAATAAATATTTTAAATATAAAGATACGCATAAACCTATTAAAACTATGAATATAATATATACCTAATTACATATAAATATAAGCACAGATAAATATACATAAATACATGAATATACCTACTCAATAAAAAGAAATGAATAAATAAAGAGAAAATATTAACGTTGTGATATTAAACCCTTTAATATCCTCAAATATCTACAAATGACAAATGAAGGACGAGATAACTGCGCCCAAAGTCAAGAAAAATATATATTTACCTAACTATTAATATTATGCTATAAGTTGCCACACATAAGTAAATTGAACAGAAGGCCAATTCTCGTAATTTAAAACGTTCAAAATCTAGTCGCAGTCTCATCTCAGCGACAAACAAATGTCAAAAACTTGTCAAAATGTAGGGAAATTAGAGGCATTTTTTGACAGATTGAGACTGAGATCAGACTGTGATCGTTCTTAAAATTACGAGAATTGACCCTCTGATTACTTACAATTTTAGTTCAGTCAAGGTTAGAGGTTAAAGAACCCGCATTCAACCACGCACTTTCGGGTTCTAGACCTGGCTGAATGTTAGCTGGAACGTGCGGAAAATTATTGCCAGCACGAAGAAAGTGAGCTTGGTGTCATCAGTTTTATTACTGGAATGCTTTTCTTATGCTAACCAACCATATACCCTGCTCCGTCATAGCCAAAAAAAAGGCTAAAGCGGATATACCGCTACAAGGTAAATGTGGCGCCTGGCCAAAATAGGAACTAACGAGGCCATCTTGTTGTGTTTTGTGACATTTTAAAAAATAATTGCAAAATATTTACCAACAGCGCCCTCCTGTCATGCTAGCGCTAATATCCTTGTAGCACTCTCCCTTCCAACTTAGGCCCATCGTCCACGATGCTACTCGAAAGTAACGTTGGTGTCGTGTACGAACCACTATTAAAATACTAGTGCAGTGACATTCTGGCTAGTCATTGGTGATTTGACTTTGTAACACGTTCGTACTTATACGTACGACATAATAAATCAGTCACAGAAGAAGAACTAGCAGGGGATCGAGGAGGGGTGGGTGGAGGGGGGGCTCAGGGGATCAGACCGAAATAAACCGGCCGAACAGCTAGGATATTTTATATCCAGATCTGCGTAAAACATCAATTTTGATGGACTGGCCAACTACCGGAATGAACCTTGGCGAACTTACAGGCCTGTCTTGTGCTATTCATTATAGGCAGTATATAGTAGGTACGACATTTTTCTTCCCACTGTTCACATACTAAAATTGTATGTAAAGTTGCCAAAAACGATTAATAGTCAATAGAAAAACTATTTCAGTTTACAGTGACATGTTGATAAAATCGCTATATTCTATCTTGGTACCTACATAAATATACTGGTTTTGATAAATGATAAACCCATTTACGTCGTTTGTTCAAAGACATGTTTTTCCCAATCGTCATCGTTTCAGTCGAAAGACATCCACTGCTGGGCATAAACCTTTCGGCTCCAATGGGCCATCCGTTCTGCGACCAATGTGCCCTCCCCACTGTCACTTAGTTTGGCAATTCTTCAGGCTATGTGAGTTACCTTGGTTCTCATTCAGATCTCTTCATTTCTGATTCGATCACATAGGGAAACTTCAAGCGTAAGCATTTTTCTCTATATTGTGTGCAAATAGCTTTGTTATTCTTGAAAAGGCGAAATCTGGCTGTAAAAGCACAGCAGTCACCGCTGCCTAACTGGTGTGACACTGTGAAAAGGTTTTACGTAGATTAATTACGGTTGTTAGGAGTGGTGTTCAAATAGCGCAACAATTTACAGTATTAACATCTACTCGTATTATAAACTACTTAGACTGCTCCCCAGATTTGTTTTCATGAAATTCTTTATTATTCAATCTTTGTGGATGCCTACACCTACATGATATTCGTAATAACACAGGTGCACTCTCTCCTCCCTCACTCTCATAGTCAGATGAGATGGCAAATCTGACACGACCGGAGAGAGACCAGGGGCGCAGGACCAAGAGGCACGGGGGTATCACTCTGCCAATACACATACATACGAACACGGACACACATTATGCACTATACTCGTACTATGTCCCTTGCTAAAAGCTAGTTGAGATTAGGCTCTCTTGAGATTGCCCATCATGGCCAAAATACGGTCTAAAAACACCCTGAAATTAACCTTACGTAAATTATAGGTATCAGAGAGTCGGCGGCAGATGGTGTCCTATCTATTCTTGAATGTTGTGAATAGATATCAATATTAGCATTATTTAAGCATCGTACAACTTGTAGTTGAGCAAATAGTTGTGATAATTGACGCAAATATTATTTCCCGTAATTAGCATCCAAACAAATGCAGTTATAACGAAAATGATGATAGTTATAAAATAACATCACGCCCGTAATCCCCAAAGGGTTAGATAGACGTGAAGGTATTGCAGGAGAGGTACATCAATCAAACAATATCTTTCAGATAAAATAAATAATTTTACGGAATCTTTTTACGTTATTTACATTTTTTTTATCTTATGACATCACTTGTTAGCATAACCATGGACTTATATATAAGTCCATGAGCCCAACTGACTCCTGATTTTTCTTCAATTCTAAATACAATATCAATAAATTTTAACCTGTCAAGTTTCTTTTCTCCCTGCTATACCTACTGGTTTTTCATGGAAGTCCATTTTGTGTGCTTTTATAGAACACCGAATCAACAAAGCTATTCCTTCAATAGCTTCATGTTTTTTTTTGTTTATCCTTGTATTCTCCGTACTGAGCGTCCCAGATAACGGGTTTCTCTCTGATTAAGCTTAAAAGGTGAAGAACAGTATCTCTATTCCAATCCATCGTCATCTTGTTAACAGCTATTCACAACCAACTTCTTCTTGCCAACCAACCAACTTCTTGTTAACTTCAAAACCAGTGTTAGTTGGAATTAAGCTTTCAAAATGCTAAAAGCGAGATGGGTGCGGTGCGCGTGGTGGTTGAAAATGAAACAAACCTTCAAAAGCGCGGGGAATGTTTTCCATGCAGCTCGGAAAACAAAAACATCGTGTTTTCATACATAAGGGTGTATGGTCAAGCCTCTTTGTTTTGATGTTTTTGTGTAATGTTTAAAAAAAAACACGCGCCGGAGACATACACCGAGCGACAAGTATCTGCTGGATGGCGGGAAGGGATCGTGTTTTGTTTCTGCAGCCGGGAAGGGATTGTGTTTTGTTTTCGTCGTCTTTGATGAGAGGGGTAGCGGTAGGCAAGGACGCTCGGGTGAAACTTTATTTTCTTCTGAGTTTATAAAAATGTCGGTGTACAGGCCGGCCACATGAGATATCTTTGTCTTTGAGTTGGCAACGCACTTTCTATGCTTCAAACTGATTCACGTTTCTATTCAATTTCATTCACGTCACTACGTCATCCAAATAAATTATTTATATTATTTTTTTATAATAATACATAATCAGCCTATGTTCCCACTGCTGGGACACAGGCCTGGGAACATGGGCCTGCAGTGGGTTGTAATTCACCACGCGGGCCCAGTGTGGGTTGTAATATACAATATTACTATTTATTTCAAGATGTTTTTATTGTTTAGCTGTTGAAAACCACAACGTACCTACTTACCTTCATTGCGACAAAAAATCCTAATTCACATTATATGTTGTGTCGTGTCTTGACGCCTTCTGGCGCAGTGTTAGCCAATCAACACTCGTTGTGATTTAACGTAGTCCTGAACAGATTCGTTTGAATGATTTATTCCGGTCTGATCCCCTGAGCCCCCTCCCCCCCCCTCCTCGATCCCCTGCTAGTTCTTAGATGTTACAAAAAGATAGAACGCTGTGTCAAGACTTGTTTATTTTTTTACTATCTTTAACTTATGATTACTTAACATACTAATTCACCAAATCGTTACAAAGTTAGTTTACAAAGCTCACTCAATTTCCAGAATCAGCAAAATGTTTTCTTTTAAGATATTCACAGTTGCCGACCAGAGTTTCGTAACAAACACTAGTCATCCACTTGGCAACGACCATTGCTTCTTTTTCTTCTTCATGTCGATGGCTATCTTACCAGCCTTAAACTTAGACATTCCCGGCGAGTCCCCGTAACGTGCAAGAGACTGCCCCCAATGCCCCCAATGGTCCGCTGCATTTTGGAAGCTTCCAGGCAATATTGCCTAAGTATAGTATATTACTTTGTCCTTCAGTTCCATATTACTACTACTGGTTACAGTTAGTTTGCATCATCCCACTGCTGGACAAAGGGCAAGCTCTTTCTATCCAGGACTTAAGTGGACCACTGTGCACTGGTCGTTTGTTTTCTCCAGTACGTCCCGTTGTCTTCTACGGGGTGTGCCGTGAC
This sequence comes from Gortyna flavago, assembly GCA_963669345.1. NCBI lineage: Eukaryota > Metazoa > Arthropoda > Insecta > Lepidoptera > Noctuidae > Gortyna > Gortyna flavago. The sequence continues at coordinate 1,393,030 of OY770135.1, forward strand.
GCCTTCTGGCTGTGTCAGGACTCCACGTTGTGGTTATTTTGGGCCAGAGCTCATAGGGCATACGGGAGACGTGGCCAGCCTAGTCCCATTCAGCTTATCGATTTTTTGGGCAACATCAGTAATCTGTGTTGGAAGCGCAGTGTGCAGTTCCATATTAAAATAACTTAACTACATTTGCAGTATTTTCGAAATCTTAAACTTCTTTGGCTCTAAAATCTGGAGGTAAGAACATCGCCACTCCGACTCCACCTGTGAACAAAATAAGGTTTTAATAATATAGCTGCAGCTTGACGCTGAAAAGCATCTTGTCTTAATAATCAGCAGATAATTAACTCATGTTCTTTCTAGACACCACTTGAAGTAAGGATTCAAAAGCTTAGCAGGCCACTGCTGAATATAGGCCTCCCCAGTTGCATGCTTTTTAATGGTACCAGCCACCCTGCAAGATCGTCGTTTTACATAACCTTAGATTTAACACAGACCAGCTTAGCAAATCCGGCGATTATCTTCTTTATTTTAGCTTGAAGGTGGTCCACATTTATACTATCTATATCAATGCTTATAATAAAACTGAGGAGTTTTTTTTTTTTGTTTTTTACGCACCAATCTCTGGAACTGCCATTGGTTTTTTTTTTGCATTTGACAATTCAATTCTTGAGGAAGGCTATAGACTAACATCCCCCTTAGGAGTTGAGCAAAAAGACAAAAACTCAGAAAAAACGCTAGGTGAAAACGAATTAATAGCACGGGCAGGCGATGCGATGCGACAGGATGGGTCGGGGGAACAAGAAACTTCACGCGGACGAAGGCGCGGGCAGAAGCTAGTCACTTGCAATAATCAAACCCAATGACCCAATTTCACCCAATCTCTACCACGGAACTTGAAGATACTTACTCATCAGGTATGCGGTGAAGACGTAGAAGGTTGAGGTGCAGTGCGTCATCACGAAGCTGCCCAGCAAGTTGACGCCAGCCAGGCCACTGATCCGGGCCACCATCACGCCAAGACATGCTGCCATAACACTGGAAAGAGCACCATATAATTAGTATGATCATGTTTAGGACAAGAGTAGCGTCTGGATAGGACAGCAAAATTTTTTTTTGTCCATCGGCCTATTTGCAATAAACAAAAGTTTGCATGTTCTGACGAGAAGAATATTATTGATTATTGACTTTTGTTTAGAAGGTATTGGAGTTTTAAACCAATTGGTCGAAGTTTCCTCTAGTGCTCGGTTCCTTTAAAAAAAAACGATTTGTTTCGCTTACCAATGCGCAATGGTAGCATTTTTTTATTGCCAAACTGGGCATATAAATAGATTGGTAGGCAAATTTTTATCTGTGATAGCTACTTCCATGTGGGAGGGTCTACTATGCAAAACTATGAGGTCTTAATTTTAACCAATAATGGTCAGTAAATTATAGAAATTGAATGTTTAAAATGTTTACCTTCACGATTAGCCAGTGTTATCAAGCTTACTTTAAATATACATTGCGTTTTGGCAGGTTACAACAATTATATTAATTATACTGAAACCTTTGCATTTGTTAACTTATCTTTTATAATTCATATTATCTGTCGAAAGAGACTGGATCCTGCGACACATGGCATCCTAGTGAGGGATCCAGTGTTATATCTACCTAAATAATGTAACACTTGTTTAGGCATCAATAAACTATTATTAGATTAATTATTTTTATTTTTTGACATATCTCGGTACCAAGGGGTCCCGGTCCTTTGGAAAGCGTACGAGGGAAATTTTTTATGAAATGTGGCACCAACCGACGATTATCCTTGTGTGCACTATTATTATTTATTATTATTATACTCGTACACCTTCAAAAATGGATCTATGAAGCCTTAAGCCACCGTGATTTAAAAAAAAATATTCAAAGTAACTGTGTTTTCTTACCTGTAAGACGTAGGATACAACTCCACATAATAGGAGAACAGCACTCCCATACAAAGATTCGTCATCGTCATTCCCACAAACAGAATCAGGCTAGCCAGGTTATTCTGATTGAAGATAGCCCCTAAACTGGACAGAGCCGGTATTAGAAGGAACATGATCATCAGCAGTTTCTTCCTGCGGGCTAGTTTTGATATCACCAGGGTGATGCCAGCGAAGACCAGGCCATGGGTGATGCCTGATAGCAAGGTGTGGGACTGGATTGATGATGAGCAAGTCGCCTGGAAGAAATAAATTGTTATTTTTATAGAATCATAGATCGGTTTTCGAAAATCCAAAAATTAGCAACATGTGGATGTGGAAGCAAAAGTACTAATGTCAGGAGCGTAGGTAGCACGGGGCATAATTTAGCCAACCGTTCTGCGGAAAAAAGAAGAAAAAAGAAGTACGGCAGCCCGCGAAATTCGAATTTTCTTAAGTTTTTTGCAAAAACTTGTTTCACTAGGGTTATGTGATGTTAGAGGGTTGTATTACTACTTACATCTACTTACCTACATACTTGTTACGGTCGTGAACCATACTTTAACCTACAACCTGACATTGACCTGCAAATTGCACAATTAAGACAATTTGAATTTCGCGGCCTGACCTGGCGCTTTCGACTCCTAATTCAGAGGCCTGGGATATGACCAGTATGAACTCGTGACCCATATTTGTGCTATCATCCACTTGAATAGTGTAGTATACAGACATAAATTCAGAAACTTACAGAACGCCACCTGTGACGATCCGATCAGACCAGTGTCAATGTGTCAGTGCCAGTGTGTTGGTAATGTCATACATGTCTTACTAAGAATACGGTTACTCACAGAATCATGAGAGCTCGAAATATTCACAGTAGATTTGAGGATACTGCACAAACTCCTGGACCCGTCGCCAGTAGGTGAGTTTGTTCCAGCAGTGAAGGCTTCTATGATGTACGGCATCCACATCACTAGGCTGTTGTTACTGGGGAAAATCAAGAACTTTATTTGAATAATACATGAATGGATTAACTGACGAACAGGATAAAACTATGAGGAAAACGGAAAGTTGTGTTTAGATCTCATATTGTTTTCCGATTTCCTCATATGTCTTTACCTGAATGTCAATCGTCCTGAGGATAGTAAAAAGATAAAGGACATATTACAAATGTATGTATCAGTCCGGTGAAAGCACATTTTAGCAGAAGATTTGAGTACGACGGTTGATGTCCCGTTAAAACAAACCTGCTGATTATAAAATTATTAAGTATCAGTTTTTCAATCCACTTACATGCTATAAATGACGGTAGTCAGGTAGAAGAGCTGCAGCGTCCTCCAGAGGAGCGGCGGCTTGAACAGTGGTATGGTCTGCAGCCACAGAGACTTCAATATGTGGTTGTCTTTGTTTTTTAAACTTCTGTCTTCATTTAATACTACATTTCGTACCTGCATATAAAAATAATAATAGGTTATTTTTAATTTATTAAATACAGTACCTAAAGCCTGAATAACACGGTGCTATTTAAATGCCTGTGGCCATAAGTTGACCAATTAGAAACGTTATACCGTCTAAACAGTGTTTATCTTAGACGATGTAAGCCATTTGTTGCTTCAATTGTATTAAGTATGCTACAGGCAAAAAACATGCATCGCGTAAATGGGGCTTTATTCGAGCTACATTAATTTAAACATTGCTTTCCATCTTAAAACATACCACCTGAAATACATACCGGATACTCATTCTTCCTTCCATTCCTGGTCCAGATCTTGGCAAGGTACTCCAAAGCCAGCTCCTCGCGACCAGCATTTACCAAGAACTTGGGGCTCTCGTAATAGAAGTGCAGCAGGAACGCACTGATGCCCAGAGGGGCAGCCATTAGTATGGTCAGCAGCCTCCAAGGTGTGAAGATGAGAAGACCCAAGTTATAAGCGAAGTTTAACTGGAGTATGAAGTAGGCTGGTACTGAAGAAAAAAAAACAACGGTCATCTGAAAGTTTCTTAAACATTAGACAGTTTCTATACGAAATACAATTGGTATGTTCTTCAGATTGTTGTTCAGAGTCTGGTAGATTGTGAGTGCATGATGTGCAATTTGTTTCAGTAAGAGTACATACAGTATAAAATGCCAAAAAAATGAAAATTATTTAAAAAAGAAGTTATGAGAAATTTTAAGAGTACTCTCTCTCACCTTATCTGGTATTTCCGGTTCCCGTTTTTCAAGGAACTAATTCCACACCACAGTACCTAACCACAAGGAACTTTAAACACATGAGCATCTTAAAAAAATAAACAAACCACTCACCGACATACGATAAAACAAAGAGCATCAGTGCGCTGGTCATGATCAACATGTAGACGCCACGCACTGTGCTCGCGCACGACTCGTTGAGAAGCGCGTATGCGCCTGATTGAACCGCGCTGCAACTGTTCACGCAAACAATAAAATTGTTATAGCTTTCACAGCAGAGTTTCTTTCTGACACTGCTAATACTTTATTAGAAACTGCTAATCACAACATGTTCTACCATTACTTTCTTCTGGAGTAATTCAGTATGACTCGTAGTCATGGTAAAGCATTTTAGTAATATTAGAAAGTATTAACAAGAATAAGTAAACAGATTGGAAATATTGTTGAGCATCTTGTACAAATAGACTTGAGTTCGCAGTCTGATCTCAGTCGGCATCTATCAAAAATAACTCTAAAATCCCTACATTTTTGACTAGTTTTTGACATTGATTGTCACTGAGATGAGATTGCGACTTGAATTTGAACTAACTGAAAATAATTTAATACAATACAAAGCTAAAGAACACTCACAAGCTTGAACTGAAAACCTTGAGCACTGCCAGCATGATCCAGTTGGCAGAGAAGGCGCTGATGAAGGAGGATAGGAAGCTTCCCCACAATGCTATGAGCATGACCTTTCGCCTGCCTTGCGTGTCTGATAAGTAGCCCCACGCTATTGACATAATGATTGGTCCTGGAAACATTATACCATCAATTAGTTATACTACCCAACTCATGTTGGAATTTAGTTGACCGAAATAACAATAGCCCAATCAAAACAATCTTGAAACGAGATTTGAAGCCAATTTATTTGAAAGGTTTTTGTAAACCTCAAGTCCCATTCGTCAGGCACTATTGAAGGACGCGCGACGTATGAAATAACTGATAAAAAACAAAAACTTTTGAAAAAAAAAATCGTGTGGTGGCGATTAAAATAAACTATCACTCAGTAAACGTTGAGGTTTTGTTATAAAATATTAGTTTTGAAGAAAAACAATAAGCTGTAGCTGGAGTTTTTAATATTCACAATCTACGAATTATGTAACTTCTATAAACTCTTACCAATAAAGGGCATAGAAAGCATGACACTCCTCTGCCAGTGCTCCAGCTGGAAGTCGCAGGCGCTGCCGGTGACGATGACCGAGAAACCGAAGATGTCGATACCCATCCCCAGCAGGCCTAGGCTGAGGACAGCGAGGAGACCGCAGTTGTAGCAGCCATTACCTGGCGAGGACAAAGTTATTAACGTTAAGGTTCGTATTCGGAAGTGAAGGAATGTTTCTAAGTTTAGCATGATTTGTATGATAATTTGTTAATGATCGCCTAATAGGGTAACACACTAGCAATCTCTAACTCAATCATTTTGAAGAATATTGCTAATCTAATGCTTCATATGTTCGAAAATTTTGTCTGCTGAACAATGTAAATAACGTAATGAATATTGTTGAACTGTCAAAATGAAACCTATTGCTACTGATTTATGTTACGCAATTACCCGACAGCTTATAAATGCTATGGGATAATACACAAACATCACGCCTGCTTCCCCCGAAGAGTTACGCCGTATCATGTAAATAGGGGGAACACTGTCCGACCAGGGAATCGAATCTAAGACCTGGCGGTCAAGAGTCACACGTATTTGATTACTAGACCTACGAAGCTGTCAAGTCAGCTATGCACCCACGGATATTATGCACCTATATAATAATAATAATAATATCCTTGGACATTTCACACAACGCCATATAGTCCCAAGCTAAGCAACCTAATGCTTGTGTTATGGTAACGAGATGGCTGATAAACTACTTATGTACATTTTTTTTTTGTAAATAGATACATATTGCAAAGCGCAAGTTCGATCCTGCATGGAGTATTGCAGCCACCTTTGGGATGGCTCAGCGAAATACCAACTTGCCGCGCTTGACTCGGTGGAACGCAGAGCTAAGAGGCTCATTGGCGACGTAAAACTGGTGGATGCCAAGCTTCACAGCTTGGCTCATCGCCGCAATGTTGCCTGCTTATCAGTCTTCTACAGATTATACTTCGGTGAGTGTGCCCAAGAACTCCACGACCTCATTCCACCGGCCCCCTTCTACCTTCGGACATCCAGACGCACTGCAAGTTACCATCCCTACCAAGTTGCTATTCCACAAATTCGAACTAAGCGTTTTCAAATGTCTTTTTTAATACGCATAGCAAAAGAGTGGAACTCTCTACCTGCGTCTGTGTTTCCGAGCGCATACAACCCGAATCTCTTCAAAGTGAGAGTGAATAGGCTTCTTCTGGGTAAGCTCACTCCATCGTCGACTCTGTCTCTGTCACCTCTGACCTAGACTAGAGTCAAGAGCGAATCCATTTCAAATAAAAAAAAAAAAAAAAAATATTTTAGATAAAACACCCAGACCCGGAACAAATACTTGTAGGTCGTACAAATATTTGTTCCGTGCGGGAATCGAACCCAGGACATGATGCGCAGCAGTCAATCGCTCAACCACTGCGCTAACCGTGTCGTCAAATATGATACCAATATTCAATAACGGCTACCTACTAAAATGGCGTAGAGTTAACATACGACTTATTATTTTACTTTATGAATCAGACGATTTATTATTTATTTTAAGAATACAGTCAACAAAAGAAATAAGTATGCAGTATCGTAGGATATAGTTGAAGTTTATTAAGAAACCAATGGATGTTGTCGACTGAAATTTAATTTGATAAATGAGCGTTTTAAATGTGTGTTTTCTATTAATAAAATTAAATTTTATTCGAGAACATCCATTGGTTTCTTAATAAACTTCAAGTATATCCTACGATACTGCATACATATCTCTTTTGTTGACTGTACATAATATACTTATGAGACAGAAAATATTTTAAACGTATTATAACAGATGAATAAACATTTATCTCTTTCAGTCGTCAGTAATTTAACTTTCGAAAAAAGACGACAACGCGTTGTGTAACTATACATACAACGTTTATTAATAAGGGGGTAAGTACCTACCAAAAACATTTATATATGTACTAACGATAAATCTGTTTATCTTTAGAAAGAGAATATATGGATCTTTTATGCTCCTCTCCTTCAAGCTTGTAGCTTCTATGAAACTGTGTGTTTCCTTTCCTTCAGATTTCGACGACTTTAAATGGTAATAAAATAGTTCTCACCTGTTAAGTTTATTGCTTCTTCGTAATCATATATTTTGTTTTCATTAGCATCAGCACAACAAACAGGACCCTTCACATCAGTAGCACCATTATGCGAATGTTTTTCACTTTTGACACCGACTCCTGCGACGTTTACAATGTATGTGCCACTGTGGACCATTGTGTGACCGACACTAAAATTGGTTTCTGTAATAGAACAAAGAATTTTAGGCTACAGGTTACTAAAAGGCGCGCATATCCAGACATGTGTAGAATTGTGAATTTGAAAACAGCCACTTCAGTATTTTTAATACAACTACCCAATTATGGAAGGTACCTCATGAGATTGATTTTTGAGAATACGTTATTGAACGACTGTTTAGATAAGTAAATATAAATAACAACCAGTTAGAGCTATATGACAGTAATGCGTTCATGACTACACAAGTAGCCAGCCGGCTGCGTGCAATAAGCTTAAAAAATACAATTGGATTAAAAACGAGCGGAATTATGCAGTGAAGGCTCCGTATCTATAAATTGATTGATCTATTAATTGATCCATGTTTATAATTTCACTATTGTTTATACTAAATTACTTTTAACTGAATTCGCAAAAATAAACGTAAAAAAAAATACGGTCTACAACTTTGTACGATTCAAAACCATAAAAAAATATTATTATATTACTGATTCTGACAAAGTATTACAAAAAAAAAATGCCCGTGTTAATTACTTGGGAAACTTTAGATAGCTTTGAGTTCGGAAAAATAGACACCGTTGTTTTTTAAACGGAACCCTAAAACTCGATCTTCTCATACTGTGGAAACCAATTTAATGCATAGTAATTTTGTATTTAAGAGTGATTAGGTTAAGTTAATCTAATTCTTAAAATAACTGTTAGAAGTAACTATGAAGTTAATCATTCGGTACTTTTTTTTGCAAATAAAAAACGTATTAACGGATGATTTTCTAATCTTACTGTCGACAATCCTAATCGTATATCAATCTTAAATGGAATTTTGCTTTTCTTCAGTGAGAATAAGTAGGTATGATTTGATTACAATTGTTACAGAGCCAAAATGTATGGAAATGAAAGAGAGTCACCAATTTTAACCGCGCTATCGCATTAGGTAAGCACAGCATTACCTGTAATGACAGTGGTAAGGGAGATTTTGATAAATAATAATAAATAAATAATATCCTACTAAAGAAACTAAACAATGAAAAGGAAGAGAATAGGTACAGACGCCAGCACATCAACCTACCCGAAACTGTCAAATTTTCCCAATCAACTTTGAACCTTATTCTTTAGCGATAAAGTTGAAAATCTATTAAAGAAATTTGACAGATTGTAGTAGCTTGAAATGCTGGCGTCTGTACATTTATACGAGCAGAGCCATACAGTTGGTTTTCATACCCACCCACAGAATTCAAAAAAAAGACTTTGAAAATCTATCTATCTCTAACCTAATCTATCTATAAATACTAATATTATAAAGAGGCAAAGTTTGTAAGTTTGGATGTAGGAGGTAGGTAATCTCCGAAACTACACATCCGATTTCCAAACTTCTTTCACTGATAGAAAGCTACACTATTGCCGAGTACCATAGGATATTTTATATTATAGTTGACTTCCACGTGGACGAAGTCGCGGGCAGAAGAAAGTATTACAACGTACCACCCAGTGTCCCGATCTCAAACCTCACAGCAACTGATTTGGCGTTTGATTCTCTTAATATTGTAAGTTACTATTGACTTACTTTATTATTATTATTGAAACCACACGAAGCGTTTGTATTGTCTAACCAGTGGTTAATTTATTGAACTTGAATCTCAATTCAATGGCAATGTTTTGAGTTACTTGTTATAACAATAAGTCGTTGTTATCTACCGGTATAAAACTGTTCCAATTTGAGGGTACGAATAAAATTTTTATTTCGTTTTATTTCGTTCTATATATATAAGGGTTTTTTAATGGAATTCTACTACTAAGCCTGTGTCGTCTCTTTGTCACAAGGGTAGCATGTACCTAACGTTTTTTTTTTTTTTAAGAAACAACAGAAAATGCTTTTCTCTTTCTGCTCGGAATCTGTAGTCCGACTTGGGCTTGGCCGGCTTTTATTTTTTATTTTATATGACTAAATAAACAAGGGGTAGGATATTATTATATTAAAACAAAACATACCACAAAACTTTCTTGACTTAAAAATGCATTATTGGTTTTCCTAAAATACACTATAATTTAATTTAATTTTAATATAGAATATTTTGTATTTCACTATATAATCACTATAGGTATAACATTAAATAGCAACCAAAATCATTAATTTACTACTTTGATTAAAAACTTATTCAAACTTTAATTACATAAACGACTAAAATGAACACATTTCGCTGAGCAGCAAATGGGTCTGTAGCCGACTTAACAAATTTCAGTATGAATCAAAGCGTAGCGTCTTCCTCCCAGTATTTATATCACAGATATAATTTATACAAGAATTTTATCTAAGGATGTGTTTCCATTAATATAAATAAATAAACATACTTTTTTCTTTGATATTTTTTACTTTTTTTGTTGTTAGCCTATTTTGTGTGCCTCTGCTGGGCAAAAGCCTCCCCTTTTTCCTTCCAAACCTCCCTGTCTTGTGCGATTTCTGTCACATCACCTTCGCCGTGGTCTACTTTTATGGCGAATTCTTACCATGGGTTTTAGTCAGTAAGAGTCTGACACTCCCTTCCGCTCCACTCAGAGCGGGAGGGGTCATTTGAGGATTTCCCATCCATAAAAAAAAAACGCGTCCGATCGTCGAATTTTTTCAGAGATAATCAAGGACGTTCATGATCAGTATGCCTGACTGGCGTTGGTCCCGGCTGTCATTTGTAGATCTTCGACAGTCGTCACGGGTAAGAAGCCTGAAAGTCTGACAATCAGTTTTAATAATTTACACACACATATACGCACACTCATGCACGCATATACACAATAACCCAATCACCATTACAGGCTTTTTCTAACCATTTTTTAGGGTTCCGTACCTCAAAAGAAAAAACTCTTTAAACCCAAAAGGAAAAATGGAACCCTTATAAGATCACTTCGTTGTCCGTCTGTCAAGACCCTTTTTCTCATTAACGCGTGGAGTTATCAAATTGAAATTAATATCTAATACTCAGGACTGCAATCCCTTGAAGCAATGAAAAAATCAAATTTTTAAGTCAACGAAATCAAAAAAAAAAAACTATTATGTTCCGTTTATGCCGCATATTTTGACATTTGCAAGGGAATCAAAACCTATGGAGTACACCCCGTTGACCTAGAATCATTAAATTTGGCAAGAAGTAATGTCATGTAGCACAAGTAAAGGAAACATCCGAAAACCGCAAAAAACATTTTTTTTTGCTGATTACAAACTTATTTGCAGTTGGTAAACTAACCATGACCTATGTCGATATAATTATGGGATCAATAGTTTACTCACGGCAAATTTAAGTTTGTCCCTCAATCCAGTTTACCAATAGGTATTCAGTGCTTTCATAGTGTATGAACCTCAGTAATCGTACCTAATTATTTTGGCATTCACCAAAATAAAGCTGTACATTACCTAACTACACACATCAAAAGTGTCTAGGGATCAAGCATTTTTATGCGGATTTCTTGAGATTGAGATGTGGCTTTGTAATAAATTTATGATTTTATAAATTTATATGGATCCTTTTTGGTGCATTTCATAATTTGAATCAGGAACTGTGAATCAAATTCGAGTAAAAGATGAAAATCAGCTGTCAATATTTTCCCTATAAAAACATACAACGCATTGAAGACATTATTAGTGCTACTGTTTCCCTACTACTGATTAAAACCAACGTTATTATGGAGCGGCGACGTCATTTAGGCAGGGAAGAAATGCTCAGAGCCGTGGGAATGATAGAAGCTGGTTCCCGGCAACGTACTGTGGCTTTAGCTCTGAATACAAGTCAGAGTGTTATCAGTCGACTTTGGACACGTTACCGAAGCACTGGTACCGTGGCTGAGCGCCATGGAGGACGGTATCGCTGCACCACACGGAGACAAGACCGATACATTCAAATCTTAACTCGAAGAGCTCCAACAATAACCGCCATGATGTTAGCCGTGAGGCTTCATCACTCTTCAGGGAACTTAATTAGCGACCAAACAGTCAGAAACCGCTTGCATGAAGTGAACCTTCATTCCCGAAGACCGCTACGGGTACCACCTATAGCAATGCACAATCGTAGGATTCGATATCAATGGGCTCTTGAACACAGAAATTGGGCAGAAGAACAATGGCGTTTCGTGTGCTTTTCTGATGAGTCTCGTTTTGGTATGAGACCGGATACAAGACGTATACGACACTGGAGAACCCCTGGACGCCAAAAGCGATTAAAATCCTGCCAGGAAGTCCATCCTTATAGTGGTGGAACCATCATGGTATGGGCGGGTATTTGGATCGGCGGAAGAACTGAGTTGATTTGGATCAGAAGTAACCTCAACGCTCAAATTTATGCTGAGACGATTGTATCAGACGTCATCGTTCCTCTACAAGTGCAAATCGGTCCCTTATTTCAGTTAATGCATGATAATGCACGACCGCACACCGCAAGAGTTGTAAGACAGACTCTCGCCGCAGCTAACATCAATGTCCTGCCCTGGCCTGCTCAGTCGCCAGACTTGAACCCGATTGAGCATGCATGGGATATGCTACAGAGAAGAGCTCTGCCGAATATGGAGGGTATCCAGTCGCAAGAAGACCTTTTTTTGTTGTTGCAACGAACATGGGCGGCCATTCCACAGCGTGATTTGGATGAACTCATTTTGAGTATGCCAAACCGATGTTCTTGTGTTGTTAGTGTTCGCGGTAGAAACACGGATTATTAATTGTTTAAGTTACCCAATAAAATTTTAAAGAAAACTGTTATTTCAGTCTTTTTTTCGAACTTTTGTGTTAGTGGTTCAAATGTCAAAAATCCCTTTATTAGGAAAATGGCAAATTTCTTTATTAATGCAAAGGTGACTTGGTTTATCGTTACTGTGACAAACGAAAACACTTTATTTGATGAATCCTTAAAGAAAATTTTAATTAATATCAATCAGGAGAAAAGTTATTGCAAAAATATATGTTGATCCCTAGACACTTTTGATGTGTATACTTCCACTGTTATACGAGTTTATAATTATATAGGTAAGTACTTATAGATTTGTCAAACGAGAAAACAGGGAAAATATTCACGTGAGACACGATTCCCGTGATTAACTATTTACATACCTATAAATTTGTACGGAACCCTCGGTACGCGAGTCCGACTCGCTCTTGACTGGTTTTTTTAATTATTTTGTGTTACTTTAATCTTTTTAATTTTTTTTTTTCTCCCTTGTTAATCTTATTGCATAGGTTTATAATAGTATTTCCCCCCGGGATAGAGCTCTGGCTCTTGTAACAGGTTAACCACCTAGCACAAGTGTCCGGGACTACACACAATTTGTTACCAGTTTCTTATAAAATAAAGATTATTATGATTATAATGTGGGGTATCGTATTAGCCAGTAACTGAGTTGTGTGTTCCAGATAGGCAGTCGTTCCATGTAAAAACGTGTATTCAGCTGCATCCGGTTAGACTGGAAGCCGACGAAGGCTAGGCAGTTGATGATAGTCCTGATACATGTGATAAAACAATAATTCCTCCAAAGCAAATTAAACTTCACCAGAAGATTACATATTCTTAGCCAGATTTTAGTGTTTATCCTTTTTTTCTCAATGTCCAAGACCTGTGCTTATTATTTGCGTACTAGATTAATATTTATGATCTTAGATAAAAGGAGGTTGAAAAAAACACAGGTCATATTTTGAAATAATAATTTAACTGAACATAATTTTAGCTAGTGTACAATAAGCCTTATCTACCAGGAAACAAAAACTAAGAAAAACCATGTAGGTACCTATTTTTTGTAAGAACAGGACAATTAATTAGATCCAGGTATCTACGGGTAAAGAAAATAGTTGATGGGATTAAATCGACACAGAAAATAAGGAAAATCTTAACAATAACTTAATATGATAATTGCATCAGTGATCTGTACTCGACGCAATACTTTAGTTTGTTAATAGTTTTAGCTAGGTTAGGTTATGTATTATATTAATAGTTTGTTTAGTTAATTTAGTATAATTAAGTTGTTTATCCAGAAAACAAGTAGGTAACTGTCATAAATAAGCAGCCATAAAAAGATATTTTTTTATGATAGTTTTTGAAAATATTTTTTTTGTTTGAAAGGGTTTACTTTGAAGGTGGTTCTATTGTCTCCAAGTTGGAATCTGATGAGAGGATCCTATGGAAATCGAGGGAAAACCTCAAATTTTATAGGCACTCCTATAGCGATTTGAGTATTTTTTAAAGTAACTCGTGCATTTGCTCTTGGAAATCATCATTTGGTCAAGTGAAACTGATGATGAAGACCACAAATGGCCATCGGAACTAGTTACTCAATGATAAATATTTCACGGGTTGCAATTCGATTGCTTTAATAAGGTTGCTAAGCAATTTTTACAAATAAAAACAATCGACTACCAAAAAAACGCTACAAAGTGAAAAATAACTTTAATTTCGGAAGTCGGTGACATTGGTTTTGCATTTTCGTTTATTGACACCGACTTCCGAAGTTAAGGTTATTTTTCTCTTTGTAGTGTTTTAAATGGATTTGGCAAATTAATTGTCATTGCTATGGTTCGGTAAAGGGGGCTCGTGGCTAAATGATAACAGCCGCAAGCCTCGATCGAAGGTTAAGCTACGCTTGCCGCGGTCGGTTCGTGGATGCGACCATCTGTCTATTGCATATCAAGAATTCGAGACCTCGCCGTGCCTTGGAAAGCACGTAAAGCCGTTGCTCCCGGCTCTCATTCGTAGATCTTTGACAGTCGTTACTGGTAGAAGCCCGAACAACAAATTAGTCTAGTTATTTCATCACCACTGCTCTCAAAACGGTGAAGGAAAACATCGTGAGGAAACCGGCATGTACTAGAATAAAAAATTCGAAGACCTACCAACCTCCCTTTTTTACCCACTCCCTCTCACAGAGAGGAGGCCTGTATCCCAACAGTAGGACAGAATAACTAATAGTACTTAGTAGCAGTGGGAACATGACAGGCTGACTATGCTACAAATAGTCCCGAACAGATTTGTCTAGAAAACATAAAGATAAAGCTATAAAATTGCGCGCAATACTTATTTATTATGATAGTTTCGTTTTTCTAAAACACTTACCTTGTTAAATTGAAGGCCAAAAACATAGACGCTATTATGAAGTAAATTCATTATGCATACGACGTTAGGGGAAATGCATAGATACGTTTTATAAGTCTATGAGTTTAATAGACACTTTTTGTTTATGAAAGAGCGGAGTCTCCTAATACAGGCATCTTTTGCTTAAAAGGAGAATCTATAACAATACCTAAATTCATGGGACCTCTCAGGGACTAGCTGGTACAAATTTGTACCGCTCCTGGTACACATGTGTACCAGCTCGTCCTTTAGAACCCCCATAATAATGATTAGCGACCAGTTAAGTAATGATTAGCGACAGCTTAATACATTTTTGACGTTTAATCGTCTCTTTAGGTAACGTTTATAAATAAAAAGGGTAAAAGCCCATTGATTGTTCCTACTGAGCTGTCGTGAAATATTATTAACAACAACAATTGGTACTCATATGCACGACAAGCGGTACAAATTTGTACCAGCTCGTCTGTGAGAGGTTCGTCAAATTACAGGAAAATTTAATTTGTCAATTTCTTATATTTTTCTTGTGTTTAATGAGAAGTATGGAAGAGGAAGACTCTGAACTTGACATTGGCTAAATGCATAAACTGTGCAAAGCTCATCATCTGCCTAGCCTTTTCCCAACTATGTTGGGGCCGGCTTCCAGTCTAACCGGATGCAGCTGAATACCAGTATTTTACATGGAGCGACTGCCTATCTGACCTCCACAACCCAGTTACTTACCCCTTGGTAAGACTGGTTGTCAGGCTTTCGGGCTTCTGACTACCCGTAACGACTTTCAAAGATCCACGAATGGTAGCCAGGACCAACGGCTTAACGTGCTTTCCGAGGCACGGAGGGGTCTCGATATGTAAAGATGGTCACCCATCCACAGACCAACCGCGGCAAGCGTAGCTTAACCTGATCGATCGACCTGTGCGGCTGTTATTATTTAGCCACGGGCCCCTCTAAACTGTGCAAAGCTAAGAGAAAAAAAATTAACCGCCGAAAAAACTGAAAAGCTAAAAATAATAAACCTTTTTATTTATTTAACCTTAATAACTAAGTTCTTAAACTAATGTTGTCGCAGACTCAAAATTACTTAGGTATACTTATACCTAAGTAATTTTGAGTCTGCGCCAAACAATCAATTAATAAAGATTGGCTCCGCATTTTCGTTTTTTGACATGCGGAAAATGCGGAACCAACAACACCAACTTCCAAAATTAAAGCAAATCAAATCAAAAATGTTTATTTGTTAGAACATGGTACAATAGATGTTACAATAGTGGTTCCAGTATATCCTGCCGACAAAATGGCGTACAAATATTTGTTTTAGAAAAAAAGCTAACTATATTACTAGCCTATTAATAATTATGAAAATAAAATATGAATCTGTAATAGTTATTAATACGGATTTAAATTGTATTGTAGTTATAATGAATATCTATCTATAATTTATTATATTATTAACGACTTATCCTCTAAATATTCTTGTACACTGTTATAACTTTTTTCCAATAACAGTCTGAACAATACTCTTTTGAACAATGGCAATGGCAAATCTTTATTTGGGAAACGGTTATATTTGTAATAATTGCCATGCAGTAAATATTTCTTTGAAACGGTTTTAATTTCATTTGGGATAATTTAAATTTGTTTTGGTGTCATGTTCTGCTATTTATTTTGTAAGTACTTTTTTCGAATAAGTTATAATTTTTTTTTGTTTTTTTTTTTAAATGCATGTTTTAAAAAATATAAAGACATGGTAAAGACAGTATTTTAAGTCTTTAAAATATTGGTTTATAGCTATCCAAAAAGTGGGCTCCACACATTGCTCGGATACATTTTTTTTGTCCTTTAAAGACTCTTTGCATGTCTACTGAGTTTCCCCAAATTATAAGACTATATAATAATAAGACAAATATATATCTGAGTACACCACAATGGCTGCTTACCATGCTTATGTAGCATCACATAAGCATGGTAAGCAGCCATTGTGGTATTTAGATTAACCGTTTGTCGTATTATTTTCAGGACATACACCACGCGATCTATTTTCATGAGTATTTTATCTATGTGTGGTTTCCAATTGCAATTTTTGTAAATGGTTATAACCAAGAATACATACTCATTAATAATGTTCAAGACGGAATTGTTATACTTAATGTCTAGACTATTTGTATTTGTGTTGAGTGCTTGAAATTGTAATAAATTTGTTTTTGTCATGTTCATTTTTAAGTTATTTTCTTCTAACCATTTGATTGCCTTGTCTAATGCTTTAACAATTCGTTTTTCCAAGTCTTTGTTATCGTCGTGTTTTGTCTATATTTTGATCTAAATTTTTTTGTTCATTTTGACAATTTCTTGTTATTTCTACGCATTGCAGTCGGTCGGTAAGAAAGCTTTTGATCCAATCGTTGGCCGCGGATTCCATAGTGAAAAAGTTTTGAGAGTAATGTTTTATGGCAAAGTCAAAGGCTTTTGTCATGTCTAGAAAGACACAGCCTATTTGGCTTTTTGGTTTAGACTTTCGGTTATTTGTTTAATTAAGGAGAAACATGCTGAAGCCGTAGAGCTCTCCTTCCTAAATACAAACTGTTATTTTTTAAGGATGTCGCATGATGTCAAAAAGTTCTCTATTTTCTTACACTTAACTTTCTCAAATATTTTCAATAATATGGGGATTAACGTGTGTGGTCAATAGTTACTCATATCTGACTTTAAGCTTTTCTTGTATAAAGGTTTGACAATAAACATTCTCAGTCGTTTTGGGAAAACTCCTTCACTTAGGGATAAATTTATTATGTAGCTTAAAGGCGAGACTAAACTTGAAGCACATATTTTTAACACTTTAGTATTTAAGTCGTCATTACCAGTGGTGTTAGTATTTTTTCAAACTATGAATTATATTATACACTTCTGTTTCATCTATTGATGTAAGGAAAATGCTCTTAGGATTCTGAGGAATTGTTAAATTGGTATTCTGATTATTATCTCGTGGATTTTGGGTCGTATTGGTTAGGGGTATGTAATAGTTATTAAATAGGTCGCAAATATAGTTAGGGTTGTCATAAATTTCACTATTGATTTGTATTGTGTCAATGTCAGAGTAATTTGTCGTATTATTAACATCTGCTTTAATTAAGTCCCATGCTGCTTTACTTGCATTTTTTGCTTTGTTGATGTACTGTAAACTATTTATTTGTTGCGCATTTTGTATACATCTTCTTAATATTCCAGTATAGTCGTCATATTTTTTTTTGTTTTGTAGTTTGTTATCTTTACAAAGGTTATATTTTAGGTACCTATAAGGTTCGTTTTGTTATACAACATCGTTTTATATTTTTTGTTAGGCATCGGTTTTTCACTTGCTTATTACTATTTTTAACTTTAATAATGGGGAAGCATAAACTATAAAAAATACTAATTGTATCGTGAAGGCAATTGAAGGCGTTGTTTGTTGTGTGGCATTCGTATACCTCAGAGAAAGATAAGCTTGACAAACAGTGTCTAAATTTGGTTATGTTTTCGTCACTGAACTCCCTCATAGTTTTAAACCGGAAATTGCGAATGTCTTTAACTTTATTATCAGTTTCCAAGTTAACTGTAAGATATTGTGCTGTTTCGTGATCTGAGAGTGCTAAATAGTGCAGTACCGACTTAGCGTCGTGTATATTACTTACACTTAAATCTAAACAAGGGGTTTTCTCGTGGGGAAGGATGGTGGAGGACTGGGCTCTGGAAACAGGCCTGGTCGTCCTAAATCGGGGTTCTGTTCCCACGTGTGTGCGGATGCGGGGCGAGTCGGTGGTGGACATTTCGTTCGCTAGCCCCGCTCTGTCACAGCGAGTAATTGACTGGCGCGTCATGGAGGAGGTGGAGACCTATTCCGATCATCGGTATATCCGGATCGACGTCTCCGCCCAGACCTCTAGCGCGCCGGTCCAACAGACCCCGAGTGGTCCGCGGTGAGCGCTGAAGCAGCTGGACCGGGAGCTCCTCCTGGAAGCCTCAATCGTGCAGGCCTGGGTGTCATCACCAGACAGGCCTGCCGACATTAACAACGAGGCGGAGTGGTTCCGGGAGGCCATGTCCGAGATTTGTGACGTGGCAATGCCCCGAGTTCGGCCAGGATGCGCCCGACGTCAGGTGTACTGGTGGTCGCAGGAGGTAGAGGTGTTACGCAAGGCGTGCGTTGATGCGCGACACCTGTACACCAGGCACCGCAGGCTCCGCATCCGCCCTCCGGATGCGGACGCCACGGAGGCGGAGCTGTACGAGGGGTACAGAGCGGCGAAGACCGCCCTCCAAGAGGCTGTACAGCGGGCCAAAGATATGGCCCGCGAGGAGATGCTGGAGACTCTGAACAGAGATCCATGGGGGCGCCCTTACAAAATGGTGCGGAATAAACTCCGCACCTGGGCCCCCCCACTGACGCAGAGTCTCCGGCCACAGCTGGTGGAGGAGGTGGTGAGCGCTCTGTTCCCTTCACGGGGGGAGCATACTCCCCCGCCTATGGCTCCGCCAATTGCGGTGCCCGAAGCGGACCACGCGGACGACGACGACGACATCCCTGAAGTGACCGGGGTAGATCTGAGAGTGGCGGTATGTAGGCTGAAGGCCAAAAATACCGCCCCAGGGCCCGACGGCTTGCCGGGTAAAGCCTGGGCCCTGGCCTCGACGGCTCTCGGACCCCGACTGGAGGCGCTCTTAAGCGCATGTATGGAGAGGGGCCAGTTTCCACTCCGTTGGAAGACGGGGAAGCTGGTCCTCATTCGGAAGCCAGGGCGCCCTGCGGACTCTCCGTCCGCATTCCGGCCCATCGTGCTGCTCGACGAGGTCGGCAAGCTCTTTGAAAGAGTGATTGCGGGCCGCCTCGTCGGGCACCTGGTGAGGACGGGGCCGGATCTTGCGGATAGCCAGTTTGGCTTCCGCAAGGGGCGCTCGACGGTGGACGCCATCATGCGCGTGAGAGCCCTCACGACGGGGGACGCGGTGTCCCGGGGTGGGGTGGTCGTGGCGGTGTCACTCGACATCGCCAACGCGTTTAACACCCTGCCCTGGAGCTGCATTGGGGAGGCACTCCGGTATCACCGGGTGCCGACCTACCTCCGTCGAATAGTCGGGGCGTATTTGACGGACAGAGCCGTCATCTACCCCGGTCGCGATGGGGAATGGAACCGGCGAGAGATGTCGTGCGGTGTCCCACAGGGATCGGTCTTGGGACCGCTCCTGTGGGACATCGGTTACGACTGGGTGCTGCGGGCAGACCTCCCTGATGGCGTCAGCGTAGTTTGCTACGCTGACGACACGCTGGTCCTGGCGCAGGGGAGGTCGCATCAGGCGGCGGCCGACGCAATGACACGCGGGGTTGCGATAGTCGTGGAGAGGATCCGGCAGTTGGGTCTCGAGGTGGCTCTGCACAAATCCGAGGCCATGTCTTTTCATGGGCTTCGGAACGGGCCACCATCGGGATCCCAACTGACGGTAGGAGGGGTTCGCATCGGCGTCGAGACGACGATGAAATACCTGGGTCTCGTCCTCGACAGCCGGTGGAACTTCGTCGAGCATTTCCGACGTTTGGCCCCCAAACTGGAACGGGCTGGGGCCGCTTTCAAGCGGCTCCTGCCCAACCTGAGGGGGCCAAACGCCTCCTGCCGGAGGCTTTACGCGGGGGTCGTGCGGTCTATGGCCGTATATGGCGCCCCGGTGTGCCCGCGTTCACTGCGGCTTCGAGCCGCCCACTACCTGAACGCGCCCCAAAAGGTGGTCGCCATACGGCTGATACGGGGGTACCGCACGATCTCGCGCGAGGCGGCAAGCCTCCTGGCCGGACTGCCGCCATGGGATCTGGAGGCGATAGTAATTGCGCGCCTGTATGAGTGGCGCGCGGAGGCACTACGCCGGGGGGAAAACCCGCTTCCGCGGCAAATTGCTGCGGAGCGGACAGACCTCCGGCGCGATCTCATGGCGGCATGGAAAGCGCGACTGTCGCAACCCAGCGCAGGGCACGCCGCGATAGCGGCGGTAAGGCCCCTCTTTGAGGAGTGGCTAGAGAGGCGTCACGGCGCCCTCACCTACCGCCTGACGCAGGTCCTCACCGGACACGGATGTTTCGGGAGGTTCCTGCACATCATCAGGCGGGAGGAAGCGCCCGGGTGTCACCACTGCGAGGATCGCCCAGAGGACACGGTGGAGCACACGGTGGAGGTCTGTCCCGCTTGGGCAGAGCACCGCCGTGTCCTCGTAGAGGCGATCGGCAGCGGCGGCGACCTCTCGCGCCCGGCCCTGGTCCAAGCCATGGTCCGGGGCGAGAGGGAGTTGGAGGCAGTCACCTCCTTCTGCGAAGCTGTCATGCTAGCGAAGGAGGTGGCGGGATGGGCGAGGGAGAGAGCTGAGAGAGCCGCCCGTCCCAGCCGCCGCGGTAGACGCTCCGGGCGTCGGGAGCCGCGTGACGACTCCCGGCCACCGTAGGCGCGGGCCTGCGGACGGCGAGTAATGGGTAGCTCGCCGTCCGATCAGGACCAGGCCCGTGCCGGACGGCGCGTATGTGTTCCACGCGCGCCTCAAAGAGATGTCAGCATTGAACGGAGGGGCCCGTCAGGGCCGAAGCCTGCCGGGGCAGCGGGATTGTCCGAAAGGGTTACCGCTGCCCCGGAATATAAAGGGCTAAGGAAGGAACACGGATGGGTTTTAGTCAGTAAGAGTCTGACACTCCCTTCCGCTCCACCCAGAGCGGGAGGGGTCATTTGATGATTTCCCATCCTTAAAAAAAAAAAAAAAAAAAAGGGGGTTTTCTCGTCGGTACTGTAATATGGTTTTTCAGGTTGTTGTTATTAAGTATGGCATTTAAGTCATTGGCTATTTTACTTCTTTTTAGGATGTCTATATTCCAGTAACCGCATAATGATGATGTTTTTTTTAATCTTTTTACACAGTTTATTTGTAAGGAGTTCTAAACTATTCAGAAATGTTGTAGCATCATGTGTCGGTGTTCTATAAATGCATACTATTATTAGGTTATGTTTAAAAATTTCAATGGCACAGTATTCGAATTGGAGGGGGATCGACGATTTCTTCGTATTGTATGTTCTTTTTTATTAGAAAGGACGTTCAGTTTTAAAACTTTTACCGAAAATTGTTTTTAAAACATAAAATAGCAAAATCGGTCCAGCCGTTATAGTTATGCGCTTGCCAACGAACACTTGCCAACGAACATATTTTTATTTATACAGGGTGAAATATTGATCACCGTTATCCTCTTAAGGAAAACAGTGATTAAAATTTCACCTGTATACATAAAGATGTTGTGCAATAGTGATATGTATGTTTACACAGTAATTGAAGATTTCATTGCTTATTGTGACTATCTTGGTAAACATCTTGTTGGTGTGCCTTGCTTAATAAATAATTACGTAACTACAGCTGATTATAGGGTCGACGGCCGCTGGTAGTGTAATAACTTAAAATAATGAATTTAGAAAAAAATACTTGGTTTTGGTACGTTCTTTGAGGGTTACTACTGAAAATCATCGCTGTGCTGTGGATACCCCATAGCACAGCATCATGCTGAGTTGAAGCCTTCTTGTCAACAGCAGTGCAGCTTTCGACTATTTCTATTCTTTTCTCGTGATAATACCTATGTAGATCTATTTTGTTTTTATTTTACTTTATTATTCGAGTTTATTATCTTTTTGCTTGCACGTGTTTCTGTGACAAATAAACTTATTTTTTTTCCATCCCATCACGTATGTGCAGTTTCGCCAGGTAATTTAATTTGACCTCGTAAAGCGTCGTTCATCTATCGTCCACATAATTGATTGTCTGAATGTAATCCTATCCTAACTTAAATTATATGTATATTATGTAAATTTATATATATAATACGAATGAATGCTAATGTAAGTTTGTTTGTTATCTTTTCACGCCTAAGCCACTGAACCGATCATCCTGAAATTGCATATACGTTGTCAGGTGTACAGAAACGGACATAGGGCACCTTTCATCCCGAAAAAAAGTGCTGTTCTCGAGGAAAACAACAACAACGTTATTGTGATAATAGATGGCGCCACGTGACTTTTGTCTTAATCCTATACGAAGTCGCGGGCAACAGCTAGTCAATCGTATTTATATTCAAACTAGCTGCGCACCGCGGTGTCACCCGCATAAGTGTCGATCCCGTTGGAATTTCAGAATAAAAAGTAGCCTATCTGTTAACAGTTTCACTGTCCTAAGACAATTATCAATACAATTATTGCACGTCCAATAGTGCGTTATATACGAGTACAATGCATGGACGTATGAACTTCAACCGCCGACCAGTGTTTTGGCCAGTGTCATTATTGGACAATGTAAGGCTTTTAAGATTTTTGTGTTTATTTACGAGTAGCTTTAATATAACTTACCAAGTTGATCAAGTATTTTTTTTCGATTCAGGTACATGATCTAAAATGTGACTTAATCAATCTGGATCTACCAAGAATTATATGGACAAAAGTGTTTTTTAAATTTCTTCCAAAACACACAATGGTGTACTTAAACGACGAGGGATTTAATGTTTTCAGGCAAATGTGAGGAATGTAAAAATACATTTGTTGCCATTGACGATTTAGGTGACATAGTGCCACGATACAAAGTTAATTGTGTGGCACTTAATGCAGTATATTGTATCGACTGTGGAGGTGACTTCTCAAGAAAAGTTTATTAGCGTAGCTAGCCCAAAGAAATAAAAAAAAAGTTTTATTTAAGTTGAATTTTAGTAAGAAAAACCATTTTTATTTTTGTTTGATTAAAATATAATATACTAAGTTTTACTTTTATTTTTTTTACATATTAGATATGGCAACCTAGGGAGCCAGATTACGTACTTGGCAGGTTGAAAGAATTATCTGTTTTTTTTATTTGATTGATTTTCCAAGTTTCTCGTGATCAACACTATTCTTGGTGGTTAATAGTGTATTGTATGTCATGCACGGACGTACGTACGGAGCTTGCTCATCAGTGCATTACATGTAATGCATGGTCAGTGAAAGTGTTAATCCAAGGTGTCGGCTACCTCCATAGCAAACTTTATCAAAATTAGTACAGTCTTTTGTGCGTGAAGAAGTAACAAATATACACACACACTCACAAACTTTCGCCTTTATAATATTAGGTGATACATAAAAAATACATAGGTACATTACACAAGACCTGCATTCCCCGCAGGGTTACGCTTAGGTATCTAAAGTATCCCACCTATTGCCATCAACCGGGTACAAATCCAAGCTCCGTGGTGCTGCTGGTAAATTCCAGATGGAAAAACCCAATGACATTTTGCCGACCCGGGAATCGAACCCAGGACATCAAGCTCAGTAGTAGTGTTTGCGATCACTAGAACATCGAGGCAGCGAGTAATATAATAACAGAACTTAAGAAAATAATTTTACCAATTTTTGAAGGAAGATCGAGAAGCAAGAAATGGTTGATTTTTTGACTGGTGAGGAAGGGAGTTTTGAATCAAAGTCCAGAGGCTTGTTGTGGATATAATTATTTAATTGATACAAAAATATAACAGTATGACTCCTGCGCCTCACGTCGTCGGCCGCTCGGGGCGCGTGCTCTTCGGCAGTATTATACACAGCAACCCGCTCGCTGGAACAGGCAGACGCTCAGTTAGGAAATAGCCAAAAATAATAAATGTACCTATAAAGAGAGAGGGAAAAGGTTAATTCTCTCAGGGGTTGAAACGGGCCTAGGACCTTGGGGTCCGAGTGCTCATCGAATATTTCGGGACATCGCCAAGCAAGTTGACTCTACGCGTGGCCAGAGAGCTGGCCCATTTTTAGCCCAAAGAATAAGCATTGCCATCCAACGTGGTAGGTAATGCTGCCAGCCTTTTGGGCACTTATCCCACTGACAGCGATGCGAACGAATTTTTTGATGCCCAATGAGCTCCTGCCTTTTTCTTTTTTTTCTTTTTTTATTATACACTTGTATATTCTCTCAGTTAAGTTATAGCGCGTCAAAGGCCAGAAAAGCAAAAAAAATAATACTGACAAGGAAGGATCTAAACATCTTTCTCATTTCATTCAAAAGACGTGCACTGCTGGACAAAGGCCGGGGAAAGCGTAATAATCAACGATAAGGAAGAAGAATAATAATAATACAGTAGAATCTTGTATTCATAGTTCGAGAGATACACTTTCCGTGTAGATTTATCTTCGAACCCAAGTATGCAGCCATTTTTGAGTTTTATTCCGACTACGGTAAAGTTCTTTTTATAAAACTGAAAAGTCAGTCCCGGACTCAGTTGCCAGAATTGTATAAAGAACTGTATGGTGTAGTTTAAGCGAGAAGCACAAGTGATGCCATTTTTTTTTTCATCGGGGAATAAAATTGCAAGAAAGACCAAGACATGAACACTTACTTATTAGCAACGTTCCGAACATGTAGATGGGCACCACGCAGTACTCGTCCACCAGGGCGCCAAATATCACGTTGCCCACAATGGCACCTATCCTGCCACACATAACTGTCACCGCCATAGCCGTAGCGCTGGAAAAATTAAACAAGCTATTATCATAAAGTCTATAGAAGATAAAGTAGAATAAATGCTGTGGAAATGCGTTCCTTGCAAAGGATGTGAAAGAAGATAAATAGTGACAAAAATTAGAAGATGAGCTTAGGTGGTTTGGTCACGTATAGAAGGTGAATGAAAGGCGACTAAAAAAGGTATAGACAAGGAAGTTGTGGGTGGAAACGCCGGAGAGGACGCCGTAAAAGGACATATAGTGACTTTATTGGTAATGTTCTTCAGAAATATTAGGTGCGTAGTACTCGCAACCGGGGTGTGTGTATGACCAGATGAACAAAGCAAAGGGAATATGTAAAGGTCGTAGCAGGAGGCGTTCTGTAGTTTCTGCCTACCCCAATGAGAAGAAGGCGTGAGTTTATGTATGTATGTGTATAAAAGATGCAGAGGCATCTAATAAATCTTAAATCTATATATATAAAATTCAAAGTCCTGACTGACTGTCGCTGGTCTTAGAGACATGAAATTTGGAGGGTGTGTTCATTGTGAAGAGTAGGTATCCACTAAGAAAGGCTTTTTCGAAATTCCACCAGGTTGAAATATCACGCGGACGAAGTCGCGGGCAGAAGATAGTACACTGCTATCGATAAGGATGATTGTTTTAATTGCCATGCTGAGCCGTAGTGGTTATTGTTTGTTGTATTAGCAGACAGGATTGTACTAAATACACATATGTACTTTTAACAAAACCAAAGGGGATCAAGAGTAGCCATAAGTTTGACGATGACCAAACTGACTACATGGTTGACAGTTGGCGTATGAAAAACTTGACCATCCTAAGAAACATTTCAAAATCAGATTGAAATGGCGACATCCAGAATGACGCGTTAATGACGAATACAATTCTTTAATCCATGTTTTACCTCTGATAGCAGCAACCCAACAGCGATCTTATTACAACGAGAATGAAGATCACTTTAATTTTGACAGTGACGAAAATCAGGAGGTGAAATAACTGTGAACTAACTGTACATATCTACTTATTACATATACTTTATTAGTCGATAAAAACTATCCTATGTCCTTCCCCTATATCCTAAATCAGTTCAGTGGTTTAGGCGTGAAAAGGTAACATACAGAGAGACAGACAGACAGAGTTACTTTCGAATTTATAATATAAGTATGGATAGGAGAGCAACATCAATTGTCAAGAAATAAGTTCAAAGTCCAAAGAAGTAAACACTCACCAGACAGAAAATAAACAAAACACTAACAAATCTGGCATTGCATGTCATTACCATTACTATGCAGTTCTATAATTGATTCGATTTGGACGTCAATGGCCACGCAAATGCGCGTGTAAGTTATTAGCACAGCCAATTAATCAAATAATGGAACCACCTAGTGGATTCTTAGCATTGTATCCATCGCTGTCGTTTATGTGTATTCATAGAACTAATTGACGATGTCACACAATAAATGAAGACTACTAGTGACGTCAATCACGTAGTGCAGTGAGTGCATGGAGGCTGGGCTTGGCTGTCACTCCGATACCAGCTTTGTCGGCTGAATAAACTCCCACAACCACGTGAGCTATATAAAAATATTACTTTCCTTGTGATTCCCAGAAAATAATCAGTCACACCCCTTTCAGCAAGTGACGTAACAGGTAAATAAAGGATTGTTTCAAGCCAAGTATGAAAATACCAAAGATTAAGTGGTGAAAAGGAAGTACATTCACAAGAAGTTCAGCTCTATTAATAATAATTATTCCTGGGTTAAGATGACAACCTTCAACTTGTGGCAGCTGAGAGCCAGCTAGTTTGGTTTTGATGTAAACTCGGGCAAAATTTTTATTGAAACATTAAATTTGAATCTTATAAATGGTCTTGGATTGGCTGATGATCCTTAAGGTTGACAGAGATCAATGATTGCTGCTTGTTGCTAATTTTACGTTACCATTAAATTGTATCACCTTGATTTGACCAAATTGTACCATCTTGTATTTTGTAATCAATAAAGTGTTTTCTGTCTATCTCATCATCAATCAACCTAGCCTTTTACAACTACCACAACCCAGTTACTGGGTAATACGATAATTAAGACTGCTTGTCAGATTATCGGGCTTCTGAATACCCATAGCAATTCTTTTAGATTTTTTTTTTCTGTCTTATTTAAAGCTATTTAGGAAATACTCACGCGACTTTAGTAGGAAAGATCTCGCAAATGACACAGAACAGCACCGCTTCCGTGCAGCTGACGATGGCTTCAAACACACACGACAGGATGAGGTTCTCCAGCGAGGAGCGCACCAGGTTCAGACCCAGGGCAGCCAGGCCGGAACTGATCAACATCATTACTGGAAGGAAGAGAGGTTTTTATAAGGTAAAGAGACTGTAATGATTTCCGACATGTTAGCTTTCATCTGTTACGAAGATACGGGGGCAAAGCGCCTGGAAGAAGGTAGTTTTAGTTGTGCTTGCGCGACTTGCCTGGAAAGATTAGTTAGTAGGTTAGGAAAGCTATAAATGACCAGAAGGCCAATTCCCGAAATTAAAAATAATTGGTGGTTTTACATCGAACATTTAGAAGGGAGCGTCGTTTAATTGGAGTACTGAGTACTTCCAATTTTAAGCAAGAAATCGTATAGAAAAATAACATAACGGATATTTCGACCAAGTCAAAAATTATTCTAGGTGGGCCAAAAACTACTTGGTACCTTTAAATATTAATTTTGGTTATGTTTTTGGGGCTTTCATTTCTGCATTCTAAGGGGAGCCTTAAATAAATCGTCATCAAAGTAGTCTTAAATGGAAATAACCAATGGAGCTATCCCTATCAGTTTTAAATAAGCACTTACCTAACATGAGCTTCTTGCCCACAATGTTGATGGTGAGCCCCACCCACAGCGCCGTGGGAACACAACTTAGAGCTACCACCAGCGTGTGGATGTACACTTTGTCATCCAAGGTCTGCAACTTGCCCTGGGTAAAGAAGAAGACATAAGTTTACCTAAATGATTTGATTATCACAAGTTTCGAGATCAGTATTGGTTCAAGCATTATGTTGAGTTTATACATGTAATGCGCAATAGTCAAAGAAGCCTCAACATTAAACGTTACCTTCTGTCCTAGACGAGACTGTGTATGTTTGCCTGTAAGAATCTTCAGTGACATCCGACAATATAGCTATAAAATGCCACGAATTGTAAAATCTTTGACCGCTAGAACCAAACAATATATCTTTTGCAATGGAAGAAATATTATCAACACAGTTATATTGCAATGCAGAGTGCATTATAATGTAATATGATGATAATATGATATATGAAGACTAGCGCCCCGCCCTGGTATTGCACGACTTTACAAAACATTGGAATCTTTATCCTTCCAGTAATAAAAATTTAAATGGTGTTTAAAACCGCATCAAATTCCATAGAAGATTAATACGATCACACAGCCAGACACAAAATAAGATATAGAATATATAGAAAAAAAGAAATAGAATATATATCATCTCGTTGCTCTAACTAATTAGGATGAGATAGGATGATGTTATGCTCACAGTCAGCTCAGCAGTATCGTTGGCGAGTGCCAGCGACACCTCGCACACGCCCGCAGACACGTCAGGGTACAGCGACGAAAACTGACTGAACCTCTCGAACAGATCCGGGAACCACATCATCAGTGTATAGTAACTGAAAGAAGAGACATTTTCAATCAAGAAACTTTATAAACGCATGCCCCGTTTATATCACAGACGATATAGTTTCTCCTGTAGAACAACAAGCTTATTACAAATTAGAGGAATATATCCTAGATAAGAATGCTTGGAAACATGCTGGTCCTGCTCCATGGGACAATCTTCGTCGACACAAAATTGAACTGGTTGCCAACTTAAATGTATGTATTTATTATTTTTTTGACATTAGTTTACATTCTGTGATTACTTTAAATCACACAGTGACTTGTTATTAAGGAAATTTGTATACTTTTACAATGTTTGTAAATATGTGAGCACCATCCATCTTTACACATAATTAATGTATCTGTCATTGCTTCATTTTTAATTCACTTTTTTTTTTTTTCACATTTATAAAATTATATAATTAATGTAGGTAGTATACAAAACATCGAAAAACATTTTTAAAAGAGTAATGGTGGAGTTTCTTGCCCATTCTTCTCCATACGAAACTATCTTTTGGAAGGGGCGACTAGAATCAATTCTATTTCATTGTAAATTTTGACATACAAAAGTGCCCTAAAAGTGCCTATTTGAAATAAATATTTGAACTTTATCAGTGATTAAACAAGCTTAGATGGATAAACCAGCTGATATTTAATTAATTGTCTACCTTTCAGGCTGTGAAAATACACATGAATATTAAAAACGCTCTCTAAGACCTACTCTGAAATTGGCAACAAATTCAAAATCTTAAATGATGTTCAGTCACTACCATTACTGAAATATAGGCAGAGCCGATCAGCATAATCAGCCTATAATGTTCCCACAGCTAGGGCACAAGCCTCCTCTCTTCGAGAAGGAGTGGGCTGTAATCCACCACGCGGGCCATTTCTTAAATTAAGTGCCAAATAATGTAGTCGAAATTAGAATACGTCTTTGCCGAAGCGCTAGGTAACAGGTGTCCAAGAAGTAAAATAAAATTACCTGAACATAAGTCCAAAATCGACGAAACAGCAGAGCACCAACAACCCAATGTAAGGCGGCATGACCAGCATCTTCTTCCTGACCCAGAAGGCGTCCCATCTTTGTGCCCAGGTCAGAGGCGCCTTTGTCTCGTTACCATTGTTGTCTGCTGATACCACCTCCTCCTCCTCACCTTCATAGGCACTTATCATTGACTCTACCTGGAAATCGATATATAGAATACCCTTTATAACGTACACCATAAACATTACAGATATAAATGTAGAAATTTTACAAGGGGTCACACAATGGTCTTGTCACTAAAAGTATTACTTTAAAGACAGCTTTAAATAGTTTTATGATAGTAGAAGTAACCAATGTCTTATGCTTTCTTTCAAGCATATCAAGACATGGTTAGCAAGTCAAAGAATGTTGTGTCAATTATTATACTGTGGTCATATCAAGATTAATCTTTTTAATTTTTTTACATGCACTGTTACTACTAATAATAAAGCTGAAGAGTTTTGGTTTGTGTGTTTGTTTTTAAATTATTTTTACATTTCATAGCCCAATTCTTGAGGAATGCTATAAGCTATGACCCTTAGAAGAACCCTAAGCGAAAACGAAGTGATGCGATGCGATGCGATGGGGTGGATCGGGGCACAAGAAATTTTACGCAGACGAAGGCCGGGCAGAAGCTAGTATTCTGATAAGCTAAACAGACTTTACACATCAAACTAGGTAACTGAACTTGGAGGCTCTAGGTCTAGAAAAATCTCTAAAATAATAGGACTGTCACGATCTCTAAAAACCATTCGATATCGTTATTATACAATACGAAGATTACAAACTCACCGGAAAGTCCTTCTCACTAAGTTTAGTATTGACAACAAATATCCTCTGCAGGACCTGCAGCGCCTGTTCTGCCCTGTTCGCGTACAGCAGGTATCTGGGGCTTTCGGGGAACGGGATGAGAAGCAGCACCACCAGCAGGCTGGGGATCCCGCAAGCTGCGACGAACACACGCCAGGAAGTGTACTGGAAGTCGGCGCCAGCAGCCGTCAGGTTGAACCGGGAGTCAGGGATGATGAGGAATGCGATACCTGAGATATAAAGAGGTAGTAATTAAAGTGCTATATAGGTTTAAGAAATGCATCAGCATTCTTAAACATTTTGGCGGTATATTGTTTATGATAACGATTACGTTTATTTTTACTTAGATGTAAAACTGTAATCATTTAATCATTGTTATTGCAGTGCCTTGTCATACTAAACTCCTTATTTTATCACTTTTATATTCGGCGGTAATTGAGGCAACAATTAATCTCGGCTTGTGTTTTCGTTTCTCCCGAAGTATATTTATTTATTTTATTTAATAGTTCAAGCACATAAACGTACAAAGGCGGACTCTTAATGCCATAGCATTTTCTACCGGTCAACCTTTGGGTGATGCAGAGACGAACAGTGGTAGATGGCAATCATGAAAATTGAGGAATAAAAGTATAATAATAAATATTTATATTTCTTAAATCTTTTTGTATTTATGCAGTCGCGTCCACAAACTTTCTGGTATGTAATCTGTCGCCATCACAATTGGCAGCCGATGGCATCACTCCCGTGCCAGAGCCAATATCATTCCGGTTGACCTTAGCCGCGGCGCTGACATTCAAATTCTTGCTCGTATGATTTTCGCGATCATCAATTTTGGCTATTATTGGTGCGTTAAGAGTGCGTATCTCATTTCCCTTTTGTTGACCACCAAGTGACTGCGTTGGCAGTCAAAGCCTTAAATTACCTCATTAATGTGAAAACCAAATCCATTCCACTACATGTCAAAAACCATTACCCTCATTTTAGACTCTGCCACGTCGGGTATTAAAAGGTTGTCACAAAAATTTTAGTACAGTATTTTCTTGAGGAAAAAGTAACAGACCCCGTCAACAAACTAATGTTGATTGTTTTTGTTCTGTGTCAATTCAGATACAAATTATTGTTAATGAGTAAAAGACCAATGACATGAAATTGAAAATGTACATAGATGTGGCAGTCTTCAAGGCGTATCCAAAACTAATAACATCCTCTGCAAAAATCAAGAAGCTATCTTACCTGGCAGCAGAATGGTGCCAAATGTCCAGAACACCTCAAGCCGGCACAGCATGACATCCCGGTGCCTGAGAGACAGGAAGTCTCCGAAGTAGGGGAAGATGAGCCCCGTGGCCCCGATGATGCCGAACCCAGAGAAGAACCTGCAAGAGGCACAAGTCTACAACGAATAGTTACGCCAAGATTGGTACAAATAAGATATAAAGTGATTGTCTAGTTTAGAAATCTATTGAAGGAGCTGGTTAAATGGCTGCCAAGTAGACTGATCAAACTTTCTCCTATTTTTGACCATTTCTTATATTTTCAGAGGTCCAATGGCATATAATATGTTAAAAGTTGGGCAAATGTAAGCTAAGCTGATAGGGTTAAGACAACGGGGGTAAGACTAATATCGATACATCTTCTAGCTAGATAATGACTAAAATGAAAGACAGAAGTGTGGACTCAGTGCCTTCGGGTAAAAATCCTCTTAAAAAAAAATTGGTCCTTCCAGTCGCAAAATCATAATATAACTTATACTCTCAAAATCTCAACTGCCTCTTAAGTAAGACAATGCGCCTTAAACAGATTACAATAATAAAACAGCAAATAATTTCTAGATACCTGCAGGCTAAGAACGCTGGGAATGACTGCACAACACTGGACAGGAAGGCTGCCAGAGCGTCCAGCAGTAAGGCACCGATGATGGCTTTTTTGCGTCCTCTCGCGTCTGCCAGGTTGCCCCAGAAGTAGGAGCCTACGCACATACCTGGAAAAATTATAAAAAAATATTAATTGAAAGTTGTGTTATTGACATGAATAAGAAGATGTAAGAAGCCTTTGGAAGATCTTAGCAAAACAGTAGATGGGCTTCTTTTTTCCGTAAGTAAATGTTTGGTACGACCGTTCAAAGACTATCTCATACGTCGGGAGATCAGGCGCAGGATCGTGCTTTCCGAGGCAAGGGTATCAAACCTCCATCTTCCAAACTCCGGACTGTTACTAAGAAATTCCTAATCGAAAAACCCAATAACACTTTGTCCGTTTACTTGAACTGGGAATCCAACCCAGGGACCCCACAGCAGTCAGCAGTCAGCAGTGGCGCTTGCGTCCACGACCGACTAGGCAATTAGCTGGATAACAGTAACCGAGTGTTGAGTTAAATGGCCTGTGACTAGATAGGCCTATAGCTAGCAGTAGACTTCTGTTTAGCCGAAGAGAGAGTGCACCTGTGTCTGCGCACAGACTTGTACTCTACAATATCTCCCGCGCCGAAGCCTCTGTTACTTTTACCGCCATGGCCGGAATACGGTTTGAAAAACTATATGCTAGCCACTCTTCGTATATCGTTGCAACACCTTTCCTGTACTTTTATTAACAGATACTATTGTCTCACTTGCCAAACAAATACTTCTGATTTTATTGGACAGCATACATGCGTATGGTACCATACCACTATAAACAAGTAGGTACTCACCAATAAGCGGCGTGGCAGTGAGCCTGCCCTTATCACTGGAGGACAGGTGGAAATCGTACTCCGCAGCCGGCAGCACGAAGCTG
The DNA here is from genome assembly GCA_963669345.1 of Gortyna flavago. Classification (NCBI taxonomy): domain Eukaryota; kingdom Metazoa; phylum Arthropoda; class Insecta; order Lepidoptera; family Noctuidae; genus Gortyna; species Gortyna flavago. The sequence goes on from OY770135.1 coordinate 1,426,469, forward strand.
AGGGTGGTGGTGCTGAGCGCGCACACCGCGTAGATCGCGCCGCAGGACATGAGCAGCAGCCATTGGAAGCAGCCGTAACCTGGAATGAGGAAGAATATTATAATGGTAGTATCTAATGAGAGATATTAGGAAATAAAATTGGAAAATACTGCAGCAAATTCAAATAATATAATAAATATAAATATTTAAATTCACATAAACTAAAAAACGTCAGCCACTTGTTTCAGCTGATTAAGTAAGTGGATTGACATTCGTCAAGAATGCTAGCTCAGAAATGAATATGTTAACATCTTTAATGAAATTAACAAAAACTAATTTAGATGACAGTTTTTCAATGTTTAAAAACGACGTATACGCAAGTAGTTATAGAGCAGTGGTGGCCAAGTTTTAGCGACTTACGAGTCATAGGGACATACGGGAGTCATAGAGACTTACGGGTTGTAGGTTCGAACCCAGACAAGCGCTTTACTTTGTGTAAATTATTTCATCACCACTGCGCTCAAAACGGTGAAGGAAAACATCGTGAAAAAACCGGCTTAACTTAAAACCCAAAAACACACATAGACATGTACCATCTACCAAGCCGAACTGGGCCCGCCTGGTGGATTACAGCGCAACTTCTTCTCACCGAGAGGAGGCCTCTGTTTCCCAGCAGTGGGAATATTATAGGCTGATTATGGAACGAGCATTGGCAGCAATCTGTTTATTTATAGCATCCGCATAAAAAGTCACAAATCAAGGACAAAGCCATACATATCTGTCACCGTCTTTTTTAAAATCGATTCTAGACATTAGCTGTGAATTGAATCGATATTGAGATCACTTGAACTAATGGGTTTCAATAGACGTGGATGCAGTACATTTACATACTGACGTATATTATTGATACATACTCCTTGGTGCGTGTTGTACTGGCACTGTTGATAAAGGGACGATTTCAGAGAGCATTTTAGGGTACATTCCTGGTTAGTCCTCTAATTCGCCATAAGCATGGATAAGTGTATGAAATATAATAGGTATTCATTATCAACTAATTCATAACCAACGAAAATCTCTTACATAAGCATAAGCAGTTAGTTCGCTAAGCCGGTAAGTACGCCAGCTAAGCACGGTCGCAAATTAGATTTGTGTCTGACGAAACCGAATCCAATTAATCGGGCAGGCGACGAGAGGGCTGGACGTTACCGCTAACTACGAGTATGAGGGCCTACGCATTTTATTTTATTTTACACATAAATTAAAAATTCACCCAGCCGATTCAAAGAAGAAGAGGATAGAAGAGCACATAAGTGACAGTTTAATCATGAGAAGGTGGAAGTGACAATAGCCATGCTTCATAGCTCTGAGGACTGGCAACCATTGGAGATAGAATGTTTTCAAATGACGACAGAGAACTTGAGGGCTTATCTGATAGGCAATATCACAAGATTAAAAACCGACTAAGCAGACGGGGTACAATGATAACTACGAAATATTAACATTCTGAATGAAAAGAAAGCAGCAACACGAGCTGAAAAATAAATAACCCAGCAACGCGTTATCATTAAAGTAAATAACCCAGCAACGCGTTATCATTAAAGTAAATAACCCAGCAACGCGTTATCATTAAAGTAAATAACCCAGCAACGCGTTATCATTAAAGTAAATAACCCAGCAACGCGTTATCATTAAAATAAATAACCCAGCAACGCGTTATCATTAAAATAAATAACCCAGCAACGCGTTATCATTCAAATCAAAATCAAAAGTCATTTATTCAAACTAGGCTGAGAATCAGCACTTTTCGAACGTCAAAATTACATAAGACAGTCCCCCAAAACGCCCGCCCTTCACCACTTCCTAGTGCTTTCGCTGGGGAGAAAAAGTGGCGCAACAAACTCCCCAGCAGCACAGCTGTCTGTTCAGTTATAAAATACTCGACTGTATACAAAACTAGATCTGCAAAGTATCTAATTAACATTACAGGACACAGAGACATTCAAAACAACTGTAGCCTTGAACACACCATAAAATGTATATATGTAATACACACAGGTACCTACGTACTTTCACTTTCAAGTACATACCTACGAAATACCTACCAAAACAAACCAGTACGTAACCGATGCGTTACCGTGCTACCAAGGTCACTGTGTAAAAAATGTCCTTCAATGACAGTTGACTCACTCGGAAAACTGTTACAATAATATATTGTTTTTTATACTGTGGATAAAAATAAACGCGACAGCTTTACGGTTAAACCGCGAATATCTACTATTTGTAAATTACGAGTATCTACCTACGAGTATCTACTATTTGTAAATTAAATTGCTGATAGACATTTATATACGTAGTTAACTGTTCTATTCAAATAGATATTGTGAGTGAATGAAGTAGGTGTGGGACTAACAATGGTCAGTACCAGAGAAAAGTAATTAAAAAGAAAAATGCGTTAGTACCTGAGTACTTGAGTATGTGGATAAAACGTTAAAGATGAGATTAGCAAAAATGGCTCTCTGTCTAACGTTGATTGTGGTCTTCATTTAAAACTTTAAGGAAGTGCTGCATGGCGAGACTTTTGGTTACTCCGCTTTTATGGAACAGCATTATTTTTTATCAAACTCAGCCTATCACAGGTTCTCCGCCTTCTGCATCTAATCTGTCCCAGCCGTGTTTTAAGGTCGACGGCCATCTAGTTAATCTATTGGTATAAACGATTTAGTTTATTAGCTTCTTTTAGAAAACCCAAAATACTTTTCGTAACGACCCCAAACCAAGGCACGTAATTTGATTATGATACTGTATTGTGTCTACTGTTTTCGTTTATATTTGGGGAATCGTATTACCCAGTAACTGGGTTGTGGAGGTTAGATAGGCGGTCGCTTCATTTAAAATACTGAAACTCAGCTGCAGCTGGTTAGACTGGAAGCCGACCCCAATGTAGTTGTAGTTATCTACTGTTTATGTTTATTACGTTATTACCTAATGAATTTATTGTAATTAGGATGTATTGTACAATAAACAATATTTTCATTTCAATGCGTTTTTTTCCGATATTTCGGGAATTTTCGAGGTTATAACCGCTGAATTGTCATTGGAGCGTAGAATGAAATAGTAAATAAATAGTTGTATCTACGTCAGAGTTCTATTAATGTCATCTCGATGTCACAAGAGACTGTGCACTTTGGACGTCGCCCGCTATTTTCAGGCGTAAACATATTCAGCTCTAAAAATAATTTTCATTAATGGGGTTTTTTTTGTAACGTTGATTTGGGGATTAGGTAGTAGTGACCGTATTTGGTTCCAGGTTAATGAAGATAATGAAGTCCTGACTGGTACCGACGCTTGCCGGTTCTATGTTTATTTGTTTCCTGTCATGAATAGGTTCTGTCTGGGCTAAAAGTATGTCAGATTTCTACCGATGCAAACCAATGTGCGACTCCGTCCTCAGTTGTCGGGAGTGGAGCTCTAAAACTTCGAGGTAGGAAATGCTTTCTACCCTCCTTATCATATCCCTGGATTTCTTAACTTTCTTAATAATGAGTATTAAAGGTGCGTGAGTCGTTGCCCGGAATGTTACCATTTTATAAATTTCATGTTTACGGCGATATTTTGAAAAAAAATAGTCAAGTCTTGTTTGATAGTTGTTTTTTTATGTCATCGTATGCTGCACCGGTTGACGTCATCACGTCAACGCCGGCTGTCGCTGAAAACCAGAGTATTGGCTCTGTCTCGAGGGTCGCAACATTTATGCGTAGCGATTTTATTGTAGTTTCCCATTAGAGTTAGACGGTTCATGGGTGCAGTGTTACCAAGGTTAGTACGACTTGCAGTTGTGGCAAACGTAACGGTTAATTCCGCTAAAAGATCGAGAACATTATGCAAACCGTTTACGATTTCATAAAGAAGGATTTGATCCGTTACGTCTCTTTGGTGTTCATGTGAAAACATTTTAAAATGACAGCCTTTGTACATAAGAATAATCCCATGGCGTAAGATGAAGAATCCCATTATGTTAGCCATGGCCACTACTCGTACGTCCAATTATGAATTGCGATCTTCTAAAGTAAATTCTTGGCACCAGTTCTCGCACTGATAACTCACACCTAGTTTGCTACCTACTGACGTCAGCTGGCCTCTCACCTTTCTTTTAGTTACATCACGAGTTCGCTGGCACTGTTCAATGCCAAGTGCTGATGAGTGTGAAGCTGATGGATGAACTCATTATCGTAATAGAGAAACTAAGTATGACATGCTTGTCATGACTGTGGTGTTAGTTGCTGATGTGAACGATGGACATGGTCAGATCTACTTAGATAATTTTTTTTTTGCATCTTTTCGGTAGGTACTGAGAATTCCTGTCAGGGTAGCGGGTTGTTCGAAAGAGTCACCGTGGCCCTGACACAGGCAACTGTAGGAACACGGGTGGCTTTTAGTCACTTAAAGTCTGACACGCCCTCCCGGAGCGGGAGAAGTTATTTCATAATTTCCCAACCAAAAAAAAAGGTACTGAGATTTTCTTTAATGAATACTGTATTACTAGTGGTGCACTTCTGACTTTGATTCTTAAGTAATCTAGCCGGGGATAAGATTAATTATTTTGTATAAATCATGCCTACGAAGCCTGGACTCAATTAGGTGTACCGCTGAGTTTACCTTTTTCAACAACTCTTTACAAATGCCGCTCAAAACTGGGAAACGTGCCAGTCTATTTTTAGCAGCCCTTGAATTATCTAAGTAACTAGTTGTCGTATATTACAACTAGGACTAAGTTAAGGCACAGCATGCATAATCTTTTGGATATTGTTCAAACAAAGCTGCTTTAAAACCCAAGTTTGAAATAAAAGACAAAAAGTCGTATCGACGTGGTGGTCACGTATCGGGAGTTACGACCATTGTTTTAGCTCGATTCTATAGAAATACTTTGTTAAGACACTACAGATTCTCAACGATTACAATAGATACCTACTATTTAGTAATTCGTTGTAAATAGGAAATTATAACGTCTCCTTTGTTGTTCCGATAAACTTAGGTAAAGATGGGAGACTATAAAAGGTACACAAGGCTGTTCAATAAAACATGAAAAAAAGGATTTTATTTCTCTCACCAAAAATCATTGCTTTGCAAGAATACATAAAGGCATATGAAACATTGTAACTTTGTCTGTAATAATAAACCATTTGTCTACGAATAATAAAAGTCAAGAAATGTGACTCAAACTCAAAAATGGCTCCACGCAAATGTTTACCGCGGTGGGCGTTGCCAAAAAGGCTACCGCGCACCAGAACCAATCACGGCGCCTGCCGGAATACAACGCTTTACGCGAACGCAGCTCATTGGCTTATTTGCATGATTATTGTATGTGTGTTCTTTCGTTCGAATACTCGAGGTATTTTGGCAATTTAGTGAAGTTTGGAGCCGAATTTCTCGTTGATTTTGTTCATAGTTACTCTTCTTGACTTTTTATTATTCGTAGCCATATTAATATATTTGGACTACTTCGGCGTAGCGGCAGCTGAGTGTGAATGTGGAGCTGTGGCGCACACTATGTTCACCTTCTAAACTGCCTTCTCGTGTCCCAAAACATGCAGTCAAAGTGACCTCTGCGCTGCCGCCGACGACGCCGAGCTGGCAGGGTTTGAATTACTGTCATGCCAGCGGCACGAAGAAGAAGAGGAACAATGCATTACCAAACCCATTGGAGTTGCAAGTGGCGTTCCCATTTCCATCAGAAACGTCTTTTGTAGGATAATGGTCTACTTGCAAAAAAAAAAAATAGCTATCGTTAGTGAGCGTTGACCTACAAAGACGTCATAATCAGCAATTAAGTAGGTATCCAAAAATATTTTACATTGTATAACAACAACATTTTATTTTGTCTAGACTTTAAAAAATAATCTCCGAGAGACATAAACACTGAAAAATTTAATTTATTTGCTCGTCCTCAATCTTCGTGAATCCTAACGATTATGCGCGGAAATAGCCGGGCGTTAAAATGACCAGTACTAGGTCGTATCTGATTGATACGGTGTTTTGGCACACTGTCAACTGTTTTGATGGAGACTGCGACCAAAAGTTATATGAAAAGAAAATAATGAAGATTGTTAGGTTAGTGATGTGTCGTGTGTGCATTTTTGGCGATCGTATTTTTTATGATAGGTACATAGACAATAATAAATTATTTTGAAAGTGGATGTTACTCTACTAGTTCTAAATTAATTGAAAATACAAGCAAGCATATTTTAGAAAAAATAATTAAAAGTTGTTTGTTTTTGTGATTGCTTGCACCGCCTTAAGTTTTTTTCACCTGTACGGTAGGTACTCTTATAAAGTCTTACAAATATTCATCAACTGGAAAACGACTCTATGACCCTGAAACAGACGCTTTACCACTGCACCGAAGGTTCATCCTAACCTAGAAATTCTATTTACAGACTTTCTTCCTTCAATATTGATGTGGAAACATCTCAGATTCTGTCAGCAAGTAACAATACCTAATGGGTATAATAAATCTAAGTCACTTTTGTGTCTGTCTGTGTGGTTGTTCTTCTAAACCACGCAATGGATTTTGATGTGGTTCTCAACATCATTTACAGATATTTTCAGTAAGGTTTATGCTTATAATACATTAATATTAAACCTAAATATAATAAACAAATCTCGATGTTTTGTTTAGACGTAAAAACCGCGCGAAGCAGGGGCGGGTCGTTAGTTAGGATATGAATTAATGATAGGTAATAAAGTAAAGTCCATTAATTCACGAAGTAAATAGAGCTCTCCATAGGACAGTTAACGAAGTCGTTAAAATCAACAAAGTCATAAAGTTCGTTTATGATCGTATACAAATGACAATGCACGCCATCTGGACGTATTTGCTTGTCTGTGTTAGCTGGCTTTAATTGGCTTGGTACAGAAATATCTGAAATTTTCAATGCTTAGGTATCTTAAATTTTCAAGAGCATGAATGACATTTTCCTTTCAATTTAAGTGCTTATTACAAAGTTGCACTTACAAGTCAGTCGCAAATTGTTGTACCCTGTCATCGATAATATAATACTCACCCTGTTGTTCCTGAACTGAATAAAGTTTTTATTGTTATTTAAATGGCAGAAAAAAATAAAATCAACGTCAGAAAGCTGATTCTGCGGATAAACAAGCTAAAGTCACCGTGGTGATAATATCCTTTAAGTCGTAAGCCGTATATATGTATAATAATAATAAAATAGAGGCAATTTGTTTTAAAGTAATCGGAGATGGATATTTGGCCATAAATGCACAAATATCTAACTCTGATCTTTAGGTTAAACGTCCAACCATTTTGCTTAGGTTGGATCGAACGATTGAAGATTGCGCAAGAGGTCTGGCCAAAAAGACAACCCTTAATTGCCAAAAAAGATGGCAGACTAAATAAAATGCAAATTCTCTCAAATATAAACCGCGAAGTATTTGTTTATTTATTTATATATATATGTTGATAGATCACAAACTCATCTTCTATCGTCGAGTACAACAACTTTTTCCCCATTAGGTTTTATTTACCCAAAGTGATGGCAACTGAAACATTTCAGCGTTTCAGAATGTCCATTACATTTCATTATTTATTTATCCGATTTCCCTTGATTTACGGACGCACGTATACCTAAATTCTGTGCAACTAAAATTAATTTTCACCTCTGGCTTAAAAAACTATGGGTAATAAAACGAATAATTGTCTTAACTTTTATTATAATGTATTTGGCAGCGAATTTCATTGTTTTTCGTCAATGTCTTTAAGTAGGTCAGGGGTATTGAACATTTTTGCTTTCATGCGGAAATGTTTAAAAGATAAAAATTTAAAATGATGATATAAATGATATGGCCTTATGCGACCCAGATGTAACGTAATGGGTTTAGAGCATAAGGCATCATCATTTTGTGTTTTATAACCTTGGCAAGGTTCGGTAGGATTAACAAAAAATTAATTTAAGTGAACCTATAGAATATTTCTCGATCATTACGATCAAAAAGATCTCAAAGATTTCTCGTAGTGTCTCCAAATTTTAACATCGGTGACTTCCACTAAAAAACTTCCAATAATAACCTTCGTCGGAGAAGGATAAAGAGACATTCTATCAGCCATAACGATGATGGAAATTCAAATTGTATTGGCTTGACATAAGCTACCGAAAAGCTTAAATAAAGAAAAAAAAAATGTTTATTCTGCACAAGCAAAAAGCACATTACAAAAAATATATACACACAAACAAAGTAACCAAAAGCCTCGTTTTCAAGTAATAAAAGATTCTCCATTTTGTCCATTGCTTGATGTCAGTGCCAGGGACCAAAGAAAATACACAATAAGTAATTACTGTGTGTTGCGATACTGCAAATGCGGCTACGAATAAACAATCAAAACAAAAGCTTATATCAATCCACTGTCTTCGTAGAAATACGGAATACTTTGAAGCGATTGCCACTTGTCGAGGCCCTTTGATAGTAACTGTTGTGCGAACGTAATCTAAAAAAGTTACGTCAACATTTTGACAGTATCGAACCATGCACGAAGTATCTTGACCCTCATTGAATCCGGGGCCAATAATCCCTAACGTCCAAATGTTTACCACTGCTGACTTCTGTTTACAAGCACTAAGTAGTGCGCAAATTCGCGAAAAACAGATTTGTTTTATTTTTAGAGTGATTCAGGTCGAGCCTAGACGAACGGATGCAAGTGAATAAAGAAATGTAGTAGATAATTAGTGCTGAGGTATGCGATGTAATTAGAAGCTGCTGATAGATATGTTTAATGAATAAGTAGCGTACTTACAGTACATACATGTTTTTTTTAATCGACCTCAATAAAGGAGGAGGTTCTCAATTCGACTGTGTTTTTTTTTTTGTAAGTTTGTTACGCGATATCCCCGGTAATAGTAGATCGATTTCAAAAATTATTTTTAATGGATAGGGTTATGTTATGCCTCAGAGGTGGTCCCGTAAAAATGTTATCAACTTTGCTTGGATACTATTTGAGTTAGCTTCAATAATTAGTACGTATTTTTGCCACTTAGTTTATATTGATGATGTTATAATAACTTCCTGTCACTGATATTTACATAGCAAGTACCTAGTGTTACACGAATTTGTGTGGGGTAAGTAGGTACAACATAAAAGTGAAACAAAAAAACTTTAATTTCGGAAGACTTCCGAAATTAAAGTTATTTTTCACTTTATAATGTCTTACTTGGAAGATGGTCTTTTTTTTTGTAAAAAAAGTTTTGTATCCTAAGTCCTTATTATTGATTTAAAAATTCATTTGCAAATACCTAAGTGGTTAAATGATAATTGAATTTGAACCCAATTGAAGGTTAAGCTACGTTTGCCGCGGTCGGTTTCTAGATGGGTGACCATCCATTACATAAATATCGCGACCCATTTGTGCCCCAGAAAGCACATAGCCGTTGGCGTTTAACAGTCGATACGGGTAGTCAGAAATCCAAAAGTCTGACAACCAGTCTTACCAAGAGAGTTGTGGAGGTTAGATGGCAGTAGCTCTTTGTAAAATACTGGCATTCAGCAGCATCTGGTTAGACTGGAAGCCAAAGTCAAAGCATTTATTTCAATTAAACCATTTACAGGCACTTTTGAATTATCAAGGTGTCGGTCAGTTAGTCAGAAAATTGAAGCTAGTTGTCCATTTCTAAACGTAGATTTTTATGGAGAATAATGGGCCGACCCTAAACATAGCTCGTCCGACCGCTTTAACGGACGGACAGACATACATTTTATCTATAAAAACGACCTTGTATATTTTATTTGCTTCAATTTTACCCAATTCTTTTTATTTTTCTAATTATCTTGCAAAACTAACGGATGTAATTATAGTTGTTAAGACACTGTTAACACTGACTGCGAAGTGTCTGAAAATATAAAAATTAATTTATTACCATATCTATGACTGCTCCAATTAGTAAACGTCTCTTCAAGGAAACATTAAGAAAATGGCTTGAGTAAATAATTCAATGAGTTCATTTATTCTTTTTCTATAGAACGCTGGCAACGAGCGAACTATTATTTTTTTTGTTCAAAATTTAGTTTTTTTGTCTGCTAAATAGTACATACTCCAATGTAATAACAATTTAATAGATGTCGTTTATGAAACTTACGGTTTTGTGACGCAAACTTCATTATTTTTTTATCGTCGACTTTGAATGCGGCTATCAGCGTTTATCACTACACCGACACACAGGCAAACCCTAAAGCGCTAGGCCTAGAAGCATGACGTTTTGCACAAGAGTTCCGTATATAACGAAGGTGAGCACCTATAAAGGGTTTTAAAAAATTAGCATAACCAGCCTATAACGTTCCCACTGCTGGGACACAGGCCTCCTCTCGGTGACCGGAGCGGAGCATTACGCGGGTTGGTAGATGTCACAAGTCTTAGATTTTTTGGTGCTAGAACATGCCGGTTTCCTCACGATGTTTTCCTTCACAGTTTTAAGAGCAATGGTGATGAAATAATTTATACAAAGTAAAGCGCCTGCTGTGTTCAAACCTACTTTAACCGCACTTATTATAATGGACTAGCTGTACCCGCGACTCCTTTCGTGTGCATGTCGGAAAACAAGTTGGAATTCATGGGGTTTTTTTTTTTGCGCGGTTGTACCTACCCTAATTCTTATTCTAAAATATAAAAATCTGAGTTTCTCCTTATAACATCAGCTGTCTGCTAGTGAAAGTCCCATCAAAATAGGTCCAGCCGCTTGGCAGATTAGCCGGAACAAACAGAGACAAAAAATTTAAAAATTGTATTTTTTTTATAAGTATAATATAATGCATTTAGTAAAAACCTGTTATTTTGACATTACAAACAGAAACTTAAATTTTATTTATTAGTATACATATAGATGTATAAAGTGTATACAACCAGTAAACTACGGCGACAATCATGTTTAAAGTTATAACTACAGCTCCGTAGTCAGTCGTATCGTACGTCATAAACGGAGCCATCTAAAGTAAATTGATTCGTCGACCCTTTGGGAACTTTCCGTCCGGAGGAAAACGTTTCAGTTTTGAGTTCATTCTTACTAGTGGTTCTGACTGGGGGGAGAAACCGGCATGTCCTGGAACCAAATATTCGAAACATGCGACATCTAGCAACTCGCATTGGGCCCGCGTGGTGGATTACGGCCCACTCCATCTTAAAGAGAGGAGGCCTGTGTCCCAGCAGTGGGAACATTATAGGCTGACTATGCATGTTCTGTCATGCTTTTGTACTAAATATGTATCGTGTTAGATTTCGTGTGACGAAGTAGTACTTCTTCACGTGTTTTAAAAACAAGCTACCAAACATGGCAGTTTGTTTCAGGGGTAGGTACTGCCTATGGAAAATAACTGAATGGAATAGTGGCCATCAGAGGAAATTGACGTTTATTTATTTAGGTGTTTGAGCAGGTACGATCGCCGATTGGACGCTTTTTACCTGACCACGTTCTTAATTTCTGGACTTTGGTAGCGTTTTCGCTAATTGTAGATCAGGCAATTTTGTTTTTTTCTTTCACGGTTGGTATACGAATTGGTGGTTACTGACTTTTTTAGGTTCGAGAATTACCTACCACTAATAGTTTTCTTGATTTACATTCCGTGGTTTAAAATATAACTCGACCAGCTTCTGAACGTGAGTTGCGTCAGTAGCAATAATGTAACTTTCTAGGAGCAACGGCCCAGTGATAATGGGCCCGACTGAGTTGAACAATAGATAAAAGTACCTAAGTATGTATCAATAGCTTTACTGTCTGACCGATATCAGATAATGTGTAGTATTGACAATACAGCTGCTGATAACTGACGTACGATAGGCGGAGCTTTAGTGCTTACACGTAAGAAGGAGCTTCCTGGATATTATGGGCTAGATTTTTTATTTTAGTCAGTGTTATTTTAGTAAATATCCGCCTATTATCTGGTTAATCTAGACTTATAAACTAATATTATACATAACATACATAATCAGTCTAAAATGTTCCCACTGCTGGGAGTCGCTGGGATACCAACACCAGCCTCCTCTCGGTGAGAGGAAGTGGGCCGTAATCTACCACGCGGGCCCAGTGTGGGTTGGTAGATGTCACATGTCTTCGAATTTTTGGTTCTAGCACATGCCGATTTCCTCAAGATGTTTTCCTTCACCGTTTTATGAGCAATGGTGATAAAATAATTTACACAAACTAAAGCGCCTGTCTGGGTTCGAACCTACGACCTACACGTACCTAAGTCGCGGAAGTTATCACTGGGCCACTACTGCTCTCAATATTGGTTACATTTTTGTTTATTTTAGGACTTCTATAACCCCTACTCGGTAATGAATTTCGTCCACTGAATTTTGTCACACAAAACTTTAAAGACTCTGACTCTTCTCTTTCCGAAGACTTTTATGACAATTTCGACTTACCAATCGTACCTCATAGATGATTCAGGAGCCAACTGACCTTTCCACCCTAACCATTATTTAGAATGTACTATCACGCGATACTCAATCTCCATAGGAAAGGCACCTATAAACTGTAGTTTGGGTGTGTCTAATTGCCCTTAAACATAATCGTTGATGTTACAAATATTGCTACATCCATCACTTTATGAGCACTCAAGAGGGCGTGTGTGACTATTTTGTACAGTAGATAAAGCCGTCATGGCCCATCTTAGTCTACTCGAAGGTACAACTTACATTATACAGCGTTTGGTGGGTCATGGGTTGAAAGATTGATTGATTGAAGTACGTTTTATAGGACGAAATAAATTTGTCCCGAAAATTATTTTGAGCATTCATAAATAGTTAGTAATTAGCTAGATTTATTTTTGACTAACTTCCGTTAGTCAAACATTATTTTGAGCATTCATAAATAGCTAGTAATTAGCTTGCTTTATTCTTGACTAACTTCTCTTAAAAACGTGGACGAAATAAAATTGTCTAAATAATTTTAAAAAAAATTGTCTTTGTTTATTTGTGTGTGTAATTTGTTTTTTTTTTTTTATTTATTTACGAGTATTCTTGAGTAACGGAACGGCAGAAGCCCGTGGCTTTGCCCGTGGATATTAGAAATTATTCCACGGGAACGTGCTACCGCGACAAAAAGTATAGCCTATGTTCCTCCTTAGATAATGAGCTATCTGCCAGTGACAGTCCAGTTAAAATAGGTCTAGCCGTTTTGGAGATTAGACGCAACAAACATACAGACAAAATTTATAAAAAAATAATTTTTGTCATAAGTACCGTATAAACTTTCATATGCATTTAGTAGGTATAAAGCTGTTATTCTGATAAAGACACTTCAATTTAATTTATTTGTGTGTATGTATTCATGTATAGATATATTTTATAATTATTTATTTAGCAGTAGTAGTAGAGCCAATTAATGGAAATTCTCGTCCATGGTAAGAGGTAACACTATTACATAGGTACATTATTTCTATTATATTTCTGCTACGAGGAAGCAAGTTTCAGCTTGAAACTTCAGGCACATACTTGGCTAGATATAGGGAACAGGCTTCCTATCTGACTACACTTTCCCTCAGCCAGGCCAACATTAAAAGTCTACCTAGGTACATATAACAAAATGAGGGCAACTTTCACGTACCTGCTTACGTGAAAGTTGCCCTCATTTTGTAGGTGTGTGTTGTTAGGTAGGCAAGTTATCTACACACGTCACACGTGTTACCCTAATTTTTGACACGGTTTTATTACCTAAACATTTTCAGTGTTCATTAATGTTTCATGAAATTAGATCAAGTAAAACAGGGCTTCAGAAAGTTCGTTTCTTTTTTATTATTTGCCATGTTACAGGATGGCCTATAACATGGCAAATAATAAAAAAAAACTGAAACTTTTTACAGAATACGTGTTGCTCCATAGCAACACGTATTCTGTAAAAAGTTTCAACTGGCAACCTGTTACAGACAGGAAGACTGTCTGACCGACGGACTGACGGCGTATAGCCTTACTAATTGGGTACCAATAACTACCCCGTTGGCCTCGTGGCGTGGTCGCAAGTGCGACTGCTAAGTGTGGGGTTGATTCCCAGGTCGGCCCAAGTGTTATTTAATTTTTTTAGGAATTTCTTAGTAACAGCCCGGAGTTTAGAAGTTGACGGTGTGATACCGCCGTGTCTCGAAAAGCATGTTAAATGGTCCTGCGCCTGATCTCTCTCCAGTCGTGTCGGATTGCCGTTCCATCGGACTATGAGAGTGAGGGAAGAGTGAGTGCACATGTGCCTGCGCACACACTTTTGCAATATAATATTTCCCGCGCCGAAGGCTGGTCTCTGTTGATTGGCAGCCATGGTCAAAATACGGTCTGGAGGTCTTTAAATAACTAGGCACAAAACCTTAAAAGAGAAGATAAATTGAACTATTGTAACTTTTTTTAAATATTTACCCGCCTACTAAACCATAACAGTTACCTACGTCACAGCAATAAACAATAAAATCCCGAGATTTTCCAAAAGATTCTTCAAACGAAACAGTTAAAAAAAATCCCACTTTGATCGCCATGCCAGCGTTTGTTTTGGCGGCAAAACTTATTTTCGGTCACGTTTCACGGCTATTTTGTATTGCGAACATTCAGCCTGACTATCACAGAGTGCCTTGGGATTTGCGTATTTAAGTAAGTGGTACTACACGCACGGTATTCAGGATTTCAGGCATTTCAAAATTCCAGTGTCAATCTTTTCAGGTCAATTATTGCTACACGCAGTAAAAATTGCTTCTAAAACGCAGCAACAAGTAGATTAACCGCAACAGGCTATAAAAGCTTAAAGTTAATACAATTTTGACTAACAAAACTTTTATAGTAAAACATAATTGGTTTAAGTTTGTGTTTGAGACGATTTATTTGCTGAGTGGAAAAGCTACTAAAAGCTCCTGAGTGTAAATGATTGGCATGCTTACAGGTGGTTCTAAACATCCTTATTCTAACTTGAATATCAAACCTCAGGAATCAATATTTTTCTTCTTCGAGTGCTGGCAGGACAGTAGTTCAATTCAATTCAGTTGGAACAGAACATCGCTTTTATTGAATCAACAAAATTAACAATTTAAGCAGCCTGCCTTCTTGCTGCTAATCTGACTAACTTCTTGCTTCTAGTGTGGCTAAACATCACCACACTTTCAGCCTCCAGCCTGACCTTATAAACCACCCCATAAAAAGGCACCCACCATCTATATTTATCAACCGAGCTACATTAATAGCCCCGCGGCCTTGCCCCGCAACCTTGATGACGTCACCATGTCACACCCCTAGTTAACTAAAAGCTAATGTAATGACGCTTGTTATGACCACCTCTAGCTAATGACGGTGGATGATTGAAGGTTGGGACCTTGAGGAGAAGGTTCTACCTGACATCTGATGCGAGGTTGTTGTGAGACACTTGAGTTTGATGAAGTGTCTAGGTAGTTATCAATTTAATTTGTTTCAGGGTTATTCATATTAAATGTAGCTTTTAGGATCTCGTACCCAAAGAGTTCCAGCGGGACCCTACTACTAAGTCTTCGCTGTCCGTCTGTCTGTGAGCAGGCTGTTTGTCATGAACCGTAATAAGTAGGCAGTTCAAAATTTTCAAAGTATCTGTTTTGATTGCCGGTCATCATCATCTGCCTAATCTTTTCCCAACTACGTTGGGGTCGGCTTCCAGTCTAACCGGATGCAGCTGAGTACCAGTATTTTACATGGAGCGACTGCATTATCTGACCTCCACAACCCATTTACTGGGTAAAACGAAACCCCTTGGTAAGACTGGTTGTCTTTCGGGCTAATAAAAATAAACCAAAGTTAAAAATTAAAGGGGTTTCCATACAAGAAACGTGTTTTTTTAGGCGTATTTTGCCTTCGTGTGCGAGTCCGACTCGCACTGAGACGGTTTTTTTGCTTTTCACGCGGTTTTTTAAGACTTCCTCCACGCCTAGTTAACATAACGTTAATTCGAACGATGTTTTATGTCAAAGTCAAATCATTTATTTCAAGTAAGAGGCACTTTTAAACGTCAAAAGTTGTATTGAAAATACTTTTACTTAGTTTGAAGACTATTCATATTTATGGGTGATATTTCTTGTTCTTGACAAAATACTTTAGGATAGTTCTATACACTCCGCGACCTCGTGCTAGGCCCACTGAACGCTAATTGTAGTGGCCATAGGCAGGCGCGGATAAAGGTGGGGTTGCTGAATACCAGTATTTTACATAAAGCTACTTCCTATCTCACCTCCACGACCCAGTTACTGGGTAACACGATACCCCTTGGTAAGACTGATTATCAGACTTTTGGGCTACTGACGATCCGTAACGATTGCCAACAATTTACAAATGACGGAGGGTTTTTGATAATTATGTAAAGATGGTCACCCAGCCACAACGAACCGCGGTACGCTTACCGCGCTTAGGTCGATTGATCCGTGCGGCTTTTATTACTTAGCCACAACCCAGTAGGTACATTAACAGTAAACCATTTTAAAATTATACGTAAACGTGATCTCTAACCAAACCGCCCAGTAACAAATCTACCCCAGCAATAGTAACAACCCCTAATTTCCTTTCTATAAATTTCGCCACAGCACCAAGCTGTCACGCACGGGTTTCCCAAACGCCACACTACCATGGGTGGAAAATCCCATCGTTTGCGGCAATCATTACTTATGGTACGCTGGCGCCCCCTGCCGGATCGACCCGTGGATGACAGTATTAAATGTATTTGTGTATACCGTAATACAGGGACATTGCTAGTTCTGCGTCTGTAGGAAGTTTTTCTTTGCATCCACACTAATATAATGTTTGTAAGTGAGGATCTGGAACCTAATCTCCGAAACTCCTTATCCGATTTCAAAACTTCTTCCACTGAGAGAAAGTTCACAATAACCGAATGCCTCGGGATATATTTTATCGTAAACCGGCTATGTTGGCTTCCACTTGGTCAAAGTCGCGGGCTAAGGCCAAATAAAAAACCAAGACAGAGGGCTGTCAACAGCAAAGTGAAGCCGGTTTCGTAAACATGTGTGCACTTAGTGCGGTGTAGTTTGATTGTAAATGGTTGTAAATGTGTGCGTGTGAGCGTGTATGCACAGAGCGGAGGTGTAGTTTTGGCATGCTTCACTGTTTCTTTCTCAGCGCTCTGTCTTGGTTTTTTATTTGGTTTGAGGTCGCAGGCTGAAGCTAATCTAATTTTAAATGTTTGCTATAAATCGATATTTTCCTATAATTAGCCAAATGAGTTCTCATACAAAGCTATCGTTCCAAGAAAAAACATTTAAAAGACAATACGACATTATTTCAAGATTTTGCAAGTTTTAAAAGCTTTTTGAAAATCCTCTGATTCATCTCTGTTAAAAAAGTTTTCAATAAGAATAGCCTAGGTATTCATATTGTCCCTGTGTTTTTTTTATACAAGGTCAAATTAAATTAGCTAACGAAACTCCGCAGACGTGTTGGGTATTTATCTAAACATGATAAAAAAAATATATTGATTTGATGATATTTTTTGGGGTCATCCGCCAATAGTGTGTAGTCACTTAAAATATCACTTTGTTTTTTTTTTTGTTTAAACTTCGCAGAAGTGATGAGTATCGGTATCTCAATACGATAAAACAGATTTAATCAACTCACACCTCAAGTAACCACACTACCCGCGGGCATTTTCTGTCGTGTCGATATTCAAATATCGATACCCATTACGTCTGCGGTTTCGCTAGCTTTAATTTGACCCTGTAGACAATTAAACATCAACTGTTTTCCTTATCCATGGCATCACATATATTGCAATAGTTAGTAACATGTAAACAATTACGCCAGAGTCTGGCGGGCACAACACAACGGTTAAAAAGATTTACAATGAGAATAACAAAGAAATATAAACAGTTGCTGAATGATTGACAGTAGCAGTTGTAGGCTGCGCAGTATCAACGTTTATAACTTAGATTTATGTACAATTAAATGCGGATAACTGGGGAGTTTTATTTGTTGAGATTGGAATTAAAAATCAAAGAGTTAGAGCCGGTTTCGCTCTCAGCATAGCTAATAGGCAAAACCCTCAAACGCCATTTGTGATTGTTATAATAATGTTCAAAAAGTTATCCAGAGGGCCCCGACCAGGTAACATTCTCTCAGCGATAACGATGATGGAAAACTCAAAACATTACCGAAAGGTTATGTCAATCCTGTTGAAAATCGCTGTAGAAATACGCAAAATTTATACGTATTTCTACAGCGAGTTTAAACAGCGAATTGCGTAACAAACTATAAATCACAAGATGAATTATTTTGAAGGATTTTGCTAATCCATTGCTTCATAATGTTCCAAAAATGTGTCTGCTATACAATGTTAATAGCGCAATGAATATTATTATTATATTATTTCCGCAAGTACCCAAGAGTTATTAAACCTTACCAGAACCCCCAGAGGCAGTCTTTAGCATTATTATATGAAGGAGTTCAGGGGAACCCCCGCTGAAATACTATCTATTCCCAGAACCCGGGTACTTACTCAGATTACAAAACTATTAAGTAACAAAACGAACAAACTACGCACGGTTCGGTCTTGACCGTATTCTTTATATAGCGCACATAACAATCGTACGCACGTAAAGCGCGCAAAATGTCTGTTTATATGTGTTTCGCTTTGTACGAAACACCAGTTAATTATAAAATTTGTTAATTCCAAATATATTATGCGGCTTGTTTTTAACACAGAAAAGCTGTGTAACTCCAGTTTATAATATGGTGCATAGTTGCCAAATGCTCGCATAAGATGATATTATGAAGCAGACTCTGACCCTGCATGAATAAAATGGACAATTTATTTCAACTATTCTTGCTCATTATTAAATCATCATCTGCCTAGCCTTTTCCCAACTATGTTGGGGTCGGCTTCCAGTCTAACCGGATGCAGCTGAATACCAGTATTTTACATGAAGGGACTGCCTATCTGACCTCCACAACCCAGTTACTGGGTAATACGATACCCCTTGGTAAGACTGGTTGTCAGACTTTCGGGCTTCTGACTACCCGTAACGACTGTCAAAGATCCACGAATGACAGCCGGGACAAACGGCTTAACGTGCTTTCCGAGGCACGGGGGTCTCGATATGTAAATATGGTCACCCATCCACAGACCAACCGCGGCAAGCGTAACTTAACCTGATCGATCGACCTGTGCGGCTGTTATTATTTAGCCACGGGCCCCTCTTGCTCATTATTAAATATTTTTCATAAAAAACTTTAACAAACCTAATAGGGGTATTTTATCGTTTACAGATACCTATCTATGAATCAATCTGCCTAGATTTTTCCCAACTATGTTGGGGTCGGCTTCCATTCCAACCGGATGCAGCTGATACAGTAATATTTATTCATAAAAAAAACTTTAACAAACTATCCAATAGGGATATTACGGAGACGAGCGACCGATTTAGACACAGACAGACAAACAGAACGCCTGGCGAAATACATTTGATCATGAGAAAAGTTGGAAAAACAGATGTAAAGTTTTTGTGGAAAACTCAAACTTTTGATCATTACCATTTTGAACCGGTATAACTACAGGTGGACAAGGGCCTCCTCTCGGTGAGGGAGTGGCAGATGTCTTCGAATTTTTGGTTCTAGTACATGCTAGTTTCCTCACGATGTTTTCTTTCACTGTTTTGAGAGCAGTGGTGATGAAATAATTTACACAAAATAACCTGCTGGCTCCTGTGGCTTCGAGCCTATGATCTACATACATCTCGTAAGTCGCGGCCGCCACTGGGCCACCACTGCTCTAGTACTTAAAACAATAAAGCAATAAATCGGGAGTCGGGAAAATATTTTTAAAGGATTTTTTTTTTCAATTTGTTTGCAATTCCAAGACGCAAACTTCATGTTTCTTTACTAACTACTTAATATATGTAGGTACCTACCTAATCTATTGTGATTAGATCGAAGGATCCTGTATAACAAACTAAGGTTCTACACAAATATTGGTCTACAAAGACACAAAAGAGAAAATGAAAAACCAGTAGAAGGTACGCAAATTAGTGCGGGACGCATCTTTAGTTTAAAAAAAAGCCCAAAAAAATATTTTAAGGTAAAAATGCCAAATCATTACTTCCAAGGTTCCCTTTGTAATTTTGTATGTGCGCAGGAGTCCCGCGCAACAATGTCGCGTGTGTGGGCGCAGGTCAATAAACCCTATCAGCTCCCGATTTATAACGAAATGAGAAATGCGCTGAAAGTGTTACAGTGAACTGATATAATTTATATTTCAGTTAAAAAAATTAAGATTTTTATTTATAAGATTCGACGTTGAAGTTTTTATCTAGTGGAGACAATTTGGTCTATTTTATGTTGAAATAGACAGTGTGTTTGTGAAATTCGTTTCTGAATCTGAAGTGAAGTCGCTTCAGCGGTACCTAAGGTATTAGGTAGGTATTGGTTGTGGTTATTTTCTATGTCTTAGTTTTATGTAGATAGAGTTCTTTGAGCGATAAAAAAGTAGTGCCTACTCACCATCAGGTGCTGACAATTGACAGATATTTGTGAATGAGACGCAAACTAATATAATTTATTCGTGTTTTCAGAATCCGGAAATGGTTATCGTGTTTTGAAGTAAACCAAAAAAAAAACATCAGTCAATCAATTCAGCCTATCCCAGTCCACTGCAGGACTTAGGCCTGCCCCCCCGCCCCCTCAACAGATTTTGGCCTTCTATAAAAATAAACATGAATTGATTTTATAAGCTACGATACTTTAGTTACTTTTCCAGTAATTTTCTCTCTTTTCATTTTTACATTCTTTTAAAAACAGTTATGGCTTCTAACACTTCAAAGCCAGGTGTCCCCTACTGCGTAGGCAGGGAAAACCCAACGGTAATGGGTTCAATCGATTCCTTGTCTAGCCATCAGCGTGGTGCGTCTGGACCGGGAAACTAATATCCGAGCCATTTAATTTTCCCCTCATTTTATGTGATGTTTTTTTTAGATTATGTGAGCAGATGTAAGTTACATGGAGTGAGAAAGCTTATGGTGACTAAGCTGAAGCAAGCCAGTCAATGAAGGCAACGTCATCACCCTTATCCAATGGAATTAATTACTGGCCAAATATCAGTTGGATACGCATTAGAAATGTTAATATTCATCATTTTCAATGTAATTTTGGTATGAGTATGTTTTTGTTCCCAAAGATGGATTTATTTTATTTGAATATGAATGAGTAAACTTTATTGTATGTAACTGATGGTGGCTTAATGCCATGGAACCACGGGTAACGAGTGAATTTGTTTGGGGTCGGCTCAACATGTTAACGCAATGAGCAAAATTTTCAAACCAATTTCTAAACAGCACACGTTTTATTTTATACGAAAATTTAATTTTTCTTTAATATTATTTTGCTTTGCAGACATACGAAAAACTCTTCGATACATCAAAAGTGTATATTTACATATCTTATTGTTACCCATTTTATTCGTCATCATCGTGCATTTATCCCAAGTCGTTTATGTCTTCTTCTTCCAAACATCTGTACCTATCTATCAACCTTCTTATTGGTACTCACCCCCTTCCTCAGACATAGGCCCGATTCAAACTTTGTGGCAGCTCTGAAGGGCGGTATTCGCTGTGCAGCACCTTACCCCTCACCCCCACTGACAGCTGAAATTGTTACTGCGCATCGACTTGCCTCGTGTTCAGAGCCGCTATAAAGTTTGAATCGGGATGTAATATTGTCTCAATGCTTGGCAAGGTGAATGACTAAATAAATCCAGTCAATGTTATTTTCCCCACATATTTTGAAAGAAAACTTCAGCACTCTTGAAAGAACATAATATTTATCCGCATCGTTAGCAAAACTAATGACACATACTAAACTAATACTATAGTAAGTGATTGTTTTGGTCACTCACCGGCATGATGCAGCGCCGTCTCGAAGGGCGCCCTCTGCACTCGCTCCTTGCTCTCTGCCAACAAAGTATAAATACATGAGCCGGTGTGCCAACAGCTGATCGTCAACACAACACACCGATAGTAGCGTGTACGGATAAGGAAAATATTTTTAAATGTTATTACGATAAGTAGGTTTGTACAAAAACTATTACACGTCAAGCATATTTTAAAAACTAAATGAGGTCGGCGTTTCCTATCTGACTAATCTGAGAAGAAAAGCCGAAATAAAGTCAGAGGTCACATCTCTTGTAAAGTCCATACATAATCTTGATCAGAAAATGTTAAGACCATGTAGATTGGTGTCTGAAATCGTCTGTTGAGGAAAGAACCACACAGATTGAGTGGACCTGTCCAGTCAGTGCACGCATTTGTCAGTAGTTACGACAAATACGTAAACAAGACTGTGCTAAAATGAAACATCATACAAAGCACTAATATTATGTTTAATTCGTCGTCATGCTAACAGCTCTAAATCTTTATGATGATCTTGATGATTAGGTATGGGATAATGGGAATATTCTTTCACAAAAATAAAAAAGTGGGTTTATAAATTTCAATGCAGACAACTAATTTTATTTAAGCCACAACAGATTTTCAGCTCAGAGCACAGTATATCTGCAAAACAGTTATCGCGCATATATGTTCTACATTGAGTGATGTCTTATTTTAAAGACTTATCAGCCACTTTCTCGAAATGGGTTCTCAGTCATTATCATCTTTCTCAGTCAGTCAAAACGCATTTATACCAAAACAAAGTAAACGTAATAAAATTATATCGCAACGTTATCGGCTATAACAGTAAACAATGTAAAACGAAATCTTATAAATAAAACAGAACGTAAGGAGGCAGACGTAGAGTTAGTTTTATTTTTCACTAGTTGTTGCGACAGACATTACCTGTCCTTTCAATATAGTCTTGAGTTCATACAAAAATCCCATTGAAAAGAGCACTTTAAATTTTTCCTGAATTTTACAGTTTTCCAGGCAAGTTTTCCAATTTTGCTTTCCATGAAAACATAATTCGGACTGTTACAAGAAAATTTAAACAAAAGATAGCCAAATTGGTCCAGACGTGCTCAAGTGATGCCTGCAGCGAACAGCATTTTTTCTTTATATTAGATTTGTTAGTTTTCTACAAAATAATTCATCAAGTGGTGACAGACTACTAGCCAATCGCCTCTAAATCTAAAATAACCCACTTCTTTCCCGTAAACTGTACAATTTTGTTCTATTCGTGAGAGTTCAAGAAACTCTGAAAAGTAATTTATTTATAAATCTCCGTTTTTTCTCGACGGTAGAGAATTTCTTCTAAAAGTGCATTCATTGTTTTCATGTTGAACTGGGAGAGGTAAACAAAGAGTGTTTAATTTAGGCAATTATTGAAAGATACAGAGCAAATGATGTTCACCACCAAACTTGAAAATCATCTCAACATTTCCTGAAAACAGTTTCTACCTTCTTACTTGCTGGGGAGTTTGTTGCGCCACTTCTTCTCCCCAGCGAAAGCACTAGGAAGTGGTGAAGGGCGGCCGTTTTGGGGGACTGTCTTATGTAATTTTGACGTTCGAAAAGTGCTGATTCTCAGCCTAGTTTGAATAAATGACTTTTGATTTTGACTTAAAGTGTCATCTGCATACCTGAGTTCTGAATTTAAAACATTTCATAATGCAATATAGTGGGAGTTTTTTATTGACAACAGCATCCAATGCAACATTTTTTTTTTGTTAAATGTTAGAACTTTTCTCGTGTTTAGTTTATAAATTGCACTTTACTACGCCTGGGGTTTATTTATTATGTAATTTATTAAGTATATTATTAATTTATTATGCATATTACACTTCAATAAATAACTAAATAAATGGGAGCTGTCAAATGATAGAATTTTTTTGTTACGGTCTTCACTGCCACAATGATGAATCGTGAGAAAGCAGTGTTCCCTCAGTCATCACGGTTGGCAGACAGATTGGTGATCGCAGTACGTTGTTATTGGCAAAAAAGAAGCATTGCCCATTTCCTAACAAGGGAATCGAACGAACCTACCTTTAATAAATTAAGCCTAAGGCATAGACTTATAAAAAAAGATGGACTCCGCGCCACGCATGTCGAAAGTGAAGCTCCGTACCGATGTACGTGTGCGTGATTGACGCTGTCGTGGCCACGTAATGGCGGCCGGTCGGCATACTATGATGTAAATTGTAATGTGAGCGTGATGCGTGTTTGTACAAGCGGCCCCCGGCATACTTACTGTGCTTCACTTTCGATATGCGTGGCGCGGAGTCCATCTTTTTTTATAAGTCTATGGCCTAAAGATTAATAATTATACTTTTGAAGCCACACAATCTTCAATGTTAAAATTGCTTAATATTGTGAAACAAAAGTAATATTCAGTTAATTAGTCATAATTATATGTTTACGTATTATTTCATTAATAGTTTCAATGTTTTTGTTTGACACCTGATAACTATCGGTGAAAAGCCAACGGCCCCTGTAAAGAAATTGTCTAAAGAAATTGTCTATCTATATATATATATAATAACTATTATTACATCTATACAGCATGTATTAAAATGGTGGTCGAATTTAAGGGTAATTTAAGAGCGTTTACGACGTACGGCATTTCATACAAACTTTCAAGTCCTTGTTTTTTAAAATGAATGAACCGCTTTTAATGAAACTTCATAGGCATAAGCAGGATATAAAGGTCTAAAAAGCTAGTAAAGAACATTTTCGTAATGTCTTATTTAAAAAAAGATAACGGGAAATTTCTGTTTCTATGGAAAATTAAAAATCGATCTAATTTAACAGTATTAATTTTAAAATATTGTTTTTGGAATACATGCAAATTTTAACAAAATATTATCGCATTCGGATCAGGAGTTCTGAAGATTACCTACCCCCTACATACAAACATATAGTAGGTAGTACCTATATTAGTATAGTTAAAGTGTAGGAACGTTTATCCCTGACCCCAATATTGTGCAAAATCCGGCCTCAGGAACATTCTAAAACCTGTATGTAACATTTAACCTATATTTAGGTTATTTCTCTCCGCAACCCGTACCTAGGTAATGACGTCATGCAGTAGGTACTATTTTGAAACGTGATCCTTATCAATGACAACGAATCTAGGTTGAGGGATGCGTGAGTTCAATGTACTTTAACTGAAAAAGATCTGGGTTTTGGGGTAGGTAGATACAAGCTTTTACCCGTTTCACATGATTTATACGGTGAAGGAAAACATCGTGAAGGAAACCGGCCTGTCCTAGAACCAAAAATTCGTAGACATGTGACATCTGCCAACCCGCACTGGGCCCGCGTGGTAGATTACGGCCCACTCCCTCTGTCCGAGAGGAGGCCTGTGTCCCAGCAGTGGGAACATTATAGGCTGATTACGTAGGTATTGTCGACTGCACGTAGATGGTAGCACTTTGGCTTTGGGCTGGTCTAGCTTAGTGCGGAGTTTCAATAGAATGAGAGGCCAACTTATACCACTGACGAGGTGCCTACTGTACCAATTTACTTATTACACGTATTATGTAACTCATTACTAAACTTATATTGTTAACGGTAGTTGCTAAGAAAAAATGATAAGAACACAATAAAACTCTAGAAAGGAAGGTAAGTACTTAATTGGAAAACCATATTTTACGATTATTTGCGATTTTATAGGTTTACATTAGGTACTAGTTACTTGTGTAATAAATTAAACCGAAAACTTCAACGAGAGACGTTGTTTGACAAATCTACTTCTAGCCACTAACAGTATGCGGTGTGTGGGGTAACTGCGTAACACGGTGGCTTTTATTTTGACAGCTCAGCAACATTCATTCGACTATGATTCGAAGGTTGAAGCAACCAGCAGCGCCCCGCGGTTTCACCCGCATAAGTTTCGATCCCGTGGGAATATCGGGATAAAAAGTATCCTATGTCCTTTCCCGGGACTCAAACCATATTATAGTTGGATAAGCAATATCCTTCAAAATTATTTGATTGTGATTGATAATGTGTTGCGCAATAAGGGTGGGTCTCATGTGAATGCTTACCTATCCTAATTATTTCATGAACAAAACAAGGTACTTACAAAGTTTCACCTAAAATATTGATTTTGCCAATATAACCACTTTCCATATTAATTGCAACTGAGTATGAACCAACTCCTAAACCTTCAAGGATTACGAACGTGACGCAAAACAGCGTTATCAATGTTTTCATTAAACCCGACTTCACTAACAGGCGCAGCTTCAAGTACTAAATCATCCCGCCATAAAGCTCTCATGAAACAAAACATAAATTAAAAACAAACCAGTTAATTAACAAATGTTTGCACCACAAAGTCAAATGTTTGTTCTGAGCGGCATCGGTTTAATCCTAAATTAATCCTGTGACAAACATATCAACACCAATCAACTTTAATTGTAATCTATCTACACTGCACTACTTGCACCACCAAGAACAAAAAAAATCCAGACAGAACTGGTAAAATCCAGATTCGCCCGGTTCAAAGTGGTTCCAACGACATTGTGTGTGCGCGAATTGCTTTTATGTTTGATTGATTGATAAACAGATGATGATTGGTGATATCTGGTAATGATTAAATGTTGTCAGAATGAATTGGTGTTGTCTGCCTGTTATGGGAAGTGATAATATTGGTGATATGTCAATTAACTGGCGGGAAAAGTGCAATATTATTGAAGAGTTTCGTAAGACATAGGATACAAATAAAACGTTGGCCGAAACGTCCTTTTAACAAAATATATTTGTTACAGAGTTTATATATGTACTTATGAATAAAACCGGACAACCAGTCAATCAAAATCAATCTCGAGCATTGAACTTTATCTAAATGAACCATGTCCTACGACAGTATCGTCATCATAACAAAACAGCATAAGCATGATCAGTCTACAACTTAGCTGCTGAGACACAGGCATCCTCTCTGTGAGAGAGACTCTCATACACGTAACACAATAGGTTCCTAATAGGTAGCTACTTAAGTACTAAAAAGAATAACATTCATAGAAATGCAAAAAACAAAGAAACAATTAATAAATCTTTCCACTTTGTCTAGCCAGAAACTGCAGCAAAAACTTATGATGCAGGTTATATTGCGTAACAACTATGGATAGTTCCGTGAGTAAATGCACAGCCAATAAGACGAAGACATTATTGAACTTTATGAGGATTTTTTTCGAAAATCTCAACTGGTTACCTGGGTTTAAAATAAGGCAATCTATACTAATAATAAAGCTGAAGAGTTTGTTTGTTTGAACGCACTAATCTCTGAAACTACTAGACGGATTTGAAAAATAATAATTTTGTAGCCCAATTCCTGAGGAAGGCTATGCTACTTGATATCACGCTAGGACCCTTAGAAGCTGAGCAAAAACAAAGAAGTCGTAAAGAACGCCAAGAGAAAACGAAGTTATAGCGCGGGCAGGCGATGCGATGCGACGGGGTGGGTCGGGGAACAAGAAATATCACGCGGACGAAGTCGCGGGCAGAAGCTAGTAAATATTAAAATTGGTAAAATATTAATAGTATAATCAACACTACTCAGCCTACGCTTTTGAGAAAAACAGGTGTGATGTTTTATAATGTCCAAACATAGACTGATATGGTGAGAAAAAATTCAAGCCCAGTTCTGTCTGCATAATACCAGTATTTAGAAATATATCAGCTCGTATCGTGAGGCGGTCGAGTGGCCACGTTATTACCTGATAACTCGCAGTCTGCGTGCTGTCATGTGGCACTCACCTTGATACGCCGTCATTAACGCACTATTACCTACCTTTTTACGAGTACTTCCTATTTTCCCAAAATAAAGGGATTTTATCAGTCTTTGGGGGATAAGGTGGTAATTCACTCATAATCAGCCTATAATATAATATTCCCATTGCTGGGACAGGCCTCCTCTCTTCGAGAGTGAGAGAACTATAATCTACCACGCGTGCGGGTTGATAGATGGCACTTGTCTTCGAATGTTTGGTTCTGTCTGGGACATGCCGGTTTCCTCACGATGTTTTCCGTCACTGTTTTGAGAGCAGTGGTGATTAAAATACTTTTACTTTATTTACAAAAAGTATAGCGCCTGGCTGGGTTTCAACCCACGACAACACGTAAGTCGAGGCCACCACTGCATTCATTGCAGCGGATCAATTGGGTTTTATGTTTCATTCATGGTTTAGTCGGTTTTTGGACAGTCTGTTATAATATTATAACGAGAAAAGAAGTCTGGTAACCGTCGAAATCTCAGGATATTGGTGTTACCTGCTCCAGGTGTGGCGGAGGTAAAGAAAGACTGCTGTTACCTAACCTTACCTTCCAGAAATGGTTACAGCCGCAAATGGCAATAGATTTGTCGATTTTTGATTTGAAAACATCTCATGTGCTTGTGAT
Organism: Gortyna flavago; assembly: GCA_963669345.1. NCBI lineage: Eukaryota > Metazoa > Arthropoda > Insecta > Lepidoptera > Noctuidae > Gortyna > Gortyna flavago. The sequence goes on from OY770135.1 coordinate 1,454,765, forward strand.
TTCATTGATACGCATACTCTTCAAACCTGAACAAAATCCTGTTTGGTACTTATACCTGTGGTTGTTATCATTATCTATTGCCATTTGCTGCGGCTGTAAACATTTCTTGAAGGTAAGGTTATTGACAGCGGTTTTTACATAACAAGAACCCTCCGTGGCTCGGAAAGCAAATTAAGCCGTTGGTCCCGGCTGTCATTCGTGGAGCTTTGACAGTTGTTACGGGTCGTCAAAAGCCCGACAGTCTGACAACCAGTATACCAATACACAAATCTATCAACATTTTACAGTTCGACCTTTTTATTATGTCAATCGGTGATTCAACTTTTTGTTTATAACATTTAGCGAGAGGTTACGTAAACATTACCTATTTGTTTATTTGTTCGGTGTCGACGTTCGGGGCACTTTCAGATAGACAGACGGTTTAATGACAGGGTTATTAGAAGGTATTGTGTTATAATTAAGTTATGAGGTCAGAGCCAACTGTTTTTGTTTCGTCTTATTCTGCAGTTTTGGGAATTGATCTTTATCAATGTGCAAGTTCTTATTTTATTTTCAGCCTAGCCAAAAAATACCAAAGTTCAGCAGTGCAGGTAGCACTGCTGAACTTTGGTATTTTTTTGTTACCAGTACCTACAAAGAAATTTGAAACTGTTAGGTAGCTTCTTCTGCCCATAGAAATGTAAAAAACAGCTTCTGCCCCTCACACTGACACTGACTGACACTGGCTGACTAATTTTATAAGTAGACTTATGACATAGAAAGAAATAAATTAAATAAAATTTGTTTATACCTCCTGCACAAATAAAATGCAAAAAAAAAGACGAAGTAGCCAAAAGCCACAACGCCAAGATACAAAGAATGGATGTAGATTGAGAGAGGAAACAGAGAACAATCAATGTTGCAAGTTGAAAACATGAGAACGAAAAGATCTAACTGCCATGCCTATGAGATTCAAAAATATTATTATCTTATTATTATATCACCAAACGGTTTGTCGACTCTCAGAGGGCTGGCCTATTTCTTGGCCAAAGAATTAACATCGCCATACAACGTGGCAATGCTTTTTTTTGCTGGCTGGGTAGTCATCAAATGACCCTTTCTGATCTGGGTGGAGCGGAAGGGAGTGACTCTTACTGACTAAACCCCATCCGTGTTGCTTCCGTAGCCCTTTATGTTCCGGGGTAGCGGTAACCCTTTCAGACAATCTCGCTGTCCAACGTGGCAATGCTGCCAGCCTTTTTTGACAGCGATGCGGACGAATGTTTTGATACCCTATGATTCTTTTACTTAATTTTTCATATAAATGTACATATTATTATTTTAAATGTTAGCTTATATTATGTAAATATTATCATGATATGAATAAAACATTAAATACATTATAATATGTAAAACATTAACAATTTTTTTCGGAAATCGTGTTATCGATGTAATATCACAATTCACAAGTCATTGAACCAGCCCTTTGACGTCACTACATTATTCCCTTCATCGTCTAATCTACCTTTATAACTTCCTAGAATAAAGGAGATAACAAAATCTATAATATAAAAATGAATAGCTATATGTGTTGCTAAGCGCAAATCTCGAGAGCACCCTGATGCGTAACGCACTATCAATCGTAATCAGAATCATTTTGAAGGATATTGCTAATCCATTGCTTCTTATGATCGAAAAATTTGTCAGCTCGATAACGTAAATAACGCAACAAATGTTGTTCAACTGTCAAAATGAAAGGCATTCCTACTGTTAGTGCTACGCAATTACTCTGCAGAGATACTTTGTATTTATAACAACCCTTTCAGCAGCAGTTAAGGCGCAGATATACGACTTCTAATGATTTTAAATTCAACATCACGTCTAATCGACCGGACTGATTTCTTTGAAGAAAATAATTGTTATACTAGACCATTTGCTTCGTAATTTGATATGTGAATATTTGCAATTATATTTTTTTAACATAGTGTAATTAATTTGTAAAGTAATGTCTACCGCGGACATAAAAACGATAATCACGCAAACACTATCGGGTGTATTTTCATAAAACTTTCACCATGTAAAAGACAATTTGATTCCCCGAATTTTAGTATACGGTTTTTATTGATTGTTTCATATTTTGCAATAAATTACCAGCGTTGTGTCATCGCGCTTCTCTTTCTTTTCTATGCAGTCCGATAGTGACCGCGTTTTAGGTCATGTAGTCGCCTTAAAATACAATTTAAAAAAATTACTTCAGCAAGGTTAGAATTTAATGACTACACATTTGGCGAATGTTACTCACTAGTCGAAAAACTGACAACAGTCAATCATGACGTCTCTGGTCAATTCCTAAAGACAACAACTCCTAGATCTAAAGGTCGGGTTCAAAGAACATCACTGTTCCAATCCCTCAACAAATGAATCGCCAACAGAATGCTGTGAAACTGGGCCGTCAGTCGGCACCTTTACTAGACGATAACCGGCTGATACAGTCTATTATTATTCCCATTTCCATAACAGCGTGAAAACAAACAATTATAATCTCCTAGCTCTATTCACCAGGTTATTAATCCAAAATACTGCCATGAGGCATTAACGCGTAATATGACTCTAAAAGAATGTAAGTAATGAAATTCCCTCAGTTCATAATTACACTTTTCTATACCATGAAGAAAAACCCTGACAAAGTGCTGGCTTTCCGAACAATATGATGTACACCTAAAAAAATAAAAAAACACCTGAACCTTTTGAAGATAGGGCAGATGGTTTTTTGTGAAACTGTACTCTGATTAATCAAATTAATCAGATGGAAACTTGTTTATTACCAATGGACTCTTTCAAAACTAAGAGGATTATTGTAGCATCATCATCTGCCTAGTCTTTTTCCCAATTATGTTGGAGTAGGCTTCCAGTCTAACCGGATGCAGCTGTACTTTGCATACCAGTATTTTACATGATCTGACCGCCACAACCCAATTATCTACTGGGTAATACGATACCCCTTGGTAAGACTGGTAGTCAGACTTTCGGGCTTCTGAGGACCCGTAACGACTGTCAAAGATCCATGAATGACAGCCGGGACCAACGGCTTAACGTGCTTTCCGAGACACGCACGTATGTAAAGACGGTCACCCATCCACGGACCGACCGCGGCAAGTGTAGCTTAACCTGATAGATCGACCCTTGCGATGAAAGTCTGACAAACAGTCTTACCAAAGGATATCGTATTACCGAATAACTGGTTTGTGGAGGTCAGATAAGCAGTAGCTCCATGTAAAATACTGGTATTCAGCTGCATCCGGTCAGACTGGAAGCCGACCCCAAGATAGTTGTGAAAAGGTTAGGCAGGTGATGATGATCTTGTTAAACTAAAATCCAAACCCGATTCTTTTAAACATAATTTAATATTCTCCAGTACAGCAACATTTTCTATGACGTGATCAACCTGTTGATATAATGACGTTATATTTTTACCCTAATCCCCAAAACAGCGTGAAAACAATCAATTAACAGGACGGTTCAATAAAGAAAGCGGTGTGGCGGCCATGTCAGTGCGCTCTCTATTTATAACTAACGACCAACACGGAGGGCTCACACGTGTTTATTTACTTGGATGATAGCTTTTGTACCTGTTGGTGGAAATTATAGGGATGTTTGTTTAACAAAAGTTGCAGAAAGTAGATTCATAGGTTGATGGTTGGCTATGGCAAGGGAATGCAATCTCTATCAAAAAAAGGCTTGAAATCTCGAGACCATTTTCCATAATCAATCTCCGTTCCGAAATCTCTAAAAAATTAATAATGCCTATGTAATTGCTGAGGGAGTTCTCAAATAGGCAATCTCGGCACCAGACTTAGCACGAGAGATTTCGAGTTGCCAATGTATATTTATGGCTCTACAGTGGGATCACCTCTTAAACGATTCTCCGTTTTAATTCTAAATTAGTCAGGTGAGAAATAAGCAAGCGAGCATTACCGTAACTAATTATCAATTAATTTTTCAGAAAGTTCCCTTTGGAGAAAGATAAAAACTGTCAAGAAAAGGAGGATGCCAGCAAATAAGCTGGTATCTGCAACCTAACATAGTCAAAAAAATAAACGCAAAGGGAATCAGAAGATTAACCTAATACCCAGAAAACTAATTTAATGTGTGCAAAGCCTGTTAATTCAAGCATTTTTCCTGACAACTAATATCTTATTTTACATTAAAAAATAGAATTAACGAATTGATGTTCATCAAAGTGTACACTTCAAAAATATATTATCATTACACATTTAATTATTGCCCATGCATTTTTAAACATTTTATTAAAAACACTTTTTAGTGAGTGAGTTTGTAATTTATCTAAGTTACAATAGCCTAACGTCAACTGCTCATCACCTTTTACAAAATATTGCTTTTCCCGATGCTGGGACATTAATTGTTGAGGAGTTCTCCTGGTTCTTACCAGGAGAACTCCTCAACAACCACTCACCATAAGCATTGTGACGAGCATAAATTGCTTAGCAACCATATTAAAGTAATCGAATCGCAATCCGTGAAATATTTATCATTAAGTAGTTCCTAGCGCCGTCTGTGGTCTTCATCATCAGCTCCACTTTACCAAATGATGATTTCCGAGAGCAAATGCTCAAGTTACTCTAAAAAATATCCAAATCGCTATAGGTTTGCCAATAAAATTTGAGGGTTTCCCTCGATTTCCCTGCGACCCCATCATCAGATCCTGACCTGAAGTTATTTATAGTGAAAGTTATTTCATAATTTTGAGTTAATTTCCTTTTGAAGTCGATTAATTTTTTTTAATTCCTTTTTTATGAAATGTTTTTTCATAAAAAAGGAATTTAAAAAAAATTATTGCCTTTTGTCCTTTTTTATTATTACATAATCAGCCTATAATGTTCCCTCTGCTGGGACACAGGCCTCCTCTCAGTGAGAGGGAATGGGCCGTAATCTACCACGCGGGCCCAGTGCAGGTTGGTAGATGTCACATGTCGTCGAATTTTTGGTTCTAGGACATGCCGGTTTCCTCACGATGTTTTCCTTCACCGTTTTGATAGCAGCAGTGGTGATGCAATAATTTACACAAAATAAAGCGCCTGTTTCTGTTCGAACCTACGACCTACAAACCCGTAAGCTGCGGCCGTAAAATGTTCACGTCTGATTTAATTGCAAACCTGAATATCAGAACCACAAAAGGCAGATTCCCACGTACGCAGGATCATTTCCTGTTTTAGTATAAATATTTGTATGATCTACTAAGATGTATTTCCGATTCACAATGTGTTTGTGTATATTGGCACTCGAGCCAGTGGCTACTAACTGCTAACCCTTTCGACGAAGCGGTTATATTATGTTTATTAAGAGTATCAATCTTTCATCGGTGACGTCACTATGAAAACGCTGGTTTGCCTCGATTGTAGTGGTTACTGATTGATTTGTGGGTATTTTATTGTTATCTTTGGAATTTTTCATCACAAATATTTTTTACAATGATCGGTTGAGGTTCTTGTGTACAAGTATTTTATACCATTCAGCCTGTAAAAGACCACGGTATCTGATTAGATATTAAGATGCTGCGGTTTTGCCGCAAATTGCGGTAATGCCTAATAGGAAGGTATCAAAATGAATGCACAAAAAGCTGAATTCGAAAATATAATTATAATATTCTTTAGACATTACAAAAAAGGTAACATAAATGTAAAAAATAAAAAGGTTTCTGCTTCTGTTTGCACTGAAAAGGTCAAAAGGCTGAAACTTGATTGAATTTTATATCAATCATTAATACGTAATAGGCATATTCGCGTTCGGGTGTCCTCGGGACCCACACTTACCGGGAAACCGTCATACCTACCAATAGGAACCCATAATATGTGGTTCTGATTCCCGACTGGATATACAGTTTTATTTATCTGGCTGAAAAATAAATCTATGTAATATCTTTGCACACACAACATACTTTTACTGAATGCGTCCGGACGAAAGGGATCGACGACTGAACTGTCAACTGACAACGGATATTATGAGCTCTGCGGTGACGAAAGTCTCGTGTCTTAGTGATAAGCTGTTTTCGAGCAAGAAGTAGAAGACAAACAAAAACTTTCTTTTGTTGTATGTTACAAAATATTATAAATAAGTAATTGTTACATGTTTAACTAATCCAATCGTATGATTCATAGCAATCATAGTGCATAATAGGATTACAATTATATGTTATTACTAGCTGCTCCCCGCGGTTTCACCCGCGTAAGTTTCGATTCCAAAAAAATCTGGAGAGGGCCACCGTATCTCTTAGGAGTATGAAAAATAAATAGTAGCCGATTCTCAGACCTACTGAATATGCATATAAAATTTCATAAAAATCGGTCAAGTCGTTTCGGAGGAGTATGGTAACTAACATTGTGACACGAGAATTTTATATATTAGAAGATTTTGTTGTTGTTTTAGGATTTTATTTATTTACTAGCTTTTGTAACGTGCCACTACGTTAAATATATGTATATTTTTAAGAGGGTACCGTGTGCAGTAAAGCTACCTACTATTATATACACCTTCGGAGCTTACAGGCGTGATGTTATGTTTAAATGTATGTCTATAGAAAACAAATCACAAGAACAAGATTGTGACCATATGTCCATAGGAACATTATTATAGTCTGTTTATACCTCATGGCCTTCAAGAAATACCATAACGGACCGACACGCCATCAATTTTCATTTTCTCGCAGCAAATCAATTAGGAAATTAATTTGTAACAGGAAAACACAGATAGAAAATAGTTTTTCCAGCTATAATAGACATATTCTTTATTTTATTAAAAATATTTATAAAAGTAACTGTATCACCTACTTGCGTATCAATGAGAAATAATGTGTGGAAAGAAAAAAAAACCACTGCTCTGCAAATATTCATTTTAAGTGTGCGTGTAATGTTTTTTTAATCTTAATTAAGTTACTAAAGAGACTGTAAAAAAATTTACTACTCAGCACACTCACAAAATCGTTTAAAAGTAGTTGCAAGATCGGTGTTTGGATACCAAATAGCGTGTTCGATAGTACCTACTTATGTATGAAAATAAACATAAATGTGGATACCAAAATTTTAATTTAAAACTACATGTCAGTGAGAGAGGATGTGAAGATCTAAGAACAACACAGATTTCTGTCATGTCCGTCTCTTTCTTTAAAAGATATTATAAGATACCTAGATAAAGGTGGATCTAACTGTATCAGTCCTCAAATTATTGATGACATGAAGACAGTTGATCATGAAACAAGCACCAACGCTGCTACATTATGTTTATGAACACTTTTGACAACACACAATTGACGTGTAATAGTGTATTGACGTGTAAAAGTGTTTATACAGACCTACTTACAGAAAATAAATCATTTATCGTTTATCATTTAACATCAATTTGGTAGACAAGCTTAAAAACTAGTCAAACATTTGGAAGAACAATATTATTATTTTAGAGACTAGGGACCTTTAAAGACACTTTTCTTCACCCATTCACTGTACGCCTAAACAAAAGATTATTTCATTATCTATGCCAAGACACACAGATGGGTCCTCAAAGTAATTAATAATTTTCTATTTTTAGGCAAAGTATGATTCATGTAAGTTGTCTTATCTCTAGCTTTCATAAAGAGTTGTCACATCCTACAGATTCTCTTTCTTGCTATCACAGAAGAATGTGCTTTATAGCAGATTTCTGTGAAATTCGGAACACAGGCAGACCATGGTCTGGGTTAGTAGTTAGGACATAGGATATTTTTTATCCTGTAGTCAACGTACCTTCTGCGGTGCCCGTGGGATAATTTCCGACCTCCACGCGGACGAAACCGCGGGCAAAAGCTAGTCTTCTATATCTACCTTTTGCACATACCTAATCCTATATAGACATTTTTCACTAGTTTTCACCACACCCACGGTAGCGTGAGGGTGGTCTCACTACCTGGTTACACCATAAGCCAAATATACATAAATATTTATTCAGACGTATTTTCATCCATCAGAAACGAATAACATTACTATTACGAGTGATCAGAGTCTTCTAATGCTAACGTGCCAAAGGTTAATATTACTTGGATGTCTGCCCACCCCACCAGGAAAAAAACGGCGCGTGATAAATAAACAACAAACAATGAGAGAATAAAATAATAACGAAGAAATTTAAAAATAATACATCGAGTTGATAATAAGGTTACGATAATAACTGTCGCATTTTAATTTATTATTGTGTTCATTAGTACCTATTTTAGTTACATAATAAGAGTTTTAAAAACAATAAGACAACATCTTTAGAACACTTTGCAAGTATAGAAATAACTCTATTATGAAAATATTCATAACTAGACACCATAATATTGGCTCGCAAGCGTCTTTGTGAACAAAACAAAATATACTAGAACATTCTAGAATGTGATTTATATTTTTAAATTACAAAAAAAAATCAACATTTTTGCAGTAATTTAAGAGGTTATCCTCAAGCCTCAACCTACACACACTCACAACCAGTACTAATTATAATACCTGTTTTTCTCTATTTAATTTGATTATAAAAACTGATAAATAAAACAAGCTGCAAGTCATAGATATAGTATATACATACTGTAAATATTGACCTTTATAACAATTAAGACAAAAGGCTGTTACTGTTACACTAAAAGATTGTCAAGGGAGTGTCCCTTGGACTCCTTAATCAATTGACTAATCTATGACGTCAGACTTCTGCAGCCATTTTCAAGACGATTGGTCTGATCAATCTGACTTTGAAATATTTTTCAGGGAGACCAAGTGTCGCATAAACATCAATGAATAACGAATTTTTATTCCTGAAAAAAAAAAACTGAACGGAAAATTTTCGAACGAGGAAAATTACACATCGTGTTCGGATAAAAACGTAGTTTTGCATGCTTCTGCTCAGATTTTTGTACCTTAGCCAAGGCTATAGACTGATTATGATGATTATAATATCAATTATAAAATTAAAAAAATATAAAAAATCTAAACTCACCTCCGTGCTCCTCCATAATTAAAAATATTTACTAACACTAAGAAAAAGTTCCTAAAACTAATATCACACGAAACAAAAATCGTTTATCGACAAAATCACCGACTCCACCACTTATAGTCTGTATAATTGATCACCACTCTTTATAATAATCACCAGTTTTGAATTTATCCCATTTGTTTGAGGGATTTTTTAAGTTTTTTAGTACTGGATTTTTAATTTGACTCGCGTGCGGTAGTTCGGCGGCATTTGTTTGCGTGCGACTGTACTCTGCTGCGTTCAGGGCGGTACTGTCCTGTCCAAGTCCACTGAACATTTGAAAAAACCGTTCAGCGCTGAACGTGTTGAAAGACAGCGCGACTGAGTCAAGTTCAGAGTCGACTCGATGGTAGACTCCTGAAATTGATGCGCGATTGTCGCTGTTTGTGTTGAGTTTTAGTTTATATATTTTAAGTTTGCTATTCCAACTTCAATAAATGATGAATTAACATGGTTCAAGGTAGATTTGAATCATGATCCTGAAAAAATATCTGCGATGTTTAGTCATAGAATATAGGTCATCACCATAATTCTCCTGTCCTTGTCCCAATTTATTTGTGCTCGGCGCAACATGTCCTTTTCTTCCACACTTCTCTATTAGTCGTCATCTCGGTAGTCACCCCCTTTCTAACCATATCATCATTCACACAGTCCATCCATCGTTTCTTAGGTCTTCCCGTACTCTTATAACCATCGACATTTCGTATACATATTTAACTTAGGTAGGTAGTTTCCTCACGACATTTTGCTCATTCCTCCATAACGTATCACATACACACATCAAAAGTGTCTAGGGATCAACATATATTTTAGCAATAACTTTTCTCCTGATTGATATTAATTAAAATTTTCTTTAAGGATTCATCAAATAAAGTGTTTTCGTTTGTCACAGTAACGATAAACCAAGTCACCTTTGCATTAATAAAGAAATTTGCCATTTTCCTAATAAAGGGATTTTTGACATTTGAACCACTAACACAAAAGTTCGAAAAAAAGACTGAAATAACAGTTTTCTTTAAAATTTTATTGGGTAACTTAAACAATTAATAATCCGTGTTTCTACCGCGAACACTAACAACACAAGAACATCGGTTTGGCATACTCAAAATGAGTTCATCCAAATCACGCTGTGGAATGGCCGCCCATGTTCGTTGCAACAACAAAAAAAGGTCTTCTTGCGACTGGATACCCTCCATATTCAGCAGAGCTCTTCTCTGTAGCATATCCCATGCATGCTCAATCGGGTTCAAGTCTGGCGACTGAGCAGGCCAGGGCAGGACATTGATGTTAGCTGCGGCGAGAGTCTGTCTTACAACTCTTGCGGTGTGCGGTCGTGCATTATTATGCATTAACTGAAATAAGGGACCGATTTGCACTTGTAGAGGAACGATGACGTCTGATACAATCGTCTCAGCATAAATTTGAGCGTTGAGGTTGCCTCTGATCCAAATCAACTCAGTTCTTCCGCCGATCCAAATACCCGCCCATACCATGATGGTTCCACCACTATAAGGATGGACTTCCTGGCAGGATTTTAATCGCTGTTGGCGTCCAGGGGTTCTCCAGTGTCGTATACGTCTTGTATCCGGTCTCATACCAAAACGAGACTCATCAGAAAAGCACACGAAACGCCATTGTTCTTCTGCCCAATTTCTGTGTTCAAGAGCCCATTGATATCGAATCCTACGATTGTGCATTGCTATAGGTGGTACCCGTAGCGGTCTTCGGGAATGAAGGTTCACTTCATGCAAGCGGTTTCTGACTGTTTGGTCGCTAATTAAGTTCCCTGAAGAGTGATGAAGCCTCACGGCTAACATCATGGCGGTTATTGTTGGAGCTCTTCGAGTTAAGATTTGAATGTATCGGTCTTGTCTCCGTGTGGTGCAGCGATACCGTCCTCCATGGCGCTCAGCCACGGTACCAGTGCTTCGGTAACGTGTCCAAAGTCGACTGATAACACTCTGACTTGTATTCAGAGCTAAAGCCACAGTACGTTGCCGGGAACCAGCTTCTATCATTCCCACGGCTCTGAGCATTTCTTCCCTGCTTAAATGACGTCGCCGCTCCATAATAACGTTGGTTTTAATCAGTAGTAGGGAAACAGTAGCACTAATAATGTCTTCAATGCGTTGTATGTTTTTATAGGGAAAATATTGACAGCTGATTTTCATCTTTTACTCGAATTTGATTCACAGTTCCTGATTCAAATTATGAAATGCACCAAAAAGGATCCATATAAATTTATAAAATCATAAATTTATTACAAAGCCACATCTCAATCTCAAGAAATCCGCATAAAAATGCTTGATCCCTAGACACTTTTGATGTGTGTACTATGACATATTTTTTGAAATTAATAACGTGACTGTTTCTAAAACATTATAATGAAAACCGTTCCTGAAAGCCAAATCAAGCTTCAAAAACTTTTATTTATTTAATAATAACCAACTTATATTGTTGTTGGCACCACATACAAGTTATTAGTCAATATTATAAGAAAATAGTAATGTAAAAACTAAACAAAATTTTATGAAATTAAACAAAATTGGCCAAAATTAGATATTATTAAATAATGTTAGATATAATTAGGATAAATTGGAATAGAAATATTAATAACACTATTTTATTTTATTTATTTACTCCACGCAGATTGTAGTTTGAGGTACTTGAGTTTTTCTTATCAGTTAATCTACTGTAACATTTTGTACCCAAGTACTAGATGATGATGTCATTCTCATTAGTATGAAAACGATTTTCCTTCATTTCTATACTTTCTCCATATACAACAAGACGAACTCAGCGCACTAATTATTATGCGACCTTCACCTATTTAGCAATCAGCTGATAATAAACTGCTTTTAATAAAATATTTTTAGTACCTACCTATTCCTTGTACTTATGAGAAAATTAACATATGAAGCAGTTCTGTGTCTAAATAATTAACTGAATGATGGACGTCATCACAGTCAGCTCAAACTCAAAAGCATTTATATCAAATAAACCAATTACAGGCACTTTTAAATTGTTAAGGGTTTGGTCAGTCAGAAAGATAGAGCCAGTAGCCCAACAGAGCAGAGCAGAGCAGAGCTAGTTGCCCATTCCAAAGCGTAGTAGGTACCTATGGAGAAGAACAGACACGAAACTTTACGGACAATCTTTTATATCATAAATGATGAAATTATACATCTGAGAACGATGTAGAAAGACGTGCACTTTACAAGCGTCCGCATAATAAAAATAATAAAACAAACGAAGAATTAAAGACGTATCAGTAAATGGTAGCTTTATAGTACCTAGGTATAAAGTGCTCACACGCTATGCAATTATTCAATACTAAGAAAGTAAATTTACAGAATCCAAATATAGTATTTTAATCTTCAGCAGCTCCAACAATATTTTCGATTGCTAATCAATTAGTTTATGCGCCCTTGTGGAGCAGGACAGCATTTTTTGTCAGTGATGTTATCCCAAAACATATAATATGCCTGCCAGCATAATGTGCGTTTTATACAATATTTAAACTTCGTTTCGTTCAGTTGGATTATGTGGGGAGGTATTTTATTGTCACATTTTAAACAGTACCCCATGAAGGGTGAGTCTACTTTAGCCAGTCTGAAACCTGGTTGAACTAATTGGTTCAGTGTAAATTATATCCCAAACATAAATAAATTAATTAATTAATAATAATAACTAATATAATTGGTTTTTATTTTTCCATTGAAACGCCCGTGCGGTCAAGGCACTATTGACATAGGCAGAACTGTCGAAATCGGCACTGAAAACAGAAAAAAGACATCGCACTATAAATGACAGATATAAGTTTATAGGATGCGTTTCTAAGAAAAACTGAAACAGCGGGTTGAAGTTTGTAATAGAAAACACTAGTAATAAAACACTAGTAATAAAATACTTAAATCCTTTTCTGCGCCTTCAAAGGGCGACAGGTCTTCGTAGGCTTTTCATAAAGGGATACTACTTTTGTTCATGTTCACCTGTTGCAACCACAACATCGACTGTAGAAAGAGCTTTGAACTCTTTGAAATGCTGGCAGCTTGCCAACTGTTACGTAGTTAGTTGACCTTCTAAACTTGTTGCTTTCATACCTAATATGCTAAACTACTCCATTATCCCGTAAGGTTCCACTTCTCACCATTAAAACTAAATAAAAGACCGAAAAAGTGTAATTTAACAGCCACCACGAGTGGTGATACTCGATCGTACCCTGGGCAGTCAGTCCTGACTGGACAATATTTTTACTACGGCGTAGCTAATGGTAATTCGACTAAAATACTTCGTGCTGAGTGCGAAGAACCTCTCAGGACTTTTATTTCATACTAGTGAAATCAATGTAGTAGGCAGACAAATTGGTGATCAAACCTTGCAGGTAAAAGAACACTACTGCCGATGCTCTCGCTGTCAGCCCTTAGTCACACTAGTGGCCTCATAATACGATGCATGAAAACGAAAAAATCTAATCTAATTAGTTTCCCTTAACTACCAAATCTTGATAACTATAACCACTATCTCAGATCCCATAAACCTTGCTATAGTGTCCCATATCAGTATACCACGTCCAAAGCCAAGGCCACACGACTGGGGCCTGGCGATGGCGGGGCGAAGGGGGAGAGGAGGGACTAGAGTCAACATTTGTAGCTATGTCATCTGACCTCACCACCCCCTGGGGTTGCTACATGAAGCATTTACCCTTTAATCTGGGTAGGCTAAAGCTTTTAAACAGTAACGTTTTTCAGAAAAAATATATTTAATTAATAATGAATTTAAAATTGTTTGAAACAAGTGACACTGATAAGTATAGGGAAGGCTAGGCTTACCGATCTACCAGGTTAAGTTGCACCTAATGAATAATTCCCTGAGTCCCAATCATAGATATCCGTGGTTCTAATGGAGTTGTGTATCCACCTCTGCTCACCTCTTCGGGGAAAAAAACATGATATTATAATATCTTACTAAATTCGCTCCATCCACTTCTGACCTCCATTAATCTGAATATACTGCAATCTAACGTTAGTAATAGAAGATCTTGGAAAATGTTTCTTCAAGGAAGTTCTACTACCACTTCAATTTCATTTGATAACAGTTCCTATCTGCCAAGCCTTTTTTTCCAACTATGTTGAGTTTGGCTTCCAGAACTGAATACCAGTATTTTACCTACATAGAGTGACTGCATATCTGACCTCCACAACCCAGTTACTGGGTAACACAATACCCCTCGGTAAGACTGGTTGTTAGACTTTTTGGGCTTCTGACTACCCGTAAAAACAAAAACTCTCAAAGATCTACAAATGACAGCCGGCACCAACGGTTTAACATGCTTTATGCTTTATGCGGTATGTTATGAATGGTCACCTACCCACGGACTGACCTCAGGAAGCCTAGCTTAACCTTCGATTGTCCCGTACGGCTTTTATTATTTATTCTGTGGTTACATTTTAACCCACATCTGGCCACCCTACCCCACATGACATCCATCGAGCCTCTGTTTGTCCAGCTCGTTTGGCTGACTGCGGGCCCCCACCACCACAGATCTTTACGACCACCACCACCGGCCTTCCCGGAATATCTCCCTAACTAGCTCTAGGTTTATTACTTAGTAATAAGGCTTATAGAAGGACTACTTTCTACTTTTAGAATTAGCTGCGATTCTATGTAAGTATTTAATGTAGGAGGAAGGGGGGGAGCAGCTGCAGTGTTGGCCCAGTGGTAACTGCCGCGACTTACGAGTTGCAGGTCGCAGGTTCAAACCCAGACAGGCATTTTACTTTGTGCAAATTATTTCATCACCACTGCTCTTACAACGGTAAAGGAAAACATCGTGAGGAAAATTGGAAGACATGATTTTATTTTTATCTATTTACTAGCTGCGCCCCGCTGTTTGACCCGCATAAAGTGTCGATCCCGTAGGAATATCGGGATAAAAAGTAGCCTATATGTTAATCCAGAGTGTCAGCTAACTCCATACAAAATTTTATCAAAATTGGTCCCACCGTTTAACACACACACACCACACACACACACACACACACACACACACACACACACACACACACACACACACACACACACACACACACACACACACACACACACATATATTAGTGTGATTAATAAGTAACTTATATGAACAGTTTGCACCACACATAGAAGTTGGTGTGACATCATCACACATACAAGCACGTTACTTTGACATCTACCAACTCGAACTGGAGGATTACGGCTCACTAACTTTCGCCGAGAGGAGGCCTGTGTCCCAGCAGTGGGAACATTATAGGCTGACTATGCCATGTTCATACATTCACTGACAGACAACGCACAGTCTAAACTGCTGGGTGAAGAAACTGACATTTTGCACAAGACTTTCGAAAGCGAGAACTAAGGAAGGAAGGATTTAAAAAATAAATCGATAAACGGGAGGAAAGTTTATCATTTTTGCCGGGCCTGTAACTTATAACGTACCTTATAATTATAACGTACCATAAATCCCTAATTTACTTATTTCCGAATTCATTAATATTTTAGAGGTAGTACTACTGTGTCAGCTCATTTGTTTGATTGTTTTTTCAGTAAAAATTAATTTAATTTTTAGCCGATATTGTAACTACCTACAAAGTTGATCACTTTTTAGGGTTCCGTACCCAAAGCCGCCGCTGTCCGTCCGTCTATCTGTCAGCGTTCTGTATCTCTTGAACCGTAATAGGTTGATATTTGAAATGTTCACAGAGTGTGTATTTCTATTGCCGTTATAACAACAAATAATAAAAATCAATTTAAGTTTATAAATTCAAGGGATCTCCATATTCTCCATCCAAGAAACGTGTTTTTTTGGCGTTTTATGCCTTTGATCGGAACCCTTCGTATGCGAGCCCGACTCGCACTTGGCTGGTTTTAAAAAACTAGAGGGCAGGAGTAGTATTTTTATTACAATGGATGTCAGATATCAATACTCATAGCTCGCTTCCTTTTACCAAGAACAACTCAATGCCAACTAGCCTGTGACATCACACGTTTTGGCGGACATTTGAGTGGATAAGGATGCTGAATATGAAATCAATCAATATATTCTTCCGCTCTAAACATAGCAATCTGTTTGTTTGCTATCCATACAAGAAAATGAAGACGGATGAACACACTTACTTTGTTTACTCATTTACTTTGCAACAACACTTAGATACTTTGTGGTCATTTTGTACGATCACGAGTTTTAAAATGTTACGTCTGTACAACATTGACTTTGAAAAATGCTGTCTACACACATCAAAAGTGTCTAGGGATCAAGTACATTTTTAACTATAATAAAAAATAATCCAATTAATATTTACCAAATCTAGTCTTCCAGACTGGCTTCTTACTTTAATTCCTATGTTTTTATAACAAGCCATAACACCATGGTGTTATTAGTGAATGTCTTTAGCATGCAGACGCCACTTCCAAAGGTATAAATATGTACTTGTAGATTTCTGTGAGTACTTCGGTCTAATAAATTGATTAAACAAGAGTCGAATCTTTGAGGCGGGCCCTTCATCATCTGCCTAGCCTTTTCCCAACTATGTTGGGGTCGGCTTCCAGTCTAACCGGATGCAGCTGAATACCAGTATTTTACATGGAGCGACTGCCTATCTGACCTCCACAATCCAGTTACTGGGTAATACGATACCTCTTGGTAAGACTGGTTGTCAGACTTTCGCGCTTCTGACTACCCGTAACGACTGTCAAAGATCCACAAATAACAGCCGGGACCAACGGCTTAACGTGCTTTCCGAGGCACGGAGGGGTCTCGATATGTAAAGATGGTCACCCATCCACAGACCAACCGCGGCAAGCGTAGCTTAACCTGATCGATCGACCTGTGCGGCTGTTATTATTTAGACACGGGCCCTTCTGATACCGATTATTTTATATCCGCGTCTTAAAAAAGAAACTGTTTTTAGTGGGATATAAAGGCTCCTTCAAACAGGCGCGACACGCGACGCGAATCGCGAGCGGTGCCTTTGCGTCGCGTGCGATTCGCGTACAATGGATTAGCATTTAGATTATGACAGATAATGTATTGCGCAGTTAGGGTGCTGGATTTGTGTCTTACTTAAAACAGTTACATGTTAATTGATAATTAACAGTTTGAGGCGCCTATTATAATTTTCCTAGCAACTTGTTTCTTACGATCTAACAGCCTTAGAATTTCTAAATCTACTGTGTGAGCAAAAGCCTTCCTACCAAACAAAAGGGTAATAATATAGGTATCATTAGTATTTTGGGCTCAATGACACTAAATATTCCCTTTCTTGGAAAGAAACTATCGGCCATGAAAGAAAATACATGTGTTATCGCCTTAACAAAAAATACTGATTGCCTCGTTGCTCTAGTGGTCGCAAGCGCTAATGCTGAGCATGTGGTCCTGTTTTCGATTCCCAGGTCGAGCAAGTATTATTTTGTGTTTCTATCTATAATTTCTCAGTAGTCTGGATTTGTGCCCAGTTGATGACAACAGGCTCGCCATATGATACGTGGGTGTATTATAGGTATGTACTTAGGTACATTACTTTCAAATTGTGGTTTTCCCTAAGATGATAAATTAAAATATGGTCTTCTAACATTTTGTTATTGTGGAGCTCAAAATTAATAATAAAGTTTAGAAAGCTTTATTAATATATTTAATTAACTATTTATAGGAAGTTATGACATTATGATTATTTATTAATACCTCAAATTCAACGATTTATTTCAAATAAACCAATTACAGGCACTTTTTAATTGTCAAGGCGTCGTCGGTCAGTCAGAAAGATGAAGCTAGTTGCCCATTCCAAGGCGTAGGTACCTATGGAGAAGAACGGGCACGAAACTCCATGGACACTTTTAAAAACCAAATAAGTTGGATCAAGGCTTTGCATCTACTTAATAGTAGGTACCTACCTAACTAATGGTCAGATCAACAGAGGAAGGAAAGACCAAATCAGAAGAGGTTTGTGCAGCATCGGCACTTGCTGCCTTAACATAGTACACCTTTGTCTAACTTATCGGGGAAACAAGGCGTGATGTTATGTGAATGTATAATATAATAAATATACAAAAGTATGTATTATACATGAATATGTTGCAAGTACCTAGGTATAAATATGATTGTTGAAACATGTGCGGTGGTAGCGTCAGCATGTGCGCGTCGCGTGGAACTAACAATCAACTTTGTTCGGCTTCTCTGTCACAAATGTCTATAGTGATTGGTTGCACGGTCAGCATATTCAATTCAACATCAGTAAAATAATTTATAAAAATATTTTATTTCACATGCACACTTATGAAACATCAAAAGCTAGGTACATGGTTCCAATTGGTCATTTCCTATGGAGAAGAGCCGGCAAGAAACTCCACACTTATCGTAACCTTGGTTTTAACTCTGGAAAAAGATGCTTGGAAGGCTTTAGGGGATGCTCAGCAGTGGGACAGTGTGGGCTAAATAATAAATACTTTCATTTCAAACGCGTAACACACTATCAATCTCAATCTGAATAATTAAAGGATACTGCTAAGCCATTGCTTCATAATATGTTCGAAAAAATTTTCAACGTAAATAATGCAATTAATATTGTTGAACTGTCAAAATACAGCGGCTCGATGTTATGTCACACAAGTCTTGTCCTTTATACACATTGGACTCGAATTATTTAAAAAGAAAAATTATGTCGTGTGTCTTTTGTTTTTATATGTCATTAAATTAATCAAGTAGGTATCTAAACCCTACGATCACAGTCATAAATTGATGATTACTATATCGTCTGCTACCCATATTTTACCGAATTTGGAATGACCCTAATGAGTTTAAAGAACCTAAGCAATAAATAATTGGCGTAGTAAATTGTTTACTATAAAACTTTTTTGCCAACCGTACGAATGGACTTTAACCACGAGTCCAAAGGTTGTCACAGCGACGTGTTTATTGAAGGGCGAAGTCCAAGGAGACCTCAACCCCTATCATTATGGTTTCACTGTTCGACGCAGTTCCGTTAAATATCGTTTGCATTCGGTCTAATAATAGATTAGGTACTTGGGAACGCTGGCTTCATATTTACTTTTCTAAAAGGTTAGAGCTTTGGTGGCCCAGTAGTAACGGCCGCGACTTATGAGCTGTAGGTCGTAGGTTCTAACCCAGACAAGCGCTTTACTATGTTTAAAATATTCATCACCATTACTCTTAAAACGGTGAAGGAAAACATGGTGAGGAAACCGGCATGTCGTAGAACCAAAAATTCGTAGACATATGACATTTACCAATCCGCACTGGGCCCGCGTCGTGGATTACAGCCTACTCCCTCTCATCGAGAGGCCCCCAGTAGTGGAAACATTAGAGGCAGATTATGCTAAAAGGTTGGCATTAAAATAATTATAATATGAACTGTTTGGCGCCATATTCTCGCAATCACGTTTTTTCACGTTTTGGATTCAAATATGTATCCAAAACGTGAAGAAAACTTGTCTAAAATGTCAAAAATGGGGAACAAAATATTTAACAAGACATCAACAATGAATAATTCATCTATCTATGGTTATCTATAGATACTAATAATAAAGCTGAAGAGTTTTTTTGTTAGTTTGTTTGAAAGCGCTAATCTCTGTAACCGCCAGTAGAATTTGAAAAAATCTTTATCCTTCAAAACATGCACCGAAAGTTACCTCAGCGGTGCCACCGATAACGCTATGAAAGTGGCGAAGTTTTGTGCCAACAAAATTCAATTACCTGTCGTGCTAGCGAGACGAAGAAGATGAAGAGACGATGTTCTGGATAATATTCCAAATGTACTTTCTTTAATAAGACTACTTTACAATTCTCTTTCAGAACCTCATTTACTGAGCTCCTCACAATGTAATACAGTGACATTGTAATGTGTTAAAATAGACGGTCATTGTCTGTTATCTGCGTGTAACGTAATTTTATTGTTTGTGTGGTGCGTTTGCGCAGCACGTGGGTATAAGTGTAATAATATTCGTATATATGTACATATCTGCATGATGAACGAAACGAGGTGATCGTCCGATTCGGATATTTTGTCTACAATTTTTTGTGCTAAACATATAGACTTTAAACGTGCATCTATTTTGGTAGATATCGCAGGTGACCCATAAAGCGATAAAGGGATGAGTTCGACCTCTTACAACAAGACTATCTATAATAGTCTCGAGAACCGTTCTACAGACAGAGAGGATTAGGAAGAAGGTAAATGATATATTTATTTTCTATAAGTAGGTTTGTACAAACACTTTTAATATTTTTTTAAACTAGATGAGGTCGGCGTTTCCTATCTGACTATTCTGAGAAGAAAGGCCGAAACAAACTCAGAGGTAGAGAGGCATGTGCTCTATTGTGAGATATTTCAAATTTCTAAAGATAAAGTTATTGATGCCTGAGTGGCTGAAGTCTCGCGTCCTACGGTACCAAAGGTCTCTTTGTCACAATGCAACATAATACATATCAGTACAAGTACAATGCGTTTTAGGCAATAAGTCCCTCTACTTGCTTCAATAATTTATTTTTCGTTAAAAGAAGAAGAAAATAAAAATTTTCCCGGTCCCGCTCTTGTCGTACTGAGTGTACTAACAGGGTCAATTCCGTTTCAACGTTGTCGACTAGAACAAGACACAATGCTCATTGGCAGCTGAAAACGATATGTCGGATCCTGTAGTACCTACAGAATCGTGATTAGACATGGTGTCAGATATACATTCTGTGGATGCAGAATTGAGATATGGGTAAACTAGAGAAATAACTTCTTATTAAAAAACTCACACTCACGAGTGAATTATAGGGACACTACAGAACTAATACTCTGAACTTGAAAAGGAAACACTGAGCAAGGGGCCTAAAAAGGCCGCTTTAGCAGAATCATAAAACAATTCATATCAGGCAATTTCATCTGTTTCACAGTTTTGTATGGAGATTCGTAAAATGCTATAGGTACACCTATGCTTAACCCTTCAGGGATATAAAGGTGTGAAACTGTCAAACAGATGAATTGCGTGATATGAATTGTTTTATGATTCTGCCAAAGTGGCCTTTTTAGGCCCCCAGGTCTTAGGCCAGTGTGTGTCGCGAACACGTCTCAATGATCACTGTCGCATCATGGTCCATAATTATGACCTTATCGACACCGTATCCCTAGACTCCGCACAACGCCAAACAAAGGCGTTCCTTTGTGTCTCGTTTTTAAATGCATACTCATTATATCAGATCCGACAGATATACATTTAAAAGTCCAATATTAGTGCTATTACTACTACTTTTGGGCATCGATTTCCATATTTTCTTCAAGAATTATTCCGAAAATAACGGCCCCTGAAATTAAACTGTTTACAGTCACAAATCACTTGCAGCAACATCCAGACTTGATACAAATATCTGTATCTGAAGCTACAGACATATTTATGTCGTGACGCGGGAATCGAAAGCCCACGACCCTGACTACAAAGTCACTTCTGCAAAGATAAAATGATGAAATTTTCATGTTCTTAATTAAGGCAAGAAATGTTTGCGTGTTTAAATACTAAAATAATAAACACATTTTTTAGAAGGTTCCGTATATTTTTGTTTAAGTTAAGTATTCAGTTTCATTCCATTCCAATGCATTCAAATGCTTGCCATAGATAACATTGTGACAACTTTGTAGCTGTAGCTGTTGCTTGCGACTTTGTCTGCGATCCAGGATAAAAAGTAGTCTATGTCGTTACCCAGGTCATGGTCTACCTGTGGGCCAAATTTCATCCAAATCCGTTCAGCCGTTTTAGCGTGTAAGCGTAAAGGCTCCTCACCCACACTATGCAGGCGGCACAGCCGGCGGCATACCCCGGCGGCCATGCTAGCGGATCATTTGTGCCGCAAGCCCAAGCGGCCAAGCGGCTCAAATACCCGCCGGGAATGCCGCCGGGCTTGTTGGCGGCATGAACGCCGGCTGGGCCGCCGACATAGTGTGTAGGAGCCTTTACAAACAAACAAACTAACTTTTGCATTTATAATATTAGTTAGGATTAATAGGATATGGAGTCATAAAGCCATGCTGTAAAGTTAGTTTCAGGAATAAATATTTTGGCAACATTTAATTTTCATTTATAGGTTTACTAATTTCATTATTTTTATCTACATTGGTCCCTTTTTCAATTAGGTACATAAACAGGCTGGCAGGGACATCGAGGCGGAACCTGTTATCATAGGTTTAGTACATGAGTCTGAACCCCCATGCGCTTAATTTTAGGTACTTACCGAACTAGGGGTCGAAAGTGGACGAGGTATGCCTGTCCTTTGTATGAAAATTCAGTCTCGCCCCCTAGGGGTCGAGAGTGAACTATGTTTAAGGGTTGAGAGGAAACAAATAGACAAATATTTTTTTAGGGGTCGAGGGGTCGAGAGTGGACTAAACCCTGAAATTGTGTGAACAAAAACAAAAGAAGTGAAAACAAAACACAAACAGAATACTTTGCCATCACTATGGACATACATTAAAACCGAGTACAACCCGAGGACAGCCGAACACATCCGAACCGGTGTCGGTTACGGTAACAGTGACGCGAGTTCAATGGTTTTTCCCGTCTCAAAAAATGCCCAACGCGCCTAAAGAAGTTTTCACTTCAAGAAAATACCTACTATTCCATAGATTTTGACTGCTTAGGTCGCGCACTTTTCTATGAAACAGCTAATTTTTATTTGCCTACTCTAGGGGGTCTAGAGTCATTGCGCGTCGATGTCAGTGTATAATAGAAATCAATAATTACTAGACATTTTAGAGATGGGCACGAAACCCTGTGCACACAAGTTTGTTTATGAAGATTATTTACTTTATCACTGACACGATATTAAATAATGCAAATGATTATTTCCATCAGACAGCAATATTTGCCTGTCACAAGATGTCAACCACTATCATCAAAGTCATCAAAAGTACGGCTACAGACATTATGTAAGTACCTACACCAAACAGTGCAGTTGCAGTGATGGCCCACTGGTAACGGCCGAACCCTGACAGTCGCTTTACTTTGTGTTAATTCTTCTATCACCACTGCTCGCGAAACGGTGAAGGAAAACATCGTGATCATCAAAAATTCAAAGACATGTAACATCTACCAACCCGCACTTGGCCCGCGTGGTAGATCACGGCCCACTCGATCCCTCTCGAAGAGAGGAGGCCTGTGTCCCAGCAGTGGGAACATTATAGGATCACTGTGCTATGCTTATGCTACACCAAATAGAATAAAGGATTTTCTAACCCCGGGCTTGAACAACTATATGCTCTAATAATTAAAGCAGCAGCAACTCAATTGTAACGAGAACAATAATCACCATAATTTAGACAGTCATGGAAAATCAGACGTAAACAGTGAATATCTTCCTACTTCAATGACTCGAATAGCAAATTTTTACCAAAAATGCATTATCTATTATCCACGGAGTTGAGTAACTCACTGCATTATTTTAGCGAATGGTTTCCAAAAATAGCATATTTGAGGTCTACCAATCTTCCTTGTTCTTTATTTGAGAATAAAGTATTTAAACCTAAATGGGAAATTTTTTACAAAAAATATCAAAATTTACACTTCACGAAACTTGTGAAATTATCAAATTGTCACCTGTTGCTTGGCTTGTCGGTAATAGGCCCCTGGCGAAGGCCTCAGGAATCCTGGGATGTGGGAAGCACGACAGGACCAGTCCATGTGGCGATGCTATGGCCAGCAGTGGACGTATTCTGGCTGAGGTGATAATGGTGGAGCCCCCAACATACAAAACTTAGCGTTTCCCAACGAACCTTTATTGTAATTATATACTTATAATAGGAACCTACTGTTCTTTGTTTATGATTAGTTAGACTCGTGTATTGGGTGCTTCTTCCACTTTCATTTTGTTTAAATTTTTCGACATTGTGACGTCATTAACGCGTCGTGTTTTGTTCAGCTTCACATTTTTGAGCATTGGACTTACCTCGCGTTCAGCCTATAGGATGGAAAACACTAAGAAAGAGACGTACGAAAACAAGCAGCTGATTTAGGAACCATGGTTACTCGGTATATACTAGGTCCTAAATCTAAGGCCAGTCATCATCAGCCTAGCCTTTTTACCAACTATGGTGGGGTCGGCTTCCAGTCTAACCAGATGCAGCTGACTGCCAGGTATTCTAAATCTTAGGCAGTAAGTAGCTTTATAAAAAGGATTGCTAGCAAAGTTTAGTTTAAGTTGAACTCTTGGTTTTGGCACTCCGAAAATGGCAATAATCCCTTCACAATCCAAGAGCTACCAAACTAGAATCTGTAAACCAATGATAAACAGCCAAAGTCGAAGATAAAATGAAGTTGTATCACCAAACATACATATTAACTAAGAAACTGTTAGCACAACAAGATACAGGTACCCCGCTACTATATTTGTTAAACACACAGCACAAATCCTTTACAAACTCTCAGAAACATAATATATAACACTATATCACTTTAAATTACCTCATTCATCCAAGAATGGTCTTTTGGAACAGTCATAATTTTAATATCTACCGACAATTAGACATACGGTATATTAAGATAGTTATTATTTAAATATAATAATTAAAAAAACTATAAAATGGTGACGGCGAAGAGTGAAGCGGAGGTGACGAGGCCTGCTGAAGAGATTCCACATGATCATCTCTTCAAGGTGACAGGATTATCTTCCACGAATTTGGAGAAGTTGTCACAAGGTAAGTTTTTTGAGAATCGTAGCGCCATCTTGGTGACAGGATAATTAAGTGTTTTTAGTGGTCGTAGTCAATATGTGGTGAACTTATTAAATGAGCACGAAATTAGCAGTATTTTGATTGCACAATTAATGCAATTAGTAATGTTTGTTTTGATCATTGACCCCTACATCTAATTTAGAGGCATATTTAAAGCAGGAAAAGTTAGTCTTAGTGCCTTGTTGGTGCCTGGGCTAGATTCCCATGTCAAGCTTATTTTTATTGGGTTTTTGAGGCTCTCCTCCCATTACATTACAAGACACGTTACTGAAATAGATTCTACAGTCGATTCAGAACAAACAACATTCAGGACTATATTCTGTTACGCGTCACTTATCCTTCATCAATTGGAAACTCATTTGCAAAGACCTTCAGTACCTGAAACTGCCTCATAACTAATATCATAATATATTAAAATTAGCCAGCAGTAATAAACCTGAAGTGAGTGACATTTATTACTTAAAGACGAAGACACCAGGGGTACTGGCACAGTTCCAAGCGTTCGGGTTATAACTAGACTGTTTCGAGACGATTTTGTTCTGATCGTCACGTATATTTGGCATATTTGAGCGAAAGATATTTTGTTTTTGTATTGCAATAATACAGAATTTTTCAAGAGTATTTTTCGAGTACTTTGATTGAGTTTGCCAAAGAAAAGCAACGCAATACGAAAACTAATCTATTATGCTGACACTATGAATTCTGATTAAAAATTCATCTGACATGCATGAGCCCATGAACGTCCTCTGCTCAGAGCAGTATCTATAGAATGCACTTTATTATCTAGTCGGTTATCAAAAGACAATCTGCTGTTTCATACAAAATGTACGACAGAGCAAATTTTTAGGGTTCCGTACCTCAAAAGGAAAAACGGAACCTTATAAGATAACTTCGTTGTCCGTCTGTCTGTCCGTTTTTCTCAGGAACGCGTGGATTTATCAAGTTCAAGTTGAAATTAATATCAAATACTCAGGGGCTGCAATCCCTTGAAGCAGTGAAAAATTCAAACTTCTAAGTCAACGCAATCAAAAGATACGGGCGTTTATGTTCCGGAATCAAAATCAATAGGGTCACTCAGTACCCTATAGGTTTTGATCAACAAGAAGTCCCGTTGACCTAGAATTATGTTTGGCAAGAAGCAATGTCATTTAGCACAAGTAAAGGAAAAAATCCGAAGAAAAAGATCATCATTCTTCCAGAACCCGAGCCCTCAGACTTCGAGGAAGCCATAGCAGCGACAGGCTACGGCAGGTTCAACATAGCCCTGATGCTGTGCACCATCCCTGCTTTCTGGAGTGCTGTCTCCGTTACCAGCTCCATCAGCTACATCTTCACGAGAGCGCAGTGTGATATGGGGCTGAGTTTGTTGGACATGGGGACTATCACGGCCATGACTTATGGAGGTAAGAATAGATATCCGAGGGATATGCCTTCACTCTATATTTGTTCGAGTTCAAATGTCGCTACCATAGATATCTGAGGTAAGTCTAAATGTAGGCAGAAATTTTGCAAGTTTTTGAATTAATTTCTGTTTCTTATTCAAGGGACCTCAAAATCAAAGGTCATTTATTCCAACTAGGCGTAGAATCAGCACTTTTCGAACGTCAACTTTACAAAAGACAGTCCCCTAAAACGCCCGCCCTTCACAAAAGACATCTTCATCTTCTTCATAAAAGGCATCTTAAAACATATGCCAAAATTATAGTCGAAAGTAGAGTTGTTCTGGAATTAAAAACCTTTTGCATAACATGGATTTTTTATTGTCAAAATTATGAAAAGTTTTCAAACAAAGGGCTAAGCTAGGTAAGCTGATGCTTCAGGGATGGTATTCATCCTTTTCTGATTATAACGGAACTTCAATCCTTCCAAAATGGAATATATAAAGGTATTTTTTGGAGTTAGCCGCAGAAATAGGTACAATGGGAATACCTGCGGATAACGATTTTGTTCAACATATCAATGTAGTAGGGACTCGTAGCTAAATAATCACGGGTCGATCGAACGTTAAGCAACGCTTGCCGCGGTCAGTTCGTGGATGGGTGACCAGGTCCTGGCTGTCATTCGTAGACCTTTGACAGACGTTATGGGTAAAAAAAGTCTGACAACCAGTCTGGCCAAGGGGTACCTTGTTACCCAGTAACTGGGTTGATAGACAGTCGCTCCATGTAAAATACTGGTATTCAGCCACATCCGGTTAAGGGAAGAAAGCCGACTCCAACATAGTTGGGGAAAATAGTTGGGGCTAGGCAGATTGACATCAATATTATGTTACTCTAGTGTTGTATTTGGGCCATCATAAAACTTCCGGAGGTGTGTCACTACGTTTAGGAATGGTACTCACGACACACACCTTCGTTACGACTAGTTAATAAATCTAATCTTATCACAGTTATTTAAATATACAAGAGGTTTCCATGTGATTACGACAAGATTGGCAGTTAAATTAATGTGTCTGGTGCCTTCACCTACAGGTAAGATTAGGACAATTGCCCCTTTCATCGCCAATTTATTTCTTCAATTTAAGGACGCGTTTACGAATTGACGCGCTTCAATTTTAGGTATTGAGTCTTACTACTACACGTGCACGGCTCACACACACAGCGACATGCGCGAAGCGGCGAAATTATGAGTAAACTGACACGACTTGATACTTGAGCCTACTTTCATTTAATTTTTAGGCATGTATTTTTTTAAGCTTACTATGCGTTGTTGTCAAAAAGTTTGTACCGTAAAATGTTCATAAAAGTAGATACCATTTACTTACTTGATTGGTAAGCAAGTACATGCCAAAGTACTTATGTATTAACAATTTGCGCGACAAGCTTTTTGAAAACATATAGTTTAAAAAAAGCTTATTTATATTCGTTTTATTTAGTATTTTTAACCGACTTCAAAAAAGGAGGAGGTTCTCAATTCGGATGCTTATACATATATTTTTTTAATGTAAGGGTGTTAGGTTAGATAACTCCGTCATAATAATATATAGACGGACTTGCAAAAATCTTTTTTTGTTCGAAAGAGGTTTAACTTTATTCCGAAATAGACCATTCCGGAATAAAGTGATGAAGAGTGATAAGAGTTTCGGAGACAGACAACCGAAGGCTTCAATAAATGCCAGCAAATCAACCGCGATTGCTGCTATCGCATATGTATGCATTGTTTACGCAATCACACAATATAACATCACGCCTGTACCCTCTAAATGGGTACGCAGATGTGTTTAGTATACCACGGTACACCCTCATTTCTGTCAAAGTTGTTATTGGAGTACCTCTAATCTTGCAAGTAAATTCGGGCATAACTTTTTGTTTATGAATTGATTTAATAATTAACCGACTTCAAATAAGGAGTATTTCTTTTTATGTATGTTCGGGCATAGCTCCGTCATATCTCTATAGACGGATTTGCAAATTCTCTCAAACAAAAGTTTATGAATTGATGTAATAATTAACCGACTTCAAAAAAGAAGGAGTAATTATTTTTTATGTATGTTCGGGCATAGCTCCGTCATATCTCTATAGACGGATTTGCAAATTCTCTCATTTTTTAATGGATAAGGTATTTATTTATTTATTTAATACTTCAAGCACAAAAATGTACAGAGGCGGACTTAATGCCATAGGCATTTTCTACCAGTCAACCTTTGGGTGATGCAGAGACAAACAATGGTAGGTGCAATAATGAAAATTGAGGAATAAATATTAGGTATGCCTCAGGATAAGGTATACCTTTATAAGGTATAGCTTTATGAATTTTGCTTAAAGTAATTTAAATTTGTGTTGGGCAGGTACAATTAAAAAATGAAAAATAAAAATTGTTTTCCAAAAAAAAAAACAACGGACTTTAAAAAAAAAAACACTACAAAGTAAAAAATAACTTTTTGGAAGGTGCACCTTCAGGTCACTCCATCAAATCCGGAGGTAAGGTCTCAACATAACTAACAAAACGAGCCCAAACTCAGCACACCTAGCTCTACTCGTCTATTAGTTCCAGTAGCAGTCTTCGAAGTACATCTTCAGGTCACTTCATCAAGTCCGGGTGTAAGGTCTCAACATAACTAACAAAACGAGCCCAAACTCGGCACATCTTCCTCTACTCGTCTATTAGTTCCAGTAGCAGTCTTCGAAATGCACCTGCAGGTCACTCCATCTAGTCCGGAGGTAAGGTCTCAACATAACTAACAAAACGAGCCCAAACTCAGCACACCTAGCTCTACTCGTCTATTAGTTCCAGTAGCAGTCTTTGAAGTACACCTGCAGGTCACTCTATCTAGTCCGGAGGTAAGGTCTCAACATAACTAACAAAACGAGCAGAAACTCGGCACACCTAGCTCTTCTCGTCTATTAGTTCCAGTAGCAGTCTTCCAAGTACACCTGCAGGTCACTCCATCTAGTCCGGAGGTAAGGTCTCAACATAACTAACAAAACGAGCCCAAACTCGGCACACCTAGCTCAGCTCCTCTATTAGTTCCAGTAGCAGTCTTCGAAGTACACCTGCAGGTCACTTCATCAAGTCCGGAGGTAAGGTCTCAACATAACTAACAAAACGAGCCCAAGCTCGGCACACCTAGCTCTTCTCGTCTATTAATTCCAGTAGCAGTCTTCTAAGTACACCTGCAGGTCACTCCATCTAGTCCGGAGGTAAGGTCTCAACATAACTAACAAAACGAGCCCAAACTCGGCACACCTAGCTCAGCTCGTCTATTAGTTCCAGTAGCAGTCTTCGAAGTACACCTGCAGGTCACTTCATCAAGTCCGGAGGTAAGGTCTCAACATAACTAACAAAATGAGCCCAAACTCGGCACACCTAGCTCGTCTCGTCTATTAGTTCCAGTAGCAGTCTTCGAAGTACACCTGCAGGTCACTCCATCTAGTCCGGAGGTAAGGTCTCAACATAACTAACAAAACGAGCCCAAACTCGGCACACCTAGCTCTTCTCGTCTATTAGTTCCAGTAGCAGTCTTCCAAGTACACCTGCAGGTCACTCCATCTAGTCCGGAGGTAAGTTCTCAACATAACTAACAAAACGAGCCCAAACTCGGCACACCTAGCTCAGCTCGTCTATTAGTTCCAGTAGCAGTCTTCGAAGTACACCTGCAGGTCACTTCATCAAGTCCGGGTGTAAGGTCTCAACATAACTAACAAAACGAGCCCAAACTCGGCACACCTAGCTCAGCTCGTCTATTAGTTCCAGTAGCAGTCTTCGAAGTACACCTGCAGGTCACTTCATCAAGTCCGGAGGTAAGGTCTCAACATAACTAACAAAACGAGCCCAAACTCGGCACACCTAGCTCTTCTCGTCTATTAGTTCCAGTAGCAGTCTTCGAAGTACACCTGCAGGTCACTTCATCAAGTCCGGAGGTAAGGTCTCAACATAACTAACAAAACGAGCCCAAGCTCGGCACACCTAGCTCTTCTCGTCTATTAATTCCAGTAGCAGTCTTCTAAGTACACCTGCAGGTCACTCCATCTAGTCCGGAGGTAAGGTCTCAACATAACTAACAAAACGAGCCCAAACTCGGCACACCTAGCTCAGCTCGTCTATTAGTTCCAGTAGCAGTCTTCGAAGTACACCTGCAGGTCACTTCATCAAGTCCGGAGGTAAGGTCTCAACATAACTAACAAAATGAGCCCAAACTCGGCACACCTAGCTCGTCTCGTCTATTAGTTCCAGTAGCAGTCTTCGAAGTACACCTGCAGGTCACTCCATCTAGTCCGGAGGTAAGGTCTCAACATAACTAACAAAACGAGCCCAAACTCGGCACACCTAGCTCTTCTCGTCTATTAGTTCCAGTAGCAGTCTTCCAAGTACACCTGCAGGTCACTCCATCTAGTCCGGAGGTAAGTTCTCAACATAACTAACAAAACGAGCCCAAACTCGGCACACCTAGCTCAGCTCGTCTATTAGTTCCAGTAGCAGTCTTCGAAGTACACCTGCAGGTCACTTCATCAAGTCCGGGTGTAAGGTCTCAACATAACTAACAAAACGAGCCCAAACTCGGCACACCTAGCTCAGCTCGTCTATTAGTTCCAGTAGCAGTCTTCGAAGTACACATGCAGGTCACTTCATCAAGTCCGGAGGTAAGGTCTCAACATAACTAACAAAACGAGCCCAAACTCGGCACACCTAGCTCTTCTCGTCTATTAGTTCCAGTAGCAGTCTTCGAAGTACACCTTCAGGTCACTTCATCAATTCCGAAGGTAAGGTCTCAACATAACTAACAATACGAGCCCAAACTCGGCACACCTAGCTCAGCTCGTCTTTTAGTTCCAGCAGAAGTCTTCGAAGTACACCTTCAGGTGACTCCATCATGACCGAAACGAAATATGAATAATCCCTACTTACTTCTAAAAAAATAATATAAGACTGTGAATAAAATCTTTCATACGATACTCATACAGAATGCGTGAAGTATCAAGTTTGGTATGTCAAATATTTTCTATCCGTACAGCGATCTTTTTCAGCACAAGCTGCTGCTTACAACCGACACAGAGTCCACCCACGACGGCGGCTGAGCGCAGACTAATATTTCATTACAAATTTTTGTGTAATAAATCAAGACAGTGACCAGTAAAATAACCCTTAATACAGTGCATTAAGATTCACATGTTACAGCTAAATATGTGAAAAAATAGAATCGATTTTTTTTTTTTTTCTGAGCCATTTGGTAACATTTTGATAGTTCTTTATACAATCATTTTGAGTTGAACATGTCTGCTTACATAAAATATTTTTAAATACATAAATTTATGTTAATAAATAGAAGAAAAATGTACCTAAAGTCATTACGATATCGTCAATTTTGTGTGAAGAGGCAACGGAAATAATTTTTTACAACATTATAAACCAAACTATTCGAATAAAAATTTTGCTATATTTGAAGATGAAGGAGCAATCTATCTGTGGTAATTATTAGTTAGATTTGGTTTCGTATCATTTTCCCGCAAAATGTACCGAAAAACTGCTTATTTTTGTTAGATTCGTAAACGCCTCCTTAAATCAATAACAAAACTCATAGCTGCTAATTGGTGAATCAAACAACATTATTACTATTCAGAACCCCTCCGAATCAAAAAGTAGATACTAAACGCAAAACGACCTTTAATCAAAACGACACTTTAGTAAAATATCTTAGATGAGCAAACGGTCCTAAAAACTGATCTAAGAGAAATGGTACAGTACACACACCACACATATTATGAGATTTTCAAAACTTCTTATAAAGGAATATTTAAATAGCACGAGATTGTAAACTTTAAATAAAACAAGCTATTAAAGGTATAAACTGACTTAAAAAATTTTGCTATCATTTAGCGAACCATCGCTGTGATGACACAAAAGTCAAGGTTTTTTCTGAGCAAGAAATGTTGAATTAATGCAATAATTTTTACTTAAATCCGCTTCTGACGACGATTTGTTTAAACATATATTTAACTTACATGTGTCTTCCAAAGGACCTTTCATGACTTATAACAATGATAATCAGTTACTAACTCAATAGACAATACATCACCGTTTTATCTATTTGTCGAATTTACACAAAATTCCGTTAATTCCTTCGGGAAATATTTAGTTTTCCACTAAAACAAAGAAATGTATCAATAAAATGTTCCCATAAATCTTTCGCATACAGGATGGTGTGTTTTGCAACAAATAAATATGTGCAGTAAGATCATTCTGGTCAATCTCTGATAGCAACTACCATATACCATGATTCCAAAACAAACAATAATTTAAAATACAAATAAAAGGAAACTGTTTTTAGAACTTTTAGGTCATTACTAAGAATAGACTCGGAAAACCCATTTTTGTTGGACTTGAAATGAAGAATACCACATCCAGTCAATTTTATTATTAGTTAATGGACTTATTTTATCGATTAGTTACAGGAGCAGTGGTTGCCCAGTAGTAACAGCCGCGACTTACCGAGTTATAGGTCGTAGGTTCGAACCACAGTCGCTTTACTTTGTGTAAATTATTTTATCACCACATTCACCACTGCTCTCAGAACGGTGGAGGAAAACATCGTGAGGGTTTCCTTACATACAGGATATACAGGACATAGGACATGCTGGTTTCGGAATGTCCCCAAAAATTCGAAGACATCTACTAACCCGCACTGAGCCCTCGTGGTGGATTACGGCCCACTTCCTCACAAAGAGGAGGTCTGTGTCCCTGCAGTGAAAACATTATAGGCTAATTATCCTTATGCATTTGAGAATGTGGATATTATCAAAAATATACTCGAAGAATAGAAAGATATTGAGGGTCTTGAAACTGACAAACAAATTGTTAAGCAAGCTTTTTGTGAACCACCTACTTTTATGCAAATTCTCATTTATTTGTTTAGCTTTGAACACACGTAAAACTTACATCGTCTTTCAATACAGGTATAAACTATTTTTTGATTTATTCCGTCTGCCTTCTGACTCTTTTTTTTCGTTTTCACGGCTTGATAAACATAGAGTATGTTTATTGTTTTTTAAACAAACGCCGTGTGATGTGGCGAAGTGGCGTGCGTGGCTAATGTCATAACATACATGCATTTTAGTTGAGCGGGCGCATGAGAAAAACAGTTTATGACTTCGGAGACGTATTTCAGCTTTTCATTTTCTAACAAGATGCATAAATACTAACTTTATGGACTTTGTTATTTTTCAGCTGGTCAAAATCGTAATTATTTTTTTTATTATTATATAACGAGGCGATTTCAATTGCATCGGTGATAGCGCACGTTTTTCAGTTTTAATTGGTTTAATAATTACACGATCAATCATTTTTTAGTCGCCATAATTAATTGCTCCCGTCAATCTTCACATCCCAAATTCTTAAGTAAATAAAGTACCTATCTACCTATTACATAGTCTGTGGGACAATAAAGACTATGACTTATCAGATGCACACAAGGACTAATTCGGGATAACCTTTATTATTATAATTTGGGCTTATTAGTAGATTCGCACGAATTTAGAGTAGTTAAGAGAAAAGTCTGTAAATGTTTTATAAAATTAAACTCTTATCACTTCTGTGCGCTAGTGTCCTTTTTCTATACTTTATTGCATAAAATTCAAAATGTGCCAATTGAATAATACATATTTCTGGAATTCAAAAAAAAAAAATTAAAGTGACGATTCGCCCGTTGCGGGCGACTAAATTCGCGTGAATCGACTACTAAAGCCATAATTTCACGTCAACGCTAGTATTCGTCAGGTGACCGACTAGTCTAGTTTATTGAGACAACAACTCACAACAAACAAACATAATATCATCAACATTTCAATTCCTAGACATTATGTACTGAAAATAAGTAAATATGTACCAACATCACCTGCTCAGATCCCTATCAGAGTTAGACAAACAATGTGAAACTGTGCAGTTTCCACTCAAATATTTAGTTAATTACGGCAGCTGTTAAGTAAAATTACTTTGCGATTAATTTCTTGTGTGTATTGTTAATTTGATACTATTTTCGTAATACGATGGTAGGTATATTGTTAGGGTTAAATGTGTTATGTTTGGTACACGGAAATGTAAAATTTCTTTAGTATTTTAGAATGATATAGAATCCATTTTTAACCGAAGAAAAAACGGAGCAGGTTCTCAACTCGACGTGTATATTTTTTTTTTGTATGACCGCGCATAACTTTTGACAGCGTAGCCCGACTTTTATATTTTTTTTTATTGGAAAGGGTATACCCCGAAGTTGATCCCATATAAATTTGAATAAAAAATTCCATCCCTAAGGGTAGGAAAACAGGGGATGATTGATTGTTCACTCGCTGATTGTAATGTATGACCACACATAATTTTTTACAGAATAGTCCGATTTTGATAATTCTTTTTTAATTGGAAAGGGTATACCTCGAAGTTGGTCCCATATAAATTTGGAAAAAAAATCGTACCCTATTGGTGGGAAAATAGGGGTGATTTATTGTTCACTTACAGATTTTAATGCTGAGTTGTGTATTAAAATTAAATAAAAAAACGACTTCCAAAAAAACACTACAAAGTAAAAAATAACTTTAATTTTGGAAGCCGGTGTCGTTGGTTCCGCATTTTCCGCATGTCAAAAAACGAAAATGCGGAAGGCGCTTACTCAAAATTACTTAGGTATACTTACATTAGTTTAAGAACTAAGTTAAGTATTAAGGTTAAATAAAAAATATTTATTATTTCTTACTTTACAGTTTTTTCGGCGGTTTAATTTTTTTGTGAAAAAGTTTTTTCTTGTTCTTATTTTTTCTGATTGATTTTGTTTGGTGTATGAATGTAAGCGAAGCAAATAGGTAAGGATCAGTAGGTGGCATTTTGTAGTTGCTGCCTACCAACCTATGGGAACAAATCGTGAGTTTATTTATGTATGTAAAGTCTATTCAAGCTTATGTTTCAAATTAATATATATTATTTCAAGTTAAATATCAACTTTATTTTAATGGCAGATACCTAAGTTGCTTTCAGTGTGACTAGCACTATTTAAAAAGTTATAAAAATGTTTGAAGTTATTGCGTAAACTAAACTTTATGGTGTAGGAGTTAAAGTTATTTTTTCACAAAATTTGTTTACATTTTTGGCAAATAAATAGCGAATACAGATTATATAATATTTTAGACTGAGAGTCATTGTGAAATTAGAATCACGTAGATTAGCGTAAGTCTGTGATCAAATCCATTGGCTTAACGATACTTACAATACCTAAATATAATTTTGTGAATATACAAGTACCTGTGTTAGGTACACTTTTCAATATCATCTAACAAAAACTCAAGTTATTTCGAATATCAGTTTATCGTTCGCAGTTTCATATTCATCTGTGAATCTGAAAATATGATACAGTTAAGTCATAAGTAGGTACTACTGAAAAAACCAACTACTCAAATGAAACATTTTGTAAGGTTTCCACTAAACCCCAACTTCTAAAATAGACCGCAACGGGAAACATAAATCGAAATACCAAAAAAAAAAACATTTTATCAAAAACAGACTTGTTTACCAATTATACCTGGCTTGTTTTATATAAAGATGACAAATTCTTGCGCAATGATAGCCAAAAGATACACAGAATTGCTCTCAAAAACATAACTGAAGTAAATAACATGTTTTGTTAGCAAGCATTACGTAGGTACTTTCCTCTACAATGGCAGAGAGCCAGTAGACGTTAATTCTGTTGTCAATCCAAGAGAAATGGGACATATGAATCAGGTCATACTTGTATGCATTCCTTGAATTAAATGTACTCAATATGATTCAGCTACGACGTAGCGATGACGTAGTTGTTGTGAAGCTGGTGTTCTGAATATCTGGGTCTCGTTAATTTAATTTGCTGTTGTCTTCATGTCACTTTTCTCTCATTAGTAAACCTCTTTGTAAATAAGTTTACTCCGAGGAAGTTCTGCTATCTATCTTCCTACAAGTAGTGTTCCTGTATTTCAGTTGGATACTTATATGATTGATATGAAAGCAAGAGACTTCTACTTCTTCAGGAACCCATTATAATTTTCATAATACTTAACGTTCCTCGAATAGTTAAGCAGGGGTGTACATAGTATTCTCAATACTTTTAATGAAAACTTTTCCTCAATAAAATTGGCATGACTGACACCATATACAATTGTTTACGAAGTAGATCAAGAATTACTACGACTATTTGTAGTCGTTAATTAAACGTAACATTGCATCTTATCCTGTTCCAGGCATGATCTCCTCAGCGATGCTGTGGGGTTTCCTGTCGGACACCCTGGGACGGAGACAGATCATGGTGTGGGGGTTCTTCTGCTCAGGCTTGGTGGAGATGACGGCTGCCATGAGCCAGAACTTTGCCATGCTGCTCGTCATGAGGTTCGCCAGCGGGTTCCTGTGAGTATTCCTGAAAATAATGCATGTACTGCCTCTACTGAGTGGGCCACTTGGATGTATACAAGTTTCTTTTGCCACCATTCTGCTTTGGCGCCATGGCATGTTAGTGATAGACCGTCTGTCTATAAGACCATGTCCACCGCAATACCTTTAGTAATTTTATCAAAAACGACTTTTTTTTCCAATTTTTTTCATAAACGGATTAAAAACGACCCAATTTTTATTAACAAATCATTACAAGTAACGAAACGTTAATAAAAAGTTGTTCAGAGTTGGCCACCCTGTAGTGGCATGAAGACTTAAGGACCTTATTTTTAGGGGGTTTGAGTTTAAAAGCTAGCAAGTACCAATGGAAATGGGTTGATATCGCCATCACACATTCAGCAAGTAGGTTGTGATTTGATATAAAATATGGCAAATCTTGCTCTAGGACTGGGGCGGTTACCGGGTGGTAATATGTATTTCATTAGAAACAATATTGTTTGTAATTCATTGGAAATAATGAAATTAATGAAATGTTTATTTATTTATGTAGATCTCTATGACACTTTTACACGTCAATATTTAGTTGGTCAATATTTTAAAAACTAAATGGCGCCGGCATTTCCTAGCTACCTGAGAAGAAATGCCGAAACAAACTCGAGGTCACAGTCTCTTTTAAAGTCTAAACATTATAGGGATTGTATGTGAATCTAACGATGCAGGGCGATGTATGAAAGGGCCTTTTGAAGAAAAAGCCACAGCTTTGAACAACAGACGGCATAACTGTACGAGTATAAAACACTGTCGCTCTTTGTGACCGCTTAGTTCTTCTAAACAATGGATTTTGATTTGCAGTTTTCACTATTTAGAGAAGTTCATTTATTAATGAAGGTTTTTGTGCGAAGTTTATTATTGAATAGAGCGAAGTGAAGGAATTTTTTTAGAAAAAACAAACTCCGAAGAACTAAGAGTTGGATACGGAAAAAATCTAGACAGCCCAGTAAATTCAATTATACATTAATTTAGCCCAGTGTAGTCAATTATACACTCAATCAGTCCACTAAAGTCAATTGTACATTTCTGAAAAATGACTAAATTATAATTGTTGGTAGGCTTTTCCTCTATAACCGTTACGCTTGCCATTTTGTGCTGCACTGTCTATTGTCAAAATCTCGATGTCCGATGTTCGATGACCCATGGCCGGTGGAGCAGACGAGTCCTGGAGTGGACACCGCGTATCGGCAAGCGTAGTGTGGGACGCCACCCAGCTAGATGGACGGACGACCTTAAGAAGGTGGCTGGAGTTGACTGGATGCGGAAGGCGGAGGACAGGGTGTTGTGGGGCAGTTTGGGGGAGGCCTATTTCCAGCAGTGGACAGCGATAGGCTGAGTTGATTGATTGTCAAAATTCCCATGAGCGTAGCGTTCTATCAACGAAAACGATAATAGAAATGAAGTCAGAAATATGTTGTATTGACAGCTACCGAAAAGCTTATGTCAATTCTGTTGAAAGATGTTGTAGAAATACAAAACGCTTTGATGGCTATTGGCTCATGTCGTTGTCATTTTACCACCTTTTTGAAAACCCAGATGTTAGATAGGATACCCTCCGGCCCGTTTCCACACCCACGTCACAAGGTCACTCGATCAATAAATTAGTTTACTCTTTGATTACCGTACAAGTGTTTGGCATGTGCACTTGTTTGATTAACAGTACACATAATTACAAATCACTGTCGACTAATCAATCTGTAAACAACCTTATCTGTTTATGGGCTTCTGATTATCGTTCGCGGAAATGAAGCCTTCATCTATAGGGACGGTTATATCAATGGAGAAATCTAGGACTTTACAGCTAATGATAATACAATGACAAGTATGTTTATTGTCTAACGATTAAAGTTAAAAAGCTAGTTAGCAAAGTTAGTTGTGTGACGTTGTGTGTTGTGTGTTAGTTGTGTTGTGTTTGTGTGTATTGTGTGTTGTTGTGTTGTGTTGTTGTGTGTTGTTGTGTTTGTTGTTAGTTGTTGTTGGTGTGTTAGTTAGTTGTGTTGCTAGTTATTGCAAATACAGGTGCCATAAGCAAATCACAGCTAGATAACACTTTTTTTATCAAAAGGAAGTGGGTATCTCGCAACTTGTTTTTTCACGTGACGTTTCGAGGAGTAGGCAGAAGTTAATAATAGACTAATGAAAGAAGAAAAGTTAAATATATTATATTTATAAAAAAAAACTTCAAAAATTACTGATAAACAAATATTATCACTTTCTAGATGAATATTTTAATAATAAACATAAATAAAATTTAAAAAATACTTATTAAAATTAATGATAATTACGCAATTTATAGGTATCTAAAGCAACAAAGATATTGATTATTGGCTCACATTTCTACATTTAACCTAACCGTTATACATATAGTGGGCAACCTACATTTATTAAAACAGATAGCCTTCAAATAAATTTTCATCAAGCCATTATATAATTTCTCCTTCTATTCTTTCAGTTTCAACGGTCCCTTCGCAGTTCTGATCTCGTACATAGCAGAGCTGCACCGCACTGAGCTGAGGGCGCGAGTCATCCTACTGACGAGCTTGTTCTATACGTTCGCGAACACTACCCTGCCTTTGCTAGCCTGGGCTATCCTGACCAAAGACTGGGAGTTCCATATATTTGGTGATAATATTGGTAAGTAACTTTATACATTACAGTTATATATACCTACATTTCTCGAGAGCGAAAAACTTCTGTTATCTGAAGCATTGGACATGTAGACAATAGATTCCTCTCTTAATAAAGGCTTATGTAATAAATAAAAGCTGCTGTAACAAAAGTGTGAATGCCTAATAGTTCAGCAGGCTCTTGTCAGACATCCAGTTATTAAATTAGCTTAACCATAAACACTAATATGTATTTATTAATTACACATCATGTCGAAATTAATAAAACTCTACCATAATGTTTTAAGTAATCCATTCCTGGAACCTGTTCCTCTTTGTCACGGCGCTGATGCCACTCCTAACTGGCGTCTCATTCCTCTGTCTGCCGGAGAGCCCTAAGTTCCTCATGTCTCGCGGACGGAACGAGGAAGCCATGGCAGTCTTTAAGATTATCTACACACTGAATACTGGGAAACCATCTGAGGATTTTCCGGTAAGTTTCTACTTTCTCTCTTTCCAACCCCCTTATGTATAAAATAATGATAAAATACCTAGCAATGCTCCACTAAAATAATGCTGCTGCTAATAATGCTATTCAGAAATGGATATACTCGTAGGTATATATTTTTCCGCCATCAAGCAATGGCGGGTTAAATATTTTAAAGTGCGTGGATGCCGAAGAAATGACAGGCAGAGATAATCGTTTTAAATACTTTTTCACCAAGAGGGCCGAAATTGGCTCATTTATTTTGTCTTTTGTTTTGTTCTGATAGAAAACTAAATAGAAATGACACTAAAATATTTTTTCATAATGAATTTCAGGTAAAAGTCCTAGTAGAAGAAAGGCACGAGCAGCAAGGCAAAGGCGTCGCAGCACTGAGGGGGGGCTTCGCACAGCTCTCACCGCTGTTTAGGCCTCCGTACGCCAAGTGGCTGTTCCTCATGTGCACCATTCATATGGGCTGCATGTTTGGGTGAGTGGCCGTATAAATATACACACAAAAATGAAGGCGACTATCTCATTTTTATTCTAGCTCACATCTTCCAGTCACCACGTTACAAGTAAGGTTTGAGATGAAAAGGATAGCGAGAGTGCAAACAAAAAAAAATTATATCGCATTGTAACAACGTAATTTCCTAATTGGCAAGAGTGTTGATTGTGCTGTGTTGTTGAGTGTTGTTGTGTTGTGTTTGTTGTTGTTGAGTTGTTAATCCGTGTCTTTTCTAAATCCAAAAGCTCGAATGCCATTTAAAAATCGATTTTAATCATTGGAATCAGTTTGTTTCAGTGCGGTTAGTGGAAGTGCTTAGGTGCGGTTCGTCCAAGTTCGGTTCAAATCAATGCTCTGAGTGGAATACCTCGTTATTATCCTGAAAATCTGTCAGATGGTCTAACTTTAGTGCATCGGCAACTTTCAATTAACTCTCGTCTTCAACATCGTTCCAGTCAATCGAAAACTACGGCTGGACATTCCACACTGTCATATTACTAGTTCATCGATAGTTTTTAGCAGTTATCGGCTGAATATCCTGACCATACGTCAGTCGTTATTATTATGTGGGTCAATGTTCTTGCTGTTATGGTTTTGCGTGGTTCTAAGCGGTTTTGACATAGTCATTGTTGGGAACGGTTGAAGTGTTATCCAGATCTTAATTTTAATCATCAGTTAATTAACGAAGTGACTGTTCTAGATTAATTTTAATTCTACCATTTATCAACGTTATTTATTTTATTTTCGGAATAAGTTTAGAAATTGACATAGGTAAGGAACGACATGAAATTGGTCTGTTTAGATATTATAAACAATGACAGTTGCTATTTCTACACCTGGCTCTTTATAGCCCTTAATACCATCATCATCAGCGAAACTTAGATACTTGTCCAGTCCAACAGCTGTTTTGTTTAACTTTTATTCAACAATAATAATAATACCTCAACCAACTCAGCCTATCGCAGACCACAGCTGGACATAGGTATCTCCCAGACTGCGTCACTACTCCGCCTTCCGCAGCCAATCTGTCCCAGCTCGTCGGTCCATCTAGCTGGGGGATGTCTCACATTAATACCTAGATTTCAAAACTTCAGCATTGCTTTATGACAAGAATAGATTCTATCATCTCATCGACATTCCCTTCAAACTTGACCTAACAAAGTACAAGTAATCAATCAAATTCGTCTTAACTTCCAGTTCCAACACTATCCGTCTGTGGTACCCTCAACTGGCAGCCATGATCAGCAACGATGCCAAGGGTCTGTGCTCTGCGATTGCTCCTCCCACCACATCCGTTGCTGTGGATGACGTCTGTGTGCCTATTGTGGCGGATATGCTGACGTACCTTCAGAGTGCATTCGTTGGAGCAGGGTCGGTGCTGACATATGGGATTGGAGGAATGCTGGTTAATAAGTAAGATATCAAAACGAATATTGTATTTTATTATGTTTTCCCAAAAGCAAGAGCTCAAGAGTTAAAGCTAAGACTAGAATTTTCTTGGGTTTTAAGGAAGATTAAAAAATCAGCTGTTCCCTACATTTATGTTTGCATAACTCGTCAAAATGTAGGGAACAGCAGATTTCTTTTTTGCGATTTCTGGTTTGGTCCCATAGTTAAAGTTGTTCATTATGATGAGTACAATCTCCCATTTCGATTTGTCACATGTTTTCAATTTCAACCTGCGTATACCTATACTTTATTGTATACCACAAAAATACACAACATAAAAAATACATCAAACACTGCAAAATATACAATGGGCGGCCTTATCGCAAGCAAAGCGAAGCTTGAAGTATGTTTTTATCAAAACAGGTTGCTTTAATCAGTGCTCCAAGAAGCTATCTTCACAGATCTTATCATTTTCAACTTAATTCTTCCAGATGTGGCAAACGTCTGGTATCAGGGTTCTGCGGCATCACCAGCGCGTTCCTGATCGTGCTGCTTCCATTCCTGGGCACAAGTGCAGTTGCCGTCGTCGCCATGGTAACCACCGCGCTTGCCTTCACCTCGCTTTGTGGTGCTTCACTGTCTAGCATCACCGTAGACTTATTTCCTACTTCGCTCAGGTGAGGGAACGATGCATGTCCTAGTATCAGTTTCTGTGAATAATGTTCGTGTATCTAATATGTTGCGCGGTTTAGCATGGCTGTTATTTGGACGGACCTTATGGATCTCAATCCAAATTGTTCTGGAAAAAAGTAGCATGCCACTTGTTGTTAGTCACAAACTTATTAGAATTTAGTGACTTTGCTAGCAAAGTCTCTTTCCGACAGGGTTTCTTCCTTAGCTCTTCTATCTCCTACAC
Organism: Gortyna flavago; assembly: GCA_963669345.1. NCBI lineage: Eukaryota > Metazoa > Arthropoda > Insecta > Lepidoptera > Noctuidae > Gortyna > Gortyna flavago. The sequence goes on from OY770135.1 coordinate 1,497,339, forward strand.
AAATCAAAGAAAATACTAAGAATTTGTTCATCTATGACATAAAATCAATAATTACCATATAATATCTTTTTCAGAGTAATGGCAATGGCTACATTCCTCATGAGCGGGCGTTTGGGCACCATCACGGGTACCGTCATATTCCCCGCACTCATAAACTACGGATGCTTTCCGCCTTTTATTACTATAGGATCCGTTTTAGCAGGTAAGCTTCATTATTCATGATTTTCGTCTATTTATTATTTAATGTACTGTCGGCAAAACAAATAAATCAAGGAAAGCGTTACTTTTGCAATGGTGAAAAAACATAACTTATCACCCTCTACCTTGACTTAATCGAATCAACCAGTTCAAATCCAACCGACCATTACGAATGCTTGTTCTATCAGTTGAACATAGCAGTACACGTAGTTTTGACTAGATGGCGCTGTTCTCAATTTCGATAACCTTCTTGTTTTGTTTCAGTGTGCGGAATGGCTTGTTTCCTCTTACCAAATACTACTCTCAAGAAATTAGAGTAATTCCAAGTTGTAAGAAAATTACGAATGATTGTAAATACTTTTTTATTCTTGTTTTTGTGTGTATTTTGACTTTTGTGTGTTTTTTAATTGTAGTTCCTAAAATAAAAGATTATTTTCGTATTGTCCTGTTATTTTATGTCTTGTGATAATGTCTATGTGTAAATAAATTTGATGTAAGTAATTCAAGGACCGAATGAAACGGCAAAAGTTTAAAAATATTTCTCTTTTATTTATAATTTATCATAACCTAATCTCATCCATCTTCTCAGTCAAACTCACAACAATTTACCGGCGAATCAGGGAGAACAATTACTATCTACATTATTAAATTTTATATTATTTTAGCTTTTGACATATTTTTAATTATTTACTGAAATAAATAAATGATTTGATACCGGTTACGAATAAAAAAAAATCAATTTATACAGAATGTATACAACAATAAAACATTCAAATTCTACAAAAGCATAAAAACATATTTTTGATTAAAATTAAAATACTCAACAAAAAATTTATCCCAATATTGATTATAGCCGAAATAATTAAAAATATGTCAAAACATATTTCGTTTAAGGCGCTACATCAGTCTAATGCAATGACTAAACAGCTTTTACCCAAAACATTAATAAATAACTCATAATTATGCTTTTGTGACTGCATAAAATACATTTTACTGTGAACAAGCTGCCATTCGCATTATGTACATGATTTTTTTTTTATTTCTGCAGACTTTTGAGCATAAAGTGGCCTTTGCGCTGCGAATACACTTACTTTTGAGATGGTTGCAGAATATGTTCTGATTTTATAGGGGCTAATTTTATTAAGTACATTTTCAAAGCTGGATTTCACTTACAACCGTGAAAATAAATAAAAATCTGAGTAAATAAATATTATTTGTCAGCCACATTGTACTCAAAAATCTAATAGACAAAACATTTTATTCGAACTGACCCGACTCACGGCGACAACTCAACGACAAAGCACAGTTGCTAGGTAGACTAGATTTTACTTCTTATTGTCCAATCACTTTGTCTAAGCGATTATACACTTAAATTCGAGGATTTTTGCTTGCTGACTACTAGAGCGTAACACAGGGCTATTTTAACAATCTGATATATCTATTTTTCTTATTTTAAAATTGTATATAAGTAAGACACAATTATACAATTATGAAATTTGTCATTCTTTTCTGCAAACGTTACGTTACGCTATAGAAGGCAGCAGGCTTCACAATAAAAATCATATATGTATATAAATGTATAGAATTCTTATAGGCCAGTGAAATTGACTGTTACTTACACACGACTCAGGATAACCCCATTAATTATTATATTATTATTTCATTATAACGCAAGGCACATTTTTATCTGTTATTAAAACTATTTAATTCAATAAGATTGCACTTTTACAAAAGTATTATATCGGCAGATCTTTTTTTTAAACTTAAAATTGTTTAAAACTCTAAGCGATGTTGCTCCCATAACTCACAAAAACTGAGATAAATTAGAATCGTTTTTGAGAGAATTTTAATAATTTCTGTTCTGTTTGTAACTAATTTATTAGTTCTTTGACTATCTTGAAAGGTACCTATACTCGTATCGTTATAAGAATCAAAAGCAAGATTATTAAAATTCTCCTAAAATTGACCTTAGATTTTTTTTCACTTGAAGTCAATAAAAATGCTTTTCACACAGCCTTCTTCACTTTTAAACGAATACTCCAATACAAAATATTGTGTCAAATTATATTTCAATAATGTATATTTTTTTATAAAAAAAAAAATTGAAATTATAAACTAACTCTTAAATAATTTACTTGCTATGGTAAGGCATATTTCATAATTATAAATAATTAATTACAAATATTTATAGTACATAATATGTAACATTATATATACAGTCTCGCATGTCTTAAAGCAGAGTTTATACAATATGTACAATTTTAGAAAACTTGTATAGGTCACTATACACCACATGTTAAAACCAATGGCCTCAAAACCAGTAATAGTACAATTGAAAAATCTAGGGGTAAGCAGAAGTAGGTACTCCACAACTAAATTGGCTAGCTCCAATCTAAGAGAGTAGCTAAAAATGGCACTTTGATAAAGGAGTAATGATTTCAATGACGTTAATGAATAAAATGATCCAATGAATGTAGATAAAATGATAATAAAACGACAGTTTAATGGAAACATATCTTACGATTTCCCAAGTTTTTCAATTGTACCAATATTGTTGAATGAACCAACAAACACCGGTCATTCCACGAAACAAGGTCCCTTTAAATATTACGCACATTAAACACCTGCATATTTACATTATTATGGTAATTGTCAAAAATGACTGTTTAAAAAAGTACGCATTTTGCCGTGTGACACTTTTATACTCAATATGGTATAAAAGTATCAAGCCAAGTATCAAGTAGACTAGTCTATTTAAGTCTCTAAGAAGTTAATAACGGCATAATGGGTAATAATTTAAGTAACAAATCCATAATGATAACAAAAAAAATAATGTACCATCATACCCAACAAGATGTAAAAATATCACCCAGTTCCGAGTTCTATGTGCAAAGCACTGCATACACTCAAGGCCCTGAAAAACTGGTCAGCTAGAAAAAACTAGTATTTATTCTATGTGTTAGCTACTTTATAAGTATGTATATTTATGCTCTACTTTTTTAAGGGAATGAGCAGATCCCCTATTGCTTTTGTTAATTATATTTCTAGACGACAATTTTTCCATGGCAATGAGTGTACAACATATTGTAATAATGTCCAATAAACAAAACTTCACAAGAGTTCATTAGAAAATGTTCACTTCACTTTATGGTCCGTTTTCCACTGTTTTTAGTTCAAAATATGTTTGTGTGACTATTTGATTTTAGGAAATGAATTTGGTCCTTTAATAAAGCTGTTGGTAGGTTGGTACAACAAAATTGGTTTGAATATGACAAAATTGGCCTTCAATCTCTCACTTTACCTAAGCATTGTCAACATTGTACAATGGTCAACTGTAAAATCCTGACAATACCCGGACATGCACGGACCAAAAAAATCTAAATCATCCCGAAATCAAATAGCCACACAAAATCCAGATCACTCTATTTGCGTCAGCTTGGGGGGGCCAGTAGGACCTCCAGCCAACACGGGCACGCCGTCACATCCCGCCTTGAGTACTTAGGACCCCAGCCCTTTGCGAACGAGATCCTCACCGACCTGGGATCTACAGGCCCAATGTGGGGCAGTGAGACTGCAGGAGGGGGGCAAGAGGGGTCGAATATGCAGAGACAGTGGCCTGGAGCCACCCTCCAAACAAGTAGGGCCTTGGCAGCCGCAGCGTCCAAAGCAGGGGAGCTGACAAAGACAGGCTCCTGGCTCCGGTTGTAAAGCCACACCCCATCCGATTCTAGGGATAGAGTGACGCCAAGGCCAATCTTTGCTCTTGTTTTTCGCACCTGGAATTAAGGAGAAAAAAAAGCATCATTAATTACTGTCAAAAATATAATGGGTGGTTGTTGGTGCACTACAGTGTACTGCTGCCAACTTTCTACTTATCGATTGTTTTTATTAATCTAATCTTTGTTTTTATTAATCTAAACTTATAGATTACATAATGTCTTATGAAAGGTGAACACTGTTTGCTAATCAAACAAGAAGGTGACATCCATGTTACTATAGTAATTATCATCTTATTGTGCATCATTTAATACTGCATAATATGCAATTATCTATTATCAATGTATCAGGACAAAAGAAAAAATTTGACTCATCTAAATATTAAAATTAATTCTCGACTTCAGAAGAGAGATATATGTTTTTCAATCGTGTTCTGATTATTGTACTTTAAACTCTGCCTTCTTCGTTAGCTAAAACCGTTGAAAATCACATATAATATCGCGTTAAGTCTAACAAAGATTCAGTGTTCGCGGAGAGGTTATCGCGGGTTATCGCGTCGCCTTCCTACTCTCAATCAATGTAGCTATCTACTGACATTGTAATCACCAAGACTTTCGAGCTTTTGGTTTTAATTACTAATTACAATCTGACTTATACAATGAAACAAGAGAACATGATGAAGGATGGGAAGAGAGAAAACAGCCTCTTTAACAACTTACGTCGAAGTAAGAAGAGCCTAACGTCTTATTGACTTTCAATCTAATATCAATGTGGGATTAAAATTCGCTAAAACTAGATATAGATAATTCAATTGCAAAACAAACTCCTAAAGGAGAGTCAAATCTATGGAGAGTAAAGTCTATTAGAGTCATTCAACATATCTTTCTTTTAGGAAACGGCTAGTGTTTCAGTGTTTTGCTAATTCTACCCTACTAATATGTATTTAAATAATCGCGGAAGTTTGTGAGGATGGATGGATGGATTGATATGACTTTTTCACGCAAAAACTGCTTGACGGATTTGGATGAAATTTGGTACACAGATACTTTATAACAACGATTAACACATAGGATTGGTACTTTTAATCCCGATATTCCCACGGGATCGAAACTTATGCGGGTGAAACCGCGGGGCGCTGCTAGTGTTTCAATAATTGTATTTGAGACTAAAGACATTCTGATCCAAATGAATGTCACTACATCGCTCGTTAAAAGTTCTGAAACCAACCTGTTCAACCTGTGGTGCATCCCCCCTCTGGTCCAAGGCATCCAGACACAGGCCATGTCTGCCAGACCCACATGCCCCTCCACCCCCTCCGAACACGTCCACTGCTCTCACTCGGACACCGAACTGACGACCCACACGCTGGGTCAGCTCCCAATACGCGAGCCGACACCACTCTGACTCCCAGCTCTGGCGTTCTGGAAAGAGGAAAAGATGGGGTTTAATAGTAGTTAATATAATTGAAACGAATTATGCAAGTGTTTTGTAAGGCGGGTTATCCCGGGAAATATTTCAGAATAGTTTTTAAAAGGAATGGAGACCTTCGAATCACAATAAGAGATTAAAGTATAAAAAATTTATACTGCGAACCGTGAACCGTAAATAAACCTATATGTATAAATAGCTACTCAGATGATAGATCAAGAAATATGTTTGCAAAGCCTCAAGAAAACTCAGCAAATAAAGTTCAAATCTTGTTTTCCAGTAATAGAAATTAATAATCAAACTACCAATGCTCTCATCTTGAGCGTCAATGCAGTAACAACCAGTAATTGATAAAGCAATCCAGATTTTTCCATTCATTTCGGAACCCTGACATCAACATTTCCAAAACTTGGCTCAGGTAGTCCCACGTTACCGTTCGATGCCAGATGACGACCACCGATATATCCGGACAGTTCAGTTAAACCAGTAACATGACGCCAGTGCTGATAGAAACCTATTGTTTTAAAACTATCGACGAATGCCAAAAGTTGACGAAATAACTGAAAAACTGGAAGTGTTGATTTTTGCATCCGAGTCTATGAAGTCATTGTTGTTTTAGAAATAGATGGTGCTGTAATGTATTCAAAAGATGAAAGTTATAAATATGATGAAATATCAAGTGAATTGCAGAAGACTAAGACAAATGTGTTTAGAAGAAACCCAAAACAAAATAATGCAAAGAACAAGAAGACACTACAATTCTAATGCAAACTTGACAATAGATGAATTTTGAATAGCAATAATTCCACAATTTCAACGCCTCCTGGACAAAGATTTAAAACAGTCTACTAATACATGGAAATCGATGAGTCTGCTCGCATTGCCCTTGATAATAACTCAATAATTAATTTATTTATTGTAACAAATCGGTATTTTCATTCATGGTTACAGTATTGACCACATATCCCTGTCTGTCAACATATTGTAGAAAAAGGATTGTGGATATGAGTGCACAATGTACTACTGTTCATACCTATATCAAGATTTTCTACAAATTCTTGCGAAAATAGCAACTTCAGTATTCACTAACCAGTTAACAGATTCAATAAAAATTCACCCTAATGATTCCAAGCTAAAATATAATTCTACTTATCTATTCGCACAAAAATTACTACTATAGCTGACTTGTACCCAAACCCACCTTATAACCTTGTACAAATTCCTTCCCAACATTGCAAAAACTTCCATTACGAAACTCATCGAAATCCTATCATATATCCAAGACAATACCATCACGGTTCGATCCCACGGCGAGTTTAGTGGCGCCGTGGTATGGGGTGGCGCCGTCGTGGCGGGCGCAATCGATCGTCAAGGTTACCGCCATCAGACATGGGTTTGAGACACCACTTAGCTAACTGGTGGTGCTTGCATGGTGGGTGGATGTAAATACAGGAGAATGTGGGATTTTGTTTGGTAGTTCTTTTAGTAAATGGGTTTCGGGGAACCACCGTTTATACCACCACAGTTTGTAGTGTACGTGTTAGTCATGCTTATTGAGATATGCTAGAACTTTCTCTTCATTCTCCAAAACTGTTTCTGGATTATTACTATTTTTTTATTCGTGTTTTCTAATTCCTCAGTAATCCATGTGCCAGTTTTACTTTTTTAAAGTAATGTCTAGCACTAAAATTATGAACAAACAAGACTTGTAAACGTTGTCTCAGGGTGGCATATATAATGCAATGCTACGCAGGGCACATAGCACACCCTCGGTGAACATAACCAAGGCTTTGCAGTTTTTATAGGCAAAGGCCTCCTAACTTCTGGTCGACCAGTCATATCGCTATTCATCATCATCATCCACAGCCGAACTTCACTCACTGCAGGACAAAGGCTTCTCCTTTCTTGTGCCAATTCCTACGCTCCTGTGTGTCAGCCTCAAGTTCTACCCGAGACCAGTATTATAAGTAATGACATTTACCTTCACCGTCAGTAGCCAGGGAGCCGGAGACAAGCCGCTCGTGGTCTGTTCTCCTGGCATCCTCTGTACTCTCGCCATGCTCTGGGGACAAGAGACATCATGATATCAATATTATGCCACTAAATAGTAGCCTGGAAGAGAAGGTAGTAGAAGATTTTGGACTGGAGAACTAGGATGATTTAAGGTTATTTCGACTAAAAGAAAAGGTGTCTGCTTTGGGGTCGTATTTATCTATGTATTTGGCAGAAACGATTGCAAGTCTTAACTCTCCCAGGAACACGAAATATTGACTTCGGTCCGAAAGACAAAATGTAATCTGGATTTTATGCAAAAAAAAATTGCGGTAGGTACATATGGGTAAGTAGATAATTCTAGTAAGGAATTAAGTTTGCTGATTTATGAGAGTTGGGTTTGTAATAGTTTCATGTTACAATTGGTTAATATTCTCCCTTCACTATCCTTGTAAAAAACGTTTAATAATGTCAACTTTTCATAATCATGGAAAATAGATCGAAAGATCGTTAAAACTTATTTCCCACTAGAGAACATGTTCGGACAAGCTTCTAAACTGTTAAAAAAATAGTGGCAATCTTTCTGACAGGTTTTGGAGTGACATCACAGACTGCACGAACACATAGACAGACACACCTATGTATCATAATTTATTACATACATGTAGATATCATGTTTTAAGTGTGAGTGACAATTCAATTTGGTTTTTGGGATCCTTGGAAGGATCGCAGAATCTGTTGCAGTAGTTTTAACAAGCTTTTTATTAACAAGCTTCGTTCTGTGTGTTTCCGGTTACTCTGTTTGTTTTCGCGGTGACATTTCACCTTTAGCTTTTACAAGTTTTTTAGTATTGTATTGGTCTATTTGATTTGACTAATATTATCATGTCAATGGCTTTTCTGGGCACCCTGTTATGGCCTCTTTCGACTACAAAATGGGGCCCTGGGTAAAGCCAAGTTAGTGCATACTAGATAGCAGTAGTTAGTTAGTGGTCACTGCAGATACAGTCACAACATTATTAATTAATCAAATATTCACCACATTATACCCTACACTTATAATAAGGTGCGTTATAAATTATTGTGCATACATATTTATATTAATTTATAAAGCGGCACTTATTTAAATTTTAATAGTCTGCTATAGAGTGGGCTATGGCGCCTACTGCTTATCTCATGTCTCGTACTGAATTATAAATAGTTATTACAGTTATAGATTTTATATGTCTGTACCGTCACACTATTTGCCGGGAGGTGAGCTGGTCTCAAGGGTAGGTGTTGGCGCCACCGTGTAATATGCGGAAACAACGTAAATGGTTTGCAATGGTGATGATATTTACTTCCGACAGGCGTAAAGGGCGATTCTCTTAGCAGGTTTGGCGCTAGGAAGGTTAATTTAGTATTTCTGCCTTAATCAGCCATTTGGAATTCGCAAGACATAAGTATTTCTGAACAAAACATTGAACTAATCGCTAAGGAGTTTATTTGAAGCTTTTTGGTTACAACAACTTACGTGGGAGGTATCGATATTCTCGCAATCGAGTTACAAAACTGGGCCATGAGAAACATTATAGTTCAAATTTATTTTTTACCACATGATAGATTCTTGATGTGCCGTTTTTGCTATTAACATTATTTGCAGACAATCTCTAGGTACCTAGCAACAAACGTCCACAAGTTCAAGCCATGAAACATAATCTTCAATTTGGTCAAGTATCTATATAAATAATGTAAAGGTATATGTAAATACAGCTGTGTATGTAGCGTTAGTGTGGCGTAGTGCGTAAGATAGCATACATTAGCATATTGCCGATCAAATCAAGGTCGTATACCAGCCATGTATAATTATACATATTTATGTATACCACTCACTAAAGAATTAAGCGTAGAAGGTACATTTAACGTACGAGATATCTTGCCAGTTATAACATCGCTAGAAGACTGCACGCAATTTTTATCTGTAATTTTTCGACTGTTCTATTTTACCTAAGTCATAGACAGTCTTGAGTCTAGAGCTAGGTTCTTCTAGAAAGCTTTGTACTCGACTATAATCTCAGTAACAACAGCCTGATGCAAAGCTATGTAGACTTCTTGCATCGGTAATTTTAAATGGGTCAGTCAGGCTACTTGCATTTGAGGAGAGCTCAGTGAAGGTTCAGTGAGTTTTTCTTAGATGTGGGTCTTCTGGCCATCTTTGCTCTGTGGTCGGGCCACACTCGTCGAGAAAGATATTCTATTAAATGAAATGTAATACTTTGCTGTGTTTCTGAAGAGATGAATGTTACTGTTTGTCTGTCTGTAAGTTAGCCTTGTATCTACTGAGTGTAAAAGTAGAATCTTTGAAGATTTACAGGTTTTGTTGTTTAACTATCAAGTTTCCTTTGTAGCAACTGACCACCTGAATGGCCGATTCTTTAATAAGTACTCTTTCTACAATCTGAGTCGGACTACAATTAAAGATTTTTGTTGCTATATTGAAGTAATATTGGACCCAGTATAATGCCTTGAGACACAAATGAACTTTGATTTCTTGCTGTGCTTCGGATAAAACATTATACGACTTTATAAAAACTTATAGTCAATCGCCCCAGTCAAACCAAAAACAAATGAGACGGTGGAATTCAAAGAAGCACCCATGTTCAACATGTTCTAGCCAGTATTTAGGCTGAAAAAACGAAGCCAGTTAGCACTACACAAAAGAACAGCATGGAAAAGTCTTTCAGTATGTTACTAATGTCTCTTTATTATTATAATATGCTCGCTTAGCAACGATACCATAGATATTTAATATAATGGACGCGTCTGCGGCTCTATATTTGTCTAGAAAGACCCGCGACACGTGTAATGGAAGTTTACAACAAATCGCGCGTTCCTTAACTACAATATTTAATATTAGTACTTATTGTTTTAGGTCGTCGTATGAGGCGGTGTTGCTATGTGGTGTGGGGTGAGCAGAGTTATTTGAATTGAAAACATCAATGTAAGATGCGTCTCTTAGATAGTATAGTATAGATTTGTTTTTGTGGGATGTAACTTGTACTATAATTTTAGTCTGTAGTAAAGAACCACTGGTGAAAATGGGTCTACCAACGAGTATAGCACAAAGTTATTCAACTCTACCTTGAATAGTTGACTATGCATTAATAATGCATAGTAAACTCATCAAAATTGTGTCCTATAAACCTTTTCAAAAGACTTTGAGGCTTTTCAGCGAAATTTTGACTAATACTGGTGATGGTGATGACTTGCGTCGATCTACCATACATGAGCAGTAGTGATAATTCCTATACTGGACAATACTGTATAAATTTCAAATCTTCTTTAAAATAAAACTTATATTTTAAGTACTCATAATAATGATCACACAACATTAAATTTCCTCCCACATAGTCTTCATAAACGCTAACTACCCTACTAAACAGTAGAAATATCTTCTAAACATTGTAAGTAATCTGTTCTTAAGAAAAAGACGAAGGAATTCGTCAAGTATGCGGCTTGATAGGCAAGCTTCCCGCCGAATAGTTGAAAGCTCAATGACACCGCTGAGAGCTGCTTTAGTGCTTACGACAGTGTTACGACTGGTTTGAAGATATTATAGAAAATATAAAGGAGTTCTTGGAATGTAAAAGGTTAACCTTTTAGTAGGTAGTAGTATTCAATGGGAAGTAAGTACAGTCCAGAAGATGCTGGGTAAATCGATCGATAAGATAAAGATGCTGGGTAAATCGATCGATAAGAATAAGCTTTCTCACTTTCTAAGAGTTCTACAGTTAGTATGATGTCTCACCTTTACTACAGACAAAATAGAGCAGATTGTTTGGTAAGCAATGAAGCTTCGTCCAAGTTCTTTTAGCGATCGTGTCTTCGGCATTTATGTTTAAGCTGTCAACCTAAGAACATTCTGTTAGAACTGGTAAAGTATACATGAATACTTTGCATTAACCCTTTTACTCCTTTGAAGATACTCCATCCCATACTTGTCTTCTTATATTTTGAATCGATCCCGTCTCGTTCCCGCATCGTCACGTTTAAGATGGTCATGCGCATGACACAGAAACGCGAGCGTTTTATACGGCTTGTTTACAAGCCGACACTGCACGGTTCCCGAGCTCGGCTTAGATGATACAAACATACAAGTACCTATGTGAGATGGTGCAGTGATGCTGCACAGTATCTCGACATTGTACATTGACTTGCTTGTGAAAATATTGTTAAATTGGGATCAAATTATGAGAACGTGAGTTCAATTTGTGTTTGAGTGAAACAATTGAAAGTCGAAACATTTTTGGGAAACGAATGTTATATTATAAATAATGGGACCTCTTTGAAATAATTATATTGATATGCTAAGCTCTAAAGTCAACAAAGAGTATTTTTAAACACTTATCTACCAGATTATAAGCTCACCATATACTCTGCCGATCCCATAAAGTACAACCGTTCAAAAACCCAAAACCACTTATAAATACCACTCTCTGGAAGACAACATTGGACACTGATGGAGCATCGTATCAAAGAAGAATGGACCTTATTTAAGGGGACAAAGGTTAAAAGTTGTATGAAGAGAAATCGATCGTAGATGGAAGAAATACGATCCCTTAAATCAGCCATCGATTTACAACTAGCTCTTTCACGTGGTTCTGCTGTTAGCCTAATTAACCGACACTCTTTTGCTAATTGGCCAATCTTTTGGAGCCCACGCTCAGAGAGGCCAAAGGCTGAGAAGAAAGTTTATTCCGGTTAATAAACAAATAAAAATGAAATGTTTTGGGATCGAAATGTCGCATAGGATTATCAATAATTCACAGGTCAACATCATCATCACCCACAGCCCGAGTTTACCCACTACTGGGCATAGACCTCTCTTTTCTTGTGCCAGTCCCCACGCTCCTGTGCCAGCCTCATCCAGTTTTTAATTCACAGGTAGTGTCCGGGAATAAAGCTTTAAACTAAAAAATCATCCTCTTGGCAGAATAACATCGACTGCTTAACAGAATGCTGATGAATGGCGCTACGTTTAAAAGTGACGTGATGATACCCCACGCTATCCAAAAGATCTCGGCATTGACGTCTTTATTTTTGTACACAATCAGCTGATCATCGAAGATAATACTAGTGAAGGGGGTGTTAACGATAGGCACTTGCGTCTATTACCAGCTGATTGTCATTATCACACTATTTTTATGAACAATAACGTCACAGACGCACTTAATTTGAAGTACATATATCACACATTGTCACGCTGTCGGTCGGCCTATCAGGCTATTAATGTCCAATGGGAAAAAGGCTCTCAAGTTGTGAAGAATGATTCACTTTGTTGGAAAGCTAATCGATTTTCTGTTTCAGACGATTCAACCATCTGACATGAGATGAGAAGAAACTCCGATCAGAATGAAGAAGAAGATACTGATGCTAGTTCTATTGTGGCAACTCAGATAATAAAGACTAGAGATGATGAGGTATTTGAAGACAAAGATTACAAAGAATATAAGGAGCATGCTACAAAGAATCAAATGGATGCTCAACTAAATGAATATAATAACAGTCAGAAATTAAAGTTTTATTCTCATACAACTGAACAAAAAATCGCAAATGATTATGCAAGGAATATTTAAACATATGTCAAATTATATAAGAAGATAAGATTAGGTTGACAAAAAATTCAAAACAATTCAGATTGAGAGGTTACCTATAGGTAAATGTGATTTTCCATTCCATACGGGAAAAAAACCTAAGCAAAATTAATGTGTTTGATTTTATTTAAACTTTTGTTCTCCTCGGAACGGCAAGAGCTTGAAGACACACACAAACAAACTAACTGCATATAAATATAAGAAAAAGACAAATACTAGCAGTATATTTGTGTCACCCGAGCGGCGCCGGCGCCTCGATAAACGCAACGATACCGCCACGATAACGTTAATGGACACACTCTTTATCACTGCACGCACACAACGACAGAATCAACATTAAACCTACCGAAAATAAATTCTCCGCAAACGAAGAACGCACTTCAGACTCCAAAAACAAAGTCGAAAATTGAGGAGCCTAATTTTTGGGAACGTAAAATTTTCTGCACCACTCAAAAAGTTACCCAAAATCTACGATGCAAGGTTTAAAATCAAGTGAAGTGAAGCCAGATGATTTTAAGGTATGAATGAATTCGGGGAAGTGCGGTAATGGGTCCGACCGGAATGTCAATGTCAGTCCTATCTGGAAAAAGGATGGGTAGAAGTCCCATTCAAAAACAGGATATCAAGGTCCGAACCGTAAGTGGTCTGATATAGCTAATGTATGCCAGAGCCGTTGTCACATTTGTCTTAAAATATAGTGTGATGCGGATTCCGCTACTCGACCAACATCCTCCCTTTCTTAAGAAAAGATTTATGTTACCAAATGCGTGGGAAACCTGAATTTTAAACAAAGCAACTACCGCCTGATCTCTTTACAGCCTATCGACATCTCCCTTACTCTGAAATAAACTCTATAAGTACTCATAATTTTGAGCCAGTTGCCTCTGCGTGTCTCATAATATCTCCTGTACCAATGACCCAAAATGGTAAGAAAAGTCCATTTCTCCATTGCATTGTATTCCCAAGCCATCGTTCTCTAATATAGATAACCAACATAAATTATTCAGATTTTCATAGATGAACGCAGTAATTTGGTTATCCATCAATGGATTAAGTACAGCAACCACGATCCATGCAACATAAGCTTGCAACATTTAGTCAAAGATCACACTGCGTAGGTAGTAACAGGTCGCACACATGACACATCGACCCTAAGCTATAAAAATAAAGATACAAATTCGAATACTTCGGAAAATCCCGCAAAATTCGCTCCCCAAAATATAAATCATAATCCCGAACAATATGTCAATAATAGAAAATTGAATCTTAACCCTAAAAATGCAAGCAAACACAACACAAGGGATTATGGTGCGACAGGCGCCGAAAGCAATGAAAAACGAGGGTTAAGCCGGGAATCATGGGAAATCCTATGATGAACGTTCTGAGGGAATCCCGGCGATAAAGAGTGAATTTCGCACCCCTATGCTTGCATGCGTTGATTGTGCAGGGATTTCCGGGATGACAGTGTTTAAAGGGTTACGCCTACAATTAACGTTATGGAAAATGTGGCAGCGGCATGTTGGGGAGTGTAATTTATGGAGATTTCAGTTTTCTCTACTGGTTTTGCCAAAATGATATCAAGATTCAGATAATTATTATTAAATGCTTCTTACCCTGAACTTTTTTTATGCAAAAGCTTTTTTTGATTACAAAATTACTGCATAGAAAGCTGCTTACATGTAAAGACAATGAATGCACTCTGCTCAGAAAACTGATCCCAAATTCTTGCTTGCTTAAGCTAGAGACCAAACATTACATAGAGGTCTCGTGTAAAACCAATCCAAAAACCGAACTATCTTGTCTTCATCCTAAAAATAACCTTTAATCCTTTCTAATCATAATTCAATGACCAATCGAAGCTCTAAAGCACGTGCCTCCCTCATTATTCAAGCCCAAATCCCTATTACCAAAAATAATGCGGTAACATCATCGCTGGGGTCTTTATTATAAACAAATACCCGAGCACCGCGTGGTGCCTTCAAAGGGACGTGGAAAAAACTCCAAAGTCCGTTTGTTGAGCGGCGCAAGCATTAATAATGTAGTTTAAAGATGGCGCTGGAATGCGCGCAGGCTGAGACGGTGGGGATGCGCGGGAGTCGATAGTGATGTGCACTTTGGATTTATGTTAAAATTTTTTATAGGCAAGGATATTTTATGGAATTTGGGTTAGTGACGTTTTGTTTCTCTTAGCATAATATTGCGGAGTATCTATAACATAAAAATGAATCGCTAAATGTGTTACTAAGCACAAATCTCGAGAGCAGCTGAACCGATTTTGCTAATTATTTTTTGTTGTGTTCGGTATTGTCAGGACAAGGTTTGTATGACAGAAAATTGAGGAAATTCGAAAAAAAAATTGCACCCGTGCGAAGCTGGGGCGGGCCGCTAGTTTATGATAAATTTGCATTGCAAGCATTGGTTCAACAAAACAATTATCACAACGAGGAAAGTGATTACGTCAATACACAATAATTAATAACAAACAATTAATAATATGCAAGCAAAACAATCACCGAAATCATAGAGCATTATCTTAGAAGCGCAGACGCACGACCGCTGCGAACCCCGTGCCTATTAATTATAGTATTTAATTAGAGGCGATAAGTGTGTTTGCGAACTACGTGGTTATCGCTTCCATTATCTGTTTGTATGACAGAAATTACGTAAACATGTGAATTTTTGTAACAACGTTTAAGTTAATTGGCTACAGTGAATGAAGCGGTGATTTTTACTCTGATATTCAGCTTTCAATGAAGTTTTGCCGAATTATTATCTGGTGAATTACTATCCGAAATAATAATTATCTTGTGCCTGATAAGGCTCTCAGTGTCATAATAGTTATTGAAGTTTTTGAGGGTTTTTCTGGTTATTTGATAAGAACTGAATTTATGTACTGAATAACAATAATTTTAAGATGGTTGTTTTATTTATTGCTTGCGAAAATATTTTCTAGTTCTTTGTAAGATATATTTACATATTAGGTATTATAACTACATCCTCGACCGAGATTTGATTTCAGATTTATGCTCCTAACACACAAGTTCTAAACCACAATAGAATATCGATAAAGTCAAAAATCCACTACAGGTAGGTACAGCACTATGCATCCCTAATTTCCAGGAAGCTGCGCGGGCGCCGCCGCGCCGTTGCGGTCGGATTCCACGATCTACCGACTTTTGTCAGTGACCATCTATGATCTATGATTTTATAATGCCCGCACTGTATTTCTATTAGGGAACTGGATTAAAATATTGAGGTAATAAAACATAATAGGAATTATTATATCATCAATGTAAACTGGATCAGAAAGTATGATAAATCGGTGAATCAAATGCGTATGAATCTTCACCATAATTTGGGTTATTCATTAAGAGTATTTTACGACAAACCTTATCAGATAATCGTTAAGAAAATGAATAAGATTTAAAATTATAATCAAACTCGATTTGATTGTATCCCAACTTAGAATCCACTTTAAGATTAATTTTTCATTCAGTGTCACTTTGTAAATCTGTACTTATTATGGAAATCTAACTAAGGGTTATGATTGCCTTAATGATAACAGGAAATAATATTGATGGCGTTATTTTTGCAATAATGGAACTTGTAATAATATGAGAAAGAACAGATTAAAAATGTCAATCATAAATTATGTTCTTGAAACGAAATTGAATTTTATATCTACTATACTCGTATTTCTATTTAATCTGCAAATATGCACTCGAAGCGAAGCAGTAGTAGATTCGACTTTAATTCAATTAAATTATATACATATTCTTACCTTTAGGTTTGAGGTCTTCCATTGCGTAACGACTGTAAGGTGGAGGAGGGGTTTCTGTAACCAAAGAGAAAATATCTTTAATAATCACATTCTGTCAAAGTAAAAACTAAGTAGGTTTATTTGAATTCAAACTAAAATCAATCATTAAGGTTCTAAGATTCTTCATCAAATTGTCTTTTCCAAAAGATTGTGTTAATCAATTTATTGCATGCTGGCATAATTTGCAACGTAATTGTAAGAAGTCATATTTGAACTCCTCTATTTCTTAAACGTCAATGAAAAGAGACGCGAATCATCATGCAAGTTACGTGATTAAGTTACATATCAGGTTCCCAAGTTAATTCAACGGAAAAATTAAAAGAGGAATGCAAAAAACCGCCCAAAACTTTTTCAATCGCCATTCGCCACTAATCACCCGTGTTACCCGTCTCGACCAAAAAATAAAAGAAATCGAACTTAAAACAAACAACACGTAACCGGATCAGGTAAAAACGATCCCAGACCGCCCGCAATTATGTCCAACCGTGGAATCGAACCTTGATCACCAGCTAAATAATGACTAACCTATATTTTGACCTCATAACGACAGTTTTATACGTCCTTTTGTAACAAACACCGCTGTCTTTTGTGACGAATATGTTATTTTCTACAATCAAAATAGTTTTTGACTTAAAATTACAATGCCGCCGCCAAGTGAGGGATCGTAACGACAGAATAATAATTCACCAGTTTCAACAAGCGGGCTTCGTGAAACAACCAGGGAAAGAATACTAAACACCAAAGCTAAGTAACGTTAAATAATGTCGTTTGAATCCGGAGCGCGATCTATTCCATTTACGAGGAACAGGCACGCGCTATTGGTCATTTAGAATTTCGAACGCCATTAGTATTTTCGGAATTCCGAATGTGAATTGTGCAAATTGTGCAATTGTCATTGCAATTCGGCGCCAGGCGGCGGTGGACGTGTCAACATTGTTTTTCAACTGAATCGATGCTGCTGGACATTTTGAATACAAATTATACGACCATTATTATCACTGAATTGAAAATGATTTTATGATGTATAGTATGCGCACCGTTCCCAGAAGTGTTTGACAGCGTTTGCACAAGAAATTTCAAAACAATCGTCAGTGCATGCACCTGCATATCGAATGGATGATAAAACTTGGAATTTTGGAAGACGCCACATAAATCATGGGAAAGTTTTATTAGCTTTTTATTACGTGGTACAATCGTTAAGTGCGCTTAAATTCATTTTATTATATCAAAACGGTACGATTTTGTTGACAGCTACATAGATTCTAAATGTTTGTCGACAGTATCTCAAATAAGATTAAAGACTCTAGCTTTCGGTGTTATGAATATGATAGTGTGAGTCACATGTTTTCGCCGCACTCCTGCTCCAGACACATTGCAGCTGAAAAAAAGAGTAAGCGATGCAAGAGTAAATGACCCTAAACGCCTAGCGTAGCATCTAGCAGATATAAATAATATCGTTGTTGAACTTTATGTCCATACGAGTGCGAGCTCGAACAACCTTGCCTCCGACGAACAGCCAAAACAAACTCTAATCTGTCCCGATAAAACTGATATTTAAATCACCGACGCTAACGATATCTCACCTTTTTGCAACAACAAACTATCGCATATAAATATAAGAGAGTGGCGTGACTGAAATTACTTTTACAACTGTTACGTCATAAACACCATACATTATTAATGGAAAAAAGACTTTGTCAGGACTGTTATAGAGTGCAGTTTCCTAACAGCTTTAATTAGAAACCATTAGTTCATTTGCTTCGAAGCTTAAACTTGTAGTGCAAATTGATTTGTATCGAATGTCGAGGGGCGAGGGCTTAGATTTCAGTGTAACGTGGTGGTATATCGTGTTTCAATTATTGAAGGGATCCGTCAATGAAGAATGGATCCTGTACGAATTTGTATAGAGTTTAATTTTGATGTGCGCATAATGGAATGCCGTCTGATGAGGTAGATAAGTATTACGGTAGGAGCGTATGGAGGCCCGGCGCATGTGTAATTAATCTAAACATTCAATCTATAGCAATAAATACCGTAGGTTGTCAGTTTGTCCTTCGATTACTATGTAACTGGCGAACCGGTCAGCCTGGCCGGCTCCCTCGGCGTCTATTGCTCTATTCATAGTATATTCTGCAACCAGTATGGCGGCGATAATAAATATCAAAAAATTTATTCAATTGCTTTGATCAGTGCAGGACAGTTAGCCTATTAAATGGTACAGTTATTGATAAGCCTGTTTTCTTGGTTTGTTGCAATGGCTTACAACTTTATATTGGCTGGACAGCAATGTGAAGTGATGTTTATTTCTACACTTTAGTCTAGTCATAAAATCGATCTAGGTAATCTAAAATTGCTGCAACAGTATTTGGTACTGCTAGTCTAAGGAAATTACCTTTAACTAAAATCGCAAGTAATCGAGAATAGATAAACAATGTTGTAGAGACAATATCAATGCAAAAACGTTTCATATTAATCAAAGCTTCCATAAAAGCAAAAACTGTGCAAACAAATAAATCAGAAACGGGTATAGAAATAGTGGAACGATTTATACGTGTTGTACAATCGAGTAGCGTAGATGGGCTGCCAACCCGGCGCCGGCACACCGCTCCACCAAATTGTAAATATGCACTGATTCATAGTTATGTTTAGAAAATTATTGACTTTGTTATATTGTGGAATACAAGATATTTCTACATTTGTTTTAGGAAAATAACTTTCCGGTATTGTGACTTTGTTAACATTAGAATATATTGTATTTTACTTACAGAGAAAAGATCACTTGATTATAAGGTCCCTTTCCTATTTGAATTACCGAATCCAGTTCAACTATACATTTTTCACCAATCCCAACTTGAGAATTTCCATTGTTTTCATTACTAATGTTATTCTCCTTCAGATCTATTATGTCAGTTATAATGTTATGTCGTCCATCTATCAATTGATTCTTCTTCTAAACCAAATGTTGTAAAAAAGTAACTTTGTAAATAGATCTGCATTCATCTTTAATCTTCAGACCTTCAAATTCATTTTGCTAATTCTATAGCCAATGTCACATAGTCACTCGCATGGCCTGAATATGAGGTTAACTATACCATCACACGTTTATATGCTAATAGAACATTTCCTGCGTTTAACACATCTTGTAATAGTTATCTCAGTCGTGAGAAGGCTCGATTAAGTTCTTCGTAATCACTTGCATCTTTTTGTACCTAATGTGCGTTTCGTTTGTGCAGGATAAACAATTTTTCTTTCTTTCTTTTTTCTTTGCTCTTTCATTTCATATTGCACTGATCTTTCAAAGATTCCCAAACCAGAAGGAAAAAAAAAAAAGACTGAATCCCAGAAATCTGCTCCAGTCAAAAGTCCAATATCATCAAAAGTAATAATTTATGAGAAGTAATAAGCAGTAATCCACTATTTAAAATCTAAGCTGTCGTTTTAAACTAATAAAAAGCAGTACACTTTGCCAGCATGCTGACGGTAGAAAAGTGTGTGACAATGTCCCCTGAGCAGAGAGTACGCCCATATTGTTGACTGAATATTTTCTACATCACATTGCGTATCAAATGACGTCGGTCGTCGTACCACATGACGTGCCGTTTGGCTCACCACCGCATGTCATTGTTAAAATAATTACATCTATTTGTTTTTCTCTTTCAAACTTTTAAATTCTGTTTTAAGCTTCAAATGTACCATCACATTTGTTTTGTTTTTCTGTTCTACAACGTCACAGCCCGAATTATGTCGCATTGAGTTGTAACATGCATTCAGTTCCGCCTCGATTTTCATCCATCCTTTATAAATATTTTCATGTAAGTTTATCATAGAAAAACAACATTGTTTACATTGATAAACAGACTGAACTACAAATCTTAGTCTATTAATTCAGAAATCTAAATCGAAAACAATAAACAATCAATAAATCCACTTTAATACACCATAAATCTGCCAGAAAACTGTGGAAACGCGTCACGGCGCACCATCACGTAGTCGTCTCAAGGACGAAGCCACGCGCGTGAACATTCCCGGGACACATCATTGTAAACTCCAACTCGACTAAGAATTTTCATAACACTAACGATTTAAATAACTATTACGCAAAAAGTATCAATGAGGAACTTACTGACATTTTCGGAACAAACAATGATCACCAGGACGCAAATCATTGCCAAATGGGACAAGCTAACAACAAAACCAACAAAATTGTCAGACGTAGTAAACCAATTAGAGGAACAACATCAAAATTTTGGACAGGAAGCATGATGATTAGGAACATGCTAAAAATAAAAGGGGAGTTTTGTAATGAACAAAGGACTAACTGCAATTGATTTTGCGAAGACAGTGCCAAGGAATTTAGGGTCCTAACCTAGCAACAAAAGTCTAAAATTCAAAAAAAAGTCGGTTATACGCACGGAACGTGGCGCGCGCGCGTGTGAATCGACGAAAATAGCCCGCCCGAATTATAACAAGTCGGATGGCGCCTCCGACGGCGCCCGGCGGCCGCACGTCGGCAGCTCCCACGCGGACGCTAGGATAAACCCTAGATACCGTTGCTTATTCACCAAGGTTTTTCTGGTTATCTCAATCTATGCTTATAGGACCTTGGATAAAAACTTTGAGATTTATGACCATAAGATTGGGAGAGCTTTGTGCTCCAAGATCTTTGGGCGAGGAACCTTGTCCTTGTCTGATAATTATTATAATGTTTTGTATATTATTTGATTTAGTCCCTGAAAATAACTCAGCAGTGCACATTCACATTTGACTGCTAAGCAAGGACAGTGATTTTGAAATTCAAATTCATTAATTTTAAAACAATAGTACATAACAAGCATTGTTATACTTATTATTAAGAAATTTAAAAAATAATTAACTAATAACTAGTAAAGAGAATGAATAGTAGATGGCGTTGCAGTCGATTGACGTAAGATGTCATCGTAGACCTTGCTTGTCGGCGCTAGGCAGGACCGGAAGGCAATGACGTACAAACAATACGAGGTGAATTTATATGATGCAAATAGTCGGGCATTGATTGATCGATAAAATTAAATGCAGGTACAGCCAATTGTAGAAGAGCACGTGCAAAGCTTAATGATTAAGGTACAAGAAAAAAATAAAGTAAAGAAATCTACAATAACTTTGTAAAATTTACAAAATGAAACAGTAGATTCTAATAGGTAGCTATAAATCTAGATATCATTGACGTCAATGATGAAACTAGAATTTGACAAGTTGGGAATTAACCACAACTACGACGCCTTAATTTAAACGAAGAAAATGCTAAATTTAACAATGTTGATTGTTGTTTTCATAAACAAGATATAATTAATGAATATCCAGGTAAGACTGATACATAATTTGTAAATTTTAAAGTCACGTTATGAGACACTTGAGAATCTCAGAAAGAATCTCAAAATATTTCAATAGAACTAGTTCCAATTAGAGATCAACATGACTTGTCAACCAAAACAAACATAATAAACATGACACTTAAAAGAGTATAAAATTTTGATAGGAAACTTAAAAGTGCAAAGGGCTCTGATTGGTCCAAAAACAAATTATACCCAATTATAGTCATCGAAGGTATAGCCATTATCTCAGTTATTTTACATATTAAAGCATCGGCACTTCTAATGATATAATTAACATTCATTAGTGAAACATAAAACGTAAAAGTTAAGCATTCATTGAAATGGTAACGTGAGAGATCTTCCAAGGTTCGTGCTGTTTCATAATCATCAGCTTCATGGATGCTCATGTTTCTTCAAATACTTCAGCTACACCTTGTTTGCCTTTGTTAACTAAAAGTAACTGAGGAGCAAAATGGAAAACCAAAACATAATTATTGATGATTTAATTCCAAACTCCAAATCAAAATTCAAAGCAGAATCGGAAGATCAAACAGGTGTTTGGACAAAAAATATGGACACTTAATAAGCATTATTTAAGAATATGTAATTTGATTTCAATATATTATACTCAATTGGTAACGGTTCATCTAATCCCCGAAAAGGCCTCTCCTAAGCGATAACCTGCCGTGTCGACGAAATACTTGTAACATTACGAAAATATTTATTAGAGTGACTCAAGTGGCTATCACCAACTGTTTTAAAATGATCGTCTAGGTATATAGTCTTCGCCTGCCTAGGAATTGATTCATGGATCAAATTAAGTCTTTGAAGGACCGCAAAATTTTCAAGTAACGGCACGTTGAAAGCAACGTGTCTGCGACGACGTCCAAATGGCAACATTTCTTCCTAAATTGCGCTTGCAAGCTTATGATTTATTCAGAATATCAATTTTCCAAAATAATTATGACAAGTCTTCAAAGCATTCAATTAATTATATATGAGACATTAAACATTATTATAAATAAAGAATGTGAAACATTAAGTAGCAAAGAATCAGCACTGAAACATGTGAATTGGTCAAAAGACCTCCTAACAAGCAGTGAAATGAGCGATCGGCAACACGTCGCTCGCTCCGGTACGTGTAGGTAATAAAAGACGACAATTTTTCCAGTTTCGCAAGAGCCGCCGCCGGGAGCGACCGGTTCTGTCACAGGTGCCGCCAGTCAATGGGCTATTTAGTGACACAGTCTGCGACCCCGTACATAACTCGATAATATAAAATCTGAAAGTAAACTCGCCTGAGATTAATTGCGTTTGTCGATCGTTTATCTGAAAAATGTTAAACGTGAACGCCACTCACTTCTCTACTAAAAGCTTCATTGTATTATTGTACTACCGAATAAACAAGCATCGATGAGCAACCACAAAAACGTTAGCTGTGAACGACTTCTTTTAATGCAAGCCTATTCTCGGGCGGGCACAATAAGAGAACCATTCACAAATTCAACAAAGCAACCCAAAAACATGACCAGACTACAATAAAACGAGAAAAAAACCGATCACGAAAATCGAGTTGAGCTTACGCAGTGCGGCGGGCGTACTTAACTTACCTGCGCAGGCGCAGGCGCGCCCCGCCCCCCCTCGTCCCGCCCGCCGCCGGCCTCCGCCTGCGCGGCGCGACACGGCGCCGGCGCCAGTCAGCCGACAAGCAATTATGGCTAAATAAATATCGGCCATGCCGCCGCCTCCGACGCGTCGCTAACATCAACAGATGGATTCTCATACTGCTATCTAGACGACATCATTAAATTTTGGACCCCAATTGTAATGGCCCGGTGAAATGGCGTGTGGGCACCAAATTACTTGTAAATGGTAGTTAGAATTCTTCGTTAATGTCTGTCCGTCGTGGATGTGGGTTTAATTGCCGGATGTGGGTGACTGATTTCCGTAATGGGTATGAGATGACAGACCGGTGGATAATCACGGCGAACGTGCCGAAGCAGCCGCAAGTTCGTGGCAATCTTTGATCCTGTGAGTCGGCGGGCGTCGCGTCGACGCCTGCGCTCGATAAGATAAGAGCCCTCTCCTCCCACCAGCAGGCGTTCGAAAAGTGCCGGCTCGCATAAAAACATTCAGAAATAGAGGCCCGCGCGGCTTGATTGCCGGAGATTGGCGACCACGCGCCCCAAACTCTCTATGCGATTGGTCTGCGTGAATAAATAGGATGCTTGCAATCTAGACTGGGCAAGGGTTTCCTGTTCATCTTGTTCGTCCAAAAAAGGAACACGTCTCAACGGACAAAACAAAAAAGTGATGAATCAAACTGAGCAGGTGTACGACAGTAAACATATCAATGATTAAATTTACGATGAGCCGTATCGTAATCCGCGAGATCGTAAAACTAAAATCATTACCCGTATTACTGGAGGAGGCTCAGTGAAAAATTGCGTAGAGAATGTGCTTGCCTGGGGGTCTACTCCCTAACTCCGTCCGTCCGTCTGTCGGCCCGTCCGACAGTAGTCCGATACGTCGGTGTGAACCCTACTCCCTAACGATTTCGGACTCATCAGTTTCAAACGGAATCATAGACAATATTCGTGAACGAACGACGCATGGCGATACAGTTGCACTATTTTATCGGTCGATTACCGGTTTACTTATTTTGTAGTTTTCTAGCTTATTAAACAAAAATTAATACTTTTGTCGTTAGAAAATGACCACATTAAAAAAATATACCTTTTATTATGTCTATAAATATAGAATTGAATTATTTTTGCCATTTTTGTCTGGAAACTGGCATCATCCTGTTATACCTTTGCCTGTTTATTTTTTGAAGGAAATTTTATAATGAAATGTCAAAGGCCGCATTCCGAATTTAGTTTGTCTCATCGTCTCACATGCGTTCCGATTTAGTTATTACGATTATGACAGCTAAGAGCTGTCAACAATTCGAAACGCTCGTGAACGCGCTCACAGCTTACTCAATGTCAAAACGATATTATTACAGTATTTCTTTGTATAAACACCACATTTCTTCTTCAGTTCTTCTTCTTTAGTTAGGTGGCGACAGTCAGCCAGAAGAAAAAAAAATACCTCTACATTCAAAAATAATTTTGACACAACTTAATCGAATTTGACAATCGCGACACTACGTGGAAAATATTGCCGGAATTTATAGCCGGAAGCGCGCAGGGGGGAGACCTCGACGTCTTTTATATGGAATTTTTCTCTTTTTGTATGAAAAATATGAATAATTATTACGTGTTGAGTTTTAGGGGTTTACGGGTTTTATAAAGGGGGTCAAAATTTTCATTATTTTTACGATAGGACACACGGTTTTCGAGATATAAGCAAAAGAAAAGAAAAAAGATACAGTACTGTTTTTGTTGGTGTGCCAACTAATTTTATTCCACACCTTTTTAGTCGCGATTAAAAATAGTCAGATTTAGTTAGAAAATCTAATCGTTATCGCGCACGCTAATTCGGTACGGGTTTAGGAACGCTCAAATTCCTGTAAAGCTTCTTTAATATTTAAAAAAGCAGTCATACTTAGTTTGAATTCGTTTAAATTGGTAACTTTCGTCGACAGCACGAGAACTATTTTGGTGTCGTATCAACTGACATAAATGTCCGTCAAAACCAGTGTCAACTTCAATTGTTCGGACGGGCTAAAACACATCGGGGTTAGGGACAACTATCACATCGCGTTGTCATTCATTCTTCGCTCGGGCCCCGAACGAATCATCCGTCCGTAGGGCATATTTTTATTAAATAAATTATTATTATTATTATTATTATAGGGAGTAGGAAACGCCCGTAACGAAGGCCGAAACGACGGACTTCGTGCTTAGGGAGTAGACCCCCTGGACCAAACCGTGTCAATTAGCGGTAGAATCAAATTAAAACCAGAACAAAACAAGCGGGAACTGTTGGTTGTTGCGCCGGTTGGCAATGTGCACACAAATCAAATGTTGCGACGAATAATGACGACTATATTTAGTAAGCGCGGTGTGGGAACAAGACGGGAAAGTTGACAAAAACAGTGGCGTCGCGATCTCGGCGCGACAGAAAACGGAAAAACGTTCACCTGCATTTGTGCAGTCTCTGCGGGAACGACCTAATGAAGCCGAAGGTGGCGTTACGAACTTACTGATGATTATCTCTCCATAAGTTCAACAAGAAATTAAAACAAACGAAGCCGAAATGAGGAATGCAACCGAAAGATTTTCAAACAAACACAATTTCACGGATGTTTGTAAAATATGAAACAAGAGCACTAACGTCGTTTTTGATAAGATCCCAAATTATATCGTTAACTTCCCAAGACTACCAACTTCAGCAAAATATACTCTTTGGTTTGCTCCGAACTTTATATGAATTGAATATATATTTTTTTATTTTATATTAATTATAAGTGATCTAGAAATCAAGGATAATTAAAGCCATGGTGCGATGGTAAGCTTGTGCAATGGAATAATTTAGCAAATTACACAACCTGTAAAGCCTGTGCA
Source organism: Gortyna flavago (assembly GCA_963669345.1). NCBI lineage: Eukaryota > Metazoa > Arthropoda > Insecta > Lepidoptera > Noctuidae > Gortyna > Gortyna flavago. The sequence goes on from OY770135.1 coordinate 1,523,989, forward strand.
AAACTGATTTGACCAATTGAGATGTCCATTTAAGGTGATTCCGTGGCGAAAGTGAACGGCAAAAGGACTAGACGCTCTGATATCGCGTTAGTCATGTTTTTGATGTAACTTCAGATACATTTCCTAGTCACTATTTAAGATTTTGATGATTGTAAATGATTTTCAAGAAAATTGTATATATATGCTGATCTATTTCAAAAGAAAATTGCATAATATTTAACAGTTTTACAAACTAATTGCAATAGTCTGGACTACTTCAATTAGTTTTAGCTTTTGGAACTTGGGACAAAAAAAAGAGTTGAAAAGCTACAAAAATACATCCAAGCAACAGAAGTCCAGAACAAAGGATAATTTTTGAATTACAGGACATTCAACACTATCAAAGAGAGCTACCAGCCACTAACCAGTCCTTTCCTCATAAGGAAACATACATATTCATATTTTTACTTGGCTTTCTTCTCAATTAATATGCTAACAGGCATTGTCAGCAAACCCACGACTAGTGAGAAGTATGAAGTGGGCGTCGATCTTAAGTAGGCGACGCGACTTGCGCGTGAGCCGATGTCATGGTCACTCATTAGTTTGGAAACATGAGTGAATCTCTGTTACTTAATTCACTTGCCCGTTATGGTGTATTATTTGGACGTTTTTGGGAAAATTGGTGGGTGAGTATGGAATATAGAAATGATATGAGGATTTTTGATGTTCTGGGATTTGGTAACGAAATTAATGGTGTTAAGTATTATGCTGTTTAATTAGCTGTTTGTAAGACATGATTTTTGTTTGTCTGTCAATCTCAGTCACTCTTTTAAGAAGTAACAGATTGACAAACAGACAGCAGATGCAGATGGTAAAGAACCTTTAGCTAATTTATTCGATTATAAATGAAATCGGATATATTTAAAGCAATTAGGAAAACCAGCAAATATGTTGATGAATTCTGAAGAGAATAAAACAAATTGAGGCCAAATTGATCTTATCCAAAAGGAAAAAAAAAATCACAAATAATTAAGTATTTTAAAAGATAAGAGAAGTGCCAGAAACAAGTTTTGGTCACTTCTAAATTAAGACGCGATTAGGTAAAAGAAAAATTACATAAATTATAACTAAAGTGACATCACAGAAGTGACTGTCAGTCTCGATGTAAAAACGAGCCGAAAACATGATCACGCCCAAGTATCTGCGATGATATCATGTAAGGGTCATTTGTACGACCTCAGGAAACGCCGAGTGGCGGAATGTAGCTATTTACCTAACAAAGGCTGACGGCGCGGCGGCGGTAGCGCCATTGCCTGACGAATTAAAAAGTTAACGGGCTGCGCGCGCCGAGCGTCGCGGCATGCCGGCGCCGGCGACTCGACCTTGTCTAGTTATCGCGAACGAGTGACCCTCGCCACGGCAGATTAGGCGAGCCGCTTTTTACACACCCTGACTACGCAACTGACGCCGGAGGGAATCTTGATCACTCGCGAATATAATTGTTGGAGCACTTTTACTTTTGCACTCAGCTCCGAAAGAGCAAAATAGTGTAGTCACTAATATTGAATGTAACAGAGGAAGTCTGCTAAATGCTCTAAAGTCGAAGGAAAGTGTTGACCTTTGAAATTTCATACAACAAATCCAAGAAACTACTGCTGATGTCATAGCTATAAATAGACCGCCGAAGTCCAATGTTTACACTAACAATCTAATGTAGGGATGGTGTTATATATCGCACTTGTGTCAAATGCCGGTAGTGTATGTGACCAGAGCAGCCTTACGTCAGTGGCAACGTAACTATAGATACAGAAACAAACAGTAGCGATAATACAGTGATAACGAATCGCACTGATAAATAGGTGCAACCCGCGTGAACGAATCTACGTAAGTACGTAGCACATGAATATTAAGAAAACTACAAGCTCCAGGGACCAAGATTCACATCCATGAATGTTTAAAAAATTTTCAGAACACATATCGAGTAAGTAAAGGCACTTCAATGAGAACTAATGCAAGACTATCTAGGTTATGTTAGGTTAGAAGAGGTTAGGTCGTATTAGAAACGTTTCGATGGACGAAAACATCCAACAAACTTGCCCCCAGCGAGGTTCTTGATTCAAATCACAATCGGCGGCGACCATTCATTCGTTTGATCATCCATTCACATAAACTGTACGAGCGAACACGTTCAAAACACGGCATAGGAACACTGAGCCCGAGATTCGTACGACATCGATGTTTACTTGATGCACTTGTTGCGCAGGTCAACGTTCTGATCACGTCACACATACCGGGCTTGCAGAGGCGACTCCAATGGTACGGGTTGCAACACTGCTGGTCAGCGCAGAGGGGCAGGCGGCGGAGTTCGCTGGAGTCTCTTAGGTCGGGGAACCTGAAGGCGCGGGTGACTGCGAGCCGGAGTTGTGAGGCGGTGTGACCGGCCGGCACGCACTCCGCGCCGGCGGCGCCCGCGTCCAACGCCCTCGCGAGCCGCCGCAGCTGGTCGTCGGGCAAGGAAGGCGCGCCGGCCGCCACCAGCCGCCGCCGCAGCGCGCGTCTCCGGAACATCACATGCCGACGACGGGGTCACAAGTCGCGCGGCCGTTCGCGCCACGCGACACACTCACGCAGGCGGCACGACATCGCTCGCCGCGTGCGGGCACTCGACTGACGGACACAACGTCCCGCCGGCTAGTGCAGTGACGCGGCCTGGTGTGCAACACCTGAATACAATTTACCCTAAATCTTTAACCCGTTGGTTTATTTTAACGAAAAGTTTTCGTTTTCATGCTTATTTTGATCATTGGATATATCGGACATTGCTTCATCAATGTTAACCAACTCTAGTCCATAACTTTCCACAGGTTTTAGGTAAAGTTCTTTACTCGAATCTCCTTTCTCTAGTGTGTTATTTTTAAAGTGCATTCCACAGTAGCACTTTAAAATAAGTTATTGCACTAGTAAGTTGTAGGTATACTTAATTACATTTTACTCATTTCATATCTTATCTTATCAATTCACACGCAAAGAAATAATTTTATTACCTCATGATCATGACTCATTAAAAAAAATACGAAAATCCATAAACATTCAGATAGAATAAAATTAGATAAAGGCACCAGCGAAAAGATAAGCTCTCAGAGATAACATATGAAAAAAAATATCATGGATCATGGAAATAACCTTAAAACATGTTAAAACAACCACTACTACCTACAGTATTCGACACCTAAACTACGAAACACTCATCAAATATCTCCCCAGTTTCCTCACCACCAACTCGAATCTCCCACAAACTAGGCAGTCAGTTGCAAACGTCTATCAGGCGCGGGTGTGCGGGGCGCGGAGGCAGGGGCGCGCGGCTGGCGCCACCGGCGGCGTCAGGTGCGCGCGCTTGTGTGCGTGCGGCGCCACCTAACACAGACGAGCGCCTAGCCTACCGTATAGATGCGACGCGGAATGTAAAGTTTGTACAGAATGGGATTGACCATCTGTGAGGCTGGGAATAGGACATGCAGTAACTCAAGAAAGATAATCAAATCACAGTGGACGCGAAACATTTTTAGGGTTGGATTTTAAAACGAGTCGCCTGAATTTGAGGGTATTGGTGGTGTAGGGGGCTTAAGGGAGTTAGTCTAATCCCCTCAAAGTAATTTTGGCTGCCGGAGTTGCGTATAATATTTTTAAACAATTTCCAAAAATTCTTAAATACTATTGTAATTATGCAAAACGGAACGTAATTTTTATGCTTTAGTACAGTTTTTGAAACGTAATTTTTAATTTTTATGTGAAAAACTTGAAACGAAACGCAACCCGCCATCTTGGATGGATGATATTGACAGCTAATGTCAAATTTGTGCGTCAAAATCAATGACTAAATAAACCTATGGACTGAGCATACCTACAAAATTAGCGTGTATACCTACACAAATCTGGCACTAAAGATGGCCGCCTTTCGCAGTGTTCTTTTTTATTTTTCTCGCACTACACTGTTTTATACAACACGAGGGCATGATTTTCCTATTAATGGACACCAAATCACCTAGTTTCTAGACGTATTTCTCTCGAAAAGAACAAAAATATTTTGAGCAATCAACCGTTTGACAGCACATATACCACAAATCCATTCATAAAACTCGGCACTCAACATGGCGGCCGTCACGCATAGACATGATATTGACGTCACACAAAAGTGTTGCCAAATTTTGTACTTGACAAACATTTAGATGTCTCTTTTTTCATATGCAGCTCTTGATTAGTTAAAAAGAAACAGAACGATTTTTGACATGTGTGTGTCGATATGATAGATATTTGTATAACTATTATTTCTATAGTAGAATAGGGCATCTCCATGTTTCTCCTATCTCAATGGTCAAAATAAAATTGAGATAATTATATTCTTATTTAATTAATAGCAATGTAGTAAATAATAGCAAACTCCGAGTTGGCACAATCCGACTTATTTTTTTTGAAACCACCCAGAAATAGGAGCCAAGCTATGCGGGGCTCCGTCGACTCATAATTGAAGCCAGTTTTTATTATTGTACAGAGGCCAGCACATCAAGCTACCCCAATCTGTCAAATTTTCCCAATTGAATATGAACCTTATTCCTTTGCAGTAAAGTTGAAATTCTATCAAAGAAATTTGACAGATTGAGGTAGGTTGATGTGCTGGCCTCTGTACAAATTTCTGTTTTTTATTTTTTCTAAGGAAACCATGTATTTCCGGCGGGTGAAAATGGTGAGGGGGGATCCGACCCGTCCCCCCCCCCCCCAACCACTCACAACCCCTTAAAATGGCGACGTATTTCGAAATCTTTACGCAAAATTCATCATCACTTAGTAAAAAATTCATAAACACCATAGGACATTAAGCACTCATATCTATGAGTGCTTAATGTAATATGGTGTTTTAGCATCAGTTTTGAGCTAAATATATATCAATTAACAAAGTAGTGACATGAATCTTCCAAACAATTACTGCCACTTCTCTATGTTCACTTTGGACCTCTAAACAATAAAAACTTTTTTAATGATGAGATTTGTGAGGTGCTGAGATCCATTTGGTTCGACTCAAAAATTATTAAAAAAAAATAACTTTATGTAAAGAAACTTCACCATCTACACCATTTACCTAATCTATGGCCGCTCATGGTTCGGAATGCGCAGAGCTAAAAGACACATCAACAAAATAAACGTACAAGATAACTAGCATCGTGCTGCGGCGCCGCTCACCTTCACGCTGGGGCAACTGCGAGATAGGCAGAGACAGATCTAAAGAGTATGGCGCCTAACATTTTAACTTCATATAATGTCAACCTCACCTGCAGGCGGTGAACTCGGCCAACGATCGACGCATGTATGTATGTAAATGAGGAGCGTATACTTCGTTCCGTCTCCTACACGTCAATCCACCTGCTTGTGGCTGACGAAGCTCGGCTAACAGATGATATTATTATTCAGACAAATGGGCAGCTGTGAAACTTTTCAATCAGTTTGCCTGTTCAATGTAGAGATTACGAGCATTATTGCTCATTGATGAATTTAGCAAATAAGAAACCTAATTTTTATGGAAAGTTCTAAGTTTAGAAATGTAGTCTTTCACTTTCACTTCATCAGGTTTATTGTCTTTAGTAAAGTCAATAAAACAATCATATTTGGTCAAATAGCTTAAAGGGTTTTCTTTCACTGTTTAACCAACCCGCACTGGGCCCGCGTGGTGGATTACGGCCCACTCCCTCTAACGGAGAGGAGGCCTGTGGAACATCATAATTTATGTTGAGTATGTATTTATCAATAGCTATAAGGATCTTCGAGACTAGCAGACCACAACCACTACAGTAAATATTCACATTTTTCAATGAATTGCAAATAAATGACAGACTTAATGGGTAGGGTGATGACAGTAACCCATCGCATTCGACTGCTGACAGTTTAAGAGCCTCTATCAGAAAGCACCAAACATTCGAAGACATGACTGTAACATCCACCAACCCGCACTGGGCCCGCGTGGTAGATTATGGCCCACTCCTTCTCGAGAGAAGGACTGTGTCGCAGCAGTGGGAAAATCATAGACTGATTATGCTGTTATGCTATCAAAAAGGCATTGAGCTTAGTCACAATGATGGAAGTAGCTAAAATATTTCAGTTACAATTTAGAAATAGCAATGAAAAGTGTAAGGTTTTCAATAACTTTGTTGGTTTGGATAATATTTCTACTATTCTGGCTACCACGTGTTTCTGCTTTTCTTATTATGACAAAGGTGATGTTACATTGCATCCATTCATGTTAAACATTAGGTACGAGGTGAATGCTTCGAAAGTTGAAACTAGGTATGTCTTTACAAGTTATGTCTACAGTTTCTAGTAGATGGCGCTATCTCAATGTCCAGGGGCTGAAAAATATTACCTAGCTGCAGGACGGTAGTTGTAAGTTTGATGACTAATCTGTGAGTTCTAGTAAAACATTATACAATGTCCACGCTTAGGCTGTTTCAAAGTAAACTTATCCAGGTCAGAAAAAAACTAGATCAAGTTTTACTCATACTCTATGGTCCCGAGAAATTACAACAATTACCAACTTTGGGGCGCATAATCCAGCTTTCCCTGACGTTCCTCTCTCTCCAGTAGTTAGAACCTGATAGAGTAATGTCCATTGGGGTTTTTAAGCTATGTTCCTTCAGTCATCGATCGACTGCATCATTGCTAGAAAATAAATCATCAGGGGGCCTAAAAAGGCCACTTTGGCAGAATCATAAAACAATTCATATTATACGCAATTCATCAGTTTGACAGTTTCACACCTATATATCCCTGAAGGGTTAGGCAGAGGCGTACCTATAGCATTTTACGAATCTCCATACAAAACTGTCTTACAGATGAAATTGTGTGATATGAATTGTTTTATGATTCTGCCAATGTGGCCTTTTTAGGCCCCCAGCAGTAGGTAATCTGTTTGTTAATCTTCAATCTGCTTTACAATGCTTTTGGAGTATTTTAGCATCACGTCCTTTTTACCTGACTTCTTTATTTATTCAAAGTGAATTATATAAACTTAGCAATTTTAAGCATCTAAACTATAACAATTGTAATAGGTGAAAAATTTGTTTGTTTTTTTTGCTAAACTATATTTACGATGGCAATGAAAGTTACCTATCTGCTTCATAATCATACCTCTGTGTAAATATTGTGATGATCGCTTATCACTAGGGTTGAAAACCATACTTTATAATAACGTATCCTACTTTATTTTCGATAAATATACTTTATACTTTTGCATAAAAATAAAGTATGCGAAAATACTTTATTTCTAATCTTTGTGACGCGTAAAACGAAAGATTCATATGGGTAATTCACTGACCTGTATTATACAAGTAGAGGTCAGTGAGGTAATTACTGAACTTTTTATCGATAGTATGTACTTACTTAAAAGCCAAAAAAGAAAATCTATCAATAAAGATAAAGAATTTTCAGAGAAAAATATAGTTATGCTTAAGACAAACCAGTTATGAGGGAGGACAAATAGCAATTATACATAAAAATACATCTGAAATAATTTCGATTGTAAAACGAGCTTTGAAATTTTCAAAGACAACAAAAAAATGTTAGCACTTGCTAAAACCTCCCAAAAATATGTTTCAAGGGATAGTAACATACTTAAATTTGAAAAATGCTTTTTTTTTCTTCCAAATACTTTTTTTTTCTATTCAAAGAATTTGATACGTTATTTTTCTCAAAAAAAGTTGGCAACCCTACTTATCACATAAAAAGTTGTCATGACTTTTTTAAGACCATCCAAGCTTGAATGAAGTTTCTATCTGTTTGTTTTTTCTCAATTATTTTGTAATCTTGTCGGTTTCATTCTTTTGTTTTACTTTGATAAGAGCAATTTAATGGCAATGGAGCTCCTCAATGCAAAATAATCAAAGATGATATAAATCCTGAAGCATTCGTTAAACAGCTCTCAGTTACAATTTCATTGGTTTTTTATATTAGCTTACTATATTCCCACTACGATTACAGAGTGAATGCCCTTTTTAACAAATTATAGTCAGGAAAAGAGCTTGTCGATTTCATAATACAATTTACCTGTCATTGCATTTTCATCCGGAGGCACAGCCAGTGCCCCACCCAGACCAGCCAAGCGAAGCACTCCTACCTTTTCTCTTGAAACGCTTCGTCGTTTTATTGAATCCTCATAGCTTGGGTTTGGATTATACTAGCGAAACGGCCAAGCCTCATATTTTGACTAAGGTGTAGAGTTTGTGAAGTTAGGGCTTGTAGAATTAGAAGCTTGGCTCTACATGAGATCTGATAAGTTTTTGAAAGTACGGGCCATATGTGGTCTCATCTTGGCAACATTTTACATGAAAATGTTTTTGGTGGAATTCCTTTTACCTATTGTAGTATAGTAATTTAATTCTAGGTGCATCGTCTTATATTATTAAAAATATTGTAAAACATTTAAAAAAAGTAACAGTGGAGTTTCTAGCCCATTCGACTTCTCCATACGAAACTACCTTTTGGAAGGGGCGACTAGAGTCAATTCTATTATTTTGTCAATTTTGACGACAGGATTTTTGACTTTTTGTTACATTGTCGTTATTAGTTTATGGGGACATCGGGCAACACACGCCTCTACTGTGTAAAATTGTGACCTACTTATATCAAACAGTCTATTGACGAGAAATGTGCACTGTATACACATCTGCTTTACGGTTGTAGATGAAGACAACCGTGACTGCCCTAATCTTTGTTAGTAGATCACAACGAGATGTTTTTAAAAACAACCAATACTATACTCGTATTAAGTTAAATGTCAACGTGTTATTGCGTATCAGCGTACTAACAAGGAACTGGTAACTAGCACTTACGATGTTCTGGTTCTGACCAGGGGATCTGACGTCACAACTCAGACAGCCCGCTGTGGATGACGAAATTTTGTAGGAGACAAGAGATAATTGAAAATTACGCTTTGAAAGAATAAATATTGAGCTTGATGTTTGATTAATGTTAAAACATGTTTGTCTAATAAAAACCTGTAAATTTTAAGTCGCAAAGGTTCCTACCAGTAGGTACTTGTGGGGACTTTTTGAATTAAGTTTCATTAAAATCGGTTCATTCATTTCGAAAAACAAGGGCTTGAAAGTTTGTATGAAATGCCGTACGGCGTAAACGCTCTTAAGACCCTATTTATCAGCTTTTGGGTAAACGATGTATGAGAGTGGTCGAGGATAGAGCTCAATAGCGTACAATTGGAGAAGCCTATGTCCAGCAGCAAACTGCTCAATTGTATACGATGATGAGCGAGTTTTTAATCAAAAACACTGCCTTCTTTAAATTGAAAATACGGTACATGCATTAGTTGTTAAATAGGAATTGTCTTTGTATAAATAAGCGTATCTACTCCTACCCTAAATAAATGTCCAATCAATCAACTTTATTTATTTTTTCTCACCACAATATACACATGATTTATTTTACATTGGTCAGATTCGACAATAACACATAGTTCAGGTAAGTATATACTGTGGGAGTGGGAGACTGGTGCCTAAGCTAGGCTCGTGGCCTGTGTTTCTGGACACCATGACCCCGGGGACCCCTTAACATTATCATTACATAATTTATGTACTAAGCGCCGTGAAATGTCAGTTTCTAAACACATAGAAATTCTAAAACAATGGCAGACAGTAAAATCTATTAGTGACAAGTATTGCATTGTTTTGTCTTTCTCAACATGCAGAAACTATCAAATAAATATCTTTTAACAATCTTCTTGGCGCCACCAGTGTAATAAAATAAACATCTTTACTTCTGAGCATTACGTTGAAATAAACTTGTTTACATCTATTACCAAAAACAAGATATTCAACAACTACGCCTGAGTATATTTTAATTTGCCAATGGGAAGGCGCCAAAACGAACATAAAGGAAATATTAGCATATGCTAAGAGATTTATATCAACATTGCATTTTAAATAGTGGCCGGCGCCATCTTTTATTATACAAGCTGTAATAAAATTAATATCAACGCGACAAGGCTAAGCAGCAAATCAAAATAAATAAAAGCGCACATAGATTATAGGTATTGCTATATTTTTCATTTATTTATTTTATGTATTTATGTATACACAGTAAAATACATAGAGATACGACATAATTATAATTGGAGTACAACCAGTATACTGCTTATTTCTTAAGAAATTTCTTCCAGCAGAATATTATTCATCATCTTTCTGTAAGATGAATGATGGTCTGCTGGAAGATATTTTAACTTACTCAATACATTCGGAAAATTTGGTAGTTAAGCCTCATGGTAATTTTTTTTTATAGTAATAGTGGTTATAGTTAAGTAATCAATAAAAAAAAATATAAATAAGTATAATTATTAAAAAAGCATTAAAAAATAAAACAATCACTCACAACTCAGGGATAAAAAACGCAGAAATGTTTCAGTAACTTTTATTTGCTTTGCTAACTTTTAATCATAAAAGTTTTTTAAAGTACTTACACAGCAAAATAAATAGAGACGTAAAATAATTGTTAACTTACCTTTGAAGTAAATAAAGCATAATTCATATAAAGCCAACACAAACTCCTTACTTTTCTTTTTCCATTATAATAATTTTCAGTAAAACTCACCTCATAAAATCTCAAATATCCTTAAAATCATCCTTATCGTACACATAAAATATCCACTAATCCAAATATAACAATTATTGTAACATTAAAAATATATTAATTACATAAAACTTCTAGGTATTGTCGTGAACAAATTCGTATGGTTTCCAATATGGCTACGCGAGTCATGGCTGCCGAGCGGCGCGGGAATGGCGCGAAAACGCGGAAAATCGCGCTATTTATGCATCCACGAACGGGACTAGTGAATGAAACTGAATGGGATTGTAAACCCCGTGATTTGAGTGAGTAAGGTCGTAGGCAGCGACGGGAACTAGGGGCAATGGCTTGTAAGTGGCAATTTCCCGTACTTACCTGGAAAAATAAGAAAAACTTCAGAGAATTTTTCTTATTTTTGTCAGGTTTGGTTTTAGACTTTTCATTGTTATGGGGTGTAACAGTAAAGTTCATCTGTCTCTATCTTCATGTCTTTATGTTGAATAGTGTTTAGGGAGGCTAGTTACGTGAGTATTCCTGCAATCTGCCATTTATTTGCTACTAAATAAGTTGTATGTCTTCGAGATACATATAATGTAGTATTTTGGCTTCACTAAGTCACGTTGACAGCGCTTTTTTAATTAATTACTGCCACATTCTGCAAATTTTGCAATAAGTCGAAAATCATCAGTGGCCTGCTAGCGATTTTTAGTCCTGGCATTATTGGCTCACCAAGTTTAATTGGATTTAGATGTTCAATTGTTCATAGCTATCAGACCTTAGTCCCTGAGCCCAGTACTTGATAAAACTTTAAAATGGAGAGAAAATTCTGAAATAATAGTTAGGTTTCCAGTGTCCTAGAATTTTAGAGACTATAAACCCTACCAAACTCTACCTCACATAGATAAAGCCATACTATGAATTCCATTTTGACTCTTAATGTTTATTGATGAAATAGAAGTAAACTGACCAGAGGGCCTAGCTAGACAATGAGATATTCTATCAGCGATGTCAATGATGGAAAAGACAAAAATGTTTTGGATTGACATAAGCCACCGAATTCTGTTGAAAGTCGTTGTTGAAAAGAAATACTAATCGCTTTGAAAGCATCACTTGTCTCGGCCCTCTGAACTTTTAGTCTGACAATAAAACAAAACAGTCCTATTTTCATATCACCCCAAAGGTTACAAAGGGGAGGTTCGCTGTTGAACTAGTAAATGGTGATAGGCTGGCATGCTGCCACTATAGTACAACTTTAGAAACTTTTAAATCCCCTTCCCACTTGATGTCAATCGAATAATAATATAATCATCATTTGACTGCCCCGTTGGCCTCGTGGTTGCAAGCGCGACTGCTGAACGTGGGGTATTGGGTTTGATTCCCGGGTCGGACAAAGTGTTATTGGGTTGTCCATTAGGAATGTCTTAGTATCAGTCCGGAGTTTGAAAGCTGGCGGTTTAATCTCGTGCCTCGGAAAGCACATAAAGCCGTTGGTCCTGCGAATGATCTATCCCCGGTCGTGTCACACACTTGTGCACTATACCTAATATCTCCTGCGTACCTGGCTAATCTCCGTTGAGATTGACCACTGTGACCGAAATAGGTCGGAAGGCTATTATAGTCATCATTCTCTCGCTCCTATCCCATAATTCTCTATTAGTCATCGTTGCAGTAGTCAACCTCGTTCTAGCTACATATATCATCTTTCACACAGTCCATCCATCGTTTCTTTGGCCTTCCCCTAACTTCATACTGAAAACTTTTCTCATGTCATTTCCCTCATTAATATCTAAACAACATGGACACATAATTATCAATAATAATAAATAAATATATAAAAAATAAATAACGTTTTCTTAACAAAAAGAGAGGACTGAGATATTAATATAAAAAGCCAACAACAGACTAATTTGTCAGTTTCACGGTCGAATGCGTCCTGTAGCAATAGCATCGTCTAGCGTCTTGGATAACGAATAATAAAGTAACGAACTGTAGATTGGCAGCCATCTTAGTGTTGCTAGCTCGAACATGGAATTCGTATTTAGTTTATCATATAAAAAAACAAAATATTTTGTCATGGAAGAAATCCCTTTGACAAAGTATTTTTCACGGATTATCTTCAAATTCAAATTAATTTATTTCGTGACCACAGGGTAAAAACAGAAGGTGTTACAATGCCCCGCCAAAAGACATACAAAAAATAAAAGGTTCCCTAATACAACAATAACCAAAATTAACAAAATTATTTAGTATGTCATAACATGAGAATATCAGAATAGATAGGATTTAGTTAACAGATATTACAATAAAAATTTGTCATTTAAATATTCGTCAACAGAATAATACACAAAAGAAATCTCTTTTAAATTCGTTAATGTTAATACTTGAGATAACTTGTCCTGGTAACTTATTATATAGGTTTTGAGCCATTGCCTAAAAGCTGTTGCTATGAAATTGTGTTTTTGTTGCTAACACCTGCAACTGTTTCACTGATCTTCGATCTCATTACCTGGAGGTATTTCCAAGCAAGGTGATTAAAATTATCCTATTACATGATAGCTGATAGAAGCGGTAGACATTCAAATTTTAGGACTTTTGGGGTAGAATTATATCATAAAAATAATACCCATACTATATAAATATTGTGTTCCGTCTTAACAGAATTCTAAGATATTGTAAGTTAATGGATTGCCGATAAATCTTCAGTTCCTGTATATAGCAGTATTTATCAGTATTTATCTACAAGGTTGTCAAACGAAATAGTGGTCTCTGAACTGAGTTTGTGCAGCAGAATAATCTTCTTGATAAGTCTTAGTCGCGGTCGCGGGCTGCATGTAAAAAGTATTTTTCCTGGCCTTGTTTATAAGCCGCAGATAACTTACTTATCTCTAAAAACTAACTTCCAAAATCCTCAAGCTAATGACTACGTTTATTTTTAATTACAACAAGTACCTCCCGCGAACTCAGTAGGTGGCTTGTGATGCTATCTGGTAACCCTCGGCATAGGTGACCGGCGGCGCGGAGGCGGCACACAGTCCTCACCGCGCGCCATGCCGACGCGCCGCCGCGCCGCCACACGCGGCCCATCCTGCCATTCATGGAGGATGCGTAAGCTTTTGGTGTAAGCAGGGATATTAGTAACGGGGTATTTGGGAGAATACTGTGTCTAGCTAAACAGACAGGTGTAGTTTTGACAGAGATTTGATCTATGCAGCCGATCTTTGCCGAAGCTTTGGTGTAATGAGCTGTCAAAGAGAGATGTCAAATGATTGGTGGAATCACAGGGTAATTGAAACGAAACACATTTTACCAATTGTAGTATAGTTATTTTATTATAGGTGCATCGTCTTCAGAATTAATTATATAATTGTATACAAAATATAGTAAAACATTTTAAAAGAGTTAGGCCCGGACTCCACGGAAGCGGAGCTTGGCGGAGCGGAGCGAAGACGTGCAGGAATCGACCAATCACAATGGTTGAAATCCTCATCGCGTCGCTCGTCTCGTCTGTGATTGGACGATTCCTGCACGTCTCCGCTCCGCTCCGCCCAGCTCCGCTTCAGTGGAGTCCGGGCCTTGAAGTTTCTTGACAATTCTTCTCGATACGAAACTAACTTTTAAAAGGGGTAAATAGAATTATTTGTTTTTGTAAATGTTGACGTTCAAAAGTGCCTTTTATGTGCCTATTTAAAATATATGATTTGAGTTGACTTGACAGCTCACTTCAAGCTAACTTCAACTAAGTTTCACGGTAAGATGTATATAGAACTGTCGATGTCGGGCTGGTTCTAATCAGACTAGCGGGATTGTGTTAAGAGCCACGTTTAAAGCTTTGAACTATGTTGGTACAAGCCTCATTAGGTTTTGTTTAACAATAGCGGTACTGGCGACTTTCAAGGAGTTAAGAATTTATACCTATGGAATTTTTTTCTTTATCAACATAGTTGCGTAAAAATTGGCTGAAAAGGCTGCGCCATTGTAGAGTCGTAAAATATTTTAATATCAGGAAACGGTAAACAGCAAATTCAAGTTCTTCAAGAAGAATTCAAGTTTGTATGTCAAGTTAACTTCAAGGTGATTTTGATGCATTTAATGTCCTACTACTAAGTATCCAAACCTTTACAACTTGACAACGACCACTAACATAACATAAAAAGTTTGCTACAATTATAACTATTTACAATCATAATCATGATAATCATCATTTACTGAAGCACTGTTACACATTTTTTTTTGATATTCCAGCGCCAACCACAGACAACCAGTCCGGTCAGTGGTGCTGACAACCAGTCTTACCAAGGGGTATCGTATTACCTAGTAACTGGGTTGTGGAGGCCAGATAGGCATTCGCTCCATGTAAAATACTGGTATTGCATCCGATTAGACTGGAAGCCAACCCGAACTAGTTGGGAAAAGGCTAGGCAGATGATGATGATGATGATGATATTCCAGCGCTGGTAGCAAATTCGGACACAAATATGAATAGCCAGTACCGGCGACCAAATCAAGTGCCGGTGCCCTCCCTCAAATCACTAATAATAAGCTTGACTTGGTAGAGAGGATTACCCATGTTTCCCATACTCGTTTCTATTACGTACCTACCCGTCAGTTTCATAACCCATTTTAGGTATGCCATAATACTCCACAATAATTACAAAATCACGACAACATCTCAGTGCACTTTGCCCACGAATTCTTATCTCGTGCTGCCCCATACATAGGTCATCCCATCGGTCGGGCGACGTCGGAGCGTCGCGCCGCGCCGACGCGTCTCGTCGCCGCCTCGCCGCCGCGCGGGACCGGCCTGTTTATCTTCACGCTTTATGTCTTGAGGGGTCGGCAGTATTGCTTGGTAATTAGATGCATGAGGGTTCTTCGGGGTTAGTAGGAAGATGGTTATGGTTGGAACTCTGAGTTTGTTTCGGCATTTCTTCTCAGGGGTCAGTCAGCCAGAAAATGACAGCGCCATTTAATTTTGAAATATTTAAATAGTGTCTTTATAGTTACCTACTTACAGTTAGTTAGCAATTAGTAAAAAAAAACACACAAAAAAAAGAATAATATTATTTCAGTTATTTCAGTTCAACTTCACGCTACAACTTTAGAAGATATTCCTTGATTAAACTCTGAAAGTCATTTTGGATGTATTTGAAATTAATTACCTGAAATAAAACACAACTGACGTGAGCAAGCTTGATCGATGCTGGTACCTTCTCAGCATCTAGGAGAGGCATCAGGCATCAGTGGCATCCACTCATCATCATCATTTCAGCCGAAAGACGTCCACTGCTGGACATAGGCTTACCCCAAGCATCGCCACTTCGACCGACTTCCCGGATTCCTACGGCCTTCACCAGATCATAAAACTTTTTGCCCCGTCAGCCATCCTGTTTGAGTGTTGCGCAGTGTTCCCCGCGCGCCATTCTAAACTGGGTACGGCCATTATAAGAATGGCCGCACGTGGAGTTGCGAACCGCTGAGGAACAGCGGGTCGAGGCCTGTCGGTAGAGGTGGAACACCGCGGTGGTTTTAGGCGGTAAGAGTCCGGCATGCCCCTCTGTCAACCCCACGATGGAGGAAATCCATAAAAATATCCAACGCGCACCAAAAAAAAAAACAGCTGTTGTGTTAAATTACTCATATGACATAGGAGACAGCTTACAAAGACGGATAGTTTATAAACTATCTCAAGAATCTAGATAAAGCTGTTCCGCTTAAAGGGTCAGCGTTGTTGACCACTTCGCTCAGATGACCTGCTACCACTTGCTCTGTATCCGCTCGCTTGCTCCGCTCCGCTCCTGTAGTTTGTTTTGAAATTGTAGCACAACAACCTGTCAGAAAATCGGGGTTGACTGATTATAAAGATTAGAAGCTAATACTAGCAAACATGTTACAGCTTGGTATTCTAGCGCTTAAGAGCTCAAAGCGAGTGATTTTGATCGAACATTTTGTTAAAAGCGGATCAAATCTACAGAGTTTCCCGTAATTAATGGATAATCTCTGTACTATCATTCATCATCATCTGCCTGAATTTTCCCAACTATGTTGAAGTCGGCTTCCAGTCTATAATCCCTTTTACAAGAACCTCCAGAAGTGGACTCTGTTAGAATCAAAAGATGCTTTTCGGTATCTTGCGTCATGTTCGTGAACGGGCGCCGTCAGTTGGGGCTGGTCATCACTTGGCTGTCTCGGCTTATTTTTAATTATTTTATTTTTGAATTGTTGTTTTGTTCAGTACTATTTGCTGTACTCTGGACGCTCTTAACGCGTACGTCTTTTTTTTATTTTATTACATCGTTCTCACATATAATTATAAATTCAACATTAATGATGTAACTAATATTTTTGTAAAAATATAATGTAAAAGAGTGTCCATGGGGTTTCTTGCCCGTTCTTCTCCATAGGTACCTACGCTTTGGAATGGGCAACTAGCTTCATATTTTCTGACTGACCGACTTCTTGACAATTCAAAAGTGCCTGTAAATGGTTTAATTGAAATAAATGTAAAGTTAGACCATTCGACCTTGTTACATTCTACAACACTTCTACAACATACATAAATTCTTGCCTTTTTCCATAGGGTTATCCAGAAACTACAGACTGCCACCTGCTTTGCCTGCTGCTTTGTTTACGTTCGTACATCTGAAGGCCACAATTCCCGTAATTAAAAACGTTTAAAATCGAATCGCATTCTCATCTCAGCGACAATCAATTTCAAAAACTAGTCAAAAATTTAGGGTAATCACACTAATATTATAAAGGCGAAAGTTTGTGAGTGTGTGTGTGTGTGTGTTTATATGTTTGTTACTTCTTCACGCTCAAACGACTAGAACAATTTTGATCAAATTTCGTATGGAGTTAACTGACACCCTGGATTAACATATAGGCTACTTTTTATCCGGATATTCCCACGGGATTGAAACATATGCGGGTGAAACCGCGGGGCGCAGCTAGTTAGATATATTTTTGACAGATTGAGACAGAGATCAGACTATGAACGTTCATAGAATTAGGAGAATTTTATGGCCTCTCAGCCTTCTAAAACAGTCAACCTACCACTGGGAGCCTCCAAGACAGTCGTCCGGCGACGCACAGTCGCATGTCCCGGGTGTCGTGTGTCGCGGCGCAGCGTCGCGTCCCCTCGCCGCCACACTACGCAGACGTAACACGTGGTGCAGTGTAAACATCGTGGTGTTTACATCATAGGAATACCGTGGAAGATGGGCTTCGAGATAGGGGTTTGAAGAATTTGAATAGAGACTGCGGGGTAATTGCATTTTGACAGTTCAGCAACGTTAATTGCGTTATTTACGTTGTTGGGCAGACGACTTTTTAAAGATATGAAGCAATGTATTTACTTACAATTTGTTTCAAAATTTGGTTCTAGTATATGTAGTTTTATGTTGGTAGCCTGAGAGTCGATTGAGGCCAGGAAAGATTGAAACGGATTTGATGATGTCCGAAACTGTCTGGAACGGTCATATTCATGTCTTTATATTTCATCTTATATTATAATCGAACTCTAAAATATCCAATAACATGGGCCCCAGAGTAATCAAGCGAAAATTACTACAGCAAAATACTTCATTTTTATTTAAACATACAAGTTGTTGATGTTCACGGGTGTTTACCCCCCAAAAAATTGTTACACGCCATAGATTCGCATAAAGGACAGAGAACTTTCATAAAGTTGCCTGGAGCCCTGCCCACCGCCGTTGGAAGCAGCGTGAGGCAAAAAGATCACAAACAGCGACCGGTCACCTTTGGCTAGTAGCCGCGACGTGCTGACGCCTCGTTATATTGATGCAGTTCCATCCATTGTTTTAATAGATGTAATTGGGAAAAACTATATGAATTTGGTGCCTAGATATTTATTATTAGCGATTTGTATATTCTATGGAATATTATTATAGTACCTATACCTAATTACTATAATTAACTGCCCCACGAAACCAAAAGGTCTCGTGGGGCTTTGTTCTCGTGGGGATTCCCAGGTAGGGCAAAGTGTTATTGGTTTTATTTTTCATTAGGAATTTCTTAGTAACAGCCCCGAGTTTGGAAGATGGCGGTGTGATACCCTCGTGTCTCGGAGTCGCTTGGAGAAGCCGTTGGTCCCGCGCCTGATCTCTCTCCGGTCGTATCGGATGGCCGTCCCATCCCATCACACTATGAGAGTGAGGGAAGAGGGAGTGCACACAGGTCTCCACACACACTTGTGCACTATAATATTTCCTGCGCGCGTAGCTCATAATAATTAATCCTCGAAGTGCAGGCCATAGACCTCATAGCTCTACATGGTAAACCATAACCTCATTGCAGAAAGCATTGCAAGCTTAAGTAGCTTTAGCGGTCAAAACTATATTACAAGTAGACAGTAATTTTACCTTTGGTTGGGAAAACGATTTTTTAATTATCTAAATGTAAACTTATATTGCAAGAACCATAGTGGCCAAGTGGGACCCGACTGAGGAGTTGTAGGTCGTGGGTTCGAACCCAAGCACCACTGCTCTCAAAACGGTGAAGGAAAACATCGTGAGGAAACTGACATGCCCCAAAACCAAAAAATCGAAGACATGTGTCATCTAACAACCCACACTGCGCTTGCGTTGGATTATGGCCCACTCCCTTTTACAGAAAGGAGGCCTGTCTGTGTCCCAACAGTGGGAACATTGAAGGCTGATTATGCTAAACTAATATAATAAAGAAATTTTATTTTGTTTAGGTATATGCTTG
Source organism: Gortyna flavago (assembly GCA_963669345.1). Classification (NCBI taxonomy): domain Eukaryota; kingdom Metazoa; phylum Arthropoda; class Insecta; order Lepidoptera; family Noctuidae; genus Gortyna; species Gortyna flavago. The sequence goes on from OY770135.1 coordinate 1,543,315, forward strand.
TAAAAGGTAATCTCTGGAAGCACTGATTTGATTAGAAATTATTTTATAGATAAGTAGATCTTCTACTACAACCAGAAACTTCTCAAAAAATAACAATCCTAATAAATTGCCTCACAGGAAGGAGAATTATGCTCCATCTTGGAACAAATGACACCCACACGTTTAACAACCACAGCACACAATCAGCTCACCATCCAAATAAACACGCAAAGTGAGAATCGAACCCGCATCCTAATTCCGTAACACTACCAATTACAATCAAGTTTAATTTCTAAAAATTTGTCTGCTCAACAACGAAAATAACGCAACCACTGTTTTAGAACTGTGAAAATGAAAGCAATTCCTACTCATCATCTGCCTAGCCTTTTCCCAATTATGTTGGGGTCGGCTTCCAGTCTAACCGGATGCAGCTGAATACCAGTATTTTACATGAAGCGACTGCCTATCTGACCTCCACAACCAAGTTACTGGGTAATACGATACCCCTTGGTAAGACTGGTTGTCAGACTTTCGGGCTTCTGACTACCCATAACGAATGTCAAAGATCCACGAATGACAGCCGGGACCAACGGCTTAACGTGCTTTCCGAGGCACGGAGGGGTCTCGATATGTAAAGATGGTCACCCATCCACAGACCAACCGCGGCAAGCGTAGCTTAACCTGATCGATCGACCTGTGCGGCTGTTATTATTTAGCCACGGGCCCCTCGAAAGCAATTCCTACTGTCAGGGTATTACGCAGTTGCCCCGCTGCATCTCTTAAATTGCCACCCTCGCAGTTGTCCTTCCTGCAGTAAGCTCCATAGTCAGCAGCAGAATTTACGATCTAAGATGACAAGGAAAGAAGTTACAAATATAATGCAGTACTTGTTATTCTTATACATATTTCCTGATTAGCATCGGCGACTGGATGTCGCTATTGATGGCCAGAGAACTGCTTATTATGATAAATAGAGGAGCTAATAATATCTATACTAGCTTCCGCCCGCGGATTCGCCCGCGAGGTATGTCGATAAAAACTATCCTATGTCCTTCCCCGGGATGCTATCTATCTCTCTGCCAAATTTTATCGAAATCCGTTCAGTGATTTAGGCGTGAAAAGATAACATACGGACAGACAGACAGAGTTACTTTCGAATTTGTAATATTAGTATGGATTTTTATAGTTTTGTAGAACGGAAGAAGTTTGTTCATTGTTTTACAGTCGGTTTTTGGTTATGTGTAGTAGAGTGAGAATTGGTAAATTAAGGAAAACACTTGATGGAAAAATCATTTGACTTAGTACCTACCTACATTTTCATTCATTCATTAATTCAGCCGAAAGACGTCCACTGCTGGACAAAGGCCTCCCCCAAGCACCTCCACTTCGACCTGTTCTTTGCTTCCCGCATCCAACGGATCCGTGCAATTGATTGCAATTTATTTAGCGCAATATTTCTTTCGGTATCGCACAGCAAAGGAAAAAAATGAAAATTCGAACCTGTACTCATCCACAGTATTATGGAATTATGTTCCTGGTTTTTATAGACCAACTGGACAGATGGACAATCCATTCTGTCCAATTCCTATCTGAATGAACAGAATGTATGCAGGTATAATGACAAAATACAACAGTCTTTGGTAAAATCGAAGACACAATTTGTCGAAGTAAAGAATTACTGACCCATCCAACACCGTGCGAGTGCGGTGCTTCTGACCAGACCACTTGAGCGTCTTTGTGCCCGTTCACCTGCACCTTGGATGACCTAAAGAATGCCACTGATGCCGAAATCAATGTGGCCACTAACTGGGCACAAACTGTAAAAAAACAACAAGGAAGAGTACCATCGCCACGAAAAGAAGAGGAACAAAAATCGTATGATGGAAAGCAGCAATACCTCGAATATCTACACACAAACGTAAGAAACGATCCCGAAGTCCTAGGTTCGACTGTCGACAGATAGCCTTTAAAACGCGGTCATCCAAGGTTCGCGATCAGTGTGCCTATTTAAAAACTACAGAGCCTCTAACTCTGCCTAGCCCTTAAGGAGACATGATGATGAGGAGGATGACAGATGCTTATTCATGTCCATAATTAGGTACATCTGACTTTAAAAAAGTCCTCAGAAAAGGAAGTATGAATGATTCACCGAAGGCGCTGGCGACTCCGGTCCGATGGCGGGCGTCTAGCTGTCGCGAACGGCGGCCAAACTACACTGTTTTTATGATACAAACTATTTTGTATGTGCCCGTTGTACTCTTAGCTTTATTGTTAGACAGGTAACAAGTAATGAAACAAATGAACTGAGTTATGGAGTTGTTTAATGTTTTGACATGGGATTATGGAGCCATTTGGCTTGAGGGACTTTGAAGACATTAGACACATTCATAGTGATGAATGACTTCCAAAATACCAGCACCCTAATTGCATAACTACTGCTATAAATGTCAATCTGAATCATTTTGAAGGATATTGCTAAGCCATTGCTTCACATGTTCGAAAATAAAAACTTTTGTCTGCTCAACGACGACGCAATGAATATTGTTGAACTGTCAAAATGAAACCCATTGATACTGATAGTGTCTTACGCAACTACCCCAGATTTGAGGAAATCAAATTTTTCAGTTTTAGGTAACTTTTTGCATAGTTGAGGCGCTTAATAACTTTCAATCACCATGAGAGGATTTGTCTATTATGAAGTTAACTTTAAAACGGGAAACAGTTAACATTATTGCAATAAGCTTAAATTTCCTTTGAAATAATAGTTAATGAAACCTCAAAATATGTACTTCAAAACAAGCTTGAAAATAAATTCTTGAACAAGAGAAAATAATATTTGCAAATATATTGTTCACAACATGGAGCTAGACAAATGGTTGAATGCATCCAAGGTACGTTCTAAATCATAAACAACATAGAGAAAAGTGATAAAACTCTATGGACAACTTTAATGAAAACCTTGCTTAAGTACTCATACTCATGTCGTAAGTATTGTCAACAACTCTTGTTTACCCGATTGGGCTACAACAAAGACGGTGTTATGTTTTATGTAGTTTTACAAACTTCTATCTTCAAATAAACAATCAATCTGCCTAGCCTTTTCCCAACTATTTTGGGTCGGCTTCCAGTCTATCCGGATTCAGCAGAATACTATTATTTAACATGGAGCGACTGTCTATCTGACCTCCACAACCCAGTTACTGGGTAATACCACACCCCTTGGTAAGACTGGTTGTCAGACTTTCAGGCTTCTGACGACCCGTAACGCATCAAAGTTGCGACATACAAAGACGCGACAAATGCTAGGGCGACAGTACGATATTATGTCGACCTTCAGTGGTGCGACAGCACATCAGCTCGATGTTTAACGACGGTCAAAGATCAATGAATGAGAGCCGGGACCACCGGCTTTCCGTGATTTCCGAAGCACGGAGGGGTATATAAAGATGGTCACCCATCCACAGACCAACTGCGGCCATGCGGCTCACAAGCCCCAAATAAATATTCTTAGATGATGGCGATGGTACATTTATGAGATTCGATTATTACAAATAATTGCTTGCATTGGAATGAACTCTACTTTGACAGCAAAGGGCTGTGTGCACTTGGCATCTTGTACGAGACACGTATAAGGATCTAGGTTGCTTTTATTTTTAACACGCTTTTATAGGTTCACTTGTAACTATCTAACAAACAATGTAACAAAATTTTTTAAGTAAATTTTAACCTACTTATATTTGTCGTATCGAAATGAAACTTTTTATTTATTGCTGAATTTATGAAGAAGGCAAAGTAAGAAGTATATTTTAAAACAGTCAGCGAGAGATGAACTCGTCAAAATTCAATCACAAAGAAAATTAAAAAAAAAACCTTTACCCTGAATCCCTCAAAAAATATATTCACACATTAATTAAACATGTTTTATGGTAAACGGGTGGCGCTGTTATGATTTATTCAAAACATTTCATCGATATGCAGTTAGTTTGATTTACGGCTTGGTTTGAAACAGTCACGGCTTGAGTATCACTTGGCTGAAACTCCAACTATGTAACTGAACACGTTTCAGGAGATTTCAACCTGTCTGAATATCTTTGAAAGTAAGGTTACCTACGTAAGCTATTGAAAATAAAACTCAAAGCATTTATTCCAATTGCAGGCACTTTTGAATTGTCAAGGTGTCGGTCATTCAGAAAGATGAAGCTAGTTGTCCATAAAGTCCATTCCAAAGTAGGAGGTTCTGGAGAAGAACGGGCAAGAAACTTCTTGGACACTCTTTTGCATGATCAGCCTATAATGTTTCCACTGCTGGGACACTGCCTAGGTCACACAGGCCTCCTCTCAGTGCGAAGGAGTGGGCCGTAATCCAACACGCGGGCCCAGTGCGGGTTGGTAGACGTCACATGTCTTCGATTTTTTGGTTCTAGAACATGCTGGTTTCCTCACGATGTTTTCCTTCACCATTTTGAGAGCAGTGGTGATGGAATAATTTACAAAAAGTTAAGGGCCTGTCTGCCTACGACCCAAAACGTAAATCGCGGCCGTTACCACCCACACACACCACAGCTCTCACACTCTTTTAAATACAAACATTGGTACATTTGCCGTACCTACTTATACTATGTACTATCAATTGGCACCTATGTAGAGATTGGGACACTTGTCAGCATTATTAACCTGTCAGTAGACTATAACGATTTCAATGATCAAATATCAATGATGATATTATGTAATTATATTAATCTTTCAATACATGAGTCCAACAATAGCTAAGATCATAGAGGGCTCATTTGATCAAAAGAATTATTGCTGAAACTGCTAATAGATCACTCCAACGTAAGAAGTATTATCATATTAGAAACAGTCACAGTTGCAATAGAGCCAGAATGCAGTAGTACTTAATTTAAATAAAATAAGACACTTGTCATAATATGCATAATGCTCTTCAAAAGATAAGCAACTACATGATTACTATAATACCTTAGACGAACCTCAGGAGATAAGGAGCAAAATCAAAAACTAAGCTGAGAATCATCAACTTTTCGAACCTCAAAATTCCAAAAGACATTCCACCACTTCCTAATGCTTTCTCTGGAGCGATCGCAGGAGTCAGTGTAATGCCCTTACTATACGGGCTTCTCCACAACTGCCAGACCCTCATGATCAGCCTATAATGTTTTTACTGCTAGGACTCAGGCCTCCTCTCGGTGAAATGGAGTGGGCCATAATTAACCACGCGGGCCCAGTGCAGGTTGGTAGATGTCACATGTCTTCGAATTGTTGGTTCTAGTTCTAGGACATGCCGGTTATGCTTACTATGTTTTCTTTCACCGTTTTGAGAAATGTGGTGATGAAATAATTTACACAAAGTAAAAAGCGCCTGTCTGGGTACGAACAAACGACCGATCGTAAGTCGCGGCCTTTACCACTTGGCCACCACTACTCTCGTATGAAGGAAAGAGGTTGACTTTTCTATAATTCATCAGAAAATAGAGAAAACTCATCGATGCCATTATTATTTTCCAAATAAAACTAATCCTTAGAATACTGAAACGTGTATGTTACAGTATTACAGCTCCGTTCTGAATTTTATTCGACTCGCGATCCGACTTGCTAATGAGAACGCTGTTATTCCTAGCTGCGATACGATGCCATTAATCATTACAGGTACACCAATATCTGCTGGTAAGCAGTTAATAGGTGTGGGAAATGTTTTCAGACGGAGAAAATCGAGTTGAAACGGTGGACATTTTTAATTAAGTATGTTGTGGTTTTGCTTATAAAAATTTTCTACTATATACTTACAAACAACTGCATCAAACTGATTTTAATAGTATCATCATCAATTATACTGAAATACATTGCTGCACATGGCACAGAAGGAAATACATTTATTTGCATTAAATACCACAGGCCTCCTCTTAAGTCTTAGGTAAGTTTCAGCCTACTTTTCCTCCTAATGTTCACTACTTATTATTTCACAACCTCTTTATATATCTAATAATACTTGCCAGCATTACATCCACATAATTAATCAATAGTAAAACATACCAGAATTATTAGCAGTGGCTGAATTGTTTACGTCCCCGCGACGACGCGCCGCCGCCGCCGTACCGACGCTACTTTTTGGCGCCAAATTCAGGCGCCATCTTGACACATTCATATGATTCTTGACAATAAAAATAATTTGGATCGGTAGGTAATGTTCTGCCATTGATATCTAATAAGTAGGTAGGTTCATTATATGATTTTTTGTAAGTAACTAAAGCATTTAGTATTAGTTTGTTTTGGTACTTACAATTGTTATTGGGGCCAAGTTAATGCTGTTAGTCAATGTTCTTTGCACAATAATGTGCAAAGAACATTGACTGAAAAATAAGCATGAAAATAAATTAGTTAAGTACATAAGTAACTAATTTATTTTCATGATTATTTTTCAAGGAAGAATATCGTAGAAGTAGGTAGTTAATTTACTATAGATAATTGTCAATGAACTTGTAATGTTGGAAATTGTCATAAAATTAAAACCACCAGTGCACCTACAGTGAAGAAATTTAGGTGTTTAAACACGTTCGTTAAAAAAGTTCCTCGTGGACTTTACATAGAGTTTTTCGATAAAACGCAAAGAAGGACATCTTCCACGCATCAGCGACTCTGGAGTGATGCGAGCGCCACCCGCGCTTCGCCGGAACGGAAAGGAGACTATTTATTTACTTCCTTTTTGGACATTGTGGACATTTGGACAAGTTATGTGAATAATGTGTGTGTATACATAATGGCCAATTTATGGCCCATTTCCAACACTTCTGTTTTGATTCTTTGTTAGGTAAATAAATTAACTTAGATAGAGAAGTAACTTAGCATTGATTTTAGTCGGATTCTACGATACCTGCACATGATTTATTTTCATAGAAATCAAAGTTAAAGTTATGTATACGTATTAACCTGTATTCCAACTGCACGTTGACTGTGATAACCATTTTCTAAGGATGTGGCAAAACTGCCGTATCATGGACATTTTAATGGATTTGGTTGTTTTTCTGCTGATAGGAAATTTAAACCTGAACGTTACTGCAGTTTTGAAGATTATTAAAAGGTTGCAAAGGTTATCAAATTGTTTAATTCCGCTTTACCTAAGCAATCCATTTAAAATGACTAAACTAAGTATTACATCATTAATGGCAAGAGGCAGAAGGCACTTCAATAAAAACATAAATGTCGTCGGCAGGTCATAAATATAAGAAAATCTATCTGACTGCTCACAAAACAATGCGGAAACGGGTTAAACCGAAATTCTCAGTCAATGAGTTAAAACTTGTCTGGCACTGCTTATAGCCTTAAAGTCATTGTGAAATCAAGATTTTTTAATAGAATAGTAAAATATTATGCAATTTAGTCATTATTTACGATTCGGCCGACGAGAGAACGCATTCTTGACCCCAGTCAGTTTCCAACAAACGAATATTTGTTTTGCGAATCTGATCTTTATTAGCTACTAGAATTATCGCACTGACAGGTGTCATGGCAGGATCGCATTCTCGCGACGCGACTGTAGTTGATTTTACTAGAAAGGGGCTAAAATTAGGATCGACTGATAAAGATGTTGTATGGAAGTAAAAGACGAGCAGTGCTGATGTCCAATCACAAACAAACAGGGGTTAAGGACAGAAAGATTTAAAAAAAATGCTTGCATAAACACTGACATGGGTCTTGTGGTAACTGCGGTGAGGTCCTGGGTTCGATTCCTTTGAAATGTCAATGTTCAACTACTTGTAACTAATTATGTATCGCTGTTTCTTACAACAGAAGGCGCATCTTTTCACTGAAAAACTTAGTTAATTAAGTCAGTAATCTATGCATCAAAATCAAAATATTTTATTTCACATAACCAAACCTACATGGGCACTTATGAAACATCAGAAGCTAGCTGCACGGTTCCAATTGCTCGTTTCCTATGGAGAAGAGCCGGCAAGAAACTTGTCACAATGGTTATGTGAAATAAAATATTTTGATTTTGATGCATAGATTACTGACTTAATTAACTAAGTTTTTCAGTGAAAAGATGCGCCTTCTGTTGTAAGAAACAGCGATACATAATTAGTTACAAGTAGTTGAACATTGCTAAAGGTGCAACTTAGCTTTACCTAAGTTACACAGCTTTGTTAGATTAGGTAGTGTTTTTCTTACTTCAAGATAATTTAACTTAGTTTTCAACGTGCTTGAGTTCAAAGTTGTTTGTCAGACGGAACAGAAGTCATTACACATTTCCAATAAGATTAGTTCAAAGTTCCATGATGACTGTTAAACAATAACTTTACTGACTTATTATACAAATGCCGCACAGAATACATTACATCTATCAAACATTATGATCGGCTAGATCAAAAAGAAATCGCCGATCGAACAATACGAGAATTAAGTCATCTCTATTTTTAGCGATGACATTCGTTCTAGTCGAGTGTGCTGGACGGATGTCTTTAGGGGATGACTTCCACCCCCCTGGCGGCACGTCAAAGGATCAATAAATCCTCTCCCCCCCTCCTAATTTATATAATAGTGTCACAGTGCAATGCAAACATTCAAAAACTGTTGGACAACGATGCGGAGGCCACAAAGTGAGCGGATAAGTAAAGTGTTTTATAATGTTTCTTATAAAAGGTGCAAATGAAAGAAAATATAACTTGCAAAATGTTTATTTGTTTATAAGCCGACCCCAACATAGTTGGGGAAAAGCTTAGGCAGATGATGATGATGATGATGATGATCTTTATAGATGAGATACACTCTATGTAAGTCATCTTTGAGTCTTCTTTTCAAGAAAAGTGTCATGTTTTCTTTAATTTATTTTCTCCTTTTTGAACTCGTGCCATACCGTAGTGGAAAGATTGAAAGATTCTATGTCACCGCAAGGCCTTGCAAAAACTAAACTAAGTAGTAGGTAAGTACTTGAAAAAGTATTGAATAGATTGTAGACCTTTTTTGTACCGAAAAGACAGCGAAAATTAAATCTGACACACAGTCACACCTCCAGGAACATAGAAAAAACTAACATTTACAAAAAAACAGTGGTGGCACTCCGGGAGTGCCGACAGAAGTGAAAACAAAACACAAACAGAATAGGTACTTTGCCATCACTCACTGACATAACAGATATACATTACCGAGTACATCCCGAGGACAGCCGAACACATCCAAAGCGGTGTCGGTTACGGTAATAGTGGCGCGAGTTCAATGGTTTTGTGCCATCTCAAAAACTGCCCAACGCGCCTAAAGAAGTCAATAAGCATAAGAAAATAAGAAAGGAATAAAGTTCATATTTTATTTATTGTAAATTTACCCACCGCTCGTCACCACACACGACCCCCCCTAATTGAATTCCCCGAAGCAGTTACTTCATGATCTGTACCCAGAAATCGCGCTACATCCGGTAGTGCAGTCATCAGTGCATTACCACACGTAAGTAGTAACATTTGAACTGCGAAAATCACCCTTACTGCCGCGTAATACAAACGCTGTCGGTGTCAAATTGTTACCGTGTTTAGCCGTTCATTTTCCGCCGGTTTCCAGGCCGCGTCACAAAGCGCCGCCGCGCTACAACGCAGCCGGCGCCGGCGGCGGCGCCATCGCGACGCTGCGATCGCTCGCCGTTTATTATAAACAACTACACTCACCTAATATTGATTATTTTGGTACATTAGCCAACGAGAACACGTGTGACAGAAGATGAGAGGGGTGGAAAGATTTGAAGGAAGTTATGGTGGCGGTTTAGTTTAAAGAATTTCAGGATACTAGTATTCTAAAACGACAACAGCGTTTTAACGTGCTTTATTTTAGGACGGGAAAGGTTTTAAATTTAACCTATTATATTTAGGTTTCTACCCAGGTACCTACCTACTTATTTATTAGCACAGAACCAGTCTGTTACGTCATGCATTGGGCTCTCAATTTTCAAATCCGTAGTTTTGGAGGATCAAAATAATGGTAGGTAATTATCAGTTGACCTCACTTTCGACCATAGAAATGTAAATTTCGACACTTCCTAGGTACTAACAACCATTCAGGAATCATTTTCATGACAGAAAACACAGTACCTAGGGAAAATTATGAAAACAGTTTTCACTTTCATCGTCCTTATTAATATTAACTAAGGAAGATGTAAGAAGACTTTCTCATAACTAAAAATGCTCATACAATTAACGAAACACTGAATACAAAAGACCTACAACACCTAGGCTGTAAGTGGAGTATCACCATTTAGTCGCAAGCGCAACAGAACGTTGGCACGACACCACGTCCGCATTCCACCCAGCGGTGTTACACCCCGGACAGACGGGTCATTTGCATGTGTTCCTTCCTTAGACATGTTTATTAAGACTGCCTGCGCATACGCAAACACTGATAATGAAAGAATTATATGTGGTAGTTACTTCAAGGCCCTTTGATTTCGTTTAAGGTAGGTGTAGGTCCTTGTCATTATAAAAAGGTGTAGAGAACTGTATCTTTAGCTGTGCTTTAGCCAATAGATCCTCTGGTATCCAGCAGTGCACCTACATAGGTATAGACCACCCCTCTGTCTTTCTATAGACGCTGACAGGAGGCTCAGTAGGATCGTCCCTCGTCAATCGCCCAATTCGAACAACATTTTGCGAGAACTAAGGACCCGTCAGTTTGATTATGGCAATATTAATTGCCGACTTAATTTTGACTTCCCTTTAAGAAATGAACTATATATCAATAGATTTTTGCAGTTGAGAGCTCATTTTTATCAAATAAATCTGGTTTTCCCATCTTTTCGAATATAAAACACATCACACACCGCACGTAATTATTTTACTTTCTTTACCATTTTGCAAAATAACGTGAATTCCCCCATATACAAATAAATCAGACAATCGATCATCTAATACCCTACAAAGTGTCCCTCTGTCTGTCCACGTGGGTGCATACTGGCACGCCGCGTCGCCGCGCCGCCATGGCAAGGTCTCTGCTGGCCCACCATAAAACAGTAAGTAAGTAGGTCCTAACTAAGTATGGGCACAGAATAACGAATAGTACTTAAGTATGGGTGCAGTTGATATGGACAATCAGGGAAAAAAACATACATTTTGGATTCAACAAAGTTTTATTATCAAACATACAATAACCCACTCCACTTTGTATTGATGATTTGAATAATTATAATTCTCTAAATACAAACTTGTTACGGTCGCGAATCATATTTTGTTCAACATAAGTAATTATAAACTGCAAATTGCAAAAAAACGCAAGAAAAATTTTTATTTCAATATAGTTCAAGTGCATAGGTATAGGGTATTGTGGCGGGTGACCCCTCCACCAGGCTCCAAGATGCTTTGCTTGTAATGTTCCCACTGCTGGCACAAAGGCCTCCTATCTGTGTGAGCCATAATGCACCACGCGGGCCCAGCGCGAGTTGGTGGATGTCACATGTCTTCGAATTTTTGGTTCTAAGTAGGTGAGCTTAGAAATAGATATTTTCGTATAAGTATATGAGTAGGCTAAAAGTGCCTATACGAGTACTCAAGCACTTTAAGCCCACTCTTATCTGCTGAAGTTTTCACACCCTTTTGATTTATTTATTTATTAAGGTACACCAACATCTTCTATGTATAATTTATCACAAAAGTCTTGGTTTTACACAGTCGCCGATTATTATTTATTATTATTATAATTATATACCAGCAATCTCAGAAATAAATGAGCACACGTAATAATAACAAAACTAAAGACTAGAACCTAAAAATTATAGCAAAATACTTCTTATAAACCCTTTACATGTTTTATACCCTAACTTTACAACGCATGCATCACTAAAACATAGAAAGAATCGCAGTCATGCGTGCCAAATCTAATTATTTTAAACTAAAACAGAATAGAAAACGCTTTACTGGACATCAGATTTATATACGTGAGTCACAAATTATTTTTATGAGCTTCTATCTCGGTCTGTAAATCAAGTAGACAAATAATAAGACTTTAGTTATTTAGTAGATAAGTATTGCTAAGCTTGGCTGCAGTTTGTCACACATGCACACAAACAAAAATTAATAAAGGTGTCGTATCCACATAATAATTGCCATTTTTTTTTCTGTCTTTCAGAAAATAAATAAAACCTAGATTTGTGCCAAGTTTTTACAGTAACACCGCATCCTAATTGTGTAACACACTTTCAATAACAACGCGAGTATTCTGAAGGAAATTCCTATTTAATTAATTTGCTTCATAGGTTTGCAAAATTCGGCTGCTCAACTGGCTGAACAGTCAAAATGAAAAGCATTGCAATCAATTGCCATTTTATGTGTGTAACGTAATTACCCCGTGGCGGGGTAATTGACTGACTGATCCGTATCCGATCTGCAAGAGATCAAACTCGCAACCAGCGTAGAAGCTAATCGTTCAACCGCTGCGCCATCGCGAGTTGGCACAGTTGTTTCATTTAGCTTGCACATATATTTCTACGTTCTTGATATTCATATTAATTTTAAACTACACAACATAACTTAACATCACGCCTGTATTCCTCAATGGGTTAGGCAGAAGTGCACCTATAGTCTTACCTACCTACACCCACATTTCACCAGTTATGTTTCAGTCCCATGTAATAGGAGGCGAGCCTATTGCCATCAACCGGGTACAAATCCCGATCCGAGCTGCTACTGATAAATTCCAGATGGAAACCCCAGTAATACTTTGACTGACTCGGGAATCGAACCCAGGACCTCATGTTAAACCCTCCCAACTAATCCCTCTAATGTTTTGTTTTAGATCTTTGATAAAGGTCGCTGTTGAGCAGGGGACATCCAGTGGGCAGTAGACAGAAGTACATAACTACCTAATGTATGTAAATTACTTCAGCTGCTTAGGATTCTGCTCGAGTTTGGCTCGTAAAAGGAGGGTAGTGACTGGGAGACGCCGATGGCTGTAACAATCTATCATGGCTATGTTATTGTTATCTTTAAACTCAATAGCTTATGACTGGACGTGGAAAATGTACAAATGCCCGATTTCCCTAACGCCCTAACGCGCTACAAACCTAAATGATTGCCTAAACAAAAGCGCAAAGTTGGATTTCCATGCTCGGCTCAGCACCGAGAGTTGAAAATCCAACAAGGCAATAATACAGGGTTAAATTAAATTAGCTAGCTAAACTCCGTAGACGCGATGGTTATCGATATCTACCTAAACCTGAAAAGAAAAAAAAAATACTTAATTTGTTTATTTTTGTGGTTTTATCGACCGCAGTTGTGTAGTCACTTGAAATATCAGTGTAAAAATCGTGTTTAGATATCGATACATATCGCGTCTGCGGAGTTTAGCTAGCCAATTTAAAATAACCCTGTCATTTGGCGTGTATTTAGTTGTGTCCTAGAGTTTGTGAAAACGAGCAAAAGTGTACACCTAAAACCTGCAACCTATCAGCTATGACAAAATGGGTAATGTTACATGCTTCATGTACCCAGACGAAATAATAAACTCATCATCATCTGCCTAGCCTTTTCCCAACTATGTTGGGGTCGGCTTCCAGTCTAACCGGATGCAGCTGAATACCAGTATTTTACATGGAGCGACTGCCTATCTGACCTCCACAACCCAGTTACTGGGTAATACGATACCCCTTGGTAAGACTGGTTGTCAGACTTTCGGGCTGCTGACTACCCGTAACGACTGTCAAAGATCCACGAATGACAGCCGGGACCAACGGCTTAACGTGCTAACGAAATAATAAACTATTTTCTAATAATGTATTTTGTATGGCGACGAAAGTTTATAATAAACTACCAGATTGTTTCAAAACTCTTAACTATAGGGCATTTAAATCTAAACTATTCAATTATCTCAGTAAATGTTACTACTCGACTAATGATTTCATGAATGAAAAGTTGAATTAAATATTAGAATAATCATATTCTGTTATTATTATCTCTTTGACTTAATTTAATCTTTTAGACATTTCCATTACTAATATTTGACTAATTTGCTATTTGAATGTTATCCTAATTTATTTAATTCAATGTTATTTCTAACAAACTAACCAAAACCCTGAAAATGTATTTGTACGCCGGAAACGGCAGAATATTATGAACTTTTAAAACTGTGTATCAATTCTGTAACAATATTCTGACAAATAAATGAACTATTACTATTACATTTTATGCTATAGGTATTCCTTAGGTTCTACGATGATGTATTTGGATACCTAACTATAATTAGTGGTACCTACTGCCTCAGTTCACCCAAGAAAACCTAGCGTTAGGATTCTAATTGTTAGTCGTACTAATTCCGGCCCTGGTCCAAGCCATGGTCCGGGGCGAGAGGGAGTGGGAGGCAGTCACCTCCTTCTGCGAAGCAGTCATGCTAGCGAAGGAGGTGGCGGGATGGGCGAGGGAGAGAGCGGAGAGAGCCGCCCGTCCCAGCCGCCGCGGTAGACGCTCCGGGCGTCGGGAGCCGCGTGACGACTCCCGGCCACCGTAGGCGCGGGCCTGCGGACGGCGAGTAATGGGTAGCTCGCCGTCCGATCAGGACCAGGCCCGTGCCGGACGGCGCGTATGTGTTCCACGCGCGCCTCAAAGAGATGTCAGCAGACATGGAGGTGCCCGTTAGGGCCGAAGCCTGCCGGGGCAGCGGGATTGTCCGAAAGGGTTACCGCTGCCCCGGAACATAAAGGGCTAAGGAAGGAACACGGATGGGTTTTAGTCAGTAAGAGTCTGACACTCCCTTCCGCTCCACCCAGAGCGGGAGGGGTCATTTGATGATTTCCCATCCTAAAAAAAAAAAAAAAAAAGTCGTACTAATTCAAGGAAGTGAGTAGCTACAGTGCACAGGTATAGAGCAAATCTGGGCTAAATCAAATCATCGACAAAACTCAGCAAGCAAGTGTGATACAAGTCCTCCAGACAGTATTTCGGCCACCGCGGTCAATCTCAACGGAGACTAACCTTCGGCGCGGGCGATATTATAGTGCACAAGTGTGTGCGCAGACACAGGCGCACTCCCTCTTTCCTCGCTCTCATGCCTCTCATAGTCTGATGGTACGACAATCCGACACTCGCGGAGAGAGAAGGCGCAGGACCAAAACCAACGGCTAGTGCTTTCTGAGGCTCGGGGGTATCACATCGCCAACTTACAAACTCCGGGCTGAGAATCGAACTCAAATCCCCATGCTCAGTAGTCACGCTTGACGCCAGACCAACGGGGTAACTGTGATAAATGGTAGGTACCTAGCCCTTCTCATGAATCAGATGAGTCTTTATGATGAAGTTTTTGCGATTGCCGAGAATTAGGACAAATAAATACCTACCTATAAGTATTATTAAGACAGAGAAGTTATATAATAAGAGTTTGCAATAAAGCGCCTAAGATTAGGAACAAACGTACAAAAAAACGTCATAACCCATTCAATATGCAGTTAGTAGCACAGTATTTGTTCTAACAATTAGTTGTGTTATTTGTTTTAGCGAACTACATAATAATAAACTTATTATTCTTCATATCCAGAGTCATTCATGCGGTATTTAAATGATGCATTTCTGAGAACAAGGCAGGTTGGGTCCGGTTGTAATTATCTTTATTTGTTTTGTTTTGAACGGCGCGGTCGCTTCGGGTCAATCAAATCTTTTGCAATAATATATTTACCTTTTTGAAAAACATTTGGACAAATATCTGCTCAAAAAGCGATGGTGACTGGCCCGTGGTAGGTAACTAACACCCACTGCTCTTATAAAAAAAATTGCTACGTAGTCTTTAGAATTGTCGGATTCAATTTGTAGGATGCAATTCACTTAGATGAACTTTGAAATGAGAAGCAGATGTGTTAAGAATAAGCTGCTGCTGGGCGCTCCTTCAAAGAATCGCCTCTGACTTATGCTTGCAATTATGTTACATTCATCCCAGGAATCCAGGATTCGAACCTGCAACTGGTGCTAAGCATAGCAGCTTACACGACATGTATTTTAGGTAGAGTACATCTGCTAGATACGTGAAACAGAATGTAACCTAATACTCAATGAGGGTAGAGAGAGGTACCTAGGTATCTACTTACCACTCAATTCATTAGAGAAATTTCCTGTCCAAGTACCTAACTATACAATAATGGCGGCTTTTATGAATTTCCGTTAATATTTAGGTATCTACTGCTGAATGTGAGAAAACAGATGACCCACTACCGCTGATCTATTCTGTAAGTCTCACTGTGAAAACTTAGGTGATGAGAGCTTGAAGTGAGCTGTCATTCCACCTGATGTTAGAGATTGACACTATTGACAGCTCACTGCAACTAAGGCCTGAGTTCACCAACATTCTAACCATCGGTTAGGTATTTAAACAGTTGATTTATGTCAAATTTCCTAAGGAAATCAACTGTTTAAATACCTAACCGATGGTTAGAATGTTGGTGAACTCAGGCCTTAGTCTACTACTCTAAGCATTGTGAGATTTTTAAAAGAATAACAAAAGATAACGCACCTACCTACATCATACAGTGCCGCTGGTAGGTTCCAATCCCCCAACTGGTGGTTACCAAAGCAGAGTACCTACCTCCTTACAAAACATTTAGCTACAAATTCATGTAACAATACTGAACAGAAACGTAACGAGTAGCGAGATGCCCTGTCCGAGTTGCAGGAACAACACTAGCAACTAACAACAGTGCGTGGCGCCTACTTATTTGTGCGCGCCGGTGCCGCCAAGCCGCGCCGGGCCGCCGCCGCCGCCGCCGGCGCCCCGCGGTCCACGCGAATCTTGGGATGCTGAGAGAGAGATGAGAGGTAGCGGGAATGTCGGGGACATGTTTACATCTTCATTTGTTATGGTGCAGTTTAGCTTTGTTTTAATTTGCATTTTTGAAGTTTTTGTTGAGCGAGGTAGCAGGTCCGCAATTTGGGAGAGCTAATAATGTTCAGTTGTATAGGTCTGTGGTAAGTACAGTGTTATGCAATCAGGGTGCAGATTAGCAAAGCTGGAGAGCACTCATCTGCCAACTAACGGTTGATGCGGCAGATTCTCTGTGTCTATTTATGTAACTGTTCACACCCTCGAAAAACAGAACTGTTTCTTTACCTGACTGCTGCAAAACCCAAAAGACAGTAGTTACTTTTAATACTAGGTAATAAATCTATTATTCGTAGTACCTAATAAATTATACTGTCAATGTTCCAAATGTTCTCCAATTCGCTACCTCCCCCGCGCCCGCTCCGCTCGTCACCAAGTCGCGGCCGTCCAAGAGCCCCACTAATGATTGCTCATGATTTATTTGCCCAGCTTATTTTTATAGTCGCCTGATTCCACACGATGATGGAAAGGTGAACGTCTCTATTCTTTTACTTATACTTGTCTTCAATTTGTGGGAGCGTTTTGTTGGACAACATAATATTTTGTGAGAATTTACCTAAGTAAGAAGTTAGTAGTTATTGTTGTTTAATTTGGGACGAATTTGGAATGTGTTCTTAAGTTTGGTACCTACCCCATGTGGTGTTTGTAAACTTTTTGGCTTTTAATAGTTTTTAAGGTATGCTGCTATGGGACTTGGTTACATACACAATTTGATGGGTGGGTAAGTTAGGTAGGGTTAACTAAGTACTATTACTTGTAATAATCCATACTAATGTCACATAATATTACAAAGGTGAAAGTGTGTCTGTCTGTTACCTCTTCACGCTTAAACCGCTGAACCGATTTAGATGAAATTTGGTAAGATAGTTTGATTCCCGGGACAGGACATAGGATAGTTTTTATCCCTATATTCCCACGGGATCGAAACTTGTGCGGGTGAAACCGCGGGGCGCTGCTAGTACTTCATAAACTCACGCAGTTACAACCAATAGTACCTACCGAGAGAGGTATCTAATTGTTTTTATTTTTCTCCGACTTCGACAGGTAGGAGGCATTATTGTACAGTCAGAAACAAAAGTTGAATATCACTTCAGTTTTTTAATTGAAATAGAAACAAAAGTAAAAAGAAATATTCACTCTTAGCTATTGTATCATGATCGCTAAAAAAAGATAATTTATTCACGTAAATGATAGGTAAAAGCAGCAGTGTTAATCGACTTATGTTACTGACCGTACCTAAACCTAATTATTAGGTACCTATACAGGTTGACAAGGACATCCACTCGCAACCTGTTCCTATGGATTTAGTACATGATTGAAACCATTGCGTTGAAATTTTTGGTTAGTTATAAAAAACATTTGCTGTTCCATTCATTTTGACCGCGTAATGAACCGCGTATAGAAAAATCCAACAACTGCCGTATTGGATTTTTCTATGAAACATTAATATTTTTTTTGATAACCTACTAAAAATTTCTACGCGAGGGTGTTTGGAATCATGTGCTGAATTCATGGTTAAAGTTTGCGCATTGATGTCCCTGCCACACTTTATATTGTAGTTTGTAGCTGCACGTCATGAAAAAAGATTAGCCATTCAACAAAAGGTTGGTCACGGGGCGCCCAGGGTGCGCCGAACGTAAGTACGTCAGTCGCCGAGACTAGGTATGGGTCAGGGCGCCTGGCAGTCGCAAGTTCGATTCCGGCCATGCTATCTCCACTTTGGGCAGTCTGCTGTACAAGACAAACCGTCAAATGTAAGGGCTGAGGCAGCTAGAACTACAGGTTCATGATGAATACACAATCAGCCTGTAATGTTCCCACTGCTGGGACACAGGTCACACAGGCCCTCGGCAGGGGCAGAGGTCTCGGTGAGGGATTGGGCAGTAATCCACCACGCGGGCTCAGTGCGGGTTGGTAGATGTCACATGTCTTCGAACGTTTGGGTTTAGGACATGCTGGTTTCCTCACAGTTTACTTTCAGTTTTTAGAGCAGTGGTGATGAAATAATTTACACAAAGTAAAGCGCCTGGCTGGGTTTGAACCTACAACTCATCTCCATGCAACAGCAGATATTTTTTATTACTGGCTCGCAAACCACTCGCAGTGCTGCGAATTTTGATATACATAGTAGAGAGAGATTACAGAACGGACTCATTCGAACAGATGATATCGAGCTCTGTAACTAACTACTTATGCATTTTTAAGGAGGTTTAATGTATGGTCGACATGACTGTACAAGTATATTTACGAACTATAACAAAGGGTAGATATTTTTCGTTAAACTAAGTAGTTTGACTATCCGGAACAGAAAAAAATACCGTTCCTTCCTCGTGGTCAAACTGATTTGACCACGAGGAAGGAACGGTATTTTTTTATGTTTACCGATTTCTCCGTCAATTGTGGACCTATTTATTTATTATTTCTGTTTAAAGGGGTATACTCTCGGGGTGGTCCCATTGTCATCAAGTTGGAATCTGATGAGAAGATCCCATGGAAATCGAGGAAAGCCCTCAAATTTTATAGGCAAACAGATAGCGATTTGGGTATTTTTTAAAGTAACGTGAGCGTTTGCTCTCTGAAATCATCATTTTATAAAGTGGAGCTGATGATGAAGACCACAGACGGCCATCAGAACTACTCAATGATAAATATTTCACGGGTTGCGATTAGATTAGGTACTTTAATATGTTTATGGATAAATTGCTTATTATGCTCGTCACAATGCGTATGGTGAGTGGTTGTTGAAGAGTTCTCCTGGTTCTTACCAGGAGAACAATTATTTAAACGTCACAGCATCGGGAAAAGCAATGTTTTGTAAAAGGTGTTTTTTTTAGGATATATTTCAGCTCAGAAATATGCGCCATCAACTAAGGAAAACATATTCTCAAACCTGTGGTACATATTAGCACAGGATCGCAAGCACTGGAAGTGATGAGGAGAGGGATTTGGCCAGCAGTGGGATAATTGATTTTAAGTTAGAGCAGCCAAGCTGATAACTTTATACTTATATGGTTACATTTAAATTAGTAATGAAAACAAACAAATACATCTGTTTAATTTATTAAAAGTAAAAATTACTTATCTATTATACCACAAAACAATTCATTCTCCTTAACTTTCTGTTCCACACAAATCAAACAAATTCCTTTCGGTATGCAGACACTGCGACAGATGATTAGGTTTGGTTCACACTTGCGTTCATCTTGCCTCGACAAGACAACATAATTATTTAATAATAAATTGCAATGAAATTATAGTCTTTTGTTTGTTGCTGTCTGCGCAAGAGCAATACAATTTTACGCAAGTGCGCACCAGACTGTATTTAAAAACATTGCACTTTAGAGTATTCAGATCTATGTACCTAATAAATACATATTTCAATAAACTATGTATTGCTTTGACACGTTTAATATAGAATGCTATAACAACCATTTTATTTTTATATAACGTTTATTAAAATTGTTGTAAGGCAGATAACGTACTTGACGACTTTTTAACGGTTATAATTGAATGCAATATCCTTGACAAATAAACTAAACGCGAATTTAGGGCATCTATCTATTAAGTTATCTACCCTACATTATGTACTTTTAAAATTATTGCCGCAGTGCCAATAATAGTCTCTTAACTTGTGCGGGAAAATAATACACAGCATTTTTGTATAGGTAATAAGATTGACAGACAAACAAACATTTTTTGAATGGTACAAAAATAACTTTGGACCCAATTCACTCCAACGCACATTTATATAAAGGTTTTATAGTTAACTAACTATAATTTAATCATTATGTAGATACGACATCTATGTACTATGCATTAATTTACTAAATTCTAATGAAATACGTATTCATGCATTGCCTTCTATATTGCAGTTTCTTGCTGGTTTATTATGTACCTACTTAGTACATAGATGTTTTAAGGCTCTATAGCATAGACGATTGTTCGGTATAAGTTTTATAAGTGTGAGCATATGCTTCGCATTGCTTGCATGCTGCTCACCGTGCGATCTAAGAGAACTTAACTATTAATGCTATTATGATTCCAGTGCGAAAAAAGGATGGTGCAATCGGTCTTGTATAACCCCGTCTCTTTTAAACTGGAATATCCGTCTTGTATAGCCCCGTCTCTTTTATACTGGAATCATGATGGCATTAAACCGTCTATACGTACGGTACCAGTAAGGCCGAAGAATCATGTGCAGTCTGAACATAGGCACTATGAACCTTCGCGCATGTTCCCTACTCACTCGCTCAAATCATCATTTGGTTCATAAAAAATGTTATTGCGCAGCCTTCTGCGCAAAGTTCAGGCGGCAATGATTGGTGATGAATCACGAGTGTATTTTTGTCCGATTAATCGTCTACTCTGAGACTTAATTTTAAGTCTCCTGTGAGTTTCTCCAAATCATTTATTTCGTTGTAGATGACGTTGTATTTCGTATAAGAAGATATTTACATTAAGTACAAAATAATACGTTTATTTATTGCAGAAATCAGTTATTTTGACAGATAAAATACTGTTCATTTATGTAAAAAAACTTCTGTAGGAAAAACTCACAAAAGAAACATATCCAACCAAACTAACATTACTAATATCCCTTCTGAAAGAAAGCGACATTTAATTCAATTGTCTTTCGTAATAATCGTCACCAATTATATGGCGTAAAGTATTTAAGTAAATATCTCAAACATGGTAATGTAATAAAATTGTGACGAGCGTAATATATGAAATAACTAATTTACGTCAAAAATACATGAATAGTTGAACTCCGATGTTATCAATAAAACCCTTCTTTGTAATATTGAAAAATAGGTGATACTGAAAGGAGTGTAATAGTAACGAGATTTTATGTAAATGATTGATGATGAGTTTTATCAATACAACAGTAGGCCAATTCTCGTAATTTAAAACGTTCAAAATCTAGTCGCAGTCTCATCTCAGCGACAAACAAATGTCAAAAACTTGTCAAAATGTACTGAAATTTGAGGCATTTTTGACAGATTGAGACTGAGATCAGACTGTGAACGTTCTTAAAATTACCAGAATTGCCCCTCAGTTTTAAAGATAATTTATCGATGATAATGATAATTGACAGTCGGAGTGATGTTCTCTTTTTAACCGACTGCGCGACAGCAAAGACCGGTTTATGTTTTTAGCGCTGCCGCGAGCTGTCTGGCCAAAAACTACTTCAAGTTGCCGTTTAGAGCAAAATTACGCACATTACTACCTAATCGAGCAGCAGCGCATCGCATTAAAAAAAATGAGTTCAGTTTCATACACAATGTATGTAAATTATGTAGGGGGGCTTTTAGCAATGCGGCACGAGCGGCCCAGATGTGCGTCAGCCTTAAGAATACAATTTACCAAATGTGCCTCAGCCTTAAAAATACAATGTATTATAATGTTTTTGACATTTGTACTCAATATACCCATACACATGGGCACATGACTCGAAAATTGCATTCCTATGCTATGATTTTAATGTAAAAACGGCAACATACAGGTGTTGGTGTACAATAGTTTTTATTCTAACGATAAAATGTACTTCCGAAATGACATTCAAGATACAATAAAAAATCAAAGCCATGCGATAGGAGAGTAACTGGCAAAACGCTGATAGAGTGACGGGTTCTTTTACATTCTGACCAAATTGCCATCTTTAAAATTGGTGTTCACACTCGGAAAGTCGGAACTTCAGGTAAGTAATCATGTAGTGGCCCAAAAAAGGTATTTAACCTTTTAACCGCCCGACTTCATATCATTTGTCGTGCCCCCAGCGCACGAAGTTAAAAAAAAAAAACGAAAAAAATACCTGATAGAAAACAGCGTAATTACCTAAATAAAAAAGCAGATTAAACGAGCTGTGGTATTTTGTCGTAAATATACGACCCTGGCGAAATGGATCCGAAAATATTTGTCGGATTAATCCGACGTAAGCGGTTAAAAGGTTAAAGAAAATATACAGAGAACGTTAAAGTTATTTTGGCTTGGCTCAGTGGCGTGCATTGCATATAGGCATAAAAGCAGTGCCCACCTCGATAAATCACCACAAGCCTGTCAATTACATTTTAGTGTAATTATAATTTTATTAATTAAAAATAATAGTATTTTTTCCCCACAGTAAATTATCATACATAAGAAAAAACAAAATCTTTCTATAAACACGCGCGGCAGTAGGCATTCGCCAGACGGCCTACTCGACTCCCGTGTACTATTCGCGCGTTGTCATTGGTCTTTACTCGTTCAAGTTAATACGACGAAATTAAAAATACATACGTCTCACGCGTAATACCATGACGTTCGACCTTCGCAATTTATCACCCTAAAGTAGGCATGCCTACTCTAACCAACCGAGTACGAAACTATGAATGTTATTTATAATCGTAATTTGTAATTCGTTTGACCGTGCAAAGAAAGAAAGGGATGGATATTGAGATCGCCGATAGTGAGGTAAAACTTTCTTTTTGTTAGGTAATAGATACTTTTTTTATGTTTCTGATTAGTGACCGCGTCTGCCTGGACTAGATCCGGCCTAGTGTCTACCTATCCTGAAAACCAATGCACGCCACTGGCTTGGCTCTAACTAACGAAATACATCATGGACTTTTGAAAAAAGCCATTTAATAGACTTTAAAAGAAGGTTTTGTATTCGACGCGTATTATGCGTATGTCTGGGCAATTTACGTGCAACTTTTTTATTTTCAGGAATGGTTGACTAACGATTCCACTATAGCACTGATCAGCATTTCGCCAGCTACCGTCCTACCGCATTAAAGTGCGTTCAGTAACTATTCCTGAAGCTCCTGTTTGGCTTGAAGCCGCCGCCACCGCCGCCACCTCCGGGCGAGGAGTTCAGGAACAGCTCGATGTAGCGGTGGTCCATATTGTTCTTGTCACGTCTCATTGCCTGAGGAGTGAAGAGCATTATAATGAATGAATTGAATAGGTGGACATCGAGATGACGCAGATGTTTATGGAACCGATTTTTTTTGGTTCAAAAGCTAGTAAATGCCATAAGAACTCAGGCCGAGATCTATAAACGTTGCTTAGCATGTACTTTGGCTAAGCGTTTTTTCTGTCAGTCATCCAAACTGTCAAACTATAAGTACAAGATAGATACGGGACGTGTGTTAGCTGAATAACGTCTATAGATCTCGGTCTCGGTCTCAGTGCTGGGGCTCCGTTTAGTGCATGTGCCACAGCAATATGCTAAGCAATGAACGATTTGCGCCGATGTAGCACTTATCTGATTTTGTTCGTCTCTTCTATGATAGTTTTAAATTTTTTATTGCCTTTTAGTACATTAATTTATAAGCTAGTCTAGTCTTATGCATTTAAATTGAAACTCACCCTCATGGCGTCCTCGTGGCATTCAAACTCGACGTCGGCTTCGCCAGACGGCCTGCCGCTGTTGTCGTACAAGATGTTGATGTTCATCGGACGGATTGGCTTGAAGAACTGCAATAACAATGTCAAATGTAGAACTAACCAAATAAAAGAAAACAATTTTGAACTGTTATGCACAACATTGGGTAGGTATTCTTAAACTTTTGTGACACACATAATATAAAGTGGTATACTTTACAATAGAGGTACTTTGTTAAAATAACAAAGCTGCCCCCACTTTTATGCTTTTATAAACCATTTTCATTGTTGCAACATTCTCCCATGGCTGTGTATTTAACTGTTCTATGAGGAGTGCCACGTATAGAGGGCGTTAATAAGAGATAAGCACAATAATTGACTCACGTATGCGATATCTTGCGGGGAAGCTTTGAAGGGCAGTCCGCGCATGTGCACCGCGTGCAGCGCGCCGCGACGGAACCCGCCGCGCGCGCCGCCGTAGCCGCCGCCGCCTTAGCACATCAATTATTTAAGATTCTATACTCTTTACAATAAATTAAATATACTTGAAAACATGACTCAATCGGATAGCAATATTAGAAACTTAGATATAAGTAGAAGCTTGATCTCATGCATGACTCAATTTTTGGATGCATAATTAATATTCATGCACAGCCATTAATTTGGATAAGTACCAATTCTTCAATTATATGCAGTACAAAAAAGCATCAATATGATTTTCATAAAACATACATACAAGCAAGGTAGGTCGAGTCAACTTTACCTTTTGTAACACCAATTCAAAAGCAGCAGTAAGCTTATTAAGGGGAAAGCGCCATGGTAGCCAGCGAAATACAAATTTTCTTACATTTGTCTGCAATTTTCAGGTCATTATCAAGTTGTAGGTTGATCAAAATATGATTCGCGACCCTAAAAAAATATTTATTTACAGAATTATTATCATTAGAATCATCCATACAACTCTCTAAGTTAGAATTGGCCTCATATGTCCATGATTTTACATGATTGTCCATGATTTTACCGCCCCGCGGTTTCACCCACGTAAGTTTTCATTTAGGGGTATGAAAAATAGATAGTAGCCGATTCTCAGACCTACTGAATATGCCTATAAAATTTCATAAAAATCGGTCAAGCCGTTTCGGAGGAGTATGGTAACTAACATTGGTGACACGAGAATTTTATTTATTACTAGCTGCGCCCCGCGGTTTCACCCGCGTAAGTTTCGATTTAGGAGTATGAAAAATAGATGTTCGCCGATTCTCATAGATACCGGATAAGCACAAAAAATTTCATCAAAATCGGTCAAGCCGTTTCGGAGGAGTATGGCAACGAAAACTGTGACACGAGAATTTTATATATTAGATATAGTCCATTCAATAGGGTAATTTGAACTTATTGAGTTGTATTGATGATTCCAATTATTACAATTCTGTTAATACATTTTTTTTTTCGCGAATCATATTTTTATCAATATTCAAACTGATGTCTTCCTCCTGCAAATTGCAAAAAAC
This sequence comes from Gortyna flavago, assembly GCA_963669345.1. Taxonomy (NCBI): domain Eukaryota; kingdom Metazoa; phylum Arthropoda; class Insecta; order Lepidoptera; family Noctuidae; genus Gortyna; species Gortyna flavago. Next base: position 1,569,012 of record OY770135.1, read on the forward strand.
TTGAATTTCGCGGGCTACTATAACGCATCCCACTTAAACCCTCCATTTTTTCCAAACCCAGCAACTTGAAGCCAACCACCAGCAAACTCACCCCTACCAAAAGAACCCCGACCTCTTCCGCCGAATCTGCCGGAGAAACGATCGTTCCTGTCATAGGGGGTCGGTCTGTACCCCCGCGAGGATCGGAACCCGCTCTCAATGCGAGCGGAGTAAGCTCGTACCTCGTCCGCCGAACTCAGGAACACTTCTATGTATCTGTTGGGGGAGAAAAGGCGTTATAACGGGCTTATGAAGGGGTGTTTGGAGGTCTTGGTTGGAGTATTGTTGTGTACAGTATGCGGCCGTTTATATGGCCCATCGAGTTAGGTTGCAACCAGACCGTGGTCGAGTGACATCACATTTTGAAATATGTGGAGGCCCTTGAGTACATTTCGAGGCGATGGTTATAGTCTATCGATCGCAGTCGGGTAGCAAACGTTAAGCTTTGCAGAGCGACATCTCTTACGTCGTGGCGCGTTGTACAGAGAGATGAGCCTTATGCATAATATTCTGACAGTCCCTTCATAAAACTAAATGTACCAACTTAACGACTATACTGTATGTTATGTTAGTCAGTTAGAGGTTTGGGAGTTAGAAAGCTAGCTAGCAAAGGATAAGAATATTTTTTAAATATTAATTTTCTGTAAATATATTTTTACTAAGTCTGTTATGTAGGTTTTAAAGCAAAATAAAAGAAACTGTTGCACTGTTTACAAGTTGTTAAGTATGTCTTCTTTTTAAATTTTTTTATTATGAATTTAAGTATAAATGCTGTGTTTTTTCTTCAACTTAATTACGAACAAAACCATTTCATTATTTAGCTGGTGTACAAAAATGTGAATTTAGTTCATATTTATCATGAATCATTTAATTAAGCATTAGAAAAACCGTATAGGGAAATAAATAATCGATAATTTATTAATCGTAACAAAGTTGGACAAATTGGATATGTATTATTTTCATAAATAAGCTGTTGACATACTTATTAATGCTGTTTTTTTCTGTACGCTGTTTTATAGCATTCCTTGCAAATGCACGATTTACAAAGGGGGTCTTATATCGAGATGTTTTGGAAAATACATAATACAGTCAAAGGTAATTGAAGATTTTTATAGATTGCCTGGCATACTTACTGTCGCGCCATTTTGACTTTTTTCAAAAAGGCGGCCTCGAATGATACATACATAAATCGATAGCTGATATCAATGCAAACGGAAAATATCGTTCAAAGTTGATCACGTGACAAAAAACAAAACGGCGGACACTAAGTATGCCACCGACCAGGGCAAAGGGCGTTTCTGAAGTGAGGGTTTGTTCCTGGGCAAAGGCCTCTCCGTCAAGTTTTTTGTTTAGCATTACTTAATGTTATCATTTTTTACTTATAATAAATTGCAATTGTCTACTATTTCTAAAAATACTACCATTACCATTTTCCACCTAAAAATATTTACACTTTTCTTAAAGATTTCAAAGAGCTGAAAATGCTAAAATAAAAACACAATATTTGCATACTTAGGTATTTTTGAAACTATTTTCATATAACCTGAAAACCCTTATGTATACTAACAAATACCACGTTTATACGTAAGAAAATTATTATGTCGATCCCGCAGTCCATCTTGCCCGCTTCGTCTCTTCTCCCCGCGCCCCGCTTCCCGCCCCGTGCTCTCCCAACCTTTGACAACTCAACAACCAATCACTAGTATCACTCCTGAATGCCACCTTTTGAGGATTAGTCGTGAAGATACGGAATTATATTCAATGCCGTATCTAACGTCAAATTAACCCGGTAGAACACTTTTATGTTTAAGCCATTGTGGTGGAATTTAAATAATAAAATTAAAATAAAACAAAAATCTAAAAAGTGTATGAACCCATAAGAAAAGCAGTTATTTGTCAGTTATTTTTTATGACTTTCACTGCCATTATGTAACTTAAACAGAAAAGTGCGACACAAAGGTAGCATTAAGAAAGTGTGAAAATTGAAAATCTTTATTTTTTGTACATTTTCTTCATTATACAAATAATCCCAAAAATCAACTATTACGCCCACCATTCTGTTACTGGCCATTATGATTTTTACCATTCTCATATTCCATTAAAATGTCACCAAATTGTTTTTTTTTTTTCACCATAAATAAAAAATAAAACCATAGAAGTAGACCAATAACATAGGAGGTCCCAAACTTAACCCACTACACCAAATATAATATTGCCTTCATGGTTTGTTTTGCCGTGGTGGGCAAATAGGGCACTGACTATTATGACCCTACTGTCAATTTTTACCCTTGAGTTGTTTACCCATTTCCTCACACAGTAAAAACTTCACAAAAAGTGATATAAAACTATACCATGGAACAAATTACAAATTTAATTGTAATTGCTTTCTACAGTTGAAATCCATCAATTAAATCTCATTCAAGTGATATAAAGTAGTACTTACTACTAATGCAATCTCACCAAAGCAAAATTTTTGAATACCTACTGAAAAAACATATCAAAAGTACGAAGCCATGCGTAACTGACGATGCAGTATTCACACAACACCTCTTTTAACCCTAGATTCCCACCACAGCACCATCTCAAACCGCGGGCACATTGTAAATAACTTTGCCCCCCACCTGTGTCCTATTTTCTCCCTGTCCCTGTTGAGAGCCTCTTGTGCACTCTCCTTGTCTACGAAGTGTACGAACGCCTCGCCCGAGGCCCGCCCCGTGACGTCGGAGAGCAAGTGGACCCCATCCGTGGCGACCGTCAGCCCTGCCCCACCCGACGTGCAAATAAAGATCAAGTTATATGCCTTGGGGTAATGGTAGCCAGCTGGGGGTAATTGTTGACATCAAGGGTAAAAGTGGTCAGATACAGTGTAACTTTCTTATAACATGAGGTACCATATTGGTTTATTGAGTTGGATTTTTAATAAAAATAAATACAGCCTGCCTGCATGCCTATTTGCTTGAATATGTTACTGTTGCATTAATGTGATTTCAAAATAAAGACAAATTTAAAGCCCTCCTTGTTATGAAATTGTTTTATTAGTCAAATACTAAGTTTACCCACAGCACAGCTACCAAAAATGCCTAACAACCCCATAAAGAGTACTTCTCATAAAAATAACTTATTCATCATTCTTACCGTCAAAAAATTGGACGACTTCTTCCTTGTTGCAACCAAATGGAAGGCCCCGTAGCTTGACAATACCCATGTCATCAGATACGTTGGGTATTGGGCCATCAAAACCACCACCATTGTCAGATTGACGCATTGCACTCATAGCCCACTCCATATCCGTTCGGTCAGTGGAGAAGACTGTAACAAAGAGCATTATGTTGGTTACAGTGGACTCTTTGAATATTTCAAACTCCCATGTATAATAACTACCTGACAAAGAGCTACAGCTAAAAATCCATGAAATCATTATTTATGTAGATAATCATTAGGTATTTATATATCCAAACAAGGAAAAATAATAATGATGAGTGATGCTTATAATTAATGTTTTTATTTATTCCCCGATAACATTAAATTTTGGTAATAGAATGGTAACTTTTTGTTTCTGATTGTTTGTTGGCAATCGGAGTTGCTAACAAATAGAAAGTAGGTATTATGTGTAGCAATATTTTATTTTAATCTATGTTTAATGGCACAAAATATTGTTTAAAGCTATTTTTTTGTCTTTATGTAAATTTGTAATTTTTTTAAGAAAATAAATGACTATTGCAAATGTCATTAATTCGTTTGAATAAGCATTTCAGTCTTTTAGTACCTATTTGAGGTTTGAAAAGTGCTTGTTCTCATTCTAAGTTAAATAAATGAGATTTTACTTTTTTATTGGGGCCATTAAAATAATCAAGTTAACTGAAAAACTTTCTATGTACATTGAAAACTTACTTTCAATGTACCTCTTCCCCATGTTGTCCTTGTCTTTCTTGAGAGCTTCTTCCACATCCTGCTGGCTTTCCACTTCCACAAAGCATTCACCAGATGGCCGACCTGGACGCACTTCAGTCAAGTGCACACCTGAAACCAGAGCATTTTGTTAGAGCTTTTAACCTGGCAAAAGTCATATGAACCAGCAATTGTTTATAAGAAAAATAAACTTGCAAGAAAAATAATATAATCGTGAAAACCGTTGAGGGCTTACATGCAAACCGCTTTTAGTAGGTAATTGTTTGACTGGTTAATAAAGAGGGTTTATTTTTTTATTGTACCAATATGTGACAAAAAATATAATGGGAAACATCGTATTGAGTAGGTGTACTCCTACTTGTTTTGCTAAATTAAGTTTATAGAATTAAATTATTATACAAGCAATTTCTTCACTGTGTCAAAATGTCTAGACACTATTTCATTTTTAACCGACTTCCAAAAAGGAGGAGGTTATATGTTCGACTTTATGTATGTTTTTTTTTTTTTGTATGTTCACTGATTTCTCCGTCATTTGTGGATCGATTTCGAAAATTATTTTTTTGTTTGAAAGGGTATACTCCCAAGGTGGTCCCATTGTTAGCAAGTTGGAATCTGATGAGAGGATCCCATGGAAATCGAGGGAAACCCTCAACTTTTTTGGCGAACCTATAGCGATTTGGATATTTTTTAGAGTAAATTGAAGGGTATACTCCCAAGGTGGTCCCATTGTCAGCAAGTTGGAATCTGATAAGAGGATCCCATGGAAATCGAGGGAAACCCTCAAATTTTATTGGCAACCCTATAGCGATTTGGATATTTTTTAGAGTAACTTGAGCATTTGCTCTCGGAAATCATCATTTGGTAAAGTGGAGCTGATGATGAAGACTACAGACGGCCATCGGAACTAATCAATGATAAATATTTCACGGGTTGCGATTCGATTACTTTAATATGGTTGCTAAGCAATTTATGCTCGTCACAATGCGTGTGGTGGTGGAGTGGAGTTCTTCAGGTTCTTACCAGGAGAACTCCTCAAAGATTAACGTCCCAGCATCGAGAAAAGCAATATTTTGTAAAAGGTGATGAGCAGTTGACGTTAGGCTATTGTAACTTAGATAAATTACAAACTCTCTCACTAAAAAGTGGAAAATAAAAACTTTTTTACAAAAAAAAAAACAACCGACTTCCAAAAAAAACTACAAAGTGATAAATAACTTTTATTTCGGAAGTCGGTGTCAATAAACGAAAATGCAGAACCAACGACACCGACTTCCGAAATAAAAGTTATTTATCACTTTGTAGTTTTTTTTGGAAGTCGGTTGTTTTTTTTTTTTTTTGTAAAAAAGTTTTTTTTATTTTGTACAGTTTGGTTTGCTTAGTGTTACGGATCATTATAGAAATGTAGTTATTTGTTAGTTTTTATAAAGAAAGTATAGTCATGTTGACAATTATATTAGTTACATAATGTATAGGTAATTACAAATACAGGATAGAGTTTTATCAAATGACTCCTACTTAGTGGTAAAAAAGTTTTAAAGGCGTCAACAACAATCATCACGTCATAGCCTACTACAATGGGCCATTGTGAGAGGATAATAATTCTAGGCATAATATGTAGTACCTAGTACATTGCAATATAGGCGTGGGTCGAAATCAAATCAAAAGTCATTTATTCAAACTAGGCTGAGAATCAGCACTTTTCGAACATCAAAATTACATAAGACAGTCCCCCAAAACGCCCGCCCTTCACCACTTTCTAGTGCTTTCGCTGGGTAGAAGAAGTGGCGCAACAAACTCCCCAGCAGCACAGCTGTCTGTTCAGTTATAAAATACTCAACTGTATACAAAACTAGATCTGCAAAGTATCTAATTAACATTACAGGACACAGAACATTAGATAAAATTATTTGCCATATCAAATGATCGCGCGACCCGCCCGGCATTGAATGAATATAAATATGGAACAGACAATTTTATAAACGGCATGTTTCGCATGCCTGAATACTCGAAACTGGCTGGAATACTTTCAAAATAACAGTCATACATTCTATATGTGAAGTGAATATAATGCTTTTTTATTCCAGTTACGCAGTGGTACAATAAAAAAAAAATTGCCGGAACTGAGGCCGACAGACGAACTGACTTGATAGAGAATTGTATTCAGTATCCGGTATTCAGATAACCGGCATATTTTGGCAAAGGTCACAAAGGCGAGGGACCAGTGAACGAAAATATATGGGGGCCATCAAAATTCGGAACAAAACAAAGCTGCCATCTTGAGATGACAATCAAGTGCATGCCAAATAGCTGCCAAAAGTGTAAATTAATTTATTCCAACAATAATACATAGCTCTGCTTACCTTCTTTGCCGTTACAAACGTTGACGCCCCTGAGAAAATCGAGGACGTCGTCCACGGTGGTAGTGAAAGGCAAGCCGCGCAACTTTATGATGTAGCTACTATCCCCAGACCCCAACATTGTTGCGATTTAACACAACCACCGCACGAAATAATCCTAATCCTCAATAAACTTTGAGGAACTAATAGAAAGTATCAATTAGAAAATTATGATACTTCGTAAAACCGAAAATTGAAATTTTTGCGACAAGCGTCAATAACCCGCTTCGCTAGTCGGCCATTAAATTAATTTAAATTTAATATTTTTTTTATGACGTAGAGTTGCCAGTTAAGGAATCCACCCCCTCGAGCGAGTGAAGCGAAAGCGCTTATTACATTATCTTTGGAAATTTAACTCGGAACACTAACTAGGAAGTCGGAAGCTTGTGACACTAGTGATCACATTATACAAAAAATTGGATTCTAAATCGGACAGACGAGTTCAGACGACGCTGCATTCGTGAAGAAGGATCATACAGGGTTACATATAAAAGTACTCTGTGTGACTCTGTGGTTGTTGCACGCACTGACCATATACAACTTAAACAAGTTGTTTAATAGAGGTCAGTGGTTGCACATTCCAAATTTTCTATCGATGGCGTCTAGGTATATAGTTAAGTCTATAAAGTCGCGTTTTTTTTTGTCATAATTTAATTTCTGTCATAGTTTTCGTCTTTGAAATAACGTCTATAGAGTCGCGTTTTTGTCATATTTTTTGTACCATTAAGACACATTATCCCTGATGAACCTATGTGATAGAATAGTTTCAAAAAAGTTAGGTTAAAATGAAGCGCTAAGGTAGCCCTTGCGTTTTTTGCAATTTGCTGGTGAGTATTAAGTTGTTCATACGTTGATTAAAATATGATTCGCGGCCGTAACAAATATGTATTTGCAGAATTATAATCATTACAATTAGTAATACAACTTGATATGTTAGTGTAATTCTAAAATGTCAAGATTTCATGAAATAGTAATTTGGTAGGATTACTTGGTCTTAGAGAGTTGTGTGATGAAGAGTGATGACTTTAATGATTATAATTCTGTAAATACATATTTGTTACGGCCGCGAATCATATTTTATTCAACGTAAAACTTAGTACTGGCCAGCAAATCAAAAAAAGCTGCAAACCAAAAAACGTAAAAAAAAAATTCGCGGGCTACCCTGGCGTTTTCACCTTAAGTTCTTTAGCGATTGTTCTGCCTGTCAAGCGACTGTCTCGCGTCTGACGAGTATTGTATTTGATAGCTCTTGTCGCTACGACAAACGAGCCTTGTGAAGTGCATGTCAATTCTGTGATACATCTCACCATGAAAACATGCGTGGAGTGAGCTGTCATTCCATCTGATGCTGTAGGGATTGACACTAATGACAGCTCACTCCACGCTCCCTTCACCTGAGTTTTCACGGTGAGATGGTTACAGAATCGCACTGCAGTCCACAGAGTACTTTTTGATAGAGTGAGAATTTTTGTAAATCTTTTACAACCTTTAGTAAGTTTCTTGAGCGAGAAAATTGTTTTTAACTAATCGCTTCATCGTCGGCGATGGGACAGGTTTGGAAAATAAGAACGGCGCTTCGAAGATCTTAATTTTTTAGATAATCATATTATTTTGTTAGAATACGCAAACAATCGAATCAAGATCATCAAGATTGCAAAATTGTCGAAACACAATGAGTTAAAAATTAATGTAGGTCAGCAAGTGGCAACACCATCCTCATCATTTGACATCAACCAAAGAGTAAAGTAATATGACAGCAACTTTTTTCTGTTCAGTCGCCGAGTCGATGATTGTTTCGGGAAAATAACGAAAACGAAATTGCCAGCGTTATCATTTGTGTTTTAGCGTGTGCTCTTTTGAGGAAAAAACGTTTAATTAAATCTTGTGGTTTTAATTTCTTGTGTGAGTGATTAAAAGTGTTAAAATGACGGTGGACGGTGACGAGAAAGCGGTTCGGTCTCGCGTGTTCATGGACATATCGATAGGGGGCTTGCCTTCCGGCCGTTTGGTTTTTGAGCTGTTCAATGATGTCGCACCGAAGACTGCGGAGAATTTCCGAGCGTTATGTGCCGGAGACATGGGCATCGGGAAAATTACGGAGAAACCACTGACGTATAAGGTAAGACGAAGAAAATTTACTCTCCGCGGCTCCGGAAAGGCTTCGGTTCTTAGCATTACCATTTATTTACCTTGTTGATTTGATACCACACAGAACAGTGTTGTTATCAGGCTAATGAGGGCAAGTATTAAGAAGATATTTTTTTTTTACCACTGTCACTATGTTCCATTTAAACCACATTGAATGTAGACAAAACAATGGTTTAATAGGGCTTCTCACAGGCAGCGGCTATAAAAGAGTAAGAAACAGAACAAAACTTCCTTTGTAGCGTACATTACATACACACTTGACCAGATCATTCATTATGAATCCCTTATCTACAGGTGGATTCAAATAAACAGGTGTTAAGCAAGCAACAAAATAATTCAGACCATTGTAGCCATAGAACCATAGATTATCAAAGGTCTATCATTCAAATTTTCAAATTTATTAGCAATCAATTCAGTAATCTTTTCTAAAACTATGGTTTCTAGAAGAGCTCTTCTGTCGTATTTATAACGGATGTTGTCACCAGTATTTTACATTAAGGCGTTAAAAAGCTTTCTGTATTTGGACATTATGTCCGCCTGTGATGGTCACCGTTCTTCAAGGAAACTAGCTTAAGATAGTTATTATTATTTATGCTATAGTTATTATTTTCTTTGGCAGGGTATGGTGTTCCACCGAGTGGTAAAAGACTTCATGATTCAAGGAGGAGACTTCACTAATGCTAATGGGACTGGCGGCGAGTCTATCTACGGTGGCACCTTTGAAGGTAATTAGTTCATTTCCTACTGCTAATTTTTATAAAAAAATGGCGTTTTTACCTCTATGGAACAGAATAAGAGGGTCACTAGAATAAATTTAATTAATGTCTCATTAATTTTCCTAAATTTCAGATGAGATCTTTGAGTTGAAACATGACCGGCCTTATTTGTTGTCTATGGCAAACAGGGGCAAAGACACAAATGGTTCACAGTTCTTTATGTAAGTTATTCAGGACATGGGTAAGAGGGTAATAATGACTATCAGAGTCATATAATAAAACCTTGGAGAACTTAATTATTTACTTAAAACTACAAGAGAAAGTTATTTCAACTCGCTAAAATCAATTACGCTAAGTCCAGAGAATCATTTAATGTAGTTTAACATTTATAAAAAAAATTGGACTCCATTTACTGTTACTGTTAGCCTGCATCATCCCCGCTGCTGGGCACAGGGCTCAACCACGGGCTATTAGCCCTGGATAGAAAGAGCTGGAAGTAATGGGGTCTTTTCCCAGTGGATTCCATTTTCCTGATAGAAAAACATTTTGAATGCAATTTGCTGACCTTCACAATCAATGACAATGAGACACTAAATACATTACACAATCAAATTGATGTAAAATAGCTCAACCATAGCAATTGTTACGAGTAAATGCACAATTACAAATGTTTAGTTTGTCATGAATTAGAAATAATAATATGAAAGACATTAAATAAACATACACACAAATAAAAAATAAAAAATTAACTTGTATTCAGTTACTTTATACATTTCGACTTGTTTTATTCAAATTCAAATTCAAATTCAAATTCAAATAGTTTATTGTGGATCATAGGTTCATAAGATGGTGTGTTAGTGACAGGCAAGTCCGCTATGTCCCGCCATTGAGGCATACAAAATTCATATCATAAGTTTAGTACATAATTAAAATACAATACATCAAATTGTCATGCAATACATTAAGATTAAATTAGTGTGATATTTATGTCAAATTACAAATAGTCATGTCAAATAATTTTATGATTCAGTGTATTGTCATTTAGAAATTCTCTAATAGAGTAGTAACATTTACTTATCAATAATTCATGTAGTTTTTTTTTAAAGGTATTTATATCACTCATAGTTCTGAGAAAAGGTGGAAGATTATTAAAGATACATGGGCCCATGCAAAATATACTTTGGTGCAAAAGCTTTGTTTTACTGGGTACAGTGCGCAGCTTGTCTTTATGTCTGGCCCTAGTGCAAAATTCAAATAAGTTTGGATTTGATTTTATGAACATTACAGTTTCATATATATATACACAAGGGAGAGTTAATATTTTTAAATTTGTAAAATGAGGTCTGCATGAATCCAATTGGTGAATGTTGCACATCGATCTCACACAACGTTTTTGAGCTCTAAAAGCACGCTCTTTTTCCACAGAGTTGCCCCAGAATATGATGCCGTAGCGTATGATTGAAGCAACATATCCATGATAGGCAGTTAGTAGTGCAGACTGACTGACAGTGTTTCTCAATCTGTAAAGAGCATAAGAGCTCTGACTAAGTCTTTTGCAAACTTGTTCTATATGCGACTTCCAATTTACTTTGCTATCAATATAGAGACCCAGAAATTTGGTTACATCGATTTCTTCTATGTTGGTTTGAGAGTAACATATATTTAAATTGTTATCAGGTTGTATTCGTTGTTTAAAATTCATGATTTTTGTTTTTTCTAAGTTTATTTTTAGGTCATTTTCCTCAAGCCATTTTATAATTGTTGTTAGGGTGCTATTTAAGTCAAGTTTTAACTTTGCTCTGTCATTACCGGTAAACAGTATAGTACTATCGTCAGCAAATAAGGTCATATGGTGCATTGTAACTGTCGACATGTCATTTATATAAATTAGAAAAAATGGTGGGCCCAGGATGCTGCCCTGAGGGACACCGGAAAGGATATTTCTAACATCAGAAACAACCGTTTCTTCAGTTCTTGTAGTCAAGGAGATTCTTTTTAATTCTACCATCTGTTTTCTGTCACTGAGATATGATTCAATTAATTTGTATACGTTACCTCTTACACCAAATGTATATAATTTATTCAAGAGTATTTTATGGTTGACCCGGTCAAATGCTTTTGACATGTCCATGTACAGCGCTATAGCTGGCGATCTAGTGTCCATATTTAGAAGGACTTTGTGTAAAAAGTCATACATTGCTATATTAACAGATTTATTTTTCCTAAAACCATATTGACATGGGGCAAATACATTATTACTTTCAAAAAATGGGTAGAGGCAATTATAAATGTTTTTTTCGAATATTTTAGAGAAAATGGTTATTAAAGCAATTGGCCTGTAGTTACTAATGGAAGATTTGTCATCTTTTTTATGTACTGGTTTTACTACTGACAATTTTAATTTCTCTGGAAAAATACCATGCTCTATACACAAGTTGGTAATATAACTTAGAGGAGCAGCAATTAAAGTAGCTACATCCTTAACGATCTTTGTAGTAATACCGTCGTAACCTGTGCTATTCGTATTCCGCAGAGAAGCTATAATTTTAAAAATGTCTGGTGGAGTTGTTGGGGGCATGAATATTGATTTAGTGTTAGATGTCAAATTAGTAGGATATGTTCGTGTAGAGTCAGAAAAAATATTTTTGTTAGTATTTTTAATTAAGTCAGCAAAATAGTCATTAAAGTTATTTGCCATAGTCTTAGGATCAGTAAGTACCGCGTCATTGATTATTAGTTTCTCAATGCCCTCATTAGGATAGTTATATTTAGCGTCATTGATTACTTTCCACGTTGCTTTGGATTTATTAACAGCCGTATTTATAAAATAATTGTTCTGGGACATTTTTGTTAGCGAAATGATTGTTTTGTATTTTTTTGCGTAAACTTTAAACTTCATTTTATTATAGCTGTTTGAGTTTTTCCTATAATTCCATAGAAGTTCGCGTTTACGCTTACTACACATTCTTATTCCTTTTGATAGCCATTTAGGTCTTGAAATATTATTAATGCGAATTTTTTTTATAGGAAAGCATAAGTCATATATCATGGTGAATATATCGTGGAATGAATTGTAGGAACTGTTGGGGTCTATAGACTCATATACACTGTTATACGAGATTTGACTTAAATACTTGACAAATATACATCTATTTTCTTTAGTGAAACTACGTTTATATACATACCAATATTCAATTGGACTACACTTTTTTATCGGACACTTCATTATTTGTGCAGTATGGTCAGATAGTGCAAAATCCCTGATTACACCTTTGCATCCCTTAAGGTTATGAGCTATGTTGTCAATACAAGTATTACTGGCGCTTCGCGTTACCTGGTTAAACTGAAGGGTTATATTAAAGCTTAACAGTAGTTCCACAAACACAATAGATATTTTTGAATTGTTTTTAATATCTATGTTGAAATCTCCACAAATAATTATTTTTTTAGTTTTACATAGCTTACCTAATATTTTACTTAAAACCAAAAAGAAAGAATTTGTTGAACCGATAGTTTTGTTCGGTGGCCTGTAAATACATAAAATATATATTTTGTGGTCTATTAGTTCAATAGCAGAGCATTCAATAATATTTATAATAGACATTTTGTTAATATCATCGAGACCTTTAAATCGTAGTCCATTCCTAATTAAAATACATGAGCCTCCATGTCTACAACATCTCATAAAATATGATCCCAAAATAAAGTTCGGTATCTGTAAGTAATTCTCGTCACCTTTCCTCATGTTATGTTCCGTTATGCACAATATATCTACCTTCATACCTTCTGACGCCGATTCATCCAAGGACACTGACAGCATATCCGATTTATTAATCAAACCATTAATGTTTTGATGCATGATAATTAAACAATTATTTACGAAATAAATGATTACAGCTTAAATTTTTGTTTGTTTGAATTACAGAATTTTGGTTACTTATTTCATATGATACAGAGTATTCATTTTGTGTTTTGCAAGCGTTGTATTGTATTATACTTTCAATTTGTACTTTAATGTCCCTGAAAATTGTGTACATGCCTAAGTTATTGATAGCTCCTGTTGTCTTTGAAAACATTGAGTGATCATACATTAAGTGCTTGTTTGAATCAAGAGTATAGCAATGTTCGTGAGTCATAACATCGAGATACAGGAGGTTGTTGAAATTTTCGATTCTCCAATTATACATATTCGCATAATTTTTGCACTTAAACGTAGGGACGCATAAAATAACATTTGTGTGCTGCACTTTTTGTAGTGATTCTCTTATGGCTAGTATCATGTTGATGGAGTCGTTTGTTGTGTAGAAATCTGCCTCGCCGATTAAAACTATACAGAAGTCATCCATTGTAAAGTTTTGCAATTTAAGTTCAATTCCATTCATAATTTCTTTGATTCCACAATTTGTCTTTAAGTAATGACATATTTGCGTGTTTGGGCCTAATGTGTTGTCAGCAATTGTAAGTATTCTGTTAGTGTTGTTTGTACTCAATATGCAGATATTATGAGATGCAGATTTATGCTCTTGCTTTTTTCTGCATGAAAAGCCTAAATGATCATACATGATGATAGCAAAGATGTAAGTACTTAAAGTAAAAAAAAACGTAAAATTGTTTATTTCAACATTCAAAATTACAATATGGAAGTATTGTTGATCCCAAACTAAGCACAGCCTCAATTTTGGGCCGCAATAAATATGTACAGTCAACAAAAGAGATAAGTGTGCAGGATCGTCGGATATAGTTGAAGTTTAGTAAGAATCTGATGGATGTTCTCAACTAAATTTTATTTTAATAATAGAAAACAAACAGCTCATTTATCAAATTAAATTTCAATTGTCAACGTCCATCATTTTCTTACTAAACTTCAACATATCCGACAATCCTGCATACTTATTTCTTTTGTTGAATGTACACACGGCTACACATCAAGCTATACATTTCCAGTTTTAGCTGACCTCGCATTGTATAGGTTTTTCGTACAGTCAGAACTCAGCTTATACTGGTTATGTATAGCTTGATGTGTAGCCATGTGTACATACAACATTCTGGTAATTTTAAACAAAAATAGAGTAAAATTAAAGTTGAAATTGGCTACATAACTGTAGCCAATTTCAACTTTTAGCCTCGTAAATATATAGCAAATGTGTTCATGTGCTAACATAAAATAGATAATGCATCTTAATGTCTTTAGACATCATAATATTTTGATGTCATCAACAACCAAACTACTAATGTGTTGCAAAAAATCTTTAAACAGCAGATTTATTTGACTCAAAAGAAGAAAGTTATGCATGTGGTCAGCTGGTTCATTGTAGTGATCATCTATCACATCTGCTGGTGACCATAAAGCCAGTCTAGCTACAGTGCAGCTTGCAATTTTGATTGCTGCTATGCCATCTACTTTTCACATGAAGAAGATTTATCATACTTTAGCCAGATTTATATACCCTTTTATTCTTCGAACTGCTTCAATGTTCTAGTCTAGTGGTTACTGGGTTCGATTCCCTGGTCGGAGAAAGTGTTATTGGGGTTACCATCTGGAATTCCCCAGTAGCAGCCTGTCCATATTCCACAGTCTGATTTGTGCCTGGTTTATTTGTCTATTTATCAAAGCAACCAAATCAGCAAGCAACTAATACACAATGTTTTTCTCCCAAAGGAACACCTATGTTACCGTGTGGCCATATTGTTATGAAATGTGTTGTGTATGCGTTGTGTAGAGGTCGCTGTCGGCGGCCGGCGCGTGCGCAGCTCGCCCGCTATCATTGTTGTTGTGTTCTGTGTGTTGTAGAACCACACAGCCGGCGCCGCATCTCGACAAGTGAGTATTGATTCATTTTATTTTATAATATGTATGTATAGATTAATTAAATTCTTGGTTAACCTGTTGTCCTTGCTTTAGTCTCTTAAAAGACTCGTAAGCACTAAGAACCCTTAACACTTGTTCAGGTTGGCACGATTTGGCACTGCCGGGTGGCAAAATCCATACTAATATTATAAATTCGAAAGTAACTGTCTGTCTGTATGTTACCTTTTCACGCCTAAACCACTGAACGGATTTCGATAAAATTTGGCAGAGAGATAGATTGCATCCCGGGGAAGGACATAGGATAGTTTTTATCGACATACCTCGCGGCCGAAGCCGCGGGCGGAAGCTAGTATATGTATATATTCGACTAGATTCTGTCCGCGCCTTCGCCCGCGTGATTGTCGGGAATTATCTCACGGGAACCTACCCACCTACCTACCTAGTAGTCTATGCCCAGGGTGCCATCTGTTTGCCAAATTTTATCGAAATCAGTTGTGGTTTAGGCGTGAATAGGTACCATACATACTGAGTTACTTTCTGATTTATATAATGGATTATACCTCCCGGCCGTGCCAAATCATGCCGAACCGGCGGAATCAAGGCCCGAGTCACTACGATATGTATTGGGCATCTATGTAGGTATCAGAAACTTTTACATTCAGTATCAAAAGAAATAATTTTGCAATACATATGTGTGCTAGGTTAGTGCGGACGAGCTAATAGTCAAGTTAGAATTTTTCTTGTTACTTTGTCAAAAAAAAAGAGCGTTTTCCCTCGAAATCCTCGAATGGATCTAAAAAAGTGCCTCACAAAAATTATAGACAAGTCCTAATCAAGGATATGACATGCACATGGAGTACCTACCCAAGTTTCTATAGTTGGCTGTTTTGAACCGTGTTGGGCCATACTCTTTTTTTGTCTATCTGTCTTTCTCACACATGTTAGGCTTACGGAGCGCACTTGTGATGTGGGTAACAGTAGCTATTGTTTTAAAACTAGCGTTTAGGGCCTGACGACTCTGGTTCTATGGTTCTTGTTTGTATAACAGTATTTTCTTTGTCTGACAGTGTGCACGTAGTGTTCGGCCACGTAATCAGCGGCGCGACGCTGGTGCGGCAGCTGGAGGCTCTCCCCGTGGACCGCAACGCGCGCCCTCTGCAGGACGTGAGCGTCACAAACTGCGGACAGCTGGTACGACTCAATGGTCAGTACGAGTACTGGTGTGACCTCTAAACACCAAAACATACACACAACATGAACCATAGCAAACGCCTATCATTCCTTACTGACTGGACAGATGTGAGAGATCACTCAAATCTGTGTGGTTGTTTCCGCAAAAGACTATTTTTCTTCTCAAAGTATGAGACACCGAAATCATCTGGTTTTTATTTTATTATTAAAGTGTTTTAAATATAAACCTTACCTATAAATATTATTATCCCATCACATTTATCCCATCTTACCCCTTAAACTCTGGCAGAGGACAGGATTAGATCAGGTCGAGTCAGGATTCTTTCCATCTGTGATCTTCTTAAACCTTGATTCAGAGGATCACCGCGTAAATGTTCACTATTCGTTGGAAAGAAAAAATAGCATAATTATTTAGCCTCTTAATCCACACTAATATTATAAAGGCGCAAGTTTGTGAGTGTGTTTGTATGTTTGTTACTTCATCATCATCATCTGCCTAGCCTTTTCCCAACTATAATGGGGTCGGCTTCCAGTCTAACCGGATGCAGCTGAATACCAGTATTTTACGTTTTTTTTAAGTATGTTTGTTACTTCTTCACGCATAAACTGCTGAATGGATTTGGATGAAATTTGGCACACAGATATTTTTTATCCAGGATTAACACATCCTACTTTTTATCCCGATATACCCAAGGGATCGACACTTATGCGGGTGATACTGCGGGGCACTGCTAGTTTGAAGATAATTATAGTCATCTTATTGTTCAACAGCAAAGAAACGTAAGCAGGAGAAAGACGAGAAGGAAGCAAACGATGCAGAGTCTGACCATTCTGAGAAGAAAGATAAGAAGAAGAAGAAAGACAAGAAGGAGAAGAAGAAGAAGAGGTATGTTTATAGGCTACAATGAGTACATGATTTTCAGCACATTAGACTTTAAAATAACAGGTGAAATTTGGGTATACTTTCGGTACTGCCTATTCCTAAGGGGATGCAGGTGTCATGAAAAAGGAAACATTCGAAATCAAAATAAAAAGTTATTTCAAAAATAAGTCATTAAAATTAAATTGAGAATCAGCACTTTTTGAACGTCATTATTACATCATTTGTGAGGATGGATGGATGTTTGTTACTCTTTCAACCAAAAACTACTGAACGAATTTTGATAAAACTTTACAGTAATGTTAAACATTAGAATAACACATAGGATACTTTTTATCCCGATATTCCCCCAGGATCGACAATGATACGGGTGAAACCGCGGGGCGCTGCTAGTAAGTTTTAAAATCCAAACCCCTATGTAAGAATTTGTGCAACAGTGACCTACGTTACCTACCTTCCTTACTTCTAAAACAGCATAAAGCTGACATGTGTCCAAGCTATCATGGAAATATATTATTTTTTAGATTTACGTTTTTTCTTTGTTTTTAAATTGTGTAGACGTGTGACATGTGCCAAGTTAAAATATTTTCTTATCCACATCGCCAAACGTAGAGGTTGCATCTTCAATTGGGTGATGGTTCACTTTTATGAATGATAGAAGATATTGTCAGCGTTAATCTTTGGGAAAATGTAAAACTGCTTTCATACCAAATTTTGTGGAGTTATGACACTGTGATGTTCCTCTACCAATGTTACCGCCTAGGCAACTTTCTCTAGGATACAGAACCCACTTTTATAATTTCAGTATAGTTTGTTCCAAAACTTTCTGATGACAATGTAAATAAATGGATCAGGAAACTTAGCTGTGCATGCCAATTTGTGGTGCTACTTACAAATTGAGTGCTTTGATTTGATTATTTGAATACTGAAACCGGAAATTCTAATATTAAATCACCTTATAGATGTTTTTCATTTGACAAATAAAGTTAATTTTACAAACTTAATCTTCGTCGATGATTTTTCAATTACAGTTTAATAATACATGGTTGTTCAAACATGAGGGGTTTGTGGCTAAGTAATAACAGCCGCACGGGTCGATCGATCAGGTTAAGCTACGCTTGCCGCGGTTGGTCCGTGGATGGGTGACCATCTTCACATACCAAAACCCCTCCGTGTCTCGGAAAGCACGTTAAGCCGTTGGTCCTGGCTGTCATTCGTGGATCTTTGACAGTCGTTACGGGTCATCAGAAGCCCGAAAGTCTGACAACCAGTCTTACCAAGGGGTATCGTATTACCCAGTAAATGGGTTGTGGAGGTCGGATAGGCAGTCGCTCCATGTATAATACTGCTATTCAGCTGCATCCGGTTAGACTGGAAACCGATCCTAACATAGTTGGGAAAAGGCTAGGCAGATGATGAATAGTTGTTCTGGATTGTAATTTGGCGCAGCCGTGGGGCACACTTTCCTGCTTATTTCTTACGTCGGACTTTACACCTTTGTTATTTTGATGTTTATTATTTGTATTTAACTGATGTATGTATTGTGTGCCTTCTAGTCTGTGCTAAATAAATGTATTTTCTTTCTTTCTTTCTTTCTTTAATTGTTGGGAAAAGTGGTAAAAGATGATAATAAATAAATAATAATAATATCCTTGGACATTTCACACAACGCCATAATAGTCCCAAGCTAAGCAACCTTGTGTTATGGTAACGAGATGGCTGATAAACTACTTATATACATTTTTTTTTTGTAAATACATACATAGTATAGATAAAACACCCAGACCCGGAACAAATACTTGTAGGTCGTACATATATTTGTACGACCTACAAGTTCAATCTGTATGATTGATTGCGTAAGAATTTGACCCAAACAGTGTGTTTACAGTTTTGGAACAGATTATACCGTCAAACCATATTAATCCACAGGCATCACTCCGGTCCATCAGGCGATGAGGAAGAGGCTCCCGAGGCACCTTCTCATCCCCTCGTATCTACCTCCAAGATAGACCCTTCGGAGATACCCGATGTGCCTACGAATAGGTTCCTAATGAGGGGCGGCAGGGACCAGGACGAAAGGGGCGAGCCTAGGAAGGATCGGGAGAGGTAATGCAGGAGGTTGAGGGTTTTTTGGTGTTTTTAGGAGAGAAGATATTCGACTGAAGCTCTACGGGACATATTAATACAGAAAATGTGTTTGTGGGGTTAATTTATCGACATGGATGAAATATTAAGAAAGACTGCACAAGGCTTCGACGTTATGCCCGGTACAGATTGGTGAAATGTAACATGTTACACACATAGAAACAAATTCGCATGGTTGTTGTGTGACACGAGTTCTGAGTTGAGCGGCAAATGCGGCATTCGAGGGAAATGAAAAGTCCTTAGCTACACAAGATTCCCCTAGCTACGCAAATGAAAATTTGTGGTATGGTTGTTTTAAATGTCCATTACAGTAATGATCATTTAAAACAACCATACCATATTCATAGAACTGATGAATAGTAACTATTCATCAGTTCTATTCATATTTTAATAATATTATGCTGTACCATAAAATGAAATTAAAATTTTACTTTTAATTTATTCACAGTTTCTGTAGTTTTTTGATGTAAGTTGCGTATCAATTTTGTTGTATATTTTAGGGCTAGTTTTGAAACCACTTAGTATGATGATACTTACTATAACTTCTGGGTTTCTTACATTTAAAATGTCTCGTTTGAAAAAATATTTAAGCATATGTTTATGTACTTGCTTATTATTCTTTCGGTAATCTATGTCCGAACGTATTCTTTTTTTTTTTGTTGTGACTGTTGTGACTATTGCTAGCTGTACTTAAACATCTTCCTGTTTATTCATAAACGTTGCTTAAAGTTAAGTATTTATTAGCGATGCATTTTTGACGTTTAAACGACACTTAATTTTTTATTCATCGTTTATAAATAAACCTCCTTGTGTATAATGTTTGTATCCCATAGGATGAGATATCGTGAGAGGGGGGAACATCGTTCGTATACTCGAAGTGGAAGGGTTATAAAAGGCAGAGGCGTATTCGTAAGTCATTTTATTATTCTAACTACATATGATTTCATCAGTAAAATGAATTATGTGTTACCCAGTTACGGTGTTACCCAGAAACTGTGTTGTCATGGTCAGATACACTGTCGCTCTTTCTAAATTACTCGTATTCAGCTGCATTCGGTTTGACTGGAAATCGGCCCCTTTTGAAAAAAGCTGGGCAGATTATGATGAAAGTTAATTGCAGTTTCAACCATATCGTGAGGTTACCACAACGGTTCTGACTTCGTGTATCATGGACCCAAAAAAAAACTTTTTGAAATCCCGATAGTGGAAATTAAGACAGTTTTGAAATAGAGTACCTGCTCAATTCGCCATTGATCTGATAAAAAAATACGAATTTACAAAGGTAGGCATTTAATATTGATTGTTTACAGCGCTACCGCACACCATCTCGCTCGCGCTCTCGTTCCCGCTCAGTGACGCCGCCTCACTGGCGACAAGCGCAAAGGCGTATCATCAAACTGTCTGAATTTGAGGTGAGTTTTCTAGCATCAATTTTATTGTAATAACATTCGATCGTAATAATCCTGAGTCTTAAGCTACGGTGTTCGGGAAGGGCGATGGCCGCACTTAACGGCCGTAGTGACCGCTGTCATGAGAATTATTACTGCGACAAAGATTTAAATCGTTAGATTTCCCCTACCGCGTCAAAAAACGTCGTTTCTGTGTCGTTTTGACACACAATGATGCAGTGTCTTGAATTGATTGTCATGGAAACGGTATACAATAATGAGTGAGGTCACTCTTCTCAGTATGGACACTGTTTCGCGTGACTAAGCATGGTGAGAGCAAATCTAGCGATTTAAATATTTTCGCAGAGGGGTTCGACTTAATGTCAAATGCTGGTATAAATGACAGATTTTCATGACAGCCCTTATAATATGACGGAACCGCTTTCCTAGGAATCCAAAGCTTTAGCGGCCGTTCAGATGGCGCTGTGTTACACGGTATTTTACAGTAAAATGTTAGAATCGCTTGAATATCGCACTGTTTAAACGGTTAAAAACAAATGCAGTATGAATTTGCTTGTGATACCAAACTTATACAGCTACATTCAGCTGTATGAAATATTACTGTATAATATGCCGTGTGAACGTGGGCTTAAATGAACTTATTTTTCACATAATTGGAGTTTTAACTCGTAATAACTTTACAGCGCGCGGAACATGAGAGATCTGAGAAGGAACAAATTGAGTCTACTAAGAAGAAAGTAGAACTAGAAAGGCAGCAGAGCCGTGAGTTATTGATACTGATTTAAATTATTCATTTTTATTACCTTACTAATCAAATTATACCCTAAGTTTTATATAATTTAACCAGATTACAAATTATTCATTAACAAAAATAAAAACAACACTGGAATAAAAAAATGTTATTTGCAGCTGGAATATTAATTGCCATATATACGAAGGAATAGTTCACCTCGTATATGGCCCTCAATATTCCATTGTCAGATTTGTGTATACGGTTCATGAAGGAGGCCTGTGACTTTCTCATGACTGCGTAAAAGTCGTCAAATAAATAAATACTTTTTTTATGCAACTGACATCTATGATCTAACGTAATGTTCAACAATTGAAACTTGAATTCATAATCTCAGATAATTTACATCAATTACCCTTACTCAATTATCCAACTTAAGCTTTATATAGTTTTAGTTGATTTTTGAGTGACTATATGTAACTGAAAGTTCCTAAAGAAATATTAGTTGCATTGGAATATGAACTTTGTCATCATTAGATTGAGTTTATTTTTCCAAAAACTTGAATAACATGATCTGAGATTCTGAATTAAAATAAAGTTGTTATTATGATCTATGGATTAACTCCACTTTTTATAGGTGATGGTGAAGGAACTCCAGTTGATCCACCAGAGGAGAAGGAGGAAGGAGAATGTGATTCTACTCTTGGTTAGTATAGGGAGAGTATTTGTCCAGCCCCGGATTTATCCGGATTTAGTTAGTTTAGTAAGAAAACTTCAAAAAATTTGGCCCATTTGCACCACAAATCTCTAAATACGTTTAGCACAAAATATTTTCAAAACGTCATATAGCTTTTATACAAAGACTAGCAACGCCCCGCGGTTTCACCCGCATCAGTTTCCCGTGGGAATATCGGGATAAAAAGTATCCTATGTCCTTTCCCGGGACTCAAATTATCTCTATACCAAATTTCATCTAAATCGGTTCAGCGGTTTAAGCGTGAAGAGGTAAACAGACAGACAGACACTTTCGCATTTATAATATTACTAGCTTCCGCCCGCGGCTTCGCCCGCGAGGTATGTCGATAAAAACTATCCTATGTGCTTCCCCGGGATGCAATCTATCTCTCTGCCAAATTTTATCGAAATCCGTTCAGTGGTTTAGGCGTGAAAAGGTAACATACAGACAGACAGAGTTACTTTCGAATTTATAATATTAGTATGGATTGACATGCTATTTTGTATGATGTTGCTATTGATAGTAGACGACCCATCTAATGGTAAGGCGTCACCTGTGCTTGTGAACATCTGCAATACCATTGGTAGCAAGTGCGATAATATTGAATCAAGAGAAACTAGAATTCGTCGATAAAACTGTTTTCCTTGGGATCACGCTCGACTCAAGGCTACAATGGGGTCCTCATTTAACATCTCTTGCAGGACGGCTAAGTTCAGCAGCTTATGCTGTCAGAAAAATCCGTCAATTTACTGATGTAGATACCGCGAGATTAGTCTATTTTAGTTACTTTCATAAAGATGCCTGGATCAATGCTGGTCCTGCTCCACAACCACAACTAATTGATTAACACTTGAACATACTGTTGGAGCTGCTGAAGATTATATTTGCATTGTATAAACTCAATTTCCTTTGTATTGTATAATTTCATAGCACAGATGTGAGTTCTATGTGAGCTACCATTTACCGGGTAATAATATGTCTTTCATTGACTTGAATGTGCCCTGGCGGCTGATAGTATGTCATGCTCACTAAAATGTCTCGCTGACGGTGGCGTGTGTGTTGGATCATTTAGCTCCCTTCAAAATGGTTGAGCTGAATGGTGCTGATCTATGTGTCATGTTCGTGAACGGGCGCCGTCAGTTGGGGCTGGTCATCAATTGGCTGCCTCGGCTTATTTAAAAAATTTTTTTGGTAGTTCATCTGACTAGTTTAAAAAAATATAAAAATAAAATTTTCAGAACGTTCTCGCCATGAGAAGATTGATTACAACGCGTTGGACTTCGAAGAGGACGTCGATCATGATGGTAAATGTTTTAGAAAGATATTCTTTATGTATTCCGTTGATCTGACACGAATCGTTGATGATAATGTAGTCCAAGAAACTGGTAGGATGGTTGATGGTTCTATTTATCAAATGATCTTTCTTTATTTTGCATTATGTAGGAAACTTCTTAGGGTTTAAAATATATGTATCTATTTCATACATATTGTTTAAACCCCAGGAAGTATGCTGCACTAGTGACCACACTAAGGCGAATCCCGCGCAGGACGCGACTGCGCGCGTCTCTTGTTGTAGGTTACGTACGCACTGACAATTGGCTTGCTGAGCACCTAGAGACTATTGAATTAACATCCTTCGATACACGCTAGGCGCCGAGCGTGCAGTGCGGCTGGTTGCGAAAATTCTAGAGCGTTCGTTTTATTTCGTAACTCGGAAGGTGACTCGCTAGGTTCTAGGCGATGTTTTCTTACGTAGCCTTAATGATTAGGAAGTCACGGACTATTAACGCCAGAGTGATCATCTCCATACAAATTAGTTGACATAATCGGCGCGAGCGCATACCGCGCGGCATTCGCTTCAGTTTGGCCTGAGCTCTGTGACGTGGAATGGACATCATTTTAGCCTTATGTTTTATATTAAAGTATTACATATTTGTTTATATATATTTTTATTAAACCTATTTTCTGTTTGTTATTTTTATATAATGTTATTCTTTTGTTGGTTTATAAAAAAAAAAAAAAAAAATCAGACCATATTAAAATATTGAGTTGCAGTTATCGGTTTTTTGTTTATTTTTTTAAATAAATGCATGCTTTTTTAGTACAAATTAATGTTATTTAAGTTGTTTGACTTCTATCTCTCGAATTAATATTGAATTCACGATATTTTCCTTAGACGAGGCGTCCCACAAACGCAAGCCGGCTGAGAAGTTCGACAGACGCCGTGACATCCGCAGGGCGACTCCTGAGAACAGGGCTGACATGTTGGCGCTAGCCTTAGGGGTCAACCCTAAGCATGATCAGCATAGGTTGGTAGTTTAGAGCAGCTTTTACGAAAGGAACTTTTTAGGGTTCCGTACTCAAAGGGTAAAAACGGGACCCTATTACTAAGACCTGGTGCCCTAACAGGGTCTACAACGGCTCTTATCTCTAAGCCTTTTGTTAACACCTTTTTAACTTTGTAGAACGCAAGTAAATGAATATGAATGAAGACTCCACTGTCCGTCTGTCACCAGGCTGTATCTCATGAACCGTGATAGCTAGACAGTTGAAATTTTCACAGAATGTGTATTTCTGTTGCCGCTATAACAAAAAATACTAAAAACGGAATGAAATAAATCTTTATGGGGGGCTCCCTTACAACAAACGTGATTTTTTTGCTGTTATTTTATATGTAGTGTTAAATATTGTATGGTGGTACGGAACCTTTCGTATGCGAGTCCAACTCGCACTTAGCCGGTTTTTATTTTATGGTAGCTAAATTCTTTTATAACACGACCAAAATTTAAATAGTAACATATAAGTACATTAATTAAAACAAAACGGAATTACCATCTTGTTATGTTTAGGGGTATGTACGACTATTTATACACTTTATTTAGGAGTTCTGGGGTAGTTACGGGCTCACCCGAAGCCACGACCCACGACTAAGGCAAGACACGATCTGGTGACCACTTACCCTCCCGCACCAGAACTCTGTCTAAAATATGTATAATTAAATCCTGAGTTCCACTCACTAAAGTTATTATATTTATACTTACTTACGCACGCACATGCCAGGCATCGACGTAATACCCCCAAGATAAGATAAGATAAGATTTCTTTATTTGTTTAAACATTGTATACATACAAGAGCATGCAAGATATTATAAGCAAGCAAGCAGCCCGCGATGTATCTATTGCATGTCTATTAGCATGTATTTGTTTTATTTGGAGGTGACTTCGAGGTAGAGAGCTATAAACCGCGACCGCGAGGTATCGCAGTGAGGTATCTTCGGCATGTAATTACCCTTAGCATTCATTGTTATTTCTCATCAAACACCAGAATTATCTTCTTCAACAGAGACGCAGCACCGTTTGGCCGCGATCGCGACGCCCGTGAAGGCCGCGATGGCCGCGAGAACCGCGACGCTCGCGACTCCCGTGACCACCGAGGTCGCCGCGATGGCCTATCTTCAACAGTGGGATACGCACAGCCTAAGCTATCCTCCGCCATAGCCAATGTGTCTGAAGGCCTGGCTAAAGGACAGCATCAGGAGAAGTCTAAGGATGATTACGATCCGTTTAGTCTGTTGAGGAGTACGTTTAAGAAGGATCCGCAAAGGTAGGCAGAGTTTTACTCAAGTTTTGCCAGTTTACATTTATTTTCTTCTGTCTCTATCAAACAATCTTATTAGGAATGGTAGTAAGAAAAAAAAAAACAAATTAATGAAAGATGTCAGTAGTTTTTGTTGAATCCATATTCACTAGTAGGATTCGAATAATATAACTCGGTATGGCAAAATTCGGTTAGATAAGTATATTTTTAATACCTATCAAAGAATCATATAAATCACCTTTATTTCTTCAGGAAAGACGCAGAAGCTCGTCCAATAGATCGTCGCGAAGCGATTAAAGCTCGCTTAGGTGAAAAGGAAAAAGTCAAAGACAAAGATGACAGACGTGACCGATTCAGACACGAGAAAGAAGACCGGGATCGTAAACAATCGGAGCAGAGGAATGATAAAGAAGACAGAGGTCGTAGACCCTTGGAAGTAAGGAATGATAAGGATGACAGGACTCGAAAACTTTCAGAAAACAGGAATGATAAACAAGAAAGAATCCGCAAACTATCCGAAGTCTCAGACCACAGAAATGATAGAGAAGGCAGAGTTCGCAAGTATTCTGATCAGAGGAATGATAAAGACGACAGAGACCGCAAGCAATCTGAACAAAGGAATGGGAAAGATGACCGAGTTCGAAAACATTCGGAACATAGGAATGAAAGGGACGACCGAGATCGTAAACATTCTGAGCAGAGGAATGATCGCGATGACAGAGATCGTAAATATTTTGATTATAGAAGGAATGATCGGAGGAGGGAGAGGTCCGAACGTCGCGACAAGAGTAAGGATCGCAGTAGGAGTGATAAGAGTCGAGATAATGATAGGAGTAAGGCTAGGGATGACGATAACGATAAGAGGAGGAGGCGGTCACGTACTCCGTCGCCGGCTAAAGGAAGGTAGTGTATTATTGTACTAAGTTTCATATTTTATTAATTAAAAACAGAAGAAAAATTCGAACTAAGCGTTTTCAGATGTCTTTTTAAATGCGCACAGCAAAAGAGTGGAACTCTCTACCTGCGTCTGTGTTTCCGAGCGCATACAACCCGAATCTCTTCAAATTGAGAGTGAATAGGCTTCTTCTGGGTAAGCTCACTCCATCGTCGACTCTGTCTCTGTCACCTCTGACCTGGACTAGAGTCAAGAGCAAACCCATATCAAATAAAAAAAAAGGAAGGGAAAACAGTAAATAAAGGTTTTTAAAAGCTTAGGTCACAATGCTTGCCAATATTTTTATAGAATTTTTTTTCTTCTTTCCGAAACCGGACACCTAAAGTAGTAATAGTCATAGTTGTCATTATTAATTAATAATAATTTGTTATCTGAATTTAAACAAAATACATTAAACTACACATAATACAAAAACAAACGACATTGATTTTACAAAATTAATAAATTTTTCATAAATCATATAAAAATACTAATAATAATACAATAATCAGATAGGAATTACAAATCTTCAATTTCAATGGCATATAGACATCTGTTCAATAGGATAGATGTAAAGGCAACCTGTTAAATAGGTTTACTGAGTGGTATTGTGGCCTGTGTTTCACAAAAGTCCAGTCCAGTCAAATTGAAGTCCAGGAGGCCTACCATGATCTATTTAAAAATGATTCAAAAGCAAGACATTTCAGTTTAGGTTCTTAAACTGCATCGCTCACAGTCGTACCATGACGTCCAATACACTCAGCGGCATTTGGATCGTTGAAAGTGAATGAGCGTTAAGAGCTCGTGATAGGTATCCAGATGGCACGGCCTAAATTGAATCGTTAAACTGACGTCATGGTACGAATAAGAAGAACAGTTCAGTTTAGGTCCTAAAGTGGATCGCGTTAAGAGCTCGTGGTAGGTATCCTGTTCATTCTACATCAAGTCCTGTTTCTTTGTTTTGCACGTTTTTTATTTGGTCTTTGATATCTTTTTATAGATCTAAATCTCGTGACCGCAAGCCTTCTGCGACCGAGACGAGAGAGAAGAGTGGCGAGCGAACCCCCCAGGAAGATGACAAGAAGAAGGATGGTGTAAGTATCTGTGCCACTATCCATATACAGGGTCAAATTACATTAGCTAGCGAAACTCCGCAGGCGTGAAACATGATTAAATAAAAGATTAATTAATTAGATGGTTTTTTGTGGGGTCGTCGACCGCAGTTAGTTTAGTCACTTGAAAAATCAGATCAAAATTTATTTTGACGTTATTTAATCTTAATTTAGACGGAAGTGGAGAGGAATGAAGCACGCAAAGAACTGATGGAAATAGTTCGTCTCATCAAGTCCAGACAACGGGACAGGGAGAATAAAGCTGGTGAGTGGGAAATGTCTTCAATGTGTTTAAATGATAAATGATTTATTTTCTGCAAGTAGGTTTGTACAAACACTTTTAAACGTCAATCATATTTTTTTAAACTAGATGAGGTCGGCGTTTCCTATCTGACTGCTCTGTGAAGAAAGGCCGACACAAACTCAGAGGTCACAGTCTCTTTTAAAGTCCAGACATAATCTTGGTCAGGTTATATGAAGACCATGTAGATTGGTGTCTGAATAGGTATTTTAAGGAAAGAACCACACAGATTGAGCGGACCTGTCCAGTCAGTGCACGCATTTGTCAAAAATCGTGCAGCTCAACTCAGAATTTTAGGAGCTCAACGATTCGACGAACAATACCAAAGAAAGGACATTTGGGTGGTTTGCTTTAACCTTTTGAACGCCATTGTCACATATATGTGACAAACGAAATCTTACCCTGAACGCCAACGTCACAAATATATGACAAAATACACGTCGCACCATATATTATTTATTATGAAATAAACAATTTAATCATTACTTTTGTGTGTGTTTTATTTATTTACTTTAAAAGTTTATGCTTCCGTCTATATTGTATTGCATGAATCTAATATAAATAAACCCCCAATATCGAGTTTGTTGTTTTAAAAGTAGATGTTCATTTGACAGAAAAAGTGGCCTGGCGTCAGGGGTACGGCGATACGTTTATACTCTGGCGTTCAAAAGGTTAATATAGCCATTTCTTTCGACTGTACTCTGTGTTTCTACCCAGTATTTGGTCCTTGTCAGTGTAATAATATACATTAAAAAAAAACCCGTTTAGCAACGGCTAAAGCCACGGCATTAAGTCCGCCTCTGTACATTTTTGTGCTTGAAGTATTAAATAAATAAATTAATAAAACCCGGGTTCGATACCGGGATAAACAAAGAACTTTTTTTTTCTCCTAAATCAGGCTCATAGTTCTTTCTCCAACCTCAAACTCAAAACAAAATCAAATAATAACACACATAATCTTACATACCTAGTTTCTGTCTTCACCCTGAGCTGGTCTCATAGTAGAATTTTCCGTTTAGATACAGGTTGAATAAACCGCGGATAAAAACTAACCTAACAAAGACATTGCATTGTCTCCAGTTCAAGCCAAAAAGAAGCGAGCCTCGTCTGCCTCGCATAGTTCTGACTCTGAGCACGGGAAGAGACGGCGCCGGTCTTCTGACAGAGACCGTAGGAGGCGAAGTAGCTCCAGGTTAGTTGTTGATACCATCACCTTTATATTAACCCTTCGTATAAACGTGGATCCACGCGAGACAGGATGGCTTTTTAATTGTTTCTGTAATTACGACATTTAACCGGTTTTGACAGTTCAAAAACATTCATTCCGTTATTTACGTTGTTGAGCAGACACATTTTTCGAACATATGAACCAATAGATTAGCAATATTCTTCAAAATTATTCAGATTGTGATTGAAAGTGTCTTACGCAATTAGAATGTGGTATTAACAATAATTACTATACATTTTTAGAGGGTTAGGTTTGTCAGAACTTCACGCACACGGGTAATTGTTAACAGATCAAAACATAGTTAGCCTTAAAGTTTCCTACTGAAAAAGAAAGAATAGACAACAGTACATGGGGGAACGCGGTATGACTAAATGAAAACTGAATTGAAGTGCAATACGAATCATTATTGTGTGTCTCGCGGCTGCGCCAAATAGTCGCCGTGTATTTAACTGTAATGCCAGGCAAGTGTCTGAAGTTGCTGGACACAGGCCTTCTCTCTGAGAGGGAGTGGGCCGTAATCCACCACGCTACGCGGGCTCGATCGCTTTCGTCTGCCGGGACAATTAATGTTAGAAGCAAATCGTTAAAACTATACAGTCCTTTCATAGTTATTTAACTTTTTTACAATGCATCGCTGTCGAAAGCACAATGAGCTTTATACTCACTTCTTTGCGAAGTCGGTTGTCAAAAGTCTGTCTCACCTCTTAATAAGTGTTGTGTAAAACACGTTAAGTCAGTTAAATCTTTTGTTTGCTTAGGTTTGCTGTACCTAATTAAGTGCGGATAACGGTACTGGTTGCGTTATTAATTAAATGTTATAATATCTCTGTACTAGTATTAAGCATTATTACGCAATTGTTTGTTGTCCTGAAGAAATAAAAATAAAATAAATAAAATACTCGTTAGAATAAGGTTGCTGTTGGTTTGCTACTTTCAGGGGTTAAATAACTGAATGGACTGTACTGTTCGATCGTTTCGTGCATGTGTACGCATCCGCTCAGACCGAACGGGTCTGATCGGTCTGTTGACTCTCAATATAATATTTATAATAGTGTTTCTCTCCACTACAAGAAGCCGCTTAGTATGCTTTCCTAATACTTCTGTTTTCCTGGCAGAGGGCGCCACTCGAGCTCAGAGCGTCCCTCGCGCCGGCGGCGCACGCGCAGTCCGCGCCGCGACCGCCGCGATCGCAGACGTTCCTCATCCTCCCGTTAATGTGTCTTACTAAACAATATTGTAGGTTCTATTATGAAAATTATTATTCATTAATTTAGTCATTAAATGTTTATGGAGAAAGATTTTTTGTTAAATCAAGTGCATCTTCAAAAAGTGTTCTATGATTTTAAAAGACAAGGGTATTATGAAGTTTTAATGTCATCATAATTGAGAAAAGGCTATATGTCTTGTATAGCTCTGTCTCACTCTCGCACTGGGTAAATTATGGCATAAATACTTCTGATTACCCTAACCAAGGTCGTCAATAAATTGTGTTATATTTAAGTTTTCAGACACGCTTTTCCGAACTGTGGTTAAAACTTGCACGAGTATACTTGCAAAAATCCTTGTGCAAGATTTAAGTGCAAGAATGCAGTAAACTATGATTAAGATGAAATGAAGAAGACAAACACTCGTTGATGTCTTCTCATGATATTGTTAAAACTTTCAGTAGACACCTATACTTACTGAAAGTTTCGGATGGGTTTTCGGAAAGAAGGAAATGCTGCATTATCGGTAAAGTGTAATGCGACGGTAGGGGAACAGCACCAGTTTAGATAGTCCAAGATTCACAGATCGTATTTTGACTTTACTAAGTTAGCATTTCGTACGAATATATGTATTATATGCTTGAGTAAATAAGGTTCATATTCGTGTGAAACGCTAACTTTATTTAGCAAAAAATCAAAGGATTTGGAAGGTATGGTCCGTGGATTTTGCCCTTAGAGTATGAAGGGAATTGATGCTTTTGCTCTACTTAAAACCGCCTGTCTTATAATATATCGTTTTGTATGAGATGGAAACTAGAATATAATTGTCTTATTAGTACCTAGTTAGATTTTTTTAACAACTTGTACAGTACGTGGCCCATAAGAAGGAAGTGTAAAAGATGATTTCCACCAAACGGCTAGCATCGGATCGGAACGGATTTTACCATCTTTAAGCGATATTAGATCGTGTACACTGTATTTAAAGCCTTTATTACCAAGCCGCGCACAGCAGGTTGACCGCGGGCGTCTTCCGCGACACGCGATCGTAGCCGAAAGTATGCTGCGACGCGCGATTGACTCCGTTCGCCCGTCGTCCTATCCGATCGAATCCTTTCGGCTGTCGTCGCGTGCGCTCAAAGCCGTGGCCGAGCGGCACCACTCATTCTCCAAAGTGCACGCACTGCAGATCTGTGTTTTATGATCATTTTCTTCTTCTAAAGCAATAGCTAATAATACTACGCCAACTTAAACCATTTTGAAAAATTAGAACACGTCAACACGGTAGGAAGGAAACTATTTGATAGGCGCAGAAACGGGTACGTTCACAAGCGACGGTACGGAGCCGGTCGTGTGCGTCGACATCCTGCCGGACGCGATCGGCTGTCGCCGCATACGTTCGTATCCTTTCCAATCCTATGCGATGCGAGCCGTTTGGTGGAAATCTTCCTTTAGACAGAAACTGTCACACTTGTATGAGTGACAGAGACGACGCTCCAGAAAGCCGAAGTTTTTCTTGAACATTTATCTTCATAACGGCCGCGTATTGATTCTATTGTGCTATAAAGTTGTTTACCTACCTTACTTCTCTACGGTATTTTTATATCACGAAGCGACGCGCGCTTTACTTGTGATTACCAAGTGTAAAAACACACTGTGAATGTGTGTGTAAGCGTAGGGCCTCTCGGTACTGTTCGAGACATTGGCGAAATTGGAAGTGTATGTGTATGCTATGTGCAGTCTTCACGCACACATTCACAGCGTATTTGTACACTTGGTTACCACAAGCAAAGCGTGCGTCGCATCGTGAGACAAAAATACTATACTTGAATCGCGTTGATATAAATACTTGTGTTCTAATGTATTGTTGCTTTCCAAAAGTATGTAGAGCAGAGCATTTTCGGCGATTACCAAAAAAAAAATCCGCTGTTTCATAGAAAAGTGCGGAACCTACGACGCGGTCAAAATGTATGGCAGAGCTTATTTTTAACCAACCAAAAATTTCAACGCAAGGTTGTTCAAAATCATGTACTGAATTCACGGTTACAGTTTGCGCACTGGTTAAAAATGTATCCCGTATTGAAGTATTTCTTTTACTGATACGGAACCTATAATCTTTTTTATGCTTCTTGAGCGAGAAAAATAGTCGATAGCTACTCGCTTACATAATGCCTAGAAGCGTTTCTTTTGACGATGAAATAATAAAATACATAATTTTACATTTTATTGGTGACTTGCTCAAGTTCACTTGGGTTTTACTTGCACAAGTATACTTGCGCATCAGACTTGTTTTAATTGTTCTTTTTATTTTTTAAGAATACGTGTGCTTTCAGACTTGTAAAAGTATTATTGGCACTTCATACTTGCAATAAAGTTTTTTTTTCCTTTTAATTAATCATTTGCTTATTTACATCAATTTAGTAATGGGTCAAATTATTTTGTATTACTTAAGCGTGTGCTATTATCAAATTATAATGTATTTTTTCAAGTAAAAAAAAATGTTCAGATCCTTTTTAGGGTTCCATACCAAAATGGTAAAAAGAAACCATTATGGTGAGACTCAGTCTATCTGTCCGTCTGTCACAGCTGGATATCTCAAGAACTACTAATGCTATCAACTTGAAATATGAAATAGTTTTAGATGACGTTTGCCCAACTATCTTGCAACAGTGACTGATAGGTGCCCTTATAAATTTGTCATAAAATAAATAAAACGATGTCATAATCATCAACAAAAATTACATTAGTTTTACTATCGTTCAAGAGATGGCGCTGACTTAAAACTGCAATATTCTACACTGTAGTGTTAAAATTCTGACGAATAAAGGCCTCTCCGATGAAAATGTAAAAACATTTCACGTTTCACAAACAAAATGTCCTCCTTCCTACCTACTCGCAGGTTGCTTTGGGTGAAGCACAGTTGTAGTTTTTTCTGGGCACAGAATATTTAGCAACAAAAAAAAAGATATACGTAATAGTAAAGTACTGTCCGCCTGTTCACCCTTCCACTTGTCTGCCTGTCCGCCCATCCACCTATCCGCGTATCTTGCTTTTGAAGGACTGTACATAAAGTAACATCCAAAATATTTATGTGATGGTACACGGAACCCTCGGTGCGTGAGTCCGACTCGCTCTTGACCGGTTCGCCCTGATATTTTGACGCTGAATATTTATATCATGTGGTATACCACATGATATAAATATTCTTCAATATCACCATCATTCTCCTGCTCTTATCTCAGTTTACTTGGGGTGCGCGCAACATTTTCTTCGATACTTCTATAGTCGTCATCTTGGTCGTTATAACTACAATATACAATATCTAATACATTGTATTTTTTTTATTGTGACATCACTAATAGATTATCTTGATACTGAAAACTTCCGTAAAGCTTCCTTTTAATCATCATACATGACTAGTATGACAGTGGACCTAGGCTGTTTAATCAAACTCAAACTCAAAGAATTTATTTCAATTAAACCATTTACAGGCACTTTTGAATTGTCAAGAAGTCGGTCAGTCAGAAAACATGAAGCTAGTTGCCCATTCCAAAGCGTAGGTACAGACGCCAGCACATCAACCTACTACAATCTGTCAAATTTCTTTGATAGATTTTCAACTTTATCGCTAAAGTATAAGGTTCAAAGTTGATTGGTAAAATTTGGCAGTTTCGGGTAGCTTGATGTGCTGGCGTCTGTACCTATGGAGACGAACGGGCAAGAAAATCCATGGACACTCTTTTAAATTATATTTTTACAAAAATATTAGTTACATCATTAATGTTGAATTTATAATTATATGTGAGAACGATGTAATAAAATAAAAAAGACGTACTTGTTAAGAGCGTCCAGAGTACAGCAAATAATACTTAACAAAACAACAATTCAAAAAAATAAATAAAAAATAAGCCGAGCCATACCAAAATGGTAAAAAGAAACCATTATGGTGAGACTCAGTCTATCTGTCCGTCTGTCACAGCTGGATATCTCAAGAACTACTAATGCTATCAACTTGAAATATGAAATAGTTTTAGATGACGTTTGCCCAACTATCTTGCAACAGTGACTGATAGGTGCCCTTATAAATTTGTCATAAAATAAATAAAACGATGTCATAATCATCAACAAAAATTACATTAGTTTTACTATCGTTCAAGAGATGGCGCTGACTTAAAACTGCAATATTCTACACTGTAGTGTTAAAATTCTGACGAATAAAGGCCTCTCCGATGAAAATGTAAAAACATTTCACGTTTCACAAACAAAATGTCCTCCTTCCTACCTACTCGCAGGTTGCTTTGGGTGAAGCACAGTTGTAGTTTTTTCTGGGCACAGAATATTTAGCAACAAAAAAAAAGATATACGTAATAGTAAAGTACTGTCCGCCTGTTCACCCTTCCACTTGTCTGCCTGTCCGCCCATCCACCTATCCGCGTATCTTGCTTTTGAAGGACTGTACATAAAGTAACATCCAAAATATTTATGTGATGGTACACGGAACCCTCGGTGCGTGAGTCCGACTCGCTCTTGACCGGTTCGCCCTGATATTTTGACGCTGAATATTTATATCATGTGGTATACCACATGATATAAATATTCTTCAATATCACCATCATTCTCCTGCTCTTATCTCAGTTTACTTGGGGTGCGCGCAACATTTTCTTCGATACTTCTATAGTCGTCATCTTGGTCGTTATAACTACAATATACAATATCTAATACATTGTATTTTTTTTATTGTGACATCACTAATAGATTATCTTGATACTGAAAACTTCCGTAAAGCTTCCTTTTAATCATCATACATGACTAGTATGACAGTGGACCTAGGCTGTTTAATCAAACTCAAACTCAAAGAATTTATTTCAATTAAACCATTTACAGGCACTTTTGAATTGTCAAGAAGTCGGTCAGTCAGAAAACATGAAGCTAGTTGCCCATTCCAAAGCGTAGGTACAGACGCCAGCACATCAACCTACTACAATCTGTCAAATTTCTTTGATAGATTTTCAACTTTATCGCTAAAGTATAAGGTTCAAAGTTGATTGGTAAAATTTGGCAGTTTCGGGTAGCTTGATGTGCTGGCGTCTGTACCTATGGAGACGAACGGGCAAGAAAATCCATGGACACTCTTTTAAATTATATTTTTACAAAAATATTAGTTACATCATTAATGTTGAATTTATAATTATATGTGAGAACGATGTAATAAAATAAAAAAGACGTACTTGTTAAGAGCGTCCAGAGTACAGCAAATAATACTTAACAAAACAACAATCCAAAAAATAAATAAAAAATAAGCCGAGGCAGCCAATTGATGACCAGCCCCAACTGACGGCGACCGTTCACGGACATCCAATCAATACAATCCTAAAAGATCATTAGCTCATAATAATAAACCCCATCAAAACAAACACAAACTTACCCACACACACACCCTACATCACCCTCACACACACACACACCCTCCCTCATCCTCACACACACTCTTACATATACACATCTTCTTCTCCCTTTACATACACACATTCATGCACGTCGTAATGCTAACATTAATATTTCATTTATAGACCAATGATCGTCACACTTTCACTCTTGTAATCTCAATTTTAGAAATTAATATTTTGGCTGATCACTGTCTCTTAAGATACAGGTCTCCTAGTTTAAGAGACAGGGCTCATAATTTTTGTATGCATAGACTTTCGTTTTTGTAGACCTAAATCCTCTGTACACAAGCTATGTTTCTTGTTTCTCTATGCTTATTGTATTGTATTCTTAACACCTGTTTTTAAAATGTGTCTGTGTATATTTATTTGAATCAATAAACATTTTATTATTATTATTATTATAGCTATCCCTCTGGCTTTATAACGTGCAGTGTCAATAGTCTTTAGGTCTCATTGCATAATAATTATCACCAAAATATTTTCTTATAATTGTAGGCAATATGTGTTTATTCCATGTTAACAATAGTCTGAAGAATTGCCCTGTACCTTTATGTCATAGTGATAACTGAGTTTATGTCAATAAAATTCTATTTCTCCAGTTTTGTGTTTTATTACTTATGTCCCCGAGTAAGATACCCTTATAACAGCATCGAAGTGTGGTGTAGACCGCACTTTGATCATCATCAGATGATAGAAGTTAGCAAATGGCTTGAGGAGAACCTGCTTGATTGATGCACCAAGGTTGCAATAAGGTCTGTTCCCATACAGAGAAGGCATGAGTTTTGGTCACCACGCTTCCTCAAGGCATATTAGTGATTTATATGTCCTAGTTTCTTAAGGTTTGTTTTTCTTCAACATGTGACCAAGATGACTAAGGATCAGTTTCCACCAGACGGAAAAACGCGAATGCTCGAGCATTTTTTTAATATGGAAAAGTAACATTGGTACCTATTAGCCCGGTTTCGAACCCTCGTGCTGGAGAGGCGACTGCTCTAACCACTCTGGACCATCACGACGATAATAAAGCTGCGTTGCAGCTTTAAGTACAATTTATTCTAACAATTAAATGATGGACAATGGGCATTGTTCATATTTTTTTAAATGTTGTAATTGAAAAACCATTTCGAGGAATAGCGTTACTAATCATTATGGACTAATTAATTTACGAAAAATATTAATATTTATTGATATTTTTGATAAAATACGATTGACCTTCTGTGCCCTTAAAATTACGTCAACTGCGACCGTACAGTTTAGTATCGTTACCTCAAAAATAAAATTAAAAGTATGTGGCAAGTATTGTCTACAATCCGTCAGTGTCTAGTGTAAAATTATAATATGTCAAAAATATATTAAATTTAAACATTCCGACTTGCCTCTTATTCATCTAGTTTATAAATCTGATTACATTGTTTCAACAATCGACAATATTTAATATATCGGATGAGCTATGGAATACAAAAAAAATGGAATGAAATGCTATGGAATGCAAAATTTTTATAGATTGATTCTTTGACACTTTGATAGGTGTGGATGACGTTGTGTTGACAGATTGAAATTTTTTATTTCTGTACTAGTGAGGCAACAGCACTTAATCTTTAGTGCCACTGATGACGTAACCTACCTTAAAAATTTTAAATATTTATAAAAAAATAACTATTGAGCCAACCATCAAAATATTCAAATTAGTTTCTCAAAATGCTCAAAATTTTCAAAAAATAAAATAAATTCTAATGGTTAGAAATTTTGGACAATCCCCATTGGATACAGGTATATTATGCATCAAACTAACCTAAATCAAGGAATAAACTGATGCCAAGACTAGATTGATTAGCTAATGCTTTTTAAATGAGCTGGTAGTGCTCAAATACTTCTGCCAACGGCAGAAGCAACTGCAGCGTCGACATCGTGGCTTCTTCTTTTCGTGACGATGGTAGATACCTACTCATGTAGTTTTTTTATTTTTTTATATTTTTAGCGCCCAATAGGTGGCCACGTTGATTGTAGCATCAGCGGCGTTCTTTAAGTCATCCATGGTGCAGGTGGACGGGCACTTCAGCATGTGGGGCATGGTTGTGGGCGGCAGCCGTAGACGCGTCGACGACTGCAGTTTGCGTCTGCCGCTCGGCCGCTCGTATATTATGAGCACTTAGGAGCACCTGCCCCTAAAAGCCCATTTTAAAGCCTAGGTTATTAAATCGTATAACTATGGATGAGTATGTATAAGTACCTAGACCTACCTACTTGTTAGTACGGGACTGATAACTCAAGCTAGCTTATCCTTTTTACTACCTACTTAACGACTAGGAGTTGACGGCATCAACATAAAGGTACCTATCGGTGTTCTGTGCTTCCCGCATCCAGCGGATTCCTGCGGCCTTCACCAGGTCATCAGACGTAGCGGTCTATCGCTACGTCTTCCAGTACGCAGTCGCCACTCCAGAACCTTTCGGCCCCATCGGCCACCTGTTCTGCGAGCAATGCCCACTGCCACAATTCTTCGTGCTACGACAGTTACCTTGGCGTATTATAGGTATGTATTATCTGTGCCTTGGCTTTCTTCGGATCTCTTCATTTCGACAGTCAAAACATACAATACGAAAATAATAGAATATAAAGGAAAAAAAAATTAAAAAATTTTATTTACCAATTAATATTTTATTAAGGTGACACGTTAGCCCTACCACCTTCCGGGGCGCGGGATTGTTCGAAAGAGTTACCGTGGCCCCGGAACGCAAAGGGCAAAGAGGAACATGGATGGGTTTTAGTCCGTAAAAATCTGACACTCCCATCTCGCTCAACCCACAGCGGGGGTCATTTGATGATTTCCCATCCTTAAAAATCACCTTGCTCACTTTCATATACTTCTTTCCACAGGCCTAGGGTACGGGCTAATTTCTTCAAGAAGATTATTTAACTATAATAATTCGAATTTCTGAGTATTTCCACACACCACCACGCTTAACTACCCTTATTTAACGGATAAGTAGACTTCGTCACAGTAAAGTATCGGCACTTGCCAGTTAGCGCTAACCCCATTATTATGATCAGCTGGGGGTGATAGCTAACTAGTCCAAATAGGGTAGCCAACCCTCCTGTTAAAGGGGTACTCCCGGAATTAGGCTCTTCCGCCCTCAGTCGATAATTGACGTGACATTCGGTTTTTCCATATCAGGTTGCATTTTCAAAATCAAGGACAATTTGTTTTTTTTTTGTTGTCCTAAAGTTTCTCTACTGAATAATATGTATGCAACAAAATTTGCAAAGTAGGTAGGTACAGTTGAGTGCAAAAGTATAAATTCAGGAATGTGCTGTATGAAATCTCGTTTTTTTTCAACAATGCAAAGTATTTTTGTTGGAACTGCTGAAGCGCACCCTGTGAAATAGGTACTTACTTAATTTATTTATCCATACTAATATTAAAAATTCAAAACTATCTATCTTTTCACGCCAAAGCCACTGAACAGATTTCGATAAAATTTGGCAAGGAGATAGATCAGATGTCATCCTCGGGAAGGACATTAGGCTTCTGTGGCACGTTCCCGTTGGATAACTTCCGACATACGACAAGCCGCAGGCAGAAGCTAGTTTAAGATAATACAGTATGTTTACCTGCACACTTAACAACCTAAAAGTTTACCCCTTAACTATTAAATATACTTAATTCACTAATCTACTGGACATTATCCTCTTCAATTGCATCACAACATTCCCAAGTCATCTTGCCTACTATTAAAATGTGTCAATAGGTAGGTAGGTATATAATATTCTAATATATATTTATTTATTATTAAGGCACATCAACAACATAAACACAAACATTTACAAATAACAGAGATCAGAGACATGGACTAGTGTTACGTCAATTACAGACGTGCACAGCATTCACAACAAACAAGAAGAGAAAAAACACAGCATTCACGTTACAAAAATAATAATAATAATGTTAAAATGGTAAGAGAAAAACAAACAACACAAGAAAAGAACAAAAACTCCAGCAAAAATTTCGGTAGTACCCTCATCGACCTAAACATTGATTAATAAAAATTATATTTAATATACTAATTTGTTTTGTTGTCTGCGGTCTTCCCCTCATTTCAATCTTAGATCTAAAACGCGTGGGATGGTCGTGGAAGATATCCAAATCGTAAATATTGCAAAAATTGTTGTACGTGGACGTTAACTTAGCCATCGGAGCGTTCATACCTAAGTTGGTTTTATGACGAGGGACATTGAAAAAGGATGTGCATTTTCTCCGAGCATTAAGTTTAGGCACGTTTATTTCAATGCGCTCGAGGAGTCCGTCAGATTTAAAAGAACCGTCAACAATACTTCTCAAGCATAGCAAGTCTATCATGCGTCGGCGTAGCTGTAAGCTTGACATAATTATGGAACAAACTCAGTTGTTCGTCATACGAGCATCTCGCACTGAAGCCAGAGATCGTTGAATTGACTCGAGACGATTAGAATGAACCATATAATGCGGATTCCATATGACACTTCCGAATTCGAGTACGCTACGCACCAGAGAGTTATAAAGCACAATCTTGGAGGCTGTATGTCTAAAGTCCTTAGTGTTACGTCTGATGAAACCCAACATTTTAGCAGCTCTTTGGACAATGTCATCACAATGTGGAACAAAACTTAACCTTGAATCAAGAATCACACCCAGGTCACGAAGTTGTTCAACTACAGCAATCCCTACGTTATTGATGTGGTAACTTGATGCTAGAACCTTTCTCTTCCTTGTGAACCGAATATGCTGGCATTTCGAAGCGTTGAGCGTCATTTTGTTAGCACAGCACCATTCATAAATATGGTTCAGATCGGCCTGAATCAATTCCACATCCGTCAAAGAGTCAACCTGCCGCAAGATTTTCATATCATCCGCAAAGAGGAGACAGTGACAGTGACGAACACAGTCCACAATGTCATTGATGAATAATAGAAACAGGATTGGGCCAAGATGGGACCCCTGTGGAACGCCAGAAGAAGCAATGTATTTCTTAGATTCATAACCGGCAATGACCAC
The DNA here is from genome assembly GCA_963669345.1 of Gortyna flavago. NCBI lineage: Eukaryota > Metazoa > Arthropoda > Insecta > Lepidoptera > Noctuidae > Gortyna > Gortyna flavago. Next base: position 1,609,974 of record OY770135.1, read on the forward strand.
AACCTGCTCACGATTTTCCAGATATGATCTAAACCAGTCCAAGATTACATTACTGATACCGTACTGGTTCTGGAGCTTATCAATGAGTATTTTGTGGTCAACGAGATCGAAAGCACTAGCAAAATCTGTATACACCGAATCTACTTGATGATTTTTGTCTACTCCTTCCATTACGGGAGTTATGTATGACATTAGATTAGTTATGACTGACTTCTTCTCTTGAAAACCGTGCTGTTCCGACAGTATTTGGAATTTGGTGTGTTTTGTTAATATGGGACAATTAGACTTTCAAAAATTTTGGAGAAGGATGATAAAATAGATATTGGTCAATAATTTTTTACGTCACTGTTGTCTCCTTTCCTTAATACAGGAACGATACGTGCACGCTTCCATGCTTGTGGAAAAACACCACTCTCAAGAGATTTATTAAATATCAGCATTAACGGACAGGAAACGAGGCACAACTTTTAATAAAAAGTGGTGGAATTCCATCTGGTCCCGCTCCTTTATTCGGATTAAGACGCTTCAGGCAGCTGTAAACATCCTTCTCGCAAATACTTATGGTGGATAGTTTACTACAGGTTGGCTCAGAAGCAAAATCAGTATTGGTTTTGTGTGACGAAGATAAGTCGCTATTTGCGTTGGTGCATACAAGATTGAACTGTGATGCGAATAGGTTTGCTATGTCAGAACCATTTGACGAGTAGTTTTCATTATTACTGTGCATTGCTGAGGGTAGCGCGATAGAAGATTTTTTGTTTTTTATATAACTCCAAAAGGACTTTGGATTCTTTTTAAGGTTATTTTCGATAGTACTAACGTAGTTTTTGTAGCAGTTATGCAGAAGTCTGTCACTAGCTCTTCTAACGTCTTTTTACTCTAGTCTATCTCTAGGGTTATTAAATTTACGGCATTTGAGCCTCAATCTATCCTTTACATTTAAAAGGTGAACAAGTTCGTGCGTGAACCAGACAGGATGGGATATACCTCTATTCCTGCGTTTGGGTACGTGTTCTCTAATAACATGATTGATTACATTGTAAAAGTTTGAGACCATGTCATTAACGCTTACACAACCATCGAAACCAGTCAACGCCCTTCAGATCACGCAATATTGCATTATAATCAGCCTTAAAAAAATAAAAGTCTGTATGAGGTACATAAGTTAGTGTTGAGGTCAATGTTAAGTCTAGTACAATTTCAAGCGGGGGATGATACGGGTCGATTTTACTAACACATGTTGTTGAAGATACACTGCAGTTCATATTAGTTAGTATTAGGTCTAATATCTTACTTTCATGATTGACAATAGGGTTAATTTGTTGCAATCCAGTTACAGCTATGAAGTCAGTAAGTGTTTATGCCAGTCGACTGCTATAGTTATCTGTATTGAGACGTGTGCTAATACTAGGAATCATGTAGGGTACATTACAGTCTTTAGTCCAATTTATAAAACTCAAGTTAAAATCACCAACAATAAAGATATAATCAACTAAATCAATTACTCTATTCACATTGTTCAAAAAATTGCTAAGTACATCTATTTTAATTGGTGGAGGCATGTACACTAAGCATATGGCAATTTTCAATACTTTACAGTTTTGAGCCAAGTCTATAGTAATCCAGATATCCTCGCATTCGCTCTCCCACCCGTACATTTTTATTTTATTTTATTTGGGAAAACAAACAATCATACATTTTATATGAAATCTAGATACACATAAGCTATAGGTAAATGTACAATCCACTACGTTTCCACATATTACTAACATAAATTTGATACAGTTTTGGAAAAAAAAATAAAAGAATACAAAATGAATTTAAAACAACAATACAATTTGTTCATTATCTTAAAATACAATAGTTAATACATAGGTACTTAAATAATATATAATAATTAAGAATTTTGAGCAAGGTGTTTAATCATTTGTCTTTTAAACTTATGTTTAGGCAGGGCAAATATGTCGATATCGTTAAAATTACTATTGTAAGTTTGAACCAATCTTCGGAGTGGCGTTCTCTCTCCTGCATTTGTACGACAGGGAGTTGTAGCAAACAGTGGATAAGAGCGCGCCTCTCTTCTCATTACCGTTCTAGGTACAATATAACATATTTTACTTACTAAATCAGAGCAATCAAACCTATTATGTACAAGTCCATGAAGCATCATTCCTTGGAGCAACAAGCGTCTAGAGCGTAATGTTAATAGTTTAAACTTATTCAAAACGTTTTTATAGGCTAAACGTTCGATGCGACACTTGTACTGCATTGTACTGAGGAACTTACGCTGAATCCGCTCTATTGCAGTCTCATCTACACTAATATTATAAAGAGGAAAAGTTTGTTTGTTTGTAATGAATAGGCTCAAAAACTACTGGACCGATTTTAAAAATTCTTTCACCATTCGAAAGCTACATTATCCACGAGTAACATAGGCTATATTTTATTTTGGAAAAAAATAGGGTTCCGTAAGATATTTGGGTTTTTCGGACATAAGGTGTAAAAAATCAACCAGAAAAGTTACTTATTTTGCGTACGCTGCCTAAACTATAAAAGTATAAAAGATAGAACCATAAAATGTTCTAATTAATTGTAGATCTTATAAATATCTACAAAAAAGTCCGCGACACACTATACCTATCTATGTCGAGTGAGGCACAACAACCATATTTTTATTTAAAAATCTTGAATTTTTTTGGACTACATTTAAACGCGTTTATTTTACTCATGCTATTAATCCTTACCAAAATAAATTATTTCATCACTAAGTACAGTTTATGTAGATAATATTTGGTCTTTGAATAATTAAAATTGGTTGCGCTCCGGGACTGCCGGCAGAAGTGAAAACTTAGTATTAATTAAATTTAAATATTTTCATCATTAACAACTTTAACATAAGTACACAGAAAGACAATCTGTGCAGCCTGCGGATAATGACTGCGTCGTCGATGTTACTGTCAGTGTCTGTGAATTGACCTGGTAACCATTTTGCTGACCGTGTCTTTCCTGGGTAGGCTTTTTGCAGCGGTAACCGACATCCACGCGGGCGGAGCCGCGGGCGACCGCTAGTATTTAATATAATAGGGATCCCAGATCATACAGGCATATTCAACTTGTGGGCGAACTAAAGAATTAAATAAATACAGGTCGGTCGTTTAAAATCTGTCGTGGTTCTCATTACAAAATTATACATTTGAAATGCTTTACGAGTGATTTTATCTGTATGTAGATTTAAGTGAAGTTTGCAATCAAGAAGAACGCCCAAGTCACAGATATAGGTTTCCTTAAATAGAGTCTCATTACAGAGTGAGTAATCGTAGGTTATAATTTTCTTATTTTTAGTAAAATTCATGTGTTTGCACTTAGGGATGCTTAGTTTTAATTTATTTTCATTACAATAATCAGATAATCTATTCAAGTCTTCCTGCAAAAGGCTGCTATCAACAGTGTTTTTTATTGTTCTAAATACCTTAAGATCATCAGCGTATAATAAGAACTTACTATTTTGAAAGCAGTTACAAATTTCGTTTATATATGCAATAAACACACAACACACACAATACATTCTGCATGAAGGCATAAGTCTTGACACTGCAACTAAGACGCCACCTCCGTCAGTTTTAGAAGTTCGGAGAGGTCGCGATCTCTTCGATAAACTATGTATCTATTGTCGACGATCTCGCCATCATCTATCATATATCTTTGAGTTTAGCCAAGTTTCGCAAAACGTGATGACTTTGTAGTTGCATTGGAGAATATTATTGTACACATCGTTGGTCTTAGTGCGCATTCCGCGAAGGTTTTGATGAAAGATATCGAGAGAATTGAATTTTATAGTGGTTTCATGTAAACAATCCAGGTTCCCTTGAGAATAATTTATAAGCCCTTCCTAATTAAGTTTAGGGTTTCGAAGCTGCGAATGTATACAGCCTGTCCCGTTTCGTTCCTTTTAGCATAAATCCGGCCATCACGAACCCAAACAAATTTGAATTCGGCCTCTTTAGCCTACTGCCTCGTTGCTGCGTGCAGATGTTTATTGTGAGGACTTAAGTGTTCAGAAACAAAGATTGGCTCCCGCTTGCCGCCTATGCCAAGGTGACGTGATGACAACTTGTCATTTGTATGGCTCCTGTTATACTTTGTGACAGCAGCCAGAAGGTTGTCTCGTGCAGCTCGGGTACGTAGTTTTAACACCACAACTCTTGGGCGATTGCTATCTTTGTTAAGTTTCGCGACCCTGGTGACGTGCTGTATATTATCTTCGCTGGTGACTGGGCATTCGACTGTTTTTCCAAGCTGCAAGACAACATTGGCGAGGTTTTCAGTTTGATATTCGGGCATCTCAGTTATCTCATCGATATTACATTCACGCATGTGTTGTTCCACCGAATTTAGCCTTATAGTCAGATCGTTAACATTTAAACGTAACTCAGCATTTACAAATAATATTAAAGTATTTATTTTTAATTTAAGTTGCGTCTAACGTAAACCCACCTTGCACTGATGGCATTGATCCGAAGATGCTGTCATAATGCACAAACTGTAACTAACCTAACCTAACTTATAATGTTGTCGACGCAACGCCAGCCTCCCCGTCGTCGGCCGTATCGTTTACATTACAATGCACATTAAAATACTTGCCGTGACACTGATGCATAATATCAAAACAACGACTAAACCTTGCAATAACAAAAATAGTTTTAATATCAAACGTGTTAGGCCAAAACTTGCGAATTTAGAACTCCCAAAACAACATTTTAAACTTCGAAAACTTTACAGCGACGCTTTCAGAGACCACTGACGTTTACCGCGCATCCAACGCGTGTCGGGTAGGCGTGCAGTACGACGCGCCACGCGCACGCCCACCGATGTACCTCGTGACATAGTTTAGATGCAGCGCGCGTGCTCCAAAGCGGAAGTATAATGCCATTATCGATTTGCTTATGACAGAAAATGCGTTGAATGGACAAGGTTCTGGCGGGGGTGCGCGGGGCGGGGCGCGGTGCCGCGGGCGTGCGGAGCGGAGGAGCGTCACGTCAGTGCGCCGGAGGCAGCGGGCTGCGCCGTACGTGTCCACGCAGCCCGCTAATCGAAAAATTCCGAGTGTTGTGCAAATGCTTGTGTTTTTATGGCGGTCACATTACTACGAGTGTTGGTGCTGGGTGTGATCGCGGCGGCCGCCGACGGTTTGTTATTTATCTGTGTCGATTGTGATGGTTGTTGTAGCGTCCACGTGTTTTCGGCCGGGAGCGAGCCGCTGTTTACGGAGCGGCTGGCGCATGCGCTCGGCTTGTTTGCGTCGCCTACGGCGGGTCAAACACCGGCCTAACTTACAGCCTACTCGTACCTACATGTTATTAGTCCGTCAAGTAAGTCTAGATATAGATCTGGAGATGTGGCCACTGATAAACAGGCAAGCCAAGGTAATCGATACAACTTGTTTTCTCACGATATCATACTTGTTTTAGCGAATATCGCCCGAGTTTACTGTTAGTCGAATGTGTACGGTTTGTCGGAATCTTTATTAATGTAGGCATTCTTTATTTCTTTACAACCTTCCTAAGCGACGTCTTACTTTAAAATCCCATTCACTTTTATTGCTCTTGAGAGTTTCCAAGAAGTTTGGTGTTATGTTTACTAAAGAACAACAGTAAATAGTAACTTAATATTTATGCTGCGTGGCCTACTTAGTGGAATTCGCGCAGGAATCACGTTGCTTTCCAATTTTCTCACTTCGAACTCAAGGACAGTCCTGCCCTGTAGAACTGTCCTGAGAAATTCTCAGTCACTGGGTCAGCAACATACAAACATGAATAAGTTATGTGCACCCTCAGTGTTCACCTTGATAATTACGTCCTTCCGTTTAATTCTAAGTTTTTTGTTTTTTGTGTCTCTTTTCCTCCTACTTCCTTCACATAATCTGCATCTTGTTCTTTATTTATTACACCTCTTTATCCGTGTTGATTCTTAACGACTCTATAAACATTCTTGTTGCTTGTCACGATGTCCAAACGTATAATTTCCTGTTGAGCAGGCTGACGTCAATGCCCTTAATATGGTAACATTGTTTTCATAACCGTCCTACCGGGAATACATGCAAATTAATTATAATTGAAAACTCCAGTATCGTCCATGATGTTGACACAGTTGTTTCATGTTCAAATTATTACGGGACCATTGTTGTATCTAGCAACTGCATCTCTCTCAATAGATGAATCTTTTACAGAATATCCAAAAGGATCTATTGAGAAACCCTTTCTCTTTTTGCTTGACGCCATTATAGAAGCGACATTGGAAATTAAACTAGTTTAATAAGTTAGGTGTAATAACAGTTTACCCAAAGTACCTACTCTATAAGAGTTTCTCAATTATCTCATCATTCCAACCATCGGGATTTTAATCACCTAGTTGTTCTTACGACTCCCATGGAGAGGTTTATATAAAGCAGTCTTAACTTTTACTTGAAACAACAGGCTTCGGAAAACATAGACCGTTTATGGAATTACGGACATGCATGCTTTCCATTAAAACCTCGGAAAGTTGGATTTTTTGTTTTGCTTCATGTTTTATGTTGTCTTCAAATCCATTTACTACTATTTCATTTGTTATATATACCAAGCCTCAAGATTCAAGCCTCAATATCCTTTCTCACGTTCTAAGCCTTTATTTAATTAGATCTAGCCCTTTGGACAATGTCAGAGGACAATTCATTGACCCTATGGTCAATCCAATTGGTCTTAACTGCTGTAAAGTCAAGTTGTAGCCGAAGCTATGGAGATAATTATAGATAGTTAGTAAATAAAGTTTTAGAACTCCATCTGGATTTCCAACAGTCTTGCCTTCTGGCACAACTTTGTTTAGAACTAAATTAAGAGCTTAGTGAGATATTATTTCGTTAGCAACTTTTCAAGAAATTTAGAATGATCTGTTCTTCACTGAAATTATTTTTGTTAAAAGCGACTTCAAAGCTGGCAAACGAAAATATGGATAAAATAAGGCGCGCAAATTATGTCACAGGATAATTGACGACTAATTATGAGATCGGAAATTACTACGTTATGAAGAAAATCTACACAAAAAGTCTCATCACGTTAAACGGAAGTTAAAAATATGTTCGCATTTTGACTCATAAAGTTAATTATTATTTACACTGCAAACTTACATACGTTTCTGTTACGTTAATACTACAAGTTTTGTTTGAAATCGAAGAGCAGACTTCAATATATAAAGAGAAAACAGAAACAGTTTAATCCTATGAACTAATCTTGTAACTTCTTTAATGGCGTCCAATTGGGACTCTCGGAAAAGATCAAGAAAACAATATTGTAGTCTTTATTTAGTTACTGAAAAGTGTTCAAAGAGTTAAATTAGCTATATCAAGTAATTCCATTAAATATTTCGTTTTTGAGTAAATAATCGCGCGCAGATTCCGCAGTTTTAATAATTTTGGTTTGAAACATTCGTGTATCTTATAACTAAACACTTATTTTGTATATGTAACTTGTAAACTTATTTGTATATGTAACTTGTACCTACACCTTAGTATTAGTAATTGTATTGTATCAAAATCTTTTTGTACTCGTACTTCTAGATTTCTTCGTTTTTTGGGATGAAAAACACATTTATGATAGATATCCGAACTTTAATTAATACAAGTTCAAATTAGAATACCGTCATCACCAAACTGACAATTTGACGACTAACCTACTCTTTAGGCATAAAGCCCATCTCACAGGTTATTGAAATAGCACATAAAGTATCAGATGGCAATTAGCAACCGACGTTGAAAGTGCTGAAAACAACAATGTCTGACATTTCCAATACCGTTATCACAAATAACGTTGTCTAAAGATTTTCTACAGATCACTATTGTGCGATAAGTATTATCTTTCCGTCTATCAATAAGTCTTATCTTTCCGTCTATCAATAAGTCTAGAAGCTTCACTTGTTGTTGACAATAGAACATTGTGGGTCGTATTAGACTATAAATGAATCCTGATAGTGTGGTCTATTTACTGGGTGTCAAGGATGCCAATATTGAACTAGATATTGCAGTTAATAACGATAAAGAGAGTGTAGATAGTGGAGGGATACAAGAGACCTGTGTTATTAAACCAGGAAGATATTTTATTCTGTAGATAAGACGTTTATCAGTGGAGTGATACTAGGAACAAAACCTACCTCGATAATGTTTTAGTGTTACGTTTTGATTAATAGCCTCCTTCGTTTCACGGAAAACGTCTATTTTTAGCTGAGGACTTTAATTATTTCGGTAGTAGTTATATTTCAAGCTTTACTTCTTACTCCTATAGTATTAAGGACTTATACATTATTTTATCATTAGCCATTTAATCAACTTCAAGATTCAAGTTGTTTACGGGCTCTTCCCAGTTCAACCAGAACCTTGCAACATCTGCTTCTCCACCTTCTGCACCCAGTCTACCTATGCTGCTTTCATCCATCATGCTGTGCCGCTTCGCTGCTTCCACTGCTTATAGCGAATTATACCTCAACAAAGAACTCCTTCAATATGTAATTGCATCAATATTATATTATAAGCTGCAAAATAGAACGACTTTTAACCAAACGTTCTCATTTATATTAAACACCAATTAATATGGATGAACAAGCAATAACGTGTGTGGTATCATTGTTTTCTCTCCAGCATTGATTCCCATTAATATTTATTGAATATTATGTCAAATAACATCTTAAGTGGTCACCTCTGCGACATTGTGATTGGTTGCTACTTAAAGTGTTATTACGAGTAATCCATTTAGAATTTAATGGGTTTGTTACAAAGAGATTGGGTCTTTTAAATGTGTTTATTTGATTCATGAATGGATTTATAAGTATCCATTAAAATAATAGTGTGAATGAGTTATTTGGTACTAAATTCAGCCTGGCTTTTTGGAAATTTACGCTCAAGAGAATGACTATGCAAAAAGTTTACTTACTTCTAACTTAGCGCCTAACTTTCGCAGTATTCATGAAGTACTTAGTACTTACGGTAATACTCACTAATGAAAGTAAACTGCGATATTTAAGAAATTTTAATTTAAGAAATGCTGTATATAGACTGCAGCATTCTATACCCCAGCTTTGTCGTATTAAAGATTGATAAGCTAAACTTGACTCACAGATGATTTCCTGCTTTAAAAGACTTGGACCTCATTGAAAAATACGAGTCGCAGAAGTGCCTAAATCCCAATACAGACTCAAATCACTGCAAATTGTTTTATACTGAGTCAACTGTTCAGACAACAACACTGAACCGGGTTAGGCACAAGGTCAGGATAATTGCGTAAAAATCTGTTTATTATTTGATACACCAATTTGTGTCTAGTCGCTTGACTAGTTATCAGGTACTGTATATTTGTACGAAGGTAATCGGACGCATTCGTCTGATTGATACTGGTATTATGTAGTTGCCGTGTGTAGATGAGGTCGATATTTAGCTAAGGCTCTGGCTATCTATCTGTTTGTGGGGACATTATTAAAATTTACTTAAATCCCTTTGTATAAAGAAAATATAAGTAACCCTTTTTGGATCTCAAGGCTTGGATAAAATTTTCGTCCTCGATGACCTTCTGCAAAGTTCCGGTCATCTTCAATATTTCACACTACTGGAAGAACACGCATTAAAAAGAAGCACTCCTTAAAATGATTTGCATATAAAGCACGTCATGTTCTATAAAACCATTAACAGTGATTTATTTGAGAGCGTACAACAATAAACTAGCAAATATTTCATCGTCCAATACACTGGTGACTCATAAAGCCTCACAGCGAGCAACTGAATACAGTCCTTAATAAGAAAATGACAAACCATTAAGTAAATAGCCTTTTTCTACGAACAATTTTGTATTGAGCTGATTTCATATCGATTTGACCTACAGAGGGAGCTATTATTAGCAGCTTTGATGTTTTTAGGTGGAGACATTGTATTAGGGACTTCAGAAGTTTATGTTACAGTTGATATTTCATAAATATGCTACTGTAAGCAATTGTTTTTATCGTCTCGGAAATTATTTGTTTTCTTTTGTGTTAAGGGAAAGAAACAAAAAAACCAAGAGGCAACTAAGCTTTTAAGCTTAAAAGTAACTGAAACATTTGCACTACCCATCGCTATAAATCAAGCATGATATAATAATGTAAACAAAAATGTGAAACAACGAAGTCTTTCTGATATTCAAAGATCCTACAGTACCACAAACATTTACTGTAGAGAAGAACCTGCAAATTCAAAAACAGCTTTAAATCCAAAGGTGCCTTTGGAACAAGGGGTTATAAATATAATAACATAACAATCCCAAACGCAAGCATGTCGAAACAATAACAAAACCATTTAACAAAAACTAAAAGGCCTATTTGCTAAAACACAGAAAATCAACGCATGGCTAGTATTAAAACGTGTACAATTATTATAAAGCGATTAATCTTTAATGTTGTAAGTTGAATCGTTGATCGCAACCAGGGGCCTCGCACCGTTTTTACAATAGCAAAAAATTGTGAACCAAGGTTATGAGCGTCGAACGGGGCTTTAGAGAAAATGTTGGGCTGCCCAGATGTTTTAACGCTGAGACGTTTGAAGCTCTAGCAGAGATAACTGCTAAGCTTAGCAGAATTGATAATGAAGACTGTAATAAAGTAGATATTGGTCCTGATTCGCTTCTAACTTCAATAACATTTGTAGCAAAGATTTTCCCCGCGTAGTATAAATTATCATCTGTAATACCAAGGATTACAACTAGGAAGCTTCGAAGATGTTTTAACAGGGCCTCTTGGGGTTGTCTTGAGAAACATGACGCACTGTTTGATGACTAACACACAATCGCTACTTATTGGGCAATATTACTCTGCTTTTCATCAGACTGTACACTATATCTATACTTACCAGATCTTTTCTGCAGATGATGTTCTTCAATAATTCTATCTCCTTCACACTCATATAACTTTACTTACGCGTATTTTACGCAGGCCTCAGGCGTAATTAAGCCAATTTGTTACCTTTTGTCTTTTCCAGGAATTCCCGAGAAATCTCTTACTTCATCATAAGCCCCAAAGCAGAGGAAGACGTAATAATTTTAATTAATCGTTGGACTTAGGTACTGGATCTCTTTAATATCTGTACTGTTTGCTTTTTGTTTAAACAAACCAACACAGAACCCAAAAATATGTCTCGTCGACAGAAATATATACCACAAAAATATATTATTAGAACAACTGAAGACAAACAAGGTTTAGAGCTAAAAAGACCAGTTGTTTCCTAAGAATACTAATTCCTAAATTGATGAGTTTTGGAAAACATGTTTTTTTTACAATACAAAAAACTGATTATAGAGTTAGATTTCGTAACTTCTCGAAATAATCGTTGTTAACACCAACTTAAAGATGTCTCAAGTTTAATCTTGCTGGTAGGTATTCATCATCATCTGCCTAGCCTTTTCCCAACTATGTTGGGGTCGGCTTCCAGTCTAACCGGATGCAGCTGAATACCAGTATTTTACATGGAGCGACTGCCTATCTGACCTCCACAACCCAGTTACTGGGTAATACGATACCCCTTGGTAAGACTGCAGGTTGTCAGACTTTCGGGCTTCTGACTACCCGTAACGACTGTCAAAGATCCACAAATGACAGCCGGGACCTACTGCTTAACGTGCTTTCCGAGGCACGGAGGGGTCTCGATATGTAAAGACGGTCACCCATCCACAGACCAACCGCGGCAAGCGTAGCTTAACCTGATCGATCGACCTGTGCGGCTGTTATTATTTAGCCACGGGCCCCTCCTTGATGGTAGGTATTATGTTTAATATAGTTTGATATTTGAAACGAGAAATAAATATTTTAACAAAAAAAAATTTTTTTCAAAGTGAAAAATTACTTTAATTTCGGAAGTTGGTGTCGTTGGTTCCGCATTTTAGTTTTTTGACATCGACTTCCGAAATTAAAGTTATTTTTCATTTTGTAGTGTTTTTTTACTGGTATTCAGCTGCATCCGGTTAGACTGGAAGCCGACCCCAACATAGTTGGGAAAAGGCTAGGCAGATGATGATGAGAGTTTTTTTTTGGAAGTCGTTTTTTTTTTGTTAAAAAGTTTTTATTTCTCGCTTTTTAGTGGGTCTGTTTATAATTTATCTAAGTTACATTATCCTAATCTCAACTTGCTCATCGCCTTTTACAAATAATTTCTTTTCCCGATGCAGGGACGTAAATTGTTGAGGAGTTCTCCTGGTATTTCACCATCAGCTCCATTTCACCATTCGCATTGTGACGAGCATAAATTTCTGGGCAACCATATTAAAGTAATCGAATCGCAGCCCGTGAAATTCTTATTATTGAGTAGTTCCGGTGGCCATCTGTGGTCTTCATCATCAGTTCCACTTCACCAAATGGTGGTTTCCGAAAGCAAATGCACGAGTTACTATAAAAATCAGATTCCAACTTAATGACAATGGGACCACCTCGAGAGTATACCCTTTCAGACAAAACAAATTAAAATAGGTCCACAATTGATGGAGAAATCGGAAAACATTCATAAAATCGACCATAAAAACTCCACCTTTTTGGAAGTCGGTTAAAAACTACGATACTATGAGAACCATGAGCTTTAAAAGTTATTTTTAAGTAAATAATAAGACAAGTACCTACAAGTGCCGCAAAACCACATTTTTTTTTGCATTCTCCAAGTGTTTTAATAAAAAAGCCAATAACAAGCAAATTTTATTACTATTTCCTCCAAAACTTATGTTGTAACCGTGCTGATTTGAATAAGATGGCACCATGCCAACTTAGCGCCATCAAGACAAGTAGCAACTTGAATTACATCAGAAATACTTCCAGAAAATATTGAATGGTCATACTTTGGGTCAATATTGAAGAAATATAAATCAATCCATACAATCCAATCAACCATGGTGGTTGTAGTGTACGAATATAGGTCATAGGCTTCTTCTAAATTACGTCATTACACGTGTGTTTGATGAACTTAGACTAGATACCGCAGACAACTCAGTCATGTTGTTCAGGTGTGCATCCCACGCTGCGTTAGCTGATTCGAGGTCTCCAGACAAGAACTAGTCTGCTTCATCGGTCATCGGTCCTACGACAGACAGTCCACTCTCAACCGCTACTTCCTGCTATATGAAATGTTATCCATCTATTATTTTTAAATGACTGGCAATAATATTCTCTCAAAACTTGATGTAATAACAAATTCTCAGGAATGTGCGTAGGTATGTGAAAGTGTAAGTTTAACGTGGTGGGTGTTTAGAAAAATTTATGCTATTTATCATTATTATGCCTGGGTAGGTATACCTACACCTAGGTGCCAACATAGTTTAATATGAATGAAATTGATAAACAAAAAATTGTAAAAGTAAGTTGGTACTTATTTAAAATTGTCAAATTAGAACTACCTAACTAAGTAAGAAAGAAGAAAAAATAGGTTTGTTTGTCACAGAAACACTTGCATACAAAAAGATAATAAATTACTTTTAATAAATGATATAAGGACAGGCGAAAAGGAAGAAAATATTGACAGATTTAGAAAGTCATCGAGTTAAGCAAAGCGTGTGAAACCCATGGACTAATTTTATTTAACTTTTGAGCGAAATCTAGGATTATAAGTTAAACACAGCAGCCTACATAACTCTTAAATGATAAAAAAAGAAAAGGTAACTGCTGTACAAAGGCGATAGGATGGCTACTACGCGCTAACTCAGAAACTACGCAGTTTAATTTGGAACTTTTGAATAACCTTAGCCAATTTCAATATACATAGACTTCCTAACGGGCACTAATTATAAAATTTACTGAATGCATGCAAGCATGATGTTCGAATGCTTCTTATATTAAGCACTTTAAAGAAACATCTACAAAACAAAACACTGAAGATTTAAGACGTACGCTATTTTGGTCAAACTCAAAATATAATGAAGCTGCTTAGCATGACAATACTTCTACTGCATATTACAATGATTTTTCTAATATTTCTACGTCGATTAAGTACATAAACTTTGTGGAAATCAAAGTGGCGTGTAGCGAGGGGCGCGGTGGCCGTGCGGGGTAGAGGGGGCGGCCGTGCGGGGCAGAGGGGGCACCGCGTGCGCCGAACAAGGTCAGGGGCCCCGACGCGGGCGCATACGCATACTACCACGATCCTTCATACACACCGCCTGTCCACGCATCTGTTTTGACCAAATGTGGTGCTGCTGAGTCTTGTTCGAGTAAAGCGTGATGTAGTACTATGTGGGCTGTGGAGTTAAGCTATGTTTTGGTTGGACCTTGTAGCCTGAGGGATTTACGCACTTGACAACATAACTACCTACCTTTTCGTTTAAAAGCATGGATTTGGATTTTATCTAAAACGGAAACTATCGAAATTTCGTTCGTCCGATGTGAGTCCGTCGTTGATAAATAAATATTCGTTAATTTACCTACTTAACGAAATGGAACGGAAATCTCTTTGAGGAAAAATTTGGAAGATTTAACATTATTAATTAGAACTCTATTGAAAAAACTGCGCAGTATACCAATACTGCCAATTGGCGGGATCTGCTAATTAGTTTGCTAAAATAATACTTTATATTATAACGCAAATATATGCGTCATAACATGATTAGTTAGTGTCCTTGGAACAGCGAGACGGAACCTTAAATGGTAGACGATACCTTTTTCATAGACAAAGGAAGTTTGAGAACAAAACCCAAGTTTTCTAAAGACCCTGTATTTAATGTAAGCCTTAAATTTTCAACTACAGAGCATTTAGGGCTTAACTGGATTCTGGAGATTGATGGGTTTGTAACAAACGAAGATCTTGGAGCAAAGGAAATAAATCTTTTAGGTCCTGCTTAGATATAGCTTTGTAGACTTGAGCTTTTTTCATGAACTGATAAGAGGAAACGTCTTTGAGATCTTGAAATGTCTTGTCACATACCCTTACAAAGGTCTGGGATCCCATGGTCCCGAGATATGTCAAAGAAATTTTAAATAATAACTAGCTATAGCAACTTCGTCGACGTGAAATGTCTTGTTCCCACATCCGATCGCATCGCATCGCATAGCCCGCCCGCGCTATTACTTCGTTTTCGCTTGGCGTTCCTTCAGATTTTTTCTTTTTGGTCTGCTCCAACAGCACATAGCCTTCCTCAAGAACTGGGAAAAACTGCAAAAATAATTTTTCAAATCCGGCCGGTAGTTCCAAAGTTAGCGCATTTATACAATCAAACAAACTCTCCAGCTTTATTATTAGTACAAATAGATATAGATAATATTTTATTTCCATAAGCCTAATACAAAAGGAGAGTAAAAGGTTTCACAATGAATTACTTAAGTAACTTAGATCCATAAAGTAAGAAGGCATTCTCGATTATGTGAAACTCCTGACACCTAAACTAGGGCATGTCCTCTCAAGCGTCAGCGTTCCTCCCCGCCAGGCACATTGTGAAGCCTAACTTATTGTTTCAATATTGACTAACAATACTATACAAAAGTCCATTAGTACTAATTCTTTCGATCAAATCATGTAAAAATAGATCGTTACAATCATTTAGAAACCAGCTGCTCTTAAACACTGGTTCCACAAAGTCTCGCCGGCAGTTGCAAAAAAAAAATGACGAAAAAAACACATCGTATGATGATGATGAAGCCAAAACGTTGAAGTCTAATTAATATTTGCAAACAAGTCGAAGAGATGTGTTTTTTCCGAGTGTCAGAATTCGGAAGTTTGTTGCTTGTTCAGTTTAGCTTGGGATGAGGGGAGATACGAAACTAGTTTAAAAAGACGAGATGATGTTGTTGTTGATGTTGTTGTTGATGTTGATGCCTTTGCTACTAGTTAGTGACTCTATGAGAGGTCTGGGTATAGTGGACGTGTAATATATTTGTGGAAGATGTAATTAGCAATTGAAAGTGTTTTGTTTGTGTTGTTTCCTTTGATATGAGCTAATGGTAACTTTAGCAAGAAGATTCTCTTTTAGTTATCCCAGATTACATTGAGAGAGCGTTGTTGTGTAAGGTCATCGTCAGGATTAACGTAGAAAACATATTTTAACCGACTTAAAAAAATTAGGTTCTCAATTGGGATATTAATATGATTTTTTTTAATGTATTTTCGGGCATAACTCCGTCATAATTATATAAACGGATTTGCAAAATACTTTTCTTTGTCCGAAAGAGGTTTATTCCGAAATAGTCCCATTAAAATTTCGTACAGTTTCGGAGACAGACAACTGAACTCTTCAATAAATGCCAGCAAATCCATTGTTAACGCAATCACAGAACATAACATCACGCCTGTACCCTCTAAAGGGGTACGCAGATGTGTTCAGTACTTATACCTTGGTTACACGGTACACCCATATTTCTTTAAAAGTTGTTATTGGGGCCGGTAGGTACCTCTAATCTTGCAAACAGGCATAACTTTTTTGTTTATTTTCACTTTGTTGTTTTTCTTTTTGTAAAAAAGTTTTTTTTCAAACAACTTCTTTATTTTGACGACTTCCTAGTTTGGTTTGGAATTGCTTTGTGAAAATAGATAGCAGTTTTTTCACTTATCAAGGACTCAAAAGCTTTTTCTATATAACAATGTTTGGAAAAGATTTGATCATCGAAATTTTCGCACCTGCCTAAATGATGGATCGAAGCTAAAGCTAGTAAGTAGGGACAGGATTTTCGTTTATGTTTTTCAGAGTTTTATTCTACTTACCTAATCAAATATTTATAAGTAGCCCGGTTAGAATCCACAGCTGATCATAGCCTCCTTGTAGAGTCTATGACGCGTGACGTTAGCTCAATGGGCGTGTCGTCCACAATTTTATGACGTCACGCAGAGCTATTTATATCTACTTTGTTTATTATTAAATTATGTATAGGTCTGTTGTGTGCATTTATTTTGCTTTTACCTAATATTTTTATTGCATGTCCTATTCCGTCCTGCTTAATCGTCGTTATGGTACGTTACATCAACTTTTTTGACAATTTATCACACCGCTTGTTTTCCGTTTTGGCCCTATTTTTAAATTTCCGTACCTCAAGTGTCATCATTTCATCATCATCATCAGTGTAGTCATTTTTTCAATTTTTTCAAGTACAGACGTCAGCACATCAAGCTACCCAAAACTGTAAAATTTTCCCAATCAACTATGAACCTTATGTTTAAGCGATAAAGTTGAAAATCTATTAAAACATTTGACTGATTATGATTGTACTAGCTTGATGTACTCGAGTCTCTAGGTACAAAGTTATGTTTGTTCTTGGAACAAATTCATCCAAACTACCCTTCATTGTCCGTGGTACGATACGCACTTTTTTATATTATCTGTCCGTATTTATCTCTGAGAATGTTATAGTAAGTAGGTATGGCAATAAACACAACATCTAAAATCGTTTTTGATATGCTTTTTAATTAAAAAATAACATACCGTTTCATATCCGAAAACACTAAGTTACCATCTATAAATAAAAAATGCTGAAAAATAAAACGCAACAGCTCCAATGAACTGCGTAGGTAATATTGAAAACATTTCACTTGTGCGAATATCATATGGAGAGGAAATGAATGCAATTGAAGCGGACCGAAGTCCGTCAGTGGGTCACTTGTACGTCGATAACAATGTCACTGTAACACGTAAATAACTACATAACATCATACAAAAAATAAACTTTCATAAGTGACAGCAATTTTGTGTGCGTTTACCATTTTTTCGAGCATGTTTTTTGCCCAAAGTATCATATGACAGGTAACTGGGCAATTTTGAAATATACACCTGTGACAATTCTACTAAACCCATAATTAGGAATAAGGGATATATGGGAGCATAATCAGCCTATTATGTTCCCAGCCCACTGCTGGGACACAGGCCTCCTCTCTTCGAGAGGAAGTGGGCTGTAATATACCACGCGGGCCCTGTGGGTTGTTAGATGTTACATGTCTTCGAATTTTTGGTCTAGCATTCCCCACGATGTATGCGTATTTGTTATGTATGCGTGATAATATCTACTATTTATATATAACGGATAGAATAATGAACTAAATACAATGACGAAACATTATGTCTTAATATTATTTAAAGTAATGAATGAGACTATACATTTACATACAGAGAAGCTATTTATACAAAGTAAAGAAAGTATTGAGGTGGGAAATAATCGTAGTGTTGTCGTATGTCAAATTGTAGTTTAGTTAGTATGGAATTAGAAAGTACTATTGACAGTATTGGCATAGAGAAATATACATTAGTTCAGTGAGAATCCGCAATAATAGAACGCCAGTCAGGGTTCCGGGTGAGACCACGGACAATTTATGGTAAATTAATTTTAGTTCATTTTGGAACCAAGGACATTCAACTATTAAAAAAAAAAGTGAAGTATGGCCTGTAGATTACTTTTGGCATGGAAGTCTCTTTAATGAGATTTAAAAACAAAACGCACGTCTCCGACTAGTAAATAGTATATGCGGTAACATAAAGCAAAAAGCACGCGTGCTTAATACACTTCATTATGGACCTAAAAGCGGTTCATTAAGAGCCACTTTACGAGCAAGTGTTGAAAACTTTATTACGTATTACGTTTATCGTGTTAAAGATTTTAGCGATATTTTCATTAAAGCAAATTATGAGCTTTTCCATCAAATATGTTTTCCCATTTAATGTTTTATGGGTACCTTTATTTTATAAGGAAACGGTGTTTAACCGGTCAAGCTCCGCGCGTAATCTATGTGTTACGATACAATAGAAAAACAATTGTGTCTCATTAGGCGATCTTAATGAGTTAATAAATAACGTTATAAAATTCCAAGGATATATAATGTAATAATAAAATTCATTTGCGCTTAGACGAGGGATCAACCTGCGAAAATGTCTTCAATTATCTTTCAAAGCACGTGCCGCTTCCGGATATATTTTTGACCCAAAACCCTCAAAACGGAGGCTCTTTAAACCGTCCCTTTGGGGGAAGACCCTACTCTCTAAATTCTTAATATTATATTTACGTACAAGACATTTTCATTGGACAATTTTTACTCTCCAA
Source organism: Gortyna flavago (assembly GCA_963669345.1). NCBI lineage: Eukaryota > Metazoa > Arthropoda > Insecta > Lepidoptera > Noctuidae > Gortyna > Gortyna flavago. The sequence goes on from OY770135.1 coordinate 1,629,006, forward strand.
TTTTCTTAATGCAAAAGTACATTTGTAGGTAGGTTTGTATGTAATATCTTTACGGCTAAACTTATAAATAGATTTTGCTGAAATTGGGCACAGGGGTAGGTATTCAACAGAAGGCCAATTCTCGTAATTTAAAACGTTCAAAATGTAGTCGCAGTCTCATCTCAGCGACAAAAAAATGTCAAAAACTTGTCAAAATGTAGGGAAATTAGAGGTATTTTTGACAGATTGAGACTGAGATCAGACTGTGAAAGTTCTTAAAATTACGAGAATTGCCCCTCTGATCTATCCATCCATACTATCCATACTAATATTATAAATTCTAAAGCTGTCTGTCTGTCTGTATGTTACCTTTTCACGCCTAAACCACTGAACGGATTTCGATAAAATTTGGCAGAGAGATAGATTGCATCCCGAGGCAGGACATAGGATGCTTTTTATCGACATACCTCGCGGGCGAAGCCGCGGGCGGAAGCTAGTACCGTATAAATCTCACCATGAAAACATAGGAGAAACGAGCTTGATGTTAGCTATCAATACCTACTGTTAAACCTCCGTCATTGGGGTAATTGCGTTACACAGCAACAGTAGCAATGGCTTTTTTTTTGAAAGTACAACGACATTAATTGTGTTATTTACGTTGTTGAGCAGACAAATTTTTCGAACATTGAAGCAAAAGCAATGAATTAGCAATATCCTTCAAAATGATTCAGATTTTGATTGAAAGTGTGACACTTAAAGCTCACTTCACTTATGTTGTAACGGTGAGATTTCTACAGAATAGACCGGCTGGACTACGACATTAAAGTAGTTGACATTTCAGAAATTATAATCTTTTTACGTGTGTGGTAGAGGCAAAGATAGTAACAGTTAGGTACAATGTAATTTTAATGTAACAGCATACGTCGCGTCGCCGTGTCGGTGCTGTAAAGTAACAGTTACGTGATAAAAATACATAATTGCAGGAATTTACAACATAAATAAAGTCATGTGAAATAAACCACTTAAACTAAGTGCTATAAGATAGAACTTGTTTTGTGCTCTCTGCCATCAAGATTGTATGCAAAATAAAGTTTTCTAAAGAGATCTTTTAGTGATGTTTTTGCAATCAAGATTAACAAGTTTGAAGCAACTTTGAACAAATCTATCTGTACTGGTAATAAAGTTGAAAGAGTTTGTTTGTTAAAACGAGCTATATCTCTGGAACTATCAGTTGGATTTGAAAAAATCTTTGTACATTCTATAGCCCAATTATTGAGGCAGGCTATAGGCTATTTAACATCACGCTAAGACCCTAAGGTGCCAAACAAATTGGAAAAAAAAACTCGACTGCTGTAGGCAATTTTATATGATGATGATTTATGGGACATCTTGGATTTACTATTATCTCAAACTCAAACTCAAAGCATTTATTTCAATTAAACCATTTACAGGCACTTTTGAATTGTCAAGAAGTCGGTCAGTCAGATAATATGAAGCTAGTTGCCCATTCCAAAGCGTAGGTACCTATGGAGAAGAACTCCAGATGAGTTCTTCACAAAATGATATTTAAATCTGTCATGGATTTCAATAACTAAAGACCTTTGAAGACATTGACATAACTCCCCTTCTTGGGCACACACAGGTGAATTTTGACTATTAACCCAGTTGACCTTCTCTTTTCTCTATTATCAACTAGACAGGGGTATTTCTATAGTACGGAAGCAGGTGGAATTTTATTATATTTGCCTTCGATATATATAGTAATAACTACATGTCACAGTTGTTATGAATTCAGTTCTATCTATGGGGCCCCTGACCGTACCTTACGTTCATTGTGGCTTTCGAGGGGTCATCTCTTACAAAGTTGGTTACCCTTTAATGTAGACCTGTTATTATTTGTAAGGGATTTAGAATAATTATATTTAGACAGCGTATACCGTGAGAATATTTTTAGACCGTCGTCGTAGGTAGGCGTGGGGTTAATAAAGAAATAAAGAAAGAAAATATGTTTATTTGCGGTGAACATGACGCAAAAAAGAACATAAACACAAAAAATAAAAAAGTATTGGGAAACATGCGTCACATCCACACAAAACGGCTATCGCTCAGCATTATGCTGCGACCCTATGCAGGACAGAGCCCCAGCGCTGGTTTTAAGCGACAGCCTCTGGATAAGATTTAATAAAAGTATGAGACGTGGCGTAAAAATAACATTTTACATCACGTCTGTATACCCCGATGGGTTAGGCAGAGTTGTAACTATATTACACCCACATTCCGAAAGTTTTGTTTAATTCCCATGTAATAGGGGGCGCACATTGCCATCAACCGGGCAGAAATCCAGTCCCCGGGCTGTTACTGAGAAATTCCATATGAAAAAAACCGGCCAAGTACGTGTCGGACCACGCACAATGAAGGGTTCCGTAGTTGGAATGAATTTATCCCAAGAACAAACTTAACATTGTAGTTGAAAAACATGTTCTCCCATACATTCCAACTGAAAATGTAAGTTTGTACGCACAATATTGAGAGATTTACCATGTTGTTTCAAGATCATAGACTTCTTATTAATTTTCCTGTAATCTATAGGTATAGAACTATTTTCTGTATTTTTTTTCAAAATTTTAGGCTTAGTAGTTTCGGAGATAAGGGGTGGGATTGGTAAATTTCCGTCTATTGTCTTAAATAACTTTAATACAATTTACTTTAAAATTATGAAAAAAAAAATTTGAGATCCTCACGGTAAGCTCTTTCATTTAATATGTCACACGGTACAGATTGCGAATCTTTTTTTTTTTAATTGTCTATTTACCCCTCAAAAATGACTCCCATTTTCAAAACGCATTTATTTACGTTACACGTCTGTGTTTGGGTCACAGAGATTCATATGTGTACCAAATTTCAACTTAATCGGTCCATAAGATTCGGAGCAAATTGGCTGTGACAGACGGACAGACAGACAGACACACGAGTGATCCTATAAGGGTTCCGTTTTTTCCTTTTGAGGTACGGAACCCTAAAAACCCAATAACACTGGCCAACCTGGGAATCGAATCTAGGACCTCGTGCTCAGCACTTGCGACCACGCGACCAACGAGCCGTTTCACCCTGCAACCAATCTTTGGACAAAACTCGAAGTAACTTTAAAAAAATTCTTTTCCATTTTTCCTTTAGCCACGAACGTTTTCTTTTACCAAGAACTGTAACAGAAAAAACAAACATAAAGGCAACCCGATGATTGTTGAACTTCTTAGGAAAGACATAAAATTATTCACAAGGTACGCTGTTATTATGAACACTTCCATTATTAAAGGCCTGTTTTACGGCTCTTGAAGAGCCATATTCATGAGGGGAATGATGATCACAATATAAAAACTTCATCATTTTAATATTTTAACACATACATAAAACAAATATACTTGTGTGTTTTAATACTTTATGGTGAACGACATCGTCTCCGCGGCACACTTCCACTAAACACCGCTTTGAGAACCCCTAGCCCTTAGGGATGGGCTTAACGATTTTGAAAATATATCGATAATTGTCAGGGCTGTAGTTAAAATATGATTGAAATTGTGTGAAAAAAAAATCGTAGTAATTATGATTGAAAACTTAGTTAAATATATGTTAATGACTAAACAAATTAAATATTTCCTGTCGTTTATAATTATTACTCTTACGTAAAAAACTTTTCTGTCATTATAGGTAGGTACTCATTATGCAGACAACCAGTGTTGTCACAACTAATAATCCTCCAAAGAGGCTGAAACATATTTTTTACTCGTTTATAATTATAACGTAAAAGCCAAGGAACTCATTAAGGCATCTTTTCGCTCGTATACCCGTACACATAGACATTTTACATAATTCATATCATTCATGAGATGTTTTCGAACGATAATCAAAGTTTCACGATAACATAATTATTTCGAGCGTCGTTTTTGCGTTTTAATTCATTATTCCAAGTAGGTTTGTGTACTAAAATATTATTTTATGTAATTGAGTTTCTTCCGGTTCATATTTTTGAATGAGATATCAAACTCGTGTATATTTTGGGTTCATGTTCCTTGTGGAGGCGATGTATTAGTGAAATGACATGTTATTGCAGGAAACATGGAAATAAAACGGCACGAAGGTTACTGATGCCCAACGAGACAGGTGCCTCTCGTGACGACTGCTCCATTACAATTTTGGTAATAAAAACTTGAAAGGTTTTCTTGGCGCAACCAAAGTAAATGGCGCAGGCACATCTTTTGATTGACTTCATTTTTGACCGCTTTGTTTCTGATAACTGTCACATGCATAGCATAAACATAGACAGTAATAATTATGATAGGTTTCCTTTTAGAGAATTTCTAATTAGAGAGTAGGTACCTACTAGGTATATGGGTTTATATGTAACATGTGCCAATTAAAAATATTATTCCTGTTTACCTTGAACATGAAGGACTTTACTGGTTTTAATTACTCAAATGTTTTTGGTTAAATTGCACATTTTTATCGTCTTGATTGAATAAAACAGCTCGGTTATCATTTCCTGTTATTATATTTAAAAGCTTAAGAATGGAAAAATATAAACATTAAGTGTTGTTTTTTAAATAATTTTAGTAGACAGGTTTTTAATTGTTGATACGGTTTATGAATGAAACGTCTGTAGAGAATGTTCCCATGCTCATTCATTCATTCAGTAACGAACCAACTATGATTTGATTATAAAGAACAATTGAATGGTACTCGTATTTTTTTTAACCACTGTTGTACATTACATGTAGGTATCATACATCGTATCGTATCTTAACATGATATAGCTGATGCTATCCCAAATGTTATTGCGTGGACCAGATCTTGGGATGACAATAAATATCAACCGTTTTTCCGATTTTAAACAAGTGTAATAAAATGTCGGCTAATAAAATCTTGATCACATCACCTGCATTTAAATTCACGTGATAATTTGTTATTGTGTTTTCTCTTGGCGTGTTATTATACATATACCTACAGTGATAATTATGTTCTTTCAAAATAAAATACTTATTTTTTATATTGTTGCATATTACGAGGCACTTTATAATATTGCCGTTGTGGAGTTATAGGTACTCGGATTTCCTCGACGATAAAATATTGAAATCATTGTTCTTGTAAGTCCAGAGCGTTTACGAGCTTCAAATCAAAACGCAATCAATAAAACTTAAGCTACTGTTACGAATATGATTATATAACTATAGGCTAAAACTGTTTTGAACTTCGGAATATTTTAGTCGATAAAATAGAAAAAATATCGATATATTTTTTTCGGATGTGCTAATCACTAAGTGGTAGACAGATGGACTGGTTTCGTCGAGTTTGGGGGGAAAATCGAGTTTGGCAAGTCTACGGCTTTGTCTTCCATTCACTTGTGGAAATGCTATTTTTTTATACACATAGGTACAACTTGTGAGAACTTGTTACTCGTTAGCGTAGTGACGCTAACGATATAGGCACTAATGTTATGCCAAAAATGTTTTTCTTTCTTTTAAGATCGTCTTTTAGTTTTTAAACAGATTATTTTTATACTGGTTTTGAAGAAAAACATGAAACGAGCTTCAACTTTTCGCTTTGCGTTTTTTCAGACTTTTTTTTTGCTGGGCTCGTAAGGGGTCTAGCGTGATATTAAATAGCCTAAAACCTTCCTCAAGAATTGGGCTTTCAAATGCAAAAATATTTATTTAAATCTGGTATTCGACTGGTAGTTCTAGAGATAGATAGATAGAATACTCTTTATTATGCACACCGTACAAATTAGACATAAATATAGAAACTGTACAAAGGGTAACACAATGGGCGGTCTTATCACTGAGAGAGATTAGCGCGTTTAAACAAACAAACTTTTCAGCTTTGTTATTTATTTATTTTTATTTAATACTTCAAGCACAAAAATGTACAGAGGTGGACTTAATGCCATAGGCATATTCTACCAGTCAATCTTTGGGTGATGCAGAGACAAACAATGGTAGGTGCAATCATGAAAATTGAGGAATAAATATTTTAATTATAAAGATACGCATAAACCTATAAAACCTATGAATACAATATATACCTAATTACATATAAATAATAAATATATATATGAATATACTTACTAAAAAGAAATAAGACAAACAATGAGAAAAATATTACCGTTTTGATGATACTGCCAGCTTCTTGCGAATGTGCTCGCGAACCTTAACTTTAAAAGATAATCGGTTGGTTGCCATCCTGATTTGATTGGGAGCGCATTCCATAGAGAAATAGACTGAACGAAGAAGGAAGAGTGAACGAAGTCTGTGCGGTGAGTGGGACATTGGAGAAGACGATTGTGTGATGAACGTAGATTTCTATTGTGGTTGGTGCAAATGTACTGAAAGTGGGGGGCTAAATAACCAGGGGAAGACGGAGAATCAAGAACAAGGTTTTCAGCGCCCTTAGCTCTCTACGCTGACGTATGGGCAACCACTTTAGAAGCGACCGATGCGCAGAGACATGATCATATTTACACAAATTGAAATCGAATCGAATGCAATTATCATCGATTATGGTGATGTGTGCTACTATGACCTGAATGCAGATCTCCTCAACAAACTTGACCGTCTTCTCAATAACTGCATTCGATTCGTTTTCAATTTTTAAATAAGGGACTGCACAAGCATTGTCTTCGTACTTGACGGTAATAAATTTTTCAAACGGTAGAGAGCCCGCAGCGTTCCAGTAAACTTTGGCAAACCCTAGCGACTTGAGTCCGTTAGTTCAGGGTACAATCAATGTGCAAGCCTAGGTCCTTCACGTCAGTACCAAAAGGAACGATCGTACCATTGAAGAGAACTGGCGGCAAAGTTGTACCATCTACTCGTACCTTCCTAATATTACGAGAACTGCCAATGATGATCGCCTGACACTTCGTAGGGTTTACAACTAAGCCAAATCTGTCAGACCAGGTTTTTATGGCTATCAAGTCCTTATTTAGTTTTTCAATAGCGTCAGGTAATTCATCAACTTTTATTAGGTATATAGAGAAGATATATTAATATAGATTGATTGCGAAAGCGAAAAATTATGGACATGTAGGTACAGGTCACGAGCATAAGTATGTATACGCTTGGCTTTATTCTAAAGCGATTTTCTCCTATATTTTTTTAATGGAATTTTATGTTATTACGAGCATAATATTGTCGAACCCTTAGGTTTATGAAAAGTGTCGTATTTTCAACATTGCATTCGTTATTTCATGAAAAAAAGCCAATTGAAACTTGCCAAGTATTGACATATTAGTGCTCGTGACTGTACATCCTTCCCATTCTGACCTATGGATCCCTGACTTAGTCTTTGACAAAAATTCAAAAGTCTAAACTCAAGGTTTGTCAACGTGCATTCTAGGCGTTAAATTTACAGACCATATTCGCAACACCACACTGCGCTCCCAAACACAGACTACTGACGTTGCTATTGCTACTTGCTCAAAAAGCCGCTAAGGTGAAGTAGGACTGGGTTGGCCACGTCTGCCGTATGCCCAATAAGCTCTGGACCAAAATAACCATCACGTGGAGCCCTGACACTGGTAGAAGGCGTCGCGGCAGACCCCGTAGAAGATGGCGGGACGAGCTGGACAAAACAAACGACCAGTGGTTCACTTTAGCCCTGGATCGAAAGAGCTGGAAGTCATGGGGAGAGGCCTTTGCCCAGCAGTGGGATAATGCAGGCTAACAGTATAGATAGATGTTGTTATAGGAAACAGGAATTTAAAAAAAAACATCCGGATTGAGAACCTCCTCCTTTTTTGAAATCGGTTAAAAAAAAGTTGGCAATTACGATTTTTGAGGCCATTTTTTTATCAACATTTTACCAGGTAACTATAATCAGTTAACCAAGTTTTTCTTCGTACGCATATTATTAATCAAAATCTATGATCTTTCATAAACGGAAATTGATTCGTAGACTATATACCTACTATTACCTACAACAACAAACAACGTCAGAATTGACGTCTACGTAAGAATTGTGACAACGTCAGAATTCAATTGACACAAAAACATTTGTGAGTGTGTTTGTATGTTTGTTACTTCTTCACGCACAAACGGCAATAAAAAACATTAATGAAAAGTAGGTAGGTATAAACATACCGCGAAATAAAGATGACTGTCGATTAAATTGAGACAGAGTTGATGTCCTCGAGGCGCGTGGGAACGGAGATATTTTGTTTTTTGTACCTCTTTTAATTATTAGTACCTACTTACATTTTTAGGGTTCAGTACCCAAAGGCTGCCAAATTGAACCTTTTAGTAAGCCTCCTGTCAGTCCATCCGTCTGTCCGTCTGTCTGTCCTCGGGCTGTATTATATCATGAACCCGGTTCATGAAATACAGCCCGCGGACAGACAGGACTAAACTAATAGCGCTGAATAATTTGACAGGTCTAAACTAAAATTTATCTTTTGTCCTTTTCTTAATGAAATAGGAGCGCGGTTTACGACGTACGGCATTTCATACAAACTTTCAAGCTTTTGTTTTTCGAAATGAATTAATAAATTTTAATGAAACTTCATACGCATGAGCAGGATACATAGGTCTAACAAGTTAGTAAAGAACATATTTAAAAAAGATAGGTAACTGGAAATTTGTTTCTATGGAAAATTTAAAATGGGTCTAATTTGGCTGTAACACAATTTTTCGAAAATATTCTTCACTAACTACATATATAGCTACATTCACTCCCATTAGTTCAAAAACCCAGTGACTTATTCAATAATACATACAAGTTTCACACAGTTACTTCTCTGTAGTTTCAATTCAAAACATATTAACAAACATGAAACGAATACTAAGAGAAAGGTCTTGGAAACATTCCTGAGATATCTAGGAACCAAAGAGAATCTCTAAGTGCCTCTCAATTGGATTAGTAATCGCCTTCTGCCTGCGGACTGTTTGAAGTCTCTCGTATAGAATACATATGGAATAGAATTTAGGTATTCTGGAACGTAAAATTAATTAATAAGCAATGTATCGTTTGACTAGGTTCTGCGGTTGTCAAATGGATTCTTGCTATAGAATCAGACGGTATTGAAAGTCGGAAGCCTGAAAGTGTTTGAAAGTGCCTGAAACAGTGTGGGGGGCCCGATTTATTTGATCTGGCTCGACTGTCAATGTACGCCGATTTTGACGCTGCCTTACTCTAACTTTACTTTGTAGCTCTATTCACTACTACGGTTCATTTTAGAAGAGCCTATGTTATAATTTTGGCCAGCGAGAATCGTTCGACTGCTCATAGTCAGGGACAAGTTCATTTGTCTTTGTGTGATTTGTAGTGATGGCTACTATCACCGCGTACCTACTGGAAGAAGTAGCGTTGGAACGCCTACCACAAGGTGGACCGAATCCGCAGGCGGCAGGAATCCGTAGGCGGCAGGAATCGGCTGGATGCGGGAAGCACAGAATTGGTCGAAGTAGCGATTCTTGGGAAAGCCTTTAACTGGTACTAACTTAATATGTGCTTAGATCACTAACTATCAACTGAAACAATTTTATAGTTTAACAAAATAATATTTTCACACAACATAATAAAAAACAAAGGATATTTAAAACATGAATCGACTGCCTATTACAAAGGTCTTCGCTACAGTCGTGCCCTATAAAGTTGTTCATAATGATGAGTACAATGACCCCTTTTAAGGATTAAAACGATAAAAATTTAACGGTGTATATGTATTTAATGCATAAGTACACAACCAAAGTTACACGCTAGGCTTAAACTAGTGAGTACATGGCCATGTTAGGGCGCAGCAAGATAACTTAAAACTAATGATATTGTAATGAGTATCTATTATCTAATAACACGTACATTAGGTACAATGGAATGGACGCAACGCTACTCTTGTTTAGGTTCCCATGCTGAATTTTGACCCTAATCTTATCGATGTTTACATCCGGCGGCTCAGCAGCACACATGTCGCTCCGGTGAGGTCACTCTTAATTTTGTAAAGAGAGCGCGGCGATCGCCAACACTAGCAGTGGACGGCGTTTCGGCTGATGATGGCTACTATCAAAAGAGATGATTGAGAGAAATTAAAAAGCTGACTGTAAGCACACGTATTGATATTTGATGTAACCTTTTATAAAAAATACTTTAGTATTCATCTTACATGCAAGCAATAAATAATCCAAGCAATATAATTAAGTAAATCTATTCGACGAGTACCTACACCATCGCGTTCTAACACATCCTGCTACATGCTTCGACATCCGCGTTCCTGCCTCATGTAATCCCTTATTGCCTTTTCGTGACACCTACGCAAAGGCTCGGTGTATACAGGATGAAATTGAATACATGCGACAAATCGAAATGGGAGATTGTACTCATCATTATATGAACAACTTTTACTATGGGACCAAACCTGAAATCGCGAAAAAAAAAACAGCTGTTCCCTACATTTTGACGAGTTATGCGAACATAAATGTAGGAAACAGCTGATTTTTTTTTCGCGATTTCAGGTTTGGTCCCATAGTAAAAGTTGTTCATAATGATGAGTAGAATCACCCATTTCGATTTGTCGCATGTTTTCAATTTCATCCTGTATTGTTACCTGCTACCAAACGCTATTTTATTAATAAAAACAAAATGAACATAATATGACGCGTCCTTTCATTCAGATTCCTTGAAGTTGTGGCTGATATTTGTAACATCCTTTACTCATTCTTTGTTATTTACCGCGTTTTATTATTTAATGATGTAATAACCTACTTCCTTACTACATATTATTATTAAATGTAGTGACATCTGCCTATGCATTTGTATAAGCCGTTTATATAAAAATCTCGCTTATTTTTGGTACAGTAAAAAAGTAATATATAACTATACCTACTAGAATGCTTCTTTAGTGTTGTGGCCGCTGAGCATGAGGTCCTGGAGTCCTGGGTTCGATTCCCAGGTTGGGCAACGTGTTATTGGGCTTTTTTATTAGGATTTTCTCTTAGGAATCTGGATAAGTGTCCGATTGATATAATAGTCTCGCCCTCTATTACATGGGACTTCAAATTAACTGAAGTAATGTGGGTGTGGTGTGTAGGTACCTACACCTCTGCCTTACCCTTCCACGGTTACAGGTGTGATGTTATGAGCTATAGACTCACGGTTTTATACCTAAGGTCTATTCAAATTTATGTTTCTAATTGATGTTATTTCAAGTTAAACAAATATGATCTTTATTCTAGCGAAAATTAAGTTCATTTCAGTGACTAGCACTATTGTTTTTTTTTTTAATATATTGTAGCGTAAACTGAACTTTATTGTGTAGTAATTAAAGTTATTTTTCCATAAGCTCATATTTGTTAACATGTTTGGCAAATGTCGAACGCAGATTGGGTACATCGTGCGTATGATGGATGGTAGGTATTCAGTTATGTAGAAAAAAATTTTTTTTTACGTATTGTCCACTGTAACTTAACAGCATGAATAAGATAAATATTTATCTGAAACAAAAAAAAAACTACATTAAGAGCCGAAACTGGAAAACTACAAGTTTAGATACATTTTTAACGCATAGATAAACAAGATTTTACAAACAAGTTTGATTTAAAATCCAAGAGTCCCCTATATTATAGCTATGTTTGTGGGTTCTAGGACGAAGTGACAGTTCACAGTGGGTACTGGGTAGGTCGCAGGTTCAAATACCTTTGAACTATAGATTATTTTGAACTCATGGGCGCAAGGGCGTTTACTTTGACAACTTAATAAGAAAATGTTGGCTTGCTTTAGTTGCTTTAGGAAAACTGCTTTTCGTTCTGAAATTATCGAACCTTTTTTTGGGAAGAATGGAGGAACATTCAAGTGTTATTTAAGTTCAAAAAGAAAAAGTTACTTAAGTTAATTAAGATTTTTTTTTGGTAATATCCAAATCTATTTTATAATCTCTTCAAAGGGTAACCGGTGAAAAAACTTTTCTTAAATGTCCACGGCAGGAAAACCTTTGTTTCAAATAAAAATAGAGAAAAGAGCTTTTTTGACTTCATTCTGTTATTTTAAAAACAAAACAATTTTAGAAATAACTTGTGTTGTTTTTGAACACGTCCCCTCTTTCATAACGTACACCTGACCTCATAATAGCTTTATCACACTTTGTCTTCGTGTCGCTGGCACGACTTTTTTGCATCTTTCTGTCCCAAAACTTCGCCACTTCCACGGCGTCGTCAGTGGCAGCGCAGAGGTCACTTTATCACATTAAGAGCGTTTACGCCGTACGGCATTTCATACAAACTTTCAAGCCCTTGTTCTTCGAAATGAATGAACCGATTTTAATGAAACTTCATACGCATAAGCAGGATACAAAGGTCTAAAAAGTTAGCAGAGAACATTTTCGAAAAATTGTGTTACAGCCAAATTAGACAGATTTTAAAGTTTCCGTAGAAACAGAGATTTCCAGTTATCTTTTTTTAAATAAGACATTTCGAAAATGTTCTCTGCTAACTTTTTAGACCTTTGTATCCTGCTTATGCGTATGAAGTTTCATTAAAATCGGTTCATTCATTTCGAAAAACAACGGCTTGAAAGTTTGTATGAAATGCCGTACGGCGTAAACGCTCTTAAGGTTGAATGTCACTTACACGTCATAAAACGACAAGGTCTATTTGTCTGTGTATCAGTTACATAGTTTCCTATACACCTAAAAGCACTCCCTAACCCGGGAGCATTCGCCTGTAATTTAACATTCCAAGATTAAATTTTGAGCATTGCTATGGTAATATTACCTCGGTTCTCCTCACTCACTGATGCATGACGTAATGCATAATCAGCCTTATGCTTCGGCCTTATGTTAATAATGTTCCCACTGCTGGGACAAAGGCCTCCTCTTTTCGAGAGGGCTGTAATTTACCACGGGCCCTTTGCGGGTCGGCAGATGTCACATGTCTTCGAATTTTTGGTTCTAGGACATGTCGGTTTCCTCGCGATATTTTCCTTCACCATTTTGAGTTTTACTGGTGTAATGCTCAAGTCGGAACTGTTACATTACAGGCGAATGCTCCCGGTGAGGGAGTGCCTTTAGGGAAGATTTAATTTCATGGGAAATGTTGTCAAAAGTGATAGACCAATTACGAGGTCGACTAGACCTTCTATGATTCCAAATCCTTTTAGGTCAACTTAGGCTTATTTTCATATCACCTGTCCTTATTTAGCCATAAAATGAAATAGTTCTATAATTTAGGCTACCTATATCACCATATCGCTAGTTCGGCCATCTGGGTTAACCCTAACTTTATAACCTTCATTCGGTGCAGGATTAACCCTCTATCTGTTTTGGACCTATTTGCGCGTTAGTTGGCTCTTATTTCGTTTTAATACTCTTTTCTTTATGGCAGATATCTTTATTCACCTGAAAAAGTTATTTCGAAGGATAAAATATGTGTTTTGAGCGCCCCAAGTTACGTTCACAAAGGACATTAAACATAATACACGATGCCATGATAATGCCATAGAGTCCAATATTTTAGACTACTGCTACTAAAAGAAATGTCAAAAGTCCCCATCGATCCCGCATGTGCAAATAAAGTTATTCGTGGTCAAAGTTCGCAAAAATGGGTCTTTTGCATTTTTCAGCTAAACGGTACCTAAGTTTTATCCTATAAATATATCAGACAAAAATTGTAGAATATGCAATTATCTACAAATTTGTTCTTACACTTCTTTTTCCTAAGAAAGAAACCGTTTTTGAGATATACTGTTTCTAGCTATTTTGAATCGAATTATCTCAAAAACCGTGATTCTAGGAAAAAATGTAAATACAAATTTGTAGATAATTGCATGCTCTACAATTTTTGTGATTTATTTTTATGATAAAACTTACCATTTAGCTGAAAAATGCACAAACCCTATTTTTGCTAACTTTGACCTTTTTTTTTTTTAGGATGGGAAATCATCAAATGACCCCTCCCGCTCTGGGTGGAGCGGAAGGGAGTGTCAGACTCTTACTGACTAAAACCCATCCGTGTTCCTTCCTTAGCCCTTTATGTTCCGGGGCAGCGGTAACCCTTTCGGACAATCCCGCTGCCCCGGCAGGCTTCGGCCCTGACGGGCCCCTCCTTGTCTGCTGACATCTCTTTGAGGCGCGCGTGGAACTCATACGCGCCGTCCGGCACGGGCCTGGTCCTGATCGGACGGCGAGCTACCCATTACTCGCCGTCCGCAGGCCCGCGCCTACGGTGGCCGGGAGTCGTCACGCGGCTCCCGACGCCCGGAGCGTCTACCGCGGCGGCTGGGACGAGCGGCTCTCTCCGCTCTCTCCCTCGCCCATCCCGCCACCTCCTTCGCTAGCATGACTGCTTCGCAGAAGGAGGTGACTGCCTCCCACTCCCTCTCGCCTCGGACCATGGCTTGGACCAGGGCCGGGCGCGAGAGGTCGCCGCCGCTGCCGATCGCCTCTACGAGGACACGGCGGTGCTCTGCCCAAGCGGGACAGACCTCCACCGTGTGCTCCACCGTGTCCTCTGGGCGATCCTCGCAGTGGTGACACCCGGGCGTTTCCTCCCGCCTGATTATGTGCAGGAACCTCCCGAAACATCCGTGTCCGGTGAGGACCTGCGTCAGGCGGTAGGTGAGGGCGCCGTGACGCCTCTCTAGCCACTCCTCAAAGAGGGGCCTTACCGCCGCTATCGCGGCGTGCCCTGCTAACTTTGACCTTGAATAACTTTTTTGCACATGCGGGATCGATGGGGACTTTTTGACATTTCTTTTATCAAAGTCAAAGCATTTAAATATGCACTTTTTAACGTCAAAAATAACAATGAAACAGAATTGATTCTAGTTGCCCCTTCCAAAAGGTATTTTCGTATGGAGAAGAATGGGCAAGGCACTCCACCGTTATTCTTTTAAAATGTTTTACAATATTATATTGATGACTAGCACTTTGCCCGCGACTTCGTCCGCGTGGGTTTCGTACTTTCCTCTAAAAAATTCGAAGGCTGATTTTTCAATCGATAGATAATTTTTATTGACATCTGACAGTTTTTGTATGGAAGAATTGGCTACGTGAACATCTAAAAATAGGAAACAGTATGTATCCAGAAATATGCGGGTTAATGGCTATAACAAAACAATTAAGTTTTTATAATATTTCTTTATAGACTACATTCTTGGTCGTTCTGGAGGGTGTTACCAATATTACCAGGTTGCAAGATGAGCTCACACGAGAGCATGCTACGTAGAACTGACCATGGGAGAAACAGGGCAGTCGCAAGTCAACTCCTGCAAATTTAAGGGTTTGACCCTGTGATTTATTTATAGTCATCGCAAAGCAAACTTTTAAAGGGAACTGAAGTCTTTTGAATTCGAAAGGGAGATCGTTCGGGATTAATGGAATACGTGGAATGAAGACTGTTTCTCCCTGGGAAGACCCAGTTAAAATGGTAGCTTCAACAATATTACGATGCAAAGCTTTTACTTGTAGCCTAGTACCGTTGCATAGTTTTGGGGGTTTCAAATTTCTAAGTAACATCACAGGTGTGCCCACGCGCATTGTTAGTTTATGATATGGAAGTCCGGCTGGATTAATAGTGTTCAGAAACTGAACCGGATAATGGACTGCTTCGTCTGTATTTACCACCGTGTCTATTGAATTATATACCATTTCTGTGCTGTCAAATGATTTCAGCAAAATATCATTAATTACTGCTGCTTGGTCATTTTTAGGTGTCATTATAGCTCTTTCACGTAGCCATTCTAAAGGCTTGTCCTTTATTTGAGATACATCTGGATAATTTTTTTCTATAAGGTCTTCGACTGTAGTTACTACACTACATAATTCATCTGTTATAGCTATCAACCCGTCTGTTTCTGTACAAAGTAAACACTTTTATGCTACGTAGACTTCCGAAAAGTACCTACTGAAAATTTATTCCTATAAATATATTTTTACATTGAATAAAATTGATTAGGATCGTGATGGCAGGTAGCGCCATCAAAATCACCACTCCTCAACTTATAATCGATGCACTTTGAAAACTTTAAATTCGCATATCTTTTGATTGGAAAATCAAATGTTACATTGTGTTTTATTATGACTGTAATTTTATGTAGATATGTATTCATTAGTACCATTCTGGCCCAATAGATGTCGTTGCATGTATCTAAATTCTTCCATACAAATTTTCACACCCCCTCAACCCCTCTCAGGAGGTAATTTGGAAAAACAAAAAATGCCAAACTTCATAATTTACTTAGATAGATGTTCGTGCCAAGTTTCATGTTTATTAACACAAGTAATAAGATTTTCCATACAAACAAAATTCCCCCTTTTCACCCCCTTAAAGGTTAAATTTCCAAAAACCCCTTCTTAGTGCTCCCCTACGCTATAATAGCAAGCCGTGTGCAAAATTTCACATTCCTAGCCCCAGTAGTTTCGGCTGTACGTTGATATGTCAGTCAGTCAGTTCTCCTTTTATATATATATAGAAATATATAGAATAGAATATAAGCAATCAAACCGAGATTCAGCTTAATGCGGGTTAATGTAACCTTGAATGTCTATTTTGACCGGACTACTAGTTAAGTATGAAATCCTACGCAATCCTCAAAGAAAAGATACACCTAACTCAAGAAAAATTCTGTTTATTTGACGTTTACAAGAGTAATAAAAAGTGAAGAGCAAAAGTTAGTGAGCAAAGTCGTTAAGGTGCGATCTCTCAGAGATAGTCTCTCCGTTATCTCTAGGGAGAGTTAGAGTACTAATGTTCTTCTTGCGTTTGTAGAGTTAGCTTGTAGCTCTGATAATAAGTAACTAACTTTGAAAAAGGAATCTTTTACTAAAATCAACTTGTGGAAAAGTCGGGGAGGAAAACAAGAATATTTAATGGAATAATAACAAAAAGCTTCCGATAGTTTGGTTGGTCGGAGTCACTCGAGAAATAATAATATTGAGTAGGTACCTACTGGTCCTTATATCCGGCGGGAAAAATCGACGGCAAAAAAAAAACAATGTTTTTAAATCACGATAGTCAGAAAAAGTCTAGGATATTCATAAAGTCTAAATTATTATTAAAATAATAAAAATAAAAATTATATCATCATCATCATCATTTCAGCCAGGAGTCACCCACTGCTGGGTATAGGCCTCCCCCTTCCTCTGCCACACCTCCCTGTTCTATTATTATATGTTATTAATTATTATTATTAGTCTAGTTTTAATTTTGTATGAATAACACTCATAAACATTTTCATTTCACATTGCATCTTTTGCTTTTCGTTATTTTCTCGTCCCTTCACCAAGTTTTATGACGAACAAAAATATGCAGGGCTTTGAAACACTGTTGCTGCTTCATAATACATTTTGTTTTATCTGTGTTCATGCTAAGCCAAGCTTGTATGGGACTGGAATCCATCTCCTTTGACGTTCAAAGGTGCTTTTTAAAGGGCTACTTAAAATAAATGATTTGACTTTGACTCTATATAGGCATTAACGGGAACGGTAACTCAAGTGATGGTCAAATTGTCACTCAACAAGACGTTAGGGCAGCGGGTCCATCTACCCAGGGTGCTACTTTAATGCACCACAAAATAATTTATTTTTCATCTCGAGCAAAATGTATGTAAGTACAGTCTTCTGCGTATCATCATCATCATTTGCCTAGCTTTTTCCCAACTGTATTGGGATCGGCTTCCAGTCTAACCGGATGCAGCTGAGTACCTACCAGTATTTTACATGGAGCGACTGCCTATCTGACCTCCACAACCCAGTTAGTGGAGGTCAAAGTCTTCTGCATTAACGAAGCAAAATGAGTATGTAGGTATCGTACCAGGTGGCGCTAAGTAGTTTCTGTCTTCCCTCACGGGAAGAAGGCAAGATTTTATGTATTCATTGTACACAGTCTTCACGATTCCTGCTATCGAAATTAGCACCGAATTACTTAAACATAAAGAATGTTTTGTTTACCGTTGCAATTGCGTCAGTCACCGTGCACGCTCTCAAAGTATTAGTTGTGGTAGATCAAGCCCGAACACCTAGCTATCTATTTAGATTGTGTTAGCGTTCTAACCACTCCACGTCAAGTCATAGTACAGAGGCCAGCACATCAACCTACCCCATTCTGTAAAATTTTCCCAATTGAATATGAACCTTATACCTTTGTAGTAAAGTTGAAAATCTATCAAAGAAATTTGACAGATTGGGGTAGCGTGATGTGCTGGCCTCTGTACAATCATTATCAACTTAAAAAAAAACATTGAATCTGTTTATTAGCCTGAAGACCTATAGTGTTTCGAATAAAGTTACGTTACCTTTTCTGTACTCAAACTTAAATTGATTGTCCCGGTAACTACATACAATAAACTAAAGTCCCCCAAAACCCATCACCCAAGTTCAAATTTAGACCTGAGTAACTGACAGTAATGGGGATTGTCGAAAATTTCTAAAAATTATATTTTATTTTATTTTTTGAAAATTTAGAGCAATTTGAGAAACTAATTTGAATATTTTGATGGTTGGCTCAATAGTTATTTTTTTATAAATATTTAAAAAATTTAACGTAGGTTACGTCATCAGTTTCACTAAAGATTAAGTGCTGTTGCCTCACTAAAACAGAAATAAAAAATTTCAATCTGTCAACACAACGTCATCCACACCTGTCAAAGTGTCAAAGTATCAATCTATTAAAATTTTGCATTCCATAGCATTTCATTCCATTTTTTTTGTATTCCATAGCTCTTCCGATATATTAAATATTGTCGATTGTTGAAACAATGTAATCAGATTTATAAACTAGATGAATAAGAGGCAAGTCGGAATGTTTAAATTTAATATATTTTTGACATATTATAATTTTACACTTGACACTGACGGATTGTAGACAATACTTGCCACTTACTTTTAATTTTATTTTTGAGGTAACGGTATACTAAACTGTACGGTCGCAGGTGACGTAATTTGAAGGGCACAGAAGGTCAAAATATCAATAAATATTAATATTTTTCGTAAATTAATTAGTCCATGATTAGTAACGCTATCCCTCGAAATGGTTTTTCAATTACAACAGTTAAAAAAATATGAACAATGCCCATTGCGCAAACAGGCGTACAACAGAACCTTACAGTTTTATTCTCCTGGAGGACCTGGACCACCCGTGATCAGTTTATCCAACATCAATTTATTACTTCCTGAAACTTGATACTCTAATTATACCGCAACGTATTGTGTCCAGGAAAACTAAGGCGAACGGCCGTTACGTTAAAAGTTCAAATAAAGAACAATACAAAAACAAAGATGGCGTCGCGAACTTGTCTAATAACGCGTGAATTCGGAAGGATTGCTATTGTCGAAGTTCGCGTTATATTACACACTAGCTTCTGCCCGCGGCTTCGCCCGCGATGTCGGATATTCATGGGTTATAATTTTTTTACGCGGTAATAAATTAACCTACGGTCATTACGTCCACTATCAAATCGACAAACTTATTATTTGCGGTTGGTACAGTAATCGGGTCTAGGGATCGAACCGCAAAATTAAGTTTGTTTTTTATTGTATGCCCCCCGGCTCCCCGGCCGTACCACCGCCGCCGATGCAACAGCTATGTCCCTGCTTTTTAAATCTGTAATATCTTCGAAAATATTCATTTAAATTACATGCTGTAAGGGCCATACTAATCTATATTACATGCACAATTTATTTAAGGTACTTAATTGTATAAGGATTAATGCTGTATTGCTTAAAATCGCTTTTTCGTAAATAAGTAATAAGTAAAGGATAAAAAATGGTTATTGTGGGTTATCCATAAGAGATAGACATATACCATCGCGGACTCTTTTGTAGACCTTTTAAGGTGTACAATACTGTAGTACATTATTTTGATCTATCTCGTAGGGTTCAGCCAGCGTTTGCAATGTAAGCGCAAAAAATGTGTTTATTGATGACCTTACATTAAAAACCTCTAAAATTATCAGTGTTTCTCTCCTTAAAAATGTCTCCTTAAAATTTGTAAAATCCGTTCTGTAGTTTTAAAGATTTAAGCATACATAGGGACAGACAGACGCGGGAAGCGACTTTGCTTTATACTATGTAGTGATTACAATATAATGTTATTATATAACCATCTATGTGTTTCTGAAGTTTCAATGTATAATTTTTGTTAATTACGTATGGTTATTTTATTTTTCAAAGTTGGAGTGTGTTTTTTTTTTCATTCAAGATTACTGGCGAATCTATACTTATTTGGTGAATTTATCGGCCAAGATTGGAATACTAACGCCTTACCGTTTATAGTCTGCTTATGTTATATTATGCTATTTTATATCTGAAGTTAATGTTTTCTATGAAGCGGTAGCCCACGGCTTTCATACCAACAGTCTATAGACATAAAACTTACTGATGAGCTGTTGCTTGATAGCTGAAACATGCTGTTAGCACTTAATCTTTAGCCTAGCCTTTTCCAAACTGATTTTGGTTCATAGCATCATTATTTACCTACTCATATCAAAGGTCTATCACAAAAAAATATGTTTTCCACCTTGTTACGCAAGAACAACATTCCTAAAAATAAGTGTACACATAATTAGTATTGCAGCAAAAAACCTCAACATTGAGCTAACAGGGAAGGTTTGCATCCATCCGCGCCGCTGTTCATTACATTGTATAAACTCCGTTCTAGATTAAAATTCAGACTTCAGTTTAGCTTATTTTAGCACTAGGCATTTTCGCTAAACACTGGATAACTCAGCCATCATCTGAACTGTGCGTATCAACACTCAGCTTTTGAAGAACATTAGGAAACCAGAATGTTTTGCGAAGAGTTTTGAGAAGAGATGCTTAGAGATTTTGTGTGCTGATGCAATATTTTGTAATAATTCATCTTGCATTTAGCTACGTTTTCTCAAAAATAATAGTCTCTAATATCTTGGCAAACGTGTACCGTGAAACATGCCAACTTTGCCCAGATTTTTCGAATAATTTCAATTTTAATACGATTTTTCTATGGAGACGTAAGTATTTTTCTTTATCAGCTACAACTGTAAGATCATGTGGATGTGTTAGTATATCTAAATTTTGTATTATTCAACATTTAATTCAATATTTGTCCAATTTTGTTGGCGGGCAAAGATAGCTGGACTTTTAGCCAACTTTGCCCACATTGATTTCTGACGCAAATATGGTCTTTACACAGATGACATAAAAACCAGTAAAAGAATTTTGGTAAAGTTGGCGTTTACTTTAGGAATGTAAACGACACTATGAAACGTTTCTTATTAAAATGACTGGGCAATGTTACTCTGACATTTTTTCTCTTTTTCATACAATCTACATTTCGCCTTTTAAAAGTGCTAGGGTTGGTACATTGTAAAAATTTTACTCTGATTTTTTTTCTTTCTACAAAGAATATGTGTTAATCGCTTGAGGCCCGGGCGTGGCCAAACTGCCCAACAACAATAAAAGACCAATTGTGTCTCATTAGCGGGATTCAAAGAGTTAAGGTAAATATAAAAGAAAAATGTTTTACGCTTATTAGTATTTAATCAAATTTGAAATTACAAATAATACTTTTTTAAGAACTTATCTCACATATTTATATCATAATTGTTCATTAATATTATAACGTCTCACTGATTCACAAATTAAAGTCTGAACTTAAATAACTGGAGAAGACACGAAATAAAAAATGGTAGTAATCGTCTATATTTCAGTTATGTCACGTCTATTCTTTTTTTTTTCTTCAGTGTAGTTATTATAAACCCTGGATCCAATTATTCGTCTTGACTTCTTCTGTCGAATTCGAGATTTATGTTTATTTTTCTGAAACAAACCATGCAACTCAACAAAAAATATTAGAAATAATAATACAATAAAATAAATACTTAAATATGTGAGAACATCTCACACACGGCCATCTGACCCCAAACTAAGCAGAGCCTGTACTATGAGTACTAGACAGCTGATATGCATACATATATAGATTAAATAGATATTTATATAGGGAGACTGGTATTTAGTTACCGATACATAAACACATAATTGTAGGTACTCATGATAACAAACAACTTTTATTATGGGCCCAAACCTGAAATCGCGAAAAAAAAACAACTGCTCCCTACATTTTGATGAGTTGTTATGCGAACATGAATGTATGTAACTGATTTTTTTCGCGTTTTCTGGTTTGGTCCCATAGCAAAAGTGGTTTGTTATCATGAGTACAATCATGTGTTTAAGTATCGGTCACTAATTACCAGTCACACCATGTAGATAAATAACATCCAGACACAAGACACAAGACAAACACAAATGCTCATCACACGAATGTTTGCGCTGGGCGGGAATTGAACCCGCGATCCTGTATTTCGGAGGCAGTCATACTAACAACAAGGCTACGGGGCCGACCAGTAAAATGATAGTAAAAAAGTTTTAATTAAAGGTAGTGTGGAGCAGGTACTCACTCAGTACCCAATAACTAATGTCATCTTTGAATTTTGTTACTTAAATACCTATTATGTTTAAAATTAAATAAGCTCAGCAGTAGCCATAAAGTAAAAAATCGAAATAGAAGTTTTCGGAAAGTGCCAACCCTAAGCCTTTTTTGATGGCGGGCAATGTTGTCAATCGTAGGTCGGAACATTAATAGATAACTTTGCCCATCATCATAACTTTAGTTTTAAAAGAACCTGAACAACGACACTAACAGTAATAAACTCCACAAATGATTTTCTATAATATGTCATAAAGTAAACTAACCTGTGTTTTCACCATCTCGCAGAATGCACTTTGAAATTTGCACTAAAATTTGCCCGCAAAAACACGCACCTCACTCAACGAGTTCCAATAACTTACTAAGCGACGCACAGTGGAACGAATGTATGGGAGCGGTTGGACGTAGACATGTCCGAAAAAAAAGAGTAAAATTATGCCAAACTAATGATGCCATCTTATTCGATTACTTAATGCCTTCATAACTTGTGGTGATGAATTTCTTCATAACTCCCATATTTCGGGAGTAATTTGAGAAAATGTGAAATTTTACTATGAAAATGAGTGTATCGAGCTCTCTCCCTCCTGATTCCGGGCTTGTTTCAAGTAGCGGTCTCTAATATCATAATGCTAATACTAAGAGCTATATTTAATACTAAGACACATAGTGCGCCAAATGTGCACTTTCTGGGATAAAGAGTGATGTTTATTTTATAACACAATTTTTTTATTTTTTGTTTATTTTGTTGATTAAAACCGTTTTTCTAAAGGTTTACCTTATTACAATAACATTTCTGAGCAGCCAATTAGAGAAGATATAAGCTAATTAGGATATATAATTAGGGACTTAAGGTTTACATATAAAACTGATGCACTAATGATTACTGATAAGAACATAGCTATTATTTAATTACTAAATGGCTCTTAATACACTAATTTATTATGCATCATTTACTAATTATCACAATAACTAATTACCTTGCAATATTTAACAAAGGATACCTGGGATACCTGGATTTTATATAAATAGGTCACTATTAGTAACTTTAAAATCAGTGTTGATTTACACCTCGTTGTATCCAAGCTAATCTCGCAATGTATTTTCCAAATTTTAATACAAATCTTGATATTCACTTTGCTTTATGCGCACGCGCACATAAAGATTTACGCGACTTTAACTATTTGTTCAGTGTTTTAAAAGATAACAGTTGTGTTCAGTTATGTGAAAGTGCTGAAACAAGTTTAAAAGACTGGTGTCGTCGATTTTGCTACCGCATTTATGCAAAATGGACACAGTCTGGAAGAAGCACAGATAAGTTTCGGAAGAAACATGAGATTTGGCTACAGGCTGCAATTCAATGGCCGGAATTACAGAATGAAAATATGGAACCTTCTACAGAAAATATAAGTGACGTCATCGAGCCCATAATTTCTCCTGCTAAATCTGATGCTTCAACTTGTACACATCCTAGTCCTCGTAAATCTTTTGAGGACCTTAGTAACCGGCAAAAAAGAAGACGCACTGAAGATAGTCTTTCATGCAGCAGTAGCAGCGCTGAAATTATGTTTTCGGCCGAAAGGGCGCTTCAAAAGGCAGGACAAAGCGATACAGCTTATGTTATGAAATACTTGACGGAGAATCCAGAAGAGGCCTCAAAAATCAAAGCCTTCATTGAAGGTAAATCAATTCAGGTACGGGAAATATCCCCTTTGAAGGCATTGGCTCTTTATGTATCGATGAACTTATCGAAATGGCGCTATAACACTCTTCGGGATTTCAACACTCAAGAAGGAGCTCTTCAATACCCGAGTTACTACATGTTGGTTAAAGAAAAAATTAAGTGCTATCCGGCCAAAGAAGATCTCACAGTTACAGAGAGCTCTGCAAAAATCAAATTACAAGCCTTGATGGATTTAACCTCAAGAAGACTTATTAGGTCGTTAGAAACCCCTGTTGATCCCAATCAACAGCTCGTATTGACCAGCAAATGGGGTTTTGACGGATCATCTAGCCAAAGCATTTATCATCAAAGGACGAGTGAAGATGAGCAAATCGATCTTGCTAGTAATTTTATGATTAGTCTTGTACCACTGCGGCTCGTCTCAAAAGGTGTAACAATTTGGGAAAACGAGCGACCATCTTCCACTTCATTTTGCCGGCCAATATTGTTTAAGTTTATAAAGGAAACCAAAGAAAATGTGCAGAGAGAGATGGCTGAAATCGAAGCAGAGATTGAAGCCTTAACTCCATCCACCATCACTGATGGAATTAGTGTCAAACACCAACTGCTGTTGACAATGATTGATGGTAAAATTCATTCCATTATATCCAATACAGCAGCTTCAGTGTGTGACATATGCAAGGCTTGTCCTAAAGAAATGAATAATTTAGAGTTAATCAAAGATAAACACGCAAACGAGGACATGTATAAATATAGCTTAAGCACCCTTCACGCTTGGATTCGCTCAATGGAATGCTTATTACACATTTCCTACAAATTAGACATAAAATCATGGCAAGTAAGGGGTGATATAGCAAAAAGGCAAGTTGATGACAGGAAGAAAAGAGTTCAAGAGGCTGTAAGAAGAGAAACGGGCTTACTTCTCGATGTTGTGAAACAAGGCAGTGGATCCACCAACAATGGCAACTCGGCAAGGAGATTTTTTGAAAACTACACTAAATCTGCTGAACTGACCGGAATAGATGCTATGCTTTTAAGAAAAATCTGTGTGATCTTGCAGTGTATTTCATCAGGAGAGAAGATCAACGTAACTAAATTCCGAGAGTTCTGCTTTGATACTGCTAAGCTTTACGTGGAGTTATACCCATGGTATTATATGCCTTCTTCACTTCATAAAATTTTAATGCATGGGCCAGACATAGTTCAGAACATGTCAATTGTGCCCATTGGTTTTCTATCCGAAGAGGCATCTGAGGCTAGAAATAAAGATTTTAGAAAATATAGAGAGGGGCATTCTCGAAAGCATAGCAGTATCTCATGCAATGAAGATATTATGCACAATCTTTTACTGTCTTCTGATCCACTTGTTACAAGTATCCGTCCAAAAGGAAATAAGTTTGTAAAAAAATCTTCTTTTAAGGAATTTTATGAGCTTACGGATTCTGAGAAAAGTGATATCGAATTTGTTAACATAAATGATTTAGCGGACATCGATTCTGAATTTGAATTAATTGATGATGATGATGATGACGAAGATAATTAAATGATGGTATTGTTTTAAAATGTGTAACTTAGTAAATTAGAGCTTACATCTTAATTATTTATTGTACTTTTAATGAAACTAGGTAATTTATTATCAACTTACTTAAAAGTCATACTCTCATCAGTTCTTGTGAATATTTTTGTTAATATATATTTCTGTATATATATAATATATTTATAGACCTCTTAATAAGTCTGTCTGCGGTTTAAAGTAAATACAAATGGGGAAAAAACGTTTTTTTTTTTAAATTTTCATTTCCTTTTATCCCAGAAAGTGCACATTTGGCGCACTATGTGTCTTAGTATTAAATATAGCTCTTAGTAATAGCATTACGATATTAGAGACCGCTACTTGAAACAAGCCCGGAATCAGGAGGGAGAGAGCTCGATACACTCATTTTCATAGTAAAATTTCACATTTTCTCAAATTACTCCCGAAATATGGGAGTTATGAAGAAATTCATCACCACAATTTATGAAGGCATTAAGTAATCGAATAAGATGGCATCATTAGTTTGTCATAATTTTACTCTTATTTTTCGGACATGTCTACGTCCAACCGCTCCCATACATTCGTTCCACTGTGCGACGTTAGCAACAAACACGATAGTCAGTATTGCCATACATATAACCTATTTTCCACGAAAGTCAATCAATGTTGTCATAGTATTAAGATATTTTTGCACATCAAAGATATGCTTAAACATTGTTCTTCGGGCAAAGTTTCCCTTAGGGGCAATGTTGGCATATTTCACGGTATTACAAAAAGGTTCCCCCCCCCCCCGCTACTACTACGTTAGTATATTAAGTCCATGACTACAGCAGACTTTTCTATAATTTTGACAAATATGTCGCATTGTCAGTTAAATTAAATAGGGTCGGGGAGACAAGTGACAGCGTATCAATATTCCACTAAAGGGTTGAAACACAGTTCATCATCAATTAACCTCATGTCAAACGTCAAACCATTTTCTCTGCAAATAACAGAATGGTTATCTCAACGCTTAAATTAAACACGTTTATGCTCATTCCCTTTGATGTTTACTTCGACTTCGATATATATAAATAGGAAAGTGACCTACTTTATATTAAAATGAATGTTTGCAGGCTGTCCTCTGGTTTAATTATAGACTTCAACCGAAGGGCTCAGGTTACAGAACAGTTTTATTTAGATTAGATACATTTATGGATTGGATATTGGATTAATAGCTTGGAAGTCGTTGACGGCAATACACTCGCCCTCTATTAGATACATGCGACTTAAACATAACTGACGAAACGTGGGTGCACTATAGTTATGGTACATACACCTCTGCCTAAGTCAGGCGTGATATTATTTGTTATGTGTTATCGAAGGATAAATTTGTTTTTACCAGCGAACATTTCGAGGAAAACGATATATTTGTTCAATAGTGGGATGCATGAAGTAGCCTCCTCGTGTAGCGCAGTTTGTACCGCCAGTTACTCAACTGAAGAAGCAATAAAAAAATTTTTTAGGGACAATAATTGAATAACGAATGTGTGCCTAAACCTACATGATAACGTAACTGGAGAAAAATGTGGTTTTAGTATTTTTACACCGCTGCTTAACCTTACGTGGTAAATAATCGTGATGTTTTGTATTGCTATCTACATCATCATCTGCCTAGCCTTTTCCCAACTATGTTGGGGTCGGCTTCCAGTCTAACCGGATGCAGCTGAATACCAGTATTTTACATGGAGCGACTGCCTATCTGACCTCCACAACCCAGTTAGGTACTGGGTAATACGATACCCCTTGGTAAGACTGGTTGTCAGACTTTCGGGCTTCTGACTACCCGTAACGACTGTCAAAGATCCACGAATGACAGCCGGGACCAACGGCTTAACGTGCTTTCCGAGGCACGGAGGGGTCTCGATATGTAAAGATGGTCACCCATCCACAGTCCAACCGCGGCAAGCGTAGCTTAACTGTGCGGATGTTATTATTTAGCCACGGGCCCCTCCCTTTGGATTGGCCCTTGAACACGCTTGAGTGAAACTCCAAAATTAATTCCATGTTTTAAAAGGATTCCAAATTGCGCATACGCAGACACCTTTACAGCCAGTCGAGGATCTTACAGTCAAGTGCTTTTCCCTAAGACAACCGAGAGGCACCTCGAGAGATTCTTACTAGACTAGAGATACTTTCGGGCTTCTGACTACCCCGTAACGACTTTCAAAGATCCAAAGGCTTGTGCTTTCTGAGGCACGGAGGGGTCTCGGTATGTAAAGATGGTCACCCATCCGCAGACCAATCGCGGCAAGCGTAGCTTAACCTGATCGATCGACCTGTGCGGCTATTATTATTTAACCCCGGGCCTCTCCTCCGAAAACTAATATAATGTACCTGAATATGCCTTTCATGAATAATATATAGTTAGTTAGTTAATTTTAGACAATTAGGTATACGGTCTATACAACATATTGTAACTAACTAGTACCTACTACTAAAAATCCAATAAAATAAAAAGGTACAGTAATCAATTAACCTCTTTGGCGCTAAAACATAAACAATCATAACACACCCTTAACAAAAATCTCCAATAAATACCTACTCGGTGAGTTTCCATAAATCGCGTAAATAACTCGATGTTTCCGCGGAGTTGCGCGGGCGCAGGTCGGAGTTTGGGCGCCCGTCACGCGCCCCGACTATTGAACCCGGCGGCCACAGATTAGAATAATATGCAAATGTGAGGCGCCATCCAGTGATAATGCAGACTGTAATCAGCCAATGAATAACCAACGGTTTCTGACTACTATTAAGATAGGTAGGTACGTATTAGGTACCTATTTGTATCGTTATCTAGAAAAGAAATTTTGTTTGAGGTAGGTACCTATTAAATGAGTAAGCTATCTGAGAAAAATTGTTTTCCGTTTACTACTAAGTATTTACACCGTGGCTAAATAATAACAGCCGCACAGGTCGATCGATCAGGTTAAGCTACGCTTGCCGCGGTTGGTCTGTGGATGGGTGACCATCTTTACATATCGAGACCCCTCCGTGCTTCGGAAAGCACGTTAAGCCGTTGGTCCCGGCTGTCATTTGTGGATCTTTGACAGTCGTTACGGGTAGTCAGAAGCCCGAAAGCCTGACAACCAGTCTTACTAAGGGGTATCGTATTACCCAGTAACTGGGTTGTGGAGGTCAGATAGGCAGTCGCTCCATGTAAAATACTGGTATTCAGCTGCATCCGGTTAGACTGGAAGCCGACCCCAACATAGTTGGGAAAAGGCTAGGCAGATGATGACTAGGTATTTACACACGGCTACAGTCTACAGTAACACATCAAGCTGTAGGTACATTTACACACGGCTACAGTCTACAGTAACACATCAAGCTATAGGTACATTTACACACGGCTACAGACTAAAGTAACACATCAAGCTATAGGTACATTTACACACGGCTACAGTCTACAGTAACACATCAAGCTATAGGTACATTTACACACGGCTACAGTCTACAGTAACACATCAAGCTATAGGTACATTTACACACGGCTACAGACTAAAGTAACACATCAAGCTATAGGTACATTTACACACGGCTACAGTCTACAGTAATACATCAAGCTATAGGTACATTTACACACGGCTACAGTCTACAGTAACACATCAAGCTATAGGTACATTTACACACGGCTACAGTCTACAGTAACACATCAAGCTATAGGTACATTTACACACGGCTACAGTCTACAGTAACACATCAAGCTATAGGTACATTTACACACGGCTACAGACTAAAGTAACACATCAAGCTATAGGTACATTTACACACGGCTACAGTCTACAGTAACACATCAAGCTATAGGTACATTTACACACGGCTACAGTCTACAGTAACACATCAAGCTATAGGTACATTTACACACGGCTACAGTCTACAGTAACACATCAAGCTATAGGTACATTTACACACGGCTACAGTCTACAGTAACACATCAAGCTATACGTACATTTACACACGGCTACAGTCTACAGTAACACATCAAGCTATAGGTACATTTACACACGGCTACAGTCTACAGTAACACATCAAGCTATAGGTACATTTACACACGGCTACAGTCTACAGTAACACATCAAGCTATAGGTACATTTACACACGGCTACAGTCTACAGTAACACATCAAGCTATAGGTACATTTCCAGTATAAGCTGACTTCTGATTAGGTATAAGAAAAGCCTATACACAATGCGAGGTCAGCTAAAACTGGAAATGAATATACATTTCCTTACTTAGCTTAGTTTGAAAAATATCAGTCGTGAAATATATTAACCACCTTACTAATAAACGTATTACTCAGACGATATAATACACACCGATTTCTCACTTTCAGACGTCAGTAATTTGACTTTCGAAAGAAGAAGACAAAGCGTTGTGTAACTACCTATACAGGGTGAAATTGAAAACATGCGACAAATCGTAATTGGAGATTGTACTCATCATTATGAACAACTTTTATTATGGGACAAAACCTGATATGGCGAAAAAAAAAACAGCTGTTCCCTAAATTTATGTTCGCATAACTCGTCAAAATGTAGGGAACAGCTGATTTTTTTTCGCGATTTCAGGGCTGGTCCCATAGTAAAAGTTGTTCATAATGATGAGTACAATCTCTCATTTCGATTTGTCGCATGTTTTCAATTTCAACCTGTGTAGACGCTATACCTACATCGTTTATTAGTAAGGGGGTAAATGCATAGGTAATGGATAACTGGGCGCTGATGTTCGTGGGAAGTGAAGAAATGCAAATTACGTACTTTTTTGCTTTATTTATTTGAGTAGTCTTGAAAAATTCTTTGTTAGAATTTTTTTCAGAAACCTCACAGATATTTCGTATGTAAAGATTTCTTTAACAATTTATTTTCCTTGTTCACTTATACAAATATGCCAGTAGACAAGATAAATTACTTTTTAATTATTATAAATAGCAATAGGTGATGTTGTTATTAAATAAAATAACGTAATAAATAGTTCTGTGGCCTTATAACTTTTGGCTATTAATAACACTCATTTATTTATTTGACAAAAATAACGCTGATAATAAAAATAAATTTTGATGGCATGTTTTGAATAATTTAATGAAAAGGAAAACTACAAGAAAAAAAAAAGAATAAAAAAAAAAACATCCTAAAGATGTTACAAACAAAAATCCTCAAATTGTAAAATAGAAATTTCTGTAATTTGGTAGTTATAAAGTTTTTTTTAAAGCACCTTTATTATACCAGTTCTGCGGCTTTTAGGGTCTATAAAAGTAGGTTTTATAAAATTTATCTACATAATTAGATTTTTATGGCGCCAACGATGCGTCACTCTTTGCTTCATGGTCTCTTTAACAAAAACGGCAAGCTGTTTGTGTTTGATTCGTCACCACCAAAAACGCCTAAAACATTTACCTAGGTATAAAATTCTATCAACCCCGATCATAATCAAGTGTCGCACCTACATCATAATCTTTGGCCCTCAAACGTCATTTGCCCGTTAATGAAATAATATTTTTTTCTGCTGTTTTACGCACGGTATTACACCGATCGGCCTTCTCCGACAACCCGGCAGAATTGAGAAGAGATTTATAAATACTCTATCGTCATAATTATAGATTGTCTTCTAATTTGGTCGGGTAACGAGGCACTAAAGGGTGTAGTGTAGGGCAATTCGCGCCACTGGTTTGATAATTGTAATGTTTTCTATTTATATTTTTATAATTTTCGTGGTTACGTTTTCGAAGGCCGAAGTGAGCTCAACGTGGAAAACTAAACGCTACATTAATTTGTAATGTGTTCTGTAAACAGTGGAGTTGGTAGTTACTTTTCTAAGTTGATTGATAGGTAATGATTGCGGCTAAGTAATACAGCCGCACGGGTCGATCGATCAGGTTAGCCTACGCTTGCCGCGGATGGTCCGTGGATGGGTGACCATCGTAACATACCAAGAACCCCACCGTGCCTCGAAAAGGACATTGAGCTGTTGACGTTGGTCTCGACTGTCATTCACGGATCTTTGACAGTCGTTACGGGTCATCACAAGCCTTGAAGTGTGACAACCAGTCTTACCAAGAGGTATCGTATTACCCAGTAACTGGGTTGTGGAGGTCAAATAGGCAATCGCTCCATGTAAAATACTGGTAGGTATTCCGCTGCATCCGGTTAGACTGGAAGCCGACCCCAACATAGTTCGGAAAAGCTAGTCAGATAATGATTAAGAGGTTGTTATTTTGATGGTTACTTAGTTTTTGGTTATCGAATGGGGGGTATAATGTCGGCTATTATATACGTTTGCCTTTTAGATGATAAATGAGGATTTATGACCTAAGTTACTACTTGCCCCACATAAGTTTCGCCTCTGAACCTCTTCAGAGGCGAAACTTAGGTGGGGCAAGTAGGGCACGAGGCCCGGGCGCCGTTTTATATAGGTACGCCCCTGATCCTCTTAGACAATGTTTTTAACTTAATTAGGTCGAATAATTATCTGCCTAATCAAATATCATGTTCTTGTGCCTAATTTAGTATCAAGTTCCACGAATCTATTCATTTCGTTTTCCTCGACAGCCGATTTTCCGGCTCAGACAGGTTTTAGCATACCTATTTGTGATTATTTCTTTGAGAATAGTAAATAAAGCTATAATTATAGAAACCATTAGTAATGGTTGTATTTAAGTATTCTGATGCTTATTTTATAAATACTATTTCTTTCTTTTTTTTAGAGGTATCCAAATGAAAGAAATAAAAAAGCGAATGCGTTATTTATGGCTGCCCATTGTATGTTTTGTTGTGTTAAATGTATAATTTTCGTTATGTATTTTCTGGTGTACGCACGGCGGCTACACGTCAAGCTATACATAAGCAGTATAAGCCGTGTGTACAATAAAGTGTATACATACAAAGTGTAACAGATTAAACGCAAGTCCTGAAAGTAGTTTGTTCGATTTCAGTACTTAACTGAATATTTTATCCAAAAATTATGTATTTTGCCATACCTACTGGCCGCCGATTGAGTCAAAGAAAATTAAATCTTAGTTCAAGGCATTATGACTCAATTTTAAATGCATAAAGTACTGCAATGGTCAACACGATTTTCTTACTAATAATGACTTCAAAGAATAAAAGTTTTAGTCGTTGTATTATAACTTTTAACTCAATACTCTAATTGGGGTGTATGAGGTCTTACGTTAATTATGTTACACGTTGTATAAATAAATAATAAGAAATATTTGCCTTGTAAATGCTAAACATAGGCTAGTTTTTTATCCGCTTCCACGCAGGCATACAGTCAGGGAATACAGTGTATCTGCAAATTGGGTTTAGAAATAGAATAGCGAGGCTAATTTTCCATAGGTACAATTCTATTGCCTAAAAATAAACTAGAACTAAAATATTTTTTATTACAGCTGCCAGTAGTGATGGATGATGTGATGGAGTTGGTTGTCAATTTGCTTAAAAATAATTTTCGGATTTTGCATAGTAACATTTTTAACATTAAATTTAACATAACATTTTTCTACTATTTAAGTAAGTACTTTTTCTTTTATTATTTAACGATAATAGAAAGAATTATAACATTATATTATCTTACATTATGTATCTTACATTATCCATACTAATATTATAAATTCTAAAGTAACTCTTTCTGTCTGTCTGTCTGTATGTTACCTTTTCACGCCTAAACCACTGAACGCATTTCGATAAAATTTGGCAGAGAGATAGATTGCATCCCGGGGAAGGACATAGGGTATTTTTTTTATCGACACAGCTCGCGGGGAAGCTAGGCTAGTCTTACATAAACTAACCATCAATAACTCATCAGTTGGTTTAGTTTAACCGGAATTTAAGTTTTATTTATTTATTCGGTTCGTTAAGTATAGGAATGACCCAATTATCAAAGTTGAAATTAATTAGAGCACGCTCTCTGTTTTATACCTATCAATGTTGAAAATTATCGTATTAACAAATACGTGATGATCAACAAAAAAAAAAATATAAGAATAAAGCGTGGGCACACATGACGCAGTACGGCTAGACAAAAATTTAAAACAACAAGAAAATTTGAGTTGTTTTTTAACACAACCAGTCAGACCTCATTTCGCGTCTGGACTGCCTGTAACGTTTCCTTCAACTTCTTGGCATCAGATCAAAATCAGCACTGCAGACATTACCTACTCCTAATATTTCGTTGACCAGTCGAAATAGAAACTTTTTTTTTTACAGTTGGATCTACTATCTCATGTCTTTTTCAATAGTTTAAGCCCATCGTCATCAACGCTTCTCATTAGTAACTTTTACAAAATCAAATAACCAGTAAGTAGCCATAATGTCATCCTGCAATACCACCACACCAAGAAACCGAAGGTTTAGAAAAAAATCCTATTTAAGTATTATTGCTTCATAATATTATGTTTAAAATAAAACCGGCCAAGTGCGAGTTGGATTTGCACACGCAGGGTTCCGTACCACAATACAATATTTAACACTACATATAAAATAACGGCAAAAAATCACGTTTGTTGTATGGGAACTCCCCTTAAATATTATTTTTTTCTGTTTTTAGTATTTCTTGTTATAGCGGCGGCTGTGAAAATTTCAACTGTCTAGCTATCACGGTTCATGAGATACAGCCTGGTGACAAACGGACGGACAGTGGGGTCTTAGTAATAGGGTCCCTTTTTACCCTTTGGGTACGGAATCCTAAAAATCATCTGCTCAAAAACGTAGATAAAGCAATGAATATGGCTGAACTGTCAAAATTAATGACTTTGCAATAAAATTGTGTGTTAGACAGTTACTTAACCTGCAGACGCATCGCAGTGCGTTACCTCCCCAGTCCGAAGTAGAGAAGGGATTTCTTTAGATATACTTAATGAGGTTGGGTTTGTAATTTTTTAGAAAATGATGACTCGTCTGCGGTCAGGCTCCCGCAGACAGACGCTAAGCGACGTTGCGACGCGACGTGATTCTGGTAGAACAGTTTCTATGAAGTTTTCATAGAAATTGTTTTACTAGAGTAACGTCGCGCCTGTCTACGGAAGCCTTTTTTTTTTGTTTGCTTTAATGTCACCGAAATAATATCTACTTATTGCTAATGATAGTTAATTGTACTGAGTCATTAACAGATCCATAATGATTGTCACGTTAACGTTTTACGCTTGGCGATACTATCAAAACGATTTTGAAATCATCAGCGTAGCAACTTGAGAGAAAGACAAGGATTGGGCAGGGACTCAGGGGAAAATTAAAATGATCACGCGGATGAAGTTGTTGGCAACTCTGCAGGTGGTAAGTATGATTGCCACGAAAATTCGTTTGCACTAGAAACCCTTAGATACACAGAACATTCGATAAATATGAAACCAGTTAGCAATATGTAATAAACGCTTCGAGCAAATACTGGTCGATAGAAACATTTTATAGTCACAAACGACATCGATACAAATTCTCGCAGTATCGTGGAACCTTGACGGACTTACGTACTATGAAACTCGATCATTTAAATTCGTTAAATTTTCATGTAACCCCGTTTTTTGACGTTTTTGTTTGACTACATTTTAACTTTTTGTTCATTTTTTAGGTGTCTGTTACTCGTACGGGTTTCGGTTAATTAAATGAGGTGTAAATTATTGTAGGATATTGTTATATATTTTGATACTTATCTATTTTACCACATGCGAAGTACGCATCATACTGACGTCGCGCAAAATCCTGCATCGCGCAAGAAGTGTTTACCGCGCGACTAGCATCATATATAGGTACATCATCCTGAAATCAATCGTCGGGCAGTACTCCACCAAACACAACACTCGTCTGGTCGGAGGATCCTCCCGTTTCTATGGAGGTTCAGTGAACGTTACACCCTGTTCTTCATACCTCTATAATATTAATCATTACTGGAAGTAGTGCAGGGAAAGGCAGTACTAGTTTTGAATGGTCTCACTTTTTGTAAGTTCATATTAATAATATTTTATTATATAAAAATGTTTATTTTTCTTCCACAAAAAAATAAACCTTTTTATTTTTATGATTTTACATATCTCGGGACCATGGGGTCCCGGTCCTTTGGAAGGCGTACGAGGGGCCGAAGGCAACTCGCAGAGGCCCCTTAGGAATTTTTAATGAAATGTGGCACCAACCGACGATTATCCCTGTATGCACTATCCAAGTGCACCCAAGGATAACCCCCGGTTGGTGTAGGACTATTGCAGAATATGGAAAAACAAAAAGTTTGAAAAAAAAAAAAAAGTTGGGTTGGTTGGTTGGTTGGTTTGGGTGGCTAAAGTGGACTGGTTACCAAGACCTATAGAAGAACTATGATCCCTGCCTGACCAATGTTTTAAATATGTCGCAGCCAACTGGTTAAATTAGCCGTTCAGTTAACCGCCTATCCTTTTAACTAAACGGCGGCCGTTCGACTAACGGCCTGAATGGTATTCAATTACATTGTTGGAAGTCTGTAACGAACCAGTTGGCTGCGACATATAAACACGGATAAAATGGCAGGGGGTGACTTGCACACTCAATAATGGGCCCTCGGGAATGGTCGCTAGCACATAGTGGGGTTGGGGAGAAGGGGGCAACATGTCCTGAGGTGCTTATGAGGAGTGGAGAGGTATTCTACGGCTATCAGGACAATCCCGGAAGTAAGGTCAAGATCCCAACCAGCATCTTACTGGAATACTTCCTTCCTCCGAGCACGTTTGCTCTTGCGAATCTCTACTTCAGCCGGCCAATAAAGGCAAGCCAGAGGTGAGGAACAAACTTCTCCCGGGAGATAGGGTCCGTGGGGTCGCTACTGCCCAACAGCTCGCCACATGCTGCCCTGCGGGGTTCTGTATCTCTCTTGGTCTGGCTCCTCAGCTTAGACCTGTTCCGGCAAAGTGAACTCTTCCGGCACCGGTCTAGAGTTCGGAGCGCGCAAGCCCCACCACGACGTCAACGTAGAGATACGGCGGTGGGGTTATTATCATAATTATTAAATAAACAATTAACACAAATAAATCAGTGCTGTCTTCTATCAATAGAAGCTAGACAAAAAAACTGTCCCCAGGACCACTAACCATGGTAAAAACTAAACAATAGATCAAGCACCCTTTTCTCATCAGACTTGGGGGCTCTGACCGCAGCCCTCCTTTAATGGAGCCCCTCTTCGCTCGAGAGGCTATACGGGACTGCTTTTTGTGCTAGTTTCAGCCCTGATCTTCGAATTGTGCAAAGTTCTTGGAATTTAAGGTTTCAATCTTGGCCTAGGGTTAGGGCTAAATCTAAATGTTTAGTGTGAACGTCGCAAGTTCAATTATTGTTAGCCTACCTTTTGCGATCATTTAAATACAAGCAAAGTTACTCTAGCAACAAGCCACAGCGAAAAAGTACCGGTATTTCCGCCATAATATTAGTCTGCGATCTGTCTAAGCTGAACTAATTCGCTAACTAATACATTAAATAAACGATACAAAAATACATAGAACGACAACATTTAGTAGAAAATTATCACGAGGTGCGTGTCGCCAGCTGTACTAAAAAAAATGTGTCGCAGAAGATCTACTCCTAAAAACGGCCAAGTGCGAATGAGGAATCGCACACTAATGGTTTCGTACCAGTATGCGACATTTTAATTTCAAAACACCGTAATGAACACGTTTGTTGTCATGTATGTGTTCTTTATTTCAGTATTTTCACTATTTGTTGTTATAGCGACCATAGCAGTCAACATGTCAAGTCTGTGATAAATAACGTACTTACAAATGATGAGCTTTAGAATCGATAAGTTTGCCCACTATATGAATTTTATGATGAATTTAGGTAGGAAGGGCCTCCTCGTCAATCAGATGTTTTTTTATAGGGTGGGTTTTTAGGTTTTATGTGGCCTTGGCTTTTTGTGTTATTAATCGATTTTTTTGTTACTGAACATGTATTGTGTCTTGAATATTTCAAAGTCCATAAGTAGTAGCTATTTCACGTCCTTTTAAATCTATTTACATCCTAGGAAACCTGCTTATTTCTCACATAAATGAATAGTGGATGTACTGTGAAGTTCCTACTCTGTGGCACCTATAAAATATGCTATTACGATCGCCTACGTCACGTGTGCTTGCGATTGAGGCCCACTGTTTAACGTACGATATTTTTTCGCACACAAATATTAGAGTAGGCTGTAGGATGTTTTGATGAATAATGTTGTGACTATGAACGGCTAGGTTGTTAGCCTTGCTTCTTTTAAGAGTTTGATGAGAGGCTACTTTATGGCAGACGATGGATCGCGTGTAATCAAAACTTGATAGGTACAAACGTAGGTAGGCAGACAGTAGGTATGGGAACAAGGTTTGAGGGAAATAATTTCGTTCTGTATAGTTTAATATTATAATATATAATACTTTTTATGTTTTTATTTATGTTTTAAGACATTAAAATGAATACATATGTATACAGGGTTAAATTAAATTAGCTAGCTAAACTCCACAGGCGCGATGAGTATCAATATCAAAACATGATAAATTTAAAATAACCACATACACACAGGGTATACAGGGTCAGGCTCAAGGTTACACAAATAAATATAAAAACAAAAGGACACACAAGCGTCGAAGTCAACCGGAAACGTGCCCAGAAGACTGGCAGCATAGCCACGTTGAATGGCAAGGCTAACTCTTTGGCCAAAAAACAAACCTCTTTATTATGAACACTATTATTATCGCCTAAGCAAAAGTTAACTTCAAACATCCAGACAGATTAGACTCCTTGGCTCCTTGACTGAAACTTATTTCTTAAAAAAAAACCTCTGACAAAATAGTTTTTCCCTAGTTATAATATTATGTAGTTTATGTAATACTAACTATTATGTATTCTGTGGTTTAGGCTTGTATTTTTTCCAGTAGGTACAATTAATGCAGAGAGTACTTCGCGATTTCGTGAAACCAATAAACAGCGCGATTACGACGTTCTACGTCACATCGGCGCTCGCGCAGCCAGAGGCCCACCGCCATCACTGCGCGAGTATGTGAGGCCCCATACATTGTTCGTTAACCGTATCGTAGATAGTTACAGAAAATCAACTCATTACAATAGAAAAAATCATGTAAATAGAACCAACGCTAGTCAGGGCATTAACGGTAAAACCGTTCCAGAAATGAACACAGACAGGAATAGTTCTAACGCTCGCACTACCAGATATCAATTAAAGTTTATGAACTTTTAACAAATAATTATGTCTGCAGATTACGATGCTGCTTATCAAACAAATGCGTTTTAATCATAGTTTTTAATTAAATTCTTCAATTGGAAGATGATCTAGCACTAAGGGGAGGCCCACACACACTACACCGCATCACGCAGCGGGGCGCAGATAACGCAGCCAGGCGCGTGATTTTTTAAATACAAATTCAATAAAAACGCACTCACGCGCCTAGAATTTAGCTCCGTATCCCGCACACCACTGCGTGAAACGCAGCAGTGTGACAATCGCCGAAGAAGCCATTAACAGGTGTCTAGTATAATAGCGTGTCACAACACAAAAACTTGAAAAAAATGTCAGCGCGGGGTGTCCGAATCCGTTCTTACAATACGCATTATTTCTAACTAGCGACCCCCTCCCTGCTTCACAAGGTTTAACGACCTGACAAAACATCGATCTACTAATAAATTAATATAATATTAATATCATGCATCTAAATCTTCCAGAATAAATTCTCTAAATGATGTTGAAAACCGCATCAAATTCAAAATCCGTTGCGTAGTTTAGAAGAACAACGCGGTCACACAGACACGAAAACATAATTAGCCTATAATGTTCCCACTGCTGGGACACAGGCCTCCTCTCTGAGAGGGAGTGGCCCGTAATCCACCACGCGGGCCTAGTGCGGGTTTTCGAATGTCACATATCTGCGAATGTTTTGGTTCTAGGACATGCCGGTTTCGGACAGACACGAAAATAGTATAATTAATAGATGCCGTTGGGCCTTCTGTAAATTATACTTGTTGTGGCAATAGTGCGTGCGTTCGTTGTTCTAATTCTTAGTTAATTTCGTTGACACGGTTTCTTTTTTCTTATTTAGAGGTTCACGGTCAATAAACAATGGGGTCAGCAGAACCAGTTCTATCCTGGCTTCAAATAGGGCGCTGGGACGAACGGTAATACAGCAACATTGTTAGGAAATAGAGCGTTTGGTTCCCACGATATAGGCAGCTGAGATCTAAATCTAAGACGCAGTTTGTTGGCAAATGAGAGTAAAAAATTTTTTTTTCCTTTTTTCGACGTGTTTAGCTACACAGTCCAAAAAAAAAAGATATGCGTAAAAAAAAAATAAGAAAAAAAAATATAAGAATACAATATGTTGTAACTTATAAGGTGTATAATAAATTACCAGACGCCTTCAAAGATTTACCTTTGACTATGGTCAAAAAAAGTTGGCAGAGTGGTTAAAAGATAATTGTTTTTATGATTTAAACGAATTTATGACTTATCGTATAGACGGTCAATCTGAATAATATTGAATAGTACATACCTTATAATAAATAATTAATGTCATGTTTAATATTATTGAATCGTGACATTTGCATTATATGCATTGCATTATATGCATTGCATTATATGCATTGCATTATATTTGACATTTTAATATCTTTCTGTTTTTTGTTTTTTCTATTTTGACATTAATTAATGTATAAACTTGATAATTGAATTTAAATTGTATTGTATTGTTAAACTCGTAATAAATTAAATGTTAATATATGACACATTTGCACACCATACGTAATGGTAGAATGTAATTGGGCCACGATAGTCTTAAGTTCTTGATTTATACCTACATTCTAGCAAATACATTAATATGATTTGAACTTATTTAACGCAAGACCTCATACACCCCAATTAGAGTGTTGAGTTAAAAGCATAATACAATAACCAAAACCTAAATTCTTTAAAGCTAACTGTTATTATTAAGTAAATTGTGTTGACCCTAGCATTACTTTATGCATTTAAAATTGAGTGTTATTGCCTTGAATTAAGATTTAATTTCCTTTGACTTAATCAGCGGTCAATAGGTACCTATATTAAAAGTTACTGAAATCAAATCCTTAGTGAATTATCAACAAACTACTTTCAGGACTTGCGTTTATTTTGTTACAACTTGTATAATTATGTATATGTATACGCGACAGAGAGAGGTGGAAAGAGAGTGGCCTTTGCCCAGCCGTGGGACATTAACGGTAAAAAAAAATACTTACGCGTCGACTTGCAAACCTCCTTCTTTTTTTCGTCGGTTAAAAAGAAGAAAGGTCATTAATAGCTCGTCACTTATGAGACACAATTACTTTTTCTTTCGCGACATCACATCGGAGCGGTTATGAAGAAAATACAGAATACTGATAAAGAAGACAGGGAGAAGAAGCAAGATTTATCATTATTATTGGCAATAGGGTCGCCCCCTTTATCATGGATCTTAAATATAACAGACTGGCAAAATGTGGGTGTACACCTTTACTTAAATTCAAATTCAAATTCTTTATTGCATTCATGTGTACAGAGGCCAGCACATCAACCTACCCCAATCTGTCAAATTTTCCCAATTGAATATGAACCTTATTTGTTTGTGGTAAAGTTGAAAATCTATCAAAGACATTTGACAGATTGGGGTAACTTGATGTGCTGGCCTCTGTACATGAAGTTGTTACAATATAGGTAAGTTAAACACACACACACTTCAGGGAAAACACACACACACACTTCAGGGAAATAAGGCGTGCTGATACGTGTGTTACTATTGTGAAATAATTTTCATACCATCATCCTCATCATCTGCCTAGCCTTTTCCCAACTATATGTTGGGGTCGGCTTCCAGTCTAACCGGATGCAGCTGAATAGCAGTATTTTACATAGAGCGACTGCCTATCCGACCTCCACAACCCAGTTCCTGGGTAATACGATACCCCTTAGTAAAACTGGTTGTCAGACTTTCGGGCTACTGACTACCCGTAACGACTGTCAAAGATCCACGAATGACAGCCGGGACCAACGGCTTAACGTGCTTTCCGAGGCACGGAGGGATCTTGGTAGGTATGTGAAGATGACCCATCCACGGACCTATCGCGGCAAGCGTAGCTTAACCTGATCGATGGACCCGTGCGGCTGTTAGCCCCCATTAATTTTCACACCAAGCGTAGTAATTTTGGAATCACCTTATCTACATAACTGATAACGTGATGACCCTGAAATACGCTTCTTCTACGGTTATTCCCATACACAGGCACTCAAACCCTCAAATGTACCATAGTATTTATTTTCCCAAATATTATTTCGCCAAAGGCTACGCCCTAATGGCATCTCGTAGTTGACCTTGAGAGGTCGTGACTACTTAACCGGGCTATCCTGTGGCTGCCTTAAGTAAAACTCAAAGCCTCCAGCCAGGGGCATAAAACTAACTACGTTATCAAACTCAAACTCAAACTCAAAGCATTTATTTCAATTAAACCATTTACAGGCACTTTTGAATTGTCAATAGGTCAGTCAGAAAATATGAAGCTAGTTGCCCATTCCAAAGCGTAGGTACCTATGGAGAAGAACGGGCAAGAAACTCCATGGACACTCTTTTAAATTATATTTTACAAAAATATTAGTTACATCATTAATGTTGAATTTATAATTATATGTGAGAACGATGTAATAAAATAAAAAAGACGTACGTATTAAGAGCGTCCAGAGTACAGCAAATAGTACTTAACAAAACAACAATCCAAAAAAAAAAAAAGATAAGCCGAGGCAGCCAATTGATGACCAGCCCCAACTGACGGCGCCCGTTCACGAACATGACGCATAGATCAGCACCATTCAGCTCAACCATTTTAAAGGGAGCTAAATGATCCAACACACACGCCACCGTCAGCGAGACATTTTAGTGAGCATGACATACTATCAGCCGCCAGGGCACATTCAAGTCAATGAAAGACATTATTATCATTACCCGGTAAATGGTAGCACTACAGTACATAGAACTCACATTTGTGCTATGCAATTATACAATATAAAGGAAATTGAGTTTATACAATGCAAAGATAGTCTTACAATCTTCAACAGCTCCAACAGTATTTTCAAGAGTTAATCAATTAGTTGTGGTTGTGGAGCAGGACCAGCATTGAGCCAGGCATCTTTATCAACGATGTAATCCCCTAACTTATAATATGCCTGCCTGCATAGTGTGCGTTTTATACAAGACTTGAATTTTGTCTCATTCAGTTGAAGAATGTGGGGAGGTATTTTATTATAACATTTTAAACAGTACCCCATAAAAGATGAGTCTACTTTAGCCAGTCTGTAACCTGATTGAACTAATAGGTCCCTATTTCTAGTACTATAATTATGTCTTTCACCTCTTTTGCTAAAAAGATGTAAATTTTTCCTTACATACATGATGTTTTCGTAGATATATTGACAAGGCACCGTCATGATGTTAATTTCCTTAAACAGTTCCCTTAGAGAATCGCGCCTGCGAAGATTATATATGGCTCTAATGGCTCTTTTCTGCAGAATAAAAATAGAATCGATGTCTGCAGCCCGTCCCCAAAGTAAAATACCGTATGACATGATACTATGAAAGTAACTAAAATAAACTAGTCTCGCGGTATCTACATCAGTAAATTGACGGATTTTTCTGACAGCATAAGCTGCTGAACTTAACCGTCCTGAAAGAGATGTTAAATGAGGACCCCATTGTAGCCTTGAGTCGAGCGTGATCCCCAGGAAAACAGTTTTATCGACGAATTCTAGTTTCTCTTGATTCAATATTATCTCACAATCACTACCTTTGACATTTGGTAAAGAAAATCTTATGCACTTAGTTTTTTTTCCATTTAATACTAAATTATTAGCAGTGAACCAATTTTGAACCTGCATTAGGGCGTTATTTACGTCGTCAAAATTTGTAGCCCGTCTATTTACCTTAAAAATTAAGGAAGTGTCATCAGCAAATAACACCATTTGAGGTTGATTTCTTAATAAATGGAGTAGATCATTAATATACACTAAAAAGAGGAAAGGACCCAATATCGAGCCTTGTGGCACACCCATTATTACTGTTAAACCATGTGAATTGACACCATTTATTTGAACTTGCTGCTGTCTATCATTTAAATAAGAACTAACTAAATTGAGCGCAAGTTTTCCAAGTCCGTAATGCTCAAGTTTCAAAAGCAAGGTTTCGTGATCGACGCAATCAAATGCCTTGGAGAGGTCACAAAAGATTCCTATGGCGTCTTGAGCCTCTTCCCACGCGTTAAAAATGTGTTTTAATAAGGTTACACCGGCGTCGGTCGTACAACGTCCTTTGGTGAAACCAAACTGTTGATCGTGAAGGATTTTATTAGTGTTAAAATGATTGAGCATCTGATTGAGTATTATTTTTTCAAACACCTTGCTGAAAACCGGCAACATGGATACGGGTCTATAATTATTGGTGTCTTTACTGTCCCCGGATTTGTAAAGTGGTATTACCTTACTGTATTTCA
The DNA here is from genome assembly GCA_963669345.1 of Gortyna flavago. NCBI lineage: Eukaryota > Metazoa > Arthropoda > Insecta > Lepidoptera > Noctuidae > Gortyna > Gortyna flavago. The sequence goes on from OY770135.1 coordinate 1,673,151, forward strand.
TTAAATCGGGAAAGACTCCTTGATCAACACACGAATTAAATACTAAAGCTAAATAAGGCGCAATGGTCTCAATTATGGAGGTACAGACTTTAATGGACTTTCCCCAAACATCTTCGGTCAATTTGATCTTAATTTGCTTAAAAGCTTTTATTACTGTTACAGGGTTAATATGTTTAAATTGAAATTCAACCGGGCAGGCTTGAACGTTCGTTCTTAATAAATCAATTGATACGTCGGGTGAAGAATTTAAGGCTTCCGTCGTTTTTAATGGTATATTAGTAAAGAAATTTACAAATTCTTGAGCTACTTCTAAGTTAGAGCTTATGGCACCACGTGAAGTCTCCAACGTGTAATCAGTGTTTCGTTTTCTATTCCTACTAGTTTCGTTATTTATAATTTTCCAAACTGTTTTTATTTTATTTTCTGCCGATTTGATTTTATTGCTAATGTACAGGGCTTTGGCAGATTTGCAAGTATTTCTAAAAATTTTGGAATATGTAGTAACATACTTGCTGAAAGTTTCAGTATTGATGTAAGGCTTAAGGCCATACAGCTCGAACAGTCTTTCCCTACTTATCCTTATACCTCTAGTTGCCCAGTCACTAAATATAAAATTAGGGCAAATGTTTTTTGATTATTTTCAAAAGTTTTATTGAATTGAGTGTGCACTAGTGAAAAGAAATCCTCGTACAATTTATTTGCATCACCATATTGCATTATGCTAAGCGACTACGCACTAAGGGCACCCCCTGTGGGGTACGAACCTCGGCTTAGGGCGTCGCTGGAGAGGGCAGCAAGAGGGGACAGGCTGGATCACAATTATATTATTTAAGCTTGATGAGGCCGGCATTTCCTATCTGACTACTCTGAGAAGAAATGCCGAAACAAACTCAGAGGTCACAGTCGGGAATTTAAAGCTACTGGCTCAGCTGCGGCGCGGGCTGGCACTGCATCGGGCAAGGGTCGGGGGGGTGAGTTTACTTGGGGACGTCGCGAGGGACCTCGTCGGCGAGGTCGGAATGTCGGTCTTTTGTTTTTGTGTACTGTACTGGTAGATTTGTTGCTCTCCTGGAGGAGAGTTATGGGGTCGTCAGGGTCGGATAGGACATGTTTTGGACGGCGGGCCTTGCTGATGTTAGAGGGAGAGTAATTGGCGGCCTGGACAACTAGAGGGTTGCGGTGTTTGGCGGCGGAATCGAAGAAACGCTTTGAGAGGCGTTTCATGAACTGCTTAATAGTGGGGATTCTGAGGTCAACATGGAGGATCTCGTTGCGAACGAACCAAGGGGAACCCATAGCCTTTCGAAGAAACCGGTTTTGAAGGGTCTGCATCCTATGGATGTTGTGGGGTTTTGCGTGCGCAAAGATTGGACAAGCATAGGTCATAATTGGTGTAATGCACGCTGTGTAAATGCGCAACTTGCACTTAAGCGACAGTTTGCTGCGTGCATTGAGAACGGAGTGGAGTCTAAAGAGAGCGAAAGCGGCTCGCGAACGAACCTTCTTTATGTGCTCTGTGAATGATAGGTGTTTGTCTAGAATGACACCTAGGTATTTGGCTTGCTCTTCCCAAGGGATCGGCTTGCCGAACATGGTGATAGGTCGGGGGGGATGGGGTTATGACGCGGTCTGGAGTAAAGGACCGCTTGACTTTTGTCGGGATTGACTTCAATTCTCCACTTCCTGAACCAAGCAGCGAGTTTGTTAACTGCTGTTTGGAGAGTGTGGGATATCTGGATAAAGGCTACGCCACGACACGGTAGATAATTATACCATGGCCACGAGGTTGTGAGTTTAGCTGCTGCGTCTGCGCATTGAGTGAGGCCCACCGAGTACTGTTTCAAGGCCCATTGTTATGCTCCACAGTGGTTCACTTTTCAATAATATTATGTAATAATGAATGACTGTAATGACACTTTTTAATGACTCTTTTTTCAAACAAACGTGACATTTTTGTTCTTTATTTTCATTGAGTTTTTTTACAATTAGAGTGTTGAGTTAAAAGCATAATACAATAACCAAAACCTAAATTCTTTAAAGCTAACTGTTATTATTAAGTAAATTGTGTTGACCCTAGCATTACTTTATGCATTTAAAATTGAGTGTTATTGCCTTGAATTAAGATTTAATTTCCTTTGACTTAATCAGCGGTCAATAGGTACCTATATTAAAAGTTACTGAAATCAAATCCTTAGTGAATTATCAACAAACTACTTTCAGGACTTGCGTTTATTTTGTTACAACTTGTATAATTATGTATATGTATACGCGACAGAGAGAGGTGGAAAGAGAGTGGCCTTTGCCCAGCCGTGGGACATTAACGGTAAAAAAAAATACTTACGCGTCGACTTGCAAACCTCCTTCTTTTTTTCGTCGGTTAAAAAGAAGAAAGGTCATTAATAGCTCGTCACTTATGAGACACAATTACTTTTTCTTTCGCGACATCACATCGGAGCGGTTATGAAGAAAATACAGAATACTGATAAAGAAGACAGGGAGAAGAAGCAAGATTTATCATTATTATTGGCAATAGGGTCGCCCCCTTTATCATGGATCTTAAATATAACAGACTGGCAAAATGTGGGTGTACACCTTTACTTAAATTCAAATTCAAATTCTTTATTGCATTCATGTGTACAGAGGCCAGCACATCAACCTACCCCAATCTGTCAAATTTTCCCAATTGAATATGAACCTTATTTGTTTGTGGTAAAGTTGAAAATCTATCAAAGACATTTGACAGATTGGGGTAACTTGATGTGCTGGCCTCTGTACATGAAGTTGTTACAATATAGGTAAGTTAAACACACACACACTTCAGGGAAAACACACACACACACTTCAGGGAAATAAGGCGTGCTGATACGTGTGTTACTATTGTGAAATAATTTTCATACCATCATCCTCATCATCTGCCTAGCCTTTTCCCAACTATATGTTGGGGTCGGCTTCCAGTCTAACCGGATGCAGCTGAATAGCAGTATTTTACATAGAGCGACTGCCTATCCGACCTCCACAACCCAGTTCCTGGGTAATACGATACCCCTTAGTAAAACTGGTTGTCAGACTTTCGGGCTACTGACTACCCGTAACGACTGTCAAAGATCCACGAATGACAGCCGGGACCAACGGCTTAACGTGCTTTCCGAGGCACGGAGGGATCTTGGTAGGTATGTGAAGATGACCCATCCACGGACCTATCGCGGCAAGCGTAGCTTAACCTGATCGATGGACCCGTGCGGCTGTTAGCCCCCATTAATTTTCACACCAAGCGTAGTAATTTTGGAATCACCTTATCTACATAACTGATAACGTGATGACCCTGAAATACGCTTCTTCTACGGTTATTCCCATACACAGGCACTCAAACCCTCAAATGTACCATAGTATTTATTTTCCCAAATATTATTTCGCCAAAGGCTACGCCCTAATGGCATCTCGTAGTTGACCTTGAGAGGTCGTGACTACTTAACCGGGCTATCCTGTGGCTGCCTTAAGTAAAACTCAAAGCCTCCAGCCAGGGGCATAAAACTAACTACGTTATCAAACTCAAACTCAAACTCAAAGCATTTATTTCAATTAAACCATTTACAGGCACTTTTGAATTGTCAATAGGTCAGTCAGAAAATATGAAGCTAGTTGCCCATTCCAAAGCGTAGGTACCTATGGAGAAGAACGGGCAAGAAACTCCATGGACACTCTTTTAAATTATATTTTACAAAAATATTAGTTACATCATTAATGTTGAATTTATAATTATATGTGAGAACGATGTAATAAAATAAAAAAGACGTACGTATTAAGAGCGTCCAGAGTACAGCAAATAGTACTTAACAAAACAACAATCCAAAAAAAAAAAAAGATAAGCCGAGGCAGCCAATTGATGACCAGCCCCAACTGACGGCGCCCGTTCACGAACATGACGCATAGATCAGCACCATTCAGCTCAACCATTTTAAAGGGAGCTAAATGATCCAACACACACGCCACCGTCAGCGAGACATTTTAGTGAGCATGACATACTATCAGCCGCCAGGGCACATTCAAGTCAATGAAAGACATTATTATCATTACCCGGTAAATGGTAGCACTACAGTACATAGAACTCACATTTGTGCTATGCAATTATACAATATAAAGGAAATTGAGTTTATACAATGCAAAGATAGTCTTACAATCTTCAACAGCTCCAACAGTATTTTCAAGAGTTAATCAATTAGTTGTGGTTGTGGAGCAGGACCAGCATTGAGCCAGGCATCTTTATCAACGATGTAATCCCCTAACTTATAATATGCCTGCCTGCATAGTGTGCGTTTTATACAAGACTTGAATTTTGTCTCATTCAGTTGAAGAATGTGGGGAGGTATTTTATTATAACATTTTAAACAGTACCCCATAAAAGATGAGTCTACTTTAGCCAGTCTGTAACCTGATTGAACTAATAGGTCCCTATTTCTAGTACTATAATTATGTCTTTCACCTCTTTTGCTAAAAAGATGTAAATTTTTCCTTACATACATGATGTTTTCGTAGATATATTGACAAGGCACCGTCATGATGTTAATTTCCTTAAACAGTTCCCTTAGAGAATCGCGCCTGCGAAGATTATATATGGCTCTAATGGCTCTTTTCTGCAGAATAAAAATAGAATCGATGTCTGCAGCCCGTCCCCAAAGTAAAATACCGTATGACATGATACTATGAAAGTAACTAAAATAAACTAGTCTCGCGGTATCTACATCAGTAAATTGACGGATTTTTCTGACAGCATAAGCTGCTGAACTTAACCGTCCTGAAAGAGATGTTAAATGAGGACCCCATTGTAGCCTTGAGTCGAGCGTGATCCCCAGGAAAACAGTTTTATCGACGAATTCTAGTTTCTCTTGATTCAATATTATCTCACAATCACTACCTTTGACATTTGGTAAAGAAAATCTTATGCACTTAGTTTTTTTTCCATTTAATACTAAATTATTAGCAGTGAACCAATTTTGAACCTGCATTAGGGCGTTATTTACGTCGTCAAAATTTGTAGCCCGTCTATTTACCTTAAAAATTAAGGAAGTGTCATCAGCAAATAACACCATTTGAGGTTGATTTCTTAATAAATGGAGTAGATCATTAATATACACTAAAAAGAGGAAAGGACCCAATATCGAGCCTTGTGGCACACCCATTATTACTGTTAAACCATGTGAATTGACACCATTTATTTGAACTTGCTGCTGTCTATCATTTAAATAAGAACTAACTAAATTGAGCGCAAGTTTTCCAAGTCCGTAATGCTCAAGTTTCAAAAGCAAGGTTTCGTGATCGACGCAATCAAATGCCTTGGAGAGGTCACAAAAGATTCCTATGGCGTCTTGAGCCTCTTCCCACGCGTTAAAAATGTGTTTTAATAAGGTTACACCGGCGTCGGTCGTACAACGTCCTTTGGTGAAACCAAACTGTTGATCGTGAAGGATTTTATTAGTGTTAAAATGATTGAGCATCTGATTGAGTATTATTTTTTCAAACACCTTGCTGAAAACCGGCAACATGGATACGGGTCTATAATTATTGGTGTCTTTACTGTCCCCGGATTTGTAAAGTGGTATTACCTTACTGTATTTCATTAAATCGGGAAAGACTCCTTGATCAACACACGAATTAAATACTAAAGCTAAATAAGGCGCAATGGTCTCAATTATGGAGGTACAGACTTTAATGGACTTTCCCCAAACATCTTCGGTCAATTTGATCTTAATTTGCTTAAAAGCTTTTATTACTGTTACAGGGTTAATATGTTTAAATTGAAATTCAACCGGGCAGGCTTGAACGTTCGTTCTTAATAAATCAATTGATACGTCGGGTGAAGAATTTAAGGCTTCCGTCGTTTTTAATGGTATATTAGTAAAGAAATTTACAAATTCTTGAGCTACTTCTAAGTTAGAGCTTATGGCACCACGTGAAGTCTCCAACGTGTAATCAGTGTTTCGTTTTCTATTCCTACTAGTTTCGTTATTTATAATTTTCCAAACTGTTTTTATTTTATTTTCTGCCGATTTGATTTTATTGCTAATGTACAGGGCTTTGGCAGATTTGCAAGTATTTCTAAAAATTTTGGAATATGTAGTAACATACTTGCTGAAAGTTTCAGTATTGATGTAAGGCTTAAGGCCATACAGCTCGAACAGTCTTTCCCTACTTATCCTTATACCTCTAGTTGCCCAGTCACTAAATATAAAATTAGGGCAAATGTTTTTTGATTATTTTCAAAAGTTTTATTGAATTGAGTGTGCACTAGTGAAAAGAAATCCTCGTACAATTTATTTGCATCACCATATTGCATTATGCTAAGCGACTACGCACTAAGGGCACCCCCTGTGGGGTACGAACCTCGGCTTAGGGCGTCGCTGGAGAGGGCAGCAAGAGGGGACAGGCTGGATCACAATTATATTATTTAAGCTTGATGAGGCCGGCATTTCCTATCTGACTACTCTGAGAAGAAATGCCGAAACAAACTCAGAGGTCACAGTCGGGAATTTAAAGCTACTGGCTCAGCTGCGGCGCGGGCTGGCACTGCATCGGGCAAGGGTCGGGGGGGTGAGTTTACTTGGGGACGTCGCGAGGGACCTCGTCGGCGAGGTCGGAATGTCGGTCTTTTGTTTTTGTGTACTGTACTGGTAGATTTGTTGCTCTCCTGGAGGAGAGTTATGGGGTCGTCAGGGTCGGATAGGACATGTTTTGGACGGCGGGCCTTGCTGATGTTAGAGGGAGAGTAATTGGCGGCCTGGACAACTAGAGGGTTGCGGTGTTTGGCGGCGGAATCGAAGAAACGCTTTGAGAGGCGTTTCATGAACTGCTTAATAGTGGGGATTCTGAGGTCAACATGGAGGATCTCGTTGCGAACGAACCAAGGGGAACCCATAGCCTTTCGAAGAAACCGGTTTTGAAGGGTCTGCATCCTATGGATGTTGTGGGGTTTTGCGTGCGCAAAGATTGGACAAGCATAGGTCATAATTGGTGTAATGCACGCTGTGTAAATGCGCAACTTGCACTTAAGCGACAGTTTGCTGCGTGCATTGAGAACGGAGTGGAGTCTAAAGAGAGCGAAAGCGGCTCGCGAACGAACCTTCTTTATGTGCTCTGTGAATGATAGGTGTTTGTCTAGAATGACACCTAGGTATTTGGCTTGCTCTTCCCAAGGGATCGGCTTGCCGAACATGGTGATAGGTCGGGGGGGATGGGGTTATGACGCGGTCTGGAGTAAAGGACCGCTTGACTTTTGTCGGGATTGACTTCAATTCTCCACTTCCTGAACCAAGCAGCGAGTTTGTTAACTGCTGTTTGGAGAGTGTGGGATATCTGGATAAAGGCTACGCCACGACACGGTAGATAATTATACCATGGCCACGAGGTTGTGAGTTTAGCTGCTGCGTCTGCGCATTGAGTGAGGCCCACCGAGTACTGTTTCAAGGCCCATTGTTATGCTCCACAGTGGTTCACTTTTCAATAATATTATGTAATAATGAATGACTGTAATGACACTTTTTAATGACTCTTTTTTCAAACAAACGTGACATTTTTGTTCTTTATTTTCATTGAGTTTGTTAATAATTCGACTGCCTCGTACTTCTAGTGGTCGCAAAGCGCTACTGCTGAGCATGAGGTCCTCGGTTCGATTGCAGAGTCGGGCAAAGTAGCCCGGAGTCTGGATTTGTGCCCGGATGATGGCAATAGGTTCGCCCCCTAATACATGGGACGAACATAACTGGCGGAATGTGGATGTACTATAGCTACACCTCTACCTAACCTTTCGGGGTACACAGGCGTGATGTTATGTTTGTTAATAATTTTTATGAGTTTGTAGAACGTGGGTGGTTGAAAGAAAAATCTTGTTTAAGGAACTAAATAGACAAGTAAATAATGGAGTCCCAGTTCTTTAGTAGAGTGCCTAAATGGGTCTAAAATAGCAAAGACTACAGACAAAGGCATTACCATAAAATAATAAAATGTGTAGGAGTGTCTAAAATGTCTTGCTTCGTATCAAAATACAAGAACGGATACGGAAATCCGGCAAGGCACGACTATGTAAGCATGTACATAGCAAGGTATAATTTAGGATATTCGGTAGGTACTTCAGGAAAAAAACACAAACACAAAATCAGCTTATAATGCTGCAAAGCAGGCCTCCTCTCTGTAAGAAGTGGGCCACGCAGGCCCACTGCGGGTTGGTAGATGTCACATATTTTCGGATTTCTTTGACGTGCCGGTTTCCTCACGATGTTTTACTTCACCATTTTTGAGAGCACGTGGCTATGAAATTAAATATAAGCTTACACAAAGTAAAGTGCCTGCCTGGGTTCGAGCTCACGACTCATAAGTCAGAGCCGATATTCAATACAGGAAAAGCGACCGCCCAATGTTATAAAGTGGCAGAAAGCCTTATGTAAGAAACTACATAGATTCCCTTTTCTGCTGAGGCCCATGAGAAAAAATGTTAACAAAACAAAAGGCCATCCCAGAAATAGGTCAATACGAAATCACCCTGTTATTCTAGCTTCCCAAGAGTGTAGTACGCCACATGTTGGGTCGACCTGCCCTAGATACATTAGCATATGCCACGGGTTACCCGGGTAGTCATAGCCGTCCCTTCCCGGATTGGCTTCGTAAACCGATGCGTTGCCGATTTTTAATAGTCTTCCAGGAAGATTGGGGTTTTGGGTACAGATGGTCGGATATAGGAAGCTTACGTGTTTGTAAGTTAGATAGTGGATAGTATGGAAATATGGTTGGTACTTACAGGAATATTTAGGTACATGAAAAACATCTGGCTCCGTGTGTCCGGCAAAGGCCCTTTCCTTTGCCGGATACACGGAGCCAGACGTTTTTGACCCGTCTATGACGAAATTATTGCAAAGGGATAATCATAAAGTGTCCTCCTAAGATTTATTATTCATGACATCAAACATAGAATATCAGGGAAAGCGAAATGTTCATGGTAGGTTTTTTACATTGCTGTATGGGCCTGCTCTTGACCTCGATCACTCCTGATGGGTAGCAACGGCTGAGGTTTATGATGGGACGAGCGTGCCCAGAAGATACCTGTTCACTCTTGCTTTGAAGGCAAATGTGAAGGGTTAAATGTGGAATGGAAAACAGACGCTGGCAGAGGGCTATGATCTGTGGTTCCACACTTTGGTTGTGCGCATAATAAATGAGGAGAAGTGCTAAGTACGGTCGGTATATCAACCAAGTGTGGTTGGTACCCTGCAGTACGTCTGGTAGTCCGGTAGTAAAAGGACGATGGTGGGATAAGATCGTGGAGCTTCGCGCACACTCACCAAAGCACACTCATGAAGTTCTAAAACTGTCTTTAGAAAAAATATGTTCAGCAGTGGACGTTTAAAGCCAAGTTCCGCGGCTAGAGCGACCTGAGCGGTATTCGCTACCGCTGTGGGTAGAAGTGAATACCGCGCGGATTTCGTTCAGGTATTTAGTATCAAGTTCCGCGGCTAGAGCGGAATAGTTGGCGCCATAGTACCGCATAGATGTTGTTTCGCTTGTTGGGCGAAACAATAACTAAACAAGAACTTCTTTACCTTCCTAAGCGAAACTCGAACTCGGTATTCTACCCACAAGGATAGCGAAATCCGTTTTGGTGTGAACAGTATTATTACCGCATACCTGCTCGGTTTTCTCTACCGCAGACGGCAGCGAATACCGCTTACGTTTGAATAGGCCTTAAAACTGAAATGATGATCGCATTTAAAAACATGACAAGTTCTTAGTAAGCATTCACCGAAGACATTACTTAGGTACATATTAGAATCCTTAAAATTTTCCTTGACCTAACACGGAAACGACACATACGTAAATCAATCGGGGCTACCCTTGAACCCTGTCCTCGGTATTTAAATTCCGCCCCTCGGCTGGTAATACACCGGGCATCGATCCGGCCGTGATGTGACGTTGACATGCGACATTGTAGCTTTAATAACGTGAAGCCACGTTGTTGATGTCGCTTTGTAGTTTGGGGGATGTATTTTTGACATTGTGACTTACATTTTTTGTGGTGAACGCCAATTATTTTCAAACGTGTAACCGTAGTTTCTTTACCCTTCTTCTTCATATCAAACGGCCAGTTAGTACTGTGCACCCACCTTCTGACGTTTCATAAGTACCTACCCATGTCTTGTCCATCAGGTTTATGTGAAATAAAATATTTTGAATTTTGATTTCTTGAAGTCATACGAGTTTTATGATTGTTACTTTGGTCAATCATAGCGGCTAACAAGAGATATGATAGTAGATTTACTGATTAAGGAGTTGGCCAGGCTTCCAAAAACTGGCAGAAATAGTTTTAGCCCGCACTCTCAGACGTCAATAAAAGTTAATGAACCATTATCTCACCCTAACTTAACGTTAGCCAGTATATCTTCAATAAAGATGTTACTAAGAATACTATTTGTTTCATATTCTTCCTGGGAGCCTAAAAAGGCCACTTTGGCAGAATCATAAAACAATTCATATCACACAATTCATCTGTTTGACAGTTTCACACCTATATATATATCCCTGAAGGGTTAGGCAGAGGTGTACCTATAGCATTTTACGATTCTCCATACAAAACTGTCATACAGATGAAATCGCGTGATATGAATGGTTTTATGATTCTGCCAAAGTGGCCTTTTTAGGCTCCCAGGACCAATACATTTTTAACACGTAAAAGTAACCTACAACCCTTCGACATACTACATTAACTCAAAAACCACACGTCAAGCCTTCAAAAGGTGTCGTAGCGATCCAAATACACAGTTTGACACCTCATTAACCCCTAAGGTAGTCTTGGAGAGCGGGTATGAATGTTATCCGCCATTCAAAATATGAGGGTAGTTGGAAGAAAGCTATCGTGTCGGGTAAAATGACGCATATTGGTTAATGACCGGGTGTGTTTCTTTTTTATATGTTCTCGATAGATTTCATGTCAAAAGGTTGAGTGAGGTAATGTGGATTGAACACTTGAACAGGCTGTGAGGTGGTGTGGATTCAGGCTTTTAGATTCCTTTGGTGGCTGTACTTAGCATAATCAGCCGATAATATTTCCACTGATGGGACACAGGCCTCCTATCTGTTAGAGGGAGTGGACCGTAATCCACTACGCGGCCCCAGTGCGGGTTAGTAGATGTCACATGTATTCGAATAATTGGTTCTAGGACATGCCGGTTTCCTCACGATGTTTTCCTTCACTGCTTTGAGAGCAGTGGTGACCTGTGGTGATGAAATAATTTACCCAAAGTAAAGCCCCTGTCTGTCGCGGCCGTTACCACTAGGCCACCACTGGCTCTATGGAGGATTTCTGCGGACAAACTGCGACTTATATAAAGGCTTGGGCATCAGGTAAAAAGTAATAAGTAAGTGATGCTTTGGATTTTCGGATAAGTAATGCAAGCGGCAGTGACAGAGTGTCGTCAAAGGTTTGGAAGACGAAGCGTCGGTTGTCCGGCGGCGAGATGGGCGGACGCCAGACGACATTGTTGCCATAGTGTGTAGAACCTGGGACTGAGGATGAGGCTGCCACAGGAGCGTGGGGATTGGCACAAGAAAAGAGAGGCCTATGCCCAGCAGTGGGTGACGACAGGCTGTGGATGATGATGATGGTGATGATGATGATGAATGCAATAGGGTAAAAGCTTGATTTTTGGCAAGTGCTACAACTCTCTGCCGAGGTCTGCGTATCCTGATAGTCCTTTAAGAAGGCAGTTTATTTTGGAGTATTTTTATGAAATATTCACAGGGTAATTCTGACCTGAATTATCAAGATAAGTGTTCGTTACCTTTCGTAATAAAGACATGACAGAATAAAATAATTTCTCGACAAAACGCACACAACAAAAACATAAAATAGTTTTTCACACACTTGTCTAGTAATAGACGTTGAATAATTAATTTCATTTCAGCACGTGTAGTTACTACACGTGCTGAAATACCACGCAACAATAACGTACCTGCACGTGTATGACTAATTACCAAGAGTTACTGTTACACATGCTCAGTGTAACTTAAGAAAAACAAACTGTTTTTACTTAATTTTCATCTTGAAGTCAAAGGCTTTTGGATTCTGAAGAAGGTAGGATTATTAGGTAAGGAAATATATATGGAAAGTATTTCACGAAAATATTTATATTTTACTGTGTAGTTAACCGCACAATCATATTATTATTACGGAAAATGTTTATATTTTTTCAATTAGGTCATTGACTGGCACCGCAGTCACACGGTGTCAGCCAAAAATAGATTCTATTGTGATTCTATGTAGATAGATTTCTATTGTGTCTGTTGTCTGGCAGTCAACGTGTTATTTCAAACCAAAAACGAATAAAAAAAAACTTTTGGAATAACATGTTGATCTATGCCTTGTCCTAGCTACCAGATGAGGAGATTGGAACAAGCGACCTTCAAAAGCATTCTTCAATTATCAAAAACTAGGAATAGAAGATACAAAGAACTAAATTAATTTATAACTTTCACAGATTTTTGATCAAAATTCTCACTGAACACAGAGCTCTATTCATGTCAGCCAATTTGTCTTTATCAAAGTCATAAGGATAAGGATAGCTGTAATGCTGAAACAATAACTGTAAAACTCTCAGAATACACAGAAATCTCAGAATACAGGTCTATTGATACCCTATTGTTATAGCTGACAGCCATAGTAATTATTAGCACAGAATTGGCTCAAAAGGTCAATTTTAATGGGACTACATAACCAGAAATTTACGAGAAATTGCTTTCGAATTGCGAATTGAATCTTGCTTGGGGAATCAGTACCCCAACTGCGTATCAAACTTTCATTCTCAATTTTGTGGAAAATTCCTAAACCATTGCTTCATAAGTATGAAAAATTCGGCTGCTCGATAGCGGTAATAACACAATGAATGTTGTTGAACTGTCAAAATGGAACGCAAGCTAGCGCAGAGTGTGGTGCTATTACTAACTTAGTTTTAAGCTATATTAGCTATCCTATATTACTTATTTACTGTAAGTCTGCTACGCGGTCAGCCCACTGGTGTCAGTTTGGGAGATAAACTTTTGTTCAGCGCACCATGCATGGGCAATTCTTGGTGGAGTACATGCGTGTGAAGACCAACTGGACTTTGAGGGTCGAGAAGTTGGAATCGTGTCACATCACGAACTTCAAGTCGTTCGTGGTGCGTGTTCCGACACAAATCATCTCGAGAAGTTCCTCAAGGAAGAGTTCTGGCCAAAGGGTGTTGTGTACCGCCGGTTTCGTGGCCGGCTTCATAACACCAGTCAGCGAAACACGACGCAGACACTTCGTGTGTGTTAGTGTTAGTTTTTTAGTATAATACTGTTACTGTTAGCCTGCATCATCCCACTGCTGGGCAAAGGCCTCTCCCCATGACTTCCAGTATAAAGTTGTATGTATTTATACTATTTTTAAATTACTTATATTAATTCTGTATTGTATGTGTTTAATATGGGCCTTGATGCCTGAAATAAATGGATAAATAAATTGGAGCGTTGAATCTCGCTACCAGTTTTGAATTTTCTGACTGACTAACTTTGTAACCAAGAAATGAACTCTTTGCAGAGGTCCTTTACGAAAGTAGCACACATGAGGCAGGCAAAAACGTCATACTTTCACTGAGCGTTAATTATGGGATGTTTTGCTAGGAATGTTCAATATTTGAATTTTCTAAATGGTCAAGTTAGTTTTTCATGCATTGAACACAGACTTGGCTTACTGTTCTTCTTTCTTTAAGCATGTTAGTATAATATAAAGATAGGTAGGGGAGGCTGAACGGATCTCTATAACGTTGCCACTCATGTTTTTATATATCTAGGATATCTTGATGTTTTTACAGGGATCAGTCGCAGTTAGCAGTGTCGTTCTTTCAAATTGATTAATAGGATGTTATTGTGTAATGTCTTAAACTATTTTGTTAATTTTGTTTCCTACTTCGGTACAAAAATCGTTCAATTTGCTGTTGTGATTAGGATCCCGTTTGATGATGATTTACGTAAAACACTATCAATAGTAATGGCTTTTATTTTGACAGTTTAACAACATTATTTGTGTTGTTTACGTTGTTGAGCATATAGTTTTTTCGATCATATACAGCAATGGATTAGCAATATCCTTTAAAATGATTCAGATTGTGATTGATAGCGTGTTATGCAATAAGGGTGCTGGGCTGTTATAATGTGCAGGTAGGCAAATAACTGTAATTCTACCACGCGTCTTTAGACCTATAGAAGAAAAGGAACTAAAAACAGAAAACAGAGTCCTCTATGGCCTTGTTGAGTTATTGATAGAAAGTCTTTATTCCCATTTTTCTTTTATTATTGCTAAATGTGCCTTCTCTTGGCCTCGATCATGCTTGGTGGAAAGCGATGGATGAGGTGTATGATGTAACGAGCGTGCCCAGGAGATGCCTGTTCATCACTTTTGAAGGCAGTTATTATATAAATCTGGAGTCACATTATAAAGTGTAGTAATAATGCCATCATTTAAAAAAAGGGATGGTAGATACTATCGGCCTTCTGTAGCTCCGTCTCTCTCTCGCTCTCACACTAGAAACATGCAGGCATAATACCGGACACTGTTAGGTATTGTTTTTACATCATGCCATCTAAAAATAAAATACATCAACAATCTAATTTCCTAGACCTTCTGTTTCTAGTAATTCGAGTATTATCCGGGCTGAAGCAAGTCACGCAGTTTCCTTTAATGGCAATTCCCTTCAGTAGCGGGCCAATTCGCGATAATGTTCCTCCCTCCCCCTTCTCCCCCCAATTTAGGTAATCCACTCGCTTACATCTACCTGTATTGATGAAATAAATCTAATTTGATACGACACGGACGCTGATATTTTTTGAGTGACTTAGATTTTTGTCGTATTTAAATAGGTACTTGAGTTAATAAAAGTACTGTCGCTTATATAAATAATATAACATTTACATAATATATAAGATAACTGACGTAACATAATAATATGGAGGTACATGTAAAAAAAAAACAAGGGTAAATAATCATAGGGCATCGACAAATTCGTCCGCATCGATGTCAGCGAGAAAAGTGGCCAAAAGTCTGGCAGCATTGCCACGTTGTACCTATATTGTTGATTATTTCGTAGCGTTTTCGGAATTTATGTACCCATATTTATAATTATCTAATAATGATAATCGGGAAGCCGACGGCAACATATTTGGGAAAAGGCTAGGCAGATGATGATGATGATAATCGGGATCTGTCAATATCCTCTTAGATTATTTGGAAGATAGTTTTCAGGAGTTTCATTCATTCCGTATATACCGTAATTGCTGTTTCCTGTTATGACATGAGAACCACAGCAGTCACCATTGTGTTGGTATTGTGTTTACCATGTTTTGTCAATGATTGAATGGTGCTTGATTCCATTGATTTTTTTTCCTAGAAGCGGTCCGACCAATTGACTATTTCAACGGCAGACAGAATCTCTTGCGCCCAAATCCAGGCTTATCTCTGACTGGAATTGCCCGCGACAACCCACCCCGTCGCATCGCATCGCCTGCCCGTGTATTACTTTGTTTTCGCTTAGCTTTATTGACGATTTTTTATTTTTATTTTTGCTCGACTGCTAAGAGCACAAGCGCGATAGTCTTCCTCGAGTATTGGGCTATCAAATGCAATTATTTTTTACCTATCCGACTGGTACTTCCGGAGATTACCCCCTACAAACAACTTGCAAACTATTATAAAATTATATTATGTAATCCATACTAATATTATAAATGCGAAAGTATGTCTGTCTGTCTGTTACCTCTTCACGCTTGAACCGCTGAACAGATTTAGATGAAATTTGGTACAGAGATACTTCGAGTCCCAGGAAAGGACTTAGGATAGTTTTTATTCCGATATTCCCATGGGATCGACACTTATGCGGGTGAAACCGCGCTAGCGCTAGTATAAGCGCTGCTAGTACCTACTACTAGGTATAGATTTGCCTAATTAGATCCAAACTCAAGAATATACCATCTAGGTACGCAAGAAATGACTGCTATGCTATGATATGCTAAAAAATCTAAGCATAATCACTTATAGCACAAGAAAATAACAACCTGAAGTTCTACCCTAATTGACATCATCAGACAAGTCTTAGGAAAACACTGGCGCTATTTGGAGCGAGCGTGGGCGGGTGGGGCGCCATTTGCAATTACTAACCTACGACAATTATTATCCGCGTGTAGACTTGTCTTTCAGTTCAACTAGCAGCGCCCCGCGGTTTCACCCGCATAAGTTTCCCGTGGGGCCCCGCGGTTTCAACCGCAAAAGAGTCGATGCCGTGGGAATATCGGGATAAAAACTATCCTATGTCCTTTCCCGGGACTCAAATGTATCTCTAAGTATACCAAATTTCATCTAAATCGGTTCAGCGAGAGGTAACAGACAGACAGACACACTCTCGCATTTATAAAGTAGTATGGATTTTTAAAATAAAAACCGATATGAACGTTTTATGAGATTTATTTATTGGTTTTACAATATTTATTGGATTATTTTAAATAACAAAATATAGCACATAAACGAGTCAACCGTTCGTTAAGTTATTGTTTAGACGCTTCATGTAATAAAGTTGATCATATAACCTCCTCCTTTTTGGAAGTCGGTTAAAAAGAGGGTCTGCCGTCGGTTGACGGGCATTTTTATACTTAACGAATTACCATAAAGAACACAATATTAGTCGACTAATTAAATCGATAACAATAATTTAACTTTTTCTACCAATATCCAATTCTTAAATGTTATCAGGATGGATAATGTTTTGATACCTCGTGTTGGTTTAACTTAGCTATTTGCACTTTGCGGAAATGTGTTAGGCTAGGTTATATTACAATTACACCTGAAAGCGACAGAAAAATATTTTGTATTTACTAGGTAAGTGTATGAATATATACCTAATATAATATATAATGTATCTTTTCTGAAACACAGGTTTTTCATAAACCTGGATCAGGCAGGTCTACATTACAGTTAGAAGAATGTAACATTCCTAGATTGTAATTAATGTAAATCATATTTTTACTTTACATTACTTTATACTTGAATAAATTTTTATTATTATTATCTTTGAAGTCATTGATCTACATTACATCGCAATTAAACTACAAAATCATTAAAAAACTACTCTCGTAACAACATTAAATAAAACAAAATTATTAAAACCGCAAGCCACTAAAAATTAGTCAAGAGGCAATTTAAATAAGTGCCCTCGGGTTTCCCGCGTCCGCCATATTGCAGCAAACGTCAAAAGTTCAGTCACCCCGTGCGCCGGTGATGCATTTCAAAAATGTATGATCTATACAATCAGCCTGTTACTATTAAATTCTTGGGATTATGGTAATACGGTAGAATGTTGATAAAATAATGCGCTTTTCTTGTGGTTTTTAAGTAGAATTAAGAAATGAATGGTAATTAAGATGGATTGAATTAGATCGAGCAATAATCTTAATGTGTTTTTTAGAAATTTTAATCTTAAAAAAAAAACTAAGATGCCTCTCTTGGGTTTGAGAATAGCGTAAACATTAATTAATCACTTACCTAAGTAACCTTAGGTACTTGTCATTTTATATTTATGGACAAAAGCACTCATTTTACATAATAAATAACGACAAAAACCGTCGAGTAATGTAAACAAATGTGACAGCTATCGATCAAGTAATATTTTCCTCCGTAAAGAACAAAAAGAAAAGTACTTTGTAATTCTCGCGATCAGGTTCGGTTGTCAGTGTTGCCAGCGTCGCCGTTCCTCGGGGAAATATCGTGTTTCTATCAAACGTACTTTCTTACCAATTGACAGCTTTATGGTTTTCGTCTTTTTTTCACATTGTTTTTTGGAGTTATGTTATTATTTTATTTTGAACGGTTAAGAGATGAAGTAAGAATTTTTCCTAAGGGAATATTATGTTATTGGAAGGAAACTTCAGGCAAATTATTACTATTAGCTATATCAGATACTAGCTTCTGTCCGCGAACTTATTTCGTCTGCGTGAAATAAGTTCTTGTTTAAAACAGAGAGAGAGAGTTTGTATGTAGGGGGACATACAACACACACTTACTTACCTCTTTATTTGTTATTAACAGGACTTAGTCATATCCACTAGAATGAATAGAAAATAAAACAGTTTTCTTTCACGTTAGAAACGATGGTATAGTTCGCATTCTAATATTGTAAAAGGCTTTCCCCATAGCCTGTCTCGCAAAAGACTGACTAAACAAATTTTATGCCTGTACAAAAATGGGGGGTAAATTATATGGCAACCCCATAGCTTGCTACATATTAGTAATTTGTGAACTCCATACAGGCAGAGTTAACGTCATTTGATATTCAATTTCATGAGTCACTTTTTCAGTTTCGAACAATTTCCTTACACAGGTTTTATAAAGTGAATTGCTTATTAAGTCAAAAGCTTATGTGGTTCACATGATGTCGTAAAAGCTTGATTTACATGCCTCCAGTTTTTAGTCGAGTAAAGCACTGTCTTGCGTAGGTACCGGCAGGGCTTGGCACTAGGCGTGGGCGTTGCGACGATGAACCGTTTACAAAAACTGTTTTGCCTTCTGCAACGATGCAACCGTTTTACGTCCTGGGTTCAAACAGTCTTCGTTGCAAAAACCAGTCTTAGAATTACTTGCTGCGATTTTTTTTTTCGCCTATGAAAATACAGTCGAGAATGCAATGGTTCAACTCTATCACACTTGTCCGTTGCGACTTCGCGTCGTCTCTCGTTCCGCGTTCGTTTTCGTTTACAAAACAGTCGTTCAAAAACGAAAACCTCGAAAACGAAATTCTATTCCATGTTGGATAAGTTTCGTCCTTCAAACCAGTTGCAACCCTTTATTCCCATCTGATGTTGCAACAACGACCGTTTTCTGCAACCGTTTTCGTCGTCGGGAGAACGGTTGCGTTTCATCCGTCAAAAATTCGGCAACGACCCACCACTACTTGGCACCGGTACCAAAAGTACAGTAGTGCTATTCTGTAAAAATCTCACCGTGATAACATGGGTGAAGTGAGCTTAAAGTGAGCTGTCATTAGTGTTAATCGCTATAGAATCAGATGGAATGACAGCTCACTTCACCTAACTTCACACGGTGAGATTTTAACAGAATCGACCGGCAGGTTCTGTATCGGAACTTAGCGGTTCTTGCTATTTCGGTACCTAGGCACCGGTTCCAGACGGATACCGGTACTCCACCAACAAGTGAGTACCGTTACCAAATTTAGGTACCCGCCACATATGAAATGGCAACGCCGCGCGCCGCTCTTATACATTTGCCACTATATTTTTTTCTCACTCTAACTTACGGAAATATTTATTTGGTACCGGTACAATACCGGTACTGATTATTACCGGTCTCAATAGCACAGTTACTACTTCTGGTACCGGTATCATTAGTGCACGTACCAATGCCAATAGTACCGGTTCCCAAATACCGGTATTTCAAATCCTGGGTACAGCACTAAAATTGTGTAAGTTGAAGCATATAAACAACTGTTTGGCTAAATACAACCTTTTTAAGGTTATGTAGACACGACATGGTACTCTTATTCCAACATTTTTCCTTGAAAGAGGACAATTTCCGAGATAGGGCTAAAATAAACATACAGTTTTCTCTGTTAGGAATTTAGGTTCCGGGAGCCCTTTGGCAATATACCAGATATTAAAAAAGTATATAAATACGAATAAAATAAAGGGTTTGATGTTGATTTTTTTATGTTATGGGAATTGAATAAACATGAAAATTGAATTTAATAAAATCTAAAAACACGCCGTACCTATTTAGATTTTCGTATAAAATTGAGAATTTTCGTGGGCTATATAACTAAATTACAGCGTCAGTGGTCTACCAAACTAGATTCATAGTTGCTATGTCTATCTGACTGCTAAGCAGAGGTTCTTTTTGCAAAAGTATGCCAGAATGAATGAATGAAAAATACACCGACCCCAGCGTGGTTTGACCAGACTCCATTAATTGAACGAATCTCAAGATTCGCACTAGCTCCTGTAGCCTCATGTTCATGGTGCTACAGCGACCATTGCATATCAAGGAGTAGACCGGGGGGCGCGGTAATGGTAGGGAAGACGTGCCCGTTGGATAGGGAAGGATTTAAAAGCCTATCGGATACGCATCCTAGAGTTAGCATTTTTGCAAAAGTATGCCAGAGCATTTTTTATTTGCTGCTCTGTTCCGGTGACTATCTTCTTAGGCATTTTACTTCAGTTTTTTTATGGTGTATCTATAACGTGTAGTGTATGTGTGCGTGTGTGTTCTAAGTCTATAAGTCACAAGTCACAACATTTACATCTGAATGGTATTTCTATATCTGTGTCCACATCAGATATACGATATAGATTAACATCGGACGGGAGTAGACGAATACCAGACGGCATAGTCATTTTGATAGATATATTATGGTCCGTGATATTTGTTTATTTTAATATCTTTTAGGCAATATCAATATTAATTTTATGTGTAGAAATTGCAATTTTACTCTCAATGTTTAAGCTTCTCTTATAAAATAAAAGACGTCGGTGTGGGGTTCGTGGGAAACATAATTACAAAAAGGATATACTTATTTTTACGTCACATCCTAAGTATATTTTGGATGTTTGCATTGATTTTATTTAAAACAAATGATTACATTTTCGAGCTATTCATTCCTGTTGTACCTGCCATGTTTTGTCTCTGCCGACCTAAGAAAACTGACTTGACTGGCAGAAAATGCCTCAGGCATTAAGTGAAAAAATAATGCATTTCTTTCTTGTATATGTAGTTCTAATAAATAAATCAAATAAATGGTTTGTCTGCTTGTCACCCCTAACTTTTGATGTCCACCAGTGCTCGAAGATCTTAAGAACTGTTTATGCCCTGTAACAGTTTTATTATTTTTATTATATTACTTCGTCGCAAATAAAATTTATTGTTGCGAGATGATTCGCTCGAGTTTGTTCACCGTGCTTACTGCTTTTTATAGTGGATATAATGTTAGTTTATAACCTTCAGTTGTAGTGTAGTAAATAAGTTTTGTTGAGTACCTATGGTTTCTTTAGTGATAGTAAAAGGAGAGGGGACGATTTTAGCATTTCTGCGATATTTTATCAAGACAATGTTTGCTTACTTGATTTCAAATCAAAGTGAGCAGTTAAGAGTAGGTTCCAAGTTTTCGAACCCAGACAGGAGCTTTACCTACTTTGTGTAAATTATTTCATCACCACTGCTCTGAAAACGGTGAAGGAAAACATCGTGAGGAAACCGTTAGATCCTAGAACAAAAAACTCGAAGACATGTGACATCTACCAACCCGCACTGGGCCCGCGTGGTGGATTACGGCCCACTCCTCACCGAGAGGAGGCTTGTGTCCCAGCAGTGGGAACATTATATAGGCTGATTGTGCTTTATGCTTATGCTTACAAATTTTTGCAGCCCGTTCTTTTAGCATACCCTTACCTATTCATTCATTTTTACCTACATACTTATAGTTTGGAATGCTTTCATGGATAACGAGACAAAAAAAAGTATTTCCTCAACCATAGAAAAGAGCTAGTAGTAGGATGATAACGACGTAAATATTGCTTCGCGCACCAAATTAATGAATTCCGCATTCTCATTAAGCATGAATTAATGAGATCCTCATCCCATTCAAAAGTAAGACCTAGCCCAATCTAGCCTCAAAAGAAACAATACAAATCCTAGACATTCTTTTGTCCTCATTCTCCACACAATAAAGTTAAACAAATGACGACGCTAACCAGACGAGATGACCTCTTCAGCCATTGTCAGATCTAGGGAAAGTGAGGGTCAACGGTCTCTAGTTTGTGGTGATGCACCAGGCGGTGTTGTGGTGGTGAAAGATGGGTATAATGATTGTCTACCACGGTGCACCACCATGTAGGTCAAGGTGTGATGACCTGGGGGCCTAAAATGGCCACTTTGGCAGAATCTTAAAACAATTCATATCACGCAATTCATCTGTTTGACAGTTTCATACCTACATATCCCTGAAGGGTTAGGCAGAGGTGTACCTATAGCATTTTACGAATCTCCATACAAAACTGTCATAGAGATGAAATTGCGTGATATGTATTGTTTTATGATTCTGCCAAAGTGGCCTTTTTAGGCCTCCTGATAGTATTGTAGAAAATATATAAAATATATGCGTCAGTTTTTTTTTTAATAGTGGGTCTTCTGTTTTTTTTCGGGATCAGTAGTGGAAATATTTTGATATTGTAATTTTGGGAACGTACAGTGATTTTGTTTAGGATTTTCTACTGTTTTCCTAAATTAGAATAGATACAGAAAATAATTCAATGACTATATATATTTATTGACACAATTATGTATTTGATTGAATGAGTTTTGTAGTCTTCAAAAGTCCTCACGATTTTTTATATAGGACGAAACATTCATCTTATCTTGTAGTTTACTGTAGAATTACCTCTACCCTCTATTCATATAAGTTAACTGCAGAATTATACGTAGTAAACGGCCAGGGCACTGTTAGAGCCCGGGTTCGCTTCCCGGACCGTTACCTGTCACTGCAAAGGCATTTGTTGGTGATAAACTCGACGCTCGTGATTCCTAGCGCATACCGTGAGGTAAGGGCGACTGTTGTCTGTTGTGCGAATTGTTTTTGATATTATTATTTTGTACGGTTGTTTCTTTACAATGTTTTGATAAAAGAGGATGTTATGTATGATAAGGTGTTACTAACCTTTGAGACTTTTTGGGTATTTAATGTGAGATGTTCTTTCGCGAAATAATTTTTTTTTTCTTAATTCTAAAAGCAAACTCAAACTCAAAGCATTTATTTCAATTAAACCATTTACAGGCACTTTTGAATTGTCAAGAAGTCGGTCAGTCAGAAAATATGAAGCTAGTTGCCCATTCCAAAGCGTAGGTACCTATGGAGAAGAACGGGCAAGAAACTCCATGGACACTCTTTTAAATTATATTTTTACAAAAATATTAGTTACATCATTAATGTTGAATTTATAATTATATGTGAGAACGATGTAATAAAATAAAAAAGACGTACGTATTAAGAGCGTCCAGAGTACAGCAAATAGTACTTAACAAAACAACAATCCAAAAAAAAAAAAAAGATAAGCCGAGGCAGCCAATTGATGACCAGCCCCAACTGACGGCGCCCGTTCACGAACATGACGCATAGATCAGCACCATTCAGCTCAACCATTTTGAAGGTAGCTAAATGATCCAACACACACGCCACCGTCAGCGAGACATTTTAGTGAGCATGACATACTATCAGCCGCCAGGGCACATTCAAGTCAATGAAAGACATATTATTACCCGATAAATGGTAGCTCACATAGAACTCACATCTGTGCTATGAAATTATACAATACAAAGGAAATTGAGTTTATACAATGCAAATATAGTCCCACAATCTTCAGCAGCTCCAACAGTATGTTCAAGTGTTAATCAATTAGTTGTGGTTGTGGAGCAGGACCAGCATTGATCCAGGCATCTTTATCAACGATGTAATCCCCTGACTTATAATATGCCTGCCTGCATAGTGTGCGTTTTATACAAGACTTGAATTTTGTCTCATTCAGTTGAAGAATGTGGGGAGGTATTTTATTATAACATTTTAAACAGTACCCCATAAAAGATGAGTCTACTTTAGCCAATCTGAAACCTGGTTGCAAATGCCTCCCCAATTCCTTCCAGACATCCTTTTCTAGAGCCACCTCAATCCAATTAATAATTAATTTATTATATTCTAATGACAGTATTTAAAGTACACTATTTTTGAAAAAAATCTTAAATAAAAAAAACTAAACCCACGGTTACTTAGTCATTTTTAAGTTCATAACAGTCCATTACCTCTATTAGTGTAATAGTGCATCGCTTAACTTAGTTTAGACACTTTTTCAGTCTAATTCCTTCAAATACGAGAGCGCTTCTCACGCTTATAGAATGATCTTTTATTTCATGGTTCTTTGCTAATCGCTGGTTAGTTTTCCTGTTAATTTAACGGAGGTTTACTTACGTTTGACGTAGTATATTACAGTCGATCTAAAGTTATCTGGGCTATCGTAGCCGTGTCTGATTCGTCCATTCAAGCCGCCATTTTGACGATTGATGCATGAAAGTGTTTCCTCAAGAGGTAGTTAATTTTTTTTTTTTTTTATCATTGTTTTTTTCGTCTTGTGTGGCAGAATGGCGTGTTAGAATTTTGTTTTTTGATGCCCGATGCTATATTCTTTTCTATAAAGTTACGATTTCTGGATAAACTGTGTAAGACCTTTTTTATTTTATAATTATACTGGCATTCGCACGCTTGAAGATGACTGAAAATTGAATGAAGTGTTTTCTCTCTCGTTTTGCATTCCATCGCGTTTAGTAACGGTCGTTTTGCAATTTTTTTTTGCTTTTACTCGATTAGAATTTGACTTTGGAGTTGTATACCTAAGTTTTTTGTTGGGAATTTGTATCCTTGGTCGTACGTTTTATGTCTATGAGATTAGCTTATTCATGTGGAAAATACTTGTCTGACTGTTGGATTTGACGTGAGAATTATGTCAACACGAGTAATGGGGAGTTTAATGTTTAGCTGGATTTGGCAGTTGTCCAATGCTTGCTTAGTTTGACATTAAGTATTGGTATTAATGACATCAAACATTAACGTCAAATAAAGCTATATTTATTACTGAACACATTACCTTACTTTTAGTTCCACCATATTCTGACATACTTAGTAATTTACATAAAAGTCAGAGATCCTAAAAACTACACATTTAATTAAATTACCCAATTACATGTTGCTTCAATAGATTTTAATGAAAAACCCACGTTGTCATGGCAGCGCCGTCCATAGCACGTTGTATTTTATGCATAGCGAAGCATAGACAGTATTTCATAACCGGCGCACTCCAGCCTTCAGCTTAGTCATTATTAGTGCATTCACCCCGACACCAGGTGCAAGGGGGACATATAATGCAACGAGTATTTAATGCTATGTACACCGTGTATACAGCCTTCGTAAGGACTTTGTTAAATAGTGTACCTATCTCCGGGTTTAACTGCATATTTGCATAAGGAAGGGTATTTTTGTCGTTATTAAAGCATGCGAGGAATGTGGCATTCTCAGGCTGTTTTCAGGTTTTTTTTTTCTTAATGTGTGTGTTTAGTCATACAGGTGCAAGGAGGGTTGATACGATAATTTTAGGGTTGTAAGGCCAATCATGGAATGTAAGATAGCAGTTTTATTTTTGTTTTTCAACTTTTTTATATCATATTTTTAAATTGACTTACCAATGAAATCGCCTTTTGTTGACCAATTGCAGATTTCCTACCTAAGTATTATATAAACAAGGAAAAAACGTTTCACACCCGTGTAAATTTTATGACAATACAATATTATGATTTCATGTCCAAAGCTGACCTAATAATGGAGACGGAAATAGAATACATTGTCATCATCCAATTAGTTTGTTATTTTATTTATTAAATACGTTAAAAATGATTTTTGTGACGCCACAGCATGCAGTAAAGAATTCATTTGGAGCTTACGTCTATTTATGTCTCGATTTATTGTATTAAGCTTATAGGCAGTCACTTCATGTAAAATACTGGTATTTAGCAGCATCCAGTTAGACTGGAAGACGACCTCAACATACTTGGGAAAAGGCAGGCAGATGATGATGATGATGATTAGGTATTGTATTAAGCTGACGTCATGAAACTTGTTTGATTATTTTAAACATCAAAATATTAATTTTAAGTCTAAATATTATTATATTTATTACTATTCATATGTAAATCTCATTGCTTTAAGACTGTTCTAAAAATGATTATGAGCTACATTATTCCTCGGCGATTGATCATTGAAACATTTTATTTTTGTTTTCAATACAAACATTCCGGAGTCACTGGATCATGTTGCAACAGTGACATTCCAACGTTTACTTATAGTAAAACTCGTAGACCGATATTTGGCGCGTTCACCCTATTAGGTGACAAGGAAAATATTGAAATTACTTCAGAAGTTAATTCCAACAGGAAAGGCTTCGCTTTTCTAACTATACAGTTGTTTTGTGTTTGCTTGTTTTGATGAGTAGGTACCTATTCTATTCTGGCTAAAGCCTACGTGAAAAATACTTGGAAAAGAGTTTTTTTTTCATAAATCGTCTGTTCTCTCGATAATGTTATTGAGACCTTTCTGACATTGAATAAACTTGACTAGAATTTATATCTAACCTAACCTAACCTTTCTTCACACAGTTCTTACGCCTTGACAAAACATCGAGATTTATTTACTAAATGTTGGTGTAGTATTAATGTTTAATACACATAATCTTTCAAGAATAAATTCTCTAAATGTTGGTGAAAACCGCATCGAAATCCGTTGCGCAGTTTTGAAGAACAGCGCGGTCACACAGACACGAAAAGCGATTATGTATATAGATATAGAAACTGCTCAAAGGCATATGCGAAAAATATTTGAAAAGCTTTTTTTTTCTACTCGATAATATTTTTCAAAATTTACTAGCACTTTGTATAAACTTGACTAGAATTTATTTCTAAATAAATATCTAGATAAGTTAAACACACTTAACAGTCATAATAAAGCATTAGCACTTCCTGTGTGGGCTCTGCATGCACAATTTACTTGCACAAACACTTATTCTCGGATATTACATGTAGTACTTATGTAGGCATCGCAAATATGTTTTACATTTCCTCTGCCTTCGAGATAGGTACCTATTAGTCATCCATGAGGTGGAGATTTTTTTCTATAACGGCGAGTAATAAACGCAAGACTGCCAGATAAGTAAGATTCATGATACTTGTAGCTTCAGTTTTACGGTACGGTATTATTTTCTGGGGGCAGTCGGCTAATAGGGAGGTTGTATTTAGGATGCAGAAACGCTGTGTGAGGTCTAAAAACGACAGATAGCTGTATTCCACATTTCAAAAAACAAAAATATTGACACTGCCAGCAATGTATATAATGGAAACTGCAGTGTTTGTAAAAAAAAAAAACCCGCATTTATGTGTCAGCTTATCGGCACTAAGAAGAAATCCATTGCGTACTCAATATTGTAACAAACTATGTAACGTTAAATGTAAAACAGCCTTAATGCGTAAAAGCCTTTTCGGCAACGCTCCAAAAATTTATAATACAATACCAGATGCCATTATTAATATGCCGTTAACAAAACTCAAAAAGGCACTTACTAGCTTGCTTAGTGACAAATGTTACTACACACTAGATGAATTTTTCAATGATGACTCAATACAATGCTTTGTTTCTATGTTATTAGGAAAAAAAACTTAAATGATGAATTAATTTAGAGTTGAAATTTATTATTAATATTGACATTTAATAAATTTTGAGATTTTCAATTATTCTGACTTACTAAGACTTATTATTATTATTATTTTTGACATTTATAACCAAATAATTCATCATTTAAATCTGACATCACTCAATTTTTTTATATAATATTACGTAGTTGTTATAATTTATTTAGATACTTTAATTATGCATGATTTTCAAACTTTTCTTTTTTTGTTTTGAAATTTAAATTTGTAATATTGAGCTAAATGCACACCATATTTGTACGCCTCTTGGCATAACATAGCGTTCTGTTCACCAAACTCAAGATCTGTATTTCTTTACCTGTGTTAACAAATAAAAGTGATTTGATTTGATCTGATTTGATGATTTTAATTAAACTTTAAGTACAATAATTTAGATTCATTTCGATGTTTGTTGCTCAATCGCGCAAAAACGGCTGAACGGATTTTGATGAAACTTGACATACGATAGTTATATAACCTGGGTTAATAAAAAAAAACGTGGAATGTTTTTTTTTGTTATGTATTTTCTGGTGTAAAGAATGAAAAAGAAAAAAAAATGGGGCACAGGAAATAGAAATTATTAAAAAAGGAGCATTTAAAACTTACAAAGTTACATTAAAAACAACCAAAAAAGACCTGTGCGAGACCTGTGTTCAATAAAGTAAGTATATAAGTATTATTATATAATAGGTACCTACTGGTATTCAGCTGCATCCGGTTACACTGGAAGCCGACCCCAACATAGTTGGGGAAAGGCTAGGCAGATGATGCTGAGGTACCTACATATGATACTTTTTGTCCCGGTAGTACGTTTCCGTGGAATTTCCGACCTAAGCGCAGGCCAAGCTGCGGGCAAAACCTAGTTATTGAATTTCCAGCTCAGCTGCAGCCGGTTAGACTGGAAGCCAACCCCAACATAGTTGGAAAAAGGTTAGGCAGATGATGATGATGATGGGTCGATCAATCAGGTTAAGCTACGGTTGCCGCGGTTAGTCCGTGAATGGGTGACCATCTTTACATACCAAGACCCTTCCGTGGCTCGGAAAGCACGTTAAGACTGGAAGCCGACCCCAAAATAGTAGAGAAAAGGCTTGGCAGATGAAGATCAAGATTAATATCAAGGTTTATAATCAAGGTAGGAAGTACCTTTATGCATTTGTATAATAATGAGCTAGTGATATAAAATTCTCGCTTATTTTAACAAAGTAACTTCAATAACTATGAGTTACTAGCTCAAAAGCTGCGTCTTTTCTGTTACAATTTACTACGAAATTAATTCCAATATTTTCCCGGTCACCTACAGGGTGAACTCTCCAAATATCGGCCTACCAATTTTATACAAAAAGTTGAAATGTCTTTGTTCCAGACTCAGAAATCTATTACTGTATTGAATTGAATAATAAAAAAAATATTACAACTATCAATCGGTTTTGCAATATTTTAACTCATAATAAGTA
This sequence comes from Gortyna flavago, assembly GCA_963669345.1. Classification (NCBI taxonomy): domain Eukaryota; kingdom Metazoa; phylum Arthropoda; class Insecta; order Lepidoptera; family Noctuidae; genus Gortyna; species Gortyna flavago. The sequence continues at coordinate 1,701,990 of OY770135.1, forward strand.
CTTATTTTATAGAAGAGTTCCATGGTGTTGAGAATTAGTCAATAGATTTCTTAAAATTACAAAAAAGGTTAAAAAATAACACTCACTTTGTTTAAGAAGCACGTGGTTGTTAAATAATTATAAATTTAATTAGTACCTAGGTGTGTGCAACCAATACACTTACTTACTAATACTTACTTACAAATAAATAAAATTGAAGTGTATTTTTGTAATATCAAAATAACAGCTTTTTACTAAATACCTATGAAAGTATACTTAATATGGAACTAATTTATAACCTGTGTTAATAAAAAGAAAACGTGAAATGTAATTTTTTGTTAAGTAAGTATTTCTGGTGAAAAAAAAATTTTTTTTCCTGCTTTCGCTGGCAGATAACTGATATGCGCGAACGAAGTCGCGGGCAAAGCTAGTTGGTACCTACAAAAACTCAAAGCTCCAGCTCAAAGCATTTATTTCAATTAAACCATTTACAGGCACTTTTGAATTGTCAAGAAGTCGGTCAGTCAGAAAATATGAAGCTTATGGTTGCCTATCCCAAAGCGTAGGTACCTAAGGAGAATAATATGAAATGAATTAGGTAAGTACTTACCTATCACAGAAATTGAGTAATAATTTCTTTATATTGAAATTTTATTTTGTATCCTACTATAATATTTTATTATTATTATAAACACGAAAGTTCATGAGGATGGATGGATGTTTGTTACTCTCACGCAAAAACTACTGAACTAATTTTGATAAAACTTTACGGTAATATAGCTTATACATCAGAATAATACATAGGATACTTTTTATCCCGATATTCCCACATATCATCATATAATTATCACCTACTAGCTGACCCGACAGAGGTTGTCCTGTCCAGACTTCAAACTAAAATCCCATAGAAAAAAAATCATAGCTTTTTCCTAATTTGTTTTTTTTTTTCTTAATTTTCTAATTCGGTCTATTGCGAAAATTTTGAAACAAAACATTGCCAAATCGGTCGAGCTGTTCTCAAGTGATGCACTTGCCAACGAGCAACATTTCATTAGATAGAACATCTTCATATTTAGCATTATTCCGAAAGGCTTTTATACCTACAGCAGTCGATAATAGAAAAACATGATGGACAGTTCGATCTTATCTTGGAATCAGGTATAATTTCCGGTCATGACTCAATAATGGTTTTAAAAGAAAAAAAAAAGATGGACGCTTGCCTTTGAATTGACGATCGTGAAACCTGCTGAGTGCGTCATCGAATTGATGCATTTCCTTTCGCTTCAATGATTCACCCTAGGGTTTACAAAAGTCTTTTTACCAGCTTTTTATATTGGAGTGTTTACGCTCATAAAAGAGCTGTTTTTGCTGCGTAACAACTAGATTAAGCTCTTAATCTTCTTTAAAACTGTAATGGTTGGCAAATAAGTGGATTTTTCACGAATTCATAAAGTTTAATTTCTTTTTCTTCGTATTTTAGGAGTTTTTATGAAATATCAGTTTATCTATAGATATTAATCTAGACCTACAAATGTTACAAAGAGATTATTAAATTATTATAATAATTAGCTTCAGTAATACAACTTGTTAAGTTAGTATAATCCTAAACTGTCAAGATTTCATGAAATAGTCATTCAGAAGGATTACTTGGTCTTAGAGAGTTGTTTGATGACTTTGATGATTATAATTCTGTAAATACATATTTGTTACGGTCATGAATCATATTTTAATCAACGTACAACTTAATACAGATCAGCTAATTGCAAAAAACGTAAAAAAAAAACTGAATTTCGCGGGTTACCCTTGCACTTTCGCCTTAATGTTATAGGTATTCACTCATGTAAACTTGTAAAACAATTTGTACAGTAAATCACGTTATTAAGTACCTACCACTTAGCCACATAACAGCGGTATTAGGTGTATATTGCAGAAGTTATGACAGATTGTTCATCATGACCACCTGGGTTTTAGCTCGACACATTTTAGTCATAATTTATTGGAAACTAAGTATAAGAACTTTATAATCTTAGATTCTAGGGTTCCTATCGTCACGTTATCGGGATCCTTCTGAATGCGCCTGCGTCCGCGTTAAATTTATTGTTTCCCCGACCCACCCCGTCACTTCGCGTTGCCTGCCCGCGCTATTACTTTGTCATTCTTTCTGATTTTTTTTTCTTTTAGCTCGGCTCCTTAGAGTCCGAGCGTGTTATTAATAAATAGCTTATAATAAATATAAAAGTCTTTTTCAAGAATTGGGCTATAAAATGCAAAAAAAAAAATATTCCGACTGGTAATACTTACAGAGATTAGCGCGTTCAAGCAAACAAACATTTCAACTTTATTATTAGTATAGATAGGACCTCAAAGTTCAAACTTCTAGTTATATTCATGGCATTAAAACTACAGCTCTATCTATAAATTGATTCCACGAATTTTCACAACAAGCAGAAAAAACCTTTTCAAAAATCAACCTAGTGAATCCGACCGCTAACATCTGCTATAGTCAGTGCGCGCGAACCATAGATAACCGATGTCAATGAACTAATCGAACGATTGAATGAACGTGATGAACGACCGATGAAACGAATGACAAGGTAATTTTGTTATAAAACTTTATTGCCAGATGTAATATAATAATAGATTTGCACATCAGTGCGTAATTTTACTAATCGTTTGGATGGCCGTTTGCAATTTGAGATATTTTGTGTAAAGACTGAAGAATTTCGGGTTGTTTGTGTGATAGATTCGTTGCGCGATAACTAAAAAAATCGCAAATTGTCGGAGAATTAAAAAATTAAGAAAGAAATGAAGTGCATATTAATAAATTTTACTCGAAAGAACCATAATTCTTTTCGTAGTTAGTAAACATATAGGAGTTTTTCATTCTACAATATACTAAAGCAACTTGCCCCGCTTATTAAACAAAAAGCCTACTTCTATAATGAATCACTAATCTTTTAAACCCTGTTCGAGTAATAAAAAACTTCCCTTTGCCGTGAAAACGAAGGTATTAGCATCACCACTCCATATGTTTGTTTTTATGGCACAGCTTATAACCCCATGTGAACTGATGGGGCGTGACACGACGAAGGTGACCTTTCTGTGCGAACTCCCATACTATAGCGATTTTAATGTTTTATTAACATTTTATTAGGGTTTTTTATTAAACGAATACTTAATTTGGTTCTCAATGGGTTGTCATAAATTTTCCCAAGTTATAATCTGATTTTATTTAGTGGGAAAACGGAATAAAATAGGGGTTTTATTTACCACCCGCCTTTATTAATTTTGTGAATTTGCCGACGTTGCGAAAAAGAAATTGAATTTCTCATGGATTTCAATGGAAGATCTTTACAAGTCTAGATAAAAATTCTCTACCCAATTAACAAAAAGGAACAACGTACGTGTGAAAAAAGCGCGCAAAAGCAAATAAAAACCAAAACTTCCACCGTACCTGCACACACCAACAGACCGCAACGTTATCTACATTAAATCTACACAATACACATACTATAAAACTGAAACTTTCTAGAAACCAGTTTCAAATATCGACAAACGAATAAAACAAAAACAAAAAAGAAATAGTAGTTTAATGAACATTTTAGAATATTTTCTAATTGGTCGCTTGGCCTAAATTGAATGGTCAGCTTCGAGTGCATTCACCCTGCACTAGGCTTTGCATGCTCCGTGCGCGGGCGCTGGCATTTCCGGAGAGGGGATTGGGGGAGGGGCGCGCGGGCGGGGCGTTGCGGTGCAGGGGGGGGGGTGATCGTGGGAGAGCCTTTGCTTAGGAATGTTGGCCACTACCTGCATTGGTATGCTGTAACGGATACAGCGTGTAGTATTTAAGCTTGATAGAGGCTGGGCATAGAAAGTTTTCTTATCAGTGGGTTGGGTTGGTTGGAGAGTTATGTGTTAGGTATTTGCGATTGATTAAAGATGGTTTGTTAATAACTTTGTTTATTTATTTATTTAATACTTCAAGCACAAAAATGTACAGAGGCGGACTTAATGCCATAGGCATTTTCTACCAGTCAACCTTTGGGTGATGCAGAGACAAACAATGGTAGGTGCAATCATGAAATTTGAGGAATAAATATTTTAAATATAAAGATTAGAGAAGAAGATGAGATTTGTCATTTAAAATAATAGTTAGAGTGAAGCTTTTAAAATGAATGATCTTAAGGAATTTCTTTTGTCGTTTCTTACATTTTTATACAGTATACATAAAGATAAATGAAATTGAGTAATTTAAATTGAAATCACTTTAAGAAAGAACTACCAATAGACGAAAAAACTAACTTTACGTTTTGTCTTTGTTGTAAAAGTTAAAGTAATCCAAACTTCTATATAAAGTTACCCACATCACTTCACTTCAGCTAAGTTGTGCGATCATATTGAAGGGACGATTAACGTTAAAGGATTATCTTTGTAAGATGAGGATCTTTTAGGGATGAGTCGGATGACTGGAAATTATTTTAAGTAATTCCAGTCTATTTTCGGAATGGTTCTCTTCTGGAGTGAATGAAATTTGTGGGAGGAAAGGACGACGAAGAAGGAAGTATAAAATCTATTACCAGCGCCTTCATATCATATCGATTCACTGCTACCAGCCACCCTGCGAAGATCCTCGCTCCACCTAGCCTGAGGCCTTGGAGATCTGACCCAGGTTATATCTGGACTTTAAAAGAGACTCTGACCTCTGAGTGTTTCGGTGTTTTTTCTCAGAATAGTCAGATAGGAAACGCCGACCAGGGGGCCTAAAAAGGCCACTTTGGCAGAATCATAAAACAATTCATATCACGCAATTCATTTGTTTGACAGTTTCACATCCCTGAAGGGTTAAGCAGAGGTGTACCTGTAGCATTTTACGCATCTCCATACAAAACTGTCAAACAGATGAAATTGCATGATATGAATTGTTTTATGATTCTGCCAAAGTGGCCTTTTTAGCCCCCCCTCATGTCGCTTTAAAAATATGATTGATGTGTAAAAGTATTTGTACAAACTTACTTTCAGAAATAAAATCATTAATCACTTATGACTCCCAACTATGTCCGACCAGTAAGAAGCTCCCAGGATAGCTCTGTCATTCGCCTCGTCCAAATCCTGGAATGTGCAGGTGGTCTTGCAGGAGGGGCGGGAAAGAAGGCCAGGCATGTCCAGCTACCTTGTGGCAAGAGCTTTCCTCTAGTTTTAGGGTAAACAGTAGAGAATATCCCATGCTAATAACATATCCTTAGGCGTTTTTAACACATTAAAGGACGCTGAACGAGACACTATAGAACATTTATTGTTATTCCGTCGAGGGGCGTTAGGTGTCCCGCAAATTTTTAACTAATAAGTCTCAAAGCAATACTTTTCCAATCCACACAACAATTTCTATATTAAATCTAAAATATCGCCATTGAACTGATAACTGGGCAACAACGCATAACCCCCTACTTTTCCGCCACAGTCGGTCAACGGTCCCTGGTCAGGCAGATGTTCAGCACCTGCTGGCTCTGATAGATTTATAGCCCCGATTAAGTTTGCTCTTTACAATGTTATTTCTGTAATTGGGAGATAATAGTAAAGATATACTATCATATTCTTACAATTCCACTTTTGCCCATTTGTCTTTTAATTTCTGTATTAAATAAAAAATAATTTAATTTTGCTACTACGCAACTGTGGACGCTCTACGACATTTATTAAACCATCTAGAAAATTATGACCTTTGAAATTCTCTTCCAAAATACCACATAGTCACTTCAGCTAAGCAACGTTTTTTTTTGACGTTCAAAAGTGCCTTTTATGTGCCTATTTGAAATAAATGCTTTGACTTTTGACTTTGACTTTGACAACCTACTAAGATTGAGTACCTAGCCAGAATATTACGATTCAATTAAAATTTTAAAACTAAAACTATCAAGCTACAACTCCTAAAAACTGCGCGAAAATTCCGCACAAAAAATATATAGGTATCGGCTATTTTTTGTCTATCAGTTACACGAGTCGCTTTCACTACGGCCATACCTCGCAGATGCTACCGGCATTGAAATGTTATTGAACCCGCTGCAGGCCAATCGTCCATGAAATTGGGGCCTCTGGCTTTCCTTAGCACAATAGCAACATTGGCCAGCAAACATCGTTAATAGGTACACTGCTACAAGGATCTCTGGCGCTCGAATGACGTCTACAGGGGGAGCCCTTGGTACCTAAACATTTGTGCTATTATTTTGTAAAATGTCAATGCAGGGCTTGTGGCTAAGTAATAACAGCCGGTTAAGTTACGCTTGCCGCGGTTGGTCCGTGGATGGGTGACCATCTTACATACCAAAACCCTCCGGGGTTCGGAAAGCACGAAAAACTGTTGGTCCCGGCTGTCATTCGTGGATCTTCGGCAGTCGTTACGGGTCGTCAGAAGCCCGAAAATATGACAACCAGTTAAGACTGGTTGCACCCAAGTTACTGGGTAATACGATACCCCTATGGCTGACTGGGTAATCCCAGTAACTTGGTTGTGGAGGTCAGATAGGCAGTCTCTCCATGTAAATACTGGTATTCAGCTGCATCCGGTTAGACTGGAAGCCAGCCCCAACATAGTTGGGGAAAAGCAGATGTTTTGTGAAATATCACTTGTAATTCTTTGAAAATCAAGATGACGGCGTTAGTTCCGGTGTTGGCCACACACCAAAGAACTGTAGAGGTAGCGCTATACGCGTTCCATGCTAACTAGTTGTTGCCGATCGATCGTTAGAGGCTTTTATGGGTTCCATTTTCTATACTGAAAGTTTTAATAACAGACAGTTTGGATGTTTGTATAAAATTAAGGTAGTATATATCAACACGAAAATCAATGTAGGGTAAGGTTGCGATTATTGGACCACTTAACTTTGAGCGGTTATAGCACCTGAAGTATGACATTTAAGGGAATAGTGATTATTAAATTTTATAGGTCTTATACATATGTCCTCGTAGGTGTGTTTTCGGATTTTTTGTTTGAAGCATAAAGGAACAAAACAGAAAAAACTGATTTTGTGATGGTTCCCTTATTTGGACCTCAGTCTCTTTGATTGGACCTCCTAGTTGCTATGATTGGACTTAGGATATTTTTTCTGTTGGTCCATTCAAGGTGCCCAAGGAAATTGAAATAAAATAAAATGTAATACAAAATTAAACACAGTCTTTAATATTAATAAGAATCACGAAGAATCACAACGTCTTAATTTATCGTTGAAATGCAACATTTTAAAAATCTTAACTAAGGAATTGGCTATTATAGTTTTTAGCTTTAAAATTTTTGTCATTCAATCTTCGTTTTAATGTCGCTTTTGGTACACCATATATCCTGCTTGCTTCGTTTAATCCGACCTCTTTTTTACTCATACTTCCTTCATTCCAGTTAATACTGGCCTCGTTTTGCAATTCTAAAACAAAAAAAAATTAAAACCTAAAAGTTGCCTTCATTGGACCGGTCCAATCAAGGAGCCTTGCACTGGTCCATTGATGGCAATTTGCTGCTATCACAATAAAATAAAAAATAAAAAATATATATTAATCTTATGTACCATTTGGTTGGTAAATTAGCTGAATAAATAGATATGTTAGGCTACTAGAAATAATCATATTGAAAAACTGAATAAATCTGTACTTACACGGTAAAGTATGTCGCGAAAATTTTATATAGGAAGCTCTTAAAACACACCGACGTGCATTCTTCCCGAAGGAAGCTCACGGCGACACTGGCGGTTGAGGGGGTGGGTGCGGGGTCGAATACGCAGCGTTTCGTCATAACGGACAATTATTATTACAATTCGTTTCCGAGAAATCAAAGCGGTCCAATCAAGGCGCTGGTCCAATGGTCGCAACCTTACCCTATTTCTGTTTTGCCACGAATTGAAGAAAGGCAAATTGATGCTATCTATGTAGGTACATACTGATTCAGTACAAACCAGTCAATAATTTCAAAGTTATAAGTTACAGAGAAAAATTATTATAACCTCTTACTCAAAACGTGCTTGGGGGAGGCCGTGGACGTCTTTCGGCTGAAATGATGACTCAAAACTCAAAGCATACAGGCACAGGCACTTTTGAATTATCAAGGGGTTGGTGATGCAGAAAGATGAAGTTAGTTGCCCATTCCAAAGTGTAGTAGGTACCTATGCTATGGAGAAGAACGGGCAAGAAGCTCCACGGACACTTTTAATTCAAAATATGGTTACAAACGTTGGTTACTTCATTCATGTTGAAATTATACAAGTGAGAAAGACGTAATAAAAAATAAAAAAATTACTAGGTCTACTACGAAATATTCTTATGTAGAGATTTGTTCATAAGTCATTTATTCAAACTAGGGTGAGAAACAGAACTTTATAAACGTCAAAATGACATAAGACAGTTCCCGAAAACGCCAGCCCTTCTCCTCCTAGTGCTTCAGCTGGGAATAGGATGTGGCGCAACAAACTCTCCAGCACTTTATGTTCTAGATTTATTGACCTGACGAAGCCATGCAAAATGTAGAACCCAAAAAAAAAAGGTAGACTTTCTATTGTGTACACCATAAAAATTACAGGAATAAATGTAAAAACTCCAAACAAAAATAGCCTAACCGCCTTCCAGCCCATATCAATACATTGCTGGCTTCCACTCATCTTCTTTATCGTTCACTTCTATCTTTTCATCTTAGTACGAAAGATTACCATCACCAGCAAAATATTTCACCAAAATCCCGCTTCCCGCTCGTCCTGTAACCACACCACTATTGAACTATTATTGAATCGTGGAGCCGCGGTTAAATCGCGCATGAAATTGTGCCCGCTGTCACATTACCGCAAGATGCCTCGCCTCTGGCTTGACAGAGCTCTTTGGATATCGAGGTTCTGTGTAGCTGTCCATCATTTGAAGGGTTATAGTTATTGTTAGAGGTGAGAATTTAGTAGTAGCATGGTTAATGTCATAATTGGCAGTGAAGGTGCCAATGTGACGTGTGAGGTTTACGTGGGGAGATCAATGATACCCACGTAGTGTCAACATAAAAAAAAAGATGAAAAAGAAAGGGTAGGTAGGTCTATGGTCACAAGTAGCACAGTACTCTCCTGGCTTAGCTTGGTGAGGCGATGACCGAAGCGGTGTGCCACGCTGCAGACGCCAGGTTATAAGGTGCCGGTCGGCGGATGTTCTCGCCAGACCCGTTGGCTCGACGCGGCCACGCGTGTAAAATAAGTAGGTACCCGGCATGGAGCTCGATGGTAAGGGGTTTGCCGGAAGGTGGTGGCCCGTCGTTCTGCGTTCGGATGCCACCGATAGTTCCGGATGGAAACCGTGAAGATGGTGAGCCGATACTTAGGTGTGAATTTTCCATGTTGATTTGGTAGATCCCTCTCCGAATTATTTACTAAGCATGGTATTTCGTAAGCAAGAGTCCGACAAATCCTGCCCCCTTGCACCTTTAGAAGGTTTAGTGTCTTGTCTTGATCTTTGGAGGGGGTTAAAAGACGATTCAGTTAGGAAAATATAGACCTTGTAAGCAGGATCATGCTGTAGCCAGAACTTGAGTAAATACCCCGAAGAGAAGGATTTATTGAGACTTATATTCTTTCAGCCTATATCAAAAGCCTTGTCTTGATGGTTCAAAGAAGTGAATACCTTAACCTTTCGGTTAAGATACACTCGTGTAAAACGTGCGTACGTAACTTGGGTAAAACGTTGGTTTTTAACGTCTTTGATCTGACAGCCATAATAATTTGTAACGAAGCTTCATGCCTTCAACTCAAAGGGGTGGGCTAATAGCTAATTACTTTTAATTATATGAACAAAAGCGCCGATCCGCTTCAACGCTTGGGAGCTAGGCAGTGTGAAGAAGTTAGTTACCTATAATGTATGCATGAGCCGTCTTACATACTGCTTTATTAATGGACCTGTTATTTTCAAAATTTTTTGACTCACAAAATCCTCTAATTTTCGTCTATATTTAACCTTTAGGCCAAATTATAATTGATACTTATCTAAGTACACAATTAGCCGCATACCACCTCATTTCGCAATACGTGGGATCATAAATATTGGTTAACGGGCGTGTAGGAACGGTGCACCGGGGGTGGGCCGGGCATCGAACCCACTCTAATTGTCCCCCACTCGCCCCACTGCCTGCTAACACGCGAGCCATGCGAACTGAAAAACTCCAAGTTTTTACAACTACCGTACTTAAATGTCAATTGGGATGTGTAGGGTTTTTTTGGAGTAAGGTTCCGTGACGGTTTACCGGGCGAAAGTTTTTTGATATATTTTTTAATGTAAAGTGTTTTTAGGTCCCCGTGGGCTTTTTAGGGGTAAATACATTCGTGGCATTTTAGCGCCTTCGCTGAAAATATACTAGGTTTACTATATTTGTTTCTAAAACTGAGTTTATAAAAGTTTGAAGTTTTTGGTTAGTTCAAATACTTGGGAATTCATGAGGTGAACTATTCTTCTAAACATAGCCTCTGCTAAGTTATGCCTTCACACATTCTCTCTCTCTCTTTCTACCGCCGGTTTTTTGCTTTTATTATCCAGGCTAGCCGCAAGCCTACGCTTACTTTTACATGTAAGGAACTGGAATAGTCATCCATACAAGGTAAGAATTTGTCGGCAACTCAGCACGTCTTTGAAATTAAACTTCCCAGCAGCCATGCAGCTACTGCCAAGTCCAAACGACAAATAGCCAAGTATATTTCATTCATTTTAACCACATAAATAAAGTAGACAATACAACACATTTATCAAATACCATGTTGGTACAATTTGACACGATACGTTCCCCCCCTCTTCCCTAAGGAGGGGGCGAAGGAAGGAAAGGGAGGTTCCTCCCTCCACAAATTACACCTCCGTTGTTGTTGGAAACGGAGATGACGGTGCATTCATGATGGCGAGCTTTTAAAGAATAACAATGAGAGAAAAGTTATAATTTTTTTTGCAGAGGGTTTTTGTCTGTTTTTTTTTGTTCGGGATTTTGTAGGGAAAAAAACTAGAATTTTTTATGATAATTTTTCATTTTAGGTGTATTAAGATGACTGATGAAATATGGACAAGACAGCCTATGTCTATTTTTTGAATGAGATCCTAGCATAGCTACGTTACTTTAAAGGGTGTACAGCCCATAGACCTATCTTTAACAAATATTGCATGACGGTATCATTGATTATTTTATTTAAAAGGATCATTTGTCCAATTAATCACAGCTTCTCGCTTGTCTAATGAAAAGCAGCTTCACAAGCTGATCCCAGCTCATTTAATTACCTACATCCCTTGTCAACATTTAAACCCGTGTTACTCTAAATATGAGTTTAATGAATTTTTGAGTATTGTTTACAACAACCACGATACATGATCGCAGTAACCAAAATGGCTTAACTTCAATATAATTTTTCATGAATTTGATAAGACTTAGGTATAATATAAAAATAATATGAGTAACTACATGATATTTCCACACATGTTGTGCAACAGAAACACAAAATATTAAAATTTACTCGATAAAAAAACATCACGAAGTTACCTCCAATTTTCACGACTTTTAGATTTGTAGGTACTTAATATGCTTATGACTAATAGGATAAAAATTAGATGATTATTTGTTAATTTTCCTACTTGCACTTCGCGCAGGATACGTTTTATGACACATGCCATTTGAGTTTGCATAATACAGTGCAAAATCCTTCATACCAATATTTTGTACTTGGATATCACTGTTCCTAATTTATTGACTATGCACGATCCTGCAAAGCAAAATCCACGATATATCATTATAATTTTTTACTTGGTTAACACTGTTTTCCACCAAGATGTCGTGACGTCCTACATGTTGGATGTCCTAAATAAAATTTGGTTAAGTACAGAGGCCAGCACATCAAGCTACCCCAATCTGTCAAATTTATTTGATAGATTTTCAACTTTAAAAGAATAAGGTTCATATTCAATTGGGAAAATTTGACAGATTGGGGTAGGTTGATGTGCTGGCCTCTGTACATTGGACTTTGAACTTTGTCACGTCGACATTTAGTTTCTAGTTCCAAAACATGAATATGCCATGATTCTTAGATTCTGAATTCAAGGTCAGCGTATAGTATCTGAAAAATAAACAGATGCTTTTAAGTACTGAGGAATTTCATTGAAAATAAAGGTAATACCAATGATCATAATTATTCCGTTTAAATAATGTAATTTGGGAAACCGTTACGAGAAATAGGGTTCCTGATCACTGCGGTGCAACAAATTTTCTAAGAATTTTGATAGTTTTGTTCAATCGTCGTCGTTCTAAAAAGGTTAATTTTATTGGATGTGGCGCTCAAAGTAAAAAAGCGTAGGTGTAGGTAAGGTAAGTTATGCGATTATATTGGGCTTTATTAAATATCATTAAAAAAACTTTATTGAGTTTGTATTCACCATGATTCACGATCAGGAATAGGTAGTACTTTGATGGAAGTGCTTTTGCTTTTTAGGGGTCCGTAGCTTAAGAGGAAAAAACTCTTATAGGATCACTTCGTTGTCCATCTGTATGACCCTTTTCTCGGGAATAAGTGGGGGTATCAAGTTGAAATTGATACCAGATACTTAGATCTACGCTCCCTTGGAGCTGTAAAAATATCGAGCCTCTAAGACGTTGACTTAGAAACTGGCATAAATTGCCATTCATGTCGCAAATAGATTCCATTTGGTTGTACCCTATAAATCATTCCAGTTGACCTAGAATCATGAAATTTGGCAAGAAGCAAGATCTCACAGCACAAATAGGCACAGGAAAATATCCGAAAATCGTTCATTTGTAGTTTTATTCGGAATCAAAAATTTATAGGCCGTATCTTGAATTTAGTTCATTCAACTCGGATTAGTCTCCACTCTAACAGAGTATTTTTTTAGTGTATTGTAAAGTCTTGCCAAAATGAATAGACATTGGCAAAAGGAACTCCGAACCTTCCAGTTATTTAGATTTAAGATCGAATCTGGACTATTGCTCGTTTCGTTTTTTCCAGCTTGTCCTGTCGTCACCTTTTTCATCATAATCTGTGGCGACGCCAACATGCTGTGCTTGTACAGCTCCTCCAGCTCCTAATCACATTAATTGCCCACATGTCCTGTAGGTAATCTCGCACACAAATCTCTACTGCATAGATAAATAAAGTTGAACCCGATCAGTTAAAAGCACTGCAATCGCAACTGGCACGCGCTTACTACACAGATATAATATACACCTTTGGTTAAACCTAAACGATTTAGTTTCTGGTTCACTGATTTATTGCCATGCAGTATTTTATTTACAAGGTGCAGCCTGTGCTATTAATTTGTTAAACAGACCGGGCTTAGACTAGATTAAGCGACAGTTTTGGTTTATCTATTCGTGTGCGCATGTTTGGCTGGTGCACTTTTGTATTCTGTTTTTTAACAGTCTGTAACAGTAATCTATATCTATATATCTATACAAATAAATGTCTGTCAACAGTAATCTATATCTATACATCTCTACAAATAAATAAAATTGGAGTAGGTATCTGTTTGTAATATTAAAATAACCGCTTTTTATTATATGCACATGGATTTATACACGGTACTTACATATATCAAAATTAAATTTTTCACAATTTTTGTCTGTCTGTCTGTTTGTTCCGGCTAATCTAACGGTTGGACCGATTTTGACGGGACATTCACTAGCAGATAGCTGATGTAATAAGGAGTAACTTAGGATACTTTAATTTTAGAAAAGAATTAGGGTTCCGCACAAAAAAAATAAAACGTTTTTCGTCATGCACGCGAACGAAGTCGCGGGCACAGCTAGTGTACAAGTACAAGTACAATATACAAGTACTTTAGAACATTCTGTCTGTTTATCTCGGTTAATTTGATATATGTTTCCACGGTTAAGATTAAACGAAGCCAAGAACTTAGTGAATGAAGTAGGTACTCAGCTTATATAAGTGAATGTTAATAATATAAATGTTGCATGTCGAATGGTTCACCATTCGATATGGCTGAGCTTTGCAAAATAAATGTCTGTTCCATTCAAATCTATAATATACTAGCTTCCGCCCGCGGCATAAACGGCGTATGTCGATAAAACTATCCTGTGTCCTTCCCCGGGATGCAATTTATCCCTCTGCCAAATTTTATCGAAATCCGTTCAGTGGTTTAGGCGTGAAAAAGTAACATACAGACAGATAGACAGACAGACAGAGTTAAATTACTTTCGAATTTATAATATTAGTATGGATTTAGTTTGGCGTACCACTATACAATATTGAACACTACATATTTATAAAATAACGGCAAAAAATCACGTTGGTTGTATGGGAGCCCCCTTAAATATTTATTTTATTCTGTTTTTAGTACTTATTTGTTGTTATAGCTTCAACAGAAATACACATTCTGTGAAACTTTCAACTGTCTATCTATCACGGTTTATGAGATACAGCCTGGTGACAGACGGACATTGGAGTCTTAGTTATAGAGTCCCGTTTTTACCCCTTGGGTACGGAACCTTAAAAAAATAGAATACAAAGTAATGTTTTCCTCAAAGGCGGAACCTTCTGTTCACTAATATTTATACAAAACTCGCCTTCTATATCCATTTGTTCTTGAGTTAAACCGTTGAATAGCCCATATAAACGATTAATTGAACAACAAACACGGTCCGTTAAAGGACTCATGAAATATTCAGGGAGGAAACACTGCAAACTGGAGGAGGGTGGGAGGCTCTTCCGGCCTCACGAAACTGTGTTACCAGCTATTCGGCTTTTTTTTTTGTGTCAATGCAGTTTTTTGTTCTGGCAGTTTTATTTTTGAAGTGTTGTTTCGGTTTTATGGCATTGCTGTTGGTAATCGGGTTTGATAGAGGCTGGTTTTTTAAAGTGGGATATTAATTTATTGTAGGTGGATTATTTTAATTATAATAGATATTTTCACACCTGTTAGGTTAGGAGATGGTTTAAAATGGTCTTCACATGATCTGACTAAGATTATATCTGCACTTTCTATAAGAGACTGTGAGTTTGACCTCTTGAGTCTGTTTCGACCTTTCTTCTCAGAGTAGTCAGATAGGAAACGCCGACCTCATCTAGGTTTTATGATTGACATGTAAAAGTGTTTGTACGAACCTAATACAGGGTATAATTAAATTAGCTAGCGAAACTCCTTAGAAGTGATGGGTATCAATATCTAAACAATGATAAAACAAAAGAGAAATTTACTTGATGACTTTTTGTGCGGTCATCGACCGCTGAGTGTATTTACTTGAAATATCAGTATTTTTTTTTTTTCGTGTAAACTTCACAGATGTGATTGGTATCGATATTTTATATAAAACAAAATCAAAATCGGTTCATCCGTTCGGGAGCTATGATGCCACCACACACACATACACCCACACACAGTATGTATCATCCATGTTCCATACCCATATTCCCATATCCATATTAGATAGGTACCTACCCATATATTTTATCAAATAAATTATTTGATTATTTTTATTATAATAATAATTATCAGTTTTCCTAACTTAATTAGTTGGCTGTGTTGTTTTTTTATTATATATGAGGGCGAAAGTTACAGTTTTAGTTAGGTAGATAAATTTACATAAAAATGTACCAAAAATAGTATAAGCGGTTCAAGGCAGGTCAAGAGTTCAAACAACAAAAGATTATTATTTCGCAAAGTTCTCCTATTCAAGTTATTCACATTCACGGTTTCTTTCACCCCTTCAAGTATTATTTCACCCTTCTGCAACCTTGTATATAGAGCCATTATTTTTAATCTTGCCTTATAAAAATAATCTTAAACAACTTGTACCAAAAGACTTCCAAAAAAAGTCAAAAAAAAAAGTCAAAAAATATAGATAAGATAAAAGTCTTTTATAAATATCATTAAACATAACCCTCATAAAACATTATTTTAATATTTGTATTTTACGATTATATATATACCCTGTCTAACTCCGTTATTTTTAAGACCTAGATCGCGTCAAACTAACAAAGTACTAAATAGATTATAATATTTACTGTGCAATTAAACTGCCATTGTGCCCAAAAGTGGAAAACTGAAAACCAATCTCTTCAGCAAAGTCGGGGGAAGGAACCGTACCCCGACTGCAAAGAAAAGATTGGTTTTCAGTTTTTCATGAACCATGGCTCCCACATTATATTTTTTTAAACTTTTAGCATATGTTACTTAGCATATGTAACTAGCTTCATGTTTTCTGACTGACCGACTTCTTGACAATTCAAAAGTGCCTGTAAATGGTTTAATTGAAATAAATGCTTTGAGTTTGAGTTTGAGTTACCCGGGACAACGCAACGCTTCTAACGATACCACATACATTGATATCGGTTAAGCCATTTAGAAGTTATGATGGAATACAGAAACTCACAAACATACATGAACTCTGAAAACATAACACTCCTTTTTTTGGGCAGTCGTGTAAAATGTAATAAGACTTTCCCGAGAAATCTGTCCAAACGTGTGGTGTTATTTGAGAGATTATATTTCTCGGATAGTCCAGTTGAAAAAGAAATCCGGCCAAGTGCGAGTCGGACTCGCACACGAAGGGTTCCGTACCACAAGGCAAAAAACGCCGAAAAAGCACCGTTTCTTGTATGGAGACCCCTTTTTAATGTTTATTATGCTTAAATAAAATAAAAAATTGTTATTTCAGGCAACCAGGGCCCATAATGTTAGTTACAATAAAAAAAATTATTAACTTTATTTTACTTTTATTTTGTTTTGTTTTATCGACAATAAAAATACACACAGAACATTTCAACTGTCTATCTATTATGGTTCATAAGATACAGCCCGCTGACAGGCTTAGCAATAGGGTTCCGTGGGCACTCTTTGGGTACGGAAACCTAAAACGAAAGATCCACATGAAATCTCCTCAAGTTAAGACCAACAAGACCCCAAGCTAAGTTCCAAGGACCATTGTAAAACTTCAGGCCCTTACCACACCTAAGCCCCATCTTCACCTCAGCCGACACCGAAAAACTATCTCACCCGAGGACCGAGGGTCGAAAATGCAAATCACTCGAGTTAAACGCGACCCTTTGCTAAATGTCCGTAAAAGACGCAGGTACAATAGGACCCTAAACACAAGTTAAATTTTACTTTGGATGCCAGAGTTCATCGAAAACACTTTCCCTTAGTTGTACCTAACGCTAATAGTGTTTAGATAAGTGATTTTGTACAACTGAAGGTAATATTTTTTTTTACTGTTTTTTTACTGCGAGTTATTATAATATAATTATGCAAGAACAGAAGACATACCAGTAGGTACAGTCGAACAAGCTATTTGGTATACAATCAGCAAACTTGCAACTACTTTTAAACAATGGTGTGAGTGTGCTGAGTAGTCAATTATGTTACACCACTCTATTAAGGATGCCATAAGCTGAAAAAGTTATAACGCACAAAATAAAACTAAATATTGGCAGTGTAGTGGAAAGATGAATATTTTTGCCTGTATACCAAATAGCTTGTTCGACTGTACATAATCAGCCTATAACGTTCCCAAAAAAGGCACCTCAAAAAGAATACTCCTCTCTGTAAGAGGGATTGGGCCGTAATCCACCACGCGGGCCCAGTGCGTATTGGTAGATGTCGTGTCGTGTCGTATTTTCTTTCTTTCTTTTCTTTCTTTTTTCTTTAAGTACGCAACACATCAAGCTATACACAACCAGTATAAGCTGTCTTCTGATTGTACGAAAAACCTATACAATGCGAGGTCAGCTAAAACTGGAAATTTATAGCTTGATGTGTCGACGTCTGAAAGTAACGGCTGCGACTTAAGAGTTGTAGGTCTTAGGTTCGAACCCACAACGGCGCTTAAATTTTTGTAAATTATTTCATCACTCTGCTCTCAGAAGGGTGAAAGAAAACATCGTGAGGAAACCGGCATGTCCTGGAACCAAAAATTCGAAGACATGTGACATCTACCAACCCGCACTGGGCCCGCGTGGTAGAGTGCAGCCCTCTCACAGAGAAGAGGCTTGTGTCCCAGCAGTGGGAACATTAAAAGGCTGATTATACTAGTCTATACTGTAACCTAATAATACAGGGTGATTCCGTTTCTATTACGTTCTGGTGGCCTGTATTTAATTTCGTTTCATTTGATTCTTGTTTTTGGAGTGTGACGTCGTGGTTTTAGTGAAGGCAGGCTCTTTGCTGAAATAATTTATTAGCTTGATAAAGGACTTTGCTTGAGGATCAAAGGAACTACGTTCAAATAGTGGTTAAAATACAATCGGATACTTATCTGTATGAACCCCAATCAGTCTACTTACTGCTAACTTATTACTATTATTAATCAACTAACTTTTACCCGCGACGTCATTCGCGTGGAAGTCGTAAGACACCGCAATATACTTAATAAAAAATACAGCCTATTTAACTCAATGTAGCTTTCTTTAAGTGAAAGAATAAAAATTCTTTCACTTTTTTTTCACAATTCGGTAAATTTTTTTGTTCATTGCATATTATCAAATCTTTGCTATTTATTTTGGTTTTCTGCAAGTCGTAATAAATCGGCCGTAGGAAGAGTTAATGAATTACTCTTTTATATACTTTTCTTTAATATCAGTTTAAATAATTACCTAATTCTACATATACATTCTATTGATAATTATAATTACTCTAACCTATTGATTCAACAGAGCACGTCTTTGTTTCATGAAAACGTTAAAATAAAAACACAATTCTCATATATCCTTCTTAACCTTTCAACATCAATATCTCCGAATCGACCTGACCTTCGCATCAAATACCGACAAATACACCCCAAAAACAAATTATAAGTACATCCTACCCCTACTCGCCCCCTGCTTTCCACCCCCGCCCTACATTTACCCCATTTGCATACCATCCCCAGCAATACACAGCAATACAAATTATCCCTGATATAATGATACCGGCGTTTTTTCCGCCCTACATACTCGATAATATAGGCCAGGAGCTGGGCAACGACTAAAAACACCAAGCGAATAACTACTATATTTATATAATATAAAGACACTATAGTCGGACTTTTAATTAGCTGCAGTAAAATGACAGCTTATGTGTTACATAAATGAATGAAATTGGCGTCTTTTTGTTTTTTCGCGGCCATCAACCAAACCATGTTTTTCTAGTACAGAATAGTGCAACAAACGAAACTTATTTGACATGCATATCTCTAAACGCAGACCGATATGAGTTATTAAGAAGTGTCATTTTATTTCCGCCTAGCTGGACGTTAAAAAGTGAGTTAGGTCAGGTTTGAAGCTGAAACACGCTGTCGAAACTTAGTAGGTTATTATTTTGTTTGCTAGTATGAAAGTTAGATGTGTAACATGTCTTTTTCGTCACTGCAGACGGGATGGCGCCCGTTATTTTGAATTGTAAACTACTTAAAATAAAATGGGGCCCACCCTAAGTTCATTTAGAATTTTGTCCAATAATAAATAATTAAGTACGCATTTGTAAAGTAAAGCAATAAACTTTGTTCTTGACATGTTTAAGGGTCCATAACAATGTTTCGAGCGTCAATTTTAGCCTCGAATGCAAGTGAGTAGACAGCAAATGTTATTAAGTGCTTGAAAAAACGGAGTATTCCACTCAGAGCACTGATTTGAACCGCACTTGGACGAGCTGAGCACTTCCACTAACCGCACTGAAACAAAATTTTGTAACGTGCGGTTCAAGGGGTACTTGTTTTACGAATTCATTCACTTTTGTTCCAGTCCGATTCAAAGTGTTGCCGTCACCCATCACTTTCTGACACAGCTTTTTTATTTTGGTGTTAATCGTGATTACTGTGCCTGGTTTTCATCGTTATATGGACATGGAAAGCGCAGCAAAAGCTGTTGCTATGCTTCAGGAGGGAGGCTCTCAGATATCTGTAGCATTACGTTTCGGTGTATCGCGACGAGCTATCCAAAACGTGTGGAAATGCTTTCGTTGGATTATTGTTTTGTTAAGTACTATTTGCTGTACTCTGGACACTTTAACGCGTACGTATATTTTTTTTTTTTTTTACATCGTTCTCACATATAATTATAAATTCAACATTAATGATGTAACTAATATTTTTGTAAAATATAATTTAAAAGAGTGTCCATGGAGTTTCTTGCCCGTTCTTCTCCATAGGTACCTACGCTTTGGAATGGGCAACTAGCTTCATATTTTCTGACTGACCTATTGACAATTCAAAAGTGCCTGTAAATGGTTTAATTGAAATAAATGCTTTGAGTTTGAGTTTGAGTTTGACTTTCGGGAGACCGTGAGTGTAGTTAGGAGGCCTAGATCAGGAACAATCAGAGCCACAACTTCCCAGGAAGACTGGTACATATGGTAATTGCGCGAAGAGACCGTCCCGTAACCGCCCAAGTCGTACAAAGCAGGCTGCGGCAATCTACTGGTACCACCAGAGTCCGTGATCAAACCATAAACCGATTTTAATGAAACTTCATATGCATAAGCAGAATACAAAGGTCTAAAAAGTTAGTAAAGAACATTTTCGAAATGTCTTATTTAAATAAAAAAACATAACTGGATATCTCTGTTTCTGTGGAAAATTTAAAATCGGTCTAATTTGGCTGTAACACAATTTTTCGAAAATGTTCTTAACTAACTTTTTAGACCTTTGTATATCCTGCTTATGCATACGAAGTTTCATTAAAATCGGTTCATTCATTTTGAAATACAAGGGCTTAGTATTTAATAGAAACTGGAGGGTTGTACTCTTTAAAGGCGACAGTAGGTTCAAGTTGTACAGTGATGATAAACGAGTCCACGTGTGGAGAAAACAAGGTGAACGTTTAACAGAACCAAGCATCCATAGAACGGTTTTGGGGGTTCAAGTGTTATAGTATAGACGGGAATAAGCTTGGTAGCCAAAACAGAGCTGGTAATTAATACTAGATGAGGGTACTGTAACTGCCGCCTGTTACGTTGAGCGGGTAATCCAACCTCGTGTAATCCCATTTTCGCAAAGAGTGGGTGCCGCCGACGTTGATTTAATGTATGACAATGCTCCTATACATACGATCCGTGCCACACAAAGAGCACTTTCTGTAGCCAATATCACAGTTTTACCATGGTCAGCTATGAATTCCGATCCCAACCCCATTGAGCATTTATGGGATCAACTGAAAAGAAGCCTTTAGCCTTGTTTACAGTCAATAGGAGCTCGCAAACGCGCTAAATCTCTGTTGGGAACGAATTCCGGCACAAAATGTTACCCATCTTATTGAAAGTGTATCAGATAAGCTTAGAGAGTGCATACAGAGCAGAGGAGGCTTCACTTAACATTTATCATTAAACGGTTACATATAAAATGGGCGATAGAGTAAGTTTATTTATCAAGTTAATTTGAGTTTATTTCCCTTACAGGTGCTTTTTTTGTAAATCGATCAAAATAAACAAATTTTATCATTGACTATGTTTAAAAATTTTTTTAATCTCTACTCCAAATATTTCTATTCATAAAAATCACTTAATCATTAATATTTTTAAATAACAGCCTAAAAACTGGATGGGCCCTATTTTCTTTTAAGTACTTAGTTTATAATTATATCTTGTTTCATAATAATTTTCGCTAAAGCTGCGATGTAATAGCATTTTAAGTAAAGTTCACTGACAATTAAAGTTTTAAAAGCACATTACGACGTAAAGCATCCGCTAAAGGAAAAAGTCAAAGTAATTTTAGAGGAAATTTCCAAATGTCAGCACGATAAATAAATGTAGTTATTGAAATGCGTGCAGTTTATATTACTCTTATAGCAATTAAATCGAAATGAATATTCCTAAATGGCAGCCGATAAGATCTATAAATGGCATCGCAAGTATAATCGGAACTTATTAAGTCACTTTACATTGTAGCCGTTGACGAAAATAGGCGACGATATTTGTAATGCAGGTCTCGTCCTCCACTATTGTTCATTCCGGAAGTCTACAACAGTTCCTCTTTTTAAAGAAAATGTCCGTACGTTTGTATTCTGAGCCACCGCCGCCGGGGGTAGCTCTAGTTCTCGGAACGACAACGCATTTCCTTTGTTGTTTTAAAGTCTTATTTGGCATGTATGTGTCGCAGCCAACTGGTTAAATTAGCCGTTTAGTTAACCGCCTGTGGCCTTTGGATGTAGTACTCGCCTCGCTTCGCTCTCTCGGCTCGCACGCGGTTGATTACAGTTCTAACCTGACCTAACCCATTTGGTCGGGGTGCCCTGGCTTAGTTACTGCGACTAAATTCGGCTAGGGCGTGATTGGTTACAGTTCCAACCTAAACTATAATTGAATATCATTCACGTCGTTAGATGACCGGCCGCCGTTTACTTAAAAGGCTAGGCGGTTAACTAAACGGCTAATTTAACCAGTTGGCTGCGACATATGCTTCTTTATGGACTATTTACGACCGGTGTGTCAGTGGCGAAGCGTATAATTTATCCATGTCCTGTTAAAGCTTAGACAGAGATAGTGTGTACCGAGAATAAATTGCTTTCTAATAGAGAATGTTTCTTTTCTTTTGTGTCTGGCTACAATCAAACGTTTTAAAGTTAAACGAAGCATATATACATCTTAAAAAATCATAACCAGACGCGGATGCCAAACTAGTTAGAAATCGATTAATTATGGTATTTGATACAGCCGAATCATACAAAAACAATAAAAAATAAACATTTTCAAAGGTCTGAGATTATGTGTGAGATATACGTATCTAGAATCTGATTGAATTGCATCAGTGTCAGACAGCCTTGTGTGAGGGCGTTCACGCCACCTAATAATATGCGTCTGCGCAGACCGCGACAGTTGTTTTCGCGATCATCGTGTGCCGTTACACAACCTGTGTTAGACCGTCTGCGTTCGTAAAAACCGATGGCTCACGATCGCTCTCGGCCCGGAATATTATTAATTGTAGTTTGGACGCTAGTTTGTTTTCAAAGTACTGCGTAATTTTTGTTTGTGTATTTTTAGCGTTTTTTTCTACAAGATGATATTTGGATATTGCGTAATATTGTGTTAATATAAATTGCTTTTAACTTAGTACGTTAGTTTTATTCGGAAACAGTAGGTACCTAATTTGTTTTGATTTTTGCGAATTACAAACATGTTTTTATTACCTATTTAAAATATTGAAATATTCTACCTATCGTCGTATTCTGCGAATTGTATTTTGACTACGCAAAATGAATGAATATAATTCTAAAGATGTCAACAGTTTATAACTTGATTAGAATCTGAGATGAATGTAACGAAATTGCTGTTAATTCCGAGGCCTTATTTGTGAAACATACATTAAAAGACCGATAACATTTTCTAATCAAATTTTGAATAATTGGTTATTTATTAACTTTTTATTTGGTCTGAGTTCATACGTACATAGGTATATTTGTATGATTACAAAATTAATTATGAAAAATGTCTTTTGATTGACTTTAAACTAGTAATATTTTATGCTAATATTTCCATAAGGCCATGACGAACTCGGCCACTCCTTGGCAATTAAACAGAACATAGATAACCTAAACTATTGGCAGCTCGTCTCCTAGGCTAGACTTAATAGCGTATAATATGCCGAGCAAAACTTCTTGCAAAGATGTGATGATAAATTCTCGGAAAAACGTTTACACAGGGCAAAGGAAATTATTTAATAACGGCAGGAGTCAAGAGTGGGGCGCGTTTTCGTGGATGGCGCTATCTGTAGTAACAGCCGTGACTTACGATTTGTAGGTCGTAGGTTCGTACCGAATCAAGCACTTTGTGTAATAAATAATTTCATCACCAATGCTCTCAAAATCGTGAAGGAAAACATCGTGAGGAAACCCGGCACGTTTGCACGGCATGTGACATCTACCAACACGCTCTGAGTCCGCTTGGTGGATTAGGTACCTCTCTCACTGAGAGCGGGCCTGTGTCCCAGCGGTGGGTACATTATTGGCTGATTATCCATCATAGGTTTATTTATTTATTTAATTAAGTACTGCCACTGGTAATACTGGTATTCAGCTGCATCCGGTTAGACTGGAAGCCGACCCCAACATAGTTGGGAAAAGGCTAGGCAGATGATGAATTAAGTACTGCCACATCACATACATAAACTTTTGACCTTTTGACCTTTGTATCCTGCTTATGCGTACGATTAAGTTTCATTAAAATCGGTTCAATCATTTCGAAAAACAAGGGCTTGAAAGTCCCTGTAATATAGGGCGCGAGCCTTGTGCCATCAACCGGGCACAAATGTAAACTCCTCATTCTGCTACTGAAAATTTCATTTAATTACTGTACTATTTCATTTATTCTTGATCAAAGTATTAAAGGTATTTATCCTAGAAAGACAAATTAAATTTATTCAACACCTAGCAACGTCTAATAAACCCGCGCATTCCTCCTAAATCAAGATGCCAGATTGCCAGGCAAGCTCACAATGGCCCATGACTTATAACTTCTCAACCATAACTCCTCTACGTATAATATACATCATCTTCCTCATGTACCTTATCAATAATTCATGGACTCATGACGTCACAGCTCGAGGGTGGAATGACGTCAGGGCATCCTGTGCGATGAAATATGCATGCTTGGCTTGTGGGCAGAATTCGTGATGGATGTAATGTAGGATGTCGGTGCACGTTATTACGAGTTGTTTGGTATTAATTACTTTTTACGTTTCTACGCCTCTGAGACTGTGGGAAGTTTATATCTACTTTATAAGGGATTGTGAGTTTTCTAAAATGAATGAAGGAATTCATGAGGGAAGATGGACGAGATTTTGTTGTTTGCTGTTCAAAGTAGGTACGCATAGTGAGGAGCCTTGCTCGCCATTTTGTTTTATTAAAGATCTTCTTGCGCATGTTCTAATTAATCTCACATTTAAACAAAATATCTAACTCCTCTACTAAAAACCTCCAGTAGGTACTCCAAAGCAAACTTTTTGCTTGCGCAAGACCAACAATCAACAAAAAATGTCGCACTCCCATCAAGATCAATGCACTGCGCTCGCGCACTTACGTCATCGAGTGCAGCCAGCTTGTTAAACAATGCAACTTGTTTAGATCCATTTAGTTTATTTGCGAGCATATTGAATAACTGACTATTAAAGATTTGATGGGCTCAGTGGTTGAATATCTACTTTGTTTTCTGCGTAGTTCTTGAGTGGGACAGAATTGTTATCTGTTCCTGGTAAAAGAAGTCGTCTCCTCGTCGCCTTATTATGAAAGAGTCCTTCAGAGAAAGCACTACCATCATGACGATCATTAACTAGTGGAAGGTAAAGCAAAGGATGTTAAAATAGAAGGTAGATCCTTAATGCTGACCGCTGAAGATCTCCCACCTGGACATGAGTTGCCTTGGATAGGTAACCTGAAAGTCTTTAAACAGACTCCGGAACCAGGTTGGCCGGAGTAAGGAAAACCTGTTCAGGTGGAGATTCGTAGACGATTCCGCCTTGGAGTGTAAATGTGGTGCTGTTCCACAAACGATGGAACACTTATTATTACGTCCTACGTGTCCTGTCAGCTGCACGTTACAGGAACTGATGGACGCTAGTAATGGCGCTAAACACGTAGCCGAATTCTGGGCCGAGTCAATTTAGACTGCCATCGACACTCTAAAAAGAAGAAGAATGCTGATATTTTTTTTAATATAATTATGTTCGGGCATTATAAACGGATTTGCAAAATTCATGGGTTTAACCTGACACACTACAAAGTGAAAAATAAAGTTATTTTTCACTTTGTAGTGTTTTTTTTTTGGAAGTCGGTTTTTTTTTTTTGTTAAAAGGTTTTTTTACTTAAATTTTTTTTCTTTCTAATATTTGCATTTATAACCTAAGAAAAATTTTTTCTACGCTAGGAGCAGCTCTAGAATCATTTATTATGTTGAATTTATGCTTACGGTTTGCGCACTGCTTAAACATTTCTGTTTTATATCCTCCAGATAAAAATGACGTCATCGTACCAACTGCACATTATTCCACTATATCATATTACTCTGTGGGTAAACAGGAGCATTTAAAGTGTTACCCGGTAATAAAAAGTATGACACAGTCGCACTCAGGCGCAGTCTTGTTAAGATCATTGCACTTAGTGACGTCATGATATGCAGCAGTGATTTTAAAACTGGTCTGTGCATCATTTAAATCGAAGTACGTATTGTGTGGTTTGCATGTTAACAGTTTAATTTTAATTTATTTTTGGGAGAGCCTTCGGCGAAAAGTATGTTGGTTAAATTCATACACGCAGGTCAATGGTAAGTACTGTGATTTTGATGAGATTTCTAATTATAATTATTTGTATGGATGTTTTATAGTCCCAGCCAATGAGTCAAGCCCAATTACTTACCTGTCGTCGAAGGCACTTACTTAGAAAACTAAATCTCCATTTTTTTTTTCAAAGAAAAATATTTCTACCTATTACTTGATGTTGACCGCACATCATCTGAAATTAGCTCTGCTTTTCATTCTATGGTATACCTATACAGGATGTAACCATGAATTCAGCACCTGATTGACCCCTAGCGTAGCAATTTTACGAAGGTTTTTTTTTTTCTAGCCTGTGCTCTCCCACTCCTGGGCAAAGGCCTCCCTCCACTCCTTCCATCTGTCGCGAGCTCGCGCGTCCTCCTTCCAGTTTAAAAATGCAAAATGTAAGGAACAGCTATTTTGTAATTATTCAGAACCATGTGGAGACTGACTCCATGATAACACAGGTTGCGCGTCGATGTCCGTGCCACCATGTATAAAAAGTTGATAGAATTTGAACTTAAGAATTCAGGTTAATCGACATTAAAGTTTTCAAATCACACTAATATTATAAAGGCGAAAGTTTGTGAGTGGGAGAGTGTGTGTGTTTTATGTTTGTTACTTCTTCACGCTTAAACGGCTGGACCAATTTTAATACAATTTTGTATGGAGGTAGCTGACACCCTGGATTAACATGTAGGCTTTTTAACATTACCTTTTTATCCCGATATTCCACCGGGATCGACACTTATGCGGTTGAAATCGCGGGGCGCAGCTTAAGTTATAAAGCAACATGAAAACTTGCTGCACGGTGTATTTACGCACCCAATGGAGACTGTGGCCAATCAATTATTTATATATCTGATAAATATCATAAAAATTCACTTGGTGAAGGCCAGGCCCATAAGGATAAAGCCATTCCCTACGTGTAGGGTCGTCACAGCCGAAGACGATATAAAAAAAATCTTCATTTTGTTTACCGTTTCAATTCGGATAGTTACGGGGGGTTTAAAAACGAGGGGACGCGGACGTCTTGTCTGAACCAGAAATTAGCAGCGATGAGAACTTAAAACGTGAGAATCAAGTAAAATTAAACTTTATTTGTATGGCTTGTAGATTTTTAATAATTAGGAGTAATTGTGAAATTGTGTAACACACTAACAGTAACAAATGTAATAATGGCTTCTATTTTGACAGTTCAGCAACATTCTTTACGTTACTCACTTTGTTGAGCAGACAACATTTTCAAGCATAGGTACCTATTAATGCAATGCTTGAAAGTTATTCAGATTTCGGCGATAACAAAACATTTTTGTTGGAATGGTCCAGAAGTAAGGTCGTTCCATTCAAGTCGCTAGGTCCTAGGACCTATACCTACCATACACTTTTAAAGTACCTACCTACTTACTTACATAAACTTATTCCTAACCTAACCTAACCCAAATCCGGGAAAACGGCAATTTGTTGATGGATGACCGAAAAGTTATATTTTGGTTCGTATTGTGTTTTAAAAGTTTAGTATCTATTAGAGAAAATTCTCAAGATTTATTCCTTAACCGAATGTGGAAGAAATATGGATCCAATATATTTGTAAATGTGGTCAACCCTACAGGTACAAGTATTATTTTATATTTATAAGCGTAACAAAAGAACGCCGCTCCTTTTTATTGCCAGACCATAAAAAAAAATTATAAGCCCGCTTCAAGTGCCAGCATTAGCTAGATTGACCAGTTTATGCCCGGAAGAGTTGGACGTTACGGGCAATGTTAATAATCGGTAATAAATATTAAGGTATTAAATATAATAACTTTTTCGTCATTAAATCATTATATTTATGGCTTAAGAATTTTGTTTTCGTTAGGTATTTTTTCTGATAACCAATTTAAGTTAAAAGCTCTGTGTTAAAGGTTAAGTATATTAATACCACAAAAATCAGTTAAAATGGGTATCTACCTAAAATTTTTTAAATACATGGCCATAGGTTAAACTATGACACTGTTGCTACACTATTTATTAACTCATCAACTCAGCTTTCGCATTCGCAGTCCACTGCTGGACATAGGCCTCTCCCAGGCTGCGCCACAACCTCTGTCCTCCGTCTTCCGCATCCAGTCTGTCCTCATAGAATTTTTTTTTTCATCCTGATTGAATTTTCGAAAGCCTTTTTTTGGCCCTTACGTCAGGTAGAAAGACGAAGAAGACATTTTCTTTTTAATGGTAGAAAACACAACCAAGCCAGATAGTTATCTCCTAAACAGAAATTGCCATAATCGCCTAAGAGAAATTGCTGTTCGCAGTAAGTTTTAGCAAAAATGTTGATTCAATTTCAATTACAAGTTATTTCAAATAATTCCTCAGTGAGCCTAGCGCGAACCTATGACCAAATATACTCACACAAAATACCAAAGATAAACACACACAAATACACAACTAACGCTCACATTGAAAGCCTGCAGCATTCCTTCCGCTCGCTGTGCGAAATGTCCACTTATTGATGTAGGTCAGTGTTGCTGTACTCCTTACTCCTCCATCTATAGATCTTTTGTCTCCCTCACCCCGGGACCGGCCGGCCGAAGAATTTATTGAACGAGTTAGCTTGTTAGGTCTGCAACTTGCATTGCTTGGAGAATGTAGGTATTATTAATTTATGACATGCGCTTGGTCTTTTTTGCGGCGCGAAAGGGTTAGGTCAGTATTTCAGTCAAATAGGGGTAGTATGGTATTGTGTGTTTACGATTTGATAGGTACAATATCGGGAGATAACAATTGAATTGAGTTTGATAGTTTATGACGTTTGAATTGAGTTTTTTACGCCAATTCGCCAGAAGGGTTGACTTGGTGGTTATTAATCCGTTTCCCCTATAATAACTGGAACTTTCTCCTTGGGACCAGCTTTGGTCCCACTGAGGACTGCGGCAAGATGTGGATAATAATACCTTTACACACCATTGATAATATTATCATCTCCTGCCTCTCCTGGGGTTTTTGTTGTTCCTCTTCTACTTCCTGGAACAAAGATTAGGAAGTAGAGAATTGTAGTCATTTTTTTAAAGACGGTTTTGCGATAACTTGAACTTACTTTTTGCTCAAAAGTTTTTTTCTTTGCTTTTTTTTACTCGTTGGTATGTACCAATATGGCGCAAATAAAAAAAATCTTATAAGTAGTGATTTTAACATCGCGGTCATAATACTGTCCATACTTACTAATAATAATAATATTATTTGTGTAGGTAAGCGTATTGGCAATTTATGTAGATCCCAAATTCCAGCAGGCCAGTAGACCTTTTCTAGTCTTTGGATACTAAACTAAATCTAAATAAAATGTCCAAGAATTTGTTATAAACTTTACGTGGTACAGCTTTGACCACAAGCGTAAAGGGTTAAACTGGTAAATAGAATTAATATCGTAAAGGAGGGTATTTTAGAAGTTAGGATAGTGTTGTTTTAATTACAATTGGTGCTTTGTTGTACAGACTAGGGCTGTATTAGAGGTTTCGAAATGAATGGAAATAATGTTGTTAGTCCCAGACTCCCAGTCAAGTATCCAACGCGGTCACAATGCGGAAGATTTTGAAGGAAATTGCTAATCCACTGCTTCATATTTTTTTTAAACTCGTCTGCTCAACAACGTAAATAACGCAATGAATGTTTTTGAACTGTCAAAATGAATGCATTACCATTGTAAGTGTTACGCAATTGCCCAGCTGTTACATGTTGCCTTTTTAAAGTAATTCTCTATTCATTTAATCAAACAGAGCATTCAAACGACACATTTTTTGTTATTAAAGTTTTACACCGCTTAAGGCGATAGTAGTTTCGATATCTATAGACTACAAGCTTCCGCCCGCGGCTTCGCCCGCGAGGTATGTCGATAAAAACTATCCTATGTCCTTCCCCGGGATGCAATCTCATAGGAAACGACCAATTGGAACCGTGCACCTAGCTTCTGACGTTTCATAAGTGCCCATGTAGATTTATGTGAAATAAAATATTTTGATTTTGATTTTTCATCTATCTCTCAGCTAAATTTTATCGAAATCCGGTCAGTGGTTTAGGCGTGAAAAGGTAACATACAGACAGACAGACAGAGTTACTTTCGAATTTATAATATTAGTATGGATTCGACGCCTCATCACCTTATCATAAATCAGAGGACTGTCAATGACAGTATCATCAACTTACATACAGGCACAGCCCCTCATAATTTATATACATTTGAAATGACCTCCAAAATAAAACAGTTAATATTTTTTTATCGCAGATGATTGAATCGTACTGGGCACGACGAGACCCTTTACTTATTCTAAAAGGTTGAGGGCAGAGAGCAAGCGCACCCCATTCGTTTATCTAACGGTGTTGCTATCTCTGTCTCACATGGCTCATGGGGTTCCATGTAATAGCTTAATTAATCAGAATCTAGAATAGAATATAGGAAGTACAGTGGGACTTTTTTGGGCGTCAATGTGGCGGTCATTTTGTGAAATACGAGTAGCTTGAAGCAAGACTATTCTTTTTTGTAACACGAAAATGCTTAGTAAAACTAATTTATTCATACGGGAAGTTTTGGAAACTGTTGGTATTTCAAAGATGAAATTTATTTTTGGTATCTTTTTTTTTTTTTTTTTTAAGGATGGGAAATCATCCAATGACCCCTCCCGCTCTGGGTGGAGCGGAAGGGAGTGTCAGACTCTTACTGACTAAAACCAAACTAAAATCCGTGTTCCTTCCTTAGCCCTTTATGTTCCGGGGCAGCGGTAACCCTTTCGGACAATCCCGCTGCCCCGGCAGGCTTCGGCCCTAACGGGCCCCTCCGTGTCTGCTGACAGCTCTTTGAGGCGCGCGTTTAACACATACGCGGAAACGAACTTTTGAAGCAGGTAACCCTATTGTTGTTGTAATAAAATTACTTACAAAACATTCATTTTGATTATAATGTTTATTGTAGGTCTCTTTATGTTTTAAAAATCCTTTAGCATGTTCATTGCACTTAGGGATTTACTTTATTTTGATAAAAATCTGGCGACTCAACAGCTTTATCAACGCAATTAATATCGGGCCTGCGGACGGCGAGTAATGGGTAGCTCGCCGCCCGATCAGGACCAGGCCCGTGCCGGACGGCGCGTATGTGTTCCACGCGCGCCTCAAAGAGATGTCAGCATCAAAGGAGGGGCCCGTTAGGGCCGAAGCCTGCCGGGGCAGCGGGATTGTCCGAAAGGGTTACCGCTGCCCCGGAACATAAAGGGCTAAGGAAGGAACACGGATGGGTTTTAGTCAGTAAGAGTCTGACACTCCCTTCCGCTCCACCCAGAGCGGGAGGGGTCATTGGATGATTTCCCATCTTTAAAAAAAAAAAAAAAAAACGCAGTTAATATTAATATTACATTTATTTATTAGGTAATTATTTAATAAGGTACAGAGGCCAGCACATCAACCTACCCCAATCTGTAAAATTTTCCCAATTGAATATGAACCTTATTTGTTTGTAGTAAAGTTGATAATCTATCAAAGAAATTTGACAGATTGGGGTAGCTTGATGTGCTGGCCTCTGTACAAGAACAGCTGCCATTTATAGATGGCAATAGCATAGGTCTTACACAGTCGTCAATTATAGACCAACAAACTCAGATATAAGTTATTAAGTTTAAACCTTAGTGGTTTTTCTTGATTTTTAATATGAATAATCCTGTATTCTTTTGTATAAATGATAAATAAAAAATAAAAAGTGGTCATGATCACACATAATATGTAATAACAAAACTAAAGGATAGAACTTAATGGCAAAATACTTCGGAAACTTAAGATTAATAAAAAAGTAAAATTCAGTAGTAATAAGACGAATAAAATAGCAATTTTGCTCATTAATATAAATAAATAATGCATGATGCAAAATATAAAGTCTCGGTATAAAAGACTTCGCTCGTCACTGCAGGATTAAATAAGGTCGGTCATTGGCCAACTCAGAATCCAAAATAATGGGATATAATTGGTTATATCATTTAATTGGCTATCACTAACACAACACAAGGTCTCAGATAGGCCTTATTTATTTATCCCCAACCGTTACGTTCTAGGAAATGGGGATTTTATAAGAGTGCTTAACACAATTGTCCCCCGGATAAGCCGGTACGAACCTTGACCGAGTTTGACCAACCCCGGCGAGTTGCCGCCTTGCTGTAGCCTATCGCAGCGGAGTGGCGGGTTCAGATGCGAGAAGTGTGCGGAGAGTGAATTAGGATAGTTAGTTGCGCGAGTTAGATGGCTGGGTGAAGGGACCTAACGTGGGACAGCATATGTGTTTTTTTTTATTTATTTTATAATACGACAAATTTTTTTTTGTATCGAGAATTATTCATTGAATCGTGTTTTCCTTTTATACGATACTAGATCAGAGTCAAAAACCATATACCAAAATGTTAAATTCCTATTCCATAAACTTAAAAAGTTATACGAAATAGAAAAAACACATTTTTTCAACATAGCCCCTTAAAACATGTAGATCTACTTAATCATAATTGTGACGTGAAAAATATTCATTATTCAAATGAAAAAGTGAATCTTGGGCCAAAAATTTTCGAACTTTTTGCCATCGATAGAAATGTAAAAGTATAAACTAGCCAGTTGAAACTTTGAAGTGGGTGTGACTGTGTTGTGCTTTAAAATTGTGTTGTGAATGTTGTGATTGGTGGTGATATAACCATGGTGAAGATTTTGGACAGAATCAATATGTTACGTGTTTTGCAAATACTATGTTGATTTGCAATGTACTGTTATGGTGTTCTTATTGTGTACTTGGTAAGCAGTTAGAAATTTTCTAAAGACACAATGCCGTGTACCCGGTGGTCTAAAAAACCTTCAATCAATCCATATCCTTCCATAATGGATTCTATGCCATTCCATTCGATAAATACTATTACTTATACTCTTGTCCTTCTAGAACCAGCGGTTTAGGCAGTGTTGTCTGTCAGTGCATGAATTATTCAATTTAAGATTTTTATTTAGCATATATCGCCTTCCAAATATCCCTCCCGAAAAATATACCACAGCAATAATAAATATCACTTGTTTCGTTCAGCTGTTCAATAAAGCAATAGTCTCATATTCTGTGTCGACTCGATATCGCGTTGATATCTATACTTTTACGCCCGACACAATTTGATCAGTGATATCGGAGTGTATATGTCGCAGCCAGCTGGTTAAATTAGCCGTTCAGTTAACTGCCTGGCCTTTAGGAGTAGGGCTCGCCTCGCTTCCTCCCTCGGCTCGCACGCGGTTGATCACAGTTCTAACCTAACCTAACCCACTTGGTCGGGGTGCAATGCCCTAATTACTGAGACCAATTCGGCTCGCGCGTGATTGGTTACAGACTTCCAACCTAAACTGTAATTGAATATCATTCAGGCCGTTAGTTGAACGGCCGCCGTTTAGTTGAAAGGCTAGGCAGTTAACTGAACGGCTAATTTAACCAGTTGGCTGCGACATATACATAGATTGTTTCAGCTACCTTTTTTTCTCATGTCAAAGAAAATCATTGTATCTTAGTAACTTACTGAGCAAGTAGGACAGTAGCTCAGTGCTTTACCAACATGTTGGTAAACTTCTCAACACGTCTTCAAAACTTGCGATCGTCAGCATCCGTGACTTGAATATGACAATCTAGCCTAAGAACTAACTTTGTACTTTTTTATCCTCTGGAACATTAACATTAGTTGATGACAATATAGGAGATTGTAATTTATGAGTTGTGTAAGCGCTGTGTTCGTGTGAGCACGGTGTTATGTCGGCAAGTTGTGCTTGTGAGCACGTTCGATGTCTGGAAGTTACAATAACGCGTGTTCGTGATGTGAATGTGTACAGACGGGATAGTGGTTGAAAGGGCGGTTTTTTGTGAGGAATTTCTGGCTTAGAATTGTGATCATAGGAATATGAGTACAAGGCTAATAAATTCTTTCAGGTTTCCCCATACCTAATACAAGTGAGCGTGTAACTTACAGTACAGACAACTCAGTCTCGGTTCATCAACCGGTATAATGTAATCTTATCTGCCAGCGTGGTGAAAGGATTAGCCATTCGACAGAAGTCAATTGCCCAGGGTTCGCCGAACGTACAGACGTACCCTTTGATTTTCTGATCGGAGGGTACGTCCGTTGGGGAGGCTCCTTGATGATTGAGTCAGTAAGCGGAGTTCGCGCAGCTGAATTTTGGGCCATGTTTAAATATTTAGCCAAGGATACGTTAAGGAGAGCTAATCTTGGTGATTATGGCAATGTCCCATTAATAAAGTACAGCCTACTATGTACTTTATGGAGTTGGCCATAATTTGGAGGCAAATGTTTAGAAATAAATACCTATAGGTACTTAGAGAGTTTCTGATAAAGCAGGTGATTGCCATTGGATCAATAATTCTTAAAGATGCATGTCCGTGGCAGGGTAAAGTCCAGTTACGTTTTATCATCCGGGAAAATTCTTAAAAAAACGGACGTTGTGTATTTTGTTTTCTTTTTTTTTTTTCAAATACAAAGAACATGATTTACAAATTAGTGGCCTGTCCAAAGTTACTGGCTAGACAATTTAAAATCTCGAGATAACTACTATTTTTTGTCTACCCTCATTTGACATAACAAATAAACTAACAAGCCCACCATCTATTTAGTTGACTATAATATTGTGATGTAGTCACTACAGTACAATAGTTTACTAAATAAAACCAAAATTACAGATAAAAAGCATTTTTATCGTCCACTATATTTTCTATTGTTACAATCTAAGCGTAAATGTGAAGGAAATCCTTCTGTGATATTATTTTTATTTAGTGAATGACTTTTTTTGTTGGCTGTACATTTTCCTCAAATTGTACCCTTGTATGCTGACTTTACAACATAATAATAGTGCTGGCATTTTGTCATACTTACAACTAGCTTCTGCACCCGACTTCATTAACCGACGAAAAAACGGAGGAGGTTCTCAATTCGACGTGTATATATTTTTTTCGTGGTTGTTTCCTTGGGGCTTTTCAACACTGGAATAAGGATACACTGGTTTTCTTGGTGGCCTTAAAAGTCCAATTTTTGCTAGCAACTGCAGCGTAGCAGTTGAGTTAACTGCATCTAAACTGCGATGTTGCAGCTGAAATGCAGTCCGTCTGTTTAGACCCTAAGATCTGTCAGCCTTTTCCCAAATATGTTGGGGTAGGCTTCCAGTCTAACCAGATGCAGCTGAATACCAGTATTTTACATGGAGAGACTGACCTTCACAACCTAGTTACTGGGTAACACGATACCCATCGTATTATAAGTAAGACTAGCTGATGGTTGTCAGACTTTCGGGTCTTCTGACTACCCGTAAAATGATCGTGATATAGTACAAATGGCAGCCGGGACCTTGGGCTTATCGTGCTTTTTGAGGCGCGGACCCGTCCGTGCCTCGATATTTAATGGATAAGTCCACCCATCCATGGACTGACCCCTGTATGTGCTGCTGAATGTTTGGATGTTAGTTTGAATGATAAGTCACCGACTTAGACCAAATAAAAAACCAAGACAGAGCGCTGAGAATGATACAGTGAAGCATGCCAAAACTACACCTCCGCTCTGTGCATACACGCTCACACGCACACATTTAAAATCAAACTACACCTAAGTGCACACATGTTTACGAAACCGGCCTCACTTTACTGTTGACAGCCCTCTGTCTTTGTTTTTTATTTGGTCTGAGGTCACGGATAGCCAAAGATGATGAGCATATTTAACTACCACATAACTGCCAGCTTAGCTTACCCGTCAACAACTACCACACGGAAACTCAGACCAAATAAAAATTTGGTCTAAGCACGGAAGCATAATGTATTTTTTTATTTTGACACATATTTCTCTCGTATAGAAGAGGCCTGGTGGGACCCATGAAAGAACCTTTTACTTGTAACTCTAATTTATTGTATTTTCATGTTAAACCTCCTGTGAGCCTTGTATTATAATAGCCTCTTTCATTTTCATATTTCATTATGTACCTACTTTCATGTCTTTTACGATACCCAACACGTTCGCAGAGTTTTGCTAGCTAAATTCATTTGACCCTGTAAAGGGGGAAGCCTATGTCTATGGCTATGTCCAGTAGTGGACGTCTTTCGGCTGAAATGGTGATGATGATGATAAGCTCACAAGCTCTGCCCGCGACTTCGTCCGCGTTAAATTTCTTGTTTTTTCATAAAATATCCTATGACACTCGGCAATATTGTAGCTTCCCATTAATGAAATAATTTTCGGAATCTGATCAGAAGTTCCGAAGATAAACCCCTGCATATGTACAAAAATTATAAACGTTACCTTTGTAATATAAATATATTATACTAGTAGTGCCCCGCGGTTTTACCCGTATAATTGTCGATCTCGTAGCAATATTGGGATAAAAAGTATCCTATGTGTTAATCCTGGTTATAAACTACCTGTGTGCCAAATTTCATCCAAATCCGTTCAGCCATTTGTGCGTGAAGAAGTAAAGAACACAAACACTCTCACACACTTTCGCCTTTGATTAGTAGGTAAGTATGGATGAAAGGTCAAAGCTGAATACTTACTTCTTACTTTGTTATTGGTAAAGCAATTACCGGAATACCTAGCCATAATCACCTAAGTTGACAGATGTAGACATTGATCATTACCACAGATTATAGAGATAGACCTACTTATATGTATAACGCAAGTATCACGATCTGTATGAACACCAAGCGTGCCATTTTTTTAATACCCTACTATGAGGTCACGAGCACTATTTAGTGATGGGCAAATTAAATCGATTGAAAGACGCCTCCGCGTGCGGCACCCTCTTCTTGCCCCAACCTCTCACCCCAACCGCTCACGCTCACCCAGCCAGCAGACAGCAGACACAGGACTGAGCGCGAAAGTGGCGTCTTACGATTTTTGTACGTATGCTGGTGCGATTTTTGGCACGCGAAGTAGTTGCTCTTGCGCTATTTAGGTTTGTTCTGTATTCTGAGATTTAGGTGTATCTATATCTGTGGTCATTACAGAATTAGGTACAAGGACATCCCATTTTTATTAAGGAAACCGTCATGCACCGTCCCTAATCCCAATTCCTTTGTTGTCAAGGCAGCATGTCTTCTGCAGTTTCCATGCATCTCTATCAGCCCTCATCTAAGTGTTACACCCCCCTTTCTGGCTATTTCACATAATTAATCCAACTTTTCATTAGAGCTAGGTACTCTTAAGAGATATTTACTGAGAACAAATAAAAAGACAGCTGAATTAAAAAACTTCCTTCAGAATACGCTGCAGTACCTAGTTCCCTCCTTAACATGACCAAACTCTTAGAGCCATAAGAATGAATTCCTACAACATTATTGTTTGTGGAATAACCTCGGCAAATACACAAGCTAGACATAAAAACCTAGAATAATACTGTAAAAGTTTTCAGTAGAACTCATGTAGATACATCAATGCCATAGTAAAAGTATTACTCTTCCGCATTCACTTAATACTACAGACGTACAGCTTTACGAAAAAAACTCTTTAGGTACTATTCGCCATAAAAATTTGGAGTAACATACTTAAAAACAATAAACCACACAAGCGATAAATAACTTTAACACCTAAAAATCAAGGATGATATTTATCTAGCAGAGAAAATTACGTGCAGTTTTGTAAATATGTGTGCGTCAAACAAGGCTATCAAACGATAATGTAACTTGATGCTCTGTAAATAAAGTCCGGAATGGCGCAGTGATGTAATCAGAGGGACATTAGTGCGGAATTGAGGGGTGTACCAGGTCAGGTTTCAAAAGTCCACAAACGTTTTATGATAAAGGTAGACCTTGGCAATGATTTGGGAGATTTATGTAACTTGGTTTTGTATGAGATTGACGGTTGTGCCTAAACTACGTAATTTTAGAATTAGTTAATAATTAAGTAATCTGATAATTACAATCAATTACCAATTTCAACAACATTCCTACCTAAATTAGGACTGATAAAGTGAACAATATACTTCTTAATTAATAATATAAACAACAAATTACAATAATAACATCTGACATTCTACTATTAGTCAAGAGTGATTAATTGAGAAATTTAAAATGATTCATCAAATATAAATTAATTACGGTATAATAGGTAAATCAATCAATTTATATAAACAGATTCTACATTTCTGATAAAAACTTAAAGTACGTATACACGGGCAATTAATATTAAGTACCTACAACGGTTATCTTTAATGATACACCTGCAATGGTACTAATATTCGTTGATAAAACGATGCTATATAAACTTGCCTGGCCTTAACTGGCCTTTTGCCTATTAAAGGTAATAAACAGAAAAAAAAAACAACTTTCCCACAATCCTAGCAAAAAAAAAATGGCAACACCCAAAACAAAATACGGACGTACCTACTCATCACGTGGACCGTGTGTGTGCGAGTGAGAAAGAGCTCAAAACAAGGGGGTGTGATAAAGACAGCGCTAGATAACCTTGACCTGCGCAGTGGAAGCGCACAGCGCCACCGGGCGGCGTATTTTCGAACTACAATATTAATAATAAATGGCGCGAGAAATGGCCGCTGAATTTTATCTACAAATTGACATGATACGTGACGTAATTGCGGTAATAAATTGCTTTGTTGAGAAAGGTATTCGGAGTTTTTTTTTATTTATTGGTTTATGTTTGTTTTGTCGTGTGAATGGGATTTTGTAGAATTAAGTAATGGACATTGGGCAATGGCGCAGAGTGAATAATGGCGTAAGTCCCTAGTCTCTACATTCTAAAAGGTGAAACTAATCGCTAGTTTGCAATATCTTACAGTTTTGCTCTATTGGAGACTCAGTAATGGTAGGTAACAGGAAATTATTAACTTTCGTAAATCATAGTGGGATGGGAACACGGAAGTGTCCCGTAAAACACTGCGGTATCTTTTTTTCTTTTCTTTTATTCAGTGTATTTTGTTAGCCCATGTATTAGCTAACTTTCCAAGACCAAATGCATGTGACGGTGGTCGTCCTATAGTTATGGTATTTATACGTACACACGACGACATATCAAGCTATACATTTCCAGTTTTGACTAAACTCGCATTTTATAAGCTTTTCATACAATGAGAAGTCACACAAGCTAATAAGCACTGGAAATGTGTAGCTGGACTAGCTACTGCCTGCGACTTCGTTTGCGTGAAAGGAGATGGATTTTTGTCCTATACAAGCTTGGCCCAGAAATGGGCACAAATAAAACAAAATGTATTATGAGGGAATATCAGTGTTTCAAAACCCTGTATATTTTTGTTCCTCGTAAAACTTGATGAAGGGCCATAAGACCCTTCCCAAATCTGATGACTTTAAAACTGTCAAAAAAAAAAAAAACGAACCTGTCGATCACGGAGTAATTCACTGTCTTCTAACAGATTGAATTTCACTCAAATTTTACGACTGTATCACAAATGATTAATTCGCTATGCCCAAAGACATTAAATTATTATTTACAATAAATCTCTTTGGCTATGCCCCAGTTTATAATTAGAATGTTTGATCTCCGTTGGAAACCAGGCAAAATCAGAGTTGTCCGAGATGCGAGTTTTAGGTATTGTTACATGCAAAAATCCATGGTCCAAGAAAGGCGAAGTCACTCAGAAATTCAAAAAAGATAACCAGAAACACAGCCAAATATATTTTTGAACAAATCACAAGAAATCACAACAAAACATTAATGATGCTCACACTCACACGCCGCACCACAGAGTTATAAATATAAAAACATTTTACAAAAAAAAAACAACCGGCTTCAAAAAAAAAAAACACTACAAACTGAAAAATAACTTCAATTTCGGAGGTCGGGTATCGTTGGTTCCGCATTTTCGTTCTTGACACCGGTTTTGTGATTAAGCAATGCGTACGTATGCGATAGCAGCAATCGCTGTTCATTTGCTGGCATTTATTGAAGAGTTCCGTTGTCTGTCTCCGAAACTCTTCATCAGATCTTTACGAAATTGAAATGGGACCATTTCGGAATAAACCTCTTTCGAACAAAAAAAGAATTTAGCAAATCCGAAAGATAAACATCCGAATTGAGAACCTCCTCCTTTTTTTGAAGTCGATTAAAAATAGAAAGCATCAAACCCGGCTGACAAGAAGGGTTATGTTTTTAGCGCATGTCTTTGCATGATAGGTACCTAGATATATAGTTATGCTATATGTATTCTATATTATTTCATAGCATCCAGATGTCTGTCTGGACGCATTGTAATGATTTACATGTCGGTAGGATTGTGGTGACCGCATGTGAACGCATGTCATTTTCTATCGCAATCCGTAGGATTTTGAAGGAAATTCCTAATTCAGTAGGTGAGGTTTCACAAAAATCAACTCTTTTCATGACTAGGTTATAAAGTCAGCCACTTTATAACCCAATAGTCGTGTTAGTTTTTAGTACCTACCTACGTCAGAATAAAGGGCTCGAAGAGACGATTCCAAAAATATGACTTATGATCCTGTGGTCACAACGGTTATTTATTTATTTTTATTGGTTCTATAGCAATTGTTTATGCTAAAGGTAACATGAAAAAGAGTGAATGAAACAGTGCAGCAATCACTTACAGTCATCATAAGTCATATTATTGAATTCGTCAAAATATACATAACTCATATATGTATAATCATTATAAGTCAGTTCTTAAAACTTGGTACCAATACAGACCCATGCGTTCAACGAACATTTCCTTTGAACTCGCCGCCCACTGAATATAAAACACCTGAAGATGTCGTGTAGATTACAAAACACGAGCTTATTGTAATTTGTTTGTGTTTCGAGAATTGCTATGTATTACTGAAGGCGTTCCGGAATGCTACTTACAGTTTGTGAGAATGAGGAATAAATTCCTTAAGTTCTTACATTTAGATAGGCTAGTTTTGTATTCAATGTTTCAAGTATCGTTGTTAATTTGTTTTATTTATTCACAAGGCAACTACAACAGTTAACAATCAGAGTATTTCACTAGGTTCACATTATAGGTTTCGACCTATAAGTGTCGTTCCCGTGGCAATATCGGCATAAAAACTATCCTATTGTTACGAGCTTGGGGTTCGTGACAATAAAAACGCCGATTTAATAACCAAAAAAATATACACTTTAATTATACACACCAATTACAACTTTACACTAATTATGAAACACAATTGCACTACTGATCGCTTCTAGTCGCACTTGAAGATCACTTTCCTTTCGATGTTTTCGCTTGTATCGCTTATCCAAGACTGTGTCGGCTCGCGGAGCATTCCCGCCTTATATAGGTCTCACATTGTTCTAGAACCTTCTACTGTAGAAACATCTAGAATTTTCGAGTACATTCAGGCCCCAACTGACCAGATGTCGACAGTTCCAGAGAGTTCTACCATCGAAACTTCTAGAAGGTTCTTGACACTAGTTCTTCTACTCGATACTAGATGGCGCTAGTGGTAACGGATATCAATTGTGGCGCGCAACACTATGTCCTTTCCCGGGACTCAAACTATCTCTATAAAATCTAAATCGGTTCAGTTGTTTAAGCGTGAAGAGGTAACAGACAGACACACTATCGCATTTATAATTGCATCACCATCATGCATTGCATCTGCTTGCACCGAATTCAACAAAATCGATATTTTTCATTAAGTTGCCTTTATCAAAAAGCATCCCATTACCCATTAGTTTTATTCTTGCAATCATTGCGATATTTGTTTAATTGTCTTTTTCTTCTTCAACATCTAAGTTAACATTATTTTTTTTTTATTGTCACAAAGAAACATACCTACATTAGTATACACTGATTAACAAGATAATAACTACGCTGCAGAAGTCTGTATACAGATTTTGTGAGCCCTGCCTCTTAAACTAGGGTAACCTGTATCTATTGCGGACTGTGGCAACTTATTGTTCGTGTTAACAGACATATTTACTATAAAATATTATATATTAAGAAAAAAAAAACAAATTAATACCCATGTAATATGAATGGGTGAATGTGTGTGAGGGTATGTTTATTCACATTAGAGGTTATGTTTATATACATTCTTCTTGTAACATAGAAGTCTTCTGTCAGCATGGATAAAATTTCACAAAAATCAACGTTTTTCCTTTAAACATTTAACTGTGTTTCTGAAGTTTCCAAATTGACGCTACTTAATTTTCTAATACTAGTTATAAAAATAAATGAATTG
This sequence comes from Gortyna flavago, assembly GCA_963669345.1. Classification (NCBI taxonomy): domain Eukaryota; kingdom Metazoa; phylum Arthropoda; class Insecta; order Lepidoptera; family Noctuidae; genus Gortyna; species Gortyna flavago. The sequence continues at coordinate 1,744,373 of OY770135.1, forward strand.
TCAAAGGTTGTGTTGAAACATTCTGAATGTAGGTAGAATGAATTTAAGCAAGCTCTTTACTCTTTACGAAGCCCAGATGCTAAATGTCCAATTTCCTTTAGGATCAAACCTCATTATGGTAACAGTAACTTTTTGACAGAATTTGGGTTGAATTCATGTTTTTATAAACTTCTTGAATACATTTTTGATTGGGGATTTTCTTTCTATTGTTCTGTGTTGTTGTGGTCGAAGAAAATGGTACATTAACATAATACAACCAAGATCAGAAGAGTATACCAATTATTCTTCCAAATAATTTTAATCATTATTCTTATAATTGCTTTTATCATGATCATTCTTTTGTAATACTCAAAGGACTTTCTCAGCATGAAATTTCTTGCTCTCCCGACCCACCCCGTCGCATTGCATCGCCTGCCCGCGCTATTACCTCGTTACCTTCCTTAAGAATTGGGCTATAAAATGCAATAAGAATTTTTCAAATCCGACTGGTATTTTCAGAGATAGCGCATTAAAACAAACAATATCTTCAGCTTTATTATTTGTACAGACTATAGATAAAACTGAAGAATTTTGCTCAATAATTAACCGTTTATCATAAACTTGGATAGAGTTACTAACTGATTCCCGGACAATTTCCTCTCTGTTTGTGTGGTCTACCCTTTTACTGTTAGTTTTATCATTAATAGATTCAGTTACAGTAACCGTAGCTGCTTTACTTCTCACCACCGACTATAGAATAATTAGTTTATTTGATATCCGCCGAGCATTTGTTTTGCAAATTTTCTTAATAATAAAGTTCTAGAATTAATTTTCAATGTTTTGATGGAAATCTGACGGCGAAATAGGGTTTCAAAAAGTGGATAAATTATATTCTAAGTCAGCTACGCAAGAGTTTTATTATTTACTAGCTTCTGTCCGATGCTTCGTCTGACATGAAACTTCTTCTACCGACCTGTCACGTTGCATTGCATCGTCAGCCCGCACTATACTTCGTTTTCGATTAGCATCCTTTTTTGTTTCTTTTTGCTCGAGTCTAGCTGCTAGACCCTTAGGAGCTGGTATAGGCTTAACATCACGCTAGAGTTTAGCGTGATGTTCCTTAAGAATTGGGCTATCAAATGCAATTTGTTTTTCCAAAGATTAGCGCGTTGAAACAAATAAACAAACGAACTCTTCAGCTTTATTATTAGTAGGTATAGATAGATTTGTTACTGAATATATTTTGATGCTCCAATTAGCAAAATTTCGTTCATTCTGAGTAAAGTCGTAGAGGCACAAAAGGTAGCAGACAGGCATAAGACTATATATGTATAAAAAAAAAAAATTGCATCATCTTAAATAATTTATTCTGGTTACAATTTAAAGCCTTGAACCACCTAGATTATCTCAGTTTATCGCATATGAACGTTGTCTTATGCACTTGTGCAGCAATTAGCAATCATTGTCATCATCAGAGGTGGCGATAAAGGCAATGCTCTGCCAGGATCCTTCTTTCATTAAATTCTTCTTCTTAGCGTATAGATGGCAAACATCTTTGGTCCAAAATTCATCTACGCGAACTCCGCTCACTGACGAAGTCATCAGGGTCATCATCATCATCATCCAGGGTATGCGGCTCAGGATGGAAGTAGGGCTATTTTCTGTGGGGAGGTGCCGCATACGCACTTGAGATCTAAGCTGTCCGTGAACCCCCATAAATTGTCATCAATCTCTAAAAGTCCAGTGTTCTCAGTGCAGTGATAATTTCCGTTTCCTCTCGGCTTACATTATTTATCTCTAGCGTCCTTTGAATCGCCAACGATTGATCGATGGTTACCGTAAGAAACACAGTTTTATCTTTATATCAACCTTCAACAGTTGTTGCATCTAAGTTCACATCGGTAAGTTATGGACTTTTTTAACTAGTTTCTGCAGAGGCTTCTAAACATCGAACTAAGGTTTGTTTTTTTCTTCATTTTACGCATGTTATTTCTTATATTTTTTCTGTTATTATAAAAATTTGTTTTAATTTTTGTTAGGAACCTAACTAGACATGTTATGATAAGGTAATGGTCTCGGAAATTTGAAAAAACGTTATTGTTGTATAATTTTAGGTACCTAAATCACTGTTATTTCAGTTGTTTTTCTTAAAACTGTATGAGTATATTCTACGGAGTCGTGGTATATTCCCAACGTTTCCATTCGTGCACATACGCGTGTAAGTTTATTAAAATTCGCACATTGAGATAGTATTTTTGATTTTTTATTAGTGAACTGTTTACGGATAAGGCATCTTTATCTTTAACCTATGATAAATATTTATTTTTATTAGAAGATTAAGTTGAACGAATTCTAATATTAGCATCACCCAATTTTCAATTTTGTGACTTTTCTTACTTATCTTATCGTCTTTTAGTAGGTATGCTTTCTGTACTGCAGATGGGGTTAATAGCAAGATCCCATTATTTCTTAATACAAGTTATTTACCAAGGTCCACCTTCTCAACAGTTCTTTCTTCACCAGATGTCCCGATAACGTGGTTGTCGTCACCGCGCACGTCTGTCCCGTGTGCGGTGCCGGATGCAGACCGGATCCCGGCCCGGCGCCCCCCGCCGCCGCTGGAAGCTGTCGAAAAGCTGCGACCGAAGCCGTATGCCTGGAGGAAAGGAGATGAGGAAGTTAAACGGTGAGTTTGAGGATAAACAGGCATTAAAACTTGTTTTTAGCTGCTGTAAGCAAAACGACATTGTGGCGACGCTTCGGAGATTCCTATGTCTCTCAGAGGACGTTCCGACCTTCGGCTGAAATATTGATGATCAAAGCGTCCAAGGAACAGTAGTGGCCAAGTAGAAACGGCCGCGACTGGCTGTCGTAGGTTCGAACCCAGGCAGGCAGTAAATAATGTCACCACCACTGCTCTCAAATCGGTGAAGGAAAACATCGTGAGGGAACCGGCACGTCCTGGAAATAAATATTCTAAGACATGTGACATCTACCAAACCGCACTGGGGCCGCGTGGTGGATTACGGTCCACTCCCTCTCACAGAGAGTAGGCCTGTGTCCCAGCAGTGGGAACATTATAGGCTGATTATGCTAAAGCGTCGAGCTCGCCGCGCGCCGCAGTCAGCGTAGGAAAGAAAGAAAAAGAAATAAAATTCATTTATTTAGCACAGACTAGGGGCGGTCGTACGAGCGTTGCTTCGAGAAGGTTTATGTCTGTCAGTTGGATTTCTTTCGGGTGATATGATGATCATGAGTCAAGAAGAACCGACGGTTGTTGGAGTAGATCAGCAGTTTTTTGGTAGAGGCTGGCAATGTGGGTCGTCATCTATACTTATATACTACACCGGACGTCCGGAGGAAAAAGGTTACTTTAAAATAGGTTACTTATCGAAAGAAAAAATAAGCACGAAAATACGTTTGTTTGCGTTAAAAATGATGCAGAAAAAACACACAACTGAATTTCGACAAACCGTACTACGACAAGATTTTATTTCGACAATACGGAACTCCGATACGTTTTTATTTCGACAATACTTTAGTTCGAAATACCTTAAGTCCGACACTACTGTACTCCGATAAAGCGTTTCTTCGACATTTGACATGCTTTCGAAAAATAGTGTTACAGCCAAATTAGACCAATTTTAAAGTTTCCATAGAAATAGAGATTTCTAGTTATCTTTTTTTTAAATAAGACGTTTCGAAAATTTTCTTTTAGACCTTTGTATCCTGCTTATGCGTATGAAGTTTCATTAAAATCGGTTCATTCATTTCGAAAAACAAGGGCTTGAAAGTTTTTATATGAAATGCCGTAAGGCGTAAACGCTCTTAATACCTTTTCACGCCCAAACCAATGAACTGTCGTGTCGTGTGAATCGTTATGTTTTACAGGTAGGTAGCCAGGGACCTGGAGAAAGGTATAAACAACTTTAATCCTGAATCGCAGACGAAGTTGATAGCATTGTAATAACCAAGATGTTTTTGTTCCAGAGTACTAAGCAACGGTACCCTCGAGGTGTCGCGAAAGAAGGATGGCAGCTCCGAGGGCGTGTACCAGTGCACCGTGAGACACCATGCAGGCCTGGTGCTCGGGTATCCAGTCCACTTGAAGTTTGCTTGTGAGTACCACTACTATTTGCCATACGACGTGGTAATGCTGCCTCTTGGGTACATTACCAGTCGACAGCGATGCGGATGATTTTTTCGACGCTTTATTTTAGTTTCTGTATAGTTTTGTTTGTGTATAGTTAAGTTAGGATTTAATTTTTTTATTTTTATTAATTAGTTAGGTATCTATTAGTTATTATTTGCTTATTTTACTGTTTCAAAAGTAGTGTTATACCACTACTTGATTGTCTACAGAGCTGTAAATACGGAAGAAAGCCTCTCTCGGTGTGTTCCTGAGCTCGTATGGCTAAAGGGTCTTGAATAAAGGTATCAGGGGCTGATACAGCTTTAGTATAGTCAACGCTTCGTCTACGCTGTTACAAGCGAAGTAATTGGTAAGCTAATGTTGTCAAACAAGGCTTTCCAAAAAGGTGCCAACCGACCTATTTATTTATTTACTAAAAGTGCTAGCACGCACGAGTGACTTTTGTTGCCGTGGCCACTAAAGTCTACTTAGTACTTAGGTATTAAATTTGGTTACATTTAAGTTTCCAATTTAAATGAATACCTACCTGTAATTCTTATGTGTTATGAGAGAAATAAAGATTCTTTATATGTGCTATAATTTTTTTTTACCTTTCCAATAATGCGATCATAAGCGCAGGTCATCACTGTTCAAGATGGATGTTTATTTTCACTATCTTCTTGTTCTAGCGACTGCTAGAACAGGAAGATAGTGAAAATAAACATTCCTTTCAGGAGAAAGGAAGCTATGAAATATATTCGAATATTACTGAAGATATTTTGAACCAATTCAACAATAAATTAAATATATCATCATTCTTATCTCATCACACCCTATAAATAGGCAGATTGGAAATTCAAAGCCTGTACCAACAATCTCCAGCACCATTACCCCCGGTACACCACGAACTTGATACATTACACGCTCCTCTAACAACACGCGAGTGTGTACCCTCCCTCCCTACATCGAGGAGCTCGCTATTATAAGTATACAAACATTGACTTAGCTCGCACGGGTAGGCAATTGTGTTATTTACCTTGTTATTTATCTTCAGGCTTCGTGAACCAACAATCTACAGTCGATTAAATGTACCACGTATAGCCACTTTTTTTCCCAGCTAAAGCACTAGGAAGTGGTGAAGGGCTGGAGTTTGCGGGATAGATTTATGTAATTTTGACGTTCAAAAAGTGCTGATTCTTGACCTAGTTTGAATAAATGACTTGATTTTGATTTTGTAGCTGTAGACTGTAGTAAGGTTTCAGCCTTCAGGAGATACTTCAAAATAAAGAAAAAATAAAAGATACTTCAAAATACCTATACCTATATTTTCGGCAAAGAACTGCAGAAAACTATTAAGGCTTTGCCTTTCAGCAAATATATTATCGGGTAGTTTGAGGTTTTCTTGGCCAGGTTACTCGACGGGTACCGGTTCCAGACGGATACCGGTACAAGCACCGGGCCAAATTCAGGTATCCGCCGAGTACCACAAATCTCTTATTTATAAATTGAAGTTATTTTTTTAATACGTAGGTATTAGTTACTACGCCTTTGCTCTGCAGTGGGACATCACATGCTTTTAATAATATTAATAATAGGTATTAGTTAAAACAGATATTATTATAGTATATCTGTTGTCACTGTATCTGTTCCCTCACTCTAACTTAGGGAAACATTTGTTTGGTACCGGTACGGTACAGTACCTACTAATTAGAAATACCAATAGTACAAGTACTACGTCTGGTACCGGTACCAATAATACCGGTACTGCTCTGGTACCGGTATCACACCAAGGCTAATCATGATACCGGTTTCCAAAGATACCGGTATTACAAGCCCTGCAGTCTGCAGGGAAGGAATCACCTGAAGTAATGCTAAAGTAGAGCTTGACAAGTTTTCTACTTCAAATTCTCAATTCAGAAACCGGTGACAGTAAAAATATTATCATGATGAACCAAAAATAAATACCAATAAAAGAAAAATTGTTTATTATTTTAATAAGTGAACTACTTATAAGAATTAGTAGTTGGAGCGTCATTTTAAGAAGATAAACCTGTGTTAGGAGACTGCGCTCTTTCATAACTTTAATGATAAAAACAAACCATGTCGTCATTTGAAGTGACCATCACTTTCTTACAAAGTTAAAGTGTTATCAATACCTATTTGAATCAATTGTATTACAGGCTAAATCTAGAATTATTCGGTATCCTCTGTATCTGGGTCAACACCTCGTTTTAGTTAATTAATAATCATAATGATTGTCAACGTAGATTCGCTAACAAATCTCAGTAACAATCAACTTCTCTAGTTATCAAGTTATCCCCAGTCGAACGGTTCTCTTCATGAATAGTCTGTCAGAGTTCATTATTGTTAGGGCTGTTTTGACTGGCTCACGCTAACTTAGTTATTTATTTAGGTGAGCAGAACTGCTAGTCGTGTTTATTTGAAGTGGCGGTTGTAGGAGTATTGTTTAGGAAGTAAGTTTACTTTTGTTTGTGGTAGAACTGCAAGTATCAAACTGTATGTTCTTGTGATTATCTTGTAGAACCTAATCTCCATCAAATTGGTTAAAGAGTTTTTTTTATTTGGTTTTTTTTTTTAATTGAGGCAATTTAAATAACAGCAGTGACCGAGTGGTGGTTTTAAGGTCGTAGATTCGAACCCAGACAGGCGCTTTACGTAGGTACTTTGTGTAAATCATTTCATCATTTCTGTAATAACACATCGTGAGGTAATCGGCATATCCTAGAAACAAAAATTCGAAGACATGTAACACCTACCAACCCGCACTGGGCCCGCGTGGTAGATTACGGCCCACCCCCTTTCTCAGAGAGGAGGCCTGTGTCCCAGCAGTGAGTACTTTATAGGCAGATTATGCTAATTAAATATAACAGTTCATTATTCTCAAACACTGATACCTAATACATATTATAACGTGGTAAAGTTTGGATGTAGGAGGTAATCTCTGGATGTATTGGTCCGATTTCGAACATTCTTTCACTGACAGAAAGCTACACTATTGCCGAGTGCCACAGGGCATGTTTTATTGTATAGTTCACTACACACGGGCGCAGTCGCGAGCAGAAGCTACTATTTCAATAAATCAACATTTTGTTCTATCTGTGACAACTCCTTAACGAGAACACTAAATTATTTGGACACCGTATTAGCCAAGGGTAGACAGAATACTTAATCTAGATTTCTACAACTATTGTGTGATTGTTTTCATTAGGGAATAGTATTTGCTGTGAGTTATTATGCTCAGCAGAATTTGAAACTGGAACTAGGAGTTCCGGGACTCTCTGATTAGGTTTCTCCCGGTTTCTGAGAAGTGATCAAGTCAGCAATTCTGCTGTCAGACTGATATAGCTCTTGTGATAAAATAGTGATTTTACATTGATTAAATTAATAATTTAGAGTGACCCTTAGAGTGCTCTCGATTTTCAAGTCTAGTTTATTATAGTTTTTGTAAACAGTACAGCGGTAATCAGTCTGTGAAACTAATTTGAATATTTTGATGGTTGGCTCAATAGTTATTTTTTTATAAATATTTAAAATTTTTAAGGTAGGTTACGTCATCAGTGGCACTAAAGATTAAGTGCTGTTGCCTCACTAGTACAGAAATAAAAAATTTCAATCTGTCAACACAACGTCATCCGCACCTATCAAAGTGTCAAAGTATCAATCTATTAAAATTTTTCATTCCATAGCATTTCATTCATTTTTTTTTGTATTCCATAGCTCTTCCGATATATTAAATATTGTCGATTGTTGAAACAATGTAATCAGATTTATAAACGAGATGAATAAGAGGCAAGTCGGAATGTTTAAATTTAATATATTTTTGACAAATTATAATTTTACACTTGACACTGATGGATTGTAGACAATACCTGCCACTTACTTTTTATTTTATTTTTGAGGTAACGATACTAAACTGTACGGTCGCAGGTGACGTAATTTGAAGGGCACAGAAGGTCAATCTGACAAAACTGCATTATTTGTTAAAGCGAATCAACAATTATTTCAAAAATATTCAGCAGTTAAGAGAACCCCAATTCGTGCCCAATATGAGACTTTGTTATGTCAAAGAAAGTGTAAAACTGCTTTAGTCAAAAAGAGTTTCTTTGGTATTGCTCCAAATATTTATAATAAAGTACCAGATATTGTTAAATCTATGCCTCTAAATAAATTTTAAAAGTCCCTTCAGGGGTTATTACTAGAGAAGTGTTATTACAGCGTAGATGAATTTTTAAATGATATTTTGCATGTATAGAATTCTGTTTGTGCGTATTTGTATATTGTATTTTGAATTGAATTTAAATTGTAACCATTTTTTATGACATATAAATTTTGACACTGTATTTTCAACTTTATTTTAATTTTGACATTGAAATTATTATTATTATTTTCTTCTTGTGCCTTTTGTTTTTGTATTGTTTCTCTGGTGCAACTAATTTTGTATGTCATAAATGGCAAGACATGCAGCCACCTCATATTAATTATAAGAGCTTCATATTGTACTCATGTTTTACAAAATAAATATTATCTTATCTTATCTTATCTTAATCGTATTTTATCAAAAATATCAATAAATATTAATATTTTTCTTAAATTAATTAGTCCATAATGATTAGTAACGCTATTCCTCGAAATGGTTTTTCAATTACAACATTAAAAAAAATATGAACAATGCCCATTAAAAAAAAAATGAAAAGAAAGAAATTAAATAACACAACAAAAGCAGTCAAAGGGTGTGTGGTGAATGTGCAGTTAATTATTTGAATACAAGTATTATTTAAGTGAGTGAAGCAATTTCTCTGTGTCCTCATAGGAAAGAGTTTTCAAGAAGACAGTTACTTTTTTTTTTTTTTTTTTAAGGTTGGGAAATCATCAAATGACCCCTCCGCTCTGGGTGGAGCGGAAGGGAGTGTCAGACTCTTACTGACTAAAACCCATCCGTGTTCCTTCCTTAGCCCTTTATGTTGCGGGGTAGCGGTAACCCTTTCGGACAATCCCGCTGCCCCGGCAGGCTTCGGCCCTGACGGGCCCCTCCTTCGATGCTGACATCTCTTTGAGGCGCGCGTGGAACACATACGCGCCGTCCGGCATGGGCCTGGTCCTGATTGGACGGCGAGCTACCCATTACTCGCCGTCCGCAGGCCTACAGTGGCCGGGAGTCGTCGGGAAAAAAAAAAAAAAGGTTACGTTTTGCTTACAACTGGGTTTGAGTAGTGAATAAATATTTTGACCCTTGTTGGTAAAATTATACAGATAATCCCCTAGGTAACAGAAAAACTTGTGGTACTGAGGTAATCGGAAAATATTTGTAACAGTACCCTTTCGTCGTTTATCTTTCAATAGATCCGGATCATAAATTAACTGCTTTTTGAGGTCTGTATGCAAAACGAAAGTTTGTCTTATAGACAGTACATCCCACTTTTTGGATAAGTCGACTGTAGGAAATCGGAAGAGAAGACCCGCAGCAACCTTATGTATGCCACGTTGAACTCTGTATGATGTTGTATTAGATCCCCTGATAACATCTGGCAATGATGAACGACGATGTTCTCCTTACATAAATTAGGAGATGATGATGAACAAATTCGATTTTCCACTCGGAATAAACATTGGCTTGACTTACTGTTGGGTCTTAATGATTTGATGACAACTTCGATACCAACAAAAGACATTGTTTGGCTGAAAAGAACATCAGTTTTATTAAAAAGCCCTTCCTTACACAACCCGCTTTCACTCCGTCGATTAATTCACACAATTTTAAACTCTAAACCTTAGACAACCCTATCAGGTGCCCTGATTCCCCAGAGAACCGACAGATGTCGCCCAAAAACCTGGACACACGACCCGATTACATCGCTACGTTTAATTACACCCCTGTAATTACACATACTTCTGAGATAAATACGGTATTTTGAAGCCTTTTGTTTTTGGGTATTCTGTGTACGGAGTAGAAAATATTGGGCAGTTACTGTACTGGTGTGATTCGAGAGTTATAATCTAGTTAGGTACCCTTTGTAGAAGTGTCTGCTACCATCCGTTATACGGTCTATACTATGTTATTTTAATGAGCATTGTTATGTAAACAGGGTGATGTAACAAGACACATCACATAGCCGTCAACTACGCATTCTTTACATCAAATTAAGTAACATTGCACAAAAATAATTGCTGGGAAACGATTTTTGTTTTTGGTGTGATGCTGTTTGCGGTAGTGCGCAATGTAACGCACGCAAAATATTGTGCTTATGGGTGCATGCAAGTCATGCAACGGTACAGGGGTTGTGGGTTTAAAGTTGTGTAATAAGTATAACACTTATAACATTAAATAATGGTTTAAAAAAAAAAACGTCACTGAAATTTGGAATTTTGTCCTTTAATATCTCTGTAACCAGAAGGTCCCCAGGCATGGTCCAGTACAAAAAAAATACAATGACGGGCAGTACAAGTGACCCTCGGCTTCGTTAACTGTCTTTTTACCCCCGTTGCGTTGTTACACATATTATACATATAGAAGCACGTAAGCCGTTGGTCCCTGCTGTCATGCGCAGATCTGCGACAGGTAATCGACAGCCAGTATTACCAAGGGGTATCGTATCCAGTGACTGGGTTGTAGAGGTCAGATAGGCAGTCGCTCCCTGTAAAATACCGGTACTTATCTGCATGCGGTTAGACTGGAAGCCGACCGTCTATGAGAAGGCAGGGCAAATGATGATGATGACATGACATAAATATAAAAACAATTTGAAAAGCTAAAAAAAAGCTGGCAAGCTGGTAAAGCTGGTTTCCTATACATACAAATAAATTTTTAAGAGTCTATTTGTAATGACATAATACCAGCCTTTTACTAAATGCATATGAAAGTATTTATACTGTACTTATTATAACAACAAAACAATTTTTAAATTTTTTTGTCCGTCTGTCTGTTTGTTCCGGTTAACCTCCGAAACGGCTTGGCCGAGTTTGATGAAATGTGGTGTGGGGATACTTTGAACCATGGGGAAGGACATAGACTTTTTATAGACATACCACGCGGGCGAAGTCGCGGGTGGAATGAAGCTAGTTGCAAATAAAATTTTATTAATTTATTTTATTAAGGGCTGATTTTTCAATCATCTGATAACTTCATTCGAGGAATAATTTTGAAATTTTGGCAGTTATTTCATACAAAAACTGTCAAACGTCAATTTTATTCCACGAATAAAAGTTATCTGGCGATGGAAAAATCAGCCCTAAGTATAATTTATATACTAATCAAAAGGCTCCTGTAGGGGCTGTAGTTACTGCGTGGAATTTACAATAAACATTTTCCATTTCTACTGAAACGTAAACAACATTAATGTAAAATACGAGATGTTTACATCCTCAAAAGATCAGAAGTGGGATGTGTCTAGGACGGCTTCTTCGATAAAAAATGTTTATTTTTTCAATTTGCAAAGGATAGAGACAAGTTAATTATGGTTTTTTGTAATAAGTTTAAATCAATATCGAACAATAATAAATTCTGATGCTCTTGCTATTGTAGCCAACCGATTTCCCACAATAGCAGTACCCGGTTTGTCTGCTTCCGGTTTCCGTTTTTCGCAACGCCATGCGACGATCATGAAATCTCATATCAGTTATTCTGTAGTCAAATCTAATGTTGGCTTGTGTGATAATTACGCCGTATTGACTTGACATAGGTGATATTGAATAACTTTCAGGAGCCGGTGTCAATAATAGCTTCTTCTTTTTAAACCCACATAGAGTAGAGAATTATTACTGGCTTATTTTGGCCAAATGCATTTGTAAACTTACCTCTTAATGCATGCCATAACTTTAAAGAATCTCATTTTTTTGTCTATCGCGCTTCTATATAATATTCTCTGTAAACTGAGAGGCCTGGCTCTTGTGATACAGGACCTCCTAGTACATGAGCCAGGGCTACACTGATGTTTGTATCTAGAAGTGAATAAATTCATTATTATTATTAGCTTTGTGACATGTTATATTTTAGTCTGGAATACATTTAGAAAGCGAAATAATTACTATACCTCGCTGTTGGCGACAGATCTGGCAACCCGATTGCTAGGGTCTTGTTGTTGTTGGTAGGCTAGCGACCGGTAGGCTTGCGTGTTTTTTACCTTTTGTTCTATTATTGTTATCTATATTTTATTATACCCATTTGCACCTTACCTGGGTTTGATTTGGTGCTTAACACTCGCTTAAACATTGTTTTGAAAGCAGTATTACATTGTACGCTATGTAAAAATAGCTTGTTATTCCACAGTATTCAACAAACATGTTTGCCAATCCCCAGATCCAGATCTTATCAGCCCCCAGGTAGAAATTACAGCCTATCCATCAGATAAATCTCTCCCATACTCACTGGGACACAGGTTAGTCTCAGCCCGGACACGACCGTTATTGTCCTAAGTTATAAACTAGTTATTCAGCCTAGAATTTATTACAGTCTAGCTTCACCATCTGTCATTGTTTATTGCAGTTGGGTGTGTATTAAAGCATTTCCCTTTAAGCTTGTAAGTTATGCGAATCATAAACAGTTAAGTACTCGTATATCTTGGTTGGCATTTAAGTCTTGGAGTTTGAAACGGGAATTGTATAGGTTAGTTCTTGTAATAGGTGTCGTATTGGCGTGAGTTATAGGAGAACAGGTTAAGATTGGTCATCTCTTTGCTGCCATGGCTTATTTTAATTTAATTTAATATTTGAATTGTTTTTTTTTCGTCTTTTCATTACGGACGCTTTTAAAGTTTTACATCGTTCTCACATGCATAATTTTTAACATGAATGATGTAACCAAGTCTTTGTAACCATATTATTTGATTTATGTGAGTGTCCATGGAGTTTCTTGCCCGTTCTTCTCCATAGGTACCTACGCCTCGGAATGGGCAAAGTAACTTCATCTTTCTGACTGACTGACCCCTTGACAATTCAAAAGTGCCTGTAATTGGTTTAATTGAAATAAATGCTTTGAGTTTGAGTTTGAGATTGTAAAGGACATCACCCATTCTGGATATACCTATGTTTTTTTTGGCTGCCATCAATAAAATTAAATTATTCATTGAAAATCCTGCGGTCATACCTACTTGAAAACGAGATGAGAATTAGGCTGATGAGTTGTAGGAAGAATTGGCAGATTCGCGTTACTTCCCATCAGGAAAGCACTCCAAAAAGCGTTATTATAGCAGCTCTCTAATAATTGTATACAGGTACGTAGTAATGCCAAACAGTAAAATAATAATAAGATATTAATAATACAAGGGTAGTAAGCCAACAGTACATCGTATCTCTTTCCAGAAATCTGACCTAACAAATTAAGTTAACCGTCGCCGTCGGCTTCCGTCAATCACGACTCGCGAGCAAAGCTTAGATCTGACTTACATTCAATTTTAATTTATAAACGAGAAGTTTATACGGGAGAATAAAGCGAAGAACCGTGATTGAAATATATTAGATAATTTTGTTAAAAAACCTAGCAGTTTTTAGTTCCGCGCCTCAAAAGGAACAAACGGAACCCTTATAGGATCACTTGGTTTTCCGTTTGTTAGTCTGTCTGTCAAGATCCTCGGAGATCCTTGCCAAGAGACTCGGCAACGCGTGGAGATATCGAGTTGAAATTTAAACCAAATACTTAGGTACAACAACAACAACAACAACTTTTTTCAACTTTTTTTCTTTATTTCTTTCTTTTAAGTCTACAGTTCCTTGAAGCTGTGAATAAATGAAACTTCTAAATTAACGTAAAAAAGATACGGTCGTTTATGCAGCAAAAAAGTACTTATATTTCGACACTCTCAAGGGAATCAAAATTTATAGGGTACTTTCCGGTGAAATAGAATCATGAAATTTGGCAAGAAGCAATGTCATGTAGCACAAGTAAAGGAAAAAATCCGAAAACCGTGTAGTTACGTACCTACAAATTTGTACGGAACTTTCGAAACGACTCGCACTTGACCGGTTTTTTATAATAACACTGTGCCAAAGTGAATACCTAGAATTGATAAAATGAATTAAGAGCGTTTGCGCCGTACGGCATTTCATACAAACTTTCAAGCCGTAGTTTTTCGAAATGAATGAACCGATTTTAATGAAACTTCATACGCATAAGCAGGATAAAAAGTTCTAAAAAGTTAGCTGAGAACATTTTCGAAATGGCAAAACGTTATAGGGATTTTTTACTTCGAACTTCTCTTTAGCCCGGAGTGGATATATGCCCGCTTGAAGGTAATGGCCAGCATTACCCCTTATTACGGTATAACCGGCTTTAGTGTGTATATAATAACTAGTCTTTATCTTACGGTAGTTCATTACAGCACATCATCCCATAGACTGAAGACATCACACTAATATTATAAAGGCGAAAGTTTGTGTGTGTGTTTATATGTTTGTTACGTCTTCACGCTCAAACGGCTGGACCAATTTTGATAACATTTTGTATGGAGTTAGCTGATACCCTGAATTAACATATAAACACTTTTTATCCCGAAATTCCCACGGGATCGAAACTTACGCGGGTGAAACAGCGGGGCGCTGCTTGTTAAAAATAATTAATTAGTCACGAATATAATAATTACATTTGACGCTAGTTCAGCCAGTTATCAAGTAAATATTTAGATACAATAATAATTTATAATCAAAACAATAGTTCATTATCAAAATGCGTGCTTTATTTGACTATTGATACAAGTTTCTCGACAAAACATCGAGTTGTTTTGCAAAACATGTTTTTGCCTGAAATTGTACAAATACCTACATTTTTGAAACCTTTGACCTGCTATCTGAAATCTGAAATGCCTATAGGCAAACTAACTTTAATTATCAAATTTTATTTTGATCAAAACAACTTTGGTCATCAACCCGGACAACCAAATAAAAAATAATATTAGCAGAGAGAGTGGCTATAGGCAAACCTTAGCGATTTGGGAATGTGGATTCCCAAATCGCTATAGGTTTGCCTATAAAATTTGAGGGTTTCCCTCAATTTCCATGGGATCCTATCATCAGATTCCAACTTGATGACAATGGGACCACCTCGAGAGTATAGGTACCCTTTTAACATAAAAAAACAAAAAATTCAAATCGGTCCACAGTTGACGGAGAAATCGGTGAACATACAGTAAGACTTTTGGTGCCTACTGTACATAAAAAAAAACATACATAAAGTCGAACATATAACCTCCTCCTTTTTGGAAGTCTGTTAAAAATTCGTTTTGTTCTCTAGTATCGGCACGAGAAATACGAAACTATTTCTCGTGCCGCACGGCTATACATTAAGCTATACATAACCAGTTCAAGCTGTCTTCTGATTGTACGAAAAACCTATACAATGCGAGGTCAGCTAAAACTGGATATGTATAGCTTTATGTGTTTCCGTGTGTACTAACAAGAATAGCGGTTCTGCCTTACCTACATTAAGTAGATATAGTAGCAAACGCTTTTGATCTATAATATCTTTAAAATCGGTTATTTATTTATTCAGTAATACCTACCCATACATTTTATACATGAAGCTGGTGCCCTTAATTATGTACTCAGTTATAAAGACACAACAAATAAAATTATTACGGGCTTAAGCGAAATAATATCTAAGTGTCCATAAACACATGAGCGACACGCGTCGACGGCAGAGCCAAGGGTTGATCAATTTTAGTGTGGCTAGCTTAAATAGGTCTCGGCAAACTTCCCTTTTTGAAGACATATAGACAGACTCCAAAAATAATAATGTCTAACCAGTTAGTCAAGAGAGTCAAATGATAAACTTACTTGAAGCTGGTCCCAACAAAGATGTAAATAAAGCTACTGACGACGTCTTAAAAATGCAAGTAGACAGTTTCAGAAACACATTAGTCGATAATACGTCCCCGAGTATTACTGCCAAGTTACCCGTAAGCAACGTACCCTAGATAATAATGATAATAGTACTCGGATTTAGATAATATTTTGCTATGAATAATTTATAGATCCCTGAGCCCGTATAGATCCCGTATAACTAGATCCCGGAGCGTGCTGCCGTTGGAGGCACTGACCTTATTCCATCAACATTGTTCAGCAAACAAGAAAAAGACCTAATAAATGTTATAATTATGATTTTTTAAGGAATAAACGATGTTTTTTGAGCGTATCTGGAGCGGGATGATTGTTATCGTTTTTAGAGCAAAAAGGACTCACTTCCGTGTTATTGTTAGTAGTTGGTATATAAGGTGTGGAGTGGACGGGATGGACCACTTACACAATCAGCCTATAATATTCCCACTGCTGGGACACCCTAGTTCTTTCATCCCTCATCCCCTTAACCTAGGAACTCGTTATCAATCTCCGTATGTCCCATATAACTCGCCATGACACGCGAGTTGCCTCTTCAATCAATCAAACCGATGTATAGGGAGTGATACTTACGCTGACGTCTGACAGGACGCGCAGACAATGATTAACTGTTGTGTATCGGCACGGACTTATAATATAATAGCCAGCTCATAGAGGAAAAATTTTATGGCCAGCTCCATAAAGGTGCTGGTTGTTATTGGTTATGATGACGAGTGGTTGTGGTGTTAAAAAATAAAATCTTCAAAAGATAATAGAGCTAGTGGTTGTACTTTAGAAATAGGTCGTATATTAACTTAGCTAAACATCTATACTACTTATAATATTATAAAGCAGAAGAGTTTGTTTGTTAGGGAAAAAATATTTTTGTGTTGGATATTCCATTTATCGCGGAAGGCTATAGGATATGTAACATCACGCTACGACCAATAGGAGCGGAGCATCAATGAAAAATGTTGCAAAACGGGAAAAATATTCCTTTTGAGAGCTTCCGTTGCGTACGCTGAATCATGGGTCAGAGTGTCGTCTTAGGGGATGTATGACGGAATTGTTTCCCTTTAAAAGTTCTAAAAAAAAGCTCCGCGGCAGCATATATCTATCTATCTATGTATATCTTTTAAGGTTGACTCACTATAACCTTTTTAGTACCGTACCGTACCCAAAGGGTAAAAACGGGGCCCTATTACTAAGACTCCACTGTCTGTCTGTCTGTCTGTATGTCACCAGGCTGTATCTCATGAACCGTGATAGCTAGACAGTTGAAATTTTCACAGAATGTGTGTTATTACTGTTGCCGCTATAACAACCAATACTAAAAACAGAATAAAATAAATATTTAAGGGCCCGGCTCCCATACAACAAACGTGATTTTTTTGCCGCTATTTTATATGTAGTATTAAATATTATACGGTGGTACGGTTTTATTTAAGATAATGTTCTAAAATAATGCATTATTTGCGAAGGTGTTTTTATAAACATGATATTAATCCTTATCCAAATAAATACGTCATTCATCACAAGTATTTAATTTAGAACAAAATTGACCTCGACATCATTTGATTTCAATGAATATCTTAGGAGTTATCATAGTTTTAAAATAAATAATAAACTAATAAACTTTATGATTATGATTACAAAATAACTCCGCAAAGCGGCCGGCCATGAGTACTGTAGTTCCACGCTTACTGATCATAGCGTGATGTTTCTAAAATAGCTTCTTACTGTACGTAATGTACTACGTAATAATCTTTAAAAAAAACAACTAAAATATATTCCATTACTTTAAGAGTATTAGGTACCTCTTATAGTAATGGAATATTTTTAGTAGGATTTTTCCTCAAATTAACGCGGGTGAAACCGCGGGGCAAAGTTAGTGTAACATAATTATGATTTGACTTAAACAATTTATATCACGCAATTCATCTGTATAACAGTTTCACACCTATATATCCCTGAAGGGTTAGGCAGAGATGTACCTATAGCATTTTACGAATCTCCATACAAAACAGCCATACAGATGAATTGCGTGATATGAATTGTGTTATGATTCTGCCAGTGGCCTTTTTAGGCCCCCTGATTTTTTGTCTAGATAAATTGCATAAAGCATTGGAATGATTCGAATTGAACCTACAATAATACACTGCACAGCAGATTCTGCAGGTTCCGAACCCAAAAGGTGCCAACGGGATCTATTACGAACCTGTCCGTCCTGCCGTTCGTCTGTCTGTCACAGTATTTTTGGAACCGTAATAGGTAGACACTTAAAATTATCACAGCGTGTGTTCTACAGTAAAGTACTGTGACCTCTTTAATAATAAACCATACAAGAAACGTTTAAAAAAAAATATTAAGCTTACTTAATTTATCACATCACATTGCAACTCATAACAAGTCTACCAATCTCGGATATTGCCCTTAAAATCTTCCTGGCGATAAAATTTCAGTATCATTACAGTCATGGAAAAAACGGAAATGGTGTGAGGGCCCAACATCAATGTTTATCATGGAAAATAATCATTTTTAGGCATTCCACCTCCCAGAATGTTTTCTGAAGTGTTATGGGCCATTGGCACCGATTGTGTGAGGCTGAAGTGGCAGTGGGCCGGCCATATTAGACGTAGAATCGATGACCGTGAGATAGATGTGCTCTTGAGTGGAGACCGCAAATCCGCCCTCAGGTTAGGTGGAGCGACGATCTTTGCTGGTAAGCAGCTGAATTAGAGTTGCCGAGAATCGAGATGAATATCGTGCGATTCGAGAGCCCTGCTTATGAATACGAGTGAACTGCGTTGATGATAATGATATATAAAGCTAAACTATTCGCAATTTAGATTATTGCCCCTATCGAATACAATAAATACTCGACACCCTCTCGCACCCCCCTTCCGCGGTGAGTGCACCCACGCCGTATAATGTATTGTTATCTGTTACTAATGTGTTGGAGTTGGGGTGCCATTGTCTTAGTCCCGTGGAAACTCAAGTGTGTCGTATTTCATGGCCTTAGTTCTTTCAATTCTTCGCCACTGTAAATGTATTAGCCAGTTCAAGGTGGTAGCAGTGTTGGCCCAGTGGTAACGGTTACCTGTGGGCATTTTTCTTTGCGTAATTTATTTCATCACCACTAGTCTCAAAACGGTGAAAGAAAACATCGTGAGGAAATTGGCATGTCTTAGAGGCAAAACTTTTGCGAAATTGTGACACCAACCGGCCCTAGGCCCGCGTGGTGGTCTCTGGCCCACAGAGAGGAGGACTATGTCCTAGCAGTGAAAGAAAACGTTATATGCTGATTATATTAGTGCAGGGTGGTAGGTGTTTGACCGCCCAGAAGTTGGATATACGTTTAAGTATCACTTCTCGTGAAGTCACTTAATACTTCAAGGAGTTTCGAACTTTATTGGCCGCATTTTGTCTTAAAACAAACAATCGATTTGATACTGATCGCATAATATTTTGTAAGCAATATTTGAACCACAAACTTTCGGCAGGTGTACTCGTATAAAACGAGTGCGTGGGAAAATCTTAAATTAACGTTTCAAAGTTTGATCTTTGAACTTTATTAAGATTATTACGTTTCCCTACAAATCTTTTAACTTTGAAACAGTGTATTGTGAGAATAATAATATCCATTTAGCGTTTCCCTGGAGACGAGAAGCCTTCTTCAGTAGCGAGCGCAGCTACCCTGTAGTTTTAGTCAATAGAAGTTTAGAATATTAGACAATTCTCAGTACCAGCCGGTAGACTGAAATTTGGCTGGTTAATGGTATTAGACTTGCTCCTCATTACATGGAACTACGTTTTCTCCCATTTCGGGTAATTTTGGCGTAGGTAGGCTTTCTTCTATAACTTCTCGTCTGTGAGGCAAGTTTAAGTTCGATAACAATAGAAAAAGTAATTATGTCTCATTAGTGACAGTTGAGCTCAAAGGAAAGAAACCCAGATGGGAAAATCTCCGAAAAAGGAAACTCTAGTAGTTACAGAGCAGTTCCTTTCTGGACTCTCTGCGTTATACACGATGTAACATTAAACGTTTGTTTAAAGCGTACTGAGTGATAAAAAAAACCGGCCAAGTGCGCGTTGGACTGGCACACGAAGGGTTCCGTTCCGTCTAGCTATGACGGTTCATGAAATACAGCCTGGTAACAGACAGACGGACAGTGGAGTCTTAGTAATAGGGTCCCGTTGTTACCCTTTGGGTAAGGAATCAAAGAATGTCATGGACGGCGTCTGGTGGATGCTTTACGCAGAATGACGAGAGTCGGGCACCGGTGTCCTGTAAGATGATCCCTAATTAATCCAGATTTTAACCTACATTTTCTTTTATTTCCAGATCTAGATAAGCAGTTCTCGGTGCACCCCGAGAACGCGACGGCGTGGCTCGGCCAGCCGTTTGTCCTCAACTGTGACATCAGCTCGGGACCGACCGCCACCCTGTCCTGGCAGAGGGACGGAGAACTTCTGCCTGAGAATAACAGGTATGGACATTGAACCATTAAGAGTAAACTAGTCGCGAGCTCGAACACACTGGTGGTCATGGCCAAAAAGCACGCTGTCTAACCTGGCTTCGTGCCTGACAGAGCTCAGAGTATCAGTGATGAGCAGTTAGACGCTAGTCTACATGCACAACGTCTAGTTCTGACGCACAGAAACACCGTTCCGAACTGATAGGCGCGTAAAAAAATTCGAAAAGTGCTTTGGAAAATCGAGTTTTATGAAAAAACCACTTCACAAATCAATAACAAATAAAGTTTTTCGATAACTGAGCTTTGTCGGTACGGACTTGGTTTTAAAGATTTTACAGTTCTTTTCTTACTTATTTACACCCAAAGTTATATCAAGAAAAACGAATCTTCGTAAAAAGTCATGAGCCACATGACTTTTTAATGGCTTTTTATTTTACTATTCTGTTTCCGTACAGACATACTTAATAATAAGTCAAAATGATATCATGTTTAACTTTGGATGCACAATGTCAAACATTGGAGTAATACTCTCCCGAAATTTGTATGGAAAAAATATCGACTTATCGCGCCTTAAATATCGACTAGTGGATCCTTAAGGTGCTTCGATTTGTAAACCATTTTTATTTTGATAAGAACCTGTTAGTTGTTGACTGGCCTACACGGTGCTCCCATACCTATTGACACTGCCGCTTTCACTGAAAATAGGATTTTGTTTGCACTAAATGCGAGTTAGTCTAACTGACAGCTGTGTAAAAAAAATGGTCGTAAGACGCAATCCAAATAATGATGCACATTCATTGTTACAGATATCATTTGCTGAAAAATCAGCTACTTATAACGGACGTGACAAGAGAAGATGCAGGATTATACAGGTAATTTGTTAATGTTTCACAATTTGTATACAGGAAGAAACAATTGTTTCTCGAAGATAATCTGCCAAAAAAATAAGACAGGAAGAGCACTAATGCATTCTATAAGAGATACATAATATATATTATTAATTTCATATTTTACATGCTACGGCGTCTTGCTACGAACCGAGCTACGGCGTAGCACTTGCTACGATTTTGCTACGCCACGATAAAAGCTTTCTTAAGTGATAAAGTTTTGAAAATGACAACAATTTTAAGCTTATTTCACACCATTTTGATGCCATTCGATAGCGCTTCCCTAATTACATCACTTGTTATCCATATATTCATCAAAAGCGCTTATGAAGTTTTGAAAATGAAAACTTTTTGCTTAATTCGCTCCATTTTTTGAAAACCGACTTTTATGCAATGAGTGATAAAGACGGCGATTTAGAAAACTTGATGTTATATTATAGAGCCGTCTACTAATTTTCTTTTAAACAATTATACCATTTTTGTACTAGATGCAAAGCAACAAACTCCCACGCAAACAGAACGCGAGTCAGTCATGGAGGTAGGCTGCAAGTGGAGGAGGTTCCTGCTGATCTGGACCCTGCCATCCTGCCGGTCCATCATGAGACGGACATAGCTGTTCCGAAGGTCGGCACCGTGCTGCTGCCGTGTCCTCTCACGGGCTGGCCTAGGCCTAAGGTGAGCTGAAATTACTATAAAAATAAACCTAAAGATTTTAAGTACGTGAGTAGTGCTGTGCTGTTAAGGAAATTTAAAAAGTGGCTGTACAGTTATAAATAGAAATGCCAAAGTGGGGTTCTTTTTATACAGTCTGCTTCAACAATATGTACCTACATGTGTTACGTATCCGTGGATAAGAAACCATTTTATTGTAAACAACCTTTGTTCCTTAACATAGGTATAAAACAAAGTACTTTATACAATTTACGATACCAAAATAAAGTAAACATTTTGTCCCAAAACATCTATACACCCTATGACCCAATGAGACAGTAAAATGGTTCCTTGTCCGTGTATACATCTTTTTGGGGCTAACTACTTCTAATATTTTGAACTGGTATAAAAGGAAGATTTTAAGATTTAACCTCAGATTTAGAAATCTGAGGTTCGACAGTCAGTCGACCACATATATGTATTCATTTTCTGAAGACTGCGATGTTAATGTAAAAATAATATTTAATTGTATAGTGATTGTATAGCAAGAAATAGTTTTTCACAAATAATAATATAATGTACTTATGCCAACCTTTTCTTTTCAGTTAATATGGGAGTTCTCCCAACCCGGACAAAGAACAAGCGAGCTGGAGGCAACAGATGAAGTCCTCGTTCTTCGCCGAGTAGACCTGGAGCAGGAAGGAGTCTACACCTGCACTGTTGAGGGAAACAGTGACCTGGTTAAGGTGAGTCATCATCTTCAGCTTAAAGCAGCCCACTGCTGGATATTTATCTAGGTCTCGCCATTCAGTTCGATTGTTGGCCAGTCTCGTTGGATCATTACTAGGTATACCTGTCCTATTTGCATCTTTCGGATGGTGGTGGAGTTGGTGGTTGGTGGATGGTAGTGGTGGTGGCTTTTAAGGTGGACACTCCACGATAGCCCGCGAGATTCTAATTACTGACCTTGGAGTGCACAGAGAAGGAAGTACTATGGGTTTCGTCGTATTTATGAAAGTTTTCTTCTATTTCACCATATTTTATAACTTTCATGGCATGACATCCAACGTCTTGTTAAAGCTTAAGGTGGTAAAAACATGTTCTAGATACCTTTCTATACAGGTAGGCAGGGAAGTCGACGCGCAAACCGTAAACAAGAATTCGGTACATGATTCTAGACTAGAAATTTATCCCCAAGCGTGGAAATTTTTCGTAGGTTATCAAAAAAAAAAAAACAGATTTTCCATAGGAAAGTACACTACGCGAAAAATTTCAACGCTGGGGCTTTTAGGATCATGTACTGAATCCATGCCTGACATGGTCATGCCTGCTGGTTGCGCGTCGATGTCCCTGTGTATAGTGCCTTTATTGTTGTCTGTACAGTCATGAATGCTCCATACAAACATACATGTATTGTCCATTATAGTTTTTTATTCATTATCACATTTTTGAATTGTAAGGGTCTAAGATTGCTGCCACTGATTAGAAGAAAACAAATTGTATATCTGCCACCGAGTATTTTAGATTTGAAAACGCTGATTATTCATGAAGCCTTTTGTATTTTCCACATTGTACAATACTATGTATCATAGTCATAATTTTGATGTAGGTACAGATAAGGATAATGAACTCTGTACTCATTTTACAGTTTGAAATGTAACATGAAACTATTGTTGTACAATGTACTGTGTTCAGCTACTCGTACTTGCCTGCGGTAGATATATTTAGGACATGTTAGTAAGAGGTACACATTGGCAACGGTTTTCCACATTATAAGTAAAAAAAAACATGTTGACAAAAAAAATATTGGGTCCCAGTTGGTGAACAGATTTGATCTGTAATTATTTATACAAAAAAAAATACGTAGAACCATGAAAGTAACGGTTACCGCGGTGATAGTCACGGGAAATTACAGTGGAGGGGCGCGCGGTTTTTACCCACTTCAAAAGAAGGAGGTTATTAATTCGATTTTTAATTATTTTATTTTTAACCGACTTCAAAAAAAGGAGGAGGTTCTCAATTCCTAGGAATCTTTTTTTTATGTATGTTCCCCGATTTCTCGAAGACGCCTTGACCGATTTGGAATTTTTTTTTTGTTTGAAAGGGTATACTTCCCAAGTGGTCCCATGATCATCAGGTCAGGATCTGATGATAGAATCCCAGGGAAATCGATCGAAGCCCTCAAATTTTATTGGCAAACCTATAGCGATTTGGATATTTTGTAGAGTAACTTGAGCATTTGCTCTCGGAAATCATCATTTGGTAAAGTGGAGCTGATGATGAAGACCACAGACGGCCATCGGAACTACTCAATGATAAATATTTTACGGATTGCGATTCGATTACTTTAATAATATGGTTGCTAAGCAATTTATGCTGGTCACAATGCTTATGGTGAATGGTTGTTGAGGAGTTCTCCTGGTTCTTACCAGGAGAACTCCTCAACAATTAACGTCCCAGCATTGGGAAAAGCAATATTTTGTAAAAGGTGATGAGCAGTTGACGTTAGGCTATTGTAACTTAGATAAATCACAAACTCTCTTACAAAAAAGTTAAAAATAAAAACGTCGACGAAGTCGGTTGTTTTTTTGTAAAAAAGTTTTTTTGAATTGTTATTTTGTTAAGTACTATTTGCTGTACTCTGGATGCTTTTAACGAGTACGTAACCTTTTCTTTTACATCGTTCTCACATATAATTATAAATTCAACACTAATATTTTTGTAAAATATAATTTAAAAAAGAGTGTCCACGCAGTTTCTTTCCCATTCCAAAGCGTAGGTACCTATGGAGAAGAACGGGCTTCTCCATAGGTACCTACGCTTTGGAATGGGCAACTAGCTTCATATTTCCTAACCGACCGACTTCTTGACAATTCAAAAGTGCCTGTAAATGGTTTAATTGAAATAAATGCTTTGAGTTTGAGTTTGACTGAATATTTTTTTTTAGTTCTTAAACGCAGCTTGTGGTAGGAGTAAACTTGTAGAAATCGTCACGGAACGAAAAAGCGTTATGCCCCATCCATGTGACTTTTTATTATTATATACTCGTAATAGAAAGAGACAGAGAGAGACATAGTTTTGTTTTGTATGTTCAGCAATATGTTCGCCAGTTGTTAACTGATTATGATGGTTGTTTTTCTACCCCTAACATGGATGAACCTTAGGGGGATTCGTTTTGATAAGTAGTTTTAGAGTAAGCTTCGGTGGCTTGTTTTTTTTATATTTCTGAATGGGCTCGCTATTGACCTCGATCACGCCTGATGGAAAGCGATGGATGAGGTCTATGATGGAACGTGTGTGCCCAGAAGATGCCTAAGGCAGTGGAAC
This sequence comes from Gortyna flavago, assembly GCA_963669345.1. Classification (NCBI taxonomy): domain Eukaryota; kingdom Metazoa; phylum Arthropoda; class Insecta; order Lepidoptera; family Noctuidae; genus Gortyna; species Gortyna flavago. Next base: position 1,769,647 of record OY770135.1, read on the forward strand.
TTATTGACAATTCAAAAGTGCCTGTAAATGGTTTAATTGAAATAAATGCTTTGAGTTTGAGTTTGAGTTGACTCTCACGCATCGACGAAATACAGCAGTTCACGCCGGACTCCGGTGGGAGGGTGGTCGTAAACCAGGGGGACGGTAGCCCTACCACCGCATGGGAAGAATTGGCCAGTAAAATAAGGTGTTGGGTGTCTGTCCAGGATGCTCCGAGCACCCAGTTCAGTTGAGTAACTGGCGCAACAAACTGCGCTACACGAGGAGGCATCCTCATGCATCCCAAAAACTCCAATTGCTATTTGAAACAGGCTTTAAAAAAGGAACCACCCAGTCTTACTGTCGAAATTGAAAGATTACACATTTGAGTAGTAACAACACAGCAATAAATGGGTTTCAGCTGAGATATTTACATATCTATTCTGGATGTTCTAATCTTAGATATTGGTACTCTGACAGAATCAATTGTTGAAAATGCCTGAGGCACTTCTCATACTCGTGCGTATTGGTTCATTTGTACCTACGCACTCTACATTACGCAAACGCGAAACCTTATCAAACAATATTTAATTCAAATAAGGTAAAGTTATATACAGGGTCAAATTAAATTAGCTAGCGAAACTTCGCAGACGTGTTGGGTATCGATATCAAACCAGGTAAAACAAAAAATAAAAAAATTAAGCTTTTTATTTGTGGGGTCTTCGACCGCTGTTAGTGTATTTACTTGAAATAGGTATCAGTTAAAATTTATTTTTTTGTGTAAACTTTACAGACTTAATTGGTATCGATATCAGAAAACGATAAAATACACTTTCTCATCTCATACTTCAAGTTACAACTGTACCAACGGTCGTTAACCCCAAACAAAAATTTTACATAATATCTTCTTTATTTTTATTTTATCGTATATCTACATACGATAAAATAAAAATAAAGAAGATATTATGTAAAATTTTTGTCCAATCCATTAGAAAAAACCATACCCATAACGTCTGTGGAGTTTCCTAGGTAATTTAATTTGATCCTGTATGTAATTGCTTTTCGCTAAACATAGGAGCGGTATATAATGTCGTGTCTTCTGCGAACATCCTTGTATGCCTGGCAGCGATTTGTGTTAAGAATTGAATACATTGAATGTTAACCTGAGGCGAATTTGATTATTGTGTTTCATTATAATATTTGAATCTCGTGCTGACAGGGAAATAGTTTTTTTATGATTTCGTGCCTCAAATGGGAAAACAGAACCTTTATAGGATCACTTCGTTGTCCGTCTGTCTGTCTGTCCGTCAAACCTTTTTTCTCAGGAACGCGTGGAGATATCAAATACGTAAGTAGCACTACAGTCTCTTGGAGCTCTAAAAAATCAAGCTTATAAGTGGATGCAATAAAAAATATGGCCACTTGCGACATATTTATTTTGATACTCAAAAATAAATCAAAACCTTTATGGTACTTCCCGTTGACCTAGAATCATGAAATTTGGCAAGAAGCAAGCTAAGTAAAGGAAAACGTTCGAAAATATTATTATTTATTTGTAGTTTAATTACATTAAAAAAATATACATTTTCGATTACAAACTTACGTTTGCAGTTGTAGATTTGACCGTGACGCTTATCGATGTATGGAAGAACACGTTTTTCAACTACAATGTTAAGTTTGTTCTTGGGATGAATTTCATCCCAACTACGGAATCATTTTTTCTTTGCACTTCGCCGTTTTTTTTGTTAATACAATAGATTGATTTGCTGAGACAGTATTAGCGATTTATTTGCAAAAAATGTAAACAAATAATATGAGTTTATAGAAAAATAACTTTAAATCCTACACAATAAAGTTCAGTTTACGCTACAACTTCAAACATTTTTATAACTTTTTCAATAGTGCTAGTCACTCTGAAATCAACTTAATGACCATTAAAATAAAGTTGATATTTGTTTAACTTGAAATAATATTTATTTGAAACATAAGTTTCAATAGACTTTAGGTACAGTGGGCTGCATGAATTGGGTACCCCTTTGAAAGCATCTAGCAACTGGGGTAGGGTACCCAATTGATGCAGCCCACCGTACATACATAAACTCACGCCTTCTTCCCATAGGGGTTGGTAGAAACTACAGTACGCCACCTGCTGCGATCCTTACATTCTTCGTTTACGTTCATACATGTGACATACTTACTAAATAAATATAGATTCCTTTTTCTTGCAAATAAAAGGGATTACTGGGAAGAAAAGTACATATTATTATTAGATTGATGATAGTAAACGAAAGTAACTCGTGTAGAATTAATTTCCAAAAATACTCCTTTATCTCGTTCGTGTTTTGCCGTTTAGTACATAATTAAATCGTTTCGTCTTCCTTATCTCTCTCCTGTCGACACGTGTAAGGTTTTCGAAGAATCAAAATTCGATGATACGGCCTTCGCACTCAAGTAGGAATTCCATGTAAGAGCGTTTACGCCGTACGGCTTTTCATACAAACTTTCAAGCCCTCGTTTTTCGAAATGAATGAAACGATTTTTAATGAAACTTTATACGCATAAGCAGGATACCTACAAAGGTCTAAAAAGTTAGTTAAGAACATTTTCGAAAAATAGTGTTAAGTACCTACAGCCAAATTAGACCGATTTTAAAGTTTCCATAGAAACAGAGATTACCAGTTATCTTTTTTTAAATAAGTCATTTCGAAAATGTTCTTAAGTAACTTTCTAGACCTTTGTATCCTGCTTATGCGTATGAAGTTTCATATAAACGCTCTTAACTATGATTATTATTTAATTCAAAACGAAGGTAACGAAAGTTTATGATAAAAGAAGGTTGTTTTATAAAAAAAGGTATTATAAAAGGGGATATAGAAGGTATGGCTATACACATTGGCTATTTACATTTAATTTGTGTGTGATCTTTTTTATTTTAAATTAGCTGTGCCCGCGACTTAGTTCGCGTGAATGTCGGAAAACATTGAATTTCATGGGGTTTTTTTTGGGCAGAACCCTAATTCATTTTCTAAAATAAATCAAGTTAAGTTATTACTTGTAACATCGGCTATCTGCCAGTGAAACTTTTTTCAAAATTGGCCAAGCCGTTTCGGAGATTAGCCGGAAGAAACTGATACAGACAATAATGTATTTTTTTTATAGGAATCGTATACCTATACTTTTAAATGCATTTAGTAAAAAGCTATTATTTTGACTCACACAGACACTTTATTATTATAGATGAATATTAGTGGCTAAAGAAGATTCTCACCTATTCCCTTCTCCACCCCAGACATTCAACGTGACGATCACTGAACCAGTGAAGATCACGGTGCCCCCGACGTCCAAGCAGACATTCAGGGCAAGCACGGTGCGGTTCAACTGCACGGCTGTGGGGAGACCAGCCCCCAACGTGACCTGGTACAAGGATGGGAAGCCGCTGGTGCTGGCTGGGCGGGTAAGTTATCTCCATCAGCGTTTTAATAGCAGTTCTTTGTTTGACATGTCTGCCTCGTTTTTCTAACGGTTACAACCGCGACTGCTGAGCGTGGGGTTCTTGGTTCGATGTCCGGGTCGAGCAAAGTTTTTGGGATTTTCGTGAGAAAAGGTAGTATAATATTTATCTCTCGTACCTGGCAAATTTTCGTTGAATTAGCCGCTGTGACCGAGATTCGAATGGGATAGGCATAGACCATGGGACAGGTATGTATCTATGGGTCTTTGTTACCTGAAAATAAATGGTTTATTATTTTATTTTATTTTTATTTTATTATTATTTATTATTATTATAGACTTATAAAAAAAGATGGACTCCGCGCCACACATATCGAAAGTGAAGCACCGTACCTATCTATGTGTGCGTGATTAACGATTGACGCTGTCGTGTCACGTAATGGCGGCACGTCGGCATACTATGATGTAAATGTGAGCGTGAGGCGTGTTTGTACAAGCGTTCCCGGCATACTTACTGTGCTTCACTGTCGATATGCGTGGCGCGGAGTCCATCTTTTTTATAAGTCTATGGGGATAGGATTTTATTATGTTAAATTCTGTCATTCATGGATCTTTGGCAGTCATTACGGATCGACAGACAACCAGTCTACCAAGGGTATCGTGTTATAACCCAATAACTGGGTTGTGGGGGGTATCTATCTGAATAGATAGATAGTCGCTTTGTGTAAAATACTGGTATTTAGCTGCACCCAGTTAGACTGGAAGCCAACCCCAACATAGTTGAGAAAGGCTAGGCAGATGATGATTATTATTTTGTTAATCTACTGATTTTGTCCCTATTTCCCATTTTGCTTGAAGACAATATCTGAGCTGCATTGGTTTCCCACACAATTATTATGTGCACTTAGTTATTGAAATGTGTTGTTGCAGATCGTGGTGTTACCATCAGCTGATGGAAAACGAATGGAGCTTCTCATCAGAAGCGTTACATCCGAGGATGCAGGTGAGAAACTAGATAATATAAATAACTCCGACGTATTATCAATGATTTTCTTGTCTACCACCTTGGTTGCAAGCGCTACTGCTAAGCATGAGGCCCTGGATTCGATTCTCGGGTCCGTCAAGTGTTATTGGGTTTTTCTATCAAAAATTTCTCAGTAGCAGCTCGGAGTCAGGATTTGTACCCGGTCGATGGCAGTAGATTCGCCCCCTATTACATGGGACTTGAACATAACTGGCGGAATTTGGGTGTAGTGTAATATAGATGCACGTCTGCCTAACCCTTCAGGGAATGTAGGTAATTCAGGGTCATAGATAATTCACGCATTCATAGATAATTCAGGGTCACCAAAACTATAATGCATAAAAAAAAAAAGTGTTACCTATAATTATATTATCTTTCCCCAGGAGTATACCAGTGCTTCGCACAGAGCCGCACGTCGTGGGCGTCGTCGTGGGCCACGCTCAACGTGACGGGCGCAGGCGCGGCGGCGCCCAGCGGCGTGCGCTGCTGGCCCACCGGCGCGCGCGCAGTGGCCGTGCGCTGGCCCAAGGTCAACGCGGATGTCATGGCCTATACTGTGCAGATTACTACGCCAGGTAGAAGACATCAAATTAATATCTAACTTTTATATTATACCTGCTCGGAAACTAACTTATTACTTTTTTAAATGAGGCAGAATGTACGTCATTACTGTTGTAAAAATGTGACGGTCGAAAAAATTTCATTGTTAACGTGCTGAACGGGCAGAAAAAAATAATTACCGTTCTGTGAAATTAAATTTATGGCACTTCAGTAGCTACCTAATTAAATATATAGATAGTATCTCAGATCAAAAAAAAAAACAAGACAGAGCGCTGAGAACGATACAGTGAAGCATGCCAAAAGTACACCTCCGCTCTGTGCATATACACTCACGCGAACATATTTCTGGCTTCACTTTACGGTTGACAGCCCGCTGTCTTGGTTTTGTATTTGGTCTGAGGGGAGTAAAATGCCAAAAGACAAAAAGTTTTTATCACCAAGAGCAAAATGTTACTGGCCACATACAATTGCAGAAAATTAGATAGCTTTCTTTTGTTTTATTTATCTGAATTTTCAATTTGTGCTTACTATCTTGAAATCGTCGGCGACGGTGGATGTTGATAGTGAAGATTTGATAACGTCGCCAAAAAATTTCTTCTTTTAGAACGATAATGATGTAGTGGTTGATGATAGTACACCTGTTTCATATCTGACAGTTAAACATAATGTCTTTGGGCAAAACCAGCCTCAAATTTAAACTGTGTAGGGGTATCTTTCGAAACCGGCCCTTTACTAAAACCAATCGTACTTTCCAGGAGGCACATCATTACCTGGACAGCCAGTTATTGGCATTGAAGATGTCATCCCTGTTGCGGAACCACTTACACCTTATGGGTTCCAGGTTAGTACAAGTTTATTATCAAGGGTGTCACTTCAGTTCAAATATTGATAAAATAGAACATAACTTCATTTACGTCGTGTCCAGGTTCGTGCTTACATCAAATCATCAACGACCAACAGAAATGTTGCTAGTGACATGTCGGAGAGCGTCACGTGTCAGGGACAGGGAGGTAAGCAGAACTGTCATTATTCAGCCTATAATTTCACAGACTTTCATGACGTAAAGTCTTAAGTAAAAATTTTATGACGAAGTTGGTTCCCAACCGTAATAGATTCTTTACCGTGATTGCTTCATCGTTATATCCTGGTAACCATAATTTTATTCCAAACATTGTAAGGCATATTTTTGCCGTAAGTTGCTCTTAAGTTTTGCTTCTAGGGTCCATCTTGCTAATTCTCATATTCTCTCCAGTGCCAATAAAACTGGCTCGCCAAGGCGATGACATCCTAGTATCCTGGAGACAGTTCGCAGAACAAAACCCTGGCGTGCAGCAGTGGATCCTGCAGTTCAAGGCCGAGAACAGCACTGATGAACACAACGTCACGCTTGACGGGAAAGTCACCAACCATACTATTAAAAGTAAGCTGTCATATGTTTACCTACAACTAAACCTCTGAGCGCGTCATGGAAAAACCCGGGCGTGTGAGTGGTTATGCCATAAATTGACATTGCCACTTGATTATTATTATTTTTTGTTTAAAATGTGTCTTCGAATTTTGGCTTCTAGGACATGCCGATGCCTCACGATGTTTTCCTTCACCGTTTTGAGAGCAGTGGTGATGAAAATAATTAACACAAAGTAAGCGCCTGTCTGGGTTCGAGCCTACGACTTACAATTCGTAAGTCGCGACCGTTACCAGTGGGCCACCACTGCTCTTCCTGCTTGAAGTATAAAATAAATTGTATTAGAGCCCGTGTGATTGTGACCAATAATTATGTTTATAACCAATAATTATTAGTTCAGTTTCCTTTCTCAAAACGATAAAACGACCAAGAGAAAGAGCAGCATCAGCAAAAAAATCCTCCGGTCTGATGCAGTAATACTATTCCTTGGAACACACACGGAAACAGCCTAAAAACTAAACGTTGACTACCTAAACGTTGCTTAACTTACTTTTCGAGTACGTTTAAATACAAATCTGTATTCTTTCCCAGTGTCATCACAAGAACCGCTGCAAGTCCGAGTCCTGGGCTCGAAGCTACTCCCCTGGCTGCAGCAGAACCTGACGCTGGTACCCTGGACGTCCACCAGCATCGCCATCCATGCGCCCGACGGCGGGTGAGGTTCTGTTGTCCCCAAACAGATGATCTTCTATTTTTTAGCTGTAAATTTAATCTATAAGTGTCTTCGTAAACCTTTAGTCAAGGTCAAGTCCATCAAAGAGACTTAAGAATTAACTAACGTTGTACGGTCGAACAAGCTATTTGGTATACAGGCAGCTAACTTGCAACTACTTTTAAACAATGGTGTGAGTGTGCTGAGTAGTCAATTATTTTACACCACTCTGGATGCCATAAGCTGAAAAAGTTATAACGCACAAAATAAAACTAAATATTGGCAGTGTAGTGGAAAGATGAATATTTTTGCCTGTATACCAAATAGCTTGTTCGACTGTACAAGAGTTCTTTGTCTTTGAAGGAGCTTGTCCCTACCTACCTATATCTATTGCTATTGACTGCTCCGTTGGTCTCGAGGTCGCAAGTGCAATTGCTGAGAGTGGGGTACTGGGTTTGATTACCAGGTTGGGCAGTGCTATTGGGGTTTTCCATTGGGATTTTTTTAGTAACAGCCCGGAGTTTTGAAGAGAGAGTGCACCTGTGTATGCGCACACGCTTGAGCACTATAACATCCCGCGTTGAAGGCCGGTTTCCGCTAAGATTCGTCGCCATGGCCGAAATTCAGTCTGGAGGATTATTATTTATTTATTTATATCTATTTCTGCCGCCATACAGCGTTGTTGAGTTCCGCTATAAAGGGTAGGTATGGCTGAAAGATATATATCATCTTAGTCTCTGAAATGGCAACAGACTGTAGTCTGCGGTGTCCACTTTGTTGTTTGCCACATTTTAAAAGCCTAGATAGTTGAGGCTCTATAACTTTTATCACGTAAACTTTTTAAAGTTCCAATTACTTTTATGAAATAACTCTACTAAGCCATGTTTGTCCAACTCACAGGTACTAACGAGTCGATAATAGCTTATGCGTTTTTACGCGAATTCTTGAATACCCACTCAAGTAATATGAACTATCCGAGTAGCTCAAGCCGTGTTAAAAATCCAGGAAGGCTATTTGAGTCTCTTATCTACATCAAGACCGTATAAATACATATCGCTCATCATTCGTTCATCAGAGAGGTGACAGCGGTACCTGAAGACGTGGAGGTGACAGACGTGGCCCCTCGGGAGTTCACCGTGCGCTGGCGCTGCGAGGAGGCCGACGTGGCGCTGGAGGCCTACTCCTACATGGTGTGCACCAGGAGGGTGGACGGAAATGAGGAGTGTCTAGAAAGGTATGTTGAATTTTAGTGTTTTCTAAGATGACAGTCATTTTTAGGAGTTAACACGTTGACCGCCACCGCGGTCACCGGTGACCGCGAACAATAGATTTTCTATTGTGTCTGTTGTCTGGCAGTCAACGTGTTAAATACAAGTAGACAATTAGACATACAAAATATGAGCCAATGAAAAAATATCTTGAATGAATGAATGAATGCTATTTACTTGCAAGAATATAGGTAGATAACATAAGTTCTTAAGATCTCTATGGGTTTCACTATATTCGGCATTTTAGCCGTGCAAATATTTAGATTTTACATTTTGGCTATTCGTCTTATAGCATGCAGTACACATTTAGTAATTAGCAATAACACAAAAAACTAATAATAATTTCATAATTTAAATTTGTATTACAATGCAATTAATAAAATAAAATTATACAATTATATTCATTTAAAACAATAATTTAAATATATTAAAAATAGCGATTAATAATAATAATGTCTTGCAGAACATTAATTAGGACTTTATTTAAAGTTACAGAAACATTCCAGGGTCCGTATTATGACTAATGTCACCATTTTTCCAGTGTGAGAGAGATGGAGCTAGTTAAGGCCGATAGCACCCATCTCTTTTTTGCAATGGAATAATAATGACATTAATACTTAATAATACGGCCCTCAATAAATATCCGCTTTAATAAGTACAGCTTCTTTTTTCTAATTGTCTGAACCGCCTGTTGATCTCCTTTTTCTTCCCCCACAGCCACAGTAAGTCAGTTCGCATAGAGAAGCTGTCACCGAGCACAGAGTACGAGGTGCGGGTACAGGCCAGAATACCAGCCAGGATGGCTGTCGGAGAGTTCTCCGCACCCATCCATATTAGTACGCCGTCTGAGGGTAAGCAGTTTCTTGAACTGAATTTATGACTTTATAAGTCAGAGAATGTACCTACCAATTAAAATTCACCGTTTGTTCAAATCACAGCTGTCATTCGTTGACTTTAATTCTTTGACAGTTTTATGAAATGGCTATAACACGGCGAATTGACGTAGGGTGTTAATTTGCTAAACAATTTTTTTCTCTGACTTGACATAGGTACCTAATTAAATAAAATGTATTAAAAAACATTAGTACTTAAACACTTATAAATAAGGTTACCTACTGTTAAAAAAAGAATTAAACAAAACGCAATAAAAAACGTTATGATATATTATGGTGTTTATTTGGGGGCTTGTGGCTAAGTAATAGCCGCGGTTGGTCCGTGGATGGGTGACCATCTTTACTTACCAAGACCCCTCCGTGCCTCAGAAAGCACGTTTAGCCGTTTTTACGTCGTCAAAACCTAGAAAGTCTGACAACCAGTCGTCAGTCAGCCAGTCGTCAGTCAGCCAGGCGTTTCGTATTACCCAGTAACTTGGATTTGGAGGTCAAATAGGCAGTCGCTCCATGTAAAATACTGGTATTCAGCTGCATCCGGTTAGACTGGAAGCCGACCCCAACATAGTTGGGAAAAGGCAGGCAGATGATGATACGGTATATATCTGTAAATCGACCCAAAAATACACTTGTACACGTCAAAAAATCCATACTAATATTATAAATTCGAAAGTAACTCTGTCTGACTGTCTGTCTGTATGTATGTTACCTTTTCACGCCTAAACCACTGAACGGATTTCGATAAAATAAGATAAGATAGATTGCATCCGGGGAAGGACATAGGATAGTTTTTATCGACATACCTTGCGGGCGAAGCCGCGGGCGGAAGCTAGTACTGTATATTTATTTATTCGATTCGATCAAAGAAGTATTTTCTGTCCCAACTCTTAAAGTTCGCAATGAAACTTACATTTATGTCTTTGTTCCCTCCCCAGGTCCACAGCGCTTCAAAGACCTGAGATACAAGCTGGTAAACGCGACCAGTCTCCGCGTGTCCTGGAACAGTGTCCCTGACAAGTATACCATCCACTACAGCAACGAATTAAAGCTGCCCATCGACCAGTGGTCTTGTGTTGACACCGTGGGCAATACTGTACTGGTTAGTGATTGTGATGCTTTGGGATATGAACCTTATTGTGATAGCTTTTGGTTTGGTTTTATAAAAAATTATATGAAAATGATCTTGACCTTTTCAATAGGCGTTGTTGCCATTCTAAAATCAATGTTGTGTATACTGTTCTAAAGTTGATATTTGTAAAACTGACAATGTGCATTTCTAGTTTCGTGTTGGCTAGTCGAAGTACTGTAGTTATTGAACTACTAAAATATATAAAAATATATAAATATATACGCGTAGAATTGAAGACCTTCTCCGTTTTTTCTAAAATTAAATAAAGTTCTTGTTTCACCCAGTTCATTCTATAAAAATAGAAGACTTTCTAATATTGTCTAAACTCTACAGACACACCCATATTAATTATAAAATAGGGTACTTCCAAACATTTGTAAAACAAATGAAGGACAGCAAACCAAAAGTTACAAAAATTTTAAAGTATGGTGTACTTAGATGTTTTAATGGTTGTTTTATCCGATTAAACAACCCGCCATTATGGAAAGAAAGAAGAAATTAATCTTTGCTAAAACTTATTATTTATTTTTTTCCAGTTAGTCGGACTAGACCTGACGAAGGAGTTGTACGTGATCGTGACAGGGTACGAGCCCATCGGCCACAGCTCCATACTGACCATACCTGTGCAAGTGCCTGGTGAGTGTCCATAACACTCTTCTAATTCATTATTATTCCAAATTATTCTAAGAACTTTATATTTCTTAATATGTGTCTTGGAATCTACTTCTACCGTACCTACCTAACTATTCCTTCCGACAGAAGGAATAGTTAAAATAGGGAAAATTATAATCAGAACACATTTACACTTCGTCAAGTGTAAATGTGTTCTGATTACAATTTTCCGGGCGAAGTACAGACTGCAGCAAATCAAGCTTCTACAATCTGTCAAATTTATTTGATAGATTTTCAACTTTATCGCTTAAGCGTAAGGTTCAAAGTTGAATGGGGAAATTTGACAGTTTCGGGTAGGTTGATGTGCTGGCGTCTGTACAAAAACATGAGACTTTATCAATTACTTTATCTGATTTCGTCGTCTGCACTCCTTAAACCGAGGTGAAAATAACATTTCAAATTCAAATTTATTTATTTGTACACATAGGTGTAATGTAGTACAGACGCCAGCACATCAACCTACTACAATCTGTCAATTTTCTTTGATAGATTTTCAACTTTATCGCTAAAGTATAAGGTTCAAAGTTGATTGGGAAATTTTGACAGTTTCGGGTAGGTTGATGTGCTGGCGTCTGTACATGATGGATAATATAAAAATATATCTTGTGATACTATGTGCTGCCTTGCAAGTCGTACATATATTGCTTACACAGTAGGTAATGAATGTATAGGTTACCTATAGGTACCTATAGATTACTGCTAAGTAACAGTATTAAATCTCTGGCAATAACCTAAACAAAGAAAATAGTACAAATTATGGTAACTAAGTAATATTATTAGCTAAAGTAAGAAAGTAGGTAATTAATAAGTATGAGAAAATGGTATTACAGATTTTATATTTCTTCTAAATAGGTATTCATTTATAGTGTAATACCATCGCTTGTGGAGCTCTTCAAGCCCCACAACTTATAATACCGTTACTGTTAATTCCGTGTTCCAGAAGCCAAAGAGCTGCAGTACTATTTCACGCGCTCGGGCGTGCAGGTGACGTGGCGCGGCGCGGGCGCACGCACGGTGCGCTACTCGCAGAACCTCACGCAGGCGCTCGACCTGTGGCCCACACTCAACGTCACCACCAACACTGTGCTGGTCAGTTTTTATGATAGGAGCAACTGCTTTACGTGATTGCATGTATCTTGTAAAATGGAAATTATATCGACGATGGTGATGAGTGTAGTGTGGGATGTCACCCAGCTAGATGGACTGACGGCCTTAAGAAAGTAGCTGGGACAGACTGGATGCGGAAAGCAGAGGACAAGGTGTTGTGACGCAGCCTGGGAGAGGCCGTTGTCCTGTAGTAGACTGCGCTGCGATAGGCTGAGTTCATTGGTTGATCGATGATGAATGGAATGAAACATATTAATAAAAAAATAAATCTAAATTGAGGATCGACAAGGTTGTTAAAAGCCTATTCGATTTAATATGTGAAAAAATCTTATATCATCATCAGCCTAGCCTTTTCCCAACTATGTTGGGTTCGGCTTCCAGTCTAACCGGATGCAGCTGAATACCAGTATTTTACATGGAGCGACTGCCTATCTGACATCCATAACCCAGTTACTGGGTAATACGATACCCCTTGGTAAGACTGGTTGTCAGACTTTCGGGCTTCTGACTACCCGTAACGACTGTCGAAGATCCACGAATGACAGCCGGGACCAACGGCTTAACGTGCTTTCCGAGGCACGGAGGGGTCTCGATACGTAAAGATGGTCACGCATCCACAGACCAACCGCGGCAAGCGTAGCTTAACCTGATCGATCGACCTGTGCGGCTGTTATTATTTAGCCACGGGCCCCTCCCGGAAAAATCTTATATAATCAAAGAGATATTTAGATGAGCTAATCGCGCTTTATTTGTGGTTACCAAGTGTAAAAACACGATGTGAATGTGTGTGTACCATCCGAGACAATGGTGAAGTCGGATGTGCGTATTATGTGCTGACGCTACTCGTCTTCACGCAGACATTCACAACGTCTTCATACACTTGGTTACAACAAGTAAAGCGCGTGTCGCTTCGTGAGATAAAAATACTATAATTTAAATCAGCAGATTTGTTGTCGGCTTGTCTGCTAAGGTCTGGCTTTCAAAAACTGAGGGCAAACTTTTTTAAGAGGGTCCTCTAGCGAGTTATCGAAGCGTAGGCTCATAATGGTTATCTGTCCTGGCAAAAGACCACTTCTTTATAACAGTCCTTTTATATTTCCAGATATCTGGCCTGGACGCTGAGCAGTCCACCTACGTGATGGTGGCGGCACCAGGCCCCAGTCCCCGCAGCCAAGTGCTGACGGTTCCACCGCGACCACCTGACCACTCCTCATTCTATCTGAGTAAGTACATCCATCATTATTCCATCCAAATCTTCCTGGGAGAGTCCCAATAAATTACTTTTTATTTTCTTTCTTTACCATTATTTAGTGCTTCGTACTGTTGCAATTTGGAGTTGATTCTTTGGTCACCAGTTCACCACGACACCCACTGTATGCAAGATGTGGTTACTTACTGGCTTGTAGGTTTAGTGTCGCAAGCGCGACAAGTGGTGGCTCAGTGGTAACGGCCGCAACTTAAATGTTGTAGATCATGGGTTCAAACCTAGACAGGCGCTTTACTTTGTGCAAATTATTTCATCACCACTGCTCTCAAAACGGTGAAGGAAAACATCGTGAGGAAATCCGCATGTCCTACGAAGACATGTGACATCTACCAACCAGCACTGGGCCCGCTGGTAGATTACGGCCCAGTTCCTCTCACAGAGAGGAGGCCTGTGTCCCAGCAGTGGGAACATTATAGGCTGATTATGATGATAAGTGCCCAGTTTATGGGCAAAGGGCTCGCCCCCTGTCCACGTACTTTTTCAGAGAATATAGACGTGATATTATGATACGTATTAATTCTACAGGTATCGGCCTCGGTGCTGGTGCGTTTGCACTGATTATCCTGGCGGCCGCTGCTGTCTGCATATGGCGCAGGAGGAAGAGGTCTCAGTCACCTGTCAGGTATGTCACTCATAATGTTTTCTAATCTCCATTCTTGAATAGTTTAATTTGACCTTTCGGTCAGGTCAAAAACTGAACGTTTGATATTCTGTAGCAGTGGTAGATTCTTTGATAGTCCAGAATAAAAATTTAAACTTGGTCTACAACTGTCCTAACTTGGTTAATGGTGAAACATGCAGACCTTTTCGTAATGTATGAACATTCCGTGTTTTTTACAAATAAATTACTTAAGTACTTACTCACAATAAATCTATTGTTTCTCTGTTTTAGTATTTTAGTCAAATACGCTGTCTCAATATGTATTACATAGTCATGTATGGCCGGTGTGCGGAACATGGATCCACGCGAGATATAATGGTTTTTTATTGTTAACTTAGTAACAAAAACCTCATGTTTTGCAGATCACGTCGACGAAATCTATCGTCAAACGAAAGTAATGAAGAGGAAGGAGCAGAGATGAAGGTATGTACCGAGGTATGTAGCGGCTCTTCAAATTGCTATTATGTGTTTTAACTTTAAGCAGATAGAGTCTATAATGGTTATGTCGTGTTTGCAGAACATCGGCAACCGGCTGGCTAACGGCGGCGGGGCGAAGGACGCGGGCGAGCCGCTGCTCAATGGTCATGTTCACATCACCGAGAACCCTAACGTGAGTATAGACTTATTATTAATTTAGGGAATTATTTACTTAGGCAATTAATTCTAAGGTTGAGAATAACTACATTTTAAAGGATGTACCTTTAAAAAGCTTTCTCCATTATTCATTTAATGATACCAAAAAGGACCAATAAGGTATTTATAATATGTTGGCGATCAGGACTAATAATAATTTATATTATCATCTAACAATTTTAGGATTACTTAATGAAACACACTATTTTAATCACCAGCAATCAAAGACCCCAAACGGCCGCATGCGCAAAGGCCGCCGCTACGAGGCCGCATTCGACGTGGCGCGCTACGAAGACCCTGACAGCACGCTGGAGACTGTCCTGGACCCTGACACGTCTGCATCCACCACCTTCAACCTCCTGGATACCTCCAGGAGACCGGAGTACGACGTGTCCAGATCCTCAAGGGATCTAAGTGCTAACAACTCCTTCAACAAACTCCCTGATGATAACATGAACTCTGAACTCACTCGAAGCACCGACTTCCAATTAGACAACAGCAAAATTCTCCCCACGCTCCAGCCTAACGGTTGAGGACCCTCCCCTTGCGGAACCCACGAACTACACTGGGGTAGGCGGCCCCTGAGACCTGGCACTGCTCGGTGCCACTCTCTTGCGTCAATTCGAATGGTGTTGCTATTTTTAAGTCAAGGATTGAGATTCTGTACAGACATCTTTTTTTTTTACTAGTTGCTCGTTAGACACAGTAAAATGGATATACGAATATAAATAAGGAAGGGTAATACTTGAAAGTTTTTTAATAGATAATAATGAGGCTTAAAATAGTCCGATCGATACGGGTTACGCGCGAGGATAGCTTAGCGTGTCTCGTTCCTAACGTTAGAATTTATTTTTAATGATTGTAAGGCTGATATTTTTTTGGTAATCAATAGTACGGGTAAATAATTTAAGTGTTAAAAATGGATTCAGGTCGAAAGTAACTGTTGTTCTATATCACGTGAAGTTATTCTCGCCTAATCTGTTCATAAGTTCGCGGCAGTGAATCACCCCTTATAATTGTTATTATGTATATATAACGTTTTTATTGCCGTTTTTATGGCAAAATGCACTTGTATATAGCGTTGTTCGTTTACGGCCTGAGATTATATGCGCCCGACAATAAAGTAGGAATGGCGCGTACGCATGTAACCGCAAATATATTGCGCCGGCGCCTACCTCCCGCCGCGCGGTGTACTTGTGTTACGTAATATATAAACAGTGCCTCTGTGAAGTACACACTGATTCATAAGTCATACAAAATAGTTTTCACCGTTAGTGCAACATAATCGTACAAAATATAGACCAAAATAATTCCAAACACCCATTGAAATTCGCGTGTACATAATAACATAAAAAGTATTTTATCGATGTTGAAAAGAAGTAAGTAAATAACTATATTAATTTTTTCCTGATTATTTTTTTCCCACAGATCATAGACAAAGCCTCAGATGCTAGTAATCTTCACAATTGACATTCCAGTTTTTTTTTAATATATGTATTTTACACTTATCATAATAATAATTAATACAAACGCACAGGTTTTTTTTATATATTACTGTTATAATTTATTTAATGCAGTTTTACATATTTTAATCCACAAATTTCTAGATACTTAAAACCTAAGAAATCAAGTAGATAGATTAAAAAGTAATTGTAAAATATAAAATATATATAAAAGTAATAATTTATTACAACGAACTATGACTATTATAAAATGAAAATAGTTTATAAAATCACGCGTTATCGTTATAAAAGTTATTAAAGCGATATTGCACATTTTTCCTCTTTTTTAAAAGCTAGGACATGTTTAGCTTACGCCTACATACGCTGAAAAAAGATCTGGTCATTTAAGTTATACTAACCCCATTCAATATGAAACATAAACTTACACAACATAAAACTTACCAAAATCTTATTTCCACGAAAAGCTTAAGAAAAATCTGGCGACACTCTATAGAGCCCCGCATGCAGAGGTAAGGCTTGTTAGTGTCAGAGGGAGCCCCATCCCAAGCTCGCGACTAGGCACCGTAACTATGCAGCTTTCGAAGCGTCAACTATATCATGATTATAATAATTATTATTATAGGCACACTGACTACTTATTCTCTTCAATAATAATTGGATCATATTACTTGGCAATCGATTCCCCGAACCCACCCAGTTGTCACATTCCTTACACAGTAGTTATAAAAATACAGTATAAATATTTAAATACATAAATAATTTATTCTCACATACCTTAGTAGTTTTAGCTCTGAAGATATATGCTCCGTGAATCTTTGTCAGTAATTCGCATCCAACCCGACAGAATTGTTAAAAAGTGTGTTAGCAAAAAACAAGTAGGTACCTATGACATATTTTTGTCGGTAAGTGTATGAGACTGACGTGGCTAAATCTGTCGTGACGTAAGCTAATCATAATTTAGCGCAGCCAACATTGCAAAAATAATGTGTGCTGACCATTATTCCATATCACAATTTATATCTACCTCATTTTATTCGTTTTAAGCTTATTTTAGATGTTATCAGAAAATTTTAAATGTTGAATCGATTAAGTTTTCTACATTAACCCTTCGATGTGGTTACATGGCACTTACTGGATAGATTTAGTGGTGTTTTTTTTTGTTTATTTATTATTAGGACAGTAAGTATTTCACTGATAATTCGTAATGATTTTTTTCCTTTTTCCCAGTTTTTTTAAGGTTAATGATAGTGACTGGTGTTTGGCCGATATTAGTATTGTTTTTTTAATTTTATATATCACTTTGTTACTGTTTTTTAGGGTTCCGTACCTCGAAAGGAAAAAACGGAACCCTTATAGGATCACTTTGTTGTCCGTCCGTCTGTCTGTCTGTCTGTCATCAAGCTGGAATTTATATCAAATACTCAGGTCTACTGTCCTATGGAGCTGTGAAAAAATCAAACTTCTAAGCCAACGCAATCAAAAGATACAGCCGTTGATGCCGCAAATTTCCGCAAATTTTAGACACTCGCAAGGGAATCAAAACCTACAGAGTACTTCCCGTGAACTCAGAATCTTGAAATTTGGTACAAAGCAACGTCTTATAGCACAGCTAAAGGGAAAATTGCGAAAACCGTAAATTTTTAGTTACATCATAATTATATTAAAAATATTTTTACTTACAGGTTTGTACGGAACCCTCGGTGCGCGAGTCCGACTCGCACTTGACCGGTTTTTTATAATAAATTTGACGAAGATAAAAAAAAATTGTTTTATTAACTTAAAGTTGAAGTTTTAAAATATGTTTGTTTCCGCTTTTACGTTATTATAATAACAGCATTTAATTTGAAGTCCTCTTCAGTGTTTTGATTTATAATAATAATAATAGGATCGACAAACACCAGAAGTTGATAGAAACTTATTATGGCATACCTTAGTATCGCATTTTTGGTTTCAATTTGTACAAAAAAATCATGACTGATTTTATTATGTTTTATAGCACTAAAATCAGACGCCTATCTTGGAGTATCTAAACATTACCTACGTACCTATTTATATCTTGAGTTAAAAGCACCTAGGTACAATTTATTATATTGTAAGGTTTGGCGGCCGCAGAGTAAAGTCAAAAAATATGAATAAAAGTTTTAATTCTATAAAATTTTCTCTTTAATATTATTAAAGTTACGACATTTCTGCATGTAATTGTATTTATTTTTTGACTTCTCGTGGCACCCGTCCGCCATTGTAAATAATATAAAATATAAACTCGGTTTAAAATTAAATTGAAAAGGAAAAAACGCCGACTATGTACCTGAAAAATTCAATTACACTAAGTTAGCTAGACTTAGGTGTAGTGTTAGATCTTTAAAAATCTAGAAATATATCTTTGACGCTAGGTTTTGTCACAGGGTCTACGCTTCGATTCTTTCTGACTGGATGCAAAAATAAGCGCTGTTTTTTCCTTAGTTATAGTAAAACATTCGTGCATTACTTTATATTTTTTCAGTGTCTTCTCTATGGCTCGTAGTGCGCTGGTTTTCTTCGTTTTTTTGTTATAATCACACACACACACACACATCACACATCTATGTTTTTATTTTTATTTTATCCCAGTATTGCTGCATTACGTGTCAGAATTTCGCTGTTGTCTTTTTGCGTATCACCATTGATGAATTATTTCTGTTTAAAAGTACAGCAAAGTCTCAAGGACCATTTACAGCCAAAATGTATAAATACCCGATTAAATTAATCGCCTATTTCAGTTTTAAATGTAAGTTATGTAAAAACTTCGAGAATATTATTACATTTAAAATACAAATGCTTCAGTGACTATAAACTAAAAAAATAAAAATAATGATTGCAATGTTTTCTATACAAAGTAACAATAAATTAACGATTTATATAACTATAACACCAAACATATTTTTCTTAAAATTTGAAATAATTTGAGAAGAGAAATAGATATCTACTGTTTCGCAAAGAAATAAATTTTATGAAGGATAGCAATTTTTGAAAAGAAATAATCGTTGCATTTTTAAGAATTATAGATTATGACAAATAGTAAATATTTGCCACTCTTAAATGAAAATAATATAACTTTTAACGCATTTGATTTTATACAACTTAAATAAAATAGGTTTAACTTTGAATGTTCAAAAAGTACCGTAGTTGTAAAATAAGAATATTAATTTCTACCATAGGATTACCAGCTAGTTAACAATTTTAATGTAACTTATTTTTATTATTATTTTTTATTCAATTATTACGGAGTTTCAAGTTCACTCGTGGTTGTGTTAAGAAATAATTTAACCACTTTATCTGTATTACTGAAAACTGTTGGATTTATTATTATTTTTCTATTATTAATCATTATTGTATTGTGAAACCAAAACAATTTAAACGTCGACGCAATAACAGATACCTGAACGATGTACAATGTTTTTTTGTAACTTATTTATAAAACTGTAGTGCATGAATTTATAAAATACGTTGTATATTTAGTTTGTTTGGTCTATTATTTTGGTAAAAAAAAAACAATTTCTAATAATAAATGCGTACAAAATGATGTACCTACGCAGTAAAACCTCGTTTAAAAATTTTCACGTATAAATGAAGGTACATTCCGCAAAGATGTCCTAAAATTCATAATATTGTTGTCATATAATTAAATATTATACAATATTATTTACCAAAAAATGGACCAAGCAAATAAATTAAATAGAATTAAGGTTTACTACAATAATTGTTCCCATAAGCTGATTTTGATTTTAACGTTGTTTCTATACAGTTTTTTAACGTTTTTTAAATTGGCTTGTCCGTCCTTGGAGTTAAAAAAATATAAGAAGATTAAATTAAAAGCCTGATGTTGTGCCTCTGATGATAATTTTGAATCTCATTTCGCAATATATTAATTGTAAACTGATGGTTTTAAGTGTAACCACGCTAGAAACTAAGTATAATTCTCTAGTGTTTCATCTTCATACTTAGGTACTTTTTTGTTAAAATGGTTTTGCTTGTTTAATCCGGGTGTTCCGATGTTAAATATAAATACGGAGTAGTAAAATATTCAGGATAAAAAGGTTACTGACCATCCCCGGTCTGAATCTTAATCTCATTTTTATCTTTTCTCCATAATACCTATTACTATTCATTATTCACGAGTTTTTTTTTTCAATTTCAAAGCGGGTATACCATTCCACTATATTTATTACAATATATACATTATTTCTACTAACGCACATTCCATATTGACTGCAATAGTTTCATACTTACCAAACAGATTTTATGTTCTACAGTTATTCTTGTTTTTTTTTTTGTATAATTATTATTTTATTTAACTATACACAAACGTAACGTTACATTTATTAAGTGTCTTTGCGAACTACAGTTATATAGCTGACCAATTTGTTACAAAATATTAATGATAGAACTCACTAATAAGCAATAATATGTTATTAATTAGCCATGTTGTTAAAACACAGTAATATTTTTCCGCTTCTATAGTTATTACTCTGTGGAATGACGTCTGTACGTAATGTCCTTTTAGCAATATTCGACGTACTCAAATCAATTGATTACGCTATTGATTATGATAATGATTACGATTCAGATTACTAAGAACATTGAAAAACGTCTCTCTTAAAATATTGCTGAAATAGAGGCCTAAACAAGTTACACTAGAAGCAAATGTTACAGATTCGCAAATAATATCGTGATACACCTGAAACTGTTAAGCAATAGTATAGTTATATTTGTTGTATAAACATGTTGGTTTTAAAAAAATTCTCTGTTCAGACGTTTCGTAAGTTTTCGATCAAATCATGAAAAATTGTGTCTTTAAACATTGATGTTTTGCAAATTATAGCAATAAAAAATTTGTAGATCAAAGATTATAATAAATAATAAAATGCATTTTGGACAAAAATACACATATACTCACACACACACACACACACACCCACATTTATTGGGATAAAATTACTTATTCGTAGGATAAAAATAGATCACAAAACCTGTTTTCTTTTTAATACATAAATGAAGTGTTTTGATTGTAAAAAGACGAAATAAAAACCCAAAATAACAGTAGATACTAAGACTCAGTGTAGTGTGATGTTGATCTAGTAGGATGTACTTAGTGAAACGCGTCCAAAATACGTAAAAATATATAACATTTTAACCTATTTCGAGATCTAACACGAGTTGGTTTAAGTTTTATTGTGAGTTTCGCTTGATTTTATTTTGCTCCCTTTCTGACAGATTGCATGTTACTGGTTACATTTGCGACGACAAAAAAAAAATTAGGGCAGATTAACTAGTATTTTCTCCTTTAATTTTTCTACTATATTGATGTTAAGAATCAGGGGACCAACCTCTGTAGTAATTGTCTTTCATAAAGTATTGGCCTAGACTTATTGATTTTAATGCCCGCTTTTTATGATGACTGTCTGCCTAGATAAATGTCTCACCAACTTCTCGCTTCTGGCTTTTGGAGCGTTTTTCGTGCGAGAAGCCCTGGTGAATGCTGTAATGTCTTGCCAACGGAAAACACTTTGGATTTTATTGCTTTGAGTCTTCTATTTTACACATTGAAAAATGTACAAATAGAAAAGTCTACGAGCTTTGATGCATTAAACCAAGAATTTTGTTTTATCTATAGGTAGTTTTTTTTTTATTTTACCTTAAAAAAAAATTCCATTTTATTATACTAATTATTCAATTCGTTTTTCTAGCTATATTTATATATTTTACAGTCAGAAATGAAATAATAATGTATTCCATTGGCAAGGCAAGGCAGATATGTCTTCATAATCATATTGACAACATTTTACAAAATTCGTTGCAAAGCACCAATCGCATTTCTACAGGAGATAAGTTAAGGTGTTGTTGTATATTATGATACAAGTTTAAAAATTTAAAGACCATTGTGGTGGCTCAATTTCGATATAAGTACCTATTGATGATAGCCACAATCCGTGCTTTTAAGTCAAATATTTTGTATATACCGATAAATTGGGGTAGTTTAATGTCCTTTATTCTTAACTTAGAATATTTTTCGATATAGTTTTAGGTTAGTGAAAAATGATAATTTTCTTTTTTTTTTCGGTTTTATGATAAATCTAGTTTATAGTCATTCTAAATTATATGTGCGTGTATTAAAATATCCCAAATTTTCGTTTGAAAAATCTGTAAAATAAGGAATTATTCAAATTAAAATAATTGTGGGGACATGATAAAATTATTGTAATTTTTTGGTTTGTATTTGGTTTTAAGATTAATAATAATAATTATAGAATCCTCTACCTACATACGAAAGTAAAGAAAAAAATTAAATATTTTGGGTCATAAAAACAGCACAAACATCATTTTCAACAGACTAAAGTTAAATGAAAAACGAAAAAGAAAATACACTCGCGATTGTTGCCTAAATCATAGACAAAACAAAAAAAAATTAGTTATTTAAAAATATAACTGAATCTACCTCAACCAAATTACCCATTAATATTGTTTATAAGTGTTCTTTTGAGTCTTATTATTACTAATAAATAACTGAAATGTAGTGTTTTTTATAATAAATGCTATTAGTTCGAGCAGCCACCTTTTGATATGGTAATTATTGTTACCGAACTATTGAATGCGGACGTCGGACTGTTAACACGGTATTGTACGAAACGATATTAAATTTGAAAATAAAGTATGGTTTTCATTGTTTCATTTTTTTATTTATACTTCGACTATAAATCCTCTACCCAAATTTCTTTTACAGCACTGTGTGACCTAAGCCCACACACACACACACACACAGACACGTACAGTCGATGGATAACTGGGGGCCTAAAAAGGCCACCTTAGCAGAATCATAAAACAATAACACGCAATTTGATCTGTATGACAGTTTTGTATGGAGATTCGTAAAATGCTATGGGTACACCTCTGCCTAACCCTTCAGGGATTTATAGCTGTGAAACTGTCAAACAGATGAATTGCGTGATATTAATTGTTTTATGATTCTGCCAAAGTGGCCTTTTTAGGTCCTCTGGACACGTCTGCTAATTTAATCATGTATGTTACGTAACGTAACATCGCGCTAAATAGTTCACTAGTGAGTTCATAGTTTACTAGTTAGAACTGAAAAATAAATAAACTGCCGAGTGAAGGAAACAGACTAGTAATATATTAGTTACTTGAGTGATAAGATAGGCCGTAAGTAACTCAGCCTTCAAATGTCTTCCACAAGTTCCAAAAAAATAAAATACCATAAACAATGCGTACAGTATAATTAAATTAGGTAAGTATATTTAGTGTTTATTGATGAGCTGAACGAGCAGGCTCTGGCGACAGAGGCGGGACACCGCACCGCCCTCGTCGCGTCGGCGCAGCTTTGCCGCCAGTCGAGCTAGGCTAAAGCGAGACCGGGTCCGACCCTCACGACGAGAACCTGGTAGTAAAACATACCTATTGGTATTATGAATAGCATAGAATTTCTATTCTCGAGTTTTTATGCAAAGCTGAATGGATGACAATGTTATATTGGTCAGTCGGTAACTAAAAATTACAACTTAAGTTACAATAACAAACAAACTCTTCTGCTATCATGAAATTTAATGCTGTAAATCTCGAGGGATATGCACAATGTAAAAGTATCAGGGGCGGTAGGTACACACATAACACATTCGATTCGGCAGTATTGTTGAACAACAAAGCCTACCAGAAACAATACACATATTTTCGTGCCAATCGGTCAACTTCGATCGGGTCGGCACACTTATAGTTAAACTGAGTGGCTTTTTCACGTTCATATATCTACATTCTACATAAATTATTCGATTTTGACGCTCGGCTGTTCCGAATCATGCCGAGCCCATCAAATGTGTAGCACTCCTCAATATTAAAAAAAACTTCCCTGGTTGAATCTACTATAAAAAAAAATTAAATGCTTACCTTCAGCCACCCTCTGCCACGCCTCTCTGTCCACGTTGACCATGCCCGTGGACGCACTCCTGCCCAACGCTGCGGCCTCCTGCGAGCTGGACCCCTGAGATTCTGTTACGTCACTCTCGCAACTGATTCTACTTGATCTGGAATCATTATAAGATCCAGGTCTAAACCAAGTTTATAAACTGAGAGATATTTTATAGAGGTTATTTAAAAGATGAATATAGTTTTGATTATCAAATCGAATTAGTAGCGTGCCTACAGCATAGAACTATTATTACTAGACTTTATCTCAGTGGCCTACAGGGGCTATATTCCCTAGGATTAATTGTATTGCATAGGCAATTTATTTCAAGTTCCAAAATACAACACAGGTATATAAATGGGACATGTTATCAAACATATTTTAGTAAACATATTATGTAGATGAGTCTCTACTGTGTAATTATTGTAAAATATGTAATAACCTACCTGTCTCCAGGCCTCAAATCGCTGGCAGAACTGGTACCCTCCCTCCTCATAGGCACGATCGACGACAGGAACTTCTCCCTTGCAGCTCGAAGCTTCGCAGCTCTCTCTGATAACGTGGCTGCCGCGGCCTCATAGTCTACGTAAGTTGTTGGAGTCTCCACGGTAGATATCGACCTCCCGAAAAACCCAGGTTGTCCAGACATGAAACTGCTGAACGTAGGCACTGTGACATCTGACACATGTCTTAGAGCTGGAAGCGATTCAGTTTTCGAAGAAGACTGTGGAAGGTTCTTAGTCAAATCTGGCACTATAGTGTCTGTGCTGGCTGTCGGCATTATAGTCTCTTGACTGTCCTCTATCTTTTTTTGTATGGGAGCTTCAGCTGTTGACTTCTCTGGGTGTAAGGCGTTTGCGCTGTGGGACTTGAGGACACCATCAAGTCCGGTCGCAGGCGCCGGTGTAAGGCGCTTCTCCGCTGATGAAGCATCACGTCTTGACAGCTGGCAGGCGCTTGCTGATTTTTGGACTTCCCTTTCGAGGAATGGGTTGTTTCTGAAAAAGGGAGAGGGGATGAACGATGGATGTTGCACTTAAAGTTTAGACTACGTTTAGAAATTGGTGCAAGAAATTGGTCACCTTCATTTAAGTTTCACACCATTGCAGAGGCTCTTGCAAAATGCGTCACTATTGCATAGATGAAAAAAGCATGTTAGAAGCGGTAATTACCTGATATTAACACCAACAGGCATATCGGGAGGTCTTCGTCTTTCAGAGGCCGGTGATCGCCAGGCTGGTGAAGATGCTCCACTGCTGGCTCCAGACGTTTGACCTGCAATAATTTTATTAAATTTATTTCAATACAAAGCGATCGGAGAAACCCATTTTCAGCACTACTGTAGGCTGAAGATGATGATGAAATGATCACTATAATAAAGATATTTACTTTTGTTCATCTCCGCTTCTCACAACATAGCGGTCGATGTTAGAGGCTGGCTATGATTGTAATAATTACCATGATTCTCAAATGCCAGTTATGATTTTGCAACAAACGTGTTTCCCTGTTTATCTTAAAAACTAGTTTTTAATAACACGTAGACCTTGCCAATGGCACAGACATTTTCTTGCTTGTTTATTTTATGTAAAGTTCACTGATCAACTGATGATGAATAGCGACACGACATGGCTATGATACTTTCGTTAACAAAGGTATGGATATAATGAGATAAAAAAGGAGCCAAGTGCGAGTAGGAGTCGCACACGAAGGGTTCCGAACCACCGTACAATAATTAACATTAGATATTTGAATAAAAATTTAGTAAAAAATAATAATTTTTTTATTTAATTTAATTAAAAATACGTTTCATGTATACCCCCTTTACGAAGCCGCGGGCAGACGCTGGTGGGTAATATTTTATGATAGTCTCTTACCTTCTTCATTAATCTTCTTATTATAACGCTGAATCATAATCCGGATAGACGGTGCAGTTTCCTTAGGTGGCTGTGGCTTCCTCTGTGATGAAGGTGAAGTCGGCAGCGGAGGCCTGGTCCTCTTCTTCAACTCATCAGCCTCTTGAAGATCACCAGAACTTCTAGACCGAGTACTCTTTTCCTGTTTTCCTTTTTCCGATTTAGCCTCTTTCTTTTTCCCTTCGTTTCTGTGGCTGTGGTCTGAGGGTCTGACTTCAGCAAGATCTTCAACGTTGACTGGTATGACGGCTCTGGGTACTGATTCACCACTACGTACTACTGGAGAGAATATTTTCCGGGTAGTTTTGACTATAACTTCTGGAGAGTGGTCGCGTTGCTCTGGTGCCTTTAGCTTGAGGACGAATATCTAGAAATTACGTATCAGACTTTAATGTAAAGTAGCTAAAGATACTAATAAGTAATTTAAGATTGCAAAGATCACTGGAAGCCTGAGGAACGACATCGCCGTACACCACGGCGACGGTGGGGTGGCGGTCTGATAAGGTTTGCAGAGCCAACATGGTCAGAGATCGCTCAAGACATGGTTTGTAAGGAAAGAGGTGAGGTCTTTGGCCAGCAGTGGCACACAATATAGGCTTACAAAAAAAAGCTAAAGATTGTTGACAAAAGATTGTATATTGTGTATATATAAAATATTGAGATTAATTATTTCTTCTTGAACATGTTTTAGATCCCTAAGGTCAATCGCTCATGCTTATTAAGTGAAATTAACAGGGTTCTAAACTTTTATAACATTTACAAAGAAAATAGGTAAATATAATAAAATAATTGTATTTTTTACTTACTTCCCCTTCTGAATCTGAATGCAGTGACGTCGGCGGAGTTCTCGGCTTTTCAGACGCTCGTCGCGGTCTCTTTCGTCTCCTTGGTATTTCCACAGTGACTGTATCTACTTCAAGCTCTGTATCACTTTCAGAAGGCTTCGACTGTTCTCTTTCTAACCTAGCCCTAGACTTAGTTTTCTTTTTACCATTTGTTTTCTCTAAATCTTTCTTTTTGGCATCATCTTTTGATTCTTCAAAACTGTCCCTATCTTTATCAACGTTTCTTTCTTTATCACTCTGTTTAATAATCTTTGGACTGTAGTCTCTTTCTTCTATTTGTGGTATGGTTGGGAGCTCTCTTTCTGGACTCTTATGTCGAGTCTCGTTATCAGTAGCTTCTCTATCTCTAAAACGACTAGAACTTCCTCTTTCTATTTCTTCTATTGTTTTTCTGATGAACATGGCGTCTTCTTCTATGCTCGGTTGCCTCATGATCTTTCTCCTGCTCTTCTCTGTGTGTTTTTTCTGTAATGTTATTTACTTGTGAAGAATTTAGATTGAATTTCTTAGAGTGTGAAGTATATGTGTGTTACCTGTTCACGAATCTTCGGCCGCGCTCCAGATGATTCCTTTGATATCACGCTGCGAGCATCGGAAAGAACAACTGTGGAAATTGTTTAATTTAGTGTTATCGTTTTTAGAGTATTTATGTTTAAGGAAAATATACAATATTCAGCTTACCAGCCCCATTAGGCTGCAACACAGCTGTCCCCGTGACTGCCGACCTAGTTTCACATAGCAGCCTGGCTTCAGCTTGTCCATATGTGTACACTGGCTTCTGAGGGGTGTGGCGAGGGGACACGGCCATCAGGGGAGCTGCTGTGCAGACCTCTTCAGCCTCAACCTCTACAAGAACAGCCCCGCGGGACTGAGGACCATCACAGTCATCGATGCCGTCAAGCTATGGATGTGAAGATGTTAGGTGTTGTGATTGTTGTTGTGTGAAGTGTTCTTCTATTGGTAGCAGCGCGGCGTTAAGTTAGTCTCGTACAAAGTTTTATCAATTAATTTTATAAATACTTATTTTAAATTAAAGTCGCTTTTCGTGTATGTCTGTCTATGTGACTACGTTGTTCATCTAATCTACGCAACGGATTTTGATGCGGGTTTTACCGTGATTTTAAGAATTTATTCTGGAAGGTTTATGTAAATAACACATTTATATCTAACATGTCGTCATTGCCACATTAGTAGATTGCAGCCGTCTGAAGTAAAGGCGGGTCAAAGCTAAGTATAAATCAATGTTGAATAGTCTTAGTGACCCTTCGACATGAAGTCATAAAGTCTAAGGATTCGACATCTTTTAAAAAATTTGGAACTTTCTTTGATTCATGTATACATACAAATAAATAAAATAAAGTGTCTGTTTGTAATGCCAAAATAACAGCTTTTTAATAAATGCATATAAGAAAGTAGTGTATACCTACGGTACATATAACGATTTAAACGGCTGAACCGATTTTGACGGGACTTTCACTGGCATATAGCTGATGTCAGCCTCTAAGTTACTCTTTATGTAACTTAAACTTACTTTTATTTTAGGAAAAGACACACATGATTGTTTTCCGACATCCATGTCAAGAATATTTTTGAAACCATACAGATGTTATTATTGCCAAGTCATACTCACAGAATGTTCCTCTCTGTCGTACTCCGAATCGAAATCATCAGCATCATTGACACTGAGACTGGAAGCATGGAGTCTACTGCTAGATCCTGCTGCTGAAGGCGCCACGCTGCCATCAGACTGGGTCCTAGTGAGGGGAGCTTGTGGAACCTTGCTGTTCCGAGCCCTTGCTGCGCGGAGGAGAGCCGATGTGGAACACTCAGGGGCGATGCCACGGGACTTCTCCCATTCGTGAAGCTTGCGGGTGAAGGATCGGGATATTCCTAGAATATAATAACGGATATTGATGCAATGGATACTGCTATTGCCTAGAATATAATAAATTATTTACTTTGGAGAGGACTACATAAATGCAGTTGTAGTTGGTTTATTAAAGGGGGAAGCGCCAGGGTAGCCCGCGAAATTCAAGGTTTCTTACGTTTTTTTGCAATTTTCTGGTCAGTATTAAGTTTTACGTTGATTAAAATATGATTCGCGACCGTAACAAATATGTATTTACAGAATTATAATCATTAGAATCAGTAATACAATTTTTTAAGTAAATATAATCCTAAAATGTCAAGATTTCATGAAATACGAGTAGTCATTCAGTGGGATTACTTGGTCTTAGAGAGTTGTGTTGATGACTTTAATAATTATAATTCTATAAATACATATTTGTTACGGTCGCGAATCATATTTTAGGCAACGTAACAACTTAAAAGTGACCAAGCAAATTGCAAAAAACGTAAAAAACAATTGAATTTCGCGGGCTGTTATTTTTGGCCTGAAAAACTGATTATCATTTAGGGCACCGTACCCAAAGGGTTCCAACGAGACCCCATTACTAAAGCTCCACCGTCCGCCCGTTCGTTACAATAACAACTAAAAACAAAATTAAGTTTAAAATGAAACGTGTTTTTTTATGGTAAACATTTTGAGTTTTGTTGCAAATATTATACGGTACCTACTGCGGAACCTTTTGTGTGCGAGTTCGACTCACACTTGACTACTTTTTTTTAAAAGTAGGTATGGTAAATAATAATCTATGTATGAAACCATTGTAACCTTGTGAAGGCCACAGGATCCCGTTGGATGCGAGAAGCACAGAACCGGTCGAAGTAGAGGTGCTTGGGGGCCTATGTCCAGCAGTGGACGTCTTTCGGCTGAAATGATGATGAAACCATTATCTCCGAGCACATACCTTGGAATTTGAAGAGTCCAGTTGAAGTTTGAACAAGAACTTCATCAGGTTTCGCCTCCTCTTCCCAAGCTGGAACTGAATTCGTCTCTTTCATGCGTTTCCATTCATCTGTAGTTAATTAAAGTTTACATTATTATATTGTAAATAATATTATTCAAGGAGTCCTGCAAAATATACTTTTGTTTTTATTTTATTTGTCGGTTTTAGGGCTATTGGGGCTTTTTCGTTGTGATGGCTCAATGGTTAAGTTAAGGCCTCGGTTCTCATCCACGAGGTTGTCGGCCAGAACCAATGTGACTTTTTCGATTTTAGTACATTCTTAACGTTACATCGCATCAATAAAGCATCGATGGAATAAAACATCGTACAAGTGAATTATTGACACACCGTGTTCGTTATAATAAAAATTTTCGAAATCAAGTAGGGAAACCCATCTTGAATGACAATGACATCGGTGAAGGAAAACATCGTGAGAAAACATGGACTTATAATTATTTTACGTCTGAAATCGCCAATCTGACTTGAGCAAGCGTGGTGATTAATGCTTATGCTTTCTCTGTATGAGAAAAGGCTTTACCTTGCAGTAGGACAAAAATGGGCTGGTATTATTGTACGTCTTACCCCATCTCCTAAGGAAGTCTTCGCTGAGGTCCTGCCTGGCAGGCACTGGCAGCGGTTGCTTGACGCCCTTCTTGAGCTGCCACTCTGCAAGTTTCTTGCGGAAGTCTGCCGATAACTGCTCCTCTGTTGCCACTGGGCGAGCTGCTGGAATAATTAAGTTCACAAACAAAATTTAATTTTTCTATTCTTGTACAAAATAGCTGTGAAAAATCTAGGTAATTGAAATAATCTTGTCTCTAACTCTTCCAGGAGGCCTACCATGATCTATTTAAAAACTATTCAAAAGCAAGACATTTCAGTTTAGGTTCTTAAACTGCATCGTTCACGGTCGTACCATGACGTCCAATACGCTCAGCGGCATTTGGATCGATGAAAGTGAATGAGCGTTAAGAGCTCGTGGTAGGTAACCAGATGGCACGGCCTAAATTGAATCGTTAAACTGACCTCATGGTACGAATTAGCAGAACAGTTCAGTTTAGGTCCTAAAGTGGATCGCGTTAGGAGCTCGTGGTAGGTATGCTGTTTCTTTCATTAACAATTTTACCAGTTACGTTTTGTTTTTTGCCAAATGCGCCTGCTCTTGGTCTCTATCCTGCCAGATGGAAAACGATGGATGAGGTCTACGATAAATCTTATTCTGATTGCTTTTGTGCTGCATTGCAGTTACTAATAGCTCACCTGCATACAACTTTCCTCGTCTATCGGAGAACTCTCTCCTTAACCGCGACTGCAGCGCCGCGTAGTCCCGAGCTATCTCTTCGCGCACACCACTCGCCTCGCATCCGCTGCTAAGGCCCTCTGTTTCTGTAATTGACGAATCATCTTTAATATTAGTTTAATGTTAAACTCTTTTGGATTCGTTTCAGATGTAGACTAGGTTAGCTCCTGTAGCTGGATCCTAGTGTTTAAAATGTCAGGCACACACGCTCTCTGTCTCCATGTAGATAAAATTTTAATAAATGATCAGCCTTATCTTTTGAAAAACTTGTTAAAAATGTGACTATAGAATTACCTAGGTATAATTTGAATTTGGCGGCCTGACGCTTTCACCTTAAGGTTCTAGTGTTAAAAAGTCTTGTTAACTCATAAGAACAAAAAAACTTTGATCTCTAGCATGTCTCCGCAGAATGACATGTAAAAATATTCTTCCTTGTCTTTACTTATCGAGATTGTCACCATCAAAGAGTACTTTGTATATACGGGTCACCATCACAGAGTACTTTTTAATAGAGTGAGAGTCACCATGTTGTCACCTGTGATTGTCACGCGAACGCGTTGTCACAAATAAATATTGCGTGCCCAAAACAATTAAATTATGCCACAATAAATACTACAAGAAATAAAATGCAATGGTTGTAACAAATATGGTTTAAAAAGCAAGACCATGTAAGTTGCTAATTTGATGCTCCTTATTTTAAATGGAACGGCAGGCCTTTGGTGGAGGATGCGACGTGTCGATACCCTTGCGCCATCCTATCTTCCGTACGGGCGGCGGACTATACTGGGGCGGCACTGCAGGTGCGGCAAACCTCAAACGGCGAAATTATTCCAATCTTATTGAGAGTTTTATGTTCGAGCCGTTTGGGGTTGAAACACTAGGCCCATGGGGTCTGAGTGCCCACTTGGTTTTTCGAGACATTGCCAAGCGGTTGGTTGGCTCCTCACGTGATCAGAGGGATGGGATTTCATAGTCAAGCAAACTGTGTATGGCTTTGTTGAGTCCATCGAAAGCTTTTTCTAGAATTCTCTTAAATAATGCTCTTGTGCAAAAGTATGGTAATTTTGTTCGAGATTAGAATAGTGTACCTATTTACTTGAGCAAACTAAAAGGTAAGTAGAAATCCGTATCAGTTGAATCCGATTGCTCTTATTTGTAACATCGAATTGCATGATTAGAAGTAGTGTAGGTGTTTATTACAAAATCAGCCTATAATGGGCTCCTCTCTGTGAGAGGGAGTGGGCCGTAATTCACCACGCGGGCCCAGTGCGGGTTGATAGATGTCAAATGCCTTCGAATTTTTGGCTTTAGGATATGCCGGTTTCCTCGCGGTGTTTTCCTTCGCCGTTTTGAGAGCAGTGGTGATGAAATAATCTCTAATCTCTGGGTTCGAACCTACGACCTACACCTTGGATATTGCTATAGGATTCTATTACACTTTCTCAAATACAAATTATTGAACTGTTTTAAAGCATGAACTAAATATCTTGTTTCTTCCTTGCTGACAGTATTTTTTTCCAGGTAGACGCCGGAACCACACAAATGCTTTACGGTTACCTTATCTTGGCAATACTAATAGTGTTACTATACAACGTAAGTGATAGCTTATGAACTTTGGTGTATTGATTAGTCGCAAGACCCCTCCGTGGCTCGGAAAGTACGTTAAGCTGTTGAGCCTGGCTGTCATTCTGACCTTTGCCAGCCGTTATGGGTCGAACCAATGTTAATAATGGTAAGTAATTCTACCGGCTACCACCTAAGTCCTCTATCTTCTATCCGGCAGGTATGGCTCCAGGCCTGTGGACTATGCTGCTTCACCAGTGGAAACAGTGGACACAGCGACATGAATATGTGCATCTGTAACGCCTGCTTGTGCGCACCGATCCAGAGATACGGCATGTATGTGATGTCAACAGTTCATCCTATTAATTACTTTAGTCTTGACAAGGCAGCTGGTAAGCGATGCGTCTTGCTTTTGTAGTCTATTGAAGAAGTTAATTCAATTGTAAAATCTATACAAGGTGGCAGGGACATCACACTCAATCTATGCAAGGTGGCAGGGACATCACACTCAATCTATACAAGGTCGCAGGGACATCACACTCAATATATACAAGGTGGCAGGGACATCACACTCAATTTATATAAGGTGGCAGGGACATCACACTCAATATATACAAGGTGGCAGGGACATCACACTCAATTTATATACAAGGTGGCAGGGACATCACACTCAATCTATACAAGGTGGCAGGGACATCACACTCAATCTATACAAGGTGGCAGGGACATCACACTCAATCTATACAAGGTGGCAGGGACATCACACTCAATCTATACAAGGTGGCAGGGACATCACACTCAATCTATACAAGGTGGCAGGGACATCACACTCAATTTATATACAAGGTGGCAGGGACTTCACACTCAATCTATACAAGGTGGCAGGGACAGCACACTCAATATATACAAGGTGGCAGGGACATCACTCTCAATTTATACAAGGTGGCAGGGACATCACACTCAATCTATGCAAGTGGCAGGGACATCACACTCAATCTATACAAGGTCGCAGGGACATCACACTCAATATATACAAGGTGGCAGGGACATCACACTCAATTTATACAAGGTGGCAGGGACATCACACTCAATATATACAAGGTGGCAGGGACATCACACTCAATTTATATACAAGGTGGCAGGGACATCACACTCAATCTATACAAGGTGGCAGGGACATCACACTCAATATATACAAGGTGGCAGGGACATCACACTCAATCTATACAAGGTGGCAGGGACATCACACTCAATCTATACAAGGTGGCAGGGACATCACACTCAATATATACAAGGTGGCAGGGACATCACACTCAATCTATACAAGGTGGCAGGGACATCACACTCAATCTATGCAAGGTGGCACCCAATCTGTGCAAGGTGGCATCATCACACTCAATCTGCTACCATGAATTCAGTACATGATTCTGAACATCCAGTTCGTGGACATTTTTCGTCGGTTATTAAAAAATCTGCAGTTCTATAGAAAAGTGCAATAACTAAGCGGTCAAAATGTATCGAACAGTATTTTTTTTAATAACCTGCGAAAAACTTGTCTCGAATCATGTCATGTGCTAAATTCATGGTTTCAGTTTGTGCGTCGATGTCCTTGTAACTACTACTAGTAGATACTAGCGACCCGCCCGTACTTCATAGTAAGTCTAATATCAACGTATTTTATGCATAAACCTTCCAAAATTAATTTTCTAAAAGATGGTGTAAGCCGCATCAAAATCCGTTGCTTAGATTAGTCGAAGAACCATTCGGTCACACAGACGAACACAAAAAGCGACTTTTCGATGTATAGACACACAGCAGCCGCTAATAAATTTCTAAAACAAAAAAAAAAAAACAGAATTTTGGTGAAAAATAGAACTTTCTTTTTTCTAGAGGCATAATTTCATTAATTATTGATATCGGTATTTTATACTATATCTTTTTTTTGTACCTTGAAATGAAACCAAAGAAAGAAAGAGATGTACCTAAACACAACTGACAGGAATAGAATACTAAAACGAATGATGTGAAGAAAGTCATTATCTAATACAGGAAAAAAATAATGTCAGCAATGAGAGACATAAACGTTTTTGTCTTTCGCAGAACAGCTGCGCGAGCAGCAGATTCAATATCACTGCTCATCTCCTGCTACACAGATAGGGTAAGTGATTAATATATGGATTTTACAAAGCATAATCAGCCTGCTTGTACACAGGCCTCGTCTCTGTGAGAGGGAGTGGGTTGTAATCTACCACGCGGGTCCAGTGGGGATTGGTGGACGTCACGTGTCTTCGAAGTGTTGGTTCTAGGACATGCTGGTTCAAAATGTTTTTTTCACCGTTTTGAGAGCAGTGGTGATTAACACAAAGCTCCTGCCTGGGTTCCAAACCACAACCTACAACTTATAAGTCAGGGCCGTTGCCGTTCTTCGTTTTATTTAACACTGCACTAGAAAATTAACGTTTTTTTGGAATAGATCCAACTAAAGCGTTTGAGAAACTAAATCTAAGATATTTAGCGTTCTCTAGATATTTGTGTTTTCTAACGATTGAACGAACTTATCTTCTGTTTCA
This sequence comes from Gortyna flavago, assembly GCA_963669345.1. Lineage (NCBI taxonomy): Eukaryota > Metazoa > Arthropoda > Insecta > Lepidoptera > Noctuidae > Gortyna > Gortyna flavago. The sequence goes on from OY770135.1 coordinate 1,804,862, forward strand.
TTGTTGGTTTTAGATCGGGCAAAATCTGGGTTTCCTTAAAGATCGGCAGAAAGCACAAAATGCCTCGTACTGCTCAGTCTACCTAGCCTTTTCCCAACTATATACGTTGGGGTCGGTTCAGCTGAATAACATTATTTTAACACCGTGCTTACTGTGTGCGCGCACACACGGATACGCGGAAAGACTGGTTGTCAGAATTTTGGACTTCTGACGACCCATATCGACTGTCAAAGACGAATGACAGCCTGGACCCAGCTTAACGTACTTTTGTATATTTATTCAGGTATTCACCGTAAGTTGTGAATTGGGTTGTGGTTGGGCAGAGGTGTAGTTATAGTACTTGTCACTCAACTGTTCGCCAGTTATGTGTACTTAATTTCTATGTATAGGTGTGTTGTAAGTGTTTTGTTAACTTCACAATAATTATTGCAGTTCCACGACTGGTTTACAGAGAGTGGCACCTGCGTTCCAAGATATGCACAGGTAATTGTGTACGTATTTGTTTGTTTCTATTGTCTAATTATCTTGATTAGACCTTATTTTTTAAGGATGGTAAATCATCAAATGACTCCTCCCGCTGTGGGTGGAGCGGAAGGGAGTGTCAGACTCTTACTGACTAAAACCCATCCGTGTTCCTTCCTTAGCCCTTTATGTTCCGGGGCAGCGGTAACCCTTTCGGATAATCCCGCTGTTGATTAGACCATGTGACCATGTTTTTATGAGACGCCTACATTCGTTTTTCAGTTATTTTACCTCTGATTTTGCATCACTGACACAGTGATCTTCTCATATTACTAAGGTATGTCAAAATCATTGTGATCTTTATTGTTGTTACAATAAGATCGCTGTCAGGTTGCTGCTGTCAGAGATGAAATGACTGTGAGCGGACTGTAGTTGTTTTACTATCTGTTGTCACATCTCAGTGCACACAGCTATAGCGCTGGTGGCGCGTGGGAAAATCAGAACTAACGCCGCCATTTTTTTTTGTATCATTTCACAAAACAGTTGCACAAATGTTTAACAACAACGCCCCCTGTCAGTGTTATTCAAGCGCCAACAGATCCATGTAGAACTCTAAAACAACTGTACCTACCTAGTACCTTTAATCTTTTTATATTATTGAATTGGCCTTATCTCTTGACCTCGAGCTCGCCTGATGGTAGCGATGGATGAGGTCTACAATGGAACGTATCGCTTTTGCTTTGAAGGCTGACTTTATTTCATATAAAATCGCGAAGTACGTAAAACGAAACGCAATTTGTTTTTTTTTGTCTTGTCTAACATCATTGATGAACTGTTGAATCCTTTCTAGAGGACACGCTGGGAATTAACCAAATATTTTAAGCACCGTAAGCTTAAGCATTCTTTTTAGGTTTAATTTGTCTTTTACTAGATCAAAGTTACCCCATACGCAACGTACCCTATTTTCTTGCGTAATTCCAAAGCTATCAAAGTAACCCCATTCTCATTATAACTTTGATTACACAGTTTTTATTTTTTTTCTAAGAATCAAGCCATATTTTTTCACATATTGTTACAGAAATCGCGAGTTTAAAAAGAATTGATTACTAGACCGATTATATATTTTTTTTACAACCAGAGATTCAAAAGAAATGGACCTTGAAAGTTCAATATTGATCAAAGTAACCCCGGTTTATGGTACCCACCAGTTTGTTTGGATGTATTTCTCCCATCCACTGACAATACACTACCTCACTACAGTTATTTTTCAGCATCCTAAATGCGTAAAACACGTTCTATCACAATCTGGATGATCGGAAGGATGTCGCTAATCCATTGCTTCATATGTTCGTAAAAATTATCTGCTCAACAACGTAAATAAATGAAAGCCATTTCTATTGTTAGTGTGTTCTGCAATTACCCCGCAGGCCGATGAGGTCTTATTCAACGATTACTGTCCAAAAGCATGTATCATAATCAGCCTATAATGTTCCCACTGCAGGCCAGGCCTCATCTCGGTGAGAGGGAAAAGCATGTATGAAGCTCAAGAATCAAATAATGGGAGAGGCATTGAAATTTATTAAAGGGATTAAGTACCTACATACTTATTGATAATCATAAAATATTTATGGTACTTTTGATAACCTCAATCAGCATAAAATAAGTTACTTTCATTACAGCATGCCGTCTGTGAAATACCTTCATATAGCGAATCCATTGAAGAGTTTACACTAGTTCCCGATTCGGAAGTTGGCGTTGCGGAGAAACTAATTCCGAAAAAAAAAGCTTCTATATGTACAAGTACTTCAATGACGAGAACTGCAAGCGTGATGCAAAGTGCAAGCGTGATGCAAAGTGCAAGCGTGACGCAAAGTGCAAGCGTGACGCAAAGTGCAAGCGTGACGCAAAGTGCAAGCGTGATTCAAAGTTCAAACGTGCCCCAGGTTGTCTCCAGTGTCACCCAATACGGTTACGATTTAGTTGAAAAGTTAACTGAACTAGCCCTCGATTTACCTAGGATAGAACCAGATGTGCTGATGACCCCTTCTAAGACAAGATCTAATTTATCATCCTTTAGTAGTACCAGCACGAAATCTAAAGCAATAGTTCCAGAGGTGGAAGAAAAAATTGATGCAAAAAAAAATTGTTCAAAATGTGCTAAACAAGGTAAAACTTGTGTTATAGGGTGTCCGATCGCTGAAAGAAAAATGAGGCAACTTAATGAACAATAAAATATTTCGCTGGCTTGATGTTTTTTTAACGTCTCTCGATCTACCTACTGAATTACAGTACCCGGCGATAAATATTGCACATCGACCTTTGGAAAGAGACAATCGGCTAATTTCGGCTTCGTAGAGCGTTATCTCTGTCGCACGAAATACAAACAGTCCGGTACCTATTAGGAGCTGGTAAAACAAATATGATTTGGCTTCTTTTGATAATTATTTTTATTGTTTGTATAAAATACACCAATTTTTCTAAAAGTGATGGCTTTAGGTTGGGGTAAAATAAAATAAAAAAAACATATTTCCTAAAGATGCCATAGTACAATTATTTAAATTTGAGGGTGTTAACAACTCTAAATATATATTTTGAACTGGACGCGACCGCACTCTATCGCATTAGAACAACGACTGACAAAACGTCACATAGGTAGTGTGCGACAGAGATAACGCTCTACGAAGTCGAAATTAGCCGATTGTGTCTTTCTAAAGGTCGATATGCAATATTTATCGCCGGGTACTGTAGTACCTACCAAATTACTTACGAAAAATAAAAAAAAACATTATCAACACGGCTTGATGGATGGGGTCTCCCTTTTCGAATTGGACAAATAATTAAAAGCCGGCAGCAGGGAGGCAACTGCAGCCGGCGACGCGTCGGCGACTGCCGTCGACAACGGAACCTCGTCTCCGCAAATGCGGAACTACCGCAAGAGAATCTTACCGCAAGTTTTAACTGAGGAAAGAAAAAAAATTAAAGAAAGAAAGTCCGCTTTAAAACTAAGCTAAGATACTTTATTGTGGTGGAGACAAGCTTTTCCTCCCCTGTCACCGCCACCGCCAGGGTCAACACCAAGTAAGCAACTGTTTAGTGAACACGGTTTAATTTGTGAGCCACTAAGAAATTGCCTACAAGTTGGCAAAGCCGAGAAACTGGTTTTGTGAAATATAGTTTGCCTTTCAAAATGTTTATTATCAGTAGGCCGATGTTTTCTTAGATTATATTTTTAATTTAATTTTCCACCTTCACTTAGCACACCTTAGTCACTGACCTCTAATAAACATGTATATAATACAGGCATAGAGGAAAAATACAGGTCAGTGACTTAGAAAGATGACATCCGCTACATACCTATTTAGTCTGAACGTTTGGTGAACGGAAGGCCGCATTATTTGTAGTCAGTTGCACAGAGTACTTTTTGATATGGTCAGTTGTGTTCTTTTTCCAATGTTTGCTACATCTTAGATAATAAATTATCTACATAAACTCCTTGCTGGCACTAATAGTTTAAATCAATTAAAAAACGGAAATCAACGTGACAATCCTGACAGAATTGACGGAACTGACATTATGTCGACCTAAGAAATGTAGTGTTTGCAGCATTTGCCTTTCATAATTAATTTGGATTAAATTATTGTGTTTATAATAAAAGGTGTGGATGAAAACAAACATGCCGAAAATTTGCTATGCAGGCTAACTCCTGGTTGCAGGCGATGAGTGTAAATTGTCCTTCGTGCCCGTGTGGCACGATACGAAATTCAAAGTTGTTTGGAGGTAAAATAATTTGGTTTTCAACTTTATTCAAGTTAACTGGACGGTGGTGAATGTTAGGCCAAAGGAATCAGGGACTTCCAAAAGAGTGTTGGGCCGTCAAGTTCGTCGCGGGAAACACCATGACAACGCGTGGACTGGGAAGAGGACAGGAGGTCTATACACGGCAGTCGGTGACTTCGAACTGAAGTGACGATGAAGGTTAACAGTGTACATAAGCGAAGCTATTATTAACGCAAAGCACTTGTTTCTAAATTAACTGTATAAGAGCAGCTCATTGCTGTACCTAGCAACGTTAAACAGTCAGTCGTGACTATGTTGGTCCTCAAAAGGAAAAGACTATTCTTTGTAGTGTCCAACCTCATAATATTTTATTGAATTAAATTATAGGTAGGTGCAAAAGTACTATGGTAATCAAGTGGTGTTCCAAATCCATACTAATATTATAAGTGCGAAAGCAAATCTGTCTGTCTGTTTCCTCGAACGGATTAAGATGAAATTCGGCACACGGATAGACCATGACCTGGGTTGTAGGACATAACATACTTTAAGCTCGAGTGACGTACTTTACATCCCTCGCTGCGCTCTGGATTCAAAGAAACACTCTCGCCTTCAAAATTGTTGTTTGCTGCCTTGGCAAACAATCTACTATTTTATCTCGAATGTATGTTCCCGTGGGCCTTCTCGAGGGTGAAGCACTGGCAAAAGTTACTCATGTAATAAATACATTTTCAGAACATGTCTGTCCAGTGGAGTGCACAGCCAAATTGCTGTTGTTCCTCGGTGTTTCCACAATCTTATTGGTGAGTTGAAAAAGAGGAAAAACTTGACGCATTTAAGGAATAAAAAAACAAATTAAGCACATAAACTCAATAAGAGCAAGTTATGAGAAAATAGACGTCACATCTATGCACAACCGCCATTGCTCAGCATAAGACTGTGACACTATGGGCTCATACGTAGATACCACAACCGCAGCACAACGCCAACGTGGATGGGAAATGAATAATTTGTATGAAACTCAGTTTATTCTTTTTATGGTATTTTGATTTTTTGCTGGCTAAACATCCTTCCAATTGGTGATTCCCTGTTCAACGTTGGCTTTCAAGACTTGCAAGGTTTGTGGTTTGTTGTGGTAAACGCGAGATTTCAAATAGCGCTAAAGAACGAAGTCTGGCGCTGCCGCGCCGTCTGTCTTCAATATATGCAACAAATCACAATGACATTATAAAGCCATTAGCAAAAATTATGGCACATTCACATTATGACATTACTTTTGCCCCACCTTGTATATGGAGTTGTTAAGACTAGGCTGGGGACGTAGATGTATATTCGTTTAACAGTACAGTAGGCATCCTTTTATTATTTTAGTACGTACCCCTGGGAAGATTCACGAACTGTGGGCCGGATTGTACTCCTAAATCAAGGCTGTTGTCAGTATGGAACGACAATTCGTCGGCCATGTGCTGTCTGTGTGACTTATACAAAACGATCTTATAGTAAGTATTATTTACTAAATGAGACTATAAATATTGGCGGCGACTGCCAAAAATATCGGCCATCATAAAAAAAAAAACGGCCAAGCGCGTGTTGGTCCACGCACAATGAAAGGTTCCGTAGTTTGAGAAAATGTTATCCCATACATCGAAATACGTCATGATCAATTCTCCAACTGCAAATGTATGTTTGTAATCGCAGGTTTTTTATAATTGTGATAAAACTAAATTAACGACTTTCGGACTGTTTCCTATGCTTGTGCTGTGAGCTTGGTTCTTGCCAAATTTTATGATTCTAGGTCAATGGGAAACTCCCTATCGGTTTTGATGGATGGACGGACGGACGGACGGACGGATGGACAACGAAGTGATCCTAAAAGGGTTTCGTTTTTCCTTTAGACCTCCGTACATATAGAGCCCTAAAAATCATGGAACCGAGTTTTAACTTTACAGATTAAAAAAAATGGTCTTTAGGGAAACACACAAACTTACTTTCATAAATAATGTTTCAGTGACCTCATTCGAGAGTAAACTGCTGACGCTATGTGGCGGTCAGTTTAAGGAAACCCTAGCTTAAAGGAAACTCAATACAATGTTGTATTCAGCAAGAATAATTCTAGGGCCGGCAAACTAATAAAACATACTTTAGGCAAATAGTCACACTTTTTGACTTATTTTTTTAGTCTGCCGGCCCTAATATTATTTTTACAAGTATGTTTTTTACCTAGGCAGTACTTTATTTTGTGTACATAACTTCATCACCACTGCTCTCAAAACGGTGAAGGAAAACATCGTGAGGAAACCGGCATTATCTTAGGACCAAAAATTCGAAGAAATGTGCCATCTACTCGTACCAACCCGCACTGGGCCCGCGAGGTTGATTATGGCCCACTCCCTGAGTCATATATTTTTTTTAGTCTGAACGTTAATCTAGGTATGACTTATCTTCTTGGAAGCCTACGTTCTTTTATAACCTGGCTATAGAGGCTTGTTGACTGCTGTGCTACTGTGTCTTTAACTGCTCTCTTTTATAATTATTCTTGACCTCTGAATTCGAGTATGTGTAAGCATACCCGGAGATCAATGCTCGGTTCTATTTTATACGCCTCTGTACTGTGATGGACTCTCATAATATTTTGCGTCTCTCTCTTTACGTCGGTGTTGATGATGAAATATATTTCTTTGCAGTTTAGGACATGCATTTGCTGAGACTTGGGATCAAAGTCTAACTTTCTTATTAAACTTTCTGTACGAAAGCAAATTGCAGGTATGTCTAATTCAACTAATAACTTCTCAAATTCAACATCCAAAAAATGACAGAATGATCTGTATTGCTTTCCATATCCCTACTATACGATCCCCAAATAGGGCCGAGCGATGCACAGTCAAAAACAGAGATAAGTATGCAGTATAGTCTGATATTGTTGAATTTAGTAAGAAACCGATGGATGTTCTCGAATGAAACTTAATTTGATTAATAGAAAACAAACAGCTCATTTATCAAATTAAATTTCCGTCGACAACATCCATCGGTTCCTTACTAAACTACAACTATATCCGACGATCCTGCATACATATCTCTTTTTTTGACTGTATGTAAGAATAATCTTTAAAACCACAAATCGACATATTTTCACGAAATACTTGCAGCAAATACAATATTGAGATAAATATATTATTTTTAAATGACTATTATTCAGTAATTATTTAAAATAATGGCTGCGTATTTAATTTTGAACAACACACAACGCAAAACAGCGTAGCAATTTGCACAAAAACCTAAGAAATTTAGAATTTCGCGGCTACATTGAAAGTGCCTTAACTGCCCCGTCGGTCTTGTGATCGCAAGCGCAACTGCTGACCGTGGGGCCCTGGGTTTGATTTCCAGGTCGGGCAAAGCGTTATTGGGTTTTTCCTTTGGAAATTTGTTAGTCTTCCCGGAGTTTTGAAGTTGGCGGTGTGATACCCCAGTGCCTCGAAAAGTACGTTAAGCCGTTGGCCCAGCGTCTGATCTCTCTCCGGTTGTGTTGGATTGCCGTCTCACCGGACAATGACAGTAAGGGAAGAGGGAGTGCATCATTGCACTATAATATCTCCGGCGCCGATAAGTTCTGCTGAGATTGGTCGCTACGGCCGAAATTCGGCCTGAGGACTTTATCACCATAAACAACTGGAATAAAATGAAATTGTTCACAGTACGAGGCTCAGTTTTCAGTTTCAGTACTTATAGTTTTAAGCCATTAAAGAGCTGTATTCAATACGTCCACTAAAGACTCACAAATTACTGGCCAATGGAGGTTCCTTTAAACTCTCTTGAAAAGTTACACTTAAATAACATCTCAGAATAAAATATGTATTCATAAACTTTCATGAGGCTTCCCTTTTGTTTCTCCTGTAAATAAATCTAAAATGTTGTCCACAGTTCTATCGGTTGTTGGGATCGCTGGACAACCGAGACTTGTGTCGTTCCGTTTGTTGTGATGTAAGTTATTCAGGCAAACACAAAAAGCATTAGTTTTGTATTCGATGGCACACGAGCTGACTGCCCGCCTGATGGTAAGTACTCACCGCCTTCTAGGATAGCTGCAATGCCAGAGGCTTCGCAGATGCATTGCTATCCCAGAGACAATACTGAAATGTCTCAAGTACCCGTAGTTACTTCAGAACCATAGTTACTTTATAGTAGTAGTATAGACGCTAGCACATCAAGCTACCCGAAACTGTAAAATTTTCCCAATCAACTTTGAACCTTACGCTTTAGAGATAAAGTTGAAAATCTATTAAAGAAATTTGACTTATGTAATAGCTTGATGTGTTGGCCTCTGTACATGGCAACGCTGCTTGATGGGAAAAATGGGTACGGTGGTAGTACTTCCCCAGACCAGCTCCATCATATAAATTATTATCTACTAGCTGTGCACGCGACTTCGCGTGTCGGAACACAAATTGGATTTCATGGGTTTTAATTTTTTTTGCGCTGAACCCTAATTCTTTTTAAAAAAAAAAAGTGCCTAATTTACTCCTTAACATCAGCTATCTGCAAGTGAAAGTCCTGTCAAAATCGGCCAAGTAATTTTGGAGATTAGCCGGAACAAACAGATAGATAAAACTTTCAAAATGTTTTTTTTTTATAAGTACCGTCTAAACTTTCAAGTGCATTTAATAAAAAGCTGTTATTTTGACATTACAAACTTTGTAGGTATAGAGTATTAATTCACGATCCAATTAGGAACAAAATGGTAGAGGTATAGCATTCAACTCAGCCTAACGCAGTCCACTTCTGGCCTAGGCCTCCGCATTCCGCATCCAGTCTGTCCCAATCGTCAGATGTGCTATGTGCTATACCTACCTCTGCCGTCCTCTTAGGGGATAACAAGTTACGTGTTATTATAGAAATCAGCTATATTTTTAATAATTCCAGGATATAGATCTTCGCTGCCGATGTTCCAAACGCAAGGAGTCTAAATACAGGATGTAACAAGAACAGCGCGGTCATTCTGGATTATATTTTTGTTGCGTAATTTGTTGTTATTAAATTATTGTGTTGTTTTTTTTTGCGTTTTCCTATGATTATAGAGCATGATTTATTATATGTAGTAATATAATTATTAGGTAAATAATTACATTTTAAAGCTGTAGGTACAGTATACCCAGGATTTATTAATATCTTGATTTAAAATAGTGTCGTTGGAGGTTCTTGCCCATTTTTACAAGCTTTTATTTCTCCATAGAAATCAACATATTGAAATGGGCAACTAATTTCAACTTTCTGACTAACTGAGCGACTCTTTGACAATTCAAAAGTAAATGGTTTAATTGAATAAATGCTTTCAGTTTGAGAATACCTTTTTACGAATCAAAAAACATTACACATTTATTTATTTTTCATTACATATTTGAACACTAAAACTCCACAGAACTCAAGCGTGCAAATTTATAAAAATATCAAAAGCATGTACGTCTTCCAAATAGAAATTGTAAAATAAATACATCAACATGATGTATGTTTACTTATAAAAATAGCTTATTCACACTTCGATATCGATATATTTTTTACGACTTTTCATCGTAAACTGTATTATATTCGAATGTAAAATTTATTTGTGTTCGAACTATTTCTGGATTAGTTTTTTTTTGCAGACTGATCGGCGATTCCACTATGAAGGGTCTGATGGTTGTGGCTTTAACTTATATTTGCTTTTCCGTACTTTTGGTAAGTTTTATTTTTGATACTTATCATGAGGGGAAAGTTTCCATGGTTTCGTCATTAATACTCATTTCCTTTTAAAACAACTTTCTGGATTAAGGTCGAACCTTCATTGTTTAATGGTCTTTATCTGTATCTTTACCGTGGTGATTTTTAGTACTCTCAAATAGCTAGTTTGTTAATAAAATACTTCTCAAAAAGTTAACAGGCGCAAAAGAAATCGGTAAAGAAGAAGTGGACAAGGTCATAGAGGATGAAATTACGCAGAAGTTGAGCGATGACCTGCTGCAGAGCCTCGAGAGGAAGTTCCAAGTTGATCTCCAGAAGTAAGTCTCTCTAAGCATGGTACAGACCAGGCCAGGGTATTTCACTACCTTTCGGTGAGTAGTAGTGGAATAAAATAATTTTTAGGTGGCCATTGAAATGGACAGAACGGACTAACCCTGGCTTTTTTAACCACTGTGTTGTGGGTAATAGTAAAATGTATCATCGAAAGCTGGTTCTAGATTGGCTTTGAATATATTTCTTGTGTTGGCACTCCCTAGGGAAAGTGAAGTCGTTTTCTCCAACTCTTTTGGAAAGCACAACAGCATTCCAACACCCTGTCCTGTTATTACCTCCAGGTTCCTATAACCAGGTCTAATGAAATGGCACAAAGTATATTGCCAGACTCTTCTTAACCGGGTACTTTTGGCAGTCAGCAACATTGTTTATTAGAATGAAATGATGGTCCAGGTCCGTGGATATGGTGCTGATGAAGATCAAACTGTTACTCAAGAACGGGACACTCCACATCCAGGACAGACTGGTTGAGCTCCAGGAAATGATAGACGTCATCAAGAGTCATGGAGAAAAAGAGGTGGGTGCTCAAATTTTACAGGATTCTTTTGAAAGATACATAAAGTTGCCTCGATTTAGTTGATAATAAAATTAAATTCGTAATAAATTCTGGTTATAAAACCAAAAGCCGTGTCGTGTAGAAGATATACAATTTGGTCGATTTTGTTGATAATCAAATAATAAATAATAAAGCATTAGTACATTTTTATACGGTTTGGGTGTATCTGATAATTAGGCAAGTACCTTTAATGAGAAAAATATTTGTAGCAAAATGTAGATAGCAAAAACAGAAAATTGTTTTTTTGAAAAATTTTAACGCACGCAACAAAAATAATTTAAAGTGTATTTGTATATTGCTAAAATATTTCCTCATTCCCCAACTAGCTGGAAGTCTGCCTACAACAGAAACAGAACGAGACCTCAGGGTTAGCAGAGAAGGCTCTCCATCAGATGGTGGTGTGTGGCTACGCGCTGATTGGCCATGATCCTGCGCAGGCGGTGCACAGCGTTCTAGCTCTTAAGAACATGATCCGGCTGGGGATCAAGCCGGTGAGACTATAATATTCCTTAAGGCATTGACTGCCAACGCGGTCACCGGTGACCGCGAACAATAGATTTTCTATTGTGTCTGTTGCCTGGCAGTCAACGTGTTAAGGTCTACTTTCGTTTGTTTAGCATTGTTGTTGTCGAACAAGAAAGTGGTATAAAATGGTTTTGAAAAACCACATATAACCACTTTTCATTAGCATAACAGCATAGCTATTCACAACCGGTCGATGCACTTCCGTGCCGAATCGAACATCAATCAACTTTATCAAAAGAGTTCAGTGCAGTTCAGAAATCCAAAACCTGAAAATTTTGTCAGTTTAAATCAAATAGACGACCGCCCTTTTTTCCGACAGCTACTTGCTGTCGGGGGCAAGGCAAATTAGTTATTGAAAGTGTGTCTTATTCGATTCGACATCCTGTCAAATGGTTGTGAATTGTTATGCAGGTCTTATTTTCTAATGACAACAGGCTGGACGATTTAATAAACGGATCTTTAAAGATAGAGACATTCTAGGTTTAGTCCCCGTAACTGCCTGGACTGTTTAGGCAAACTATATGCCGTGTTCTAATCTTTCACGGAACAAAAGCTTTTACCTGCAACTGTGTCATTTCTGAAAACCATAGATCAGTCTACGATATCTTATTCTCTTTATTCAATGATGATTAAGACATGAAGAACGTCCAGACTTCAGAAAACAAAATAAAAGATAGCACTAACATTCTAATAGCGCAGTGCTAGAACACCAAAATCAATTCAGCCGTCCTGTCTGGAATCGAATTGGCTTATATCCAATTTTATCTGAATATCGAAATGATTTTGGAAAATTCAGCTCACACGGTCAGGAATGTGGTATTTCCTTTGTTTATTTTTTTGTAAAAGCTAGCATTTGCGTATCAAGAATTGCCTTTATTGCAAAACAAAATATTTCTTCTTCATTCATAAACAACATTGATGGATGGTGTTCATGAGCGCCCAGTGTTCACGCAAATAGTTTGAACTAGAATCTGGACAGTATTTCTGGGAATTTAGGAATAACATCAGCAAGCTGTCTGCTAGTTTTCTGGCGTCAGGAGTTGACGGTCGTTGATAGCTTTTAGGCAATACGCAAGTCTTGTTAGAAGCTATAGAAATAGCTGCGAAAAGGGATTTCAAAATAACACGGAGACTGGCTGGAACATTCATTTACATTGATCATCCGGCAAAAATCTGGCAGTCTTCTATAATCATTCTCAGAAACCGTCAATCTTTTTAATACACGAAGTGGAACATAATCAAAAGCTGGAAAAGCTTTCCACTTTAAAACAATCTATTAGTATTTACCAGCCATCAATCGCAGAAAACCCAAACCTATATTATCTGTGCCCAAACGAATTCATCACTAAGAACACAGATCAATAGCCAACGCCAATTCCATTTAACATCAAAGGCAATTCCAGGTGCATTACACTACATAAAATTTCCAGATATACGAGCAAAAGAACGAGGTTTACGGTCTTCTGAAGGTCTGTGGGCACGACCACGATACTTTGAAGAAGGTCATTAAGTGCGTCATCTCCAAGGTGGGTGGTTTAATGGATTTTAGACGAAGTGTGGGGTTCCAATGATGCGTGCTGTGGTGGTTTATGTGTGTTTAATGAGTTGGGTTTCGGACAGTGGGTAGACCTTGGCCTGGTTTTTATGGGTTTTGAGGACAAGCGCGCATTTACTAGGCTCGTGGCGATGATGGTGGTGATTAACCTTTAAATTGAACACATACTTCGAGTCTCTCAAAAATGTGAAAGCTAAAATCACAAATATGAGGATTTATTTTCCTTTTATAAAGAACAGTGTGCTGTACATGATTAGCATAATCAGCCTATAATGTTTCCACTGCTGGGACACAGGCCTCCTCTCGGTGAGAGGGAGCGGGCCATAATCCACCACGCAGGCCCAGTGCGGGTTGGTAGATGTATGTGACGTCTTGGAATTTAGGTTCTAGGACATGCCGGTTTCCTCACGATGGTTTCCTTTATCGTTTTGAGAGCAGTGGTGTTGAAATAATTTACACAAAGTAACTTACGACCTAAAGATAGGTCCTTGACAGCTCTGGACATGGAGAGGTAGGAAGAGAGTAGAGAGGCATTTGCCAAGCAGTGGGACATTAATGGCTAATAAAAAATAAAATGAAGCCTACGAGCTACAACTCGTAAGTCGCGGCCATTACCACTGGGCCACCACTGGTCTTATTTTTAGACTGATACCAGTCTAACAATAATGCTATCCGCATTTTTGCAAATAAATCTACAAGTCAGCCATTACTGACAAGACAGAATCTTAACAATTTTAATTTGAAATTGGCATCTTTGTAGTAGTAGTAGTTTGGCACTGCCACCTTGATACAGTTTTTTTGGCAACTTACAAAGGATAATATATTATTATTATTGAAGCATGATTGCCGAGTTTCACAGTTTTACTTTCATCTTAATAAATTCTCCTGCCCTAATTCCAATTTATTTGGTGTCGGCTCAACATGTCTTTTTCTTACATACTCTATTCTCTATTAGTCGTCATCACAGTAGTCACCCCCTTTCTAACCATATCATCGTTCACACAGTCCATCCATCTTTTCTTTGGTTGTCCCCTACTTTAATTTATAGCCATAGTTTTACTTTATATTATTAATGTATCACTCAACGTCTGTTGTACGTCGAGTAATTAAGTTTGTTAATGACGTTTTTTGAAACCATGCGCCGAAAATTAGTACATTCAACCCATCGTTTAATAGTTCATAAACACAAACGGGTAACGGATATTGCCATATCAATTACCGTAACACTTTCGGCTCGGAACTGCAAAAAATTCGCAAACTTCACGGAAAGTGATTCATTTCCGGTCGCTGAGCAAATAATATTCAGTAAAACGCTACGGTAGAATGTTTTACGAGAATATTTCAGCTATGAAGCTTTCAGTGCCTGAATTCTGATATAATTTTATAGTTTTATTTGATACATTTTCGTTAGAAAAACAAATGTTAGAAATTTAAAGTGTGCGAGGATTTCATGGAATCTGTATTAGTGGAACGAGAGAGTGATTCTTTTGATGCTTCAATATCAACCAAAATTTTGTAATGTTTAGGCTGTAATGTTACATAATTTTAGCCTAAATTTTGCACGTCAGGGTAGATAATTGCACGTGTTTGAAATGTTGGGCTATTTATACTTTTCCCCTTACCAATATGTAAAGTAAAGCTATGAATGAAGTCAGTGTCGCCATATTTTTTATTGTTTAATCATAATTTTACAAATCTATTAATAGTGGTTTCAGTAACCTAGGTAACAATTTCTCACATGTTGTCGTTCAACCTTTTTTCTCTCTCGGGGTCTCCCATAGCGATTTCCTTAGGTTTCCCGTTTAACCTTAAATGACACTGGGATACCATGGTGGCGCGCTGCCAGGAAAATAAATACAAGTTTAAGGTGGGTATTTCACTAGCGTTCGATTGGTTGCGCTACCAACAATATATTTTTTTTGCAGTGCGACCATGGTTGCACCGCCACTGGTGTCTGAGGGACATTGGGCCTTTAGGACAAATTAATACGATTTGGAATAAAGTCAAAGTCAAATCACTGATACCTTTAAAATGCACTTTTTAACGTCAACATTTAAAAGAAAATAGAATTTATTCTAGGCGCCTTTTCAATAAACATTATTTTGTTCCAGTCACCAATAATAAAATCTGTAATGATGGACGTGACTTCAAAGTTAATCGACGGAGTAGTCAGCCTAACTAAACTCATGGCACATGGAGCGATGCACGAAGCCTGCCTTATAGAAGTAATTAGAAACATTGAAGATGAAGCTTTCATCCTGGTTGATAACGTCAGAGTCTGCGTATATAATAACAATACCTTCATGCAAGATATACAAGATTATATCAAAGAGAACAATGCTACAGTTCTTAATATACCTAGAAAGGAGAAAGTTAAGAAAGGAGATACTTCAGTAAAAACAGAGACATTAGAGAAAGTGAAATCAAAGACACTCGATAAAGAAGGAGATGCAAAGCCTATGAAGGAATTGATCAGAAAGATGTTGACTGACAATAAGGTGCAGAATATAGATTCAACTTTTAAGGATAAACTCGTGAAGCTACAGCTGGATTTAACAGCGGTTGATGCTAATGAAATTGTTAAAAAGGTTAAGGCTGATTAATAAAATATAATCGTGTAAATTGAGTATGAGTTTGTAATATGAAGAAAAACTAAGGTAGGCAATTGGTGTGAATTATAACAAAGAACTACTTTCCTTCTAATACTTTTTTTCTTGTCAAAGAATTTGATAGATTTTACTTTTCCAGACTGCATTACCTACATGTTTGTAGTAATAATTTTGTTTTTCATCAAATATTGCTTATCGTTACACACCACACATCTATCTGAGTTTAGCCATTTTTGGCAAATCTGGAGGTTGTTGTGATGAAAAATAGTTAAGTAACTCTCAGGTTGCAGTGAGCAGGGCACATTGCTCGCAGAACAGAAGGCCGATGGGGCTGAAAGGTTCTGGAGTGGCGACCGCGTGCCGGAAGACGGTGCGTTGGAAGGCCTCCCATAAGGTGGGCCGATGACCTGGTGAAGGCAGTAGGAATCTGTTGGATGCGAGAAGTACAGAACTTGTCGAACTGGCTTGGGGGAGGCCTATGTCCAGCAGTGGACGTTTTTCGACTAAAATGTTGATGAATGAACTCTTAACTAATTCGAATAAAATGGCTATATGTCAAATCTATGATGTTGCTCCAGTTGTATGACCTAGTTAGTTTTATTTTCAGTAAAACCAATACTGGCATGGGCAAAATCAAATTTATCGCCGGATAAAATTTTAATCTATAACCCAAATCTGCGATGCAGACGATATCCAAACATTAAAAATAGTCTGCTTACGAAATCCAAGTGTTTACGATGGAAACGCTAAGACAACTTTGACTGTACGCATTACAGTTTTTGTTTACCCGACTGCGGATGAAGCTTGATGCACGCATTGCGAATGGTTGCAACGATTCTCTGTGATGTAATCTCGATCTTTACAACTTTGTATATTTATTTGAGGATATTTTCTTTTTAGGTTTGAAGAAATAATTATTTCTTATAAAACAAAATTGCGGTGAAATTGTGTAACAAACTAACAGTAAGAAAGGGTTTCATTTCAGCAGTTCAAAAACATTCATTGCGTTATTTACGTTGTTGAGAAGACAACATTTTCGAACATAATTATGAAGTAATGGATTAGCAGTATCCTTCAAAATGAATCTCATTGTGATCAATAGTGTGAGGGTCTGGTTCAATTTCTTTGTCGTGTAGTTAATTTATAGTTCGCCTCGCCGATTACAGATGAAAAAGGGCAAAATTTGGAGATTAATCAGGCGTGGATTTTAGATAGATATACCTAAATACGCTCTGCCCTAATTAGACTGATCTCATAGATTTGGTGGTACAAGGCAGGCTAGAATTGAGTATTTCATAGACGAGACGAGTCAGTTACTCCAATTTATTTTTTATTTAACTGGAATCCGTTAGTAACAAAATGGCTTCCAATCTACGATCCGACTATCAGTTGTCTGTCAGTTTAGGTTGTGATGTTCCTGTACGAGTCGCACAATAAATAATTTTTCTTCCTTTCTTTCAGTATTTCATCTTTGAGATTGACAGACCCACGCACTAGTCAGACGATATTTATGTAATCTCTAGAATTAGATCGATTCCATCAGTTTCCTTACGTAATTTCATATGAAATGGACAAGATATTTATGTCACATAATTACGTTTAATCTCGGTAACGACTTGTCATCATAAACGTAACGTGTTTCTTTGATCAAGTTTTATATGACACAATTATTTGCTGTAATCGTTTTTCAGTAGGCAAGGTGAATGCCCTTTGCCTTTTTAATTACTGGCCTTTCTGGCTTGCTTCCAACTTCCAAGTGTTAAAGCGTGAACGTATGTTGAGTGCTTCGATTACGTATGTATGCTTTGTGGGTGATGTTCTCAAAAACTGGAGTGGTTATTATACGTTTGTTTAAGAAATTGGTGTCATGGGATGAAATCAGTGGAATCAGTGTATGTCTGTTATATTTCTCTAGGATGAAAGGGTTTTTATACATAGATTTGTTAAAGTACAAACACAGTTTTTTTTTAAACATAGTCTGTATCTTTAGCTGCTGCTATTTCTTTTGTGAGAAAGTACTTTACGATTTTACTGGGTTTTCAAGTAACCTGTCTGTGCAGTTTCGCCAGGTATAAATAATTATTATATTACAAAATGATGGACAAAATCATTTAGGTACTTACATAGTTTCATATTCGTTTGTATCGATTTCAGTATTCTTTACGGTACGGGGTATAAACCGCGCCGTAGACGAAACGTGTCCGTCAACAAGCTTCTATAGTGATCCATACAACACTGACAACGCCGGTCAATAAACCGGGCGTCCTCAGTAGTTCGGTTATTTAGTTCGGTCCCACCGCAGTTTTTCACAGCAAGAAAAACGTGTGTGTAGGTACGAATGGCCTTACCTATAAGGACATTGCTTTGTAGGCAAAAGCAAAAAGCAAAGCAGTTTATAACTTACGTAATGAAATTCAGTCTCCTACTCAAAATCAAAATCAAAATCAAAATATTTTATTTCACATAAACCTACATGGGCACTTATGAAACGTCAGAAGCTAGGTGCACGGTTCCAATTGGTCGTTTCCTATGGAGAAGAACCGGCAAGAAACTCCACGGTTACTCTTTTAAAAATATTTGCGTTTTTACAATGTTTTCAAGTTACAATAGCTATGGGAGGACTGCATAGGCCTGTCAACAAGTACCAGGTACTTGATAATATAAAAAACCATATACAGATCTAAAGTCTAAAAGGCCTACAAAGTCCTCACAATATCAAAATTAGCTTATTACTAAAACCTGACTATTAACAATTTAACTACCTTAAAACTATAATTATTTATTATCATTTCCGTTTCCTTGATACTTGAGAGATAGACTACCTCGAAAAAGATATTAAAAAAACAGTTTTCATCTTCCTGCAAAACTCGTAAATGTCAATTAAAAGATAAGATTTAAAGTGGCGCTTATAGAGACTGATTTCGTCGTGGGTTTTCTATGCGTTGAAAACGTATAATATGTTCCAAAAGTATCTAATGAAAACGTAAACAAATGGATCAGAAAATATACCTGTGTATGCCAATAGTAGTGCGCTTTAATTTGATAATTTGAATACTTAACGTGCTTAAACCAGAAATTCTAATTTCAAATCACCTTAAAGGTTTTTCATTTGACAGTTGAGGTTAATTTTATAACCTGGATTTTCGTTGATAATTTTTCGATTACTTTTTATGTTATTCAAAGAAAGTAGTGATATTTAAAGTTGAAATCTTCTAAATACAGATGAACGTGTTACTAATTTCCTCTAGTGAGTGATTGTGTAAGAATTTAACCTGAACAATGTTTGCTGAGATTTTCATAAGATACTTTTGGAACAGACTATAGCTAAATCACCCACATTATTTAGGTTCACTGTTATCTCATACTGATAGGTAGGCAAGAGGCTGTTGTTCCAAAAGGCTGCTGAGGTGGCTCAAAATTCGTTACCGTCAAGATGGAGTGACCAAGGTTTTTTGAAATAACTACGTATTTATTGAGGTAGCTAAAATTAACTTTTATGTGGGTTGATTTGATATACAAGACTTGGTCCCTCCATCTTGACGATAACCAAAATTCATTTATTATTAGGATTAAGTTTTCATAGCTATTTATCTTTTACTTCGCAAATGATTGTTTATGACGGACGTTTATGCTTACTTTACATAATATTTAATGTCCTACACATGTTTTAATGTACCTACATAATATATATATAGGTATAATTTCCTTATGTAAACACGAAGATTTCCTTGTTGGCTTGCGATGAAAGAAAATGTTTTGCTAATCATTTCCTGGGAACATTTGGGATTATTTAAAACGAACTTCCGTTTATAAGATTATAGCTTGCGTTGAACTTCGTAGGAGATATTTACAAAACATTTATTTTGTTTATAGAAGGTATTTTGCGTAAACAACCAGGGTGTTCATTTGAAAATGAACAATTTTCGTAGGTCCACAACTAGTCGGAGGACTCTTAACAATATCTGCCTAGCGAGCCTTTTCCCAACTATACAACATTATTTTTAGTTTATACGAAACCTGAATATAGTTTGTTCAGAATAAGTAACTGATCAATTTCAATAATTTTTACACTATGTTATATTTTGTCCCAAAAATATTTAATCACTAGTTAATTACAATAAAATCGCCGTACAGTTAGGTACCTTCTGCCAAACTATTATCAATGAGCGTACGATGCTGGAGGAGCATAAAACATGGTCACCCCGCGCCGCGCCGCGTAGTGAGCATGTTTTTGAACGGACAACCAGGTAACATAACAAGCTTGCATCTTTGTGATTTCTCATGATACAGTTTTGAAATTTTGTACATCGATTCTTTACATAAAAATACTAGACACGTGTTTCGGGTTTCGCATATACTAAAAATAATGTTGTATATGTTGGGGTTGGCTTCCAGTCTAACCGGATGCAGCTGATTACCAGTTTTTAACTTGAAGCGATTGCCAATCTGACCTCCATGATCTAGTTACTCGGTAACACGATACCTTTTAGTAAAATAAACTCCCAAGATGGTCTTGCCTTTTTCTATAATTTTTGAATGCGTTTTCTAAAATACTAGACTGATCTCTCTCTTGATCTCGTTTTTGGCACAGCCGCTAGCCGTGAGGCACACACTATTGTAGTTGAAACATAATTTTCACTTTTATTATTTTGTCATTGTATTTTGTGTTTCACGAAATGTGATCAAATAAACGTTTTTCTTGCTTTCTACTTCACCTTGTTTATCGTTTGAAAGCAGAATCTCAAATAACTGTCGTTTAACCCTTCGTATGACCTGAACGTAGATCTACGCGAGACACATGGCTTTTTAATTGTGTCTGTAATTACGACATTCAACCGCTTAACAAGATATCCATAATATAAATACGAGGAACAAACACAAATTTGTTGTACCTACAACAAGGCTCAAGAAAATAGGTGGCTCGTTCAGATGCCAATGCGCTTATTGATAAACTACCAAGCCACGTTCAAGATCTAACCCTTAATAAATTCAAATCATTCATTAAACGTAAGTTGTGCCAGAAAGCCTTTTATACTGTTAAGGATTATATTGAGAACAAAAAGGCTTGGGATTGAGTTGCTTCCAATTTTTTTTTTTTTCCATTTCGAATGTTTTTTTTTTTTTTCTATATACACATTGACATTAATTAATGAATTTTATATAAACATTGACATTTGCTTACTTTGTAAAGTATTATATTATTTTAATTATTGTGCATGTGAAGACAATGTGGGTCTTTTTATTATTTATTTTTTTTTGTTTAATTTTTATTATTCTCTTTGTTCTGTTAGTTTTTTTCTAGGTCTGGCAGTTTGAGTAATTTATGTGGCCTACCCAAATGTCCTTTCTTTGGTATTGTTCGTCGAATCGTTGAGCTCCTTAAGTTTTGAGTTGAGCTGCACGATTTCTGACAAATGCTTGCACTGACTGGACAGGTCCTCTCAATCTGTGTGGTTCTTTCCTCAAAAGACCATCTCAGACATCGATCTACATGGTCTTCATATAACCTGACCAAGATTATGTCTGGACTTTAAAAGAGACTGTGACCTCTGAGTTTGTTTCGGCCTTTCTTCTCAGAGTAGTCAGATAGGAAACGCCGACCTCATCTAGTTTTATAAAAAATATGAATGACGTGTAAAAGTGTTTGTGCAAACCTACTTACAAAATAAAAATCATTTATCATTTATCATTTCAGATATTGTGCTCTTATAAAAGCATTTTAACAGACTTAAAAATCACATCAACGTGAACTATTAAATATATAGCCCTTAACCAACGACCAGTTCCTCCTCTCAAATATTGCCCATTGCCAAAATTCCCGTATAATTTACCGCAAAAACTCAATCATGTGGATCAAATATGTGTCAGGGACGGTTGTGACGTGATCGGCAAGCAGTAATATCGACAGATCTGCTAATGTATGAGTAATATTACTAAAATAACTGACTAATACGCCGGTAGTTACGTATTGTGCGGTATTTGGAACTGTGTGCTGTAGGTATAACGTTTTCTAAATGGGTATATTTGGGTTTTTGTGTGTCTTCTGAAGAAGTCGCCCCTTGATAGGTCAAACCAGCATGGTTTGACCTATGATCAATGCTAGCTTTTTTACTGCATGTAGTGTGATTCTGCTCTCAGGTTCAAGTTCGGTTCAGTATTTCCCTGTAAAACAACTTTTATTTTTCGCACCTAAACATCTGTAGTTACAGTACCGTGGTGTTCATTGAAAGAAAATTAAACCAGACGACGACGTTCGAATACAACGCTGTTTCAAAACGCTGGTCAAAAAATATATTTTTCTTGAAAATAAAGCATCATCTATAAGACGAAATACAAATATTTGCAATAAATTCAGTTTATTTCAGAAGTGGACTTACAAATGAAACATAAATTCAGTTCAATTGCAAAGTTTTCCATAACTTATCTCAATCAACAATAACATTGCTACAAGATTACTTGATTTAAAGTGTAACCGGCTTATTGACGACAATCGGGTCTTGGCAATAGCTATGGCAATAAAATGTAAGCATAGCAAATATTGTTACCGTACTGTCGTAAATTGTGATGGTCGGGGAATGAGCTGGTCTTCCAAATCGATGGAGTTATGGGCTCTTATGAGTAATAGGGACTTAGGTCATCTTCTATTTAGTCCTGCAATTTAGATGTCGTCTAAATCTAGACTATTTTCTAAGCGGCTGCTATAACTAGTCTATACACATCACATCTAAGACCAAAGGTTTTTTTGCATTAAAAAAAAATCTCTTACTGTTGACAGTGCAAAAAGCTAAGACAAGTCATTTACTATGGGTACTAATGAAGAAGAATCGCATGGCGCTGGCACAAGATGAGAAGATGCTGTCCGTGTAGGGAGTACAGCGGGTCTGGTTAATGATGTAGGAAAAATAGGCACTAACCTGCATCAGTGAAGAACGCAGAATGCCTGTTAGGGCTGGACGGGACTGAGGCAGACGCTGACGTCAGAAAGGCTCTCTTGACCTTTGTCCATTTGGAGGCTCGAGGGGGGCGGTGCTGGGGGGGTCTGGCGCCAAGCTCCAGGGATCGCTGCTTGCGAAGAACAGGGTGGGAGGGTTCAGATTCTGGAAGAGAGAACACTCGTCAAGTTCCCAGATGCGCCAGCCGTACCAAGGCATAACTGGTTTTGAGTTTATAAGACTCTTATTATATTATTGAGTCTTAGCGTGGCGATTGATCACTCTTAAAAATTAAAACTTAAGTAGGTAATAAGTATAAGGCTGAAATCGCCAATCCGCCTTGAGCAAGCGCAGTGATCAAAGCTGATGCCTTCTCTGTATGGGAAGAGGTTTTCCCCTGCATTAGGATAATAATAGGCTGGCAGTATATATACTCGTATAATAGGTAAATGTTCAAACGGGATTATGTAATTGTAGCGAAATGACATTTATCTAGAGGAGGTTCTTTTCAGATTCTGGATTGCGCCAAATATATGACCAATTCTAAAGAGGAAACTTGCTGAAGAGGGAGAGGAAGAAGAATAATTTTATTCATGAGTTCACATATAAATTACATAGTAGTTTAATTACAAAGTTACATATTAATATTATGAAGAATCTAGTGTATAACTTATAAATTGGTTAAAGGTCTAATGAATACAATAGCGACCTGCCTGAGGTTTATTCAAATCTGTGTTTCAGGCTGAGTGCTTTAGTGGATTATTATGTTACTGTACATAGAGCTAGCATTGATACATTATAATAGGAGTTTTGTTTTGCCAAAATTTTTGAGAATACGGAATTTTGAGACGGTCCATCAGCAGTATAGTAAATGATTTATGAGGGACTGACGTAAACTGATTCCAATGTAATCAAAATTGTTTTGATTGCTGCACGTGCTACAAACACATACAAAGTAGTGATACACTTTGTATTGGCACAAATATTAGCTCTGTTTACAACAAAAACTAAAACTGCGATTGGAAGATGCAGAGCAGAACTACGTATTTATATCCCGTATGCTATTGTAGTCTTGGCTATATATACAGGATGTGGCGTTAGGGGTCGGAACACCGTATATTCAGTTTTCACATCCCACAATTTCATTTTATTATTTTATTACTTATTTTATTCTGAGACCTATGGAAAAAAAAAATTTTCAATTGTGGTACCTATGTGATAGCTGATTATACTGTTTCGACCCCTTACTGTTATACGTAAGTATGTACGCACGACGACATATCAAGCTATATTAAGGTGTTTCAAAATTAACCTAACAACAAATTTCATTATGGGACCAACTCTGAAAGCACAAAAAAAATCGGCTGTTTCATACATTTTGGTCAAGTAGGTGTTGAACTTTTGTATTAAACAGCTGATATTTTTTTCGTGATGTCAGAGTTTGTCCCATAGTGAAAGTCATCCGGTATACATGAAGTTTGATTTACTGTCATCTCCACCTTGTATTTGGTGAAACATGGTAGGAAAGTCTTGGAAACCAGGATGGGTTTATCAAATACTGTATCCAAAGTTACCAGCAACTTCTTTACAGCAGCTGTTGCACTTTGTCTATCATGAAAACGAGGCTCAAGAATCAAAATCTAAACTCACCAAGTTCCTCAGACGAAGGTATCGTCAGTGTCAGCGCTGGTGGCGCATCGCTGTCCGCTCCATCACTGAGTGACCTCCGTCTCTTCGGCACCACGTCGGGGGAACTCTTGGACCCTCTGGTCTTCTTCTTGACAGACTCTCTGTGGGTCTGGATGATGTCCCTCATCTTGCCCCATGGACTCTTGTGGAGCTTGTTTGGTGAAGGTGAGGTGGAGCTGTCGTCCTAGGATGAGAGATTAGGTGAATTATTTTAGTGTAATGTGGATAGAATTGGGAGAAGTGACAAAGTAAATAAATAAAAAGAAATAACACTGTGCGCCACAATAGCCCCATAACGTTAGGGTAATAGAAAGACTTTTAACTCGTTAAGAGCAGCACTTTAATTGCGTAAAAAACTTTAAATCACAATTTGAATATTTTGAAGGATATTGGTAATCCATTGCTTCATATATTCGAAAAATTGTAAGTCCAAAAACGTAAATAACGCAATGAATGTTGTTGAATTGTTAAAATGAATGCCATTGCTAGATAGTGTGTTACGCAATTACCTCGCTGAGGTTTCACTTTTGTAACTACGAAGTGATCTGTTTTTCATAAGTTTGGCGGATGATTGAGAATATTTTTTTTATTTTTTCTGAAAAACACATTTTAAGGTTCACAAAAATTTTCCAACTAATAATAACGAATACTCTTAAATAACTATTTAAAGGTAAATTGGTAACTATGAACATGCATCTACTATTTACGAGTATTACATATAAATGTTCGCCTCAGGCAAGGAATTTCGACACTTCCAGTGTTTATAGACCAAAATTAAACATGCCCAAACAACCAGATCCTTAGCAACTAAGTAGGCCGCACAAATATTATCCGTGTAGGAATCGAACCCATGGTGCATGTAAGGTATGTATACCGATCGCTCAGCCATCAGTTGTCAATCCAAATCATTTTTAGAATCTTGTTTATTTCTCTATAACAAAACGTGGTGTGTTGTGGCTAGAAATCTATAAACAACTTTTGTTAAAAAATGTTTAGGCTTAAAAATAGCGTTATTTGTTTGTGTTCTAAATACAGCGTTTCGAATTAGATTTAACACCAAGAAAATTATAAACACATAGAGAGATAATTCCGAAATACCAAAGTAAAAAATTTCATTCAAAGCGATTTGTTACCGAATGAAACTTCAAATAATTAATGTATCCGAGGGTAGTTAAAAAAACCATGTTTGTGCTTAAAGGAGATAGGGTGAAAGTGGATCAATAGCGATATGCGGTTGTGATATTTGTCAAAGGATACCGTTATCTTTTAGAGAAATAGGATCAATTTGCAAATAAATAAAGTTGTTGTGTAAATTGCCCATTTCTGGCTGACTGTAATTTTTTCACAATCTGCAAATGCAGGTCAAAATGCTGAAAAAGGTAAGACACTCCAAAGACTGTTTTCCTGTAGTTACAACGGTATTGTAAAAGTATATTTTTTTCAAATTGCCGGGTCAGATTTTGGTGCCCTGTTACACTTACACAAGTGTATAGATGAGCTACATAAATGATAAATGATTTTTATTTTGTAAGTAGGTTTGCATAAACACTTTTACACGTCATTCATATTTTTTATAAAACTAGATGAGGTCGGCGTTTCCTATCTGACTACTCTGAGAAGAAAGGCCGAAACAAACTCAGAGGTCACAGTCTCTTTTAAAGTCCAGACATAATCTTGGTCAGGTTATATGAAGACCATGTAGATCGATGTCTGAGATGGTCTTTTGAGGAAAGAACCACACAGATTGAGAGGACCTGTCCAGTCAGTGCAAGCATTTGTCAGAAATCGTGCAGCTCAACTCAAAACTTAAGGAGCTCAACGATTCGACGAACAATACCAAAGAAAGGACATTTGGGTAGGCCACATAAATTACTCAAACTGCCAGACCTAGAAAAAAAACTAACAGAACAAAGAGAATAATAAAAATTAAACAAAAAAAAAAAAAAAAAAATGACCCACATTGTCTTCACATGCACAATAATTAAAATAATATAATACTTTACAAAGTAAGCAAATGTCAATGTTTATATTTTATAATATACTATATCCCTACACAAATATCAAAACCGTATCGCTATTGGTCCATAGACCAATTGCCATACAAAATGGCCCAGTCTCCTTTCATTTTTCTCTGACTATAAAGTAAAGAATATTGCATAATACATTGTGCAGAAAACAAAAGTACGTTCAAAGTCTATAGTTTTGTCTTCTTATTATTTTATCAGACATGCGTGCGAGCAGCCTACGCCTTCCCACGGTATAACTATAGCACAAATAATCGTAATAAATAATTTTGCCAGTCATTTAACAGACGGATTCGCGGTGAATGGGTCTATTTTCAATAACTATTTCAAGGAATACCACAGTATAGGTAAAACAGAATGTCAAAAAATCTGTTTGTTAGTCTACCATGTGGTCTACTACGTAAAGATCTTGCCCAAAATAATTGGCAACACTGTTAAATTAATTTCCAATCATGTTATTTTTCTGTTTGGAAATATTCTTGGTAAAACATTAGTCATACAAAATTAATAACAGTCTTGTTTGTGCTTCTTTCTCGAAAATATTTACCTAAACAATGGGGTTCCCTCCAACGTGTAAATATTTTCATGAACAATCTCACGAGTACCTAGCTGCACAATAATATTTTAAAGCAAGTTTCAGTCTCTGTTTGGGCATGAATCTTTGCAACATGGAATTCCTAATACTTAGACAATGTCTCTAGCAATGAAGTCGATGCTTATGTCTTTTAAATTATAAATTGCTTGGTATGATGTCAGTGCAATGGGATTGTCTGATTTGTGTTTTTAGTTCGCGGTCTGATCTGCATAATCTTTTCCCAACTATGTTGGGGTCGGCTTCCAGTTTAACCGGATGCATACCAGTATTTTACATGGAGCGACTGCCTATATGACCTTCACAACCCAATTACTGGGCAACACGATATCCCTTGGTAAGACTGGCTGAGACTCTTGAGCTTCTGACTATCCGTAACGACTGTCAAAGATCTACAAATGGCAGTCGGGACCAACGGTTTGGCGTGCTGGTATGGAGGGGGCTCGATATGTATTAGATGGTCACCCACCCATGGACCGACCTCGGCAAGCGTTGCTTAACATCGACCCGAGCGCCTGCTATTATTTGGCCACGAGCCCCCTAGATATAAATATCACTATTTAATATAGGCGACGAAAGACATCACTTCGTAACATTCTACAAGGTAAGCTAGTGGGTCTACTGTAGCGTAAGTTGTACAGTGGTATTTATAATACAATGTTGATTCTGACCTGCGTAGGAGCTTGCAGGAATGTGTTGTCGCCATCGTCCCGCACACTCTTGCGCGTACCTGGAACAGATTGACCGGTTATTGTGGAAACTTTCTGGGAAATCCGGGAAACATTGTCTGAATAATTGATTTTTCGGGGAATGGTAGTCTGCATTCCTACGTGTAATGCAATTTATCAACTGTTTAGGTAAAGATTGTGCCAAATGTAGTTTCTAGAAGTGGTTTGTTATTAATTGAGACTACTGAATCTGTCAGCCATGACTATGTGATATTTATATTACATAATGTATGCTGATTTTCTACTTTTATATTGTTTGTTAATTTTTTGAGATTGTTCAATGCGACAAACCATATTTTTACAGGCAACCATATTTTTTTGTGTTTGTTTTTTGTGTTATTAACCGACTTCAAAAAAGGAGGAGGTTCTCAATTCGGATGTTTATATATAATATTTTTTATTTTATTTTTTATTTTTGCCATTATTCTGAAAGAAGATAAAATTTATTTAGGTACTAACCGTTCTAAAACTGAACAATCGAAGTTAGCATTACAGCATTTTTATTTATTTTTATCGAACAAAATCAAGCCAGTTTTTCAGAAAACTACGTCTCATGTTTTCTGAAAAACCTAAATAGGTGAGACAGTATCTAAAAACAGATTATATATATTTTTTTTCTTTTTATTTAACTGACTTCAATAAAGTTTCCATATTACAAATTTGTTTTACGAGTGTCTTTTGAATTATTCTTCTCTGAGCTAGCTTTATATCCCACTCAAAATCAAAATCAAAATATGTTTTTTCACATAAACCTACATGGGCACTTATGAAACGTCAGAAGCTAGGTGCACGGTTCCAATTGGTCGTTTCCTATGGAGAAGAGCCGGCAAGAAATTCCACGGATACTCTTTTAAAAATAGTTGGCTTTTACAATGTTTTCAAATTACAATAGGTATGGGAGCACTAGGTTGTGTTCCCTCACCCCACCGCGTCGCATCGCATCGTCCGCCCGTGCTACTACTTCGTTTTAGCTTAGCGTTCTTTCTAGATTTTTTCTTTTTTTTACTTACCACTCTATGACGAGTGGTAAGTAGCTTTCCTTCAAAATAAGTGCTGAAGGCTGATGATTAATTTAAATCCGACTTGTTAGTTGTTGTTGTAGAGATTTGCACGTCCAAACAAACAAACTCTTCAGCTTGCTGGTTCCTATCTTTCATTTCATATCTTTGTTAAATGCAATGAGTAATTCATCAACTCGTCCTACATGGCTACGGCCCATTTGGGACCACTTGACGAAAATCAAAATAAATTTTATTTTCATTCTGCAAGTCGTCTCACGTTACTATCAAAATGAGAAAAGGTACAATCAGCGAGCAAAAGTGTTAATGTGGAAATAATAAAAAAATAATT
This sequence comes from Gortyna flavago, assembly GCA_963669345.1. Taxonomy (NCBI): domain Eukaryota; kingdom Metazoa; phylum Arthropoda; class Insecta; order Lepidoptera; family Noctuidae; genus Gortyna; species Gortyna flavago. The sequence goes on from OY770135.1 coordinate 1,833,703, forward strand.
TGTTACAAAAAGATTAAAGTTCTGTCATTATTTACTTCAAAAGTAACCGCCATAACCATAGATAAAATGGGAAAAATCACTGGTCAAAACAAAAGATTTTATTGTATCTTCATTCATTGTAATTTGTCTGCCTGACCAGTGACCACCTCACAATAGGATTGACAAGCAAAACCTACGATTTCATACCCGAATCAAATCCGAATCTAACAGCTACTTTATCATCGAAAAGATAAAATCTCTCCAAGGCATGTTTCTCATCGCCTCCCGCGATGGTTTACACTACCCCGATCAAAGAAACTCTCGCGAACATCGCGCGAACGTTCCGACGTCGAGTATGGAGTGACTCACGTTGACAGAATAAGGTGATCCATTTACAGAATAAACACGCGTGTTATAGTTTACGGTTTTGTGCCAAAATGTTTTACTTTTACGGTTCTGTGCTCGAAATGCAAAAACAGGACTTGCTAGGGATACTGACCGTTCCTGTGCACCGTTCACTATAAAAAGTCCCTTCGTTTAGGGATTTGATAGCACTTAGTATGCTTTCTCTTACTCGCAAAAAGTGCCAACCTTCACCACAATTTCTTTTGCACTAAGTACCTACTTTTCAACGTTATTGGCATGAATAAACAAGTATTTTCACTGGAACTACGACAAAAATTGCACTACTTATCATTGTGTAACAGTCGAAAGTGTCAACATATAATAAAGGGACAAGTTATAATGAACGGACTATTAACTTCTACCGACAGTACAAACTGTTATCGCTTTTTGTCTCAATTATAGACCGACCGCTTAACTGAGATGTTACCTGAGGTAGCTGCGTGGTGCGGGAGGGGTGATAGTTGTCACAAGTTGACGAATCACTGAGCTCTCGCATCACGTCACCACACCCCTCCCGCACCGCGCTGCTACCTCAGGCAACGTCTCAGTTAAGCGGTCGGCTAATAACTACGATTGTTTTTTGTTATTTCGGTTGAGGTACTAAGTGAAACAGCTAACGTGATTTTTCACAGTAGATCAGGGGGCCTAAAAAGGCCACTTTGTCAGAATCTTAAAACAATTCATATCACGCAATTCATCTGTTTGACAGTTTCACACCTATATATCCCTGAAGGGTTAGGCAGAGGTGTATCTATAGCATTTTACGAATCTCCATACAAAACTGTCATACAGATGAAATTGCGTGATATGAATTGTTTTATGATTCTGCCAAAGTGGCCTTTTTAGGCCCCCAGAAGGCCAATTCTCGTAATATAAAACGTTGAAAATTGAGTCGCAGTCTTATCTCGGCGACAAGCAAATGTCAAAAACTTGTCAAAATGTAGGAAAATTAGAGGTATTTTTGACAGATAGAGACTGATCAGACTGTGAGCTTTTTTAAAATTATGAGAATTGTCCCTCTGATGTATTTCTTTCGATTAGCTTTCGAACAATTTTCACAAATATAAATTGTGCGTTCTTTTGAAAAAATAATCTAATCTAACTAGGCTGTCCATTGCAGGGCAAAGGCCTCCCTAGTCCCTCTCCCTTTTTCACATAATTCTGTCTTTCGCGAGTGTCGGCTAGTTCCGGTAGGAGTCAAGCTCGACACGCCATCTTCGTCTCGGCCTGCCGCGATGGCGTCATGCGTTTACTGGGACCCAATCGGCAGTTCTCTTAGCCCAATTGTCATCTGACATACGGCAAACATGTCCGGCACAAAATAAATCTCAGAAAATAACAAAATTATACAAAACTAAACTGCACGTTTGAAGACTTGCACTTTACCAGTTTTTTGCACAGATGTGATTTGTCAGAGGAAGACATTTTTGCCAAAAAATAATTGTAACCGTTTAAAAATTCGGCAAAGAAAATGAGGGAACACTTTAGGAGGGAATGGCATTTGTGCCTGTTTTCTTTTTATAACGTTATACATCATGAGGATATAAGTAACGGTGAAAAGAACATAGGTATTCATTGACATTTGGAAGTCGGTTATTTAAAATTAAGGAAATATTATTACTTGTGTGATTCAATTATAACGCTCCCGTAGGACCGAATTTAGCTTTATTGAAGACTAGCTTTTTATTGCTAGCGGCTTCTTCCGCGATGATATCGGAAAATGTCCCACGGCAACGTACCACCGGAATAAAAACTATCATATGACTTAATCCAGGTTATAAACTATCCACCCAAATCCGTTCAGTCTTTCTGTGTGATTGAGTAATAAACATCCAAACACAAACTTTCACATTTATAATATCTTTTATAGCACTGTGTGACCTAAACCCGCACTTAAGTCACGATGTTCAGTCCATTTTTACACAGAAAAGCGTGACTTTAGTGTGGATTTAGGTCACATGAGCTAGCAAAGTAGTATACAATACGTGACTTAAGGACCTAGTGTTTAGCAATGTATCGTAATGTAAGTACTTATTATACATCGTAGGATGATCGTGATGAAAATATATTTAGCAAATACTAATTCTTCTATTTAGGTACTCTGGAAAAAAGGCTTGAACTCATGAATGTACGAGTACATTATGTGGTTATGTAAATGTTTGTCATAGAAGACAGAGCGAGGCCGCAAGGTGCCTTTCTTCGATTTTTTTATTCTTTGTAGAGTTTTAACTTTGGCCTTTTTGCTATCAAAATCCCGCATATAACTGATATTCTAAACATCTGATACATTAAATGTTTTTCTAAGACTCTACCACAATCCAAAAATATAAAAATATTACATGAATACATACCGGCTCATGTAGGTATTCCATGGTTTGTTTAACTTTTACGTTTACGATTGAGAACACTTCGTTTTTTATGCGCAAGAGTGTTAAGTTGTAAATCAGAACTTTATTTGTTAAGTTGAATTTTAGCGCGTGCAATAAAATTGAACAAAGGAGAGAAGATGGACCAACGTTGCAGCTGGGAAAGCAATCTCTAAAAAACCCGAAATACTTCAAAAATCTAAGTTTAAGATCAAAATCGGCTCATTAGGCTTTAGGTATATTAAACTTTATTCCGACAAACGTAAAGTTCTTAATGCTAAATTGATAACTTAGACTCGAATCGGGTTTAACGTCAGTCTTTAACCGACTTCAAAAAAGGAGGAGGTTCTTGTAATAAGAACTTAAACTTTTTTGGATTATCTACTGTTCGAAATTTAAAAATGGCTCGATGGTTTAAACCTGGATCTAAAGATAAACCTTGGTTTGAATTACGGCCGAAAGGGATAAATTAGTAGACAGACACCAGCCATCACAGGGAGTGCACTAATATAATATTCTAAAGGCGAAAGTTTGTGAGTGTGTTTGTATGTTTTTTACTTCTTCACGCACAAACGGCTGAACCAATTTTGATAAAATTTCACAAAACATCCACAGATGTAGCTGATACCCTTGATAAACACATAGGCTACTTTTTATCCCGATATTAGCACGGGATCGAAACTTATGCAGGTAAAACCGCGGGTCACTGCTCTTATAATTCAACTGATGGGCTCGCTTGTAAATTATTATTTCTTTTATGAAAATAACTTGACGTCACGTCTGTTTTTCCCAAAAGGTTAGGCAGAGGTGTAGGTACACCACATTTCGCCAGTTTTGTTCAAATTCCATGTAACAAAGAGCGACTCTATTGCCATCAACCGGGTACAAATCAACACTTCATACTGGTACTGATAAATTCCTGAATTGATAAGACTTTACTTGGACTGGGAATCGAAGCCAGCACCTCATTGGCAGCATTAGCGTTTTCGACCACTAAATTAACGAGGCTCTTATGAAACTATCAACAATAATAGTATTTTTATTTCCAAATATTACATTAATTGTACACGTTACATCAACGAGTTCTGGACCCCTGAACTAGGACATCCTGTATTACAGGGGTCAAGATAAACAACAATAACATTTATTGTTTTTAAAGTAAGACTATGTTCAGCTGTGGACGCCTACAAACATAAACGACGGTAAAATTTCTATGTAGACAACAATACAAGCGCGTTGGGTTGATAATATCGTCAGTCACGGGAAACACCTAGATGAGGGACGCACAGAACCGGGAAGTGTGGCAGAAGACAGGGGAGGCCTGTACCCAGCTGTGGCTGACATGATGACGATGACGATGATGATGAGACAACAATAGGTACTTACTAAATAATAATCTTATTTAAAAATTAGTTCACAAGACTTACCCGAATCACCCCTCAGCTCTTCACACGAAGAGTTAGGAGTCAGGGATAACGCGCTGCCAGGGGTCAAACTAGCAGAGTCACGAGGGTCAGGGCTCGCGAGAGTGGCTGTTGAAGGAGAGGAGCCAGCTAAAGCTACGGCCCCGACCATGGCGCCTGCTGCCACGGCGCTGGCTGCACCACCCATGGCTGATTGGGGCCATGTGGCTTTTTCCCACCTGTGGAAAATAGTTGGGGTTATTCAAGAGTTTATAACTACAACGGCAATATGTCAGTGTTTTTATGAATCTCCTTTTATATCGACTGCTAAATGTGAGGAAACAGACGCCGTACTAAACATTTTTAAAGGCCTTAATAATGACATACCGCTTGAACTATCATTTATTGAATGGATGACCTCGTTGAGCTATATTCTTATAATTAAGCTGTCACAGACGTCTTCATTCATGCGGCTGCTTTAAGAAGTCTTGGAGATTTAGGTGAAGATTCAGAAGGAATCTTAGCTATTCACAAAAAATGAGAAGCAGAAGTCCTTCCCTTATTTACCAACGACCACAAACTGCTTCATTAATCATGCTTATTGCATGCAGTTTTTAAATTTGGACATCATCATAACAGCCTGAACAGCTGGGCAGAAGACGTGGACAGTATGCATCCAATTTCACCTACGACTTTTCCGCCGTAACGGTTGTTTTGTGCATCAAAATTAGCCTGCTAACTGTGGCCCTAGTAAAAACGCGCGGAATGAACGTAACTTAAATTCAAACGATTTTAAAATTGAAATGAAAATACTAATAATAGTTTCGCTCATAGTTTTACGTTACGTTTACGGTACTTATAATGTTCGTTCAAGGGCCTTTGTATTTGTTTTGCTTGCCAACTGTCTTCTATATTATCTCATTCTGGCATGTAGGTAAACTTGTTCTGATATTCGACTGTCTATTTTTTATTCCCCTTTTGCCCATAGCAACAGCGAGCGTCTTAAACAACATAACCATAAAAATTAAAACTTGTCAGATTTTAGGTTATCAACACAAGACCGTGCATTAGCGAGATCTATAATGAGATTCTTGTAGTGAGTACAATTTAGAGTAATATGAAGGAACTGACATTGTTTGACTGTGGTTTGCATTTTTATATATTTTTATCTACTTGCTTTTAAAATGCTAATTGAATGTTTACTGAGCATTAAAATTACATAGAGGTTATTAACATATAATAATTTAATATAGCTAAAAGCTTATTCCACCAAAAACATTTTCATGTAAAATGTTACCAAGTCGAGACCATATCTAATGGCTCGCTCTGTAAAAAGTTATCAGAGCTCATGTAGAGCAAAGCTTCTAACTCTACACGCCCTAACTCTACATGCCCTAACTTCACAAACTCTACACCTTGTCAAAATATGAGGCTTAACCGTTTCGTTACTACCTACAAGAAATGTTGTATAACAGAAAAGTAATGAACAGTGATTGAATTTTTCACCTTACGCCCGTGTGATGGTAGCGAAACGGCCAATTCTTGAGGCTATATTTTATTTAACATGACGCTACGACCCTTAAGAGCCTAGCTAAAAGTAAAAAAGACAGAAATAACGCTAAGCGAAAACCGATATCGAAATAATAGCGCGGGTAGGCGATGCGATGCGACGCGACGTCACCAATCAAAAGGAGTTTTATAAAAATGTGGCTGATAAAAATGTGTATTTTAGTAGATAAATTATGATGTTTTACGACTTTCACGCGAACAAAGTCGATGGGATTTGCCACCGGCAAGAATGACGAACTTCCATACAAACTCATCATCTGCCTAGCCTTTTCCAGTCTAACCGGATGCAGCTGAATACCAGTATTTTACATGGAGCGACTGCCTATCTGACCTTCACAGCCCAGTTACTAGGTAAAACGGTAGCCCTTGGTAAGACTGTTTGTCAGATTTTCGGGCTTCTGACTACCTGTAACGACTGTCAATGATCCAGGAATGGCAGCCGGGACCAACGGCTTAACGTGCTTTCCGAGGCACGGAGGGGTCTCGGTATGTAAGGATGGTCACCTATCCACAGACCAAGCGCGGCAAGCGTAGTTTAACCTGATCAATCGTCCTGTGCGGCTGTTATTATTTAGCCACGGGCCCCTTTCATACAAACTATCATCCACTATTTCCTCAATGGGATGCTTTTTCAAAAACTCTTCTTTAGCGTTTACCTCCCTTATACTCGTATGTATAAGAAACTCTTGCGCAAAATGTCATGCTCCTAGACCCAAAGGCATACGTTATCAGCCAATTAGAAGTAGATAATCCGCGTAGTGTGGGACGCCCCCAGCTAGATGAACCGAGGTGACTGCGAAAGACTGGATGCCTTTATTACGATGCACTTGAATTCATTACACTTCTGTCCAAATTCTATTGCGAGCACCATTTTCCAGTTTGTGACAAATACCATTGCCTTTCTTCAAATGCCGCAAAATGACTCGCAACGAAATAAAAGTATTATTCTAAACACATGACTAGTTCAAAGCTATAAATGTGCTGTTTCAGTAATTGTACGTAGGTATAGTACTTTTACAGCATAGACTTACTTTGCAAGAGTTTTTATCTATACTATATATACTATACTATAATATATTATATACTATATTATTATAAATTCGAAAGTAACTCTGTCTGTCTGTATGTTACCTTTTCACGCCTAAACCACTGACCGGATTTTGATAAAATTTGGCAGAGAGATAGATTGCATCCTGGGGAAGGATATAGGATAGTTTTTAACGGCATACCTTGCGGGCGGAAGCTAGTTTGTCTATAAAATTGTCAAGGGCAGGGGTGGCCCAGTTGCTTTTGCCCTGACTTAGATATGTCGTGGGTTTGAACTAAGACAGGCACTAATTAAGTGTTGCAGAGCCTATACAGTGATCTGAGTTATACGAGTATAACATATTTCCACCTCATATCAAATTTAATAATTTTCCGCATCAGATACATCCACACCATTAATCACTATCATTAATTCTTTCAAAAAATCACTCTCCATTAATCATAAACAAACTAATGGCCAATGACTTTGGTACATTTACTTAGATTAATGTTTTTTCTACCTACGCATTGCTCTAATTTTGAGTTCCTGTATAAACTATGTTGACAAGTCCTTGAGTGGAAACTGCGAATTAGCTTAGAGGTGGACGCCCCTCAGCTGGACAGAACAACGACCTTATAAGGCGGCTGGGGCTGTTCGGATTCGGATGACGAAGAGCCGAGTGTGTTGGCGTAACTTGGGAAAGGCGTGTCCAGTAGTGGACTGCGAAAGGCTGCTGTATTGATTGATTGATCGTGATCGGTAGGGACTGGTCATCTCTTAGCTGGTTTATTTTAATTTTTATCTTTTTTATTACATATACATCATTCACACATGTATAATTTAAACATGAATGACGTAACCAATATTTTGTTTCAAAAGTTCGTGGAGTTTCATGCCCGTTCTTCTCCATAGGTACCTAATACGCTTTGGAATGGGCAACCGCCTTCATATTTTTGACTGACCGACCCCTTAATTGACAATTCAAAAGTGCCCGTAATTGGGTTATTTTAACTAAAACCTTTGAGTTTGAGTTTTATCAACCAACCATGTTTTGTTTATTCATCAATAGACGTCACGTGAAGATAGGTACAAAAACTCTCTAGCGAGCCTATGACTGTCAACTGGGCCCTAATCCAGACACCACGTTCAAAATGAACGAATCAACTTAGCCTATCGCTGTCCACTGCAGGACATAGGCCTCATTTATTGACACTATTGATACCAGGCAGCTTTTGAGAAATTCTTGGCTGAATAACGTAATAACGAATCCGACAAAATGTATCGATAAATCGCTTTAGAAAATTGCTAGTCACACTAAGAAACTGGTTATAATATGAGCTATGCTATAGTAGTCATAATTTAAGCAACTGTGCTCTGATTTAATTGTTGAGTTATTGTATTGTAAACTAGCAGCGCCCCGCGGTGTCACCCGCATAAGTCTCAATCCTGTGGGAATATCGGGATAAAAAGTATCCTATAAGCTATTCCGATGTATAAGCTATATTATTGTACAGTTTCATCAAAATCCGTTCAGTACTTTTTGCGCGAAGAAGTAACAAACATTCAAACAGGATTTCATGGGTTTTCACTTTTTGCGTGGAACCATAATTCTGTTTCTAACGACAGACAGACAGACGGACAAACAAAAATGTTTTTTTTTTTCGTTATAAGTACCGTCTCTCTCATTTAATGTGTTATTTTTTTTCATTACAAACATACACTTTTATTTATTTGTATCAGATTTATGTGTTAGAAATTGAAAATTACGCTACACGATTTAAGGGAACAAATCTATAAATCGAACGCATGAAAGCATTGCAATAGAATGCTGTTACGGGTTGTTTCCGTATCAGAATTTCGTTTCGACAGCCATCGTCAAAATTCATCGTCATATCTACTTGCACGCACAGGATAGTCTACTAAAATCCGTCAATCTAAATCAAATAATTTACCTAAAGGCAGCTTTAACTCTTGTCCACTTCGATACTTTAGACTTCTCCACTTCTTTCATGAAAATGCCCTCAGATCTTCTTCTCAAAGGAGTGCCAGGCGCCGCATCACTGTCATCTCCTCCCGCAGACCTCGACCTTTGCTTCCTTAGCAACGAGCCTCCAAACCTCGCATGACCTTTCCACTTAGACCCTGACCTCTTCATACCTCGGTTGCCCATCATCACGGAATCAAAGAGTATTTGTCCATATTCGCACTCGAACTCGGCGTCCAGAGCCTCGTTTATCTGTTCCAACTCTTTAGCTTCCGATTTCAATCTTTCATTCTCATTGTCTATCCTCTTATGAGCACTGTGGAGTCTCTTCAAATGATTCACGTCTTTTAGCCTTTTTAAAAGACGCGTGTTATGTTCTTTTAAGGTCACAAACTGGTCTAACAGTTCCAGTAATTTTTCTAACTGATCCAGAGCCTCGACTGTGTCTTTCGTGCTCTGGGCCGCTTGTTTTCCTCTCTTAGAAATGGCATCATTCTGGTCTCGTAGCCTTTGTAGCATGGATTCACATATTTCTCCAGGATCTGTTAATTCACCATCGTTGAGAGACCAGTACACCTCAGGAGGGGACGGGCCTGCCGTGCAGGGGGAGGAACCTTCAGCATCAGAAGGTGTTTGGGGAGACTTGACGGAGAGAGTGACAGGGGGCTCTCCCCGACGTCTCTTGTGTAGAGAAGTGCCACTCGGCGGTAGCTCGGCCAAATCTTTCGGCTCTTTTCGTTCAATTTTGCTATTCTTCTCATCTTCTGCGTGACCGACGTCGGTGACGTCACTGCTTTCTTTGAGTGACGTCATGGTGCAGCCGCAGAGTGTCGGTTTGTGTCTGGACTATTTATAAATGAAAATAAAAGCACGTGCATCGTCCGGTGGCGCGACACGACAACTTAAAACGGAATGCATTTTGATACAATCGTGATTTCTATTGAAACATTCTTTTAATAATGTCTACAATTATTTGGGCATAAATAGGTTTATCACATTACACTTTATATTATATACGTCTATATCACTACACACTTTCGCTTACACACTTCAGTTAAACTATTTTAAAGCTGTATACATTCATTATTATTTTAAAATTTAAATAACAATATTAAGTGCTACTCTTATTGTTTTATGTATTGGTAATATTTTTGAATCAATAATTTATTAATATCATTAAAAACTGTTAATATTTAATTAATTATTAGCGCCGCCCAACGCGTATGCGCACGTACGGCGGGCGGGCGGCCGCGCACTGCCGAGCTTTGTCGATCGCCGGCGGAAACACACGAAAGTTTCCGAACACGTATTTTTAACTTCAACATTCCTTACATTATTGGTGAAGAAAAATTATCTTTATTGCGACGTGTTAAGGTTTAATTGTTATGTAAAATGTAATTTTGTTGTAATAATACATTCTTAATGCTTAACACGCTGCTTCCGAGCCGCAAGCCCATTAACCCATTTATGAAAAAGGGACTAAAAATCACGTTTTCTTGTCTTGTACGCGATTTAGCAGCTGATTTTTAAATGCCTAACGTTTCAAATACATTTCTTGTGTAAATATGTAAACGTTGTGAAAATGTTACGGAGAATAATAATATCTTAGTATTACGAGCAGATTTTGTACTTAACTTACTGCGATATATGCACTACAGCTCCCACATATGATAGTCCATCCATCATTTCTTTGGCCTTCCCCTGCTCTATATAACCTTCAGAATCAAAAGTTTCTTCACGCTCATAAAATAAATTTTCACACAAATTTTCAGTTGCCGGTGCCACTATCAGACTTCCTCTTATATACTCATTTCTTATTCTAATCATTCGAGTTACTCCATAGATTCCTCTAAGCATTATCATCTCAGCTGCATGCAATTGCCTTTCATACATCTCTTTTGTGGCCCAGAATTTTGATCCATACATGACAGATTGACAGCAGGTCTAACCCTGATTTTATAAATCTTTTCCTTGAGTGTAAGGGGAATGCGGAAGTCGCAGATTGTTTCCGTGACCTGCCGCCATTTCATCCATCCAGTGTTCATTCTGTGATTACCAGTCCGATCTACTTCGCCATCGCTTTGCACGAGTGAATCGAGATACCTATCGAAAGTCGGAGCAGACCTGGGGAACTGCGCCGTCTAGCGCTATGGCTCCAGAACTAGAGAGACTACCGAAATCGCAGAACCTTATATTTGAAACAAATATTCCTAGTCACAGAGAACTAGAATAAATTACACACAGACATAATGCTTCCATGAAGGTAGAAATATAAAAAAGAAGTTTAAAATCACAATTGTCAAAAAAACTGGCATTTAGATTATTATTTTTCTGAAGTCTAGATAGCTGTTTATAAAAAGAACGATAGTTTTCAAACAAAGAAATTTTCTGTCATGTCAACACATATTTTATAGTTTTCGAGAAAATATTATTCTAATTTAATTTTTTTTGTCAAAATTTTAAATTAACGTTGTGACAATAATGTGCTGGCGGCGAGCGACATAAGGGGTATGTATTTCAAATTTACCTGGACAAAAGTTTCAGGCCCGCATCGGAGTCGCGTTCTTAACGAAGGCCCCAGAATGGTTTGCCACGCATTCTCCAGGTATTTCGGATGGCCGCTCATTAGTGAGCAGCACTAATGAGCGTCAAGACACAGAATAAGTGCTTATTATAGTCCAGAAATGTTGGAAGACGGAAGACGTGTCAGGTCATGTTCTAAAGAACTGTGCTGTGGTGTCATATAGTGATAAAGGTGTCCTTTTCAAGCAGTGCCAACAAATTTATCAAGAAGAAAGCCTATGGTAATTTACACAACAACATAATTTGACGCATCCCCTCGAGCCGGGCGGCAAACCTTTCCCTCCATCACAATATACATTATACTTAGACCTCCAACATATTTTTCATTCGTGAGGATGTTAACTGAACATCATTTTCATCGAAAGCCGAAAGTGTTGAGTGCGCTGCGGCGACCGCCCCTAAGACTACCCACTGACCCAAAGCACCTTTACGACGTCAGTGTCAAAATCCGTACCGTGTGTGGCTGATACGGCGGCATGATCTGATAGTGTAACGGTTATGTGAGGAACCTCTACCTGATAATTACAATGAGGTCCCGACACTTACGCAGTCCATGTGTTCAAAACATTACATGTGATACGCACCTAGTGTACACATTGAAATACCTCTGTTACTGGGAATAATTAAACCTCTAGATAACTGAGAATGCATTTTTTTTAGAATTTTTTCTTTTTACCTCTTCTATGTGGGACTTTGTAGTTAGGTATAAGGGTATAAGTAACTAATACCTAATAATTTATTATTTTGAAAATTGATTTACGTACAGGTCGACACTTTTGTTTACAATAATTTCACATCTATAAATGAGCAACGGCACATTTCGACTTGTCTTAGCAGGAGCCTCTGTAAATAACACAACTGCCATTTTAAACCATTTGGCACTTTTTGGGAAACTGGGTCTCGGTAACGCGCACACAAATCGCCAATCAACGACCAAAAATATTTTAGTTTATTTATTTGACAAATACGTCACATTATCACTTAATTTATGCTAATTAGGCCCCTCCTCTTTGTGTCGCCAGGTGACCACTGAACTGGATTTCGCGTGGCGCCATGGAGCCCGAAGACGAAAAGAAGAAGAAGATTAACGATGACGTGGTGGTGTTTATGCGCAAGCGCAGCGAGACCGAAGCGCCGCGATACACCGCCCGATTGAAGACCTACGTCGACTTCCAGCAGAAGTGAGTTTTAGTAGTACCTATCTAAGGTTACAAGATAAGAGCTCCCACTAGAAATAGTGATAAGCTTGGTTCCTATAACACTTGGACGCAAATAATTTGTCACGCTGAATTTTAGTGTAGTCGATCATACTGATCTTTTAACTAAAATTAAAACAATAAAGAAATGAAATAAAAATAAAATTTATTGCAGGCAAGCATAGGTACCCTTAACATTAAACAAACAACAAAATACCCTAATACACAATTTCTGGCGGACTCAATAAAAATATACGCCTGCCAGTGCTTTGATGGCATTTGTTCGCGTTACCTAAACTTTGCTATTACAATTGAATCAGGCGTCGCCGAGCAGCAGCCGCACGTCGCCACTCCGGTGGTCACCACGATAAGAAATCAAACTCCGCCATCAGGAAGAAAAACGATGGTGACGTTAAGGATAAAAACGCGGAGAATCAGTGAGTATTTATCTTAAATAATGTCAAACTAAAGGCAATATAACAGATGCACCACACTTGGTTCAAAATCGCCTGACACAGCATGACACTTCACTTTTCATCTAATAGTGATCAGCTGCTCGAGTACCCCGCAGATATTATTTAGATGTAGTGAAATGAAAATTTTGCTGTTCTAAATTCCACCTCATCTATCAAATCACCAAATCTGCCCACCTTCTGTGCGTACAGTCAAGGCAAGAAAATAATTATTTGCAGATCTCGTGACTTTTGGAATTGATCCAACTCTCTTTTTCAGAGAACACCCTGCTAATGAAGAAGATCGCATGAGCAGAAGGTAATTACTACTTAGCAGTCTAGTCGTACCTTTACACAGAGTGTAAGCTGTGTAAGCTGTGACCTTGGATTCAGCTCATGACTCTTAGGCCCACGAGGTAGAAACGTAGATTATATAAAAAAAAAAACCGCTTTTTTTATACAATTTGACCGTGCAGTTATTACAGCACATTTGTATAAAACAACAGTTTAAAAAAAGATAACCTACGTAATACTTCTAGGCTGGGCTGAATTAATGGTTAACAGTTAGCGCGTCGATGTCCTCCCTTACACCGTGTATCTATTTAAAATACAGGTGAAATTATGTGTATGTCATATTTGGTGTGGTGTTGGACCGATAAATAGGCGTTGAGCACGCTGCGTAGCCCTAGTTTAGAGCTGACTTTGGTTGATGTAATAATAAACCACCTACTAGTCGTTCAGCGAAGCAGAATTAAGAAAGAAAGAAAGAAAGAAAAATAGATTTGTTTGTCACAGAAACACGTGCACACAAAAAGATAACATTAATTCTAATAAATAAATAACAACAAAATATATTACGTGTCTTTTTAACATTGTGAAGTGATCATGCTGCGTCAGAGCCTCGTTCTGTCTATGCAGACTTCAGACTCTTCAATTATTTTTCATTTAGCATTTTGGCTAAATAATAATCCGCGGCTAAATGCGGATCAGTGGTCGCTGTTGTATGAGTTTTCATACTAGGCAAACTAAAATCCGTTACGTGCGATGCGTCCGATACGTGCGATGCGGGCCTGTGGACGCTTACCTTAAGCCGTTAGTCCCGGCTGTCATTCTTGGATCTTTGACAGTCGTTATGGGTAGTCAGAAGCCCGAAAGTCTGACAACCAGTCACCAAGGGGTATCGCATCACCCAGTAACTGGGTTGTGGAGGTCGGACAGGCAGTCGCTCCATGTAAAAATAGTGGTATTCAGCTGCATCCGGTTTGACTGGAAGCCGACTCCAACATAGTTGGGAAAAGGCTAGGCAGATGATGATTTAGCATTTTTCAACTTGAACCGAACCATCAGAAACACAAATTGAATCAAAAATTTATCAATTAGTTAACGGATCCAACGATGTTGGATTTCGGCACTCTCGGCTACCGAATGATCAAAAAATAAAATGAGAAGAGCAGATAACGTTAATTTCTATAATATTATTTTGTCAGTGTCGTGTGAACGAGAATGCCAAAAATCTATACATTCACTTCAGTGAAGCGTCTGATGTCGGCTTTAGGCTTTCATTCTTCTGCGATTAGCTTCTCGTTTCTGACTGACCGACTACTTGACAATTCAATTGTGCACGGTTTATTTGCAATAAATGCTTTGAGTTCGAGGGCTGGTCGAAGGGGGCATACTCATCCGGTGTCAGGGCGTGGTTGTGTGACGTTTGTTTTTATTCCTAGTAGACGCGGGGGCGACAAATGCATGCACCGCACCCACTCGTTTTCCCGATCCGGGACTTGCGAGGAGCCCGAGGACGGGTGTGGCCGCCGCCGGCGCCGCAAGAAGAAGTGCGGTCGCCGCCGCCGTCGCCGCCGCTCTTGTGTAAATATACCTTTAGTTAACTACTACTTGTAGACTGTGAACTATTGGTGCCTTAATGCGGTGCAAGTCACGATGATAAATATCGCTTGCGCTTGCGATTTGTAACAGCCGGGCGTCAAAATATATAATTCGATTATGTCGCTCGACTCGTATCGACGATCGAAGCGTATCATGTCGAGCCAAACATGTGTGTAGCACTAGCACCCTATATGCATACAGCGCTACATGGTTCATTGGGCGCGTAGCTGAAATCAGAGGGGCAATTCTCGTAATTTTAAGAACGTTCACAGTCTGATCTCAGTATCAATTTGTCAAAAATACCTCTAATTTCCCTACATTGACAAGTTTTTGACATTTGTTTGTCGCCGAGATGAGACCGCGACAAGATTTTGAATGTTTTAAATTACGAGAATTGGTCTTAAGAACCAATGTCGCCATCTTATTTCGTCAATAGATATAATTTCTGTGACAATTTCCTATGTGTTTACCAACAAAGTCCGGGCTCCTGTCATTGTCGAGCCCCAAAAGATCCTTGTAGCAGTCTACACGGTGCGGGAGTCACTGGACCCCGCACACATTTTGACGCGCTCGTTTACACGAGAAGCACCTAAGTGCAGTGACTCCTGCCGGGAATTACGCGACGTACGTTGGGCCAAAAGCCTTGTAGAAAAACATTGTACGTCCAATTTTCTCATCTTGTGGGTTGTTTTTGCCTACGGACATCCAAGAGTAATATAAAGGTTTGTTGTTGTAAGCGTCGCAAAAAACGTCGGCGTAGCTGTCGTCGCAAACGCCGCCGCAGCTGTAGCCGCCGCCGGCGCAGGCGCAGCTGCCGTCGCAAACGTCGCCGAGGTTGCCGTCGCAAACGCCGCCGTCGCTGCTAAACCCCTAACTGTGCTCGTCAGGCCTGTGCCAGTTAAATTCGGTGTAATGTTTGTGTTCAGACTTTTTCTAATAAAATGTATCTAAAAGTTTGCGTTTTGTTTTTCTTTAATTAGCCACCCCTATCACCTGCTAGGGCTACTCTACTCACCAAGCCTGGCACTTGGCATTATGCAATCATCATGGTGACATTGTCGATTATTTTCATTGATTAGCTATTTTCTCGTTCAAGAAACGTACAATAGATATATACATTCCGTGTAAACAAAAGAGATGCTTATCGCCCCGAGCGAGTGGTGCGAGTAATCGCCCGTTGCACCCGGACACTCGCTGATAGCCCAGCGACAAAAGTATCGGAACTACACACTCGCTGCTCGCTGCTCGTTTTCGTTGTACTCGCTACTTGTGCTTCGCCGGCGGTGGACAACTGCCTTATACACACTCATTTGGTTTTGACCAAGCTTAGAACAAATAAAAAAATACCTACCACCTATATAGTTTTTATTAGTTTTGCAGGGCACCGCATCAATTTTATAATTCCTCGGTAGGTGACCAGCTACGTTAATTAAGAGGCAAGGAATTAGCCTCAGAAAAATGCAAAACCTGCGGTTCTGCGCCTAATCAGTCCCGGTCATGTCGGATTGCCGTCCCATCAGAATATTCTGAATTATATAAAATATTATGAGAGTGAAAGAGTAGGGGAGGGCACCTGCATGGATGGACGGTCACCACTCATAAAACACACATCTAAATAGTTCTTAATTGTTACTATTCTTCTTAGCGTGTCGATAGTACTTAATATAAACAATTGTTACGTATGTATTTAAAAAAAATTAAAACACTTTTTGAGGTGACCCGCGTCAAGAGACGGTCACTTATGTGGTTTACAAACTACAAGGAATTAAAGAAATGTTGTTTGATTAATAATTTCTACGTAACTGCTACCTGTCTATCAATCTGGATCCCGTAACTTTAAAGGATAAAAAATATTAACGAATTTAATTATAGTGCTTTTACGACGCGACGCCTTCAGAACTAACATAGCAAAACACGCGTACTGTCAACATACATTAACATACTGTTTCAGGAGTACCGTCCATTCTGACATTTACTGCATTTGGATCAACACTTTGTGCACAATTTATCTCTTCCTGCGTATTTGGCATTTCAATTTAGCTGAATTTAAATTAGCTGGCTATTTTGAAATTGACCGCTCTCGCTGTAATCAAAATTCGTCAAGTCAAGAGAATATTCTTTGTAGGATTTTAAATAACTTGGAAAAATGTCAACGTGGAAATGAAACAAGCAACAATTTTAGTAACCAAACGTAATGCAAGTCTTTATTTGAGGTAAAACTGGGGTTCAGGGAATAATTACCGTTATCTTGGTTTTCGAAATATTCTTAATATACCTACTCAGACAATATTTTATTTACATTTTTATCAAGACAAAGTTCCGTACCTACCATAGACGAGTGTACCCAATAAACAAACGTTCAAGGGTTTCTACTACTGAATTATTTTGTTTTCTAAATGCGTAATTGAGTAACACTAACAGTAGGAATGGCTTTGAATGTTTGACGTTCAAAAGTGCCTTTTATGTGCCTATTTGAAATAAATGCTTTGACTTTTCATTTTGACAGTTCAATTTATTGCGTTATTTACGTTGTTGAGCAGACAATTACATATTTCGAACTTATTAAGCACTGGATTAGAAAATATACCCTTCAAGATTCAAATTCAACACCCTAATTGCGTCACACACTATTAATCTCAATCTGAATTATTTTGAAGGATATTGCTAATCCATTGCTTCATAATGTTCGAACAATTTGTCTGCTCAACAACGTAAATAACGCAATGAATGTTGTTGAACTGTCAAAATGAAAGTCATTGCTACTGATAATGTGATACGCAATTACCCCGATGATTGATAATGTTATCACATTATCAATCATCGGGGTAATTATTATTTGCGTATCCGCAATTACCCCGATGATTGATAATGTAATACGCAATTACCCCGATGATTGATAATATGATACGCAATTACCCCGATGATTGATAATGTGATACGCAATTAGGGTGCTGTCTTCCTAATCTTTTTTCTTAACAGATAAAAATAATGATAGGCTAGTTAAATGAACATTAATCATAAATGCCTTTATATTAAAAATACACCACTGAACATGGGAAAAAAAATTCAATAAAATCAATAATAACAATTTACATAGTATTTTTATGTACTCAGTTACGTCTATTATACCCAAAAAACCTGGGAACTCATAAATCGATTATGATTTCAATAACCCACCTAAAACCCAAGATAACAGTGCAGCGTTCTAAATATGTACAAAAAATATCACAAATCAGCCTTTCAGATCTTAAACATGATCTCTTCCAAACTCTTCCGCTGCAGGGCTGGTACCGTCGCATCCTCGTGTGGTCTCCCAACTGGCAGGAGCAGTTCCAGTCTTTCGTTCAACGGCCTGGACAGCAGGTCCCGGAGACGAGCGTTGCAGTTGAGGGGTGTTGAAGTCAGGGCTACCAAGCCGCAGTACTGGAACAGAAATTAATCATGATTATAATAAGCTCAAAACGGTGAAAGAAAATAGCGTCAGGAAACGTTGTAGAACTAAAAATTCCAAGACATTGAGATGAAGCCATATTTTTTTCCAAGCTTATTGATATCTGTAAGAAAATATGGTAATAAAAATTAATAAATACTTAAAAAAAATCTTTATTGAAATATTTTTTTGTCTTACAAACCTATGAAGTTACCATATTTCTGTAATTAATTCCTACTAATATTAAGTGTGTATATATTTGGATGTTTGGTAACCAATCACGCAAAAAGGCTGAATGGATTTGAATATTACCTACCTTATTATTAACACATAGGATACTTTTTATCTCGGTAGCACGTTCCTAAGGGATAATTTTCGAGGTCAACGCGGGTGTAGCAGTGGGCAAAAGCTAGTAACATAACAGTCTATATGGTCGTCTAGGATCATTCAAACTTTGCAAAAAAAAAATCTGCAGTCACCAATTCGACCTTGGTAATAAACACGGATAACGACCATTTATTAATGAAGAGAAGATTGTGAGAAGCTGTTTTGTAAAAAATGGATCTTGGAACCTCCAAAAAGATGCTGTTGAACCAAGTTATCATTTCTACACAAAGCTAATAGCCAAAATAGAAAGGCCTTTACCCAAAAGCAAAGTAATAAATAATTTTTCTAGGTTGAACTTTATATGCCTGGTCAGGGTTACAAGTGACGAATGCTAGGTAATCAACAGCCAGAAATAAAATTCTTTGATCTGCGGTTGATTTCATGTTTACAATAAATGAGCCCAACGAAAACACACAACTCAGTTAAGGGGGTAATTTTGGGTTAGTAATGAAAGAGAAATAAAAATTACGGAATAAGAAATACAATTTATGTGTGGTACGGCGGGCGGCAGATCCAAAAATGTATCGTACGTTGCTCGCTATTCATGATTATTTTAATAAAATGGTAATTTTGATGCTTGTTGTGTTTGTTTGTTCTCACTTTCAATTCTAATCCAAAAAAGTTTGAAAGGATTACTAACCTATTCAGACAGCAGTGGTGACCCAGTGGTAACGGCCCCGACTTACAAGTTGTAGGTGGTGGGTTCGAACCTGGGTTGAACACAAAGTAAAGCGCCTACCTGGGCAGGCGCTTTTCTTTGTGTAAATAATTTAATCACCACTGCTCTCAAAACGGTGAAGGATAACATCACGAGGAAACCGGCATGTCATGTCTATAGAAGAGGAGGCCTGTGTTCCAGTAGTTGGAAAGTTATAGGCTGATTATGCTAATCCATTGCTTCAACAATCTCCTACTTTGCTGTGCCCGACAGTGTCTACAACGATCACGTCTTTGGTAAACCTACCACCACACCCAATGAGTATTGAAATATTGAGTATACATTATGTTTGAATAATGTGTCTGCTCGACAACCCAATGAATGTTGTTGAACTGTCAAATAAAAGGCATTGCCATTGTGTATTATGCAAACATATTTAAATTAATACACTTGGTGTAGGTACCCCACTGATGAACATTTCCGAGATCCTAAATCCAACATTATTTAACTTACATGGATAGCCGCCAGCAAAACTCCAGCAGCGATCGCCGTACTGATTTCACTGTAGTAATGCATCCTCTTCTTCCCGTCATCTCTCCAGGAGTGTGTCTGTCTGAACACCAGCACCAATGCTGGGGCATCAGACAGATACGGCTTCACTGGCTTCGTGGCAAATGGTTTCAAGTCCGTCACCCACTGCCTTGACATTCTCTTGTTGTAATTCAACTCCTCTTCTTCTTCCACGATCTCTCTTATGGCTGTTTTCATTTCCTGGTGTTGAACCACGACAAAAGTCCAAGGTTCTGTGTGTGCCCCCGATGGAGAGGTACCTGGAATGATAACATATTTGTTAGCATCGTGAATATAGCTCAGCTGGGAATCGGCCAGTAAAAAAGTCATTTTGAACCTGCAAGGTTGTACATTATTGTAAGCATATTCGTGTCTTGGACTCTTCTATAATAAAAGAATCATGGCAGGATTTGTACAAAAAAATAAAGAATTTAGAGATGTTGGAATTCTAATTCTTGTACTCTTGGGTGCCTAAAGAATATCTTTAGGCATTTACAATATTTTTATAACCCCGCAGTAACAATATAATGTTCAAAGTAAATAGTAACTATAACGAGGAGCTCACTTTTCAGAACGAAACGGCGGCTGTCAGTGTAAGCAGCAGTAGTAAAGATTTAAATCTTTAGATTCGCCCCACCGCGTGATAACATAGTCACATTTCTGATTCGTTTTGACACCTCTGATACACAATGACGCCGTGACTACACTTGATTGTCATAGAAACGCTATTTAATAATGTGTGAGCTCACTCTTCTCCGTATGGTCACGTTTTCGTGTGACTAAGTACGGTGAGGGCAAATCTAGCTATTTAAATCTTTAGGGGGCGGGATTTGACTTAATATCAACTTTTTTTTTTATAAATACAAAATGGGCAATTAGGTGAAACGAAAAACTGTTACATTAATTTCGGAACATTATAATTATGCGGGGTTTTAAAAATATGATAAGTATATCAATCTACTCCTGGTTATGTATTCTCAACATTGGAAAATATTTTGAACCCACTAAATAAACTCTTTTTTTTTGTTTAAATTAATATGAGGATCTCGCCTGAATCTTTTTGTGTCTACATTTATGGTACTTAATAGATCCTGGGGTTAAAAATCTATTTTAATGTCACTTTTATGGTCACCATAGAGGAAATGAGAGGAAATGATCTCTTTTGACGTTTTCTAAAATTGTAAAAAATTTTGGTTTTTTGTGAATTAAAGAGTTAAACAATAATCTAACATGAGACGCCTATTGAGTCCGCGCCGTATCTACCTTTTGTTGATCTTATTAACTACGATGATCATGTATGTTTTGTATGTAAAGAAGGAACGAAGAGATTTTATCCAAAACTATTACAATGATGAGATTGACGGTGAAAAAGGAAGAAAATCAAACGGACAGCGAATGTACATGAGAATGATGAATGAAATTCGACCAAAAATTAAAATATTCAACACAAAGCAAGTGATCCACAACTCACACTTAGGAGCCATCACTCCTCAAACATTTGTCATCGTCATACAGTGCCATTCCAATGTGTATCACTTAGAAAGGCTTTTGAATTCTTTACAAAAAGCCTTTTTTATAAATTCAGCGTTGCTAATCTTCTCACACGATTACTACAGTGATAAAATGAATAAACTCATTCAACGTATTAACTATGCAAAATATATGCAAATTTTTTATCCATATTCTATTCAGTTACACCCAGAAGTGTTTCCTGGAATCGAACGTATGTCCTGCATCGATGGTGATCACTGCGTGCAATCGCCCAGGAACCCAGAAGCGGCTCAGTCGAAGCACCACTGGTGGTGGCAAGCCAACCAAATCTTTGACCATTTAAAGGCCTTAGAAACATTCTCTCAACCGATCCTATTTCTTGAAGCGAACAACTATGTGATTATTGATGTTTTATTTGTGTACAGGTTGCTTGTTAACGCAAGGAATGTTCACTGCCCTTTTTGCGAAATGATTAGTTTGGCGGCACACGACCCTGAGTTATCGAAATACAAAAAAAGAAAAAGTTTTGTAACAATAGGAGCCTGGAAGGATACTACACCTAGTACAGCTATCGCATTCGACAGGAAGATTTGGCACGATATCAAATCCTGGAAGGAACTTTTCTGTTTC
Organism: Gortyna flavago; assembly: GCA_963669345.1. Lineage (NCBI taxonomy): Eukaryota > Metazoa > Arthropoda > Insecta > Lepidoptera > Noctuidae > Gortyna > Gortyna flavago. The sequence continues at coordinate 1,855,717 of OY770135.1, forward strand.
TACAATGATTCAAAGTGGGACAATACATTGAAAAATCTTGGTGCTGTTACGATGGAGGGAAATATTTATTTGTTGGGTATAGACGGTCCTAGAGTATTCCGTATTGACGAGTGTGACGTCACGGATGTTGGTTGCGACGAGTGGGATAAATTGGAAGCCGTGAATAACTTTACAAAATTGATTACTAAAGACTTGTTCCCTTTGAGTCTCAGAGTTCAAGTTACGGTTGATGAAGATTTCAATTCAACGGAGTCAGGTAATTGGAGCGATGTTCGAGACCGGGAGCTTTGCATGCGCTTTGCGAATGAAAGCGTGTGGTTCATAAACTAAATCTTTCGTCTTGTTGATTAAATTGCGTCATTCATTTTATTATTGTTTTTTTCTTAGGTTTCTTTCTTTCCTGCAAATGATTATGATAGAGACCCAGCACCATATTAAAAGTCAGTCTTCATTATTAAAAGTCTTAACAAACAGTTAATCCCCGGCGTCCGGAATTTGATGTCCCATTAGAGGAATTAATAAAACGCGAGAAACAAAACTTTTTAACAAAAAAAAAAAACAGACTTCCGAAATTAAGTCCCAGACACTCAGAGATAAATTTTAAGAAATTAATATAATGACTGTGCCTTCTCACTAAATGTATGTACATTTTTTTGTATGCACATAAAAATATTAATCTGTTTAAAAAATACATAAGATAAATACTAGGAACAAACATAATTTTTTTGTTGCTACAACTAGGCTTAAGAAAATAGGTGGCTCGATGAGATGCCATTGTACAGACGCCAGCACATCAAGCTACCCGAAACTGTCAAATTTACCCAATCAAGTTTGAACCTTACGCTATAGCGATAAAGTTGAAAATCTATTAAAGAAATTTGACAGATTGTAGTATCTTGATGTGCTGGCGTCTGTACATACGTTTTTATAATAAACTTCCTAGCCACATTCATGAACTAAGCCTTAATAAATTGGGCAGCGGGATTGTCCGAAAGGGTTACCGCTGCCCCGGAACATAAAGGGCTAAGGAAGGAACACGGATGGGTTTTAGTCAGTAAGAGTCTGACACTCCCTTCCGCTCCACCCAGAGCGGGAGGGGTCATTTGATGATTTCCCATCCTTAAAAAAAAAAAAAGCCTTAATAAATTCAAACCTGATTCAATTTGAGGACAAAAAGGCTTGGGATTGAGCTGCTCCAATAGGTTTTTTTATTATTTTTTTATTGCTAAATGGGCCCGCTCTTGGCCCCGATCACGCCTGATGGAAAGCGATAGATGAGGTCTATGATGGACCGAGCGCGCCCAGAAGAGGCCTGTTCAGTCTTGATTTGAAGGCAGACGGGTTAAATGTGGGGGGGGGGGGAACACAGATGCCGACAGAGAGTTCCACACTGGCTGTGCGCATAATAAAAGTGGAGGAGAAGCACTGAGTACGACTCGTCGGGATATCAAGCTAGTGCGGATGGTACGCTGCAGTACGTCTGGTTTTCCGGTGGTAACAAGACTGGATATATAAAGTATGTTATTATTTTAAATAGGTATTGTGAATGTGAGGTGAAGACTATGTGTGTCATTGTTTCCGTTTTAATCATGATCTAGCAGTTTGAGTAGTTTATGCAGCCTACGGAAATGTCCTGTCTTTGGTATTATTCGTCGAATCGTTGAGCTCCTTAAGTTCTGAGTTGAGCTGCACGCTTACTGACAAATGCGTGCACTGACTGGACAAGTCCACTCAATCTGTGTGGTTCTTTCCTCAAAAGACCATTTCAGACACCTCAAAGATTACGTCCGGATTTTTATATACACATTGACATTGATAAATCCATACGCTAGTAATATAGTTATAAGTCAATGATCCATACTAATATTATAAATTCGAAAATAACTCTGTCTGTCTGTCTGTATGTTACCTTTTCACGTCTGAACCACTGAACGGATTTCGATAAAATTTGGCAGAGAGATAGACTGCATCCCGGGGAAGGACATAGGATAGTTTTTATCGACATACATAGCGGGCGAAGCCGCGGGCGGAAGCTAGTTTAATATATACAATGACATGAATATTTACTTTGTAAAGTATTTTTTTAATTTAATTATTGTGAATGTGTGTGTCATTTCTTTTTTCCTTCTTTGTTAGTTTTAATCATAATCTGGCAGTTTGAGTAATTTTCGCGGCCTACCCAAATGTCCTTTCTTTGGTATTGTTCGTCGAATCGTTGAGCTGCTCAAGTTCGGAGTTGAGCTGCACAATTTTTGACAAATACGTGCACTGACTAGACAGGTCCGCTCAATCTGTGTGGTTCTTTCCTCAAAAGACCATTTCAGACACCAATCTACATGGTCTTCACATGATCTGACCAAGATTTTGTCTGGACTTTAAAGAGACTGTGACCTCTGAGTTTGTTTCGGCCTTTATTTATTTAAACTTTTCGCACAAAAAGGTACAAAGGCGGACTTAATGCCTTAGGCATTCTCTACCAGTCAATGCCCCCCCCCCCCCCTCTGCCTTTCTTTTCAGAGTAGTCAGATAGGAAACGCCGACCTCAGCTAGTTTTATAAAAAATATGATTGACGTGTAAAAGTGTTTGTGCAAACCTATTTACAAAATAAAAATCATTTATCAGAAAATAAATCATATAACATTAATGCTCAAGCTATTTAAAAAAAAATACCTAAGTCGCTATAGGTTTGCCTATGAAATTTGAGGGTTTCCCTCGATTTCCATTGGATCCTCTCATGAGATTCCAACTTGATGACAATGGGACCACCTCGATAGTATACCCTTTCAACAAAAAGAAAAAAAAAATAGGCCCACTATCACTGACCTCTATTAAACAACAGGTCAGTGCCCACAAATGACGGAGGAATCGGTGAATATAACTACATGAAAAAAAAAACATACATAAAGTCGAACATATAACCTCCTCCTTTTTGTAAGTCGGTTAAAAAGGGCTTGTTACGATCAGATTCCACAGTTAGATCCCTTTTGTGGGCTCCGTTAGAAAAGAAATGTGGATAAAAACTATTTAGGCTGATTTATCCTGTACTTTAATCCAGTGTTTCGGCACTGGATCGGCCACCGGCCAATTAGCTCTCACTTGATTCTGATCCAGCGCTGGATACTAGATGCTGAACCGAATCGAAAAGTGTTTATTATCGATACCCTGCCAGATCAATTATTATTATAATATTGCTTTTGTTTACCCGCTTTTAACAAGTATATCTTACTTTTAAACGTAAGCTGCTTAACATAATCGATGAAGACTTGAATCTACCCTATTGCTTCATCATCAGCCGAATAGCAGTCAACTGCTGGACGTAGGCAGGCATCTCTAATAGCATGCCATTTAACTCGATCCTCGGCTACTCTCATCCAGCTACGTATAGCCACTCTGTAATGATCGATGCTACACCTGTACTTATCGTTGTTCGCAAACAACAATTTTATCGTTCATAGTATTCTGCTAATGTTTACTGATTAGTAAAATTTGTACTGTAAACAGGGACGCTAATTCTCCTGATCTCCAGATTATGCAAAAAAAAAAAACATTGGTCAACATAATATTAGTTTTTAATTTTTAAGTTTATACTATCACAACATAAAAAAAAAAACATCAAAAACATTAATACCACACGCTGTTTTTAGTGAAATGCATGCAAAGCTCGTGATCTCTCACGTCGCGCCACAACCCAGCAGGCTTTTCATCGAAGTTCACTTCATTGAAAACAACCATAATGATACCCCATGGAAATAAATTGTCCGAGATTTGCTTAATGAATGATGTCACTTTTGAAACTTCGCTATCTTTGCAAAGATCATCAAAGTCACCACACTGCCCAAGACGAAATATTCTGGTGCCAACAACTGCTGTCATAAGAACGTTTCCTTCCCATTTCTGCTCGCCCACATACCTGAAGGAGCTGTCCCAGTTAAAGTCGTCGTGGTAACAGAACACGTCGCTGTTGGATTTCAAGGCGTTCCAAATGTTCCTGTTGAAGGCTATTCCTGATCTAGGGTTTTTATCTGTCCAAGTTTCTATCGATATAAAAGCATTTTTTTTGTACTTCGATAATTTAGGTTTGTGTGCTCCTAAACTCAACAACTCACAAAATGGACAATGCCGCAATTTACTATGTCTAAGCAGTGTGTATACGTATAGGAAATCATCAGTCACAATATCGCCTTCTTCTAGAAATAAAATGGTACCATTAAATCGCTGCGGTTGCGTAATTTTAATATTGTCAAAAACCTGGTTGGCTGCCCACCACCAGTGATGCTTTTCTTGAGCTGCCTCGGGGTTTCTGCGTTTTGACTTTTTGCAGACATAGCCTTCAGAACAGAACTGATCATCTTTTCCAGGGAATACATTTGGGTGCAACTGTATTGAGTATGGATAGAAAATTTGCATATATTTAGCAAAATTTACTCTCTTGATGAGTTGGTTAATTTCATAACTGAAGTAATCATGGGAGAAAATAAGCAACGCTTGATTAATGCCTTTGGCAGCACTAAGAGACACTAACAGCTGATAGAGATAATACATATTCGAGTGGACTTGTATTACAAGGATCTGCGTAACGTTGATGATGGGCCCAAACTGTTTATTGTACACTGTCTGCTCCGTGTTTATCTTTTTGATTATATCTTTAATCCTGACTATCTGCTTGATATCTTCTACCTTGGTTCTAAACTTTTGGTCCAAGTAATTCTTCTCAGTGTCATTGTCGGAATCTTCTTGGTAGTTCTCAAGAAGGTCTCTCCTCTGTTTCTTTACAAACATCACTTGTTGGTACACTGAATAAACTACTGTAGAAATAACAAGGACAAAAATTAATACGTAAACACGGGCTAAATGCTCTGGATTTAGATTCATGGTTTCAATATATCGAACATGAATTTAGGAAAGAAATTCTTTGAAAAATTAAATCAGTGAATTAAAAAATATGACATATTTCACTCGAAAAAAATGTACAAATGATTGAATCATAGATGGATTAAACAAGCAGATAACTAAAAAAAAAACTAATTACTTGTTTGTGGGACAAAGGTATTATAATATCCGAAAAGTTAGTAGCCTTTTCCTAGCTTACGAACTACTTACGACGCAATATTTATAGTTTTATCATGGTTTATGTTCTATCTTTTTGACAGCTTTACCTATTACCATTATAAATTATAACAGAAGAATAATCACTAATCGTGAATTGAATAACAATATGACCATTTAGCAAGTTCAAGATAGGAATCGGACTATACGAAAAATTATGCCAAATTGAAACCAAATACAAAACAAAACTGCATTTTAAAGTTCTTTATTCAACTAAATAAAAAAGAATTCAAATAATTGAAACAATACAATTTAATACCAAAGGCTACGTTTAGTGAATTGCATGCAGAGCTCCTGATCTCTGATGTCAAGCCAGTCGCCTGATGGCTCAGTGTTATTCATCTCCCTTTCTTTTCTTGACACTACAGCGAGTCCCCTAGGAAATAGCTCTTTAGAAATTGCTCGTATAAACTTTTGCAATTCAATCAGCGTATGGCAGCCAATAGCTTCGTCGCATTCATCCAAAATAAAAACCCTAGGACCGTCAATAGATATAACATACATATTTCCATTCCATTTTCTATTCTTCAGATTCTTCAAAGATCTATCCCAACGAGAGTCGTTATAATAACAGAAATCCTTACTCCATGACTTAAAGGCCTTCCAAATTTCCCTATTGAATGCTAAACCAGTTTTGGGCATAGCATCAGTCCAAGATTCAACCACTGCTGTGTCCTGGTTCTTGCGATACTGGTCGGTGCGCAGGCGCTTGTGTGTAGCCAAACTTATCAGTTCACAATACGGACAGTGTGAGCTCTTAGCGTCTTGAAGCGCCCTATATATGTATAAGAAATCTGTTGTAACGTAGTTGCCTTCTTCGAGGAATAGAATGTCATTGTCGTAATTACTTGTTAATGGCATGTTGTCAAAGACTTGGTTGGCGAGCCACCACCAGTGGAGCTTTGCTTGAGAAGCTTTAGGATCTCTTAATGTTGAGTTTTTACAAACACTGCCTTCCGTGCACAGTTTAGAGTCTTCCCCGGGAAACACATTCGGATACAATTGTAATGAATACGGATAGAAGATTTGTATATATTTGGCAAAGCGGATAGCTCTGATAAGTTTGTTGATTTCTTCATCCCAATAATCGTGGGAGAAGATAAGCAGAGAATTGGTGATGCCATGGGCTGTGTTTATAGTTTCCAAGAGTTGACTAAAGTAGGACACGTCTGAATGGACTTGTATCACTATAACGTTGCTGTGACGGTTCACTGGACCCAAAAACAAATTGTAAACTGTCTGGCTTAGGTTTATAAGTTTTATACGTGCCTTTATGCCTTTAGTGTCATAAATACTTTTTGTTTGTTTCTGTTTCTCTGTATATATTCTTGTAGAATGTTCTGAAAGAATTGTTTTTCCAGTACTTATATCGACTTCACTTTTCCGTGTCTGTTTGACGAATTGTAGTTTATTATAGACTGTACTTATTAACGCATAAGCGATTGTAATCAATAAAAAACTGTAGATGTGAATTAAATTGTTAATTCGAATCAACTTCATGATTTCTGCAGCATAAATATATAAAACATTACAAAATCTGAGAATTTTCGTTGTGTATTCACATTTTTGCAAGAAAAGTCTTCTTGTATTTTTTATCACTTTTCGATAAATTTCCCTTGACTTCCCAAATTGACATCACTTAACATCACAGCTTGACACACCGACACCACTTATGATCACAGAGTTTTCACTATGATTGTCACAAAATAATCGTAGAAGTAGCGCTACAAGGTTATGTTAGCGCATGGCCAATATCGGAACTAACGTCGCCATCTTATATTTTGAATAGTCCGCTAACAGTTATTTTATCTCCGATTTTGCAGTAATCTTTATTCTCTATTCTAATAAGTTTGCTGTTGGGTTGGGACAAGTCGGTCAAAATCATTGTGATCTTTATTTTGGTCACATTAAGGTTGCTTTTAAGTTGCTGCTGTTAGGATAAAATGACAACCTACATTAGGTTTCAGTTTCAAGCATGGAATTAATATGTACTTACGTAAGTACATATTAATTCCATGGTTTCAAGAGACATTTCATAAACCAAATTGCACAAATGTTTACCAACAGTGCCCCCCCTGTCAACGTCAATCGAGCGTAAAAAGTTTTTAGCAGTGTTGATATATTTTTATGGTTTTTAACAAAAACCTCTCCTTTTTGGACAGATTTTAGAGAAGTCCACAAACCGCAGGTGGCTTATTTAGAGATTAATTTATTAAAGTTTTTTTTCCACTTTCAGTTTTATCCTCTTTGGCTGGATCAAAGTATTCTTACATCACATTGCTGCCTAATAAGTCTTAAAGAAAACACATTAACTAATGCTCATTGCTTATGGTAATAAAAGCTGGTTATAGAAAGTTATAAATATTTCCCAGCTTTCTACGCTAAACTTGAAATGACAGGATTTCCTGAGCAGAATGTAAAAGTGAAACTGGTAGTACCTACTTGTATCCTAGGGCTTGAAGTTAATAACCTTAGATTATGTAGTGCCTACTGCTATTAACTATCTGGTCCTACCGTATAAAGACTGCCCTTTCGATTCGAATAATTTATTATTCGGAAAATAATTACTATTTTACATTACAGTTAAGTTAAAGCAATAATCTTAAAAGTGCCTTTTAATGGTCAAATTCGGATTCGGATTGATTGTCTCCAACTTAAAACTCAAACGGATTTATTACAAAACAAGATTTATGTTTAGAACCAGGTTTAAACCATGGAACCAATTTATTATTTGGAACTTCATTCCGACAAAGCTAAAGTTCGAATTACAAAATTTGACGTTAAAATCGAGGCTAAAGGTGACAGTTTTGTTAATAACTTTACCTTCCTCGTTCAAAATGCAATAATAGGCTGGATGGTTAAGCTTAGAATAAAGTTAGAAATCGTTTTGTATTATGACGGAAAGCATAGCTATTAGATCTCAATACCAGAATCTAAAAACTAGCTTATTAAAAAGAAATGTGAATTGTATGGCTCCTGTAATCTTCAATAAAATACCTGACCAACATAAAAAAACTTACCGTTGAAAACATTTAAAAAACGTTTCACAGAATTACTTGTAGATAAATGTTATTATTCTATGCAGGATTTCTTAAATTATATTTTTTGTAATATATTTATTATCCACTACTTTGTATTACATTTGCATGCTATAACAAGGCAGAATGTGTGTACATGGATCCTATTATATAATTCAACAACTTCTTCTTATGTACAGTGCCACCTACATTCTAAGCAAATAAAGACCTATTCTATTCATTTATTTCAATAAAACACATTACCTACATGCATTTTTGAATTGTCAAAGAGACGATCAGTCAGAAAGATATAGCTATTTGCCCAATGCAAAGCAGACCAGTAGGCTCGTATGGAGAACAACGGGCAAAAACTCCACTTTAAATCAAAATATTGGTGACGTCATTCAAGTTGAAATTAAACACGTGAAAATGATGTAGAAAGACGTGCACGTCTGTTACATTGTTATTTTAAGTGTCAAATAAACGTTTATTTTATTTTATTAGTATTACTAGCTTCTGTCCGCGACTTCCGACCCACCACGTCACATCGCATCGCCTGCCAGCGCTATTACTTCGTTTTCGGTCAGCGTTCTTTCTGACTTTGTTTTTTGCTCAGCTTCTTTAGGTCCTAGCGTGGACTGGTAAGGACTGGCATTTTCAGAGTTTCAAGTTTTTATTATTAGTATCTAGATAATAAATTATTATTATTTGCCTTTGAGTTTGATACTCATCGGTTCGTCGGTATGCACACAGGGACTTTCATCGCATAAGTCGTTACCAAGTTCACCCTAAATATCACGGTATTAAGATGCACGTCGTGGTTGTAATAGCTTCCTTATTTAGATGTGTTTGGCATGCATTTGTGAATGTGTATGCACCTCCACCAGTGGCGTGAATTGATTTCCAGAATAGGTAGGCAGGCCGGGTCTAGTCTAGGCAGACGCGGTCATTAGAATCAGTAATCACCTAATCGGACAATTTTTTTTAAATTTAGTTCGTTTTTTTACTGAGGGGCACACACTCTAATATGTAATTGACAGGCTTATGGCGATTTATTGAGGTAGGCACTGCTTATATGCCTTTATGCAATACACGCTATCAGCCTCAACGCATGTCCTCACTAAGCGGGCAAGGCCCTAATGGCTGTTAAACAAGCCATGTCTTTTTGTCTGCGCAATCCTTGATAATAACCATTTTTTGAGCTGTTAGGCCTGGGTGGTTAAGTTTGTCCTTTAGCACCGCTTCTTCATCACGCCTATGTATCCCAAGGAGTTAGACAGAGGACAAAAGTACCTTTATTACGTACAAGACGTTTTGAGGGGGAGGAGGTCCAAAAAAGTTTTATTTTTTCTCACATGGAGTTATTAAGCTGTATGTTATTATTGGTGCAGTGATGACAGGTGGAGACAGGTGGAGTAAGGCAGTGACCGAATGGCGTCCAAGGATTGAAAGACGAAGTGTCGGTCGTCTGGCGGCGAGATGTGTAGACGACATTGTTGATATCACTTGTAGAACTTGGATGAGGCTGGCACAGGAGCGTCTACTGGCCAGCTACCTGGAGGATCGTTCGATCGTTCTCGTAAACAGGGCTGGCCAAGTCCGGCGGTACGCAGTCGGGGCCGGCGTTCCACAGGGGTCAGTCTTAGGACTTCCCCTCTGGAACGTCGGCTACGACTGGCTCTTGCGGGGAACTCTCCTCCGGGGCACGAGGGTCGTCTGCTACGCGGACGACACTCTCCTCACCGCCCGGGGGGAGAGTTTCAGGGAGGCGGCCAACTTGGCATCGGCGGGCGGATCCTTGGTCGCAGGGAGGATCCGCCGCCTGGGATTGACGGTGGCGCTGCACAAGACCGAGGCCGTGTTCTTCCACGGGCCTCGGCAGCGCCAACCACAGGATGCCCACATCTTTGTGGAGGGCGTCCGCATTGAGGTAAAGGCCCAGATGAAATATCTGGGCCTGGTACTCGACAGCAGGTGGCGTTTCGGCCCGCATTTTAGCGGGCTGTCGACGCGCCTGCTGAAGACTGCGGGCGCCCTCTCGTGGCTGCTCCCCAACTTGGGGGGGCCAAGCGCGAGATGCCGGCAACTCTATGCCGGCATCTTGAGGAGTATGGCCCTTTACGGGGCCCCTATTTGGGAGGACTCCCTCCACAGGAGGGAGAACGCCGCCGCATTGCGGGCCCCCCAAAGGGCCATAGCCCAGCGGGTGGCGAGGTCCTACCGCACGGTCGCCTTCTCCGCGGCGTGTGCTTTGGCCGGCACCCCGCCTTGGGAACTCGAGGCGTGGGTGCTCACCAGAGTATACGAATGGACGGCGGGGCGGAGGGCGAGAGGAGAACGCCCTGCCCCCGAAGAGCGGGAAGCCGTCCGGCGGGAGGCGAAGGATGCCATAGTCGCCCACTGGACGCGGGACCTCGCCGCCGCAGCCTTCGGCCGCCGAACCCTCGACGCGATTGGGCCGGTCCTGCGAGACTGGCTCGAGCGGTCGCACGGGTTCCTCTCCTTCCGTCTGGTGCAGGTGCTGTCCGGGCACGGTTGCTTCGGATCGTACCTGCACCGTATCGGGCGGGAGGAGACGCCGTCGTGCCACGACTGTGGTGCGGCGGAGGACACGGCGCAGCACACTCTCGAGGTGTGCCCGTCGTGGTCCGAGCCGCGCCGCAGTCTCACGGCGGCGATCGGAACGGACCTCTCGCTCCCCGGCGTGGTCAACGCCATGCTGAGGGACGAGGGGTCCTGGGCGGCAGTCGCCTCCTTCTGCGAACATGTCATGTCCCAGAAGGAGGCGGCGGAGCGCGCGCGGGAGGAAGACCCTCTCGCGGCGCCGCTCCGAAGGCGGAGGAGGGGTCGGAGAAGACGTCAGTATGACGGTCATCTCCGACTCCTCCCAGGTGGAGGCCAGCAGGCGACGGGTGCGGGGGCACCCTCGCCTGCATCGCACGCGCCTCCACCAGTGTCGGACGGAAATGGCCAGGTGTTCCCGGCCATTCCCATCGCCCCCCAGCTCCCGCTCGGGGGGCACGCGGGACCCGCCAGATAGGCGGGCATGCGCCGGGAGGGTCGTGGAAGTAAAGGCTGAGCCGGTTTCCCATGACCCTCCCATCACGGCGACGAGGGAACACCGCTGAGTTTTAGTGGGTATACTGCCACTCTGGCAGGGAGTCCCACATACTCCGTCTCGTCCCCCGACGAACGGAGATGCGTAATGTCATTTCTCAGCGACAAAAAAAAAAAAAAAAAAAAAAAAAGGAGCGTTGGTATTGGCACAAGATACAACTCTCCATGAGTTGTATGCCCAGCAGTATGTGAAGTCGGGTTGTCACATTAATATTATGAAGGCGAAACTTTGCGAGTGTGTTTGTATGTTTGTTACTTATTCACGCACAAACGGCTGGACCAATTTTGATAAAATTTGGTATGGAGGTAGCTGACACCCTGGATAACTTTTGAACCCGATATTCCAACGGGATCGACACTTATGCAGGTGAAACCGCGGGGCGCTGCTAGTGGATAACAATGATGATGATGATGTTATTATAATGGGCAGACCTATTGCCATTAACGGGCCCAAGTAGTCCAAGTACACCATCTGGTGCTGAGACATATAGCGTCTGCTGCTAAGAACTACTTCAGCACCACCCCCCTACCATTGAAAGCCCTGTTCCACCCACTGCCAATAAACTTCGTTCACTGCCCACTGCTGAGTACAGGCCTCCTCCCCTTTGTCCCTTGCTTCCCTGGTCTGTGCGAGTCTCATCCAGAGGGGCAATTCTTGTAATTTTAAGAACGTTCACAGTCTGTGTCAATCTGTCAAAAATGCCTCTAATTTCCCAACATTTTGACAACTTTTTGACGTTCGTTTTTCGCCGAGATGAGACTGCGACTAGATTTTGAACGTTTTAAATTACGAGAATTGGCCTTCAGGTCTTCCTCGAAAAATGACTTACAAGGATATTAAAAAAGATTGTGTTACCAGCAGTCTTTATAATGTTATCCAATACTTCTTGAGGTATCGGCTCTGGGCTGAACGACCTTACGGTTCTCCTCTCAGCCATCATCTTGTAATACTCCTGGGACCTCTCCAGGACCTCATCATCCGACCTTCTTGGAGGTCTGTAGGAGACTTGCGGAGTGTCTTCTGGTATCGCTGGCACCAGGAGGTCAGGGTCATCATCAGCGTCGTCTGGGAAGTCTCGTGCTGGAAGGAGATACAAATGGTTTTAGAATAGACAAAAAAAGTGGTACATAAATATTGTTTGCTACAAGGATTTCTTGGTACTCGAATGACGTTGACTGGGGCTGTTGGTTAACATAAATGTGCAACTACGTCTTCGAACTTAGAACAAAAACATACCTAGCAGGTTTTAGCCTTCAGGATTTATTGACTTCTACATAGCTTCGAGTAGGTATGTAAATAAAAAATAACAGCTGGTCGATTCTGTTAGAATCCCACCGTGAGAGGTTAGGTGAAGTGATCTGTCATTCCATCTGATACTGGGGATTGATACTAATGACAGCTGACTTCAACCTCACATCACACAAGTTATTTTTACAGAATAATACAGAATAGCACTGCCAGGTTCTTAAATATGAGAGGTCAGTAAACAAAAGTTCGGATTACTGATGCGCTTTTTTTTTTTTTTTAAGGATGGGAAGTCATCAAATGACCCCTCCTCTGGGTGGAGCGGAAGGGAGTGTCAGACTCTTACTGACTAAAACCCATCCGTGTTCCTTCCTTAGCCCTTTATATTCCGGGGCAGCGGTAACCCTTTCGGACAATCCCGCTGCCCCGGCAGGCTTCGGCCCTGACGGGCTCCTCCTTGTCTGCTGACATCTCTTTGAGGCGCGCATGGAACACATACGCGCCGTCCGGCACGGGCCTGGTCCTGATCGGACGGCGAGCTACCATTACTTTACCACTTTACCATTACTCGCCGTCCGCAGGCCCGCGCCTGGCGCCTGGGACGGGCGGCTCTCTCCGCTCTCTCCCTCGCCCATCCCGCCACCTCCTTCGCTAGCATGACTGCTTCGCAGAAGAAGGTGACTGCCTCCCACTCCCTCTCGCCCCGGACCATGGCTTGGACCAGGGCCGGGCGCGAGAGGTCGCCGCCGTTGCCGATCGCCTCTACGAGGACACGGCGGTGCTCTGCCCAAGCGGGACAGACCTCCACCGTGTGCTCCACCGTGTCCTCAGGGCGATCCTCGCAGTGGTGACACCCGGGCGTTTCCTCCCGCCTGATTATGTGCAGGAACCTCCCGAAACATCCGTGTCCGGTGAGGACCTGCGTCAGGCGGTAGGTGAGGGCGCCGTGACGCCTCTCTAGCAACTCCTCAAAGAGGGGCCTTACCGCCGCTATCGCGGCGTGCCCTATTACTGATGCGCTAAGAGACTTATGACGCATTTAGTATTGAATAAATAAATAGCGAATATTCAAGGACCCGTAAGAAAGAACTTGCTCGTAGGTATCTAAATATTAATATGTCATAGAACAAGTTAGCATTAAATACCGCGTATGTAATTACATTATTCGTCTTCGCCTATAATTATAGGTAGATATAATTAATGAACGTACCTATACAAAATATTGTGAAACATTATAAAAGAGTAAGTGTGGAGTTTCTTGCCCCTTCTCCTCCATACGAAAATGCCTTTTGGCTGCAATTAATTCTATTTTATTGTAAATGCTGACGTTCAAAAGTGCCATTTATGTGCCTTTTTAGTGTCCCGTATCCAAAGGGTAAAAACGGGACCCTATTACTAAGACTCCACTGTCCGTCTGTCTGTCTGTCACCGGGCTGTATCTCATGAACTGTGATAGCTAAACTGTTAAAATCCTGGGCTCCCATACAACAAACGTGATATTTTTGCCGTTATTTAATATTTTTCATTATTTTAAACTACACACATCAAAAGTGTCTAGGGATCAACATATATTTTTGCAATAACTTTTCTCCTGATTGATATTAATTAAAATTTTCTTTAAGGATTCATCAAATAAAGTGTTTTCGTTTGTCACAGTAACTATAAACCAAGTCACCTTTGCATTAATAAAGAAATTTGCCATTTTCCTAATAAAGGGATTTTTGACATTTGAACCACTAACACAAAAGTTCGAAAAAAAGACTGAAATAACAGTTTTCTTTAAAATTTTATTGGGTAACTTAAACAATTAATAATCCGTGTTTCTACCGCGAACACTAACAACACAAGAACATCGGTTTGGCATACTCAAAATGAGTTCATCCAAATCACGCTGTGGAATGGCCGCCCATGTTCGTTGCAACAACAAAAAAAGGTCTTCTTGCGACTGGATACCCTCCATATTCGGCAGAGCTCTTCTCTGTAGCATATCCCATGCATGCTCAATCGGGTTCAAGTCTGGCGACTGAGCAGGCCAGGGCAGGACATTGATGTTAGCTGCGGCGAGAGTCTGTCTTACAACTCTTGCGGTGTGCGGTCGTGCATTATCATGCATTAACTGAAATAAGGGACCGATTTGCACTTGTAGAGGAACGATGACGTCTGATACAATCATCTCAGCATAAATTTGAGCGTTGAGGTTGCCTCTGATCCAAATCAACTCAGTTCTTCCGCCGATCCAAATACCCGCCCATACCATGATGGTTCCACCACTATAAGGATGGACTTCCTGGCAGGATTTTAATCGCTGTTGGCGTCCAGGGGTTCTCCAGTGTCGTATACGTCTTGTATCCGGTCTCATACCAAAACGAGACTCATCAGAAAAGCACACGAAACGCCATTGTTCTTCTGCCGAATTTCTGTGTTCAAGAGCCCATTGATATCGAATCCTACGATTGTGCATTGCTATAGGTGGTACCCGTAGCGGTCTTCGGGAATGAAGGTTCACTTCATGCAAGCGGTTTCTGACTGTTTGGTCGCTAATTAAGTTCCCTGAAGAGTGATGAAGCCTCACGGCTAACATCATGGCGGTTATTGTTGGAGCTCTTCGAGTTAAGATTTGTATGTATCGGTCTTGTCTCCGTGTGGTGCAGCGATACCGTCCTCCATGGCGCTCAGCCACGGTACCAGTGCTTCGGTAACGTGTCGTCGACTGATAACACTCTGACTTGTATTCAGAGCTAAAGCCACAGTACGTTGCCGGGAACCAGCTTCTATCATTCCCACGGCTCTGAGCATTTCTTCCCTGCTTAAATGACGTCGCCGCTCCATAATAACGTTGGTTTTAATCAGTAGTAGGGAAACAGTAGCACTAATAATGTCTTCAATGCGTTGTATGTTTTTATAGGGAAAATATTGACAGCTGATTTTCATCTTTTACTCGAATTTGATTCACAGTTCCTGATTCAAATTATGAAATGCACCAAAAAGGATCCATTTAAATTTATAAAATCATAAATTTATTACAAAGCCACATCTCAATCTCAAGAAATCCGCATAAAAATGCTTGATCCCTAGACACTTTTGATGTGTGTATGTTTGTAATTATAACATAATGACCCAACACCTGCTGTACCACGACCTCCGTATTACATAACAATGGGTTTCTTTATAAACGTTGCTTAAAGTAAATAATGTTCAACGTCTACGTACATTTATTGACGTTTATAAATAACTAGATGCGCCCCGCGGTTTCACCCGCATATGTTTGGATCCTGTGGGAAAATTGGGATAAAAATCCTATGTGTTAATCCAGAGTGTCAGCTACCTGCATACCAATTTTTATTAAAATTGGTCCAGCCGTTTGTGCGTGAAGCAGTAACAAACACACTCACAAACTTTCGCCTTCATAATATTAGTGTGATTCCGATATTGTGCTAACCATCTAATAATTATTTTATCTAATAATACCATGTCTAGAATGCGTTTGTAATATCTATACCACAATCTATACTTAGGAGTACTAATAATAAAGCTGAAGAGTTTGTTTGTTGGAGCGCGCTAATCTCTGAAACCGCAAATCGGAATAAAAAAAAACTATTTGCATTTTTGAGCTCAATTTTTGAGGTAGAGGTAATAATAAATTTCACGCGGACGCAGGTGCGTGCAGCTAATAGCTTCTGCACGATATATGTATTGATATAAAATGACAAAGACACTTATTTTTAAAAGCAGACTGTATTAATATTTACCTAACCACTTACACGTTCAAAACGGTATTGAAACAACGAGAAAAGCCGGATTTACATTACGAAACTAGATGCGCAAACTTAGTAATTCTGATACTCAGTTTTATAAATTAATATACTGATACTCAGCTGCATCCGGTTAGACTGGAAGCCGACCCCAACATAGGAAAAGGCTAGGCGGATGATGGCCGAAAGGAACTTGGTGCACATACCAATAGTTCCTTTCTTGGTACTAACCGGTACCTGCGTCATTATGAGCAATTAACTAGTTCTTTATAAACTGTTATAAAAATAACACCAGTTGCGGTTAAGGAACGGAGTTTCTGAGAAAGAGCCGTCTGCTGCACAAACAGACATCTGGTAAATGTAGATATAAAACATAATACAGGGTTAAATTAAATTGGCAAGCTAAACTCCACAGATGAGATGGCTATAGAATAACTAAACACGATGAAATAAAAAGATTTGATAATGTTTTTGGGAGGTCAACCGCTGTTAGTATTGTTACTGAGTTGAGCGGGTTGGTACATGTCACATAATGTCTTCGAATTTTCGGTTCTAGGACATGCCGGTTTCCTCATGATGTTTTCTTTTCCCGTTTTGAAAGCAGTACCTGTCTGGGTTCGAACCTGCGACCTACAACTCGTAAGTCTGCTTCTTACTAATCCTAAGCTCCCCTCAATGTTACCTACCAAATCGAAAAACTGAAAAAAGCGAGTTCATTCACCTTTCGTCGAACCCTGTCAAACCACAACTGTTTGTTATAAACCTAATTAAAGTAATTAATGTTAAGGCGACTACATGACCTAAAGCGCGGTCACTATCGGACTGCATAGAAAAGAAAGAGAAGCACGATGACACTCACACAAAGCTGGTAATTTATTGCAAAATATGAAACAATCATCTATATAAAAACTACCTAATAATAAATAATCCATCATTGAATGCAGTTTGGCATTAGCAATTTAATGGTATATTTTTAATTATAATTAAAATTGTTAATGAAGCGAAAAACTGCTTTTAAAGAAATGTCAGAGGTGTATTTGAAGATTTTTTTGATGCATTAATGTACGTTTAATTGTGATTTGAGTTCCATCACTTTTATTCGTTTCAAAATAAGACTTGAAAATATGTCAATTTTTTTTTGGTCAAAATTATTTACGGTTTAAGAGATACACTGCTTAAAAAAACAACTTTTTATCAATTTTCAAGAAACCTCCGCTTTAATTAAAAATAACCATCGAGTTATTATCTCATGATTTTGTAACTATCACGTCGCATTTCGGTACAAAGTCCCGCTAGACATCGCGTGACCTTTTTACATTGTCCGTGATAAGGATGTTTTAATAATAATTAGGTGTGTTCAGTCACGTTTGTTTAGATCCACGTGTGGTTTATTTATTGTTTGTTTTGACTGGGAAGACCCACAGTTTTATGCCTGGATATTATCAGCTATACAGGACTTCAATGCAATAGAGAGGGCTTGCAGTTGTCTCACGTGATCGAAGCAGAAATGTAGAGATCAGAATAGATGACCGATGACCTGGTGAAGGCCGCTGGAATCCGCTGGATGCGGGAAGCACAGAACCCTTTGAAGTGGAGGTGCTTGGGGGAGGCCGAAGTCCAGCAGTATGATGATGGTGAGGGCTTCAATTTGCGAGTTCTCCATAGTTTAATGCCGCCAAACAATATTACTGTCACTCCCATTATATTCTATTTGCATCAAATAATGCTTATCAACAAAACGGAAACGCAATTACAAGCTGATTAGTTTGAATTAAATGTAAACAGTGTACTCATTCGCGCTATCCAGTATGACATACTTATCATGACATCAGCACCCCAAATTGCGTAATACACTTTCTTTTAAAAGAAATTGCTAATAAACTGTTTCATATTTTTGAAAAATTCATCACCCGACAATGTACCTACCTAAATGTTCTCGAACTTTCAAAATGAAAGATATTGCAATTATTATTGTGACAAGCAAATTCATCGCTATTAAATATCACCCCTTTCCTGGTATTTGATCCAATAACTTTTCCCAAACCTGCAATAATTAAATAAATAAAAATGTTTAAGATATTATAAGAATGAAAAAAAAAATACATAAAAATATAGCAAATTATTAAAACTAATATGCCGTAGTACTTGCAGTGCAATTACAAAGTCTGTATAAACACAGACGGGGTCAAACAACAAACATATAATATTATACCTAATGTATTCAAAAATGTTTGGTATAATTACATACTATCAGCGTATGTATTTTGCGATATTATTTCCCGTCTGCTGTCCATTTAAAACATAATTCTAACTAACAGTAATTTCCCTTGCAATATGGTAACATTGATAGCAATAACAAACGACATACAATATTATATGTGTATCAGCTGCGTATGTAATAATGTATGCGATTACATACAATGTCTGCGTTGCTGACTGTTAAACAATTTACTGTAATGGAATCTATTCTTTGGCTAAGGTACCAGTAATTGTGCTGGCTGTGTTGTTATAAATCAACTGATGTGTTATGGGTCCTATGGGGCAATTGCTTAATACAATAACAGTAGCAATGGCTTTCATTTTGACAGCAATAACATTCATTGCGTTATTTACGTTATTGAACAGACAATTTTTTTTGAACATTTGAAGCAACTAGCAGCGCCCCGCGGTTTCATCCGCATATCATAGTGTCGATCCCGTCACCCGTGAGAATATCGGGATAAAAAGAATCCGCTGTTTGAGGCGCGTGTGTTTTGATGCAGCTTCGGAGAGGCCTATGTATCCAGCACTACGATTGGCCGATCCAGACACAATTTGTCAAAGTTTGAGATTACTGACCTACCTAACCCCCAGTGTAGTCTGCTTCTGATCAGTGATAAATAACTTTTATTTCGGAAGTCGGTGTCAATAAACAAAAAACTTTTTTACAAAAAAAAACAACCGACTTCCAAAAAAAACTACAAAGTGATAAATAACTTTAATTTCGGAAGTCGGTGTCGTTGTGCATTTTCGTTTATTGAACCGACTTCCGAAATTAAAGTTATTTATCACTTTGTAGTTTTTTTTGGAAGTCGGTTGTTTTTTTTTGTAAAAAAGTTTATATTTTTCATTTTTTAGTGAGAGAGTTTGTGATTTATCTAAGTTACAATAGCCTAACGTCAACTGCCCATCACCTTTTACAAAATATTGCTTTTCCCAATGCTGGGACGTTAATTGTTGAGGACGGTGAATGGTTGTTGAGGAGTTTTGTTGTGAATGTGTGTTGAATTGTTGAGAACTCCTCAACAACCATTCACCATAAGCATTGTGACGAGCATAAATTGCTTAGCAACCATATTAAAGTAATCGAATCGAAATCCGTAAAATATTTATCATTGAGTAGTTCCGATGGCCGTGGTCTTCATCATCAGCTCCACTTTACCAAATGATGATTTCCGAGAGCAAATGCTCAAGTTACTTTAAAAAATATGCAAATCGCTATAGGTTTGCCAAAATTTATTTTTTTGTAAAAAAAATTAAAAACCTAGTTTTTGTATGTATTTTATAAAAGGTCTGCTACATAAATCGATCCTCCCTGCCCCGTAGCAATAACCTCGGAAACTCCCATTACCTCATACATAATTTCTGGCGATCGATTTTTCAAACACGCCATTGTCGTCACGATAAAATTAGTATTAGTAGTAGAATTGTGAGTAGGTAGGTACGTAATGAAAGCTATGTGTTTTACTGTATACTGCGGGGTAATTGCGTATAAACACACTATCAGTAGCAAGGTTTTATTTTGACAGTACAACAACATTCATTGCGTTCTTTACGTTGTTCAGCAGTCACATTTTTGGAACTTATGAAGCAATGTATTAGCAATATTCTTCAAAATTATTCCATTTGAGATTGATAGTGTGTTATGCAATCAGGGTGCTGGCTGGCATGATAATTGACTTTCAACCAGTTACCATGGATTCAAGACATGATTCTGAACCTGCGCTGCGTTGAAATTTTTCGCCAATCACCGTTCCGTACATATTGACCGCGTAGGTAGGTAGTGCTAGTGCACTTTTCTATGAAACAGTAGTTTTTTTTTTTTTCTATAAGTGACGACTTTTTTTTTTGCTAGGGTGTCTAGAATCATGTGCGGAATTCATAGTTTCAGTTTGCGGTCCCTAAGAACCAGTAGATATCTATAAAATCAAGAAGCGATAAGATAACATTTAAAAAAAGTGTCTTGTGATACGTAAACTGATAATTTCGCAAAATCACAGCACAGTATTCAAGAAATCTATGACGTTAAAAATAATCTTTAATTTATGGTAATTGCATGATTAAATTGCACCCTATCTATCACCTGTACATGGTTACAATATTATAAAATACATTTATACTCGCACATTTATATTATTTGCATGGGCCATGTTATCATTAGAGTTTTTTTTGTAATGCAGCACAGAATAGTAATAAAACAGAGTTGCACAGTGAACGTCTTCTTTTTATTTCAAATATCTGTCGGCATTATAATTATTTTTTATTTTATGGGCACCATCCTCTAAGCTTTTGTAAGAACTTACTAATGATTATCATGATTATGTACCCCAAATAAATTGAAAAGGGGGGGCAGGAAGATGATGACTGATCGATAAATGATCATAGATACGCTTTGGTTTAATGTTGGTGATGATAACAGCCCCTCTTCTTGCTCGTGTCGTTGGCACATCAGTAATTCGAGTTTAGTTGGTCCAAATTTTTTCCATTTCCTCCACTGCAACTTGACACAAATAACAGCCCTAGCTATACTACATTAACATTTACATGGCCGAAACGGTTAATTGCAATAGAATCATTTATAATTGTAGTACATTCCCAATTCTTCAATTATATTTTGTAGACAATCATTTTGCGTATAAATGTGTGTCAATCACGTAAACATTGACAGTTGCAATTGATCGTTCCAGGGACCTTTTAAGAACAACATAATCGTCAGTCAAACGAACCCTCTGATAACCTCAGAACACAGCCATGCCAGATGACAAGGGAAAGACGTTTTACCCCCGCTCACAAACTTATTGAATGAGATTCGATGCAGAAATCTCTGCAATGAATGCGTGCGTAGGAGCATTCCATTTGCTCCCCACTCCGATTTAGTACAGAACAAGAGTAATTACATTCGCATTTGACTGGTTTTTTATGAACAACTGACGTAGTTACTGGTTCCTTGATCTCGGATCACTGTATATGCTTGGATTTATTACGGTAACTAGGTACGTTAGACTTTTTGTTCAATTCTATTATTTGTGTGGTTTTCAACTTTGAGTCAAGGAAAAGTTTTTTTGTTGTATTTTGGTGTAGGTAATTGTGTAACACACTAACAATAGCAATGGCTTTGATTTTGATTCAACAACATTCATTGCGTTATTTACGTTGTTGAGTAGACCATTTTTTCGAACTTAAGAAGCAATGGATTTGCAATATCCTTAAACAGGGTTCGATTCCCAGGTCGGACAAATTGTTATTGGATTTTCCACTAAGAATTTCTTAGTGACAGCCCGGAGTTTGGAAGTTGGCGGTTTACCCCGTTCTGCCGTGCATCGGAGAGTATGTAAAGCTATTGGTCCTGCGCCTGATCTCTCCCCGGTCCTGTCGGATTCCGTCCCATCGGACTATGAGAGTGAAGGAACAGAGAGTGCACCTGTGTTTACGCACACACCTTGTGCACTATAATATTATTATTATCTCCTGTGTACCTGGCTAATCTCCGTTGAGATTGGCCACCGTGACCAAAATAGGTCGGGCAACTATTTTTACCTATAACCAAACTTAATTTGTGGTAATAGATCAATTTGAAAGTCCAGTACAAAAGCAATTAATGTCATTTGCTCAATTAATGTTAAGTAGGTCAATTTATTATTTAATTGTCCTAAATGAATAATCATTAAAACCTTTCACTGAGTTTGGACTAGATATTTTGAATACAATGCTAACCTACTACCTACCTACTGCATTTTGTATATTATAAAAGTGTTCCTAAATCGTTAAATGCTGAAAAATCTGCTATTATCATCTGCATCAGCCTTGCCTTTTCCCAACTATGTTGACGTCGGCTTCCAGTCTAACCGGATGCAGCTGAATACCAGTATTTTAAATGAAGCTACGGCCTATCTGACCCCCACAACCCAGTTACTGGGTAACATCATATCTCTTGGTATGATTGGTTCTGTTTGGACTGACTTTCGAGCTTCGACGAACCGTTAACGGCTTAACGTGCTTTCTGAGGCAAGGAAGGGTGGATATGTACCTAACGGATGGTCACCCATCCACGAACCGACCGCGGCAAGCGTATCACAATCACATAAAAAAGTAACCAATGATTTGATTGTTTGGAAAATCTGCTTTGTTGGTCTTGTGGTTGATAGCAAGCCTGCGTAACTTGAGGTCTTTGGATTTGATCCCCAGGTCGGGCAAGTAATACTTATAAGGTTTCCAGAATTTTCTCAGTAGGTAGCCTTCGTTGATGACGATAATTATACGCCATTACATGGAGCTCAAATGTGGATGTAAATACTACACATTTGGGGAAATTCTCGCGAGAAGTTTTATATCTAATAGTAACTGAGCACATCTAACTACTCACAAACTGAATTTATATTGGTCATTTCCCTCAATCTACATGGTAAAGGGTCGAGGAGCTCTCAACATACTATTGATAACCCACTTCCCTCATTCCCCGCTCTGGTGATAAGTGTTGCAGCACAGTTCAGCTGACACAATAACCTATACAGTACGTTATGTTATTTTATCATCATTTATTTAGGTACATTCTGTTTGAAGGATTTATGTGCGTTTCTGGGGTTTCTAAGTCACATTTGTGCGATAATAATGGCAACATTATATACCTAGTCCTAATCAGTAGCAATGGATTTAATTTTGACATTTCAACAACTTTCATTGCGTTATTTACGTTGTTGAGCAGACAATTTTTTCGAACATTATGAAGCAATGGGTTAGTAATTTCCTTCAAAATCAATAGTAGATTGTATCATAAGGGAGCAAAATAATATTTATACGGCGAGGGCGCTTTTTTGAATCTAGAGCGAAGTGAGGGATTCTTTAGTAGAATCCTGAACGTAGCGAGGGTTTTCAAAATACGTCGCCCGAGCCAAAAACATATTTTGCGCCCGAGTGATACACTCTACTTTTCATCACCCACTATGAGAAAATAAAAGTATCTCATATTTTATTGTAATATTATTATTTAATAAAACATAGAGTAACAACTAATTTGAAATTAAATAGTATTCTAATAATAAAACAACTATAAACTTATGTTTACATTTGACACATTTTCGCAATTATAAAAATGTATTATTACAGATTTATTAAGAAAAGAGATTGTTGTAGATTTTATATTCAATTCAAACGCGTTCAAACAATATTTGCGTTCGATTTCTTTGGCGCTGAACACTAAGATGTTCCAAATTCCAAAAGTGCGCGGAAAAGATAATTGCGGCGCACTTATAAAAAGGATTAAAAGCTCATTACTGCCCGCTAAAAGTTGCTTATAGAAAACACTACCTTTGGGCGCACCTAAAGGCGAACCAAGTCGTCCTTTTCGAATAGATGGGATGAAAATAAATTTTGACTTAAAGTGTGTTAGGCATTAGGGTGCTGGATTTACATTACGAAACTAATTCATAGTTTCACGTATGTATATTGTTTAGGTACACGTGAAACCATCAATGAATAAGTAACTAAGATTACGCAGCTTCGTAATGTAAATTCGGCTTAAACGGATCAAAAAAAGTAACACTATTAATTACAATCTGAATCATTTTGAAAGATATTGCTAATCAATTGCTTCATATGGTCGAAAAACTCATCTGCCCAACAACGCATCCCCCGCCGGAAAGAACGAAGTTCCTTTCGTTGTATATTAGGTATGTATTAAATAACAGGCACAATAAAATAAATTGACAACCATAGACTTATAAAAAAAGATGGACTCCGCGCCATGCATATCGAAAGTGAAGCACCGTACCGATCTATGTGTGCGTGATTGACGATTGACGCTGTCGTGTTACGTAATGGCGGCCGGTGGCATACTATGATGTAAATGTGAGCGTGAGGCGTGTTTGTACAAGCGATGCCGGCATACTTACTGTGCTTCACTTTCGTTATGCGTGGCGCGGAGTCCATCTTTTTTTATAAGCCTATGTTGACAACGTTTGAGAGTAACTAAACGCAAATATTAAAAAAGTATCGTGACGGTCAAATTCTTACAGTTTTTTCGATCTAGCTCTCATTCGACAAGTGTGCAGAGTATAACGTGCGTCTCTGTGTTCGTTCTAAAAAACATCTTCGTATTTTCGAGTGTGAAACAGTACTTTGAGAAACTTAAGTTGTACTTTGATTTCTGATCATATAATATCAAGACTTTTTCTTGAGTTTTGTTATGGGGCTATCCGGTTATAGACAAGAATATTCATACCGAATTAATAGATTTTTTGTTGTGTTCAACGTACGTTGACTTTATATTATTGGTTTAGTGCATTTTCAGTTACATAGTAGTATTTTACTATATCAAAATAAGTACCTATTAAATTAATAAATAACTAATACCTAAGTTTAGGTCACGGAGACCTTTAGTTATGTCCATAACCGCAGTTAGCGGACATAAACTTGTTTCAAAACCTTTTTTTATAATTTCCATTCAACCTTTTAAGGTTTCATGGTCACTAATCCGATTACAGCGTTGAAAGCGGATAATTTGTGAATATTATCCTTATCCTGTAGGAAAGTTTCAATGTAAACTATAAATTGTAATTAGAAGTTAACTGGAAATATATTTTTTTACTTTTAATATGCAGCTGTACTTACTTTATAAATAGTCGAAGACTTCATACCTACGTTTGCCTCAAACGCAAAGAAAAAAAACCGGCCAAGTGCGAGTTGGACTCGCTCACGAAGGGTTCCGTACCAGCACAATATTTAAGACTACAAATAAAATAACGGCAAAAAAATCACGTTTATTGTATGGGAGCCGGGCCCCTTAAATATTAATTTTATTCTGTTTTTAGTATTTGTTGTTATAGCGGCAACAGTAATAATACACATTCTGTGAAAATTTCAACTGTCTAGCTGTCAGGGTTAATGAGATATAGCCTGGTGACAGACGGACAGATGGACAGTGGAGTCTTAGTAATAGGGTCCGTTTACGGAACCCTAAAAAGTAATTAAAAAAAGGATTTCTGTCTCCGTCACCTTTCCCGCCAGTTCCCGTTCGCGCCAACTTTTCTTTTTTCGCCGCCTCACTGTAAAACACTTCCAACTTATTCTTATGATACAAACTAAATGCAATAAAACAAACTATCAGTCCACTGTAAACTATAAAACAATTCTTTTCTAAAGTCCATATAGCGAACGATATCACATTCATTTTATTTTTATTAATTAAAATAAAATAACAAAGCACCCGTGTTCATACAGTCGCGTCGCGCGCACTACTAAAGTTTGTTGTCATGTTATAATTGTTAAAGCCAATCGATTTGTCGTTGATAAAGTTATTTGTATTCCAATTTCAACTTTATCTTGATGCGATAAGATTCACGTGTGGTTTGTTGGTGGTGTTGACGTTGTTTGAAGTTGGCATACCGTAGCTTCTTTTTGCCAACATCAATGTCCTTGACTTTTTCGCTGCAGACAGTACCGCGAATGTTTGCACGCAAGAATAGTTCGGTCTGTGTGTATCATATAAATTATTTTTATTTTTACCTCATCATACATTTTGTACTGGGTTTGTGCTCCCTGAAATTATGGCCTAGATAAGTGTTTTAGTTTCAGTTTTTTTTTTGGAAATTAGGTCGTTGTCAGTTGTTTTTCTTGCCAACATCATTGTGATTTAGGTCAACTCACTGTCAATAAAATTATCAATAAAAATGAATACCTACCTATATTGAATGATGCCCAAGTGATTTATAAATATACTTTTCACAATGTAGGTACTACTAGTAATTAATCCAATAATCTTTTGATGAGTTTGATTCAAGTCTTACAATAAACAACATACAAATGCATTGAATAGACTTCATATATTATCTAAGTAGCTATAAGTAAGTGGTAGGTAAAACCAATTAGGAACAAGTCTGAAGACCTACCTACTCAGGCTTCAGTACACACATACTCAGCTACTCATAGCGTACATAATAGCACCTATGTGAATAAAGTAATATACGTATTAAGTCCCGACAAATCAATTAAATTCTCATGTAAAAATCAAATCGAAGTATTTCGACACGTGCGATGAACACAAATAACATTTACTTACAAAAATAATGGAAATTTAAAAGCGCATGACGAGGCAGGCTAACCGTATAATTTTAAGAGCACCGACAACAAAGTAAAGTAGACAGGTTATCAATATGACAACTCTTATAACGCTATACCTAAAGTAATTAAGGAATCGAAATCACTTACAACTTTTAAGGCTATTAAGCACAATGTTCCGAATAATGTTTGAATTGAAAGTTTTACTGTTTTTTATAACTTAAATTTGTAACTCAGCGAAACCGTCTATTATGTTTTTCTTCATAGGAGTAAATAATGTTACTGGTATGGAAATATAACTAGGTACTTCCAGCTATGATATTGATTGTTTCATAAAAAGGAAATTCGATTAACCCGTTTAAAGCTCGCCCCTGACCCTTTTTTGTGCCAAATCATTCAAGCATCATAGTTCAAATCATTTGGTATGTTCACAGTTTCCTTTGGGAAAAACGGAGAACGCAAAGAAAACTATGATGTGGAAAACAAGGCAAACGAAACTATTGACTTGCAGCGAAGCCAAGAAAACTATGTAGATATCAGCGAAGGAATATAATAAGATGGAGGGAAAGAAGTTGACAAAGAACGCTAAGTGGTGGTGCAAAGACAGAAAGTCTTGCAGAGAAGGCAAATAATAAGATGCGGTTGTTAACAATACAAAGTAAGCTATGATATGGAAGAGGAACAAAGAAATGTATGCAGTTGTAATAAAGACAAGAAATCTATGCAATTTTACGAAGAAGGCAATGAATAAAATGCGGTGGTAAAGAAGAGGCAAACTATAGCTGTGCAGTTTTAGAGTGACAAAGAAATCTAAGTATGTAGTTGCAGAGAAGCCAAGAAAACTATGCAGTTACAGAGAAGCCAAGAAAACCAAGCCAAGCCAAGGGAGCCAAGTAAAAAATAGATGAAGACTGAGTAAGTTATGAGGTGATAGAAAGACAGAAATCTATGCAGTTGCAAAGAAGGCAATGAAATAAGTTGCAGTGGTGTAGAAGGAAAAGTATGCTATGCATTTCGGTGCTGGAGACCGCGAAAACAGGATGAGGTTGTGGAAGAGGCAAGAAGACAAGCAAGAACCTGTATAATGTATACCACATCTGTGAGATTCCATGGAGGAGCTAAATGCTCAGAAATAAGCGAGTTAAACAGTAAATTTTATTCGTTAAGAAAACATGATTTTGATTAGTTTTAATAACTTCTTACACGTCTATAAGCAACACAGCAAAAATCCTATCTAATTCTTATATCAACGCAAATAAAAAACTATGAGTCAGTCGTCGGCGAGATCGTCACACACAGTTGGTTGAAGGAAATGCCGTGCAATTCTTATGTCTAGTACAAAAATATCTAGTTAACACGCAACGTAACGTAGAGGAAGTGCAACAGTGTGGGTAGACTAGACACTTGAACAGACGATGCTTGCGGAGCTAACCATCAGCTCTTCAAATCTAGGAGTAGGAAAACGTGATCATGAGGTCGTCATCCTGGAGATGTTAACTATGTCTAACATTGGGCAGTTGTGTGCAATTGAAGATATCTTTAGGGTCATTAATACAAGTAAAAAAAAACAAACCCTTGCAGCAGAGCATGAACAGTGGTGGCCCAGTGGTAATGGCCCCGACTTATGAGTGGTCGTGAGTTTGAATCTAGGCAGGCGCTTCACTTTGTATAAATGATATCAACAGCATTGCCCTCAAAACGGTAAAGGAAAACATCGTGAGGAAACCGGCATAGTCCAAGAACCAACAATTCGAAGACATTGTGACATCTACCAACCCGTACTGGGCCAGCGTCCTGGATTACAGCCATAGATATAAGTTATATTTTTCTATGATTGCAGCCCACTCTCTAGAAGAGAGGAGGCTTGTGTCAACATTATAGGCTAGTCACAAACCATTGCTGCACCTGTATTATAGGCTAGTCACAAACCATTGCTGCACCTGTATTAGGTAACTGCAGAAGGAATAATGTCATAATCGTAGCTGTTAATTATGCTGGTCATAGCACTATAGAAACTACTGCTGTCCACCGTTAGACATGGTCCCGTAGTCGATCAACCAACACAAGAGAATGAACGGTACGTGGAGGTCCTAAATCTAGTGTAGAGGAAATGTAGCAAGGCGTGGGTAGGCAGACACTTGGATAGACAGTCCTTGCGAAGATAAGTATCTCTTTAAGTTTAAATGGCCTTGTTTGTGTCAGGCCAAAATGGGAATACAAAAACGTGGTCCCAAAAAATACCTGGAGGCGTTAACACGTTGACTGCCACCGCGGTCACAGGGTGTCCGCAAACAATAGATTTTCTATTGTGTCTGTTGTCTGGCAGTCAACGTGACTACATCTAACAAGTAGCATGAAGCAATTGAAGTTTAACAAATTAAGGATATGTTGGTTTTTGTATCACTACTGTGCAGGGTCATTATGTCTAACTCTTGATAATAAATTATGTTTACGTTTTCGTGGACGAAGGAGACAGGGATCTTTTATCGAAGGAAAAATAAATCTTTCGAAGAGTCACAGACCGCTGTACTGAGGTAACATAGTGGTGGAGGATATATTAATAGCATCATCATAGTTTACATTCGGCATGACTGTGACGACCACCGAAGAATTAAGCCAACAAAATTTAAAGAACGATGAAGAAGTAACAGAACGGAGGATGGTGGTAGATGATGGTGGTGGTGGGTGCAATTCTGTGCCTATGTATCTGGGCACTGTATAGGCCTAAAGTGTACTTTAGGAATCCACAATTATATGCCTACGTGGATTCCCAAAGTACATGTATATGAAACAAAAGAACATCTTTATTCAAATAGTAAAATAAGCAAAAAATAGCTAATACCTGTGGCTAATAACTAATTAATTAATGAAAATAACAAAATTAAATCCTAAATTAACTAAAACTATACAGAAACAAAAATTCACCCGCATCGCTGTCGACTGGTAATGTACCCAAGAAACTGGCGGCGTTACCACGTTGTATGGCAATGCTTAGCCTCTGGCCAAGGTAAAAGCCAGCCCTTGGGTCACGGAAAGTGTCCACCAGCCGTTTCGAAATTTCCTTAAAAAGACTCAACTTTCCAAATAGCTCGAATATATAATTTCCGATAAGGTTATGATATTATATTTATTTGTAAGTAGGTACCTTTCTTGATTCCCAAAGTTAAAACAAGAGTAAATCAGCTTTTTACTGTACCGTCCCGTGGAGAACAGCTAAATTCATAAACGAGAGGAAATTGTTTACAATAGCGATCTAGTCTAGAGATAAATGAATTATTCCTACACGCAAACGGATGACCTTATTAAAGAAAATAGTTGAATGCAATCTTCTTCATCCAAGCGTTTACCTGGCGTATTGCGTGTTCGTGTAGAAGGTCATATTGGTTTAGTAATCAGGACCTCGAAACTTTAGGATATCAAGGTCACTAAAGAACAATATCTAAGTCATTTTCATCATCATCATAACATCACGCCTGTATCTACCCTAAGGGTTAGGTAGCTCGAGGTACTAACAGTCACTTAAAGAGATAAGAAACCAGGGTCGTCAGATATAGTTGAAATTTTATTTGATAATAGAGCTGTTTGTTTTCTATTAATTAAATGAAATATTCGAAAACATTTTATCAATTCAGACCCAGTGGAATCTGCCGCGACTTACGAGTTGTAGGTGGTAGGTTCGAACCCACACAGGCGCGTTCCTTTGTGTTAATTATTTCATCACCACTGCTCTCAAAACGGTAAAAGAAAACATCATGAGGATACCGCCATGTCCTAGAACCAAAAATTTGAAGACATGTGACGTCTACCAACCCGCACTGGGCCCGCGTGGTGGATTACGGCCCACTCCCTCTCACCGAGAGGAGGCCTGTGTCCCAGCAGTGTGAACATTATAGGCTAATTATGATGATTTATCAATTTCTTCCTAAGCTTTAACGACCCTGTTTACTTATCTTCTTTGGTCAATTTTGGAAAATCATTGATGTATTAGCATCTTTAGATTTTTTTAATTTATCATCATTTTAATTATACACTTATTTAACTCTATGTAAAAGACCATTGCAGTTACCTGTTACAGTCAGTTAAAAAAAAAAACAAGTCTCCGATCATGTTGAATCCTACTAATACATATAATAAATGTTCGTTGTATGTTTGGATGTATGGATGCTTGTTACTCAAGTAGATTAACACAAAGGATACTTTTTATCCCGATAGTGCGTTCCCGTGAAATAATTTCAGACCTCCACGCGGGCGAAGTCGCAGGCAGAAGGAAGTATGGAATATTTTTCTTTTCAAGATAATAAACAAAACACAATGACTCTCAGCTAACTAAGCCTGTCACTTAGAAAAAAAATTACTAATGAGCGTTAGTACTAATACTAATAGTACTAATAGTTATTACTAATGAGCGTTAGTACTAATACTAATAGTACTAATAGTTATTCTGAGCTAATGACTAGTACTATAATATAGGTATCTACTGACTACTCCATTGGTCTCGTGGTTGCAAGCGCGACTGCTGAGCGACCTGTCGTCCGGCCGTCACGTCAGTCCTGGGTTCGATTCCCGGTTCGGACAAAGTCTAAAGCCGTTGGACCTGCGCCTGATCACTCCCCTATTGTGTCGGACTATGAGAGTAAAGGAACAAAGAGTGCACCTGTGTTTACGCTCACACCTGTGCACTCTAATATGATATGATATTTAGACTCATTGCAACTGACATAAATTGTAGTATGAGATTTCAATATGAAAGTGATAATTTATTTATTTATTTAGTTTATAAGAATGACATAATGTATAATAATAATTAATAATTTTTAAATTAATCTATATCAACAAATTATATGAATAATGATAGCATGTTAAATTAATTAAAACCTATCGCCTATACATTGCTGTGCCCTAGCAGGGTTCATTGTTTGGAACTATCATAATGTAACAACCTGTAAACAACATGAAATGCAATAAATGAATGAATGATGAATGAATGAATATCTTCTGCGTACCTGGCTAATCTCCGTTGATATTGGCTACCGTGACCGAAAACGGTTGGGAGGCTAATATTTTTTATTATGGTTACCATTTACTCACACCAGTAAGTAGGTATTTGCATTTACCCATAAGGAAATAGATGATTATTTCTTCCATCCATGAAATCGCTCATTTCTTGTTTTCTACCTGTGGTAACTTCTCCGGATACAAAATACCAGTACCACGCTCGTTACACAAGGTTGAGCTACGCTTGCCGCGGATGCTTCGTGGATGGGTGACCACCGATCATAACACATCGAGATCCCTCCGTGCCTCGGAAAGCACGTTAATCCGTTGGTCATGGCTAGCATTCTTAAATCTTGACAGTCGCTACGGGTAGTCAAAAGCCCAAAAAGTCTGACATCCAGTCTTAAGTTAATTTTAATTTAATTTAATAAAGCCCATGGGTAATCAGTCTGGTTTTCAGCTGCATCCGGTTAGACTGGAAGCCGACCCTAACATAGTTAGGAAATGATATTTCAAGTACTAGCTGCGGTCGATAACCCTACAAAATAAAATAAATTTATTTTTATCATGGTCAGATATTATCGACACCCATCACATCTGCGGAGTTTCGCTAGTTAATATAATTTGACCCTGTATAATTATATCCTCATGTATTTGACCAAGATAATGTCCGAACTTTGAGACTGTGTCGTCTGAGTATAGGGTAAAAGAATGGTGGTCATGTCCCGAGTATGGTGCGGTAATGCTAGTCGTTGCCAGTAGGGCATGGAACTCAGAAGTCCTTTGCAAGTCAAGTCCCGCACTTGAGCATAGATTATACCTTATGTTTTATTTAAATCATGCAGGGTGAAAGTACTGATTGTCTCGCAGGTTAGTGATGTTTGATGTCTATTTAATGCCAATACCTACGGCTACTTGCACAATTTGTTGGAACATAATTTGTGGGAAATTACGTAGTCAATAGTAGAAAATATTAAACGCAGAAAAGAAAAGCTTCCCTTTTGTATTTTCTATTTTCAGTCTGAAATCATCCAAAATTCCACAATGCCTAAAGTCTCGCGTCTATAAGCAGTGTGTTCTGCCCACCGTGTCTTATGGTGCCGAGATAATTATGGACGCTCACGCAGGAGGCTGTGGACAGGATGAGAGTGGCACAGAGAGCCATGGAGCGTTCCATGCTTGGCATAAAGCTTATAGACCGAATCCCAATCGCCGATATCCGCAGACGTACGAAGGTTTCCGATATCTGAAAACGAGTAATGGAACTCTAATGGAGTTGGGCAGGACACCTGGGCGCAGTGATGACAGGTGGAGTAAGGCAGTGACCGAGTGGGGTTCAAGAACTGGAAGACGAAGAGTCGGTTGTCCGGTGGCGAGATGGACGGACGATATAGTTACGATCATGGGTAAAACCTGGATGAGGCTGGCACAGGAGCGTGGGGAATGGCACTTGAAGAGAGAGGCCTGTGCCCAGCAGTGGGTAAAGTCGGGCTGTGGATGATGATGATTACTCTCATACCTATCTCCAAAATCGTGCAAAATTAAAACCGTGTGTATTCACTTCTACGCAATCATTCATACCCTTTAAGCCAGAGATCATAGAAATGCTACTCGGCAGTCCGGTAGGAATAGATTAGGGTAAGAACTTATATGGGAATTAAGAGGGGACGGGGCCCGCGAGGAATTTGAAAAATAGGTATTTGAAGAAACTATCTACTCTGTCCCCGTAGTGTATGATAGGGACAGCTGCAGCTCAGACCGAAATTAGGCAAGTATCACCATTTTTTTTTACGAGATTGACGTTTCGTATTCCCCTTTTTTCTCCTCTAAAACTGAGTCAATTCAATTATTTTTACATTTTCATTTTAAGACAGAGTATGTTTAGGTTCCCTTTATTTTTTTTTATGTTAAAATCTTTTATAATTTTTCTGGTAGTCCTCTAATCACGGCGCTAAAAATAGGGCGTATATTTTCTTTACTTATTAGTTTCTGAAAAAAATAAAATGACAGGGACGTGTTTAAAAAAAAATGCTTTTAAGGCATTATTCAGGAAGAAAAAGGGGAATACATTTGTATCGAGAATCGCACGCACGCTGTCAAAAATACCTCTAACTTCCTTTATTTTTTAACAAGTTTTTGACATTGATTGTCGCTGAGATGAGACTGCGATTAGATTTTGAACGTTTTTATTAATTACGAGGACTCTCCTTCTTGTCATACACGGACGCCGGTTGCGAGTACTACGGACCTGACCTTCACCTTTCTGAAGAAAATCCCTAAAGTTAATATAATTATGTCCTCCTGTAAATGTGTCTCATTAATTTATTAATCAGCTCACTAATAGGTAAATACTGCAGTCAACAGACTTAGATAACACATTGTTATGTAATTAGATCCACATTGAAATTGTCTCCCATTGTTGTGTGGTGTTAATTCATTTTGTAACAGGTCGACGGGTCATCTAAATAGACCACTGTTTTTAATTATTCTCGCCCGAGTTTTGTAAACAAACGAGTATTAGTAAACACTGACTTTCTGTTATACATTTAGTTCGTGGGATTGGTTTCTATACTAGATTTAGAAAGATCTCAGAGATATGCATACCAAAGGGTGGATGGTTGATCCTTTTGACGAGGTCAGGCTAACTATCAATCTTCCGGCCCTCGTCTCAGGTTGATGTCGGCGCAACGCGTTTTTAACAGACTTCTAAAAAAGGAGGAGGTTCTTAATTCGGATGTTTGTATTTTTTCTTTTTTTATGTTTGTTCGCTCATAACTCCTTCGCTTGAAAACCAATTTGAAACATTCTTTTTTTTAAAAAAAGGAAAGGGTATACTTCCCAAATGGTCCCATGAAATTTTTATCGAAATCGGAAAAGCGGTTTTTGATAAATCAACAAAAATCAAAAAATTTAAAAGCAATATTTTTAAAAGGTGATGAGCAGTTGACATTAGGCTATTGTAACTTAGATAAATTACAACTCTCCCACTAAAAAGTGAAAAATAAAAACGTGTCAAGTGTCAATAAACGAAAATGCAGAACCAACGACACCGACTTTAGAAATTAAAGTTATTTATCACTTTGTAGTGTTCTTTTTTTGGAAGTCGGATATTTTTTTTGTAAAAAATTTTTTTCTTCTTCCATGCTTAACTTTAATTCGTCACGCTATCATTCACTCCCTTGTCTTCGTTCGTAGATAAGTATTTGACAATCGATACGGGTAGTCAGAAGCCCAAAATTCCGACACAAAGTCTTATCCAGGGGTATGGTGTTACCCAATAACTGGGTTGAGGAGGTCAGACAGGTGATAAATGATAAATGATTTTTATTTTTATTTGTAAGTAGGTTTGCACAAACACTGACACATCAATCATAATTCGTCAATCGTAATAGGTGGTCGCTTCATGTAAAAATACTGGTATTCAACTGCATCCGGTTAGACTGGAAGCTGACCCCAAAATAATTGGGATAATGGCAGGAGAAGATGATGAAGAGTTTTCTGTCATGTCAGTTTTTGCTGAAGTTCTGAATCTTTTTCCTGTATTTACAAAACGCCTAATGTTTTTGTATGAGCAAACATTTATTGCGAATGGAAAGGTGTTTTGCCTGATATTTAATTCACAGCAGTTACTCGTTTCTTCAAATAGCTATTATAAAATTTAATTACTAAACGTTGAAAACTGGTATCACTTTAATATAATATATAGCTATAACAACGATTATCTATTGAGGGGATTGTGGCTAAGTAATAACAGCCGCCCCGATCAATAGGTCAGGTAAAGCTACGCTTGCCGCGATTGGTCCGTGGATGGGTGAACATTTTTTTACATATCAATACCCGTCCGTGTATCGGACAGCACGTTATGCAGTTGGTCTCGGCTGTCATTCATGAATCTGGCAGTCGTTACGGGTCGTCAGAAGCCAGAAAGTCTGACAGCCAATCTTAAAAAGGGTATCGTATTATAACCCAGTAACTGGGTTGTGGAGGTCAGATAGGCAGTCGCTTTATGTAAAATACTGGTATTCAGCTGCACCCGGTTAGACTGGAAGCCGACCCCAACATACCTAGTTAGGAAAAGGCTAGGCAGATGTTGAACAAAGATTATCTACTAATTTATGTCTTCATTATTGCAAAAGTTGTCTATTAAGGTAATCTAAGCATAGCATCTAGCTTCGTCGTATTGCATCAGCATCTAGCGGCCATTAATACCTATGTAGGTATGAACTATTCGGTAATATGATCATCAAATATCTGCCGATGTCCTCGTGTGTCATACAAGTAAATTCTTAGAAACCACTTTTTTTTTGTCATCAACGAATAATTTACCTTAAAAATCTAGTTTTAGGGGAGAACCCATAAAACTAGTTTTTTAGGGATGAGTTTTACAGAAAAAGACGTGTCTGTAAAACTTATTTTCGTAACTGCTAATACAAATCAGGGTAACACATTTCATTATAATGTTTCATGTTTACACATGATCGCTTGGTTTACGTAACTTATTCCTTTTTGTTGTATGTGCATGGTAAGTCGTCACCGCGCCACTTACATAATCAGCCTGTACCTAATGTTCCCACTGCTGGGACACAGGCCTCCTCTCTTCGAGAGGGAGTGGGCTGTTGACCACCACGCGGGCCCAGAGAGGGTTGGTAGATGTCACGTCTTCGATTTTTTGGTTCTAGGACATGCACAGGCCGGTTTATTTTCTTTGAGAATTCGACGTGCTTGGACGTGCGATATGAAAACATCGACATAGAACATGTTGAGATTCGCAATACAAACACACGTGCACCTTCCTCAGCGTTCACAGCACAACTGACACACCTGTCAAGTGTAACATGCGACTGTCGTCAGGTGAGCGCGAGCACCGTGTGACTCTTACGCCTGTCGTTACGATCTGAAACTCGACGCCAAGTGAGCTTTGAACAAAATACAAGTCGTCGGCCGCTGTCTGTCGTTGCGACTAGTCGCAGAGCCGTCGCAGTTGCATGTCACATAGTGTGTGCCATGTCTTACACAGCAACGTTGCTTCTTCTTCATGATATCTTTATTATTACTGTAGATGTAATACCTAATGGAGAACAGCGGCTAAAGGTTTTTTGAAAAAATTATGAAATATTAAGAAAAAATCCGTTTACTTATATCTATTTTGTAAGGGCTGATTTTTCAATAGCCAGAAAGCCAATTATCTTAATTTAAAACGTTCACAATCTAGTCGCAGTGTCATCTTGGCGACCAATAAATGTCAAAAACTTGTCAAAATGTATCGAAGTAAAAGTGACACTATGACACATACTTAAAATCAAATTAATAACGAAAATACACAGTGCGTGTGTGCGCGTTGTGAGTTCGATATCTGTTTTGAGTTTCCTATTTTATTTTTTTATATCTACTAATACCTGTCCTCTCTCTATCCTCGTCTGTTTTTGGCCTACCTTGGTTAGTGTAAAAACAATAACCAAGATGATGATTGAAAAATATTTCTCGCTGTAGTACTTGAATAAAAACAACGTGCCTACTTATTTAATCATTACAGGTGTCAATTTAATTTCTGATTGACGTCTATCAGGCTTTAACAAAAAAGATAAACTATGAGCCGTGTTATAAGGGGCAGCAGTATTTCACTGTAGATCATGAAGCTCTTCTGAAAAACTGATCACAAAAACAAGGAAAAACAAGGTCGTTTAGTATGGGATACTAGCACCCAAACCCCTCCATGCATTCGGTCATTTTTTGAAAGGTTTTTTTCCTCGAAAATAATAGGTAGGTAGGTACCTATTGTCAGTAGTAATTATGTAACAGTAAACTGAAGATAGTCAAGTAGCTGAACCTGAGTTTTTTGCCCGTTCTTCTCCGTAGAAACCTCTACTACGCTTTGGAATGGGCAACTAGCATCATTTATCTGACTGAACAATCCTTGACAATTCAAAAGCGCCTGTATTTTTTTTTTATAAATACTTTGGGTTTTTGAGATTGAGTTTCACTGCGTCTTAAAAGTTTTTACAAACTACAGATCTGTGGAGCTTTACCTAAAACGAAATAGGTTCGATTTTCTAACATGTTTGCGATACATGCAAGTAAACTTGAATTGTGCAAGATTGTTGTATTGATTTGGCAAGTAATAACTTTACTATATTCAAAGGTCCAAAATCCTAGTGTGAATGTACGGAACACACTGCTAGCTAATTAACATTGCACATGACCTTATCATCTGTCATTCCAAGGCCAAGTTTAATTAATTAAAAAATACGCGATTCATTTGGCTGCAAAATGATTTTAATAATGTTGTGTTTACACTTTACGTGGCCACTGAGTCCGGTTTTTAAACTTTGGTGTGGTGACCCTAAACGCTAGCATGCTAGATGGCACTAAAAATCAAACTCAAAATATTTTATTTCACATAAACCTACATGGGCACCTTATGAAACGCCAGAAGCTATGTGCACGGTTCCAAGTGGTCGTTTACTATGGAGAAGAGCCTAGCCGACAAGAAACTCCACGTCAGTTCGTCTACAGACGTAGTTCGTCTGTAGTTCGCCAATAGTTTGTCAACAGTAACTTATCAATAAGTTCACCTGTATAAGTTATTAACAAGAAGAATAAACAAGGATATTAAGAACAAGTGTACTATTTGAATAAGTGAAACCAACATTATAGTCCACACCACTACAACTCGTTGACTACAACCGTATACTGTGTGTCAGGTTTAACGAGGGACATACTCTTACGAGTACAATGCAGAATTACTATTTCATGAACTCATGAAATTTAAGGCAAATTCTAACTGAGAGAGTTGTATTGATGATTCTAATTCTATAGAAATACATATGTTTTGCTGACGCGAATCATATTTTGATCAAAAGACAACCTGATATTAAAAAAAATATAGTCTCGCGGGTTACCTTACCGCTTCCCCGTTAAGTCAAAGTAATTTATCACTAACAAATACCTAAATTACTTACTTTGACCAACCATCAACAAACTATATAAGTTTAGATCCTTATTACGATTATTGTCCCGTTGGTCTTGTTGGTGCTGAGCGTGCGGTCCTGGGTTCGATTTCCGGGTCGGGCAAAGTGTTAGTCTAGTAACAGCCCGGAGTTTGGAAGTTGGCGGTGTGATACCCCCGTGCCTCGGAAAGTACGTTAAGCCGTTGGTCCTGCACCTGATCTCTCTCCCGTCGTGTCGGATTGCCGTCCCATTGGACTATGAAGAGTGAGGGAAGAGAGGGTGCGCCTGTGTCTGCGCACACACTAGTGCACTATAATATTTCCCGCGCCGAAGGCTGGTCTCCGTTGAGGCCGAAATTCGGTCTGGAGGACTTTACCTTTACGATTATAATGCTAATAAGAATATATTCGCGTTAAAATGTGGTGTTTCAATGAACGGAGACGACCTCTCTCTCACCCGTTCGAAGTGATTATCGTTGAGCTATTGCCAAATATTGCTACTGATATAATAACAAGGTGGCGACAAGATACTCTATTTCATATATAGGTAGGTGTACCTTTACATCTTTAGAGATATAAGAAGCTGAACTATTTGCTCGAAGACTGCGTTAATATCCATGTTCAGGGTCACCAGTATGTGGAACACTGTCTAAAGTTCACTCATCCTCCATAGAAAAGGGAGGATCCTCCGACCAGACGAGTGTTGTGTCTGGTGGGCAACTGCCCGACGATTGATGTCGGGACGTCGTATATGTGCTAGTTGCGCGGTAAACTCTGCTTGCGCGATGCAGGATTTGTGATGCGTAGTTTGCATGTGGCGATGTAGATGCCACCACACATCTACTAAAAACAATAGTCCTAAATCGAATAATATTACTACTCACATAATACATTTTTACGCTCGCCCGCTCCCACCACAAATCACTAAATCTGTTTAGCGCTAAACATAAACGTCTGAAATTTAACGATTGGCAGAAACAGAACGATTCGTTTAAGTAAAACGCATTTAAGCTAGTGTTTCCTAACAGTGTGGTGGCCGCCTTGTAGCTGCCGCCATTTACCGTCGAAAGACGTCAATTAGACATTATTTATGAAAGTTGTTATAAGAATAAGAGTAATTTATTTATTAAAAAATATGCAATCATTTAAATAATATGGTGCTACACTATAATACACTTTATTCTATGATCAAATATTGAACATTAGTGTCTGAATTAGACAAAATGTATTTCAGACATCCGTGCTCTTCCCCTGTTGTAGGCGAACTTTGAAATTAACTTTGCATATGTACGTTCCTAGAGAGCGTTTTTTGACACCATAAATTTAAACCCCGGTGCAGTGGTGCCTCCTCGGAAACCGTACCTTTAGTGTTTTGTGGTGCAAGGGGGCCATATATGTGTCAAAAGCTTATCCGGCAAAATACCTGAAAACCCTCACAACCACATGTGTAGGCCTCCTAATCACTAGCTACTAAACCGGCTTGATAAAGTAGCCGTTTGCCAATGACGTCACCACATTTAATGAACCGAAAGCTCTTGACGTACCTAAGGAGATAGCCAGCGATAATCGTGACGCGCAAAAACATTTCTGGTTTTTTTTTTCTTAAAAATATGTACTTTAACGGCTTTTATTATTTTCGAAATTGTGGTTAAGGCCTACGATTCAGGAATTTATTTTCATTTGAAGTACTTTGAGTTAGTTGATTACTTTGTTAAGGCTCCCTGCAACACAGATACAACGTGACAGCACGACACGACTGTAGTCGAACAATTTGTATGAAAACTTCATGGAAATTATTCTACTAGAATTGGGGGCTGTCTGAGGTGCAGAAATAAGGATGAGGTGCAAAAAACAGACACGATAGAGATATCCAGTTATAGAGTTCCTATTGAAAAAATAATCAGCATACGTACAATGAAGTATATACTTTGTATACTAGTGTAATTCTTAACATCTTAATATAGTTGTAATAGTTCAAACAAAGACTAGACCTTGACCGAATGCATTATGCGACACCCCGGAGTATCAGTGCATCATGTAACAGAATAATGAGAGTGGACTTAGCGTGGTCCCATCGGCAGCTATATCGATACACAGGTACTATATACACCCTTACATTTTGATCGTTTTAATCCTTAAAAGGGGTAATTGTACTCATCATTATGAACAACTTTTACTAAGGGACCAACCCAAAAATCGTAAAAAGTTAGGTGAAGAGAGCTGTCATTCCATCTAATGCTGGGGATTTACACTAATGACAGCTGACTTAAAGCTCACTTCACCCAAGTTATCACGATGAAATTTTTACAGAATACTGTACACAGGACTGAGCGCATTTAAATGGCGGATTACGATTTTAGTACGTAAGCTGGTGCGATTTTTGGCACGCAAAGTAGTTGCTCTTGCGTTATCTAGGTGTATCTATATCTGTGATCATACCTTTAATCCCCGATGGGTTTTTCAGAGGTGAGTAGTATACTCACATTTTCCCAGGTACGTTTAAAAGCCCCGTGTAATAGGGGGCGAACCTATTGCCATCAACCGGGCACAAATCCAGACTCCGGTCTGCTACTGAGAAATTCGTGTTGGCAAATCACAATAATACTTTGCCAGACTTGGGTATCAAACGCAAGACCTCATAGTCAGCAGTAGAGCTTGCGACCACAAGACCACCGTGGTAGGTCTTACATAATATTATCTTCCTTAAATAATCCTCTGTTCTTTTTCTTCTTTTTTTTCATTAATTTTACGAGATTTTCAGCTATAGGCACAAAGGTCGATATATTATTGGTCAGCAGGTTGGATCCTAAAGTTCCCCGGACGACTGCTTACTACCGTCAATAAATGTTCCAAAAAACATTCAAAGAAAAAATTACAATTAACTTTTAATGATGCCTAGGGAACCCTTGCATCACCAATGAGTGGGAAAAGAAGATGGTATTATCTTGGACGGCAAGACAATGATACCAAACAGCGCATTCGGTGAGTTCAAGATCATCAATAGAGTCTAAGATAATCTAATATTATGTGTGTTTGTAACAAAACTGCTTCGAAACGGTTCGACCGATTCTTGTAAAATTTTGTGTGTATATTCTGTAGGTTCAGCAGGTTTGCGGGGTCAGCTAGCAAAGTCTAAATTATTAAAAATAAAGCTGAAGAGTTTGTTTGAACACGGTGACCTCTGGAACTGCCACTTGTATTTAAAAAAATCGTTTTGCGCTTGATAGCCCAGTTCTTAAGGAAGGCTTTAGGCTATTTAACATCACGCTAGGACTCTTAGGAGCCGAGCAAAACGAAAAGAGTCAGAAAGAACGCTAATCGAAAACGAAGTAATGGCGCGGGCTGGCGATGCGATGCGACGGGGTGGGACGGGAGAGCAAGAAATTTTCAGGCGAGCAGAAGCTAGTGAAAGATAAAAATAAGGAACACTGAGAATATTAAAATGAACATTGAATGAATATTAAAATTAAATATCTGTATTTCAGACATCAGCGCTCTTCCTCTGTTGTAGGCAAACTTTGAAATTAACTTTGTATATGTTCTAAGAGAGCGTGTTTTGACACCATAAAGTTAAAACCCGGTGCAGCGGTGCCATCATCATCATCAGTGGCGGCTCTTCTCGGAAACCGTACCTTTAGTGATTTGTGGTGTTAGCGGACCTTATAATTATGTGAAAACCCTCACGACCACATGTGTAGGCCTACTAATCAGTAGCTACTAAACCTGCTTGAAAAAAGCAGCCGTTTGCCAATGACGTCACCACATTTAATGAACCGAAAAGCTCGTGACGTATACAAGGAGAGGTCCTGGAGGAGTCTTCTAGAAGTATGAATCTAGCACGGATTCCATGTATAAATTAAATCGCTAACACGCGACCTCTGACCCGGTTTACTAGCAAACACAATAGACATAACTCATAAGGCATCGCGCTGTTGACGTATTACAACCAATTAACACATACACGATTATTTCCCGAATGTTTACTCATTTAACGTTCCTACTATATTTAGAGAACCTTTAAAAATACATGTACATATAATTTAACAACACCTTATTACTATTGTACATAGTTTGTGTCCATGCTTGGTCTGTCGTAGTCCTTTGATGACCATTGGCCTTACACTTTACTTGTACCAACGTCTTAGAATGCATTTACAGTTGCTGTATCTTCCTGGTCATCTTTCAAAACTGTAGTTACTTTTGTCCTAATAACATAAGCATATCAAAAGAGCCTTTTCGAGTCATTGTCTGTCTAGCTTTTCCCAACTATGTTGGGGTCGGCTTCCATTCTAACCCGATGAAAATAATGGTAATTTAAAAAAAATAAGAAACTAAGTATTTGCTTTATGTTTAGTTCAGTTGTTATGCAAAGTTTCATGATCGAATTTGAAGTATTTTTTTAACAGCGGTTCATTGTTCGGTTTGGAGGTAACTTTGTAATTTTTTCCTATCGAGAAAATTTTATGGAATCGTCTTTTCGCCAAACATAGTACATTAATCCTCAACTTTACCATATATTTATTTCAAAATGAATGCTGCAATACTTTCGACATAACGGCGGATCATGCTAAGCTATTTGAGGTAGGTAGTAAGTATAGGCCCTTAATGTTAAGAATTTTAATGAACCAGTATACGATTCACTAGGAAAATCCCCAATTTAGAAAAAAATGAATCAACGTCAACAGTTTTGACACCTTGTCATTTAATTGCTTGAATAACACGCAAATAGTAATTTCTGGTTATTTTGTTAAAATATTGTGTCTTAGAAGATGTAAACATAACAGATTTTTGTGAAAAATTATCGCTGTTTCACTAGTCATCATTAGGAGGGGCTTGTGGCTACGTAATAACAGCCGCACGGTTCGATCGATCAGGTTAAGCTACACTTGCCGTGGTTGTTGGTCCGAGGATGGGTGACCATCTTAACATACCAAGACTCCTCGAGTGCCTCAGAAAGCACGTTAGCCGTTAGCCATTGTTCCCGGCTGACATTTGTGGATCTTTGACAGTCATTACGGGTCGTCAAAAGCCCAAAAGTCTGACTACCAGTCCTACCAAGGTGGTCATGTTACCCAGTAACTGAGTTGTGGAGGTCAGATAGGCACTCGCTCCATGTAAAATACTGGAGTTCAGCTGCATTAAGTTAGACTGGAAGCTGACGCCAACA
The DNA here is from genome assembly GCA_963669345.1 of Gortyna flavago. Classification (NCBI taxonomy): domain Eukaryota; kingdom Metazoa; phylum Arthropoda; class Insecta; order Lepidoptera; family Noctuidae; genus Gortyna; species Gortyna flavago. The sequence continues at coordinate 1,899,376 of OY770135.1, forward strand.
TAGTTGGGAAAAGGCTACGCACATGATGAGTCATTATTATAAAGGGTGTAAAAAGACGCTTATCGAAGCCGAGCCGAATTTCGCCCATGGCAGTCAATTTCAGTATTAGATATATTGCTCAAGTGTGTGCGCAGACACAGGTGGACACTTCTCCTCTTCCCTCACTCTCATAGTCCGATTGGACGGCTTCCGATAACTCAAACTCAAACTCAAACCTCAAGAAGTCAGTCAGTCAGAAAATATGAAGCTAGTTGCCCATTCCAAAGCGTAGGTACCTATGGAGAAGAACGGACAAGAAACTCCATGGACACTCTTTTAAATTATACTTTACAAAAATATTAGTTACATCATTAATGTTGAATTTATAATTATATGTGAGAACGATGTAAAAAAAAAATACGTACGCGTTAAGTGTCCAGAGTACAGCAAATAGTACTTAACAAAACAATAATCCATAGACACGACCGGAGAAAGATCAGGCGCAGGAGTACGTGCTTTCCAAGGCACGGGGGTATCACACCGCCAACTTCCAAGCTCCGGGCTGTTGCTAAGAAATTCCTAATGGAGAAATACAATAACACTTCTCCCGACCTGGAAATCAAACCCAGTACCCCACGCTCAGCAATCGCATTTGCGACCACGAAACCAAAAGGGCAACACAAGATAATATAACATCTCTCAAGAGAACTACCTACTTAATCGTTATATAATTAATCTCAATCAATCTAATTATTGACATCTAACACTATGGACTTCTCGTTTATTCTTAGAAAATAACAACAATTAGGTGCCAATGTACATTGTCACAATGACTTAGCATTTTGAACCGTAATTAATTTCGAACTTTTATTTCAGTGCAAAAATATTTGACGTAATATTCATTAATCGTTTTGACGCAAACGTTATTATATAAACCACTAGCTTCTGAAATTTCACCCTCCCCCCATTCACCCTCTTAGGGGTGGAATTTCGAAAAACCCTTTCTTAGTGGATACCTACTCTTCACAAAGAAGACACCCTCCAAATTTCATGTCTCTAAAAGCGGTTTAGGCTGTGCTATGATATATCAGTCCGTCAAGACTGAATTATATGTTTATAGATACACATTGTTATGAATAACTTCGACTGCCTCGTTGGTACAGTGGTTGCAAGCGCTACTGCTGGGCATGACGTCCTGGGTTCAATTCCCGGATCTAAAAAAGTGCTATTAGATTTTCATCAAAATTTCTTCCGGGTCGAATTCTGTCTGGATGTGTTCCCGGTTGATGGCAATAGGCTCGCCCCCTATTACATGCAATACACAATTTTTTTATTTGTTATAACTTTTATTCTCACATCTGCACTATTTCGCAATCAAACGACGACTGACTCTGCACTACAATTTACCAATAGAAATGTCTTTTGCTCCACCCGAAAATAACGATAATATCAACCGTTATTTGTAGGTGTTGCCAAAGTTAATTAATACATTCAGTTGCCATAATGAAAATACATTTTAAAGTTTCTTACAATGTTAATAATTTGTACTTTGACAGTGTTACCCCAGTGATATTATACTTCGATGTTATAATAAAAACACAACTGGTGACGGACACCTTCAAATCTTGATACACAAGATTATCTGTGATCACAACCAGTGTAACTTGTCTTGAATTGGTTGCTCAATCACTTCACTGATCAAAAGATGATTGTTAGTTGATTATTCAAGTGGTTTAACCACTTGAATAAAGTCTTGTCGAAAAAGGGACCGCTCTGTTGAAACTAAAGTAAACACAATCATTTGTTTCTTGGTTTATTTGGGACAGACACTATCGTTTTAAAATCTGTAATGTAAATATTTTTAATTATCATAATAAGTAGGTACTTAATAACAAATTATTTGAGAGGGCTTAGGAAACCAGGTGCTGGTGCAAAGGTTTCAACAATTTTAGGAGTATTCGAATGCGCATTACCTAGAGCGGTGAATTCAGGCTTTTATACTCACTATTTTTAGGCGCGTAAAGACGGTAGGTCTCAGAATATGTAATCGTACATCCAGTGCAGCCTGCAGCCTAATTGTGTAACACATTTACGATCGCAATGCCTTTCATTGTGACTGAAACTATACAATGAGGATGCTGGTTAGAGTCAGCCCGCTGTAACCGAGGTTAGGCTAGATCGTGGATTGACTGGTCTTCATCTTCTTAGCGTGTTGATGGCAATCTAAATGAACTTGGCCCAGAATTCGGCTACGTGTTTGGCGCCATCACTAGAGTCCATCAGTTCCTGTAACGTGCAGCTGACAGGGCACGCAGGATATGATATTAAGTGTTCCATGATCCCATCCTATCGTTTGTCGAACAGCACCACATTTACTCTCCTAGGCGGAGTCGTCTATCAAATACGATCTAGTCGTCACCTGATCACGGTTGTCTTGCTTCGGCTAACCTGGGTCCGGAGTCTGTTTAAACACTTCCAGGTTGCCCAAGGTTTTTAATAACTATTCGTGAACTACAGCGTAGCGTTTTAATGGCAACATTAATTTAACACGCGTGTAGGAACTGCTGTGCAGGGGTCATTTGCCGGGGTCACGGATCATAACATCGCGTTAATGAAATTAAAACGAATAACGTGCAAAGAGTAGACGAATTGAAGGAAAGAGAGAGCAGAACTTAATTTCAATCCGAATTATCTTATGTTGTTATATTTTTAACCGACTTCAAAAAAAGGAGGAGGTTCTCAATACGGTTGTATGTTTTTTTTTTTTTTTAATTTTTTTTTTATGTTTGTTACCTCAGTACGCCGGTCATTTATAAACCGATTTGGAAAATTATTTTTTTATTTGAAAGGATATACTTCCAGATTGGTCCCATTTTTATCAAAGTCCAGTTCTGATAATGGGATCCATGAGGAATTGAGGGAACTCCTCAAATATTATAGGCATACATATAGCAATTTTGGTATTTTCATTAACAACTCAAGCATTTGCATTCAGAAAGTATAATTTGGTGAAGTGGAACTGATGATGAAGACCACAGATGGCCATCGGAACTACTCGATGACAAATATTTCACGGGTAGCGATTCGATTGCTTTAATATGGTTGCTAAGCAATTTATGTTCGTCACAATGCGTATGGTGAAGTGGAGCTGATTGTGACTTCACCATCAGCTCCAGTTCTCCTGGTTCTTACCAGGAGAACTCCTCAACAATTAACGGCCCAGCATCGGGAAAAGCAATAATTATTTTGTAACAGGTGATGAGCGATTGACATTAGGGTTTGAAACGGTATGCTCTCGAGGTGGTCTCATTGTCACCAAGTCAGTTTTTGATGAAGGAATCCCATGAAAGTCGAGGAAAATCCTCTTTGGTAGGCATGTACAGTGTGTTAGTTGAACTCTCTCAAATCAAAAGAAACCTACTCCGACTTTAATTAGCTGCAGTAAAGACGTGGACTTGAAGACAATCGTCTTCATCATTCCATTTCTCGTAATAATGTAACGGGACGAACAGGTCCCGCATCTGATGGTGGTAAGGGCTTGTAATTGTCGAAACAGCTTGTAATAAGTCTAATTGAATAAAAGTATTTGACTTTCACCTATCATCAGCTCAGCAGCATGAAGTGATGACTCTCAGACAACACCTATCGGTCCATTAGATTCGGAGAAAATTGGATGTGACAGACGGTCAGACAGACAGACACTCGAGTGATCCTATAAGAGTTCCGTTTTTTTTCCTTTTGAGGTACCGAACCCTAAAAAGTGAAAAATAGAATAAGTGAAAAGTGAAAAAAAAACAACCGACTTCCAACAACACACTACAAAGTGAAAAATAACTTTAATTTCAGAAGTCGGTGTCAAAAAACGAAAATGCAGAATCAACGACACCGACTTCTGAAATTAAAGTTATTTTTCACTTTGTATTGTTTTGTTGGAAGTAGGTTGTTTTTTTTTTGTAAAAAGTTTTTTGTATGATTACTAGCCTCTAGTCCCGCCATTGTACCGGCACGTTGTACCTATGAACTTATTTCTGTTCAGTAAATGAATAATACTTCAGTTAATTGTGTGCGCACGAACAGCAATGTATGTGAATGGCACAATATTGCTGTGTGATAATACCGCAATACAGAGAACCAGTTGAAAGGTGATTAATAGCATACATTATCACATCTCGATAATATAATGTTATCAACATTTTGATGTGATTTATCTTATAATAGAATAAACACTGATTCGTCACGTTTCGTTAATATGTTGATAGATGCAACAATACTTTGAGTTTTGGTTCTTTAAAATTGCAGCTGTTTGTCCGATCGATATGATGAATTTATCAGAATATTAATGCAATTTATTGAATTCAAAATATTCCACTCACACGAATATCTATGTAGGTATTTGTATTTTAGCTTGCTAAAGACTTTTAAAACTTTGAGATAATCAGGCTGGGTACAGACTTTGATTTGGAAAACTGTTTCAGTATTTTGCTGCGACGCGACGGGACAAACAGTATTATTTTTTAAAGAGACATATGTTGCACCGAGCACAGTCAAATTTGGATGCAGGAGAATGATGATAATGATTTATGGTTTCGAATGATTATTATAATATCATGTTAAAGATATCTTTATTTCTATATCCTGCAATACTCGCAGTCCTACACCAAAAGGGGGTTGTCCTTGGGTGCACTTGCATAGTGCGAACAGGGATAATCGTCGGTTGGTGCCTCACTTAATGGAAAACGTTTAACGGGCCTCTGCAAGCTTCGGACCCAGGGTCCCGAGAAATATCATCAATGAATTTAAAAAAATCCACGACCGGTTACAGAAAATTTGTACTTGAATATAAGAAAAATAAACGCAGGGACAATTATAGCGAACCCTTTTAATCGATCACGAATTTAAATGACGCAGGTTAAAACGTTGAAAATATTGAAACGAGTTTCTTTTTGTAGAAGGTGTTCGCGCGTCACTAACACCAGAGATTTTTTTTTATGACCGTGACCAAAATTCCTTCCAAGAACCAGTACTTACAGCTTTAATACGGTGCATGAAGTTTTACAAAATATTCATGTTTGTATGGCGTCATCTCTATCGCTCCTGTGACTGTCTCTTTCTTAAGTTCGATGAAGCATTTAAAGGATGGCTACTGTATTGTGCCACATGGAGGATAATGAGCGTGGTGAAATAGGTCAGACAACTGACATTAATGAAATGTACCTAAGTTCTGGAAGTGAGGGGAGAGAACAGTGGGATGATACAGGCTAACAGTAACGCTCTACTGGATTTAACAGGCTTTTGACATCATTGACATCTTGCGTTACCTACAGATTGAGCAGTGGTGGCCCAGTGGTTACGGCCGCGACTTACGAGTTGTAGGTCGTAGGTTCGAACACAGACAGGCGCTTTAGTTTGTGCAAATTATTTCATCACCACAGCTCTCAAAATGGTGAAGGAAAACATCGTGAGGAAACCGGCATGTCCTAGAACCAAAAATTCGAAAACATGTGACATTTACCAACCCGTACTGGACCCGCGTGGTGGATTACGGCCACTACCTCTCACAGAGAGGAGGCCTGCAGTGAGAACATTATAGGCTGATTATGTTGCCTACAGACACGTTACCTGTGACGCCTGAAATGACAGCAGCTCATAGACGACTGCAAGCTTGCTAGGTCTATAGGGGAAGCGATATGTTTCCCTCTCATTCATTCATTCTTTCATTGGCAGTATAGGTCTTCTCCCTTTCGAACCATGCTTTGCTGGTATGTGCGTGTCTCATCCAGGTCTTCCCTGCGATCTTCTATAAATCGTCCTCCCACCTGGCTGTTGCTCAGCTAGCGTTCCTTTTTCGCTTTTTCTTGTCGTCTGTATCCCCATGAAACGAACTTTTTCGACGTAGCACAAAAGATCCTCAACAACCTCTACAAGTGCTAAAACGAAGCGTCTGCTGCACTTACTGATTTGCGGCCTCTTGCCAAAGACTTGTTCGTCTTTTCGAACTATCTTCAGAACTGGTACATAATTTAGGTTTTCTTTTAATGTTATCGGTTATAACAAAACTTGTCGAGATGTACATGTAACGTTACGTAACTGACAACATACCCTTTAAAGCGAGGTAAGAAGCAAAGAAAGACGAACGAACGCCAATAGCGCATCACAGCAACAAAAAAGGTACAAAACAGCGAAACGTTTGATGTTAGTTGAATCGAATAATCACCAAAATAAAATTAATTAAGCAATTTTAATTTAATTAAAAAATAAATGCGCAGTAAAAGGCCTAAAAGTGGGTGTAGATGTAGAGTGCATGAGCAGGAACCTAAGCGAATCCTTCTGAAACTTGTTCAGGGTTCAGGAGTAAACCTAGTAAAACACTTGACGACTACGAGATGAACCGGAGTAGGGGAGGTCCAAAGTTCCCACAGAAACAGAGATTTCCAGTTGTCTTTAAATAAAATTATTAAAATATTCCTAAGTAAGTTTTTAGACCTCTGTATCCTGGTTATGCGTATGAAGTTTCATTAAAATCGGTTCATTCATTTCGAAAAACAAGGGCTTGAAGGTTTGTATGAAATGCCGTACGGCGTAAACGCTCTTATCGGTGACACAAAAATGCTGTAGGTAGCTAAAAAGGTAATCTGTTATGCCAGAATTTATGCTACCACAGAAGTTTTATGAATTTATAAGGTATATACGATGATATGATGCCCCAGTAGTTAAAACCTTGCGTCCTTGGCACGAAGTTGTGGGTTCAAATCCGGGCGAGTATCAATGCGACTGTTTCAATTCATCTTTCTGAGTTTATCTGACTTCGGTGAAGGAAATCTTCGTGAGAAAGCCTGAATTTACAGTTAATTTAATAATAATGAAATCTCAAGCTTGTTGATCAATGCTTGTGCCTTCTCTGTGCGAGATGAGGCCTTTGTTCTGCCTGTAATAGAATAAAGTTTATTTGGACACAGTTCATGAAACATCTCCGGACAATTAGCAAGAGTCGTCATAGTATTGTCATAAAAACCGGTGTGTTGTTTTTGTCAATAAGTAGGTAATAAGACAATATATTTCTTCTATTGTATATAACTGACCTCCTTGAACTTGTGCCCATGTTAAATGCATAGCTAACGTAAGCATGTTATGATGTTTTTGTCAAGTGTAGAAGGTATTTATGTATTAGCTAGTGACAGAAAAATTCAACGTACAGTTAGCTGTAAGTAAACTTGGTCGTCTATTGTCTCTTTTCTGGAAACCTCAATAATTATGTAAACTGGTGTATTGGTCCTCGAGGCAGGCTTTTTTTTTTAAAATCCTAGTTGTCTTCCTCCATCGTGGGGGTGACAGAGGGGCATGCTGGACTCTGACCGGCTAAAACCACCGTATGTTCCACCTCTGCATATGACAGGGGTGCGGGATTCGCATAAGCATTCACCGCTCCCCTGACCGGACCGAGGCAGGCCTAAGAAATGCTAGCGTGACGATTTGGACTCGTTTCTGACCGATTGTCTGGGGAAGACAAATGACATGATGGTTTATGTGTATGGTAGGTGATATTATTTATTGTACGCAGAAGGGACAAACAACAGACCTGCATATTTATACTGGATGATTTTTTGAAAAACTCTGAAATCACGAAAAAAAATCAACTGTTTCATACAAAAGTTTAATACCTATTTGACCAAAATGTATGAAACAGCTGTTTATTTTTTATGCTTTCAGATTTGGTCCCGGAGTGAAAGTTGTTCATATTCATGGGTGTAAGCCCTGTAAAAATTTGAAAGCGGTAAAAAATCATCCTGATGGTAGGGACATCGACGCGCAGACTGTAACCATTATGTGGTGTTCCCTGCCAGCCTGTATTATCTTAGACTAATTTGATCATTATTAAAAGTAGGATTTATTCCGGTCGGAACCCCTGAATCACCCTCCCACCCCTCGATCCCCTGCTAGTTCGAGTAATCATGACAATCTGTATAGGAAAGGCAACAAGGAACTGCAGAAGACTGTTTGTTTATTTTCACTTCCAATGCTCAAAAATTTTTTCTTTATGTTGTGCGTAGGCGACATAAAGTCGCTTTTTATGCTCTAGTGCATAAAGTTTTTTTTTTCTAAGACTAAGATAATCAGGCGCAACAGCCACACGCACAATAAAACGTCGCAGATTGAAGTCATTATTTGCTTTTTTTTGTATTTAAGTAGTTTATCAGCCATCTCGTTACCATAACACAAGCATTAAGTTGCTTACTTGGGACTATATGGCGTTGTGTGAAATGTCTAAGGATATTATTATTATTAATTTAATCACTTCCGTATTTTCTATTGTTAATTTCATAAAATAAAATAATTGTCATTTATTATTTAAAAACGCAAAGAAAAGTTTTTATGACTTGGCAGTATGAAGTACCCAAGTCGAATGACACATGTTAAAAATAAAAAAATAAAACTTTTTAAAGTTTCGTAGCGGGAATTAGCTATTCTCTTCTTCAATTTTGCAACATTTTTGAACAGTGAAAATACCGTATACATACTTTATGTCTGTTTCATTTTCTCGCAATCGAAGTGAAAAGCAGTGTTTATAACTCGGGCATAAACAAGCCATTTTACCCCTTTTTTTTTTTTTTTTTTTTTTAAGGATGGGAAATCATCCAATGACCCCTCCCGCTCTGGGTGGAGCGGAAGGGAGTGTCAGACTCTTACTGACTAAAACCCATCCGTGTTCCTTCCTTAGCCCTTTATGTTCCGGGGCAGCGGTAACCCTTTCGGACAATCCCGCTGCCCCGGCAGGCTTCGGCCCTAACGGGCCCCTCCGTGTCTGCTGACAGCTCTTTGAGGCGCGCGTGGAACACATACGCGCCGTCCGGCACGGGCCTGGTCCTGATCGGACGGCGAGCTACCCATTACTCGCCGTCCGCAGGCCCGCGCCTACGGTGGCCGGGAGTCGTCACGCGGCTCCCGACGCCCGGGGCGTCTACCGCGGCGGCTGGGACGGGAGGCCCTCTCGGCTCTCTCCCTCGCCCATCCCGCCACCTCCTTCGCTAGCATGACTGCTTCGCAGAAGGAGGTGACTGCCTCCCACTCCCTCTCGCTCCGGACCATGGTTTGAACCAGGGCCGGGCGCGAGAGGTCGCCGCTGCTGCCGATCGCCTCTACGAGGACACGGCGGTGCTCTGCCCAAGCGGGGCAGACCTCCACCGTATGCTCCACCGTGTCCTCTGGGCGATCCTCGCAGTGGTGACACCCGGGCGTTTCCTCCCGCCTGATGATGTGCAGGAACCTCCCGAAACATCCGTGTCCGGTGAGGACCTGCGTCAGGCGGTAGGTGAGGACGCCGTGACGCCTCTCTAGCCACTCCTCAAAGAGGGGCCTTACCGCCGCTATCGTGGCGTGCCCTGCGCTGGGTTGCGACAGTCGCTCTTTCCATGTCGCCATGAGATCGCGCCGGAGGTCCGTCCGCTCCGCAGCGATTTGCCGCGGAAGCGGAATTTCCCCCCGGCGTAGTGCCTCCGCGCGCCACTCATACAGGCGCGCGAGGACTATCGCCTCCAGATCCCATGGCGGCAGTCCGGCAAGGAGGCTTGCCGCCTCGCCCGAGATCGTGCGGTACCCCCGGATAAGCCTTACAGCTACCACCTTTTGGGGCGCGTTCAGATAGTGTGCGGCTCGTCGCCGCAGTGAACGCGCCCATACCGGGGCCCCATATAGGGCCATGGACCGCACGACCCCCGCGTAAAGCCTCCGGCAGGAGGCGTTTGGCCCCCTCAGGTTGGGCAAGAGCCGCTTGAAGGCGGCCCCGGCCCGTTCCAGTTTGGGGGCCAAACGTCGGAAGTGCTCGACGAAGTTCCACCGGCTGTCGAGAACGAGACCCGGGTATTTCATCGTTGTCTCGACGCCGATGTGAACCCCTCCTACCGTTAATTGGGATCCCGGTGGTGGCCCGTTCCGAAGCCCATGAAAGGACATGGCCTCGGACTTGTGCAATGCCACCTCGAGACCCAGTTGCCGGATCCTCTCCACGACTGTCGCAACCCCGCGTGTCATCGCGTCGGCCGCCGCCTGATGCGACCTCCCCTGCGCCAGGACCAGCGTGTCGTCAGCGTAGCAAACCACGCTGACGCCATCAGGGAGGTCGGCCCGCAGCACCCAGTCGTACCCGATGTCCCACAGGAGCGGCCCCAGAACCGATCCCTGTGGGACACCGCACGACATCTCTCGCCGGTTCCATTCTCCGTCGCGACCGGGGTAGATGACGGCTCTGTCCGTCAGATACGCCCCGACTACTCGACGGAGGTAGGTCGGCACTCGGTGATACCGGAGTGCCTCCCCAATGCAGCTCCAGGGCAGGGTGTTAAACGCATTAGCGATGTCGAGTGACACCGCCGCGACGACCCCACCCCGGGACACCGCGTCCCCCGTCGTGAGGGCTCTTACGCGCATGATGGCGTCAACCGTCGAGCGCCCCTTGCGAAAGCCAAACTGACTATCCGCAAGATCCGGCCCCGTCCTTGCCAAGTGCCCGACGAGGCGGCCTGCAATCACTCTCTCAAAGAGCTTGCCGACCTCGTCGAGCAGCACGATGGGCCGGTATGCGGACGGAGAGTCCGCAGGGCGCCCTGGTTTCTGGATGAGGACCAGTTTCCCCGTCTTCCAGCGGAGTGGGAACTGGCCCCTCTCCATACATGCGCTTAAGAGCGCCTCCAGTCGAGGCCCGAGAGCCCTTGAGGCCAGGACCCAGGCTTTACCTGGCAAGCCGTCGGGTCCTGGGGCGGTATTTTTGGCCTTTAGCCTACCTACCGCCACTCTCAGATCTACCCCGGTCACTTCGGGATTGTCGTCGTCGTCCGCGTGGTCCGCTTCGGGCACCGCAATTGGCGGAGCCATGGGCGGGGGAGTATGCGCCGCCCGTGAAGGGAACAGAGCGCTCACCACCTCCTCCACCAGCTGTGGCCGGAGACTCTGCGTCAGCGGGGGGGCCCAGGTGCGGAGTTTATTCCGCACCATTTTGTAAGGACGCCCCCATGGATCTCTGTTGAGAGTCTCCAGCATCTCCTCGCGGGCCGTATCTTTGGCCCGCTGTACAGCCTCTTGGAGGGCGGTCTTCGCCGCTCTGTACCCCTCGTACAGCTCCGCCTCCGTGGCTTCCGCATCCGGAGGGCGAATGCGGAGCCTGCGGTGCCTGGTGTACTGGTGTCGCGCGTCGACGCACGCCTTTCGTAGCGACTCCACCTCCTGCGACCACCAGTACACCTGACGTCGGGCGCATCCTGGCCGGACTCGGGGCATTGCCACGTCGCATATCTCGGACATGGCCTCCCGGAACCACTCCGCCTCATCATCAATATCGTCAGGCCTGTCCGGTGATGACACCCAGGCCTGAACGATCGAGGCTTCCAGGAGGAGCTCCCGGTCCAGCTGCTTCAGCGCCCACCGCGGACCACTCGGGGCCTGTTGGACCGGCGCGCTAGAGGACTGGGCGGAGACGTCGAACCGAATGTACCGATGATCCGAGTATGTCTCCACCTCCTCCAAGACGCGCCAGTCAATGACACGTTGTGACAGAGCGGGACTGGCGAACGAGATGTCCACCACGGACTCCCCCCGCATCCGCACACACGTGGGAACAGAACCCCGATTTAGGACGACCAGGCCTTTTTCGAGTGCCCAGTCCTCCACCATCCTGCCCCGCACATCCGTGTAACGGGAACCCCAGGCCAGATTCTTGGCGTTGAAGTCCCCGAGCACTAGCACGGGGAAGGGATGGTTTCCGGCGACGACGACACTCAACTCCGTTAAAGAGTTCTGGAACTCGGCGAGAGTTCGGCTCGGAGAGAAGTACACTCCCACTACTACAATCTCTCCGAACCGTGCTGCTACGCACCCCTGTCCCTTCGTGACACCTTCGAGGGACGGGGTACCGGCGGCAGCCGACGAAATTATGGCCACTGAGCCGCTCAGGTCCTCCACCCAGTCATCCCTGGGCGGGACAAAGTACGGCTCAGCGACCACGGCGATGTTAATCGACCACTGCGCTATGCTCTGGAGCAACAGGTCCTGAGCGCAGGCGCAGTGGTTGATGTTCGCCTGGAGGAGACGTAATGGAGCCGTTACTCCTCCATTGCAGTCTCCTCCCGGGCCTCTTGTGAGGGCCCCTCAACGGTGGCGGCGGCAGCCGCGGCGGCGACAACGGGTGTGGCGACGGTGGCGGTGGCGGTGGCGGAGGGCCTGCCTTTTCTCCTGGTTCCGGCGGGTGGAGCGCAGGACTTGCTCCCCGCCCGGTGATCGGCCGGCTTGCCAGCAGCCGCACATGCGACGCAGTGCGGCGCGGCGCTGCACGAACCGGCCGTGTGTCCGGGCTGACCGCAGCGGAAGCACAGAGTGCTGCGGTCCTCCGATGTGCACTGGACGCCAACGTGGTGCCCCACATGACATCGGAAGCACCTCAGGGGTCTGGGCTCCAGCAGTTTGACCTGCGCTGACACCCATCCCACCAGAAGCCTTCGGCCCTCCACAATTGTTCTGGCCGCCGTCACGGGGCAGCTTACCGTTACGGTTCGCATACCCGAAAAGTCAGGGCGTATGGTGCCTGCCTTCACCTGGTCGGCCAGACACCCGCCCGTCCTGACGACGGCGGCCACCACCTCTCCCTCCGATACGGAGTCATCCAGGCCCATGATGCGCATGTCTGCGCACTTGACGGGCCTGGAGACTCGGACCTCCTCCGCACTCAGGGACGCTCTCAGCTTCTCCGCTAGAGCGTCTGCGGTGGGGCCACTCGTCGACCCGGGGATCTCCAGCATGCGGGCGCCAGTAGCGGTCACCCTGTGCCGGAGGCCCCCGGTAATCCCCAACTCCTTTAGGTCCACCGTCGCTCTTGCCTTGGTGAGCACGTCGCAATACGTCATACCCCTCTTGGCCGCATCTGGCTGCAGTGTAATAACTACAGCCGCGGTCTTTGGGGCACGAAGTCGTGCTGCGACGGCTCGCTCCTTGCGGCGCCGCCTTTGCGCCTTTTTCCTGGCCGCCTTGGCCGCCTTCTTCTTTTCCCCGACCACCTGCCATTCGGCGTCGGTCGCGGGGGAAGTGGAGGATTTTTGGGGGCGAGGCGTAAGATCTGGGGCCTCCACCTCCCTTGCCTTTCGGCCCTTCTTTTTGCCGGCAGGCGCCGGTTTTGTCTCCGCTGGGGCTCCACCTGTAAGGCGGGATCTCGAGGAGATATTGAAACACCGAGAGCTGAGTCTAAACTGTCTTTATTATAATGATTAAACGATTAATCAGATTACATCTAGGTACATATATGATATAAGGCGGGTTACAATCCAGTAAGGTTGCTTACACACTACATCTCCTTCCCATGGTGAAAAAAAAATAAAATTATAATTATGTTTTTTTTTTTTTTTCAATTATTAGTTTAGAGTTATAATATTATGATAGTACAATATTTTGTTTAAGCATTGATTACATGTGTTTACAAATATAGAATAACCTTAACTTAGATACAAGTAGATTGTGTTTACACAAAATATATCGCAATACTGTAAATATATTTCTTTTTTTTTTTTTTTTTTACTTAGCTGGTGTAAACAATTTTGTACGGTTTTTGTGGATTACATCTAATTTTCCATTTTTGTTTATTTGAACATTTGGTGACATATCTTTCACTACTTCATAAGGACCTGAATATATGCTATTCATCTTATTACAATTTTCATTTTTTACTAGAATTAAATCATTTGGTTTATAAATTACAGGATTTGTATTTTTATCGTAAGTATTTTTTCGTTGTACTTTACTTCTGATTAAATTCTCCCTAGCTTCTTTTTGAGTTAGCTGCAATCTATATTTTAGTTCCAAAGGATAACTTTCGTGATTATAAAGTGGTTCAACAATATTGTTATCTAAGTTGCTTGGAAGCGAACATATTTTACCAAAGACCAACTCAAATGGTGTGAATTTAGTTTCCGAATGTACTGCTGTGTTGAAGGAGAAACACCAATATGGTAGCCATTGACTCCATGCTTCTGGGTGATTATCGGATTGAATGCGTAAGAAAGTACCTTAATTTGTTATGTGAATTTTCCAACGCACCAATACTTTGGTGGTGGTAAGCTGTGGAGTTTAAATGAGTTATTTTTAAAAGTTTACAAACCTCTTGAAATACTGTAGACATAAACTCGGACCCTCTGTCTGTTGCTATTTCCTTCGGTAACCCGTAGCGAAGAATAAAACTATTAACTAAAGCCTGAGCCACTTCTTCAGACTTTTTAGAAATTAAAGGATGTGCCACAACATACTTAGTCAACTCACATTGTATGGTTAGTACATATGAAAAATTATAACAATCCCTATCTAACGGTCCTACTAAATCTAAAAATATTTTTTCAAATGCCGTTGTAGCCGTTGTGGTAATAATCATAGGTTCCTTAACTAGTCTAGCATATTTTTGCTTTTGGCATTTTGTACATTTCTTCACGAATTCTCGAACATCTCGTTCTAACCCTGGCCAGTAATAATACTTTTTTATGTTATTTGCCATCCTTCTCATGCCCGCGTGGCCACTGGTAGGCAAGAGATGGAAGTCATTAAGAATAACTTTTCTGTCGTCTTTATCGTCTATTCTTCGAACATAATTTATTATATAAATTCGCGGTACGTACCTATTTCCTAACGATTTAATTTCACTTAATAATTCTTCAATAAATTCATTGTTTTCTCTATTCTTCATTATACATATTTCGTCGACGTCTATTAATTTGCAAAATCTACCTAACTCCCTCACAAATGCGACTCGCGTCAATTGTGATTGGTAGTCTGGATTTATATAAATTGTTAACTTGCTTTCTACATAGCAAAACGCGTTTTTTTCTTCAGTTATTTTGTTTTTCTTTCTCAAAATATCTAACTCCTTTTCCTCGATGAATCTTAGTTCTATCGCCTCTCTTGGTTTCGTATGACTTCCCACGACACCTGGTTGATCAGGCCAAGTACTGTCAGACGTCATGTTACACGGTGAGCATTGCAATTTTCTCGCCTGTGCCCTAGTTGTCACATTTATATATGATTCTCCCATATGCTTTAAATCTTCACTAGTGAATGAAATCCGGGACAAAGCATCTGCAGCTGCGTTGTCCGAACCCTTTACATACTCTACAATGTAGTCGTACTCCTCTAATATTAATCTAAATTTCATAAGCCTACTCGATGGATCCCGCATATTAAAAAGATAAATTAATGGACGATGATCTGTCAGTATTTTGAATTTTCTACCATACAGATATGGACGAAAATACTTCACTGCCCAAACTATTGCTAATAATTCCTTCTCAATTGTTGGGTAGCGCCGTTCTGCACTATTTAAACCTCTGCTCGCATATGCTACTGGTTTTTTATTTCCATTACTTAAAATAGCGCCTATTGAGTAACCTGATGCATCTGTTTGTACTATAAATTGATTAGTTTCTGTAAAATCTGGATATTGCAGAACTGGTGGAGAGACTAAACACTGTTTTAAATCTTCAAATGTTTTCTGACATTCTTGGTCCCATTTAAAAGTCGTATTTTTCCTACATAATTTGTGTAAAGGATACGCTTTTTCCGCAAAGTTCGGTATGAACTTTCTATAATAATTTACGAAAGCTGTAAAACGCTTGACTTCTTCGACTGATTTTGGGCAAGGGTAATTTTCAACAATTTTTATTTTTTCTGGATCGGGCACAACACCCTCTCGCGACACCACGTGTCCTAAGTATAGCATTTCCTTTTTGAAAAACTCACATTTTTCGGGATTAAGCTTTAAATTCACTTTCCTTAGCCTTTCGAAAACATCTTGTTAATTTTTATTTTTTTCTCCTAAATTACGACCAAATACTATCAAATCGTCTTGGTAAATTAAACACTTATCATATGAAAGACCTGCCATAGCCATCGTCATCATCCGGGAAAAGGAAGAGGGACTGGTCTTGAGCCCCATTGGCATCCTTGTCATCTGGTACTGACCAGAACAAAAGGCTGTATACTTTCGACTATCTTTATCTAGTTCTACATTATGAAAACCCTGATATAAATCTAAATGACTGAAATATATGCATCCTGACAACGTATCCAGTATTTCTGTTATGTTTGGTAGAGGGAATTTATCATTCTCAATACTATTATTTAACTTCCTGTAGTCAATGACTAATCTCCACTTTTTCTGTCCGCTATTATCTATTTTTTTCGGAACTAATAACACTGGACTACTCCATTCACTTCTACTTTCCTCTATTATTCCTTCTTGTAACATTTTTTCTATCTGTCTATCTATTTCCTTTTTCTGAGCGTGAGGTAATCTATATGGTTTTGAAAATATGGGAGTCGTATTAGGTTGCATAGTAATCGAATGTTTATAAATGTCAGTCGTTGTCAAACTGTCTCCCGGTAAATAAAATATATCACTGTATTTTGCGCATAAATTCTCTACTGATGTTTGTTCTTCTCCATTTAAATGACTTAATTGTAACAATGATAATAGTTTCCTAACTCGATACGCATTTGATTCGCTTTGAGAAAAGGAACATAAATTATAGTCACTAAGACTGTGTGTAGTTGGTTTAATTTCTGTAAGTGTTACATAATCTTCCGTAGTATTTAATATCTTGATAGGTATCCTACCACACACTGGTTTTACCAATGAACTCGCTAAGTAAATACCGTCACTGATATCTGACGCGCAAACTAAGCATTCATCCTCATTATCTGTCGAAATGTAATGAATGGACTCACATCTAGGTGGAATATCTAAATGATTGCTGATGGTATTAATTGGTAAAATAATGTTACTGTAATAAGTAGACAAAGTTATCATATTATGATTAAAATCCAATACCGCTTTATACTTAGTCAGAAAGTCCTGACCGATGATGCCATTCGCCCTAATTGGTAAGAAGTCAAATACATAGAACTTATGTTTCAATTGATGCCCATTTACGTTGAAATTTAAATAACAATATCCAATTGTTGTTACTTTGCCTCCGATACCATTTATAGAAATGTTTTCTTTGCTAAATGCAATGCGCTCTTCGAGAACATGTTTATACTTTACCGCTGAAATCGATGCACCCGTATCAAGTAACCATTGGAATGCATGACTGTTTATTGGTAGACTAATTGAACAATTACTATTACATGATAGAATTTTATTCACGAAAAAACTTTTTGTTTTTATCATTAGAAGTATGGGCCGATTCTACGTTTGCTTCCGGTTCTGTTATCACGTTAACTTTGTTAGAGTCGTTGTTACGCATCCTTTGATTTCTATTATAGTAAGACTTACCCCTATATCCCTGGCGATTTCGGGCTGGGGCCTGCTCGTGCTGGTGGCCGCGATGCCCATTCCATCCACCGCGACTGCCGTTGTTGTTATGGTAGCCTCCACCATAGGGTCTTCGATGCGAATATCTTTGGTTGGCGTGACCTCGATAACCTCGGTTTTGCCTGAAACCCCTTGGAAATCTGCCGTTATTATTATACATACCTAGTACCTCAGCCGAACTTGGAGACGAGGCTATCTCTTCATCTTGAGCCGCCTGTATCGCGTCCTTGAGAGAGCTGTAATTTCGAGCTGCTATTATAGTGCTTAGCCTGCGGTTTCGCAACCCATCGGCGAATTTTTTAATCGCGTATTGCTCATTTAAAGGTTTTAAAATGTTATAGTTCTCGGATTGCCCGTTGGCCTGCGAAACTGTCAACTGCACGAAAAGTTCGGAAATTTCTTTACCATAGTCCTGTATATTTAACTCATTTTGTCTCATTGAAGTCATTTTAGTTTGCAATGCCGTGGCTGATTTTTGTGGTAATAGCACCTTTTTCATATCAATCACCAAGTCATCCACAGTGGAGTATTTCGGACATAATCGTAATTTAGCAGCCTGGGACAATCTGCTCTTAAGTACAAAATTAACTAACTGCTTCTTACAGTCTAGTGTTGAAAGAGTTGAACTATAATACTCAATATTATCTATTAATTGCCTGGTATTAGCCTCCTCGTCAGTCATGAGTGGCATTAAATGTAACGCAACTTTAAGGTCAAAAGTAGACATTGTTTCAGTTTTAGTTGAGTTACACAATTCTATAACTTCTGCATATAAACTCTGAAATCTCTCGATATACTTATAAATTAATTCTGACTCACTACCCGTCACTTTCCCTTTTTGTATATCACTTGTAATTTGGACTACATAATCAGAGTATTTCATAAAAATATCATTTGCCTCAGAGAGTTTCTTAGTCAATACATTGCCTGTTCTACGACCAGGACCAATTTTAATAAGATACACTCTTATGTCTTTAATGTCATTACACAATTGTTCTAAACTAGTTGCCATAACTTACCATAACAGAAGATAAATTTTCTTTTGCACACATTATTCTATGTTTAACTGTAATTAATTATAATTAAGTAAAGCCATGCCAGATTAGATATCTTAAAGTCCCAAAAAAAAAGTTTCATCATCATACCGATTTCTTCTCTTTTACGATATTAAGTGTCATATTAACTGAAATGATAATCACACTAGACCGCACTTGTATCTTATAATGTAGCACTGCACCAACACTATATTTTCGACGTTACACTACTCCGTTGTCCACGCCTACGGTCGGTTTTTGTAGCCTGCGAAGAAACGAGCGTCGCATAGTATGCTGTTGAATCTGCTGGTCAATCCATTGAAGGTGACATCTTCTATAAATTCTGTAGATGGCGTATACCGACGCCAGCGATACCAAAGTGAGGATCAGCAACAAGATTATGTTCGTGACTCCAACATGCGTCTTTAATTCTTCTATTGAAGCCTGATTATTGCCCGCAGCGGCGTTCTGGGCAAGGATCACCTCCTCCTTGGAGTTATTGGTACCCATCTCCTCTGGTAATAATTATAACTCGTACAGCCGAAGTACTAATTATTACAAATTAACACATTCACACATCAACACATTTTACGTTCCTTCTAAGTCCCACTCGCACTAAATATGGTCATGGTATTTTAAAACAAATCAAGTCATTGCGCTTTGGCAGGGTCGCCATGTAAGGCGGGATCTCGAGGAGATATTGAAACACCGAGAGCTGAGTCTAAACTGTCTTTATTATAATGATTAAACGATTAATCAGATTACATCTAGGTACATATATGATATAAGGCGGGTTACAATCCAGTAAGGTTGCTTACACACTACACACCAGCCGGGGCCGGTTTTGCCGTCTTCGCCGGGGGTACGCTAGCCGACGCCGGTTTTGTCGTCGTTTTGGCCGGCGCCTGAGCCCGGCCAGACGGCCCGGGTTTAGGGGCGGCAGCTGCCGCAGCGGCCGCGTACGAGGCCGTCTTTGGTCCTGGGGCCGTCCTGCCCGCCAGGGGGGGGCGCAAGACTATACCCTCCAGGGCGGAAAACCGCGCCTGGAAGGACGCTAACTCCTGACGAACCAGGGTCAGAACCTGGTTCTCCACCGGTGGTGCGGGCTGACTTGGCTCTTTTGCCTGCACGTTGCCGGTGACCTTCAGCCCGGCCAGGTCTGCTCGGAGCCTCTTGTTCTCCTCTTGAAGAAGCTCCATGGCGGCCGTCAGGCGGGCAACCTCTGCCCGCATTTCCGCCACTTCGCTGGCCGCAGGACCAACGTAGTTTGCGGCCTCCGCTGCCGCCATGATGGAGGCCGTTGCCGAGACTATGGCCCTGTTCTTAGAAGAATATAGCTTCTTCAGGGACACGCCTCGGAATGCGGCCTCCACGACCGCCGCAAACTGAAGTTTGCGGTTCGCATCGGGGCCGCCATCAACCGCATCGACCTCGTCGCTTGAGGGCTCCGAAGCGACCGCGCGACCGGTCCGCCCCTCCTTTGCAGGCTCCTCCGCTTTTTCTGCCGCTTCGCGGGCAGTGATCCCCCTCCCCTTGCCTCGCTGACGGGCTCCTCCCCGCCTACTGGTGGGGATCTTCCGGGCCATCTCCCAGTCAGAGGACGACCTTTGGCCGTCTTCTAACCTTGGCCGCTTGCTGAAGAACTTCTTCGCAGCGGCCACCTCCTTGGCACGGCTAGTGCTCCTTGAGCCTCCCGTGCTCGCGTCTCCAGATGTGGAATCGGACTCCGACTCCACATCACTCCTCATCTCCTCTGTTTGGTTTTGTTTTTTAATATTTATTTCCATAGTTGTTCCCACGAGTATATATATTGTTGTATTGACTCAAATTAAAAGTGGTTCGCACTAGCGACTAAATCAAGCTACCCATTAGCCAAGCTTACTACCTCCCTCACGGTGCGCCGCCGCTTGGAGGTTTGGGGAATTTTTTATAGAGGTTAATCTTCCTCGCGGTCCGGGCGGTTAAGCCAAGACCCTCGACCCCCTTCAACAACCAGAGACATGACCTTAACTGTCTCCAGGGCTACGAGATTCGCGGGGGCAGGGGGGGGGTGTTATCCCTCCTGCCTGCCCGGCGGCAGGGTAAGTGCACACCGGGCCCGCTCTGACCCCACCACCACTGCCGCTCTGCTACGCAAAGCGACGAGTGTGGAGTGATCCTCCTGGCAGAGTATTAGCATACGGACAGCGGGATCCCACTGGGTAATAATCCCAATGGGAGATCGCTGTCCGCATCCCAGGATGCACCGGCCCAAACACTGGTCTTCCCCCCGGACGTATCCATAAGGGAACTCCAGTCCCCGGGCACACGTGGAGGTTCTCTGCCCAAGCACCCCCAGCCATTTTACCCCTTGACTTACCTAACTCTTAGTCTCGGTGTAAAATGGCTTCTTTAATGCACTAGTTGTACAATCTACTATTAATGGTCTACCCACAATCGTTACACTGTTCAACCAAATTAACACAAGCAAACGTACAAGCCAAGTGCACAATATTAAACGCTAAACACAGCATGCAAAAACAAAAATATATTTTAAAAAGCCACAAAACTACAATAGGTACTCGTATAAGTACAGAAATGACGCATAATTTTTACACAATTTTAACAAGAATAGTTGGGGAAATCTACTTATCTAGTTTTTGGTGGACTTGGCGCTTGAATTTTTGAAGTGAATTGCAACAAATATCTATCCTATGACTCTGGGCTAAATTATGTGTGGATTGGATTGGGCAGGTTGGTACCCAGCAGTGAAAGATTATAGAAAAGAAAAGCTATGGGTGCATACGCAAATAAACGGCATATTCGCTTTGCGCCGTAAATTTTCAACTTCGTCATCATCAGTATTATTTCAGGAGACTCACAAATTCAAATTAAAATATTTTTATTTGTAGAACAAAAAGTACCAAGCAACTCTTGTGTGACGTCACTAACACAATCTATATCTATCTTCTTCTTCTATCTTCTATATCTTCTATCTATACATATAATAAATCTGTAGACGAGACATTTCTGTACATTGAAAATATTTCCAAAAAAAATAGTTGGGGTGTTAAAGGATAACCAACAGATGCCATTTCATCAATTTTTGGAATTTTTGTCTGTTTGTCGGTTTGTCTGTTTGTCTGTTTGGATGTGCCAGATTATTGATTTGAACAGGGTCAACGTAAAAAGTACCAAACCAATACCGTTACTTTTTATATATATATGGTGTAGAACTCGGAGCAGTGATTAGTTTTTATTTCATCGCAATCGGTTCACTCTATCAAAAGATATAATCAATTTAAAGTATTCTAGAACAACTTTTTACGTTTTTTAGTAACACGTAACGACATCTATTGGCGCGATATAGTACCTACTAACGAAAACATATTGTTGTTGTGATGTGAATAATCACGTCCTATTAGTTTATGCTTACTTAAATGACGAAATAACACAGTTACCTACTTATGTCTATGTTATTTTAAAAAGTAATGATAATGATTATAATATTAAACAAAATCGCTTTCCATTGATGGTTTATTTAATGGCGCCTGTGGCGCTAAAATAATTTTAAACAAAAAGTGAGGATAATGTAAGATAATAATAATTAATGTGGTGTTCTGAGCGATAGAGAAGTTGGATAATTATTGATATAGAAAGTTGAGTAACGCAGAGCGTTTTTTAACGAAGTTCTTCTAAGGAGCTTGCGGTAGGAGTTCTAAGGGAGAAATCGTCAAATAACGAAAAAGCGTTATGCCTCATTTTTCAAAGTAATAGGTAGATAGAGACACACACACAGAGAGAGAGAGAGCTATTTTTCATGGTTTCCGAGGATCCTGACCCCGGTAAGTGAGGTCAAAAAGAAAATCAAAGATGGCGGTTGCCTAAATTTTTAACTTTTTCGTCATGGGTGTCGTTTTCATGGTTTTCGAGGGTGCTGATGTCGATAGTCAGGTCAAAATGAAAATCCAAGATGGTGGCTGTAATTTTTTTTATCATGTTTGTCGTTTTCATGGTTTTTGAGGGTGCTGAAGTCGATAGTCAGGTCAAAATGAAAACCCAAGATGGCGGCTCCATTTTTTTTAAATGTTTTGTCATGGGTGTCGTTTTGATAGTTTTCGAGGGTGCTGAAGCCGATAGTCAGGTCAAAATGAAAATCCAAGATGGCGGCTGCAATTTTGTTTTGATTTTTTGTCATAGATGTCGTTTTCATAGATTTAAAAGGTGCTGAAGCCGATAGGGCAGGTCAAAAAGAAAATCCAAAACGGAGGTTGCAATTTTTTTTTTATGGGTTTCGTTTTATTGGTTTTTGAGAGTGCTGAACGCTCCCCCCGCTCGCTCGCTCCTCCTGTACGAGTCGCAATAAATACTTTTTCTTTCTTTCTTTCTTTCTTTCTGAAGCCAATAGTGAGCTTAAAATGAAACTGTAACGGCTTACCCACCGTCGATTGGCCCATGAACCGTTGGTGAACATTATCTTTAAACCATTAACTTTTTTCCAAAGGACTTTTCACCCACGAACGTTTTGCCAACATAACTCTATGTCAGTGAATGCTTTACCCACAGAATGTTTTGACCAATAACTTTTCACCCAAAGAACAAGGCCAACAGACGCCGGGAAAGATGAAAGTAAAATAATAATAAGACGTAGTCCTTTATTTCTGTGAAAAGGGTATAAAGTAACCTAACCAAGCCTAACCTCGGGGTGCCCTTCGCTCGCTTTGCTCGCTCACTTGAGCCGCCGATTATCCCTTCGAACCCTACCTGTCCGAGTCGGGTTGCCCCAAGTCCCGAGCTCGCTTCGCTCGCCCTTGGATCCTAAGTTCTATTTGACATGGGTCAAATGTTCTTTGGGTGAAAAGTTATTGGTCAAAACATTCTGTTGGTTAAGCATTCACTGACGTAGAGTTCTGTTGGGGAAACGTTCGTGGGTCACAAGTCCTTTGGATGAAAAGTTAATGGTGTTGACCAACGGTTCATGGACCAATCGACTGTTGGTAAACCGTTTCAGTATTGTTTAAAATGAAAGTCCAAGATGGCGGCTGCAAATCGAAAAATTGGTAGTGTGTGTCGTTTTCATGGTTTTCGAGAGTGCTGAAGCCGATTGTGACGTCAAAATGAAAATCGAAGATGGCGGCTGCAATTTTCTTTTTCTTTTTTTATCATGTGTGTCGTTTTCATGGTTTTCAATATAAACACGACTTTGTGTGAAATAAAATAAAATACAACCGACTTAAAAACACACTTCAAAGTGCAATAGACCTTTGGTTTCAGAAGTCTGTAATTTTTTGCCAACGCGCAACGTCTTCCCAAACTAAGGTTATTTTGCACTTTCTAGGGTTTTTTATGGAAGTCGGTTAAAGTTATGTCTAAAGTTTTCATGGGTTTCATCTTCGTAGTTTAAATGGCGGCCGGTGTCAAATATAACCAAAGTTTAATGAGTTGCTTTTTACACGGGCAACTTTATGTAGAAGCTCTTACCATTAATGTATTCTTCCTTTTATCATCTAGATATCTCGATGCTTTATGAGGCATAATATTGGTAGGTATATATGATATCTTCAATACCAAGTTAAGAAATTCTAAATTTACCACAGAGAAGAAACCAAGACTTAGAAAAACTAACTTCAAACTTCACCTACTAATCTCAGATATACTTTAGATAAAATGATGATATGATTTTACAAGTTGGTATTCTAAGACAGACGTAAAATCAAAATTTTATTTTGCGTCTGTCTTAGAATACCATTAATGGACATAATTATGGCTGTTTGGTTAGATAATCAGCCTCGAGCAGGCGCTTTTATTTTAATTTATTCTCAAAAATCAAAGTGACACTTCGTCGCATTGTCATTATGAACCATGAAGACGCAGTGATTGCAGTCGAAAGGGCCGTGGTAGCGAACCCTAGGTAAGGAAAGCGTTACCAGGCAAGATCTGATGATTCTTCCTTTTCAATGAAGGAGTGGCAATTACACCTTTCCTAAGCGACACATTACCTGTTGTTTTCCGACATCCACGCGAACGAAGTCGCGGGCACAGCTAGTATAACCTAAATTGTGTTAGTGACGTCCGAAAAAATGTCGTAAAAACTTTGCGAAAACTGGCTTGGCCATACTTTGGCAGCACCAATTATTTAATCCTTGAAGACGTATTTACAGAGGATGTCAGACATTAAAGCATCGAGTATATAGATCATGGAGTAACTGGTTTGGCGTAATAGACGTTGCTGACGCACGACAGTTGATATAGAAGTCAAAAAACTTGACCAAAAAAGGTTAGGTTGAAATCACACCTTTTTAGGGTTAAGCAAAGGAAAGAGTGCCAATGTAACCCTATTACTAAGGCTCTGGTGTCCGTCCGTCTGTCTGTCAGCGGGCTGTATCTCAGGAACTATAATAGGTAGACAGTTGAAATTTTCAGTGTGAATTTTTATTGCCGCTGTTACAACAATTAATAAAAATTCAATAAAGTAAAAAAATAATGGGCCCTTTAATTTTTAACTTTATTGAATTTTTATACAAGAAACAAGAAACGTGTTTTAGGTTTCCGTACATCAAAAGGAAAAACGGAACCCATGTAACATCACTTCGTTGTCCGTCTGTCAAGACCCTTTTTCTCTCCCGAAACCCGACTCCGTGGAAATATCAAGCTGAAATTAATATTAAATACAATTATTGCAATTATTAACCTTGAAGCGGTGAAAACATCAAACTTAAGATTCGGGCGTTTAAGTTCCGAAATCAAAACCTATATAAGGTACTTCCCGTTGACTTAGAATCATGAAAGGCAAGGAGAAATGTCATGTAGCACAAGTAAAGGAAAAAATCCGAAAACCGTAAATTTGTAGTTACATTACAAAAAAATTTTGGTGATGGACAACTTGCAGTTGGTAAACTAACCGCGACCTACGTATGTCGATATATGGGGTCAATAGTTTACTCCCGGCAAAGTTAAGTTTGTCCCTCAATCCAGTTTACTTTTCGTTAGTGATTTCATAGTTTATAAACTTTAGTAATGTTACCTATGTATGTTTTAATCTATTTGTGTTATATTTTAATTTTGTTATGCTTTTTCTTTTATTCTTTCTTAATTTTGTTATATTCCAAGTGGCTATTATTATTTTTTTTCTTTTTTGTACGCCAATGGTGGCAAAACATGTTGAAGCCCACAGATTTCCACTTTTACATCCACATTTGCATTTATATGTATGCAAATGTGGATGTAAAAGTTACACACATACAAAAGTTACATGTTACACATGTTTACAAATAAATATATCTTTATCTTTACCTATTTTTTTTGGTGAATGTAGCTGTACATTACTTTGGTGAGTATATTCACCACACACACACACACACACACCCACACCCACAGCTATAGCTGTACATTACCTAACTGTTTACACTATTATATATCCTTATTATTATATGTAAAATAACTTTGATTTCCAATTATTTATTTTACTTTCAAAGACCAATTATACGTTTTGGGGACTGATTTTGAGGGGATAAACAAACGGGAAAAATATTCAAGACACGATTCCCGTGATAAACTATTATTCCCGTGATATACCTACAAATTTCACTCCGGTGCGCGAGTCCGACTCGCACTTGACCGGTTTATTTTAAATAATAATGTACGGTGGTGCGGAACCCTTCGCGTGGGAGTCGGACTCGAACGTGGCCAGTATTTTTTTTTATTTTCTTATACTTGTGTAAATATTGACACATTGGCATAATAAGGACTTTCAAGTTTTTCTTTTTGGGTGCTAATTAAGGCAGGTTCTCACAAATAAATATAAAAATTCAAATATATTTAGTTGTCTAATGAATTAATAGGTCAGCGACGAACTTTTAGCGTCTAATAAATGCTTTTCAAGCGACCATATATTGTAGAACAAGCTACTGTTAAAATGACGCAGCATGGTGATAATTCTTAAGCAGCTACACACTGTAGCATAGCAACACAATACCAATTGGAATCGTGCAATGCAGGTTTATGAGAAATAAAATATTTCGATTTTGACTTAGGTAGCATTCCCATGAGCTTCATGTCGTTGTTTAACGCCACTCTTGTTATTTTTTTTACGCTTGTGTTTTTCTTTGGGTTTTGTTGATTCTGCTGTGCAGCAATTGTGGCCCAGTGGTATCAGCCCCGACTTACGAGTTGTAGGTCGTATGTTCGAACGCAAGCAAGCGCTTTATTTTGTGTATCTATTTCATCACCATTGCTCTCAAAACGGCGAAGTAAAACATCGTGAGGAAACCGGCAAGTCCTTAATTACCCAAAAAAATCAAAGACATGTGACATCTACCAACCCGCACTGAGCTCGCGTCGCGCATTACGGCCCACTCCCTCTAATCGAGAGGGGGCGTGTGTCCCAGCAGTGGGAACATTATAGGCTGATTATGATCACATGATCGACGCGCTCGTTTGTATGAATTTTAGCAAAACTAACCGTCACGCGAGTACGACGCGGGGTTAGACTAGCCAAGAACTTACGATTTTTATTTATTCTATCAGCTTAATCTTCTCATAGGTGTTAGTAGACATACCTAGCTGGTACCTAAGTCCACTTTGTTGGCAGCGGGATTGTCCGAAAGGGTTACCGCTGCCCCGGAACATAAAGGGCTAAGGAAGGAACACGGATGGGTTTTAGTCAGTAAGAGTCTGACACTCCCTTCCGCTCCACCCAGAGCGGGAGGGGTCATTTGATGATTTCCCATACTAAAAAAAAAAAAGTCCACTTTGTTAACAGTATCTAACAAGAGAGCCATTGACACACCTTATGATAACATTAGGTACTTACGAATAACTAGTTAATTGTATACTCAAAAGCTAACTGTAACTTTTTTGTCAAATCTGTAAAGTGTCTTTAATAGATTTTCAACTTTATGGCTGGGAAAATTTGACAGTTTCGGGTAGCTTGAAGTGCTTTTTTTTTTGAAAGATTGGAAACCATCAAATAACCCCTCCCGTTCTGGGTGGAGCGGAAGGGAGTGTTAGACTCTTACTGACTAAAACCCAACCATGTTCCTGCCTTAGCCCTTTATAACTTCCTGGGCAGCGGGATTGTCCGAAAGGGTTACCGCTGCCCCGGAACATAAAGGGCTAAGGAAGGAACACGGATGGGTTTTAGTCAGTAAGAGTCTGACACTCCCTTCCGCTCCACCCAGAGCGGGAGGGGTCATTTGATGATTTCCCATCCTTAAAAAAAAAAAGCACTTTATAACTTTGTAACCCTTTCGGACAATCCCGCTGCTGTGCTGACGTCTAAACTTCCATGTAGGTACTTATAATAGAGCTGAAGAGTTTGTTTGAACGCGGTAATCTCTGGGACTACCAGTCAGATTTCAAAAAACCTTTTTGCATTTGATAGCACAATCCTTAAACAAGGCTATAAGCTATTTAATATCACGCTATGATTCTTAGGAGCAGAGCAAAAGTAAGCGAAAACGAAAGGATAGCGCAGACAGGGGATATGATGCGACAGGGTGGGTCGGGGGGACAAGAAATTTCACGCGGTCGCAGTCGCGGGCAGAATAATAAACCTGAAAATTTCTGAGAGCTATTATTTTTTATCAGCTTTAATTTAGTGCCTTCATTTATTAAAATGTAGGTACGACAAATGTACAGTCGAACAAGCTATTTGGTATACAGGCAAAAATATTCATCTTTCCACTACACTGCCAATATTTAGTTTTATTTTGTGCGTTAAAACTTTTTCAGCTTATGGCAGCCTTAATAGAGTGGTGTAAAATAATTGACTACTCAGCACAGCACACACACCATTGTTTAAAAGTAGTTGCAAATTAGCTGCCTGTATACCAAATAGCTTGTTAGCTGTGTTGCTTGTGTGTTCATTATTCTAGCATATGGCACACTGCTGGCTGCAGCTGAAAATCGGCGTCAGGTGATAGACCATATTGTGTTGTCCTGCCGCTATGATAAACTGAGGCCCTTTTGACATGATAAGCATGTTTTCTTTTCGTTTCTTAGAGTTTTAAGGTGTTTTTGTTGAAATGACAATAACATTTTTTTTTTTCTTTCTTTCTAACGCTGTCCGTTTGTTTACCTTGTTACCTTTTCACGCCTAAACGGCTGAACGGATTTATATGACATTTAGCACAATCGTAGGTCATGAGCTGGGTTAGGACCTAGAATACTTTTTATCCCAATAGTAGGTACATTCTCGTGAGATAATATCTGCAATCCAAAATCAAAAGTCATTTATTCAAACTAGGCTGAGAATCAGCACTTTTCGAACGTCAAAATTACGAAAGGCAGTCCCCCAAAACGCCCGCCCTTCATCACTTCCTAGTGCTTTCGCTGGGGAGACGAAGTCGTGGGAAAGAACAATTTTTTTTTCTTTTTCGATATGTATACTCCGGACGATAGTCATACACTACATCTACGTGCCTGGCTATATTTAATGTGTAGTCTTGAAATCATGGAGGGGTCCCATTCTCAATGTGTCAACCAACCCATCTAAGGAATTCTTGCTTAACCCAATCGATCGATGTTTTACCCATCGTCAATTAGCCACGAGTCATTTGGCCAACAGGACCTGCTCTAAAATGCGACAGTTAATTTTGCTCAGGATCCAAATTATTTAATCAAATTTTCTAAGTATCTTGCAATCATTTGCATACGGTTTATCAAGGCTTGAATATCAATTGGGAATTCTAAAACGCATAAAATGTCTATGATGGGCCAGGTACTTATTGATAAATGTAAAAATATATATAATTATTATATTTAATAAAAAATATAATTGTGATGTCTGAATTTTTGTTGTTCTTTGTCAGTAGATTTATCCGCAAGTTACCTAGTTGACTATATAGTAGGTATATAGGTATGGTACTGTGCCATAGATTGCTCAGTCGAATTTAAGCGCGCGCGCAGAACGAACTAATCGAATCGTAAACGTGTTAGTGTTTTTTTTACTTTTGTGGATTTTTTTTATCTTATGGTTGGAAGTGATTTTATGTGATTGCTTTCTAGGTAGGTTTTTTATTTTTTTTTCATATTTTTTTAAATAATATTACTTACTCATAGTTTAATAATTTATATAATAATATTATAACAGGTACTCAGATTATTTTAATAATTGATGATTATGACCATTAATGATTTAGAAAAATTTAATTTGAAATTAAATTATTTTAGATGCCTAAACATGATAATTATTTGGTAATTTTATACCTAAATCCTATTGGATGTGGATAAATTAAAATAATTCCTTTGATCTGATGACGTAATTATGCTTTAACCGCTAATAAATTAATAAACGTCAAAGGATTAACTAGAAATTAAAAACAAATGCTTAACCACATATTGAAGTTATCTATTAATTATATGACACACTTAATTTTCTCGATATTATTCCACAAGTCTTCAAAATTATTGTTATAATAAAATAAACATGTAGGTACATTCCTTACGGATAAAATATTAGTCGTAAGTAATTACTTACTTATAATTAATTACTTACGACAGCGATGCGGATGAATTTTTCGACGCTATATTTTAGTTTCTGTATAGGATTTAATTTTGCTATTTTTATTAATTAATTAGGTATTAGTTATTATTTGCTTATTTTACTATTTTAATAAAAAAAACTTACCTACTTATATATTAATATATTATAATTATTACTTAATTCAATTAAATGTCGGCAAAAAGGTTTACAATAATTATATCCATACATTTTATTTACATAATTATGTATTTAAACGCAACGCCTCGTTTTTTCTATCTGGAATTTCTCAGTAGCAGCAAACATGCACATTCTTAGAGATAAGATGTTAGACACTCATTAGTAATAACTTAATTCAAATAAATGCCGGCAAAAAGGTTAAGATTACCTACCTAATAATTTTAGGTACATTCATAAGTACATCTATAGCAATTATTATAACGAACAAGAAACACAGAACACTTAGTCGAGTAAGTTTCTTCTGTTTATACTTACGTAACAAAATTTTCTTACTGAAATATCCAAATATTTCTGTAAGAACTTTTCATAATTAAAAGTTCTGAAAGCTCATAACGACAGTGTACAGCGGGTGTTTTTAAAAGTTGCAAAAGTTCTTATTTCAGTTAATTCCAAATAAATGAGTTACGATAAGATTTTCCCGCAACTGGGACACAGGCCTCAGTGCTGTAGTCTAACACGCGGCCCCAGTGCGGGTTGGTAGATGTCACATGTCTTCGAATTTTTAGTTCTAAGACATGCCGGTTTTCTCACGATGTTTTCCTTCGCCGTTTTGAGAGTGTGAAATTATTTACACAAAGTAAAGGGCCTGTCTGGGTTCCAACCCACAACCTACAACTAGTAAGTTGGGCCACCACTGCACTATGACACTTGCAGTGCGCTATTCTGTTAAGTCTACAAGGCCATTTCTCGGAATTAAAAACGTACAAAATCGAGTCGCAATCTCATCTCAACGAAAATCGATGTCAAAAAATTGTAAAAAAATAATTTAAGCTATTTTTGACAGATAGGAGTAGGTAAGATTAGAATGCGAGCATTCTTAAAATTGCGGGACCTGTCCCTTAGTTCAAACCTCATACAATTCGAAAGCTCACTCATTTGTTTTTAAAATCATTGCGGACTCACACGACATGGTTACAGAATAAACCTGTTGGTAACACAGTATTATGTATAATTTATTCCGTACATGTAAATGCAGTTTGTTACAGGTAGGAGCAAATAACACTAATGCTTCACGGACAAACATGGTGTCTAGGCACAAATTACACATTTTTTGTAGACCATATACTAATATTTGATGCATAAGGGGTTACCCCGGTGAAACCGGCTAACCTCAAACAACGCACTGTGTAAATATATGTCGCTATTCAATTTTATTGCAAATTACCTCTAAGAATGAATAGTCCAAAATACAAAGACAGAAAAAACTTAAAAAAATTAGCTATTTAAATAATATTAATAATAAAACAAGCATTCTCGTAAAAATTAGTAAAATATTTAGATTTAATTAAATTATTGATTTAAGCTCCGGTGTGTTAGTAAAGTCATCGCAGAAAATTAGTGGTTTCTAAAATAACATTAATATCATAATATTTAGCTAAATACTGAAACCATTAGAAGAACTTACGCCACCATTTTTTATTGAAAACGGAATTATGGAACAGCACTCTTAAAATTATTTGTATCATAGCTACCCCTACTTGGGACGATAAACACTGCATTATCTCTGATACATAATTTCTACGTATGAATAACCTCATTAATATCATTCATTCTTGTGATATTTGGGCGCAATACCTACTACTTTGATAATATAAATGTTCAATGACCCGGCTACTAACTACATAGAAAACTGTTATCACTACATAACTCAAATGTAAAGTACTTATTTATTTAAAGAAAACCACAGGACTAAATTTTATTTTTTCTAGAGCCCCTTTGTTTTCTGTCGCGAATCTGAAACCGCTATTGCCACGGATATAATTAAACGTGTTAATATTATAATAATATAGTCTTAAGATATAATTTTCTCTGAATCTTTTATTGCCAAACGCCCACGAGGGGGCGTTATCGCCTACGTTGAGAACGTATAAAATAAACCAATTACAAGCACTTTTAAATTGTCAAGGGATCGGTCAGTCAGAAAGATGAAGCTAGTTGCTCATTCCAAAGCGTAGTAGGTTCCTATGAAGAAGAACTGGCAAGACACCCATACTACTACGAAGACCAGAGACAGAAAATACAAAAAGCGTGTATCAAAAAAGTTTTAATGACGTAGTACAAACCATTACACTGAACAACTTTCTTTATGAGTCCAACATCGTTATCGCTAAAATATTATCAGCTGCCCCATTCAAAACTTCAATACCTAAAACGTTTAGGTTATTTATCTCAAAATTAACAATTAATCAACTGGATTAATTGTTAATTTTGAGATAAATGGGTTAAAATTTCACTTGAACGTTGACCCCGGACTAGGTTAGCTTGAACATTGGGAAACGATAGAAAAGATTTAACTTATTCTTTCCTACCTACAATTACGCAAGATCCAAATTGGTGCGATTCCCTTTTTCACAAACTAAACTAAATTTAAGTTCAGTGCATCTTTTTCTTCTTCTCTCTCTAAAATTACGTCAATGACGTAATCAGGCGCTAATTAATTTGACAGGACTAAACTAAAATTCATCTTCTGTTCTTTTCTTAATGAAATAGATAGAAAAAGATGCACTGAATTTAATTTAGTTTACTTCTGAACAACAGAATCGGCACCAATTTATCTTTTTTAAACATGCAATTTTTATTTCTCGAGAAAAACGCTTTTGAATTTTGCGTAACTGTAACGTATTTATGCTCGTGACTCTACAGTCAGACTAATGCAGTAACATGGGTCCTCAGGTACCTACTTATAATGGAGGTATATTATGAAGTCATAACTACCCCGTTGGTCTCGTGGTCGAAAGCGCGACTGCTGTGCGTGGGGTCCTGGGTTCGATTCCCAGGTCGGGCAGTGTTATTGGGTTTTTCTATTAGGAATTTCTCAGTAGCACCCCGGAGTTTGGCAGTTGGTGATGTGACCCTGTGCTTCCGAAAGCACGTAAAGTGGTTGGTCCTGCGCCTGAAATCTCCCCGGTCGTGTCGGACTGCCGTCCATCGGATTTTGAGAGTAAAGGAACAGAGAGTGCACCTGTGTTTGAGCAAACACTTGTGCACTATAATATCTCCTGCGAACCTGGTTAAGCTCCGTTGAGATTAGCCACCGTGACCGAAATCGGTCAGGGGATTATTATTATTATTACAAAGTAATAAAAGGCCAATGTGGGGTCAGTAGGCTGTGATAGGCTGCTTGTAAACTTTACAACTTTTTTTATTTTCTCCAACCACATTAGACCTCTACTAATCCTCGGGAGGTACCAAGCGTGAACCTAAATATTTTTATTTTTTTTATTTATTAAAACTTTATGCACAAGTAAAAAAACTGTACAAAGGCGGACTTAATGCCTTGGGCATTTTCTACCAGTCTACCTTAGGGTGATGCAGAGACAATACACAGTAGGTGCAAAAACAGAAAACAACTAAATATTTATACCTAAATTATAAGAATAAATACATATATACATACATACAACAAAATAGAAAACAGAAAAATATATGAAAGATAAACAAGAAAACCTACAACAACTTAAGTCTGAGACGAATCTGCCAACTTCTTGTGTATGTGTTCTCGAGCTTTCACTTTAAATGTGAACTGATTGGTTACCGTCCTGATATTCTGAGGGAGCGCATTCCAAAGGAAAACGGCCTGGACAAAGAAAGAAGACTTTATAAAACCAGAGCGATGAGATGGACAACGAAGAAGACGATTATTTTCGGACCGAAGATTCTTGCTGTGTGCAGAGCATAAATATTGACAAAGAGAAGTCAGATAAGAAGGAGAAGTAGGTTTGTGAAGGAGAGAAAACAGGGTTGTCAAAGCCCTCAATGCTCTGCGCTGCCGAATAGGTAACCACTTTAAAAGCAACCGATGTGCGGATACATGATCATACTTACGGAGATTGAAAACGAATCGAATGCAGCTATTAAGAAGTCGGTCAAGTTTATTGAGGAGATATCAAATATCTTTGTCAAATAACATGACCAATGCCAACACAATAATTATTAATAAGACGATAATCTAAATGAACAACAAACACTATTGGCTATCGACCAAATTGTTTACACAGACATTATTATTTAATAAACATTGTAAACAGTAATAGTTACAAGGCCTGTAAACCTAAATAACAATTAAATTTTATGATAAATCTGTTTATTTTTGGAGTTTAGACGTACTAGCAAAAATTCTTATCTATTGGTATTTTGAGGTTTGTGTTAAAGTTATCAAATTCCGAGTACCTATTATGCTCTCACTTTGGAAATTTCTTTATCTATTTAGGAACAGTCAGTAATGCTTAGGTCAAACTTAAACGGCCTTATTACAAACAACGTTTATCTTTATACCCATGATTAAACGATCAAGCCATTTTTAAATTTCGAACTATCATCCGACACAGTTAAAGTTCTTATTACAAAAATTGACGTTAAACCCGAGATTAAGTTGTCAATTTTGCATTAGGAACTTTATGTTTGTCGGAATGGAGTTCAAAATACAGTAACTTGAAAGTTTCGGCTAGGGCTACATTTAGAATTCTTGTATATTTCAATTTAACCATTTACAAGTACTTAGGAATTGTCAAAGGAGTCGGTCAGTCAGAGTGATGAAGCATAGAGATAATTAAATATTCATGAAATAAGTCAGGTAAAGGACATTGGGCAAAAATGTATTGAGTATGGTGCAAACGTACGTTCATAGTTACTCCTTATCTCATAGACATAGGTTCGTAAGTGGTAGATATTTGGATAGGTAGTTTTGCTCATTGTAATCTCAGAGAGAAATCTTTTGATTTCTCAGAGGAATCATACAATAAAAATGACCAAATGATTCTCAAACTACCTACTTAGCGACAATAGTGTACAGTGTAAATAACACCTATTTTAACAGTTCCTCATTACAATTCAGTAATGTAATACTGTTACTTTGAGAGTGCACTTAACCGACTTATATGAATTGATTGTCATTTTAATAACGGTTTCGTAATTCTCTAGCTAACCGTAACTTTGTTGACGGACTAATCTTTTTACTAGGTACGAAATCGGCTATATTTGAATAGTCAGTGCAGTACCCTCTCAAAGAGAAGAGGTCTGTGGCCCAGCAGTTGGAAAATTATAGGATTATGTATTGGCACAAGCACTGTCTTCATATTTGCCCACATGTGCTCACGGATTCTGAAAACTTATTCAAAATTTATCTCTTTTTTCATGACTTGTCTAGGATAAATATTTAACCAATTATGTACCTACAATGTTTTTGTTATTCGTTTTTGAATCGGAAATATTTGTTCATGCTGTCCAAATTATGATTTTCCTTTATATTGTATAATTGCATAGCACAAATGTGAGTTCTATGTACTGTAGTGCTACCATTTACCGGGTAATGATAATAATGTCTTTCATTGACTTGAATGTGCCCTGGCGGCTGATAGTATGTCATGCTCACTAAAATGTCTCGCTGACGGTGGCGTGTGTGTTGGATCATTTAGCTCCCTTCAAAATGGTTAAGCTGAATGGTGCTGATCTATGCGTCATGTTCGTGAACGGGCGCCGTCAGTTGGGACTGGTCATCACTTGGCTGCCTCGGCTTATTTTTAATTATTTTACTTTTGGATTATTGTTTTGTTAAGTACTATTTGCTGTAGGTACTCTGGACACTTTAACGCGTACGTATATTTTTTTTTTACATCGTTCT
Source organism: Gortyna flavago (assembly GCA_963669345.1). Lineage (NCBI taxonomy): Eukaryota > Metazoa > Arthropoda > Insecta > Lepidoptera > Noctuidae > Gortyna > Gortyna flavago. The sequence goes on from OY770135.1 coordinate 1,935,042, forward strand.
CACATATAATTATAAATTCAACACTAATGATGTAACTAATATTTTTGTAAACTATAATTTAAAAGAGTGTCCATGGAGTTTCTTGCCCGTTCTTCTCCATAGGTACCTACGCTTTGGAATGGGCAACAGCTTCATATTTGCTGACTGACCGATTGACAATTCAAAAGTGCCTGTAAATGGTTTAATTGAAATAAATGCTTTGAGTTTGAGTTTGAGTTTGAGGTTGCTTTAAAAAGTTTGCAGAAAAATCATATGTGGTACCTATGTTTTTTCTAAGTAATCATTAATCAGTAGTAAGCATTTGCTTGAAAGTTGGCCATGGTGTCTTTCACACAATCCGTATTTATTATAATGCATTAATGCAAATGCACTAATGCCAGACACCACAGACAGGCACACACACACACACAAACACACACTGACACACTGTGGCCAGATATGAATATGTAACTATGTAAGGAACAAGAAAACATGTTGCGCCAACTCTAAGTAAATTAGTATATAAAGCAGGATGATTATGATTATAAAGCATAGCATAATGTAGCTAAATGGCAGGAGCCAGAATAGGTCATCATCAGCCACTGCAGAGCATAGTCTCCTCTTTGCATGTGCCAATCCCCACGCTCCTGTGCCAGCCTCATCTAGCGAGATAATTGCGTAACACACTAACAGTTAAGTAGGAATGGCTCTCGTTTTGAGTGTTCAAGAACATTCTTTGCTTTATTTAGGTACGTTATTGGTCATATAAATTTTTGAAACATTTATAGCAATGGATTAGCAACGTCAAAGCATTTATTTCAAATAGGCACATAAAAGTCACTTTTGAACGTCAAAAATTACAATTAAACAGAATTGTTTCTAGTCGCCCCTTCCAAAAGGTAGTTTTCGTATGGAGAAGAATGGTCAAGAAACTCCATCGTTACTCGTACTCTTTTAAAATGTTTTACAATATTTTGCATACATTAATTATATAATATGTGAAGACGATGCACCTAAAATAAAATTACTGTACCACAATAGGTAAAAGAATTAAAAATAAAACCATGACATATGAATTAATTATCTGATAGATACATGGTGCTCACATATTTACAAACATGGTAGGTAAAAGTAAAAGATTTTCATTAAAAAAACCTAAAAATAAAAATAACAAGTAATAAGTCAGTTAGGTGTGAGTTAGAGTAATTAGCAATATCCTTCATAGTGATTCAGATTGTGATTGATAGTGCGTTACGCAATTAGGGTTCAGGTTCTACCCGCGATTAGCCCAACTCGCCCCGCCGGACACCAACTCGTCTCCGCCGGACACCAACTCGCCACCGCCGGACATCAAATCGTCTCCGCCGGACACCAACTCGTCTCCGCCGGACACCAACTTGTCGCCGTCGGACACCAACTCGTCGCCGTCGGACACGTAGAGAAGTTCTAGTATACGTGCATTATGCACATATCACTATGGTCAAACAAATGTACTTATATCTACATAAAACGTCTTAGTAGCAAACTACATTAATTTCAATCTAATAGGATAAGTTACATTGACTGCATTTCAATTAGTAGTTTGTTTGTTTGACTCGTAATAAGCGCAAACAATGATAAGTACGAGTATCTACGGGGTATTTATATTTCCTGATGACGGTATGTCTGTGTGTTACTGTGAAGTGTGATCTTTGCATGTGTGAGGGTCATTTTGTAAATAGTGTTATAAGATAACTGCCTTTTTGGGACTTAGAGCGTTGCTCTTGTTCTCATAAAGTAAGTAATTATGTATGTATATTTTTTGTATGAACCATACTTAATTCCATAAACCTACAATATATAACTAACTCAATTAACTATTTATACTTTATACTACTAAATTAAATACAAAACTTCCTCATATTTTAGGTCATTTAGGCGTCGAAGTACTCGTCCGCATCGCTTTTATCCGGAATCGTGCCCTGAAGACTTTATAGAGCCTTACTTAATAGTTTAATCAATATCAAAAGTCATTTATTCAAATTAGGCTGAGAATCAGCACTTTTTGAACGTCAAAATTACAAAAGTCAGTCCCCAGAAGAGCCTGCACTTCCCCACTTCCTAGTGCTTTCGCTGGGATGAAGAAGTGTCGCAACAAACTCCCCAGCAGCACAGATGTCTTTTCAGTTAGATAATACATGATTGTATACAATCCTAGGTATGCAAATTAATTAACATTAAAAGACACAGAATATTACATTAAATTATTTGCCACATGTCAGCTAGCCACTGCAATATTATATACCAACAAAACAATAAAAACTATACGTAATCAAGCAAAAAAATACGCTTAAAATAAGCTTACGTATTTATGCAATGCTGGGTTCTGTTCACATAATCTGTCACTTGAAGTCAAAAAAAATATGATAAACTCGGACCATCGAAGTAAAATAAATTAACAAGTTATTACTAATAATAACAATAAAACCATGGTCCGCAAGACGACCTGTTACCACAAGCGGCACCCGTTCACAATCATAACGCAAAGATCAGCCATTACCCCCCTCGTCATGTTTGAGGAAAGGAGGCAACCCGACCCCCGACACTACCGCAAGCAGTGACATCTAAGGGAGCATGACGAACTTGCTGCCGGTTGCTCAGGAAAGAACAATTTGATCAATCATCGAGGTCGCTAGCTAACCAAATACTGCAACCAACTCATTAAAAAACATTGTAATGAGTAGATTATGTCAATGATAATCACAATTAAAGACCTACTGAGAAGTCAACGCGTTTATTAAATTCATGACACTAAGCATTTTAAATAAATTAAATAAAGTAGCAGTTTTGAGAAGTACTATCGAGGAGTTAGTCGTTTAGTCAAGAAGGTAATGATTTCAAATTTTAACTTAGGTATTATTCGAAAGAAGTTCTTTAACGCAGCTTGTGGTAGACCGTAGAGGTAAACTGGTAGATGTCGTCACGTAACCAATAAAACTGCATGCGACTTTCCTTTTGTCTCTTTCTACTTTATATTATTATAATAGAGAGAGACATGAGAGAGATAGTCTTCGTAGTTTTCGAGAGGATGGTAATTTGGAATACCATTTTGTTTCAGACCTGCAAATTTTTTTCCGTGGGGTATTAAGAAATAAAACCTTGATTAAATTGAAGGAATATTATCTTACCTACTATCAATGTGCAAGCTATCAAAAACAATTACATATCCCTACAGGTTAAAATTTTAGGTTAAATGCAAACTGGTACAATTTAGTTTTGGAGATGGGGTGCAGGTAAATTGGTATAGGAGTATTCTGTGATAACGAAATTGATCCCAGAGAGCAACTCTCTATAATCGGTTCCTAAACCGACTGAAGCTAATTTGGCATACTATTTTGGTAACATTACATCGGGTATTCCAAATTAGCAACAAGACGTAGTTGGACATAACATCAAATTTATGTATTTAAAAATATACAAATTGTTGAAATCGATGCTAATATGCAAAATTAATTATCCATTTTACTACATTTTATTAGCACAGTTAGGGGAATTATTTGTAAAACAAATTGTCATTTTTTTTTTGTGTAGATATCCTCGTGGATACCCTCCGTCATGTCATGTCGGATTCCTACCGACTTAAACCCCACTCTTTCTTCCAGTACTATAAGTGGATATACCTGTACCCAGGAGATACCTGTACATTCGCCACACCGTCGTGTTATAACCATTTCATACAATTGTCAAAGACAACTTCGGAATCTAGTGTGTTCAAGTAGTGTTCAAGTAAGCTATAACTTAGCTCGTCAGACATTCCTCTATTAATTCAACAACCCGTATTGCTAGCTTTAATCAGCGAATATCCCGAAAAAAAAAACAGGTGTACAGATAAAAATATACAAAATGAACAAAATCAAGGCGAAAATGTCAATTATGGAATGACCATCAAGTTTAAATAATAATAAAATAAAATTTTGGGATCACTGAAATAATAATGTATACTTATCTAATATTATGTTTAAATAAATAAAAAACAAATTCACTGTTCAATAAAATTCATAATCTAAACTACAATATCTTATATTAATAAATCATGTTCACTCACTGTTACTAAATTGCCACAAAATTTGCAAAAAAACAAAATGCAATTCGGATTAAGTTTCGGCGGCAGAGCACGAGTCACTAATATCATATTAATTGGTTATAGCATTATCATTGGACAATGAACTTAAAAATTGCATTTTAATAGCCAATACCATTATTGATAATAGGATCATCGATTAAATTAATTAGGTTTATAATATAGGCCATGGCTTTTAAACATTAAATAAAGTAAGTGGTACCGATGAACAAAATTCTTTTAAAGTTGACCTAAAAACTCGTAACCTTGACCTAAATACCTCGAATAAAAATAAAATCAAAGTCAAATTCATTCAAATCATGACCGAGAATCAGCACTTGTTTTAATCTAAAAATACATAAGACAGTCCCTCAAAACGCTCGCCCTTCTACTGCCACTTTCTACTGCTTAAAAATTGCTGGGAAGAAGCGGCGACACAAATTCCCTAGCAGCACAGCTGTCTGTACAGTTAGAAGTTAGGTAGAACATGAATATATAAAATAGTGTGAAAAGGTTTGCATCTCCTCTTTCTGACATTTTTCTTACTTAATTTATTCAATAAAAATCGTGCAAATAAAACATGCTTATCTGAATGTATCACACCCTGTTACAACATGCTTATCTGAATGTATCACACCCTGTTACAACATGCTTATCTGAATGTATCACACCCTGTTACAACAAGCTTATCTGAATGTATCCTACCTACAATTTAAACGAGGCAAAATAAAAAAATACTTAGACTAGGGTTTTTGCTAATGATTTAATTTTTTTGAGAATTAGTACCAATCTATTACAACACTTACCGAATCGCTGATTAATCTAGCAACTATTGAGCGAATTCGGGCCTCATACACTTAGTATTCACAAAAGGTACTCGTGTTAGAGACAAAATAAAATCTTAAACGGTAGCGTTTAAGATTTTAGTCGGCTTTTCATTCAAAATGTGTCTATTGAGTAGTCAATAGACACATTTTGAATGAAAAGCCGACTTTTTGAGTGAGTTTTAGTATTTTTCGCGCATAATATTGTGATAAAATTGCCACTATTTGAATGGAAATTACTAATTAAGTTGCATTGTAATAATAACTATTTATACCTATTGTATGACTCAGGAGATTCGCCATTACGGTTTTTTTTTTTTTTACAATTTTGTTTTAGCTAGGTACTACGAATCAAAAGACTTGTATAATTTAACTTAAAAATAACTAATACATTGACTTTTTTTCTGAAGATAATTGATTTATTAGATAGGAAATAATAATAATTGTTCAAGTATATAATAGGGGGGTGAAGTAATCAAAGGGCATCAAAGATATCGTCCCCATCGCTGTCAATAGGAAACTGCCCCAAAGGCTGGCAGCATTGCCGCGTTGTATGGCAATGCTGATTCTTTGGGCAAAAAATAGGCCAGCCCTCTAGTCATGTGAAGATTCGAACAACCTTTTGGCGATGTCTCGAAAAACTAAGTGGGCAAGCCCCATGGCCCTAGTGTTTCAACCCCAAACGGCTCGAACAAATAAGTTCCATAAAAAATACATTGACTGAATTATTTTCTTCTAAAAAACAAGATAGATTTCTGAGAGTCTATCCTGCTAAATATGACATAAAAATTAAAACTTTTCCAAACACGGAAGGAAGTACTTACTTCCGGTGAGATAAACGTAAGATTTTGTATATTTAATAAGTACAAAAAACGCCTTGACTTTGTTAACATTATACTATTTGCTAACGGAAATTTCCTTTAACGGATATTCCAAGAACGCGAAAAATGGATAAGTAATTTATTCAATGTTCCGATTTGAATATTCCAAAATCGTTTTGCTGACAATGACCCAAGTTGATGACCTTATAAACTTATACTTATTCGGTTCGCATTTCGCGCATCATAATAATCTTATCAGAACATATCATCGCGCCTGTATTCCTTGAAAGGCTGGGCAGAAGTGTACACCCACAGCCACACCCACATTTCACCAGTAATGATTAAGTCCCATGTAATTTGTATTGTCTTCGTATTGCCATCAACCGAGCACAAATTTTGACTCCGGGCTGCTACTGAGAAATTCCAAATAACACTGTCCGACTCGGGAATTGAAACCAGGACTTCATGATCAGCATTAGCGCATGCGACCACTAGACCAAAAAGGCAGTCATAATCATTTAGGTAAAATAAAATAAAAATAAATAATACGAGGTCAACAATATCAAATATTATGAGCAGGAAAATGATAATAATGTTTATTAATTCGCATAATGTTTTTTGTGTTACGGTTTTATTGTGTTTAAATAAATGTGTCTTACTTAAAATTCGTACTTGATTTATGAGAGTGTAAGCTTGCACAAAATGCCAATCATTTATATCAGTCATCTCATTATGATAATCACTATAAAATCTTAAATGTATTTTATACAATCACTCATGATAAGGTAAAACACCATGAGGGGCAATTTAACTGAGTCCTCTCAAATTATTTAATAATAAGGGCGAATTTCACGAATGAAATTGAACGCGATCTGCCCATAAATCACGACTAAGGGCTGTGTCATAATTTTCCGGGGAATATAATTAATCATTTTATTTGTAATCCATAATGTTGTAGAGGTGTTACAATGGCTTAAAGCTAAGGTACAATTATGGACCCTGTAGGGCAATAGCAAAGAGTATAAAATTAATTCTTAATATTAAAATAATTTTAGAACACAAATTAACAATAAGCAATTTTTTAAATATGCTATTAACATTAAATAAGTATAACATTTTATTTTAATGAGATCAGCCTGTTGTAGGTTGTGGTACTTACATAATAATTACTTGGTAAGGTTAATTAAACATACATTTTTCATATTATAATCTAGATATATCTATGTATGTATGAATATATCTATACGACTAACTGTGTGTGGTGTCTGCTTGTGTTCAATAGACTTTTTTAGCATTTATTTTTTTTTAGTATGCTTTTTAATTAATATTTGCTTCAGCTTATTTAAAAATGTTGTATCGCTGGTTTCATCATTTATTTATAAATATTTTTATGGACATTACGTTAACACGGCATGATCATCATGATCAGGCCACACACACAGGCCTCGTCTCGGTGAGAGAAAGTGGTCCGTAATCCACCACGCGGGCCCAGCGTTGGTTGGTAGATGTCACATGTCTTCGAATTTTCGGTTCTAGGGCATGCCTGATTTCCTTCACCATTTTGAGAGCATATTAACACTATTGAACGTGGATTAGATGTGCTGATCGCGTTCAGTTTCACCCGTATTTTCATTAACCTGGATTTTCTAAAGATACAAACCAAAATCTTCCATGCAATAGATATATGAACAGTAGCTTAAGCTTGACTATACAAATCAATCGATATACGTAAAAAAAATAACGCTAGTCTAATGAAGAAGGTAAAGAATATGACAAAAAAAAAATCTTAGTCACTATTTTATTTCCATTCCAAATATAGAAATGAACTAAAGGAAACTCCGAGCGTGTGCCTTACCAAACATGGAAAAAAATCGGAAATATCAATGATTTTGATTATCTAAATATTTAGTTATGATAATGACTGTAATCATCACAGTCTTACGCTAGTCGACATTGAGAATTATTCATTTGCTACTGCAGATTTGTTTGTGACTTCGTCCGCAATTTTAGATTTTTGCCATACAAACTTGAACACCTCTTTTGAACGCTTTTAGTGTTTTTTGATGTGACTCATCTATTAGGGGTACCGACGACGCATATTATTTCTGCCAGGTGTCCCACAACGGCCACATTTTCACTTTTTAATTAAGTACACCAATATTACCTATTCCTCAAGAATCAAGCTGTTTTCATCTCAAAGGGCTTGCTTACGTCATCTTGTTGCAAAGATGTTAGAAATAATCACTCTGACCTTACTACCACAAAACAGTGTTTAACAGTTCTATAAGGCTAAACACCTTTTAAACACGACATACCTATGTAATTATATGGACTTTGACGTAACACTGACATTATACACACGTTGAACAAGTGTTTAAGTTTTTATATTAAGGCCAAAAGGTGTTTAAAATAATAATCAAACGACGTACGCTAGTTAAAAAAAAATGTCACGTGATCAACTTTAAACGTTAATATCTCAGAAACGTGACGCTTTAAGGTATTTGATCCCAGTATGTTTTCCGTTTGTATTGATGTCAGATATCGATTTATATAGGTACCACGAATGGCCGCCATTTTGAAAAAAAAAACTTCATTCTCCTTTTATCAAAAAATTGGTTCAGTGGTATGTAAAAACTAAACAAATAAAAAGACGACAGAAATAGTGTCACATTTAAAATGTTTTTGATGGATGTTTTTATTTCTCTTCCGTTACTTTAGGATCTAAGTAAATAAAAAATATGAGTTAGGTATTTGCACTGTATGGTGTTTGCGAATTAGTGGTGTTAATGTTTTTTCTTGGTTTTTATTTGTGTGTACATAATATTAGCAGAAGGACTTGAGCGGTATTGGGAACTTCGTTAGAACTTGGCTACGTTATTTACATTATAACAGTTATTGTATTAGGTTTTAGTGTTAAGTATTTGTCCCACAAAAAATATGTAGTGTTTCATTCATCCGGTGTATTGAAGACGTCACGCGTCATCACAGCTATTTGGTGTGGCTTTACTCAGTGTTCCAAACAAGGTCATCGAATGAAGAAAGCTTTACAAAAATTGGGATTTTTTTTTAAAGTACTCAATGGTACAATAAAAACACGCAGGACTGATAGAATGGGGCACACAACTAAAAATTTGGGTACAAAACTAATAGAATAGGCACAGGACAGGCAGCGATTTTTTTTCTGTTGTTTTAAACATTTAGTTAAAGTACTAATCTGTACTTATCTATTAAAGCTGAAGAGTTTGTATGTTTCAACGCGCTCTGGCACTACCAGTCGGATTAGGAGTTAGGAGACGAGCGAGATCGAGGCAGGAAAAACCGCGGCGCACAGCTAGTATAGTAATAACGACATCGGCGCTATTAAAGCTGATTAAACACTTGTATTTCTCTATTATCTAAGACACAGATAATATAATACTCTAGTCTAAGACAACTTAGTATTATAACTTTAGATGTAAAAAGACGAATTCTACGAGACGTTATGTTTCTGATATTTTTCTATTTGTATGTTTTTGCATGCCAGATAATAAAAATTCAAATAACTTATTACAAATTGTAACAAAAAAATACTTGTGGTGTAATATTCAAAATTATTATTGTTTGTTTGCGTTTTTATAATGTAAGAAGAAAAACCTATTTAATAATTTCTCATCTTAAACAACCACTATGGCAAATAACTTTCGGATTCGGATCACCCCCTCTAAACAAACTTACAAATACCTCTTTATTTATTATTAATAGTATAGATTATTAGCTATGTTCAACCACAAGTAGCCACGTGTCTGATGTGGCTAATGCATTATCATTAAGATCATCGCATGTGTGATGGTGTTGATTAACCAGTTTATTTGCTTACAAGCAAAAACAACTTTGTATTAAATTATTGCCTGTCTACAATAAATTGTTGCAAAAAGTCTAATAGGTACAGAGGCCAGCACATCAAGTTACCCTAATCTGTCAAAATTCTTTGATAGATTTTCAACTTTACCACAAACGAATAAGGTTCATATTCAGTTGGGGAAATTTGACAGATTGGGGTAGGTTGATGTGCTGGCCTCTGTACCTAACTCGTATTGACTTTTTAAACAAGTTGATATCATCACTTAGTTTTTATTTCATAACTGTTATGTCAACTTATTAACATAATTTTGGTACCTATTTATCATTGTATGAATTCGTGCTAGAATTTAATATAGGTAGGTTATTTATATACTAGTTTTGAGATAAACCAAACCGGAAAAAAGTACTGATTTCTTATGGGAAATAAGTAACATCTTGAGCATTTTTTACTATTACAGCGCGGGGCGCTGCTTGTTTAAAATATACCAACTTTTAATTGAATATAACTTCCCGAACATGTTTTAACTATTACAACATAGATCTACGATTAACCCCCTGGCTGCTATTTGAGTTTGAATACCAAAAATCATATTTTTGCCAACAATATTTTAGACATTCGTTTAAATACGTAAACATCCATGACATAATTTATGAAATTAGAAAATCGATTAACTTGAAAATAAAAATTGAGGACTTATTCCAAAGAAATGTTATTTTAGATGGCTGTTTTTAGATACCTATTGTATAGCAATGTGCCAATTTAATGATGGATTTGCTAAATAGAAAAAGACATACCTAAGTAATTATTTAATTTTCTTTTCAAAGTCAAAATCAAATAATTTATTTCTATGGCACATAATACTGCAGTTATCAAAAAATTCTAAAAACTATAACATTTCTATTACAGCTGCAGTAGGTACATTTATTCCCAGACGAAAAGTTTTGTTCATGCAAAAAATCCATGACTCATTATAATAATAAAAACATATATAGGCATTTGACACTGCTTGGCGTTGTACTGACCCTTACAAGATCATTATCATTTAATAGCATTTATTATTTCTCATGCTAACGACAGTGACAAATTATAATGATGCCTTAATACTTGTTACTTTAGTCCAAAGAAGACTAAATACTTTTTGTTGATAAAATATTTTATGGGTGGTCATTGATGTTATCATTCCTAAAAAAAACTAAAGTGCCCAAAAAAGTCCATCCAGCAATTCAGGAACACTCGAACAGGCTGCTTTTACATCAGTGTAAGTAAAAAACCCTCAAAAGATTAAAAAAATCTTATCTATATGGCTTTTAGGAAAAAGGTTTTTTAAACGCCATTAACATTTGTTAACTTATACTTAAATTGTTATTGTTTGCAATGTTTTGAAGCGAAAAAACTAGCCAAGTGCTTACAGGAGCATCTGGCCAGTTTTTCGGGAAATACTAGTTATGTTGATGTTCACACATTTTAAACGAGAAACGCTGGATTTTCTAACCCATTCTCCTCCATATGAAACAACCTTTTGTATATTGTGTGACTTAATCTGGGTCTAATGTACATAATTAATATTTGTATTCTTTACGGTCATTTGCGAACCTAAATTAACTCTTAAAATTTTCTGCACACTTTTCTTCTTCATTAATTTTATCAGTTTAACTGTTTCGTCAGAATATTCCGACATAATCCATTTATCCGTGTTCAAAACTACGTCAATGAGACAAAAAAGTCACGCATAATCCATTTAGCACTATAGGTAACAAGTCTAAATTAATCGCTAATATCCTTTCATTTTTTTTTTGTGTCCGGGTTGGAAAATCCTCTTGGATGTTCCCCCCCCTGTGTGTGTCTGTCAAACTCTTGACTGACTAAAAACCACCCCGGTGTTCCATCTCACACCTACGTCGGGGGTCGCAGGAACAACCCCCAACTGGTGCCGGCCCGCCATTGCGGGCCTTCTCGGGTCAGGGGGGGAGTGAGGTGTTTGATTTGACACCCCGCGCCGCCTCGGGTCCCGATGTGTGGGGGAGAGGCGGACGTCCCCGTTTCCGTCGCCCCTGGACCTATTTAGGGGAGCCACACCCGCCGACGCGACGCCCGGTGCGCCTGCTGCGGGTCGGGTGAATGGACGCGATCTCCCTCTTCCTTTCTGCAACCTCCTTCTGCGAGACGAGTGTTTTGCAGAAGGAAACCACCGCGTCCCAGGACTCTTCGCTGCCGACCATCAATTTGACTACGGCCGGCAGCGACAGGTCACTGCCTACTTCTGAGATGAGGGCACGGCTCCTCTCAAGCGGCACACTCTACCAGCGTATGCCACGCTGCCGCCGTGTCCTCCCGGCAATCGAAGCAGTGGTGACACCGATCGCTAATATCCTAAGTCAACATAAATTACTTGTGCCTGAGATTCAACGTCATTCAGTATGCATAGACAATGTTGTTGTTTTTATTGATTTAAGTGCTTAAGGATAATTACGATGAGGAGGGTGTAGGTAATCTACCTATCTCCATACAAAGGTGATCTTATAACCCTAATAATAATTATTGCCACGTGACTAATGTCTGAGATCTTTACCGATACCTTGTAGTGTAATTGATTAGGTATCATAAATATATGTATATGTCGCAGCCAACTGGTTAAATTAAGCGTTTAGTTAACCGCCGGGCCTTTAGAAGTAGTACTCGCCTCGCTTCGCTCTCACGGCTCGCACGCGGTTGATCACAGTTCTAAGTTCAAAGAGTGTCCATGGAGTTTCTTGCCCATTCTTCTCCATAGGTACCTACGCTTTGGAATGGGCAACTAGCTTCATATTTTCTGACTGACCGACTTCTTGACAATTCAAAAGTGCCTGTAAATGGTTTAATTGAAATAAATGCTTTGAGTTTGAGTTTGAGTAACCTAACCTAACCCATTTGGTCGGGGTGCAATTCGGCTTGATTGGTTACATACTTCCAACCTAAACGGTAACTGAATATCATTCAGGCCGTTAGTTGAATGGCCGCCGTTTAGTTAAAAGGCTAGGCGGTTAACTGAACGGCTAATTTAACCAGTTGGCTGCGACTTAAAGGTACATAGTATAGGTATCTACAAAGTCTGAAATTGCGTTATTTTATGGAATACATCGGTTAGTGGTTTTTTTAACTACTAGCCATTACCTAATGTCCCACTGCTGGGCAAAGCCCTACGCCCTTACCTACTCTCTATTTCTACCTCTCTCTGTCCAGAGCTGAAAAAGACCAATCTTAATAAAGGAGTCCAGCTCATCCCGTCATGTACGTCTGGGGCTGCCGCGATGTCGCCATTTGCGAGACCCACTGGGCGTCGCCCGGCTGAATTTCACGTCTCTGTCTCCCGTAGCTAAGGCTGTACGTGGTTTGTTCGTAATTTCATACAAAACCTTGACCTAACAATTACGAACACTACAAAAAAATATCAGCCAAATCGGTCCAGTCTTTCCCAAATGATCTGCGCTTACAAACGTAAAGTATTTCATTTTTATGTTTACAGATCATATTCCAGTTTAAGTCTTCATTATAAGTAATTCTGTTCGGTAATGTCCCACACACGTCTTTTATGCAATCAAAAACATTTTTACTAAAGTGACGAATACGATTAAATGTATGTGTCGCAGCCAACTGGTTAAATTAGCCGTTTAGTTAATCGCCTGGCCTGTAGAAGTAGTGCTCGCCTCGCTTCGCTCTCTCGGCTCGAACGCGGTTGATTACAGTTCTAACCTAACCTAACCCATTTGGTCGGGGTGCCCTGGCTTAGTTACGGCAACCAATTCGGCTCGCGCGTGATTGTTTACAGACTTCCAACCTAATTGAATATCATTCAGGCCGTTAGTTAAACGGCCGCCGTTTAGTTAAAAGGCTAGGCGGTTAACTGAACGGCTAATTTAACCAGTTGGCTGCGACATATGCATAGCAGCGCTTTGACCTTGTTCAGTCAATAATTACAAAAAATAAAATTAATCTGTTACTGAGTAATTACAAAGTCTACACGTTCGAATACACGTGTTTTAAAAAAAAGCACTTTATTGAACAGACTAGAGAATAATTTTAGCAATAAAATGAAATAATTAACAATAAAATTGCCTGTTGAAAAACACTATTGTAAGATTTGAGATATTTTTAAATTAAGTGCATAGTTAGGTATTGTGATTTTAAGATTTCGAAATAAAAAGCTTAAGTTACTTACAGTCGGCCGTTGCGAAAATACGTTCTTGACAGCTGTCAGTTTCGTACAAACAAATGCGAGTTTTGCGAATTTGATCTTTATTAGTAACTAGAATTGTCGCACTGACAGGTGTCAGAAACGTATTCTCTCGACGACCGGACTATAGGCTTGAGCAACTCATGCAAATGAGTATACAGAATTTTGGTAAGTATAGTATTTAAAAAAAATTGCCTTGGAACAAAACTAAGCTTTACCGCGAGTGGCTAAAAACAACTAAAACCTGAAATCTTGCTGAGTAATTTACTGAGACAGTAAATACCTAAAATAATATCCATAATTTGGTGAGTAATTAAATTGTAACAACACAATTTTATTGTAATATTTTGAGTTGAACATCGTTATAAAGTATTGTCAATCAGAAAAAACTGGTATGAGACTTGAATACCTCATTTCGAGGTGCAGAAAAAGAAAAACTTATTTATGTTCTAAAATTAAAAATTTTGGTAAGCCATTTACAGCAATTTTGTATAGATGCAGGTTTTTCCAAAATATCGTTTTTAATAAACAATAAAGGTTCTAAAAATAATTTATTTATGTAAATGTATTTTGTTTACCTAGTAGTAAAAATAACTTTTGTTGCGGAATAACCCAGTTTTTTAAGCATATTTGATTTTACTGTTACTGTTAGTCTACATCATTCCACTGTTGGGCAAAGGTCTCTGTCCATGTTTGATTTTATCTGGATTTAAAATCATGTCAACATCTGTGATTGGTGACTTTCGTCAACCGATCACGACATGTGATATTGAATTTTCCATGAAATTTTCACCGAACTTAGGGCCAGATTCTCGAACGAAAATTACCGCAAAATTCATGTGACAAATTGTCAAGGGCGTATAAACTGTCGTGATTGGTTGAATGATTTATCAACAGCCACTCGCAGCAGATTACGCGCACTTGACAATTTTCGAGAAACTGGCCCTAAACCAGGCTTTCTGACGAGTTTGAACCGTCAGAAATAAGGTGCCCTAACAGTTTTTCTGTTTGTTTTAGACGTCTGAAAGATGGTTGTAGGCACCCTACAACATGTCCCCAGCAAGGGGCGGATATCAATCATGAAAATACAAAACTTCACGGTGCAGAAAAGACGTAAGTGTTAAATTATTTATTTATTATTATTATTATTAAAAAAAAAAAAAAAAAAAAAAAAAAAAAAAAAAAAAAAAAAAAAAAAAAAAAAAAAAAAAAGTGTTAAATTATCATGAAAAAAAAAAAAAGTTGAGTCATTTTTCCAAGTTCTGATTTAAGGGAGGATACACTGAGCCCGCGAGCTTCTAATGTCTTAAGGTTTTGCAATTTGAAGGTGAGTGCCACGTTGTATGTTGATTAAAACAGCAATACACCTAATTAAGTAATTGGCCTCAAATGTCATAATTTCATGAAATAGTCATTCAATACGGTTATATGAATGAAGAAATAAAAATTATCTTATCTTATGAATTTAGAGGGTTGTATTGATGACTTTTAGAATTATACATGAGTATTTTTTAAGGAGGCGAATCATATTTGAAAGCAACATACAACCAGAAGGCCAACTCTCGTAATTTAAAACGTTCAAAATCTAGTCACTGTCTCATCTCGGCGACAAACAAATGTCAAAAACTTGTCAAAATCTAGGGAAATTAGAGTTATTTTTGACAAATTGAGACTGAGATCAGACTGTGAACGTTCTTAAAATAAAATTACGAGAATTGCCCCTCTGATATTGACCTGAAAATTGCAAAAAACGTAAGAAAATTTGAATTTCGCGGGTTACGCAGACGCATTCGCCTTAATTATCGTAAAAAAACTCGTCCTCATTTTAACACGAGCAACATGACAACACGTGAATACAAAAAAAAAAATGCACGAGTGTAATGTGTTTAAAAAAAAACATGAATAATTTTAAATTTTAGATGGAATGAAAGGTCAGTTACCTCATTTAAACCATAACGTGCTTGGAACAAGATTTGATTCTGTGTTACCCAAAGTTTTAAGTCAGCGTCGATTTTTAATCACTCGATCAGAAAATATAGCCGCCGGTGTCGGTTCAGTGAATCAAAAACAAACACCACGCCCTCCTTTCTAAATAATCAAAATAATATGTAATTGAGTTTTTCTTAGAATCCGTTGCAACAAAATTAATCCCGTATGCTGACCAAAAATGCGTGTTATGACAATATTACAGACTTTTCTTTTATTTTTAGATTCTGTCATCAAACTGTCGTATGGAATCCTGCTGATGGTCATTAGCGTTATTATGGCTGCGATAAATCCTATAGACATCGCTACTAATTGGGTAAGTGCTTAATTTAGTCCTTTCTTCAACAATAATAGTTTAAAAAAGTACAACTCTATTACCTACATAACTAGCGAAATGTGGATGGTAGTACTCGTAGGTACACTTCAACCTAGCCCTTTAGGACATAATTATAGGCGTGATGGTATATCATGATAATTAAGATTTGCATTTTTCTTACTGAATAATTGTAAATTTGAGAAAGTTAATTGAGTTACCTCACGAACAGACGGTCGTTTAAAGAAAATTATTTTTATAGTAGCGGGCCACTAGAATAAATTCTTTTTTATTGTAATTTTTGACGTTCTAAAGTGCCTTTTATGTGCCTATTTGAAATAAATGCTTTGACTTTGACTTTATAGGTATTTAATAAAATAATTACATATCTATAAAATCAAAGTGTATGAAGGGTTCTAATAATTGGTTCTAAAGACCACCTCCAAAGACCATCTTGAGTTCTTGGAACCTTTATTAAACACTTTTCCTTGATAGTCCATCTTGATCCAACACATAACTGTACCAAAATCCAAAAATGTTTTTTTTTTTCATAGAAAATCATTAAACTCTATTCCGTTATTTACCTTATAACGGAATAGAGTTAAATGTAAAATTATTTTTTTTTGTTGACTTATAGTAACAACAATCAACATGCAAAATTTCAACATGATAGGATAAAGGATAAGACGAAGTGGTTTTAATATAGCTTATACAAGTTAAATAAAAGCTTGTAAAAAATATTGACTCAATACGTCAGAACATAAAACGTCAATAATTAAAAAAAAGCCTGTCAAATTACATTGTTACATAGTCGTAATTTTAATTAATAATTTACGACCAGTAAATACCTATCTGTTTTATGTACAAAAAATAGCATAATTACTAAGTCTATCAAATAGTTTCAATTATAACTCAACGTGCGTAGTTGGCAAAAAAAAAGTACGGTCAACTTTTTTAAGTGTTGAACTTAAAAAAGTTGACCGTACTTTTTTTTTCTGCCAAATTTCTTTGATAGATTTTCAACTTTAAAACAAAGGAATAAGGTTCATATTCAATTGGGAAAATTTGACAGATTGGGGTAGCTTGATGTGCTGGCCTCTGTACGTCAGAATAACACAAGGATACTTTTTTTTTGTATTTAACGTTAGTTATGAATCAATTTTATTATTATTATTATCCCGATATTTTCACAAAATAGACCATAAATATAAGGAAGACGTTGTTTTTTACATTTCTATGGGATCGACACTTATGCGGGTGCAGAAACCGCGGGGCGCTGTTAGTGTTCAAATAAAATAACACCTGCGATTAACTAATGTGAGCCAGTAACTATATATTATTATATACTTAGGTACAGAGGCCAGCACATCAACCTACCCCAATCTGTCAAATTTTCCCAATTGAATATGAACCTTATTCCTTTGTAGTAAAGTTGAAAATCTATCAAAGAAATTTGACAGATTGGGGTAGCTTGATGTGCTGGCCTCTGTATAACGTGCTTCAGAAATGTGTGGTTTTATTTACTACCTACTCAAAGTAAGTTAGATGCATGTGTATCTTTGTGGTAGTAACATTGCATTGACGTTATAGCTGTTAAACGAAATTTTAAATAAATAAATAATCTTCCTTTATGGACCAACATCAAAATCGCGAAAATATAATCAGCTAGTCCATACAAACCTGCAATGCCTACTCGACACAAAATGGATCAGCCGATTATTTTTTCGCGATCACGATGTTGGGTCCCATGGAGAAAGATGTTTTGTTTGATGATCCGTACCACACCCTTACATATGACCACACATTTCTGATACAAGCTGTATTACGAGTTTAATGAGACTGACTTTAGGTAGTTAAGGTACGTCATTTCGGTGCGTTGCTCTTTTATGAAGGTAGGTACGGTCAGTAACCTTTTTCACACTTGGAATCCTGATTGACTTTAATACAGGGTTACTTAAAAAAAAAACTGCTGTTTCTAAAGTGCAATTGTATGGAAAAGGTAATTTTTTTATAGAATTGATGAAAAATTTGAATGCTTGGGGCTCCAGAATCATGTACTTACAAAATCCATGGTAACTGGTTGCAGGTCGATGTCTCCGCCAGCCGGTATAAATACATACTATATTATGTAAATATTATCCCCCCCCCGACCCTTGCTCGAGCCAGCCCGCGCAGCTGAGCCTGCAGTTTTAAATTCGCCCCTAAACACCAATAATAATACCGATCCAGCCTGTCCCTTGCTGTCCTCTTCCAGCGACGCCCTGAGCCGAGGTCCGAACCCCGCAGGGGGTTACCCTTAGCGCTGTCGCTTAGTTTTTAAGTTATTGTATGCCCTGGCTGGAGGCCTTAATTCGAGGCATCCACAGGAAAGTCCGGTTAAGCAGTAGCCATCCTCATAAAGGATGAACTGCGAGATGCCATTTAAAAAAAAAAAAAAAAAGTAAATATTATCTTGGAAACCAAAACTCACATCCTTAATATCCTATAACTATAGGTATATAATTATACGTATACTATTTATTATATATCCTAACTAATATAATAAATGAGAAAGTAAGTTAGTTTGTTTTTTACCTTTTCACGCCTAAACCACTGAACCCATCATCCAGAAACTTTGCATATACCTACGTTGACAGGTGTAAAAAATAAAAAAAACTTATCAACCACAATCAGGCTATTAAAATGCTAAAACATATATCACAAAGAAAAAACTACAAGTTGACATTTACTTAATTAGGTTGCTACTACTAAAATATTGGTAAAAAATTTAATGAGTCCATCAAAAGTTTAAATCTTAGCGCAAGAAACATACATTAGCAAAAACCCATTCTTTGGTTATAATAGTTTTATTGGATAGACTATAAAACTATAATCTTATAAATAAAAAAAATATTAGCCTCCCGACCGATTTCGGTCACGGTGGCTAACTCAACGGAAATTAGCCAAGTACGCAGGAGAAATTATAGTGCACAATTGTGTAAGCAAACACAGGTGCACTCTCTGTTCCTTTACTCTCCGACATGACCGGGGAGAGATCAGGCGTAGGACCTGGCTTTACGTGCTTTCTGAAACTCTGGACTGTTACTAAGAACCTAATTGAAAACCCAATAACACTTTGTCCGTCCTGGGAATCGTACCCGTACCCCACGCTCAGCAGTCACGCTTGCAACCACGAAACCAACGGGGTAGTTCGAGAGGGCGAGATTTTTATATTATTATAAACTAAGCTTCTTAAGATGGCAATTTTGGCAGTTATAATATTAGTGTGATTATTCAACAAAATTAAATGATGGATAAATAAACACTCAGACAAAATGAGTAAGCGTTAATTAATAATTATGATCCTAACAATAACAAAATCATACGAGCCGCTCCAGACTTCCGCTGTCTGTAAAACTCTTATCAGTTTGTAACAAAACATTGATAAGAGTAAAATAATAAAATTATTTTTGTAACTGTTATTATTTTGTAACATTAATTATGACATATGTACCTATAGGTACTTATCTATACCGCTGACCTCTTAATTTCACAACCTGTTATTAACTCCGTGATAATTTCTTAGAGTTGTGTAAATTCATTGATGTAAATAATGCTTCTAGAGCTTTCTTATCTGTTATGTTAACGAGAAATGTAAAAAAATAATTACAATATTGTATATTTATTTTAAGCATTTATTTTTTTGTTTCAAGGCGGGCCATGCGACGTGAACAATTTCATGATGTTTTTATATTTTCAATTCTCGTAATTTTAAGAACGTTCACAGTCTGATTTCAGTCTCAATCTATCAAAAATACCTATAATTTAACTACATTTTGACAAGTTTTTGACATTTGTTTGTCGCCGAGATGAGACTGCGACTACATTTTGAACGTTTTAAATTACGAGAATTGGCCTTCTGGTTTTCAAAGCATATACACACAGAATGTTAAAACTGCAACATTAGTATGTTTGCTTGACACAAAATAATATGTACTTATGTATCTAGTTTTTTCGTTAAATCTGTAAATTTTAGTGATCAAGAAAAAATTTAAACGATTGTGGTAGGTATCATTTAAAAGATTACAATAAGTAGGTAATTCATATTTGTATTTAAGATATTCACATACTTACATTTTTTGTTTTCATACAAATTGCAAGTATGAGAAACAATAAATATACCTACAATAGATTTGTTTATGGAGACAATCGCCTTATTTTATTAGATACAATAAACAGTTTGTTTGTTTTTAAGAAAACCTAATTTACTGTGTTTTTTTTAGTTCCAATATTTTCCGTTCTAATATTATTCTCTAACCTTTGTACGGGCGAATGTCAACAAACTTTTATACCAAGAATAAGTCTAATACTGAGAATAAATTTTGATATTATGACAGTTTTTCCATACTAGAACTGTCAGACGTCAATTTTATTCCACCGATAAAAGCTATTTGACTTTCTTTAAATAAGTTAGGTCGTAAAAAACTCAAGTTCTTAGCAGTTTTTAAATTATGATTGAAGCAGCAGAAAAGGCTACACGTCTTCCTCCGAATTCAATTTTTTTATTACTTTGCAATTAGAGCGGTTATGAAACACAAAAACACAAACCTACGTATACTAGGATTAAGTGCAAAGCGCCTAGCGAATCAGTATCCTGACCGATTGACGTAATTACATTGCGAAACAAAAAAAAAAAACAATGTCTTTTTGTCTATTCCATACAAACAAATTACTGAGTGTACGTAGCAATTAGATTTGTATAAAAAACGCCATAAAATATTTTTTATCACGAGGTAAAGGTAATCATTAGGTACAGTACAACAGGCTATTGTTTTCGTCATGTTTTTATATCATAAAAGATGCTGATTATAAAATATTTCAGTCTAAGTATGAGAAATACTGGTTTATTGTTTTCGAATCGTGATAATTTGTACTAAGTATTTACGCATCCGGGTAAATACAAGATGTTGATCGTAAAATTAATATTTGCACTAAAACTCAAATAAGCATCTCGAATTTCCTAATAATCATTATGAGTCAGATGTAGCTCATTTCAGGAAATTCCAATGTTATCTGCTTGTCTTCTAAATTATGAGCAGAACCGTTGACAGGCCTACACTGTCCTCCCATATTATTACGTACTTATTAACACTGCAATTTAAAAACATTGTAAAAGCCAATTATTAATAAAACAATAACTGTGGAGTTTCTTGCCGGGCTTCTCCATCGGAAACGATCAATCTGAACCGTGCACCTAGCTTCTGACGTTTCATAAATGATGTAGGGTTTCTGTGAAATAAAATATTTTGATTTTTTTAACCCTCAGTACCTATACAAAACGATTAGGTACCATACTTACCAAAAGCTCTTAGTTTACGAACTTTGATACGTAAACATAGTTTATTCTGGCATATCCTAAACTTTCAGCCCAACTACCATACTAGCTGTCTACAGCTAAGCTATTCCCGTATAGCTCATGAAGATACGAGATACATCATCATCGTCATTGTATCTACAGTCCACTGTTGGACAGAGGCCTCTCCAATTGCACGCCATTTAACTCGATTCTCGGCAACTCTCATACAGCTGCTAAGAAAAAAAAAACATTGCTGATGTCCAAACAAAAACATTCTAGCGAAAACTTAGTACCTATAGAGTTTTCATTGACGATCATTATTGCTGAATCATCTTTGATCTAACTCACTAATAATTACCGGCAGGCCGCTTACCAATTAAACAAGGATTTTTGTAATTATTGTGAATAGTGGTAATTAAATTAACTAAGACTGTCAAAGGTGTAAGGTCAGATCTTAGGCATTAGGTCGCGTGAGGCTGCACGTGGAGATGCACGAATGACGCTGTGCTGCTGACCTTCTTGCAAGAACACCTCTAATCAGCTTTACAGATGACTGTGATACAATGATGTATTTCATTAATACAGGCAACAACGTTTCACTCTTTTCTGCATTTTTTTTACTTATGAAATTGTTTTTCGGACCTTAAAAAAATGGTACTTAATATTATCTATAATCTTTTTTATCTAATTCTTTCTCAGTTCTTTCTTAAACACCTATAAATAAAGCTGTATTAAAACAATGATGAAATGAAATTTAAAGGCACCCATGCCTTTAAATTTGGATATAAATGAGGCTTGGATCAGCTCTGTCTAAAATCCTCTGGGACTTGCTGCATAACACCGGGCTGCGCTTAAACTATTTCGACGGGATGACGATGATCTGGCCTGTTTTTGTATCTGTGGTCTTAAATTTCGTTAGCGTTCGGATTGTGGGGCAGTCTGCCACTGCACAGGAGCAGTAGTAACAGCCGCGACTTACGAGTTGTAGTCGTAGGTTCGAAACCTGTCAGCCGCTTTACTTCTGTAAATTATTTCATCACCACTGCTCTTAAAACGGTAAAGGCAAACATCGTAAGGAAACCGACATGTCCTAGAACTAAACATTTGAAGACATGTGACATTTTCCAGCCAGTACTGAACCCGCGTGGTGGATTATGGCCTACTCTCTCTCACTGAGAAGAGGCCTGTGTTCCAGCAGTGGGAACATTATAGGCCATATTAAGCTGCCACTGCGTCATTTACATCGTAGACATAATATCATTGACATCCTTTAAACTGTTTACTATAAGATCGACCTTCACTTTTGATAGCTCTGACATGCACATAACATCATAGTAAGGTGTGCATGTGCTTACTCACGCTTCGGCATGCTCGCGCATTCATTGAAGCTAACTTACGTGTTACATTATACTTTCAATAAAATTGTCCTCACGTCTTAACGCGACTACATGACCTAAAGCGCGGTCTTTGTCGGACTGCATAGAAAAGAAAGATAAGCTCGATGACACAACGCTGGTAATTTATTGCAAAATATGAAGCAATTATCTATTTACAAAAAATCTATTGTTTGGACTAAAAAATTGAAACACTAGTGCTTTAGTATGTAGCTTTTAGAATAATCTAACAAAAATCATAATGATTGTATGTACTTATATTAGTATGGTTTTTATTGTAAAAATAAAGTTTTTAGAGGAAATTCATGATTTTTTTCTATCGTATCAAATTAGTTTTATTATTTTTTCAACACACTATCTACCTAGCATATAAAATATCCTGAAGAATATACAAGCTTTTATTTAACTTTACTGTAGTCGATCATATACTTTTTTTTATTTAATTTGTTTTAGGACCTGTAAGCCCCTTAAGTATGTTAATCTATAGCCGTTTTGGCATAAGTCTGTTTTGATCAGTCTTATAAAAAAGATAAGAAATTATTCCCACTGCATCCAGCAGAATATCAGCATCAGATATCAAAAAGCCAAAAAGGACGGTTACTGGGTAAATACATAGGCAGATACATATATTCTTTTGGTTTTATATGACAACCACATTAATAATAAGTACCTACCTACCTAGCAATGAAAACACAAGGTGCAGGCATAGACTTTATAAGGCTATGGGTGCAGGTTGCTTTTACCACACATGTGTGTGTGCACAAGGAATTGGTCATTTGGTCCTAAAACATAATAAACATTTCTATAATAATATAATAGAATAATCGAGCTTTAGACTTTTTGTAGCTGCTGTTGTTAAAAAGCTCGTACTTAAATGAATTCAAAGGTTATTTACACTAAAAGGTAGGTGGGTATTACAACAACATTCTTTAAATTTTTTGCCACTTATAAAAGTACATTCTGCGACTGAACGTTTAAATACAAGTTTCTTGTATAATCATGTGACAAACAAAACCTAAAGTTACATGTCAATTTGTGACGTGTAAATAAAGTTGATAAATATTTATAACTCTTATTCGTTTTCTAAATCTTAGCTTTAACTTAATCTTCAGATTTTAAAAGACAAAGGCATCAATCAGTATTGCCTTATGATAACACAATGAATTCCCATAAAACATAATCCTAGATCTTCTAACACCTGTAGGTATAATTTAAACATTTGCATAACCATATTAGTAAAAAAAAAAATTAGAAATTGAAAAAGATTGAAAAAGAAAAATTAAAATCGTACCTGTGTTCTTTTTCGTGTCGCTGGCACGACAGCATTTTAGATCCTGTTGCAGCACAGAGGTCACTTTTTAATAATAATTGCAATTTTTATGTTTGTTATAATTTTGTTTTTGCATGCTTTGTCATCATTGTATAGAGTAAAGAGAAGCGCGATGACACAACGCTCGTAATTTATCACAAAATATTAAGCAATTATCTATTTAAAAAAAATCTATTGCTTGGACTAAAAAATTAAAACACTATTGCTTGTAGAATAATCGGACAAAAAATCATAATGATTGTATGTCTATTAGTATGGTTTTTAAAGGTAGGTAAAGTTTTTAGAGGTAGGTATCTTCATGGTTTTTTCTATCGTATCAAATTAGTTGTATTATGTTTTCAACACACTATATACCTAGCATATATTCTAAAGAATATCATATATTTTTCTGATTTTGTTTACTGTAGTAATCATTAACTTTTATTGTTTCTAAAACTTACGTTTTTTGCGTTTAGGTCCTGTAAGACCCTACTCAACAGACTAAAAAAATAACAGTCTCGCAAACATTAATATTTATATTTTTATAATAAATTAAAACTTTTTTGCACCTCCGAAAGTTCATCCGGTCAAATACTTGGAGTTTTCGAATTGGCAGCATTGTGGTTCTTGTCAGTAAAAAATAAGGGAATGATATTGAAGGTCTTACGATAGGGTCAAATGGATTCATGATATCGGTGTTTAAACTAACGGTAGGGTTACAAAAAGATTCACATAGTATTACTGACAAATACATTGAAGAATGTGTGGGTGTGGTTCTTTAGGATGGCGAGTTCCGTATAGTGCACTTTTGGTAATTATGGAAATCTTAAAAAACTGCCTAGCCAGATTAGCTGTCAGGTTAGGCAATTTTTAAGATTTCCTATCTGTATTCGTGATCATTATCTATTTTCGTACTAACTTTGCAAAATTAAGTCAATGGATTTTTTTTTTGCATAATTAATGCTAGGTTTTAAAGTTATTAAAGTTCAAAGCAAAAAAACCTGCTAGATGAGCATAGCATAATCAGCCTATAATATTTCTACTGCTGGGACACAGGC
Source organism: Gortyna flavago (assembly GCA_963669345.1). Classification (NCBI taxonomy): domain Eukaryota; kingdom Metazoa; phylum Arthropoda; class Insecta; order Lepidoptera; family Noctuidae; genus Gortyna; species Gortyna flavago. Next base: position 1,960,211 of record OY770135.1, read on the forward strand.
CTCCTCTTTGAGAGGGAGTGGGTCGTAATACACCAGGCGGGCCCAATACAGTTTGGCAGATTCAGAGAAAAATTCGAAGACATGTGACATGTCTTCGAATTTTTGGTCCTAGGACATGCCGGATTCCTTTCGATGTTTTCCTTCACCGTTTTGAGAGCTGGTAGTGGTGAAACAATTTACACAAAGAAAAGCGCCTTCCTGGGTTCGGACCTACCACCGCGTTACCATCGGGCCTCCACTGCTCCTGTAATAGGTATTTTTAGGGTTCCGTACCTCAAAAGGAAAAAACGGAACCCTTATAGGATCACTCGTGTGTCTGTCTGTCTGTCTGTCTGTCTGTCTGTCTGTCCGTCTGTCACAGCCAATTTGCTCCGAATCTTATGGACCGATTAAGTTGAATTTGGTACACATATGAATCTCTGTGACCCAAACACAGACGTGTAACGTAAATAAATGAGTTTTGAAAATGGGAGTCATTTTTGAGGGGTAAATAGACAATTAAAAAAAAAAGTTTCACAATCTGTACCGTGTGACATATCAAATGAAAGGGCTTACCGTGAGGATCTCAAATATATTTTTTTCATAATTTTAAAGTGAATTGTTTTAAAGTTATTTAAGACAATAGACGGAAATTTACCATTCCCCCCCCTTATCTCCGAAACTACTGAGCCTAAAATTTTGAAAAAAATACAAAAAATAGTTCTATACCTATAGATTACAGGAAAATTAATAAGAAGTCTATGATCTTGAAACAACATGGTAAATTTCTCAATATTGTGCGTACAAACTTACATTTTCAGTTGGAATGTATGGGAGAACATGTTTTTCAACTACAATGTTAAGTTTGTTCTTGGGATAAATTCATTCCAACTACGGAACCCTTCATTGTGCGTGGTCCGACACGTACTTGGCCGGTTTTTTTTTTAAATAAATAATCAACAGTCTTCTTATCGCTAAAGAGGCCTGAATAGGTATAACAATCAATATCTACGAATTATCATTACAAAGTACAGTCAACAGCAAAAGTAGATGATCAAAATCAGAAATTCAATACTAATGAACGGAGTTCGCGTCAGAACTGTGTGACGTCGAAGTGATTCAAAAGTATGTGATTGTAAATTATACCAAACATTTACTACTAGTACAGCTGCCATATATTCGTGATCATAAACTCAATTCGCATCAGAACTAAGAAGTGAATTTTTCTTTAATTCTACATCCCAGAAAAAGTGTCAAGGAATAACTTATCACAGGTTATGACATGCCTCAAATCACGCACACATAGATCGGTTCGGTGCTTCACTTTCGATATGCGTGGCGCGGAGTCCATCTTTTTTTATAAGTATATGTAACTTATACCTATACTATTTAATTCAACAAAAAATACTCAAACATGAATGACAGTACGAATAAATATAATTATTTACGAGTATATTGAAGTTATTTATCTATTGTCATTTTAAATATGTTGTCATATACAATGATGTACATTTATTTGGTTATGAATTAAATAAAAAAGTGGAAATAGTAAAAAATGCGGAAGTTTATAACAGACGCCTTTAGGTATATCCGATGATGCTTTTTATTATTGTATCGATTGACCTTATTTGATTTACTTATTGTAAAAGATAATGATGCTGCAATAAAGAAACAAACAATCTAAACTAACTAGCCATTAAGTTCCCTGAAGGAACTTTAAGGTTCCATAAGGACTGTATGGGTTCCTTACACTTACAGGGCCCTAATTCACTATGACCAATTACCGATTCCTTACTTTGAAACCACGTCAATTCGCTCTCTATGACACAATGGCATGGTTTCAACTGTAAAAATACACATGTTGTCTATACGGCTGACATTTCGATTCCTTGCCGATATTGACGTGGTAAGATTTCGCGGGGATGACACAATAGCGTGGTTTGAACTGTCAAAATAGATGTTGTCCGTACGTCACTAAGCGAGCTTAGGATACGTAAATTGTTGTTTTCTTAAATAATTAAATCGAGAGAAAACATGTCATCGTCTGACGTCATCATATTCGTTATGACAATCATTCACGGCTAATAAACAAACGTAACTATGACAGCAGCAGCTGAACGTAGAGAAATCACAAAAAATATTGAAAAAAAAAAATCCGATTAGAAGCTCTTGCAGACATGGCGCGACTTGATTCTAATAGAACAATTTCCATGAAGTTTACACAGAATAAAATTGTACTATAGTGGCGTCGCGCACGCGCCTGTCTGCTGGAGCCACGGATATCTATGGCCGGAGCATTAATCTTTACGGATAACTATGTTTATTAGTCAGTAATTTGACAAGCAAATTGGGTGACGCTTACTGACAATTGTCCATGTCCAATGTGTTTAAATTGTCTATGTTTTTCCATACGAGCTTACAAGCTAAGGTTACGGCAATTTACTGGCGAATGACGTCAATGAGACGTTATTTATGAAAGTAAGTTGGTCTGTTTTCCTAGAGAACGTTTTTTAACACCGTAAAGTAAAATACAGGTTTTGTATGCGTAAAAGTAGTCCAATGTCTTTAATTTTGCTATGTTCTTGTTGTAGGTATTAGACAAGCGAGTTAAAAGCTTTACGAGAAAATTATGTCTGTGGTGCAAAAATGTGTTCCAGTCTGACAGCCAAGGGTTATCCTTATATACATAGCAATCCATACCTACCTACTTCTAAACGAAGGATACTCGTACAACATTGTTGTCTACATTCATCTATTTAAGTTCAGGGTTACCAATTATCCGAGTGGCTGATGGTCTTTACCACCTATGTGCAATGTTGCACCATTGCATACAACGTGCCGATACAATAGCGACATTTATTTAACACACGGGTACCTAGTACCCGTGTGTTAGATTAATGTTGGCAATAAACTTGTAACAACATAAAATAATTCGTAATTTGAAAACTAGCGCCTGCGCCGCTCGCCAACATAGGGGTCTCTTTCTTTCAATTCATCCACTCTTTACGTTATTCGTTTTAATTTCATGACGCGATGTTATGTTCCGTGAATGTTTTTTTTTTTAAGTATTGGAAATCATCTAATGACCCCTCCCGCTCTGGGTGGAGTGGAAGGGATTGTCAGACTCCTACTGACTAAAACCCATCCGTGTTCCTTCCTTAGCCCTTTAACCCTTTCGGACAATCCCGCTGCCCCGGCAGGCTTCGGCCCTGACGGGCCCCACTGATGCTGACATCTGTTTGAGGCGCACGTGGAACACATACGCGCCGTCCGGCACGGGCCTGGTCCTGATCGGACGGTGAGCTACCCATTACTCTCCGTCCGCAGGCCCGCGATACGGTGGCCGGGAAACATCACGTGGCTCCCGTCGCCCGGAGCGTCTCCCGCGGCGACTGAGACGTGAGGCTCTGTCCCTCAACCATCCCGCCAGTGAATGACCCCTGCGCTACAGGGGGTCTACTCCCTAAATCCGTCCGTCCGTCCGTCGGCCCGTCCGACAGTAGTCCAATACGTCGGTGTGAACCCTACTTCCTAACGATTTCGGACTCATCACTTTCAAACGGAATCATAGACAATATTCGTGAACGAACGACGCATGGCGATACAGTTGCACTATTTTACCGGTCGATTACGAGTTTACTTATTTTGTAGTTTTCTAGCTTATTAAACAAAAATTAATACGTTTGTCGTTAGAAAATGACCACATTAAAAAAATATACCTTTTATTATGTCTATAAATATCGAATTGAATTATTTTTGCCATTTTTGTCTGGAAACTGGCATCATCCTGTTATACCTTCGCCTGTTTACTTTTTTGAAGGAAATTTTATAATGAAATGTCAAAGGCCGCATTCCGAATTTAGTTTGTCTCATCGTCTCACATGCGTTCCGATTTAGTTATTACGATTATGACAGCTAAGAGCTGTCAACAATTCGAAACGCTCGTGAACGCGCTCACAGTGATTACTCAATATCAAAACGATATTATTACAGTATTTCTTTGTATAAACACCACATTTCTTCTTCAGTTCTTCTTCTTTAGTTAGGTGGCGACAGTCAGCCAGAAGAAAAAAAAATGCCTCTACTTACATTTAAAAATAATTTTGACATAACTAAATCGAATTTGACAATCGCGACACCACGTGGAAAATATTTTATTTTGTTTTTAGGAGATATTTTATTTTTATATGGAATTTTTCTCTTTTTGTATGGAAAATATGAAAAATTATTACCTACGTGTTGAGTTTTAGGGGTTTACGGGTCTTATAAAGGGGGTCGACATTTTCATTATTTTTACGATAGGACACACCGTTTTCGAGAAATAAGCAAAAAAAAAAAGAAAAAAGATACATACTGTTTTTGTTGGTGTGCCAACTAACTTTATTCCACACCTTTTTAGTCGCGATTAAAAATAGTCAGATTTAATTAGAAAATCTAATAGTTATCGCGCACGCTAATTCGGTACGGGTTTAGGCACGCTCAAATTCCTGTAAAGCTTCTTTAATATTTAAAAAAGCAGCCATACTTAGTTTGAATTCTTTTAAATTGGTAACTTTCGTCGACAGCACGATAACTATTTTGATGTCGTATCAACTGACATAAATGTCCGTCAAAACCAGTGTCAACTTTAATTGTTCGGACGGGCTAAAACACATCGGGAGTAGGGACAACTATCAAATCGCGTTGTCATTCATTCTTCGCTCGGGCCCCGAACGAATCATCCGTCCATAGGGCCATAGGGAGTAGGAAACGCCCGTAACGAAGGCCGAAACGACGGACTTCGTGCTTAGGGAGTAGACTCCCAGTTCTTTGCTCCAAGACGCTATTTTAGAAAATTTTAAATAAATCATTAAATAATAATTTTAAATTAAAATCATAAAACGAAAACGCGAAACCGTAGGTATACGTATGTTAAATTAATGTCGCCATTAAAGTGGCATGCTAAAATCCAGTTTCAGCTGACCTCGCATTGTACAGAGGCCAGCACATCAAGCTACTCCAATCTGTCAAATTGTCCCAATTGAATATGAACCTTATTCCTTTGTTATAAAGTTGAAAATCTATCAAAGAAATTTGACAGATTGGCGTAGGTTGATGTGCTGGCCTCTGTACATAGGTTTTTCTTACAATTAGAGGTCAGCTTTACTGATTATTATAGCGTGTAGCCGTGCGTACAATTTTATTAAACCTTAAATCATAAATCATAACAGTTCTCGGAACTTTAATTGAACTAAAATAATAGATAGAAACAACTTGTATGGACGCCATTTTTTTTCAACCTATTTTTTTTCTAAATCTTGACGGTAACGTTCGTCGTTCCCATTAACAAAAAATGTGCGAATACACGTTGACTGCCAGATAACAGACACAATAGAAAATCTATTGTTCGCGGTCACCATTTGACCGCGTGGCAGCGAATGTGTTAATTAAAGCTATGTCTTACGACCATTTGACTATTTATGGCGCAGCTTTTAGCGGTGTTAAATGGACATATTAAAAGTATGAATACAGGATTTTTTTTTTTTGTTATTACTCATAACTCATAAGAGTCATAAGTTTTAAATGTTTTAAATATCACTCACAAATTACTGTTAACTGTTAATTGCATTGACTACTTCTCCGTTTTTACTTGATAATAACTAAATAAAGAAAACATTTTAGTGTCTTACAATACACAAAAGAAGGAACCGTTAATTAACGGTAGGTAAAGGACAACGAAAAAAAAAGTTACCTTCTGCTAGGGTTAGGTTAGCCATAATTTGCAGACGTGAATCTGCCCAGAATTTTTTAAGAAATAATGAATGAAACGAAAAAACAACTCACTGTTTTTACAATTCGGTACTTAGTCGGTCTGTCAGTAACGGTATCGATTTTCGGTTGAAAGGCTTTTGTATTGATTGACAAGAGCCTTTTAAATTTATTCTTATATCATCACCAGCACCCTAATTGCATAACACGCTATCAATCGGAGTCTGTATAATTTTGAAGCAAATTGCTAATACATTGCTTCATAAGTTCGAAACACGTAAATAACGCAATGAATGTTGTTGAACTGTCAAAATGAAACCGATTCCGATGTACAGAGGCCAGCACATCAAGATACCCCAATCTGTCAAATTTCTTTGATAGATTTTCAACTTTACCACAAACGATTAAGGTTCATATTCAATTTGGAAAATTTGACAGATTGGGGTAGGTTGATGTGCTGGCCTCTGTACCTATTATTATAGAACGCTATTGTTTTTCTTGCGTCGGTACTAAATCTTACCCTTCTTTGTCCACAGTTCATGGACATGCGGGAAGGCTCGTTCCTCTACAACATGTGGGAGAACCCGACGTACGAGATGCTGTCCGAGATGTGGGTCTACAACTACACCAACGTGCACGAGTACCTCAGTCATGCTGAGAAAGTTCTGAGGGTCCAGGAGGTCGGGCCTTTTATGTTTCAGTAAGTATCCATTCATGATGTTAAGGCTTCGTACACACTAGCTCAAGACAGTGAAGAGTGGAAAGAAGAGAATCCCTCTCTTCTTTCTACTCTTCACTGTCTTGAGCAATTTTAGGATTCAATATCAAAATCAAAATGAAAAGTAATTTATTCAAACTAGGCTTAGAATCAGCACTTTTCGAACGTCAAAATTACATAAGACAGTCCCCCAAAACGCCCGCCCTTCACCACTTCCTAGTGCTTTCGCTGGGGAGAAGAAGTGGCGCAACAAACTCCCCAGCAGCACAGCTGTCTGTTCAGTTATAAAATACTCGACTGTATACAAAACTAGATCTGCAAAGTATCTAATTAACATTACAGGACACAGAACATTCAATAAAATTATTTGCCATATGTTAGCTAGCCACGCCAATATACCAACAAATACCATAAAAATCTGCTGATTCTGCAGTGGGACAAGATACTTAGTCTAAAAATAAATAAATAATGACTTACCAACTGAATTTAATAATGAATAAAGTTTCGTTAGATCCTTTTAGACCACAATCCCACCTGATAATAAACGTAGATATTTACAGAAGCTCACTTTACGCAGTAACTGAGTTGTAGGGTCAGTTAAGCAGTCGTGCCGTGAATGATACTGGTATTTAGCTAAATCCGGTTAGACTGGAAGCCGACCCCAAAATAGTTGGGAAAAGGCTAGGCAGATTATGATGATCTACAGAAGTTCACTTTTGCATGCACTTTGGCTGAGTAATGTCCATACACAATCTGTCAAAAACTCACAATGGAGAGACCACATTGCAACGTTTTTAAATTATTAGACTAAGCTCCCAGTTAGTTATTAAGTCAGATCGGTGTGATGATAGCTATAGAAACTGTTGATTTAGTGTGCTTTCGACGCCAAAGGCTTACCTCAAACCTTTGTCCAATAACTAGTACGCAAGTCCAAAAGCGAGAACATTTTTAGCTTCGCTCATGAATGGCATCACCACCAGTGAAAGATTTTGTAGTTGCTTTCTATATGCCGAAGAAAACGACGTGTGCGATTTAAATTGTCGAAATCACATCCTCCTAATTCCCAATGAGTAAAATATTTAAAAAATTTTCGTCCTTAGATGATTCGATGTCTCCAAAAATTAACTTCAATTCCGATTAGACAATTGCCCTTTGCCTTGACGTAATCTTCCTAGTTACATGGATACATTATGTCTGACTGATTACTCCAGCACTTCCTTGTTGACATAATTCATTTATATTAGTTAAATATTCTGTGATAACAATGCATAGTTTATTAACTAAGTATATTGATTGACTCACTACACATTCCTGGTAAGGTTGTGGGTAATTGTCACTTTGTAAAAGGTAGACGGTTTCATAAAATCCTAACCCTCCTTTGACTATGCAGTCATCTTCTTCTTAGGACTCTGTTCAGGTCCTCATGTAGTTTCTTGTCTAGGGGCTGATGTGATTCGCCTTACGATTTCTCGCCACATACTCCGATTTTTTAAATTTTTGGTGCACTCATACAAGGGATCACATACTGCGGATTTTATTTGATCAATGTATCTCCTGGGCGAGCGTCCACTTGGTCTAGTACCCTCCATTCTACCCTGCACTACAAGGCGTTCAATAGAGTTACCCTTTTTTTTTTTAAGGATGGGAAATCATCAAATCACCCCTCCCGCTCTGGGTGGAGCGGAAGGCAGTGTCAGACTCTTAATGACTAACACCCATCGTGTTCCTTCCTTAGCCCTTTATGTTCCGGGGTATCAGTAACCCTTTCGGAAAATCCCGCTGCGATAGAGTTACCCTAACGCCTCGACACGAAACGAATGAGTATTTTTGGTTATGCTGTAGACAAATAATTTAAAACAGGACTCTGACAATAATTTCTACCTTAGCACTGATTTCATTTTCTGCGGCCTATGTAATTTCATTCGTTGAAAAATTTAGGTCCTTATCACCTATCTTCAGGGATAGCGATCAGTGTCATATCATGTGTCATGCCGTCTAATATGTCATCATCATCATTCGTCAAAAGACGTCACTGTACCTGTTGAACTGAGCCCCCTAAGCAACACCTCATCGACAGGTTCTGTTTTCCGCATTTAAGGGATGGTTGATCGATGGTGTGGTTCAGTCTAATATTACTGCATGGTTTCTTAAATTCGATAATCCTTTCTATGCTAAGCTTTTGTCACTTGATAATCGAAGCTCCCTGTTTATGAGTTTGTATAACCAAGCAAACAGTTACTTCGGTAACCTATTGATTGTTGTCAATTCAAGTAGTATGACTGCTAACCGTTCTCGGGAATACCCATCTATCTTCGGCCTTAAACAGTGCCGCTAAACATATTTACTCGGCAAATTGTGGTGCAATTTTTTGCTGAATCATAGATTCTACAACCTTTTTAGGTATTTTGCGGTAAGCAGCATTGTCAACATTAGCTCATCACACTTGTTGATTAGCGCAACGTGTTTCAAATATCACGATTTTGCTACTTTGCTTAGGTAAAGCCATTATCCTTGTTCTGAGACTTGGACAGAATCACAAGCAGTTGATTAACTTTGAGTAAGATGTTACTGACCGTGACTATAAGTGTTATTAAGTGGATTTTTTGGGAGAACTGTGTATTTGACCGTTTCTGGGCTATCAATAGGATTATATTAATATGGAGATCTACCCCAAAATCCTATTCAGAAACACTTAGTCAGGAAACAGTGAAAAGAAGAAGGATGGTCAGTGAATAAAAGCAGAGTTTTAAGCTACACAAGCAACCAGTTACTATAGAACTACAATATCCTAAACAGACATTACTAAAATTGCAACTGTATTGGCTTGCTCACTGATTGATGAATCACTTAGTAGACCTGCCGATGTATTCTGTAAAAATCTTACCGTGAAAAAGTACGAGAAGTGACCTGTCATTCCACTTGATGCTAGAGATTGACAGCTCACTACATATTCACTTCACCGATGTAATCACGATGAGATGTTTACAGAATACATCGGCGAACGACACACCCAAATCATAATACCAACACAAAGATTCTATGGTCAAATGTTTTTGTATAGAACCGAGCGCCCTTTACTGATTAACATTATCATATTTTTTTGTTTCCAGAGAAATGCGAACGAACGAGAACATACAGATAGACAAGGAGCGAGGGGTGATGACCATGAACCCAAAGCTGAACCTCGAATTCCTGCCAGAGGAGTCGGTAGATGATCTCCAGAACGTGACTGTCAAAATACCGAATATAGCGCTCATTGTAAGTGTCCCATATTATTTACTCCTTCTTATGATTATGATATTGTGTATGTACATGATGCAGGACAACTTGAACGAAGTGGCTTTATGTATTTTAGAGCTTTGGTACAGTACGCTACTCTTTAGCGTTTAAATGAAGATTGGGTGCTTCCTACAAAGTCACATTAATTGTACATTTATCGAAGATATAATCAGCATATAAAGTTCCCGCTGCTGGGACTGTACTCGCTTTCAGAATTATTTCTACAACAACTTTCAACAGGATTGACAACTTTTCGGTAGCTTCGGTAGTCTTCGGTACACTTTATTTCTTATATACACACATCTTTACATACGCCTTCTTCCCATGAGTATAGGCAGAAATTACAGAACGCCATCCTATATGATCCTTACCTACTCCTTTGACTTGGTTTACGTTTATACATTTGGGGGTATAAAAAGGCCACTTTGGTAGAATCATAAAACAATTCATATCACGCAATTCATCTGTTTGACAGTTTCACACCTATATATCCCTGAAGGTTTAGGCAGAGGTGTACCTATAGCATTTTACGAATCTCCATACAAAACTGTCATATACAGATGAAATTGCGTGATAGGAATTGCCGACCTCATCTAGTTTTATAAAAAATATGATTGACGTGTAAAAGTGTTTGTGCAAAACTACTTACAAAATAAAAATCATTTATCATTTATCTGCCAAAGTGACCTTTTTAGGCCCCCTGGTCATACACGCACGCTGTTTGCGAGTACTACGCTCCTGACCTTCCTGAAAAACATCACCAATAAGGTCACTACGTTATGACCTTCTAGGGCGTCACTTCCCATCGTTTCTACTCAAATCTGCCTTGTAAAATACATTTAGCCAGTCGCCTTTCACTCATCCTCTCAATATGATCACACCATCTAGGCATAGTTATTTCTTACAGTTTACATAAAAATAACAGAACACAGTTACAGAAAGCTATAGTCATTGTTTATCAATTGATTTATAACTTCCGCGATCTAATTGTCTCGTTCTTTATCAGTTATTATAGTTTAGTGTATTTGTCCAATATTTGTATAACAATAGATAACGTAGTTAATATTTTTATTTTAACAGGATTCTTTATGTAAAGAGCTTTGAAGGTCAGTGGCATACCCACGGAACAGATACGTGGGCATACCTACCTGTTCGGCATTTTGTTTTTTTTTTTTTTTTCAAAATGGCGGTCAATCCAAACAGAAAATATAAAATGACCAAACCCCGTAAAGTGTCATCATAATATTTCTGGTTAACATAAAACATTTCACAAAACCTGATTATAACCATGGCCTCTCAATTCACTGTCAATGTCTTGGCTAATGGGAAATGAATGCAAATTTTGATGTTATATACGAAACATGTAATAATGCCCTTTGGTACCTTACTGTGTCGCTTTTAATGTAAATAAAAACTTGTTAATTGATTTCAAGGTCAATTTTATGGTGTTCACAATGAATGAATTAGAGAAAGCTACGGTTTCTTAAAGCGTTCGTAATGTACCATCGAATGACGTCACTGAAACTTTATTTATGAAAGTTTTTGGGATGCATGAAAAAACCTCCTCGTAGCGCAGTTTGTTCCGCCAGTCACTCAACTGAACGCTCGCGCTCGGCGCATCCTGGACAGACATCACACCCAACACCTTATTTGACTGGCCTATTTTGCGACCACCTTCCCACCGGAGTCCGGGGTCAAGCAGCCTGCTGTGTTTCGTCGATGCGTGGAAGTTCCACTGCCTAAGGCATCTTCTGGGCACGCTCGTTCCATCATAGACCCATCCATCGCTTTCCATCAGGCGTGATTGAGGTCAAGAGTGGGGCATTCAGCAATAAAAATATAAAAAAGTTGGTGTTTTTCTAGAGAGCGTTTTTTGACTCTGTAAAGTCAAACCCCGCTGCCATAATTTTCATGAAAGTCGTCATGCGGCCATTATGTGGCGACCACCGGACTTCTAGGAAACCGAATAGCTTCACTATACTTTAAGTACCTTTACAATTAAAGGAGTTAGGGTTTTCTATTAGGAATCTCTTGACAGTTTCAGTAGCAGCCTGGAATCAGAATTTGCCCCCATCATTATTAGCCTATAATGTTCCACTGCTGATACACAGGCCTCCTCTCAGTGAGAGGGAGTGGGCCGTAATCCACCACGCGGGCCCAGTGCGGGTTGGTGGATGACACATGTCTTCGAATTTTTGGTTCTAGGACATGCCGGTTTCCTCAAGATTTTTTCCTTCACCGTTTTTGCGCCCGGTTCTCGGTTCTCTAATCTACGAGTATCTATACTCGTATATCTATGATCTATACTAATAATAAAGCTGAAGAGTTTGTTTGTTTGAGCGCGCTTATCTCTGAAAGTACCAGTCGGACTTAAAGAATATTTTTCTATTGATTTCCGAATCCTTGAGGAAGGCTGTTGTATATTTTACGTTACGCCAGGACATTTAGAAGTCGAGAAAAAGTAAGAAAGAACGAAGTAATAGTGCGGGCAGGAGATGCGATGCGACAGCGATATTATTTTGATTTAAAAGAGTGTCCATGGAGTTTCTTGCCCGTTCTTCTCCATAGGTACCTACGCTTTGGAATGGGCAACTAGCTTCATCTTTCTGACTGACCGACCCCTTGACAATTCAAAAGTGCCTGTAATTGGTTGAATTGAATTATAAGCTTTGAGTTTGAGTTTGAGTTTGAAGGGGTGGGTCCGGGGAACAAGAAATTACCCATACGTACACCCACATACACTTAAATATTACGGACGACAGCGGTGTTCCTACAGCATACACATTCCTACCCCTTTGGAAAAAAAGCCTTTATTACACGTATGTTAATATCTCCATTATTCTTTTTTCAGGCCATGAGCACCTTAGCAGCAGACAAATTAGGATACTTCGCGAATGCAGGAGCCTACTACTCCATGTCTGCGCTGGGGTCCAAACTTTTCAAGGACCTGACTGTGCAAGATATGTTCTGGGGCTATGACGACCCAATAGTATCGATAGCAAATACCTTGCTGCCTGGCTGGATTGATTTTAAAAAGATCGGGCTGCTGGATCGGGTTGGTATATTTTTTATGGCGTCCATTCGATAAAGGTCCCTGTGATGGTTTGAGTGTTTAAGGTTCTGTAGTATTACCTCACTAAAACCACCGTGGTTCACCATCTCACATGGAAGGGTCACGGTTACCTCTCAAACGACCGATCCGGAACACTATCTGTGCAACGCCTGTTAGGGCACACCTAACAGGCATTGCGCAGAGGGGGTTCCGGATCGGTTTTTTAGACGTAGCTGTGCCACTGGTCTGATAGGCATCAACATCACTCTCCTGCTGTTATCCCAATCGATTTGGGATCGGCGCAATATAACTTTTTCTTCCATACTTCTCAGTCAGTCGTCATCTCGGTAGTCACCCCTTTCTAGCCATATCATCTTTCACACAGTCCTTTCAGTTTCTTTGGTCGTCTCCTACTCTTACAGCCGTCCACATTCATAATTAGTAACAATATCTAAGTAGTAACAAATAACGTGAATAAAAGTAACGTTTGCGACAGTCTCGTCAGCCTTACTTAAGTTTTTCCCGCAAGATAGTAACAATTTAGAGTTTTAGAACAGGAAAGTATCTCTCACTAGGAATTATATTACAAAGGAATCATATTATTAGCAATAATGACTTTACCCATATTATATTTTTATAGTAAGACTGCTAAGATAACCATAAGTGTATACTAGTTATCCATCACCACACTTTTTTGTTTCGAAGTCATTACCATTGTCGTTATTTTTAGATCATTTTAATCATGAGCAGAAACTTTTCGAACCTCTGCAAAAAACCGGCAAATAGGATAATTTTGTAGTTCGTCACGAGAATAATCTCGCCTCTAATGGATTACATAAAGTATGGATAATTTTGTACATTAAGGACTAATTTCAGTTCATTTATCCACAGTTCTATTCGCAAAAACTGGAATGGTCTGAGGTGGAACTCAAGGACCGTAGCAGAAGATACTCTTTAAATGCATGGGATAATACTACTGGTCTTCTAGAGCAAGGCTTCACAGACTTGGAATCCAGGTAAGCAGGAATATTCCTCTCCCAAAAGACATATAGCAAGATGACTATGTGTGCCAAGCGTTGTTGGTATGATGATCTACTTTTTGATGCCAATCAGCAGTACATAGATGAAGAAATTACTCTTACAAGTCATTTAAAATCGAATGGCGGTTTTTGCTCATAGAAAACCGAAGTACTTCTCCAAAAATTGCTATAGCAGTTCTACTTTTTGACATTTATCAAACAAGAAATAATAAAGGTGCAGAATAATAATCCAGCTATTGATAATAATATATACTAAATTTATATAATAATAATAATATATAATCTAATATATAAAATTCTCGTGTCACAGTTTTCGTTGCCATACTCCTCCGAAACGGATTGACCGATTTTGATGAAATTTTTTGTGCTTATCCGGTATCTATGAGAATCGGCCAACATCAATTTTTCATCCCCCTAAGTGATAAGGGAAAACTTACGCGGGTGAAACCGCGGGGCGCAGCTAGTAATGTATATAATACTTAAGGAGGGGCCCGTCAGGGCCGAAGCCTGCCGGGGCAGCGGGATTGTCCGAAAGGGTTACCGCTACCCCGGAACATAAAGGGCTAAGGAAGGAACAGGGATGGGTTTTAGTCAGTAAGAGTCTGACACTCCCTTCTGCTCCACCCAGAGCGGGAGGGGTCATTTGATGATTTCCCATCCATAAAAAAAAAGAAGCTATTGATAATACCCCAAAACCTTGAAAATGGCACGTCCTTATTGTCTTTTTCTCTTCCAGCACACCATGCAATCGAATCAAAGGATCCTACGAGGGTCTCATGTTGCCATCCAACTATGAAAAAGGTCGCAACATCACGATCTTCAGGAAGCAAGCTTGCAGGAACTACCCCTTCAGCTATGTCAGCGAGAAGACAAGTGATCAGGGCCTGGATTCTTACTTGTAAGTATACCTTTTAATCTTTTTCGTGATCTCTAAATATTTTTGAAACAAGGTAGCTTTCTTGATCTTTTGCTCCGCTGACGATTTAGATCCGAATACGCCCTATTATTTGCTTCTATAATTATTTATTTTATGCAGAGATATCTGCAGCCTGATTCGAATTTTATGGCGATTCGGAAAAAGAGGCAAGTCGTTGAGGGAACGCGCAGTGAGTAGCGGATTTCAGAGCCGCCATAAAGTTTGAATCGGGTATAATCGTATATTAGGTGAATATATCTGTTTTTGGATATATCTGTCAAAGTGGTTTCGGAATATCGCCATAACATCACCTTTTATTAGCAGGATTTCTTAAACGATCAGTAAATTGCAATGATTGTGTACCTTTCTCATATTTACCTTTGATTAACTTCCAGGTACACCATGGACAATACAGCCTTCAGCAGCAACTCTCCCTTCGCCTGCAACTGCAGCAACGAATGTCCTCCCGAGGGATTTGTTGATGTCAGCAACTGTTACTATGGTCAGTACAGAATCATCTTCATCAACTTCCCTTATAGAGACTTTTTGTTGAAATTAATTTCGGTAACGAAATTGTTTTTTCTTGCATCAAATTCAGAATTTTTATCATTATTTTCAGGTTTCCCGATATATCTATCCAAGCCACACATGATGGATACGGATCCCGTTCAGCAGGCATATTTTGATGGTATGAATCCTGATCTCAAGAAGCATACGTCGCATTTTGAGTTGGAACCTGTAAGTACTCACAGATTTTAATCTTCTCACAGAAAATCTGTTTTAGAAAATGAAAAGCATGGAATTATTATTTAGTTTGTCCAAATGCTCTTGATTTGGGCGCTTGTACCTATATTCCGTCAACATTTCGTCAGTAACAGTTTTTTTTTTTGAACCACAATGACAATTTAAAATTATTTACAGGTAATCGGAGCACCCTTAAGTTTCTCGATAAAGATCCAGATCAACCTTGCAGTAAGGATGTCTAAAGGAAACCCCATCACAAAACCATTGAAGGATAAAGTTTTGCCGATCATGTGGTTTTCATTGGTAAGTTATAGATCATTTACAGTACTTTGTTAGGTACCAGGATAAACCATCTCCATTCAATGTATGTGATGCAAGAGGTCACTATTATTATGACAGCATCTATCGGGATGTTAAATGATAACAGCAATACCCTATTGTACCAATTTGTTTACCAGAAATGGTGATAACGTGGATTTAAATGTGGATATTATAACAGTCCTCAACTGAAATATTTGTGTTGATTTGAAGCTTCTAGTTTCAAAAGATGATAGACCAAACCGTAACCTAGGACCACAAAATACTAAACAATTTCTATTCTTCCAGTACTGCAAAGCACCACCCCCAGAAGTGGTAACCCTGCTCCGTCTCCGCCTGATAATCGCTCCTCCGGTAGTCATCACTCTCGAGGTCCTACTCTTCATCATAGGCCTAGTCCTTGCAGCCCAAGGCCTCCATAGGATCTGGAAACCGAAGTACAAGATCATTCCACCAACGAGCATCCCCACTCCCATTATTAGGAGGAAAACTTCAGAAAGGAGGAAAAGTAGTGTGATCTTGAACATAGTAGAAAATGTAGCATTTAATTTTAAAGATGATGAGGATCTGGCTAAGGAAGCAGTCTCGCTCCTGGCTATCAATGAGGATGATAGTGAGTTTGTAGATTTGCTGGTTGGTTCTGATAATGAATGATGAGATAAAACAGTAGACGTTTTTGCTCAATTCGATATAGCAGGACTGAAGCATAAATCTATTTGAAGTTCTTGCCTACTTTTGTGAAGTGAGAAAAGTGAACATTATATTATACTTTACTGCTACTACTTCACTTTTATTAGGATCGATTAAGTTATAAGGATGCTCAAGATAATAATTTATGTACTCTTTTTTACTGACGATAGCATAAGTATTCCTAGATTTCCACCTTTTACTTTATAGACGAAGATATTTGTGACAAATGAAAATTTTGGAAGGGAACATGATAAAAATTGTACGCGTAGTAAACAGCCTCGCGTTTACGCGGGCGCTATTAGCATTCGCGGCTATGTTATGAATGGTATTTTTGGTAATGACCGGGCAATGTGAACTTACTATTTATGATTTGCCATTCATATTGTAAGTACTATAAACTCCGCTGGCGGTTTAGCTGTTAAGGTAAATAAGTAGATATTAGTGGATTGCTCAATATTAATTAGTAGAACTTAGAAAGGTATGAGGTTATCATTAATTATTTAGAATTGTCTGATGCGACAACTTTTTCTTTCTATTGACGTAATTATCATAATAAATGAATAATAATAATGAGGAAAGTGAAAGAGAACATCGTTTCCTATCTTAATTAACTTAGGTCAGATAGGAATCTGACCTACATTAATTATGATAGGTAACTATGTCATCTAATAAAATGTTGACTATCAAATGACGCAATTCAATCTATCATATGAAGGCTAAGTAGATTCTATATTCGGTAAAGTCAAGGAAAATAATTGTTTATCAAATTGACTAGCAACTTAAATTCTCCGTATAGTCAAAGCACAACTATCATACTTTGAAAGTTGTATGAAATGCCTATAACACGACAAAATATGTGAAATAATGGTAAACCATTCATTTTCATAATAATTATGTTTTTCACTTTAAGCTATAGTTTCCTTTAGGAGCGGTGACGCCATATGCGGCCGTTATGTCCAAATACAGAGCATTTTTGTCATAAACTGGTGGAAATGACAGCTAATCTTGACGTCCGTTATAAACATGACGGAGCGCTCTTTGTGTATTTAAAATTTCATCACCCCTGCTCTCAAAACGGCGAAGGAAAACATCGTGAGGAAACCCTATAATATCTTAGATCCCAAAATTGGAAGACATGTAACATTATTGATATACAAAAAAAGGGTTTTTTGTTGTATCAATGCAGCACTGGGCCCGCGTAGTTGATTTCGGCCCACTCCCTCTCAGAGAGGAGGCCTGTGTCCCAGCAATGGGGACATTCTAGGTCGATTATGCTTAGGGTCTCTGTAGGCTAGAAACAGACAGTTCATAATGGCCTCCCGACCTATTTCGGTTACGGTGGCCAATCTCAACGGAAATTAGCCAGGTACGCAGGAGATATTATAGTGCACAAGTGTGTGCGTAAACACAGGTGCACTCTCTGTCCCTTTACTCTCTTAGTCCGATGGGACGGCAATCCATACACAGGCAGTTCATATTCCCAATGACACTTGTGTGAATTTATTTATAAACAGTAATCCAGTAATCAGGATCCCAGTATTAACTACCTACTTGACATAAAACAATCTACATTTTTTTCATCTGACAATATTTATTGTACCAGTTAGAAGGGACCACCACATTTTAGCAATTGTGATATTAATTTTAATTGTATTTTAAGTTATTTGTAAATATTTAATTTAACAGACTGATGGTGAAATGTTTTTGTAATTAAATAAAATATTTTTTTCATGAATTTATTAATGTTTTATTATTTTTTATAAGACTACGCACCTATTTACAATAAAATTAATTATATTCTTATTTGTAATTAAATATTGTACAGAAACTGGTATTGCAGTAATTATACATATTACCTGGGTAATATAAATACTGCTTATAATAATTTAAATAACTTAAAATAAATAAGATTAAAAACTATAAGAAATTATTGTGCAGATTGACTACATTTGTTTTCAGCAGCATCTATTCTAAATAGGGCTAATTTTTCAATCGCCAGATAACTTAATTTCATCTGATCAATAAAAATGGCGGTATAACAGATTTTGTATAGCAAAAATATGTCATACTACCTTATTAATTCTTCAAATAAAAGTTATCTGACTATTGGAAAATCAGCCCTCAAAGAAATAGTATCAGGCGCTTCCCTCGAACAAATGCTCATTTTTGTTTCATTCCACCCACAATCATACGACAGTCACGACACCGACAAAACATAAAATTAACGTTCATTTGAGTACATTTAATTTCATTCGAAGCGCGAGTGAAATATGCTGAATGAAAAACATAAATATGCGTGAAACGTCTGACATCAGAGGGCAATTCTCGTAATTTTATAAGAACGTTCACAGTCTCAATCTGTCAAAAAATCCTCGAATTTTCCTACATTTGACAAGTTTTTGACTGTCGCTGAGATGAGACTGCGACTAGATTTTGAACGTTTTAAATTACGAGAATTTATTGGCCTTCTGCTTTACTGCACAAGGCAGAAGGGCAATTCCCGTATATTTAAGAACTATGCTAATCTCAATCTGTCAATTAATCTCTAATTTGCCTGAATTTTTGACAAGTTTTTGAAATTAATTGCCACCGAGACTACATTGCGACCTGAATTTTAACGTTTTTTTTAAGTACGAGAATTAGCCTTCTGGTTGCATGCGCCAAGCCCTAAACACGCTGAACGCTATAAATATTTTTTTTTGAATTTTGTTAAGAACATTATTTATATTAATTAAATCACAGTTATTTTGAGTGGTAATGGGATGCAAAACCTACGTAACTATGACACTAATTCTAATGAAATGTATATTTAATAAAAAAATATTAAAACAACACACTTTGTAGAAAAACTAAGTAGGTTCCACACTGTACAAAATACAAACTTTTTTAGACAATAAGTATTTTCTCTGCTCGTTTGATTAAAAGCCATAGCATATTTATAGGAGTGCAGTGGTGGCCCAATGATATAGGCCCCGACTAACGAGTTGTAGGTCGTGGGGTCGAACCCAGGCAGACACTTTACTTTGTGTAATTTATTTCAACACCCTCTCAAACATCGTGAGACATCCTAGAACCAAAAATTCGAAGACATGTGAGGGAGTGCCCAGTAGGCCTCGCACTCCCTCTCAAAGAAGAGGACTGTGGGCTATCCCAGCTGTGGGAATACTTATGCTTATGCTAGAACAAAGTCAGAAACATAACAGGAAGAAGGTTTCAGAAACTCTCGTAAATCACACCATTCAAGAAACATAAAGCAGGTCTTATGTCATGAGTATTATTTGTCAAAATATCGGTAACTATACATACGACATACTGTAACTTATAGATATTACTTATTTATAAACATATTGATTACTTAATATAAGATAACCTTTAATTAACAACAATAAACATGATAAATAATAAATTTATAATACAGAGACTAGACGGTATATTTACAAATTGGTAATCAATAATAATCGTAATAGATAAATCATACGAATTAGGTTAATTTTATCGTTGTTATTAGTTAATCCTTGACACAAATTACTTAACTACTGTGTAACATCACATAATATACAATTCAGCACGCCTTTATTTCTTCATAGGGTTAGGCACAGTTGTAGGTACCCATAGTACACCCACATTCCGCCAGTTTTGTATAAGTCCCATGTAATAGGGGGCGAGCCTATCACAATCAACCAGGCACAATTCCAGACTTCGGGCTGCTACTGAGAAATTCCAGATGGAAAAACCTATTAACACTTTGCCCGACCCGGGAACCGAACCCAGGTTCTCATGCTCAGTAGTAGCACTGCACTGCACCACTAGTCCAACGAGGCAGTAAGTTTACAAGTTGCTAAATAAACGAAATGCATTTATTTTTTAGATAAGCCAATGACCTCGGGTAGGTATGACATGTACTAGATCAATAGCAATAATAACATACACAGACAGATACACATTTTATTATTATTAAATTCTTTATTGCGAGTAACTTTGAGACTCATATATACACTCACAGATATAATAATGGAATATTATTAATATTTCCGATGTCCTTAAAAGATTCTAATGGATAATTTCATAAGGTATCATAGTATACCAACTAGAAAAAACCATCGCAGAAGGCGTATTTGAAAAGCGTTTGTAATCAGAAACGCGGTCCTGAACTCTAGTAATAATACAAAATATTTTTTACGTTTTGGAAAAATTGAAACATTCGCAACTCAATAAACATGCTACACATGTATATGGCGAAGGATCATTTTACAGTTTTAAGCAGTGGTCCTTCTGTGTATACTCTATTTTTTGTTATTTTCGGGGACACCACACCATAGATGCAAAGGCAAATAGCTAGAAGATGCATTATTGCAATTTTATAAGGATTAGCTTCACGGCCAAATCGTCTGGTTTAGCAATATTACTTTGTGTCAACCAAGGCTTATACTTGATTTAAAGACGTAGTATCTGTAGACTTATTTACGGCTAAAAACACATTTCTCTTGCCTCCGCACCTCTATGTTAGCGCATACGCTATTAACAACGTTTCAAGCCTTCTCAACAGTCCATTCTTTTACCTTATTTTTATTTATTTTTCCTAAATTTTATGTATTGTGTCGCAGATAATGATATAGTAGTAGAATTTCTAACAAATGTTCTAATTTCTCGTCATCATGGCGAAAAGCACGTCAATTTAATCAACTTTGTTAGAAGTCTTCTACTGCCCGACGCTACACAGCCCAGCTGCATCTATAGTCCTCATAAACCGGGCTGGTACATACAATTTTAACATTCAAACATATTTTACAACACAAAACCAAATACTAGCTAGTATAAACATGCGCATATATCCAGGAGACGTAGTGGGCCACATTAGTATATACATCTGGCACACCGCGTCGGGCACAGCCTGACCCGAATGACGTCAGACCTCGGAGCTCCCAGCGGCCGCCTGACCGACACTGGAGAGGTCCACCGCTGTCACCCTGGAAGAGAAGGTGGATCAGTTATTAGTATTGTAGAAGTAGCTGATGATGGATTTGATCTTGAAGAAATATGAGAGGACGATAAATTCAATAATTTGAGTTGACTTGATTTTGTAATCAGACTGCAAACTATAGATATCAATGAAAAATTCTTTGGAATCATCTATCTAGATTTGCCAAACTGTTTTTTTGTGGCCCGTACTAATTATTTTACTCCTATAGCTTAACCTGATCGATCGACCTGTGCGGCTGGGCCCCTCATTTACAGAAGAATGTAGCACTACACATTCCAATGTATGGATATGTTTGTATGTATGTTCGCTAAATAATTGAAATGTAACGCACGAGAAAACCGGATGCCAAATTGATGTGAACGTGATTCAATCATTTTTAATTAAAAATGGGTGAAAAGTTGTTACTAACAAAAAGTATTCGGTGTCAAAATAACATTCACCAATGTTTTCCTTTGCTAGAATTCGTCCAATAACATGTTGTAAAAACCAGTCTAAGTATAAATGAAAAGGAGTTTATTTCTTTTTAAATTAAACGAAACTTAGACACTGGCACGTAAACAGCAGTTGTAAAATCGAAATCTAGATAAATTTCTTTAAGGCGAAAGCGTCAGCTAGTGAAATTCAAATTTTCTTACGTTTTTTGCAATTTGCAGGTCATTATCAGGTTATAATTATGTCGAACACAAAAATCATCAATAAATAATCAGTTAGTTCATATCACGTTACTTATTCATAGATATTACCCTATTGAATGACTGTTTCATGAACACCATACAACCTGACACTGACCTGCAAATTGCAAAAAACTTAAATTTTAATTTACGCGGCTTCGTTACGCAAATTCGTTTTAAATACTATTGACTGTATGCAACTTCATCTCGATCTACCATAGTTTGTTTTGTTTATTGTTTTCCAAAAATTGCACAATACAAAAGTAATCAGTTTATTTATGCCATTACTTACTGAGATCTTTGTCCCTTATCGTCGTTCATCATCATCAAAACTGTTAATGAATACTACTGTAACATCAGAGCTTATGTCATTTTCATCACTGTAACACTGGTCTACTGGGAGATATATTTTGAGTTTAGGCAAGTCTGTAAATATAAAGACTTCAAAGTTATCAAACATGTTCTGTCATTCATCTTCCGCAACCTTGACAGAAACAATTGACATTGGAATTCCCACATTTAGCATCGAACTCACGACCTTGCAATCAGTCACAGCCGAGCTATTATTGCCTGATATAATATTCTCTGATGAGTGAAAGTCAAGAATTTTGATTGAACTTTCCAATGCGAAGTTGATGTCACGAAAATTAATAAGAACAAATAAATAAATTAATAATACATTTGTAACAAGTCAACATCAGTCTTATCAGGTCTAATGATCAGTTGTTATTGACAGTTTGGTATGGCATGTAGAGTATACCGATTAATAGGTAACTATGAAGCCTTCGTCAGTTCGTCAAGCATCACAAGTCTTTCTGCACGAGAACCTGTGACCAGCTTTTCTGTTAAAAAAAAAAAGCACAGCACTGTTTCAACGGCGGTCCTGGCACGACGCGACTACTAGTGCTGTAACTTTTTTCTACACATCGACGATTTTTTTTTGTAACACATAGATACATACAAAAACTTAGGCTTTCTTCCCATAAGGGGTAGGCAGAAACTACAGAATGCTGGTTTATAACACGTCGTGGACAGCTGGTAGTTTATTCAAATGCGATCGACACAGTCACTGTATACTTTTGTGTGTTAGAAACAAAATCACGAAAAAACCAAGTCAGCCCATGTTCAAGTTATAATCTCACTAGGTATCGTTCATGATTTTAGGTAGTAACTATATAACAATCACGTCTTCAATCTACGAGACAAGATCAGATAAGAGAATCCATGTCATTTAAAACTGCTCAATTCTGATGGCTGATAACAAAAGGAGATGTAACGTCCAGATGCTATTGCGAAATAAGATGTGCGACAACGATGGTTTTACTAATACTTGGCTTATTAGTCGATTCGCACGAATTTATATGCCCGAAATGGGTGAATCGTCACTTCTAAATACTATTTTTTTTATTTAAGTGACTCGCACGAAGTTAATTTATTTGTGGGCGAGTCGACAACTCTAGATCTATGTAATAGGCAATTTTCACATTTTGTATTTTATGTAATGAGATTCTGAAAAAAGGACATCAGCGCACAGAAGTGATGAGAGTTAAATATTATAAAACGTGCACTACGACGTGTAGACGACTTAGCAAACCCCACTTAGGTTTGCTAAATTTCCCTCATTTTTCAAAATTCACTATTGTAAATTTTTCAGAAAATGAATTACAGCAATATATCTTTAACTCAATAAATAGGTTAACGAAGCTTTTCAATCAAGAAAATCATTTTTGGAATTTTAAATACAATATGTCGACGGTTAAGAGGAAATAAGGTATAAGTGACAAAAAATTAAATGTTCAGGAGAGCCGTTCAAAGTTTTAAATAAAAAAAAAACTGACGTATTTTGTCATTTAGGATTTTTTTGCTAGGGCATAAACGCCAAAAAAGTCATCGTAGAGCCATGGGAGTAAGCGCATTCGAAAGAGCGGCAAATTTTACGTAGGATGGCATTTATAACTCATTTTTGACCAAAATGTCGCTTATGCCCTACTTCCTTTTTACCGTCGATGTGTACCACATGTATCAAATACTTTTTAATGATCATAACCAAACTGGTATGTCAGTTCCTTTAAAAAACTTGAGATAAAATCAAAAATTATTCATTTGGATTACAATCTCGAGACATAATTGGCTCAATTAAAATTCCTGGTACACCAACAAACCCAGAATGTACTCGTAAGGTATCGTTAGCTTTTACTCTCTCTTGGGTGGGCAGAATTCCAATCATAATAGAACCAAATTAATACCCGTCCCCCGCCCCGTGAAAAGTCTGATTTTGATTATTCTTTTGTTTTCACATGTACTAATTGTTCGGGTTTTTATAATTCGGAACAGTCATGTCATGCGGCTACAATAATGGAGATATTTATGTTCGGGAAAAAGTCGCTCAGATTAGCTCGGATTGTGCCGAGCCGATCCGAACATGACTTAGCGAGGATAGATGCCGATCGGCACAAGCCGAATGAAAGCCGAGTAAGTGCAGTAATTGCTTCGGCTCGGCTTTGTTGTTTAAAACATTCTGCTAAATCGCATGTGTTGACCCAAACAAGTTTGTAGCACCAACTTGAGAGGAATTAATACAAACAAAAGAAGAGTTACACTTACCACACAAGCTCCTGTGCTGCCATCCGTGCTCCCTGCACACAAATGTCCATCATTCAACGGAAGAGTCAGTGCGTACCTATCTCTACAGATATTAAGTGGCAGAACAGGCACCTCAGCTTCCAACAACACATCAGTCAACGTCCCATTGGTTTGTTCTCTGCCCCATCCAGTAGTGTAACACTCATCTTTAAAGTCTAGTCTATTATTGTCATCAATAAAAGGATCTATTTCTTCACCAAACATGAGCTTTTTATCACTTCTGTTTATGTTAACTTTGTAATCATCTTTTAGAAGACTGTTCCTTATAAGTTTCACTACACTATCTAGAGTAGCACTGTCATAGATCAGATCACTGTGACCTCTTTCACTGTCAGATTTCCTCAGTTCTTCACCATTTTTTCT
This sequence comes from Gortyna flavago, assembly GCA_963669345.1. Lineage (NCBI taxonomy): Eukaryota > Metazoa > Arthropoda > Insecta > Lepidoptera > Noctuidae > Gortyna > Gortyna flavago. Next base: position 1,985,353 of record OY770135.1, read on the forward strand.
TTCTGTTTGTCTATTTGATTCGTTAGATACTCTGACGTTGTATCTCATATTCTTATGTTTCTTATTTAAAAGCCCTGAGAAGATATTCTTCGTTAAATTGTTCAACTTTTCAAGATATTTCACTGCGGTATCAGGTTTTGGTTTTGGTGGCTTCGGCTTTCGTCTTGGTGGCTCCGTGTTTGATTCTGGACGGAGGTAGAATGATGATGAGCTTTTATCCATTTCGAAGGGATCGATAGGTGGTGGTTCAAATGGGGGTAGGCAGATTGTACGGATGCGACTGCCTGTACTGACGTCTGCTGGTCTTGTTAACTTCATGAGGGCTGCAACGAGAAAAGTTAAAACTGCTAAAAAGGAATCACAAATTATTTATACTTAAGTTATCAAAAATGTATAGATAGATAGGTAAGATTAAGAGTTATCAACATCGAAATAGTTAATTATTTTATTATCTTCTTCAGAAAAAAACATAAAAAATATAAATCAACAGATTTATGAAGAGGTTGTAATTTCAAATATGAGAGATCTGGCATCTAATTTGATCATATCTATGTATGTTCTCTATAATAATCATTTGAATTTGTTAATGTGATTGGAATCTCAGGGAAAATAATCTAAATCGTAATCTCGACTCGACTCGTCTCAGGTATCTCATTGTTCTTTTAGTCGTAGTCTTTATGTGACTTGTTCTCACCTATATCATGCTGGTAGTTATGGAATCGGTGATGCAGCACGATCTTCTCGATGGGCACATAGGCGCCCTTCTGCTCAGCCCTGTCCCATTCGCCCAACACTGCTGTCCAGAGAGCTGGCACTGGCAGGTTGAAGAGTTCACTGGAATATTTGTTGAAGACTGTTACTTTTGAAATGCAGATCTTCCAAAACCTCGCTTGACAAAATGGTCATGGATCTTAGGATTTTGAAGTTTGGTTTTAAAGTGCGGAAGTTTAATATCATTTTTAAAATGTACGTAGGTCGACAGAGGTCGCAATTGATGCGTTGCTAATCTTTTAGTCAGTGTAACCAGCCAAAGGATATAAAAGGATATGAGATGCTCACATAGTTTCTATCTTGTATGAGAATATGCGTATCGAAATTGCAAGTATACACCAAGATAATGGTTAAAGTACCTCACTCAATACACAATACTTTGAAATGATATGTCTACAATAGTTATTAGACAAGCAGCTGATATATTTACGGTACAGTTTGAAGTCAAACAGATATACTTATGGATGCAGTGTGCAGTGGTGAGCAGCCACATCGGATGCACCAGCACTCCTCCGCACCAGTGACCAATCAGCCCGTAGTTCGGATGCAGCAGCTGGAGAGACACCTGGAAAATAACAGTTCAAATAGTTAACTGTTGTTTTGTCATCACCAGGCCAGATCATGGCATTATTATCCAGAATACAGCTCGCTTTGTGGATTTTTTTATTCGTGGGAAAGGTGCTCTTTGTCATGCCAGTTGTGATACCAGCTTTTCCAGTGATCATTATTCTCCTGGCTTTATCCAAGTTATTTGGCTTCTCTTTTAATATCTGCTATTCATCTCTATTAACCATCATCTCTGAATTCACTACCTTTCAAGACATCATAATTATATTAAGTCCACCTATGTTTTGCATTTCGCTATCATTCATAGAAATGTTCTCGATCGTAACTGTTCAGAATAGTTCTTTCGACAGATGCCACTAAGTTGCAAAGGGATTTAAAGGCCTTTGAAATAAAAAAGAAACTAGGTTTAAGAACTGACCTGCCACGGCCAGGCTCCTCTCTTGGACTCTCTGCCCTTGATGATGCGTAGTTGTCCATGTGTCCGGTCTCGTGGTTGACGCGTGTGCCGGCGTAATGGAACCCCACATTCTGAAGAAGAAGGGAACATGAAATTATAGATGTGGTCCCCTAAGAGTGAAGCAGGAGAGAAAGTAAGTAAATTTAATTTAATCCAGGTTAAGGCACATAATACAGCAGCGGTGCACGGTGGGGCGCAGTGGTAACGGCCGTGACTTACGAGTTGCAGGTCGTGGGTAAAGCAGCCTTAAGCAGGCACTTAACTTTGTGTGAATTATTTCATCACCAATGCTCTGAAAACGGTGAAGGAAAATATCATGAGGAAACCTGTCTACCATGTCCTAGAACCAAAAATTTGAAAACATGTGACATCCACCAACCCGCACTGGAACAAATATTAATGAAAGATGAAAAATATTTAAAAAATCATGAACTTGTAAATAATACCTACTTTAAAAAAACTAAAATATGAAAATTGACGCCATTTGTTACTAATAGGAGTAAATAGTAGCACACAAATATCATACTCATTTTATTTATCATTTTCTGAGTTAAAGTAATAAATAAAAAATATACAATAAATGTCGGCTTAGATAATTATTTCAGTGTTTTTGTAATACTAATATGATAATTATATCGTGATGAGAATGAGGAACGAATTATGTGACACGCTATTTGTTCACGGTCCGTCAATGAGCAAGGTCGCATACACAGCGCGAAGCGAACGCGTAAATAAAGTGCGAAGAATAATTGGACTATGTTTATACGAATTATAGAGATATGAGGAACAGGTTGTAAGTAGTAGTTTTAAGTGTAGTTCACTTATCCTCCATAGAAAAGGGAGAATCCTCCAATCTAGGGTGTAGGTGGTGTCTGATGAGCTACTGCCCGACGATTGATTGTATATTTATGCTGGTTGCGTGGTAAAATCTGCTTGCGCGATGCAGGATTTTGCGTGACGTCAGTATGATGCGTAGTTCATATTTGGCAGTGTCAATGCCGCCAAAATAATATACATTTATAGATGCATTGATGGTCGTAATATCTGTTCTGTGGTCGTAATCATCCAATGGAGCTCGTGCCGACTTGACCTGTCACTTAATTTGTTTTGTGGAAGCCGTTGGTCCTGCGCCTGATCGCTTCAGTTTGTCGCTTCAGATTTTAAATTTCCGAAACGCTATTCGCTTTCAATACGACCGCTAACTACACACTGCTGTAAATTAAATTAACTTTTTTGCGGTACTTATGTTTCATATCTTGCCTAAATAAGTTGCGTATTTTAAAATGTGTGTAATATGATAACAAACCGTGAATTATGTATTTATTTTAAACGTATTTTAACGGAATTAAGTTTAGTGAGCTTAGAATCAAGAAATATCAGAACTGGGCAATGTTTATTTTTCTGTGAAGCAATAAGAAGAAAATCTTGGCATTTCGCAGTTATAAACTAGGAAGGTATGATATAATCCTCCATACAATATCTGCCTAGCCTTTTCCTAACTTTGTTGGGGTCGGCTTGCAGTCTAACCGTACATATTTTATCTAGTTGGAAAATTCGCACACGTTAAGTCAGTGAATTAAATTTTTGAGTCAATCACAACTGTAATTTTTTTACAGTTGTATAAAATAATCAAAATATTTTATTTCACATAAACCTACATGGGCACTTATGAAACGTCAGAAGCTAGGTGCACGGTTCCAATTGGTCTAATAATTGGCTTTTACAATGTTTTCAAAGTAGGGATGGACGGACAGTGTCGTGACCATGTGTGATGGCTATAACACGGCAAAAAGGTGTTGGTTGCCACAATTAACTTACTTCACCTAAACATACCGTGCTTACGGAAGGACAGTCCTCAATACGGAACTAAGCCATCTTTCATGTCCACACCCGCGGTTACCCAACCGGGCGGTAAAAAGGTGTAATGTTGTTACACATACATTATTGATGAGCTCACAGCTACTCATTATACTTGCTATTTGTATGTGAGCACGTAACTATTGTGTGTTCAGGCGGTTCGACTTTTTGTCTCATGGTCGCAAATCGGTATTTGGACTTTAATCTATGGGTTACATTGTTGCATAAGTAGGTACTTAATTACTTGTTACCTAGCTTTGAATGGTGGGGAAAAATAATCCCCTATATTCATAAACGTTGCTTAAAGTTAAGCAGTGATTATAGCGACTGTTTAGCCATACATTTATGACGTTATCCGTGCGTTTAACGGTTTGGACGTCACTTAACTTCAATCAACGTTTATAAATAAACCCCTTTATGTTTACTAGGTGCTAGTATATTTGTGTTTCTCAGTAACAGCCCCGAGTTTAGATTAGTGTCCGGTTGATGGCATTAGGCTCGCCCTCTTTACATGAGACTTAACTGGCGAAATGTGTCTGCTCCTACGTGGTGTTGGTAGACATCTGACTACCCCGTCGGGGATTACAAGCGAGATGTTATGTTGATAATGATGGATACCCACTTAGTTCAATAACTAACAAATCATAATGGGACACAGGCCTCCTCTCGGTGAGAGGGAGTGGGTCGTAATCCCCCACGCGGGCCCAGTGCGGGTTGGCAGATGTCACATGTCTTCGAATTTTTTGTTCTAGGACATGCCGGTTTCCACAGGATGTTTTCCTTCACCGTTTTGAGGGCTGTGGTGATGAAATAATTTACACAAAGTAAAGCGTCTGTTTGGATTCGAACCTACGACCTACACTCAAAAGTCGCGGCTGTTACCACTTGGCCACTGCTACCTAACAAATAAATTACATTAAATGCTTTCTTCAAGAGCTTTGCGGTTTTATGAGTCAGCTGATCGAACGCCAGTGTGCCAAATATTTAATTGGTAAATTGATTCAATTATTTCAATTCGACACAACATTGTAGCGACCTAGATTAAAAGGATCAGACGTTTGACCTAGTAGACAATTTAATTATAATTGGAACAATTTATAATAATTTCGATAGAGCTACGGATTAGTTTAAAGAGTCTTGTGTGTTTGTCTCGAGCGTTTGATTGAATTATTTCGTGATGCCATTCATTTTAGTGCGTTATAATCTGATACTTAGCATAATCAGTCTATAAAGTTCCTACTGCTGGGACATAGGCATCCTCTCTGTGAGAGGAAGTGGGCCATAATTTACCACGCGGGCCCAGTGTGGGTTGGCAGATGTCACATGTTTTCGAATTTTTGGGTTCTAAGTTTTTAGGTTTCCTCACGATGTTTTCCTTCACCGTTTTGAGAGCAGTCGTGATGAAATAAATTACCACCTACAACTCCTGAATCGGGGCTGCTACCTCTGGGCCACCATCACTGCTCTTTAATAACATTTACCGATTATCTGATACTTATTATCTTGAGAATAACAACATTGACGAATACTAGACTGACTGATTGAATGGTTAAACCAACTAAATGAAATCATTTGAAACTTTTTAGGGTTCCGTACCTCAAAAGGAAAAAAATCGGAACCCTTATAGGATCGCTTTGTTGTCCGTCTGTCTGTCTCTCAAGACCTTTTATCTCGGGAAAGCGTAAAGGTATCGAGTTGAAATTAAAACCATTATACTCAGATCTCTAGTCTCTTGAAGCTGTGCAAAAATCAAACTTCTAAGTTAACGTAAAAAAAATATACAGCCGTTTATGCCGCAAAAAACGTGTTTCGACACTCTCAAGCGAATCAAAATTTATAGGGTACTACCCGTTGATCTAGAATCATGAAATTTGGCAAGAAGCAAGGTCATGTAGCACAAGTAAAGAAAAAAGTCAAAATCCCAAAAAAAAAATCCCGTGATAAATTAATTACATACCTACAAATTTGTATAGAACGCTGGGTGCGCGAAACCGATTCGCACTTGACCGGTTTTTTACTATATACCGCCGTTAAAGTAGATTGTAGACGAATGATAAGCTATCGGTAAGTCAACTCGCAAGTTTGTTAAATGGAACTGGAAGGTATGTCACTGTCAGTCGCTAACTTGTCTTAGTTGGCAAGTTAGGACTTTGATATGAACGATAAACATAATAACACCTCTAGTAAACTCTAACGACTGCCGGGCAATTTACCAGCTTTCAGTATAATATTAAAAGTAGATACCTATAGCTAACTTAGTAATTACATAACTTGATAAACTGGCCATATTATTAAAATCAGATCAAAAGTCTGCCAATTCATAACAACTTAGATTTTCGGGAAATCCAAATTCAGAAGTCAAGAAACCAGTCAGCAAAATTGGTAACGCAGCATAATTAGCAAGAAAGATACATTGGACCTACAGAAAATCTTTGCTTCTGAAGAGTCTTCATCATCAGCCTACAGCAGTCCACTGCTAGACTTAAGTCTCTCCAATTGCATGCCATTTATAAACTCGATTCGCGGCAATTCTCATCCAGCTGCAACCAGCCACAATACGAAGATCGTCGCTCCACTTAACCTTAGAGCGTCTTAACTTACGTTTACCGATTCGCAGACTTCACTCAAAAACTTGTCTACCCCAACGGTCATCGGTTCTACGGCTAATATGGCCGGCCCATTGCCACTTCAGCTTGCTTATTCTAAGAGCTATATGAATATGACTACAACTTTGGTTCTCTGCCGGATCACCTCATTTCGGATTCTTCCGTCAGAGAGACTCGAAGCATAGCTCGATTTATAGCTCGCTAATTGACCTTGAATTTATGAACCAGACGTTCCGTGGGTGTCCACATTTAGGCCGTAAATCATAACAAGCAGGACGGGCTGATTGAAGAGTTAGAATATAGGCTCTGCGGAATACACGACGCTTCCCAAACGCTGCCCAGCCCAGCTGAATTCTTCTGTTAGTCTCTATCTGAAGAACTTTATGAAGTCATATGTCAGCAGAGCGGCAGTTCATTGTTGTACCTACATAATAAATATACGGTTTAAACAGACAAAAAAATTCGGGAAGCTGCAGCAGACGTTCTTCATTTGGGTGAATATATGCTGTTAGATTTCTTTAATGGGCAAGCAGACTAAGCACGGAGTTTTTAATTTGTTAGCTTTTCGGTGACACGGAAGTAAACATTATAAAAAAAAAAAAAAATTACTATAGCTACACATTCTATTCCCCAATTATGGAAAGTTAATGTCCAAATCGTTATAGAAACGCTTTGTCACTACACAAACGGGTTTTGAAAGTGAAATTATGACAGTTGGTAATGTATTAGTTCAGTTTTGTTTGTTAAACACTAGACGAGGTTTTAATTTTGCATATTCTGTAGGCGGTACGGAACTGGCGTCAAAGCGGCGCGGGCGCTTATCTTGATTAGCTTCTTTATGTAACCAAATGTTACCTTTTAGGTATGAAATACTCTTTAAACTACGGATATTTAACGATTACACCTTAAAAGGATATTAAGGACATTTGGCGATTGTAAAAATAGATTTATGGAGAACTTGCACAACTTAAAAACTTGTGTCCCAGTTCCTTTGAAGAGACTGTTGATCCATAAGCATAATCATAATCAGCTTATAATGTTCCCACTGCTGGGACATAGACCTCCTCTGTGAGAGGGAGTGGGCTGTAATCTACCACGCAGGTCCAGTGCGGGATGGAAGATGCCACTGTCTTCGAATTTGTTGGTTCTAGAACATGCCAATTTCCTCACAATGTTTCCACAACCTTACTCATATAAAAAAAAATGCAAATGATAAGCGATGAATAATAAGCGAAGATACGAATTTGAAGGATTGAGTACGTATGTAACATGAATGGTCTTTTTAACCGACTTTCAAAAAGGAGGAGGTTATATGTTCGACTTTATGTATGTTCACTGATTTCTCCGTCAATTGTGGACCATTTTCGTTTATTGACACCGACTTCCGAAATTAAAATTATTTTTCACATCGTAGTGTTTTTTTTGAAGTCGGTTTTTTTTTTGTAAAAAAGTTATAGCCAACATCAAAGCAAAAAAAAACTTAGGCAGTATAGAAGAATCTTAGAGACATGCCTGTTAAAACTGCTTTCAGAATTTTCAAAAGACCAGTACAAAACCAAACCGAACGAAATACTAAAATGGCAAGAGAAACTATACGTTTTGAAGTTGAAATCAGGACCAGTAATGGTTGCACGGGCTGCATCGCACATAATCGGTTAACAGTTCGCGTGACAACTCACAATTTATCAAAATATTACCCCGCTAAAAGAGTGCAAGGTAATCCGTCTGTATTGCATCCACCAGTGCAAGTTACCACGTTGCATCAAGAGTGATATATGCACCATCTCTGTACGTGTCCCGAGTCTTGCGGTTGCTGTCAGTGACCTCATCAACAACGCATCAGCGTAATGATAGCACTTTCACTGACAACCAATCTACGGATTACCGATAACGTATTATAATATCGGATGGATTGTGTACTTACAGAAGGTGCAGTATGCAAGCAAGTAACATGCATCAGAAATGTAACCATAAGACGACAAAACAGTGTTTATCAGTTGTTTAGGCTAAACACCTCATAAACGCGACTTAATTATATGGACTTTGATGTAACACTGACATTAGCCACACGTTGAACAAGTGTTAAAGTTTTTATAGTAAGACCCTAAGTGTCTAAGTTGTTCCCCTGACCCATCTCGTCGCATCGCATCGCCTGCCCACGCTATTACTTCATTTTCACTTAGCGTTCATTCAGACTTTTTTTTTTACACGGCTCCCAAGGGGCATGGCGTGATGTTACATAGCCTATAGCCTTCCACAAGAATTGAGCTATCAATTGCAAAAAAGAATATAATCTTTCAAATCCGACTGGTAGTTACACAGACAAACAAACTCTTCAGTTTTATTATTAGTATAGATGTTGTTGCTTGTTCATCATCTGCCTAGCCTTTTCCCAACTATGTTGGAGTCGGCTTCCAGTCTAACCGGGTGCAGCTGAGTACCAGTATTTTACAAGGAGCGACTGCCTATCTGACCTCCAAAACCCAGTAACTGGGTAATACGATACCCCTTGGTAAGACTGGTTGTCAGATTTTCAAGCTTATGACTACCCGTAACGACTGTAAAAGATCCACGAATGACAGCTGGGGTCTTGGTATGTAAAGATGGTCTATCCACAGACCAACCGCGGCAAGCGTAGCTTAACCTGATCGATCGACCTGTGCGGATGTTACTATTTAGCCACGGGCCCCTCCATGTCGTTAATAAATTGCCTCAATTGACTCTGTTCCGACCCGATTCTTAACAGTGCAGAGTACACCTTCTAAACTTCTTTCTCCACGTTTATAGTTACATAACCTCGGGTTATTATAGGAAATTGATTGGTTAAAGTATAAAGGGCTTTGGCGTTGTTATGTCATTTGCTAAGGTACCGATTATTTTGTAATGATTTGTGAGTGTGACGCAATTTAGTACAAATTGATTGTGGCGTTTTTAAAATACTTTGTGATGTAACTTTGTAGTACTTTTTGTGTTGTATGGTGAGACTGAGAACCTTTTCTGAGGTTTAAAACAAAGTATTTCAGCGAGATAAACAGACTTTTGCTTGAAGATTCCGTAAATTACGTATGTTGAAATTGTAATCTAAAAGATGTGTGTCGAAGTCTCTGATGGTTGTTAAAGACGCCCCTCAACTTGATGAAACCAGGACCTGAAAATGGCATAGAGCAATAGGAGATAAAGTAGGTGTGGATAGCGAAACACCTGAAGCCCAATTCCCGTAATTAAGGACATTCAAAATCTAGTCGCAATCTTATCTCAGCGACAATCAATGTCAAAAAAACCTTGTCAAAAATGTAGGGAAATTAGAGGTATTTTTGTCAGATTGAGACTGAGATCAGACTGTAAACGTTTTTAAAATTACGACAATAGCCCTCCTCGTGTCGTAAGCTTACTTGGGAGATTTAGTATCATTGCAATGGAATAACCATGTTCAGGTGCGGACACTCTTCGGCAGAGATGAAGATGATAATCACCACAACACCACTTTTATATCACTGTTTTGTTACATCTCATCACCTGCCTAGCCTTTTCACAACTATGTGGGGTCGGCTTTCAGCCTAACCAGATGTAGCTGAATATCAGTATTTTACATCGAGTGACTGTCTATCTGACCTCCACAACCCAGTTACCATGTAACACGATCGATACCGATAAGACTGGTTGTCAGTATTTCGGGCTTCTGACTACCCGTAACTACTGTCAAAAATTTACAAATGACAGCACACATGTTACATCTATACTCACTGTAAGTAATTCCGAAAGTTATAGAAGTACTGAGTCGTGACTAAGCTAATCTAAGTGTTCAGCGCTAAACGAGTATCGATTACATCGCGTTAGTTTGAGATCCCGCTGTAAGATTTCTTCACTCTTCTCTAAATGGCTTCCTGATTGATCTACATTCTACGAATTTAACATCTTTGCCGCGGTCCAATGTGAGCACCAATATTAGGGGCTTTTGCAACAATTTACTACTCGCACTTAATCCGTTTGACCTTATCCCAATTCACTTTTCTCTAGTGAAAAATTTTTTTTAAAATGATCTGTCGTGATTTTATTTTTGACTAGCGTCTGCCCGCGGCTTCGTCCGCGTGAAATTTCTCGCATCGCATCGCCTGCCTGCGCTATTACTTCGTTTTCGTTTTGTGTTCTTTCTGTCTTTTATTTCTTTACTTGGCGCCCGAGGATCTTAGCGTGATGTTTAGCCTATATAGCCTTCCTCAAGAATTCGGCTATCACATACAGAAAAGATTTTTCAAATCCGGATGGTAGTTCCAGAGATTTTAGGCACATTCTTCTTATATTTTACTTTGCATTAACTGTGATTTTAGTCTTGAAGAACCTCCTTGTTTGTCTTTTACAATTGACTTGGCCATGGGCACATGGGCTTGGCAGCGACTCAGTTATAAGTAGAGAGGAGAAGAAAGATAAAAATAAAATATTAACAAAAATTACGACCAACTCTTTCCCATAATAATTTCTTTGAAGACGAGGAACCCTAAAAGTAAGATGAGACGACCTCAGGCGCACGGATAGTAAATTAAATAAAGCCGTCACTTGCCAAGATGATTAGAGTAGCGTTATCAAAAACATCAGAGCTATTAGTCGGGCCGCCGCCGTTGTTATCTGTAGGTACAGATGACCCGGTTGATTGTAGCTTTTTTTTTTTGAAGAATTTTCGGATCAAAGCCTGGCAAGTTCAAAGAATACCCGATTTGAGTTTTGGATGAGCGATAGGAATGTTTTTCTAGGACATAAATATGCTAAACGTTATGAGCACTAAAATCCTCCCAAAACAAGGTCTCCCCCATATCTTTCCACTTTCCTTTGTACTGTGCCTTCTCTGTCCAATCGGTTGGAAACGAGTTCAAATCGTCACGCCAGCGTTTCTTAGGCCTGCCTCGGTGACGACGCCTGTCTTCAGGCACCCACTGTGTGACGGCTTTGGCCCATCTGCCTGGATGCTTCCTATAGGTGTGCAATTACAGAATCTTTATTTTTATATCTGCTCCTGGCAAATGGTAAGTAATTCCAGGGTTCTCTCATTTATATTTCTTGGTATAAGGGCAGATTTTTCCAAATCCAGATAATTTTATCGGAGGAATAATTTTGAATTTTCGACAATTCTTCCTTATAAAAACTGTCAGACGTCAATTTTATTACACGAATAAAAGTTATCTGTCGATTGAAAAATCAGTTCCCTTAAACGGATACCTTCATTCTCGAAACGAAACGACTGGACCGATTTTGACAGGACTTTCACTGGCAGATAACTGATGTTATAAGGAGTAACTTAGGTTCTACGTTATTTTAGAAAAGGAATTAGGGTTACGTGCTAAAAAAAATAACTCAGCCAAACTGTGGAACTTTCTGCAAGCGTCCGTATTCCCTTCCACACTTAACCCGTCTTTCTTTAGAGCAAGAGTGAACAGCCATCTTCTTCAGTTCATCTTCAGCTGGTAGGTATATATAAAATTTTGGCTTCAGTCCACCTGAGCAAATCACAATGGTCAATACATTGGAATTTGTTTGAGAACGCTTCACCTCTATTGTCGCTTCACCGTTTATCATATTAACCATTAATTTCATTCATTCAGCCGTTAAGTGCTCATGCGTAGCCTCAATGCTTCTCAATACAAAACAAATTCGTTTTTCTACTGTTAGGAGACGGAAGTTCAAGATGTCAATGGACATCATCAATCATGGAGGTCACTGGATAATAAGTACTTTCACTGACTATTTGATGTAAATAGAAGGTTATCTAAATGCTATGCAAAAAGCAAAACGTTCAAATGTGCAAAACATAATTGCTTTGAAAACCATCAAAAGAATCTGATTGAACCTTAAAAAAAAATTTAGCCACCGTACGTCACCACTAGTCTATTGATTATCAAAATATCTTTATTAGGAACGTCCTAAAATAAAAACTAAAGACTTCAAGCGTCTTTAAGTATACGAGGAGCAGATAACTATTCTAAAAAAAGAAAGAAAAATTGTGTATTCTGCACAAACACAACGAACATTACAAAAAAAAAGATTACACGAGATACACACACATACAAAGTAGCCAGAAGCCTCGTACTCAAGTATTGTCTTCATTGAAACATCAATAAAGCCCGGGATATATCCTTTTTTGTCGGTTTCATCATGGACTCTCATCGCCCTCCACAGTTTCCTACCATTGTTATTTGCCTCAGTAAATCATTTGCATCAGTAAATCATTTTTGACCATAGTTACAGCACTGTGCAGCTGTGAATGCAAACCACATAAACCATAAATACATCAACCCGCACACTTTCATAAACCACAACACCAGACTCCACCATTTTCAGTCATCAGTCACTGACTGCCAAACCCACACAAGACGAGATCTTGACAAAATTTTTAGACAATAAACTAAATCTCTGCTAGTCCAGTCGAAAGAATAGAATTAGCCATGAATTGAATAGTCGGTGAAATCTAACAAAAAGAGAAATGGACGAATGCTTGAATGGACAAAAAGTGAGCAATGTTTTGTTAAAAAGTAATTACTAGGATTACTGAACTGACAGTGGCGTAACGTTAAAGAAAGAAAAATTTTTCAACGTTCAAAGACTCAGTTACGTTACGTGACGGATTTGAACCGGATGTCGTTCTGTGGTTAAACTATGAACTGGCTTGATTAAGACTTGTTGAATTATTAGGAATTGATGGAAGAAAGGTTGATACTAAAGTTGCTGATGGCATACATCATCATCATCGCCATTCTCTTGATCTTATTCCAATTTCAGCGCAACATGTATTTTTTATTCATACTTCTCCATTAGTCGTCATCTCGGCAGTTTCGCACTGTTGTCTATAAGTAATAATAATAATATTATAAACAAGTAAAATTTGTTTGTTTGTATGTAGGGCGTAATCTCTGAAACTTTCAGTCAGATTCGAAAAAATATTTTTGCGTTTGATAGAAGGCAAAAAGAAAAAAAATGAACTCTAAATTAAAACGAAGTGATAGCGCGAGCAGGTGATGCGATGCGACGGCGTGTGTCTGGGGTACAAGAAATTTCACGCGGACGAAGTCGCGGGCAGAAGCTAGTTACTAATAAAATTACAGTTAGTAGTAGCAAAATTCTTTGTGATTCAGTTCCTTTCGGGGAAGTTTACTGGTATACCTACTAATTTCTGCTGCCATATTTGTTGCTGCCTGCATAAAAATGATGCTTGTCAGCTGAGACGGTAATGGGTAGGTGTACATGAAGGTTTTACTGGCATATAAGATTCCTATACTCGTGTTTAAACCTGGCAACGTATTGGCTTTTTCGGGTTTTGCATGTATCCAGATCCACAACAGAACATAAACCAGCGAGGTAATTTATTTATGTATTTATTCTTTTTTTTTTTTTCGTAACACACTAACCGTAACAATGGCTTTCATTTTGACAGTTCAACAACATTTATTGCTTTTTTTACGTTGTTGAGCAGACAAATTTTTCGAACATATGAAGAAATGGATTAGTAATATCCCGAGTGGGGGGTAACAGCAACAGCATTCTGAAGGTGTTTGCAGAGAGACTGGATGGGCCTGCAATGGGGAGGTTTACCATGCAAACCGGAATAAATCGCTACATGTTGGCAACAACGCTTGGTAAACCTTCCTGTGATTGATTGTGATTGTCTTTTTCTTTTTAGTGTTCCTACATCCTGCATATGTTACTAATATAGTTTTTATGTAAGATGTAATAATACTAACCTATAGGGCTTTGATGCCTGACAATATTTTTTTTTATTGTTTTTTTTATTAGCAAAATGATTCAAATTTAGATTGATTTATTATTTATATATTATATTTTACAGAAAGCTTACAGACTAATAACACAATTAAAAATCATTCGTAAGCAAGAAAATTTGCTAATTACAAGCTTCCACATATAAACATCTAGTTACAAAAACTATGCGTTGACTATGTTTGTTAACAGCAATTTGCAAACCAAAAGAAAACAAAAATTAAAAATAAGTTAAAAGGTTATAAGTGTAACAAAGGTAAATTAGTCGAGTCGTGCAAAATCAAAACAGTGAATCACATAATATATGAGCAACCACATTACAATACATTAGATATCATTATTTCGAATTATTTATCATGACCATCTCCGGAATATTCCTTGTTTAGGATCTTTCTACTACTGTGTGCGTTGGTGCAAGATTGATAGTTACAATTAGGGGTAAGAAGCTTTGAAATGTTTATCAAAACCAAAGCAAACATTTTGTCTAGTAGATATGTAAGTTTCAAGTCGTGACTTCTAAATCAGATAAAAGCTAGAGATGAAATACTGATTATTCAATGACAATTGTATTATATTAAATCAATGTACTAAATTTTATAATTCCGGGCAGTCATTCAAGCTAAACATAAAATAACTGAGCAGAAAAAAACAATCACAAGAAAGTGTCCAATTTGTCAAAAGTTCGAGCATGATTACTCAACCAGAGTTAAACAATAATTTGTAGTAATGACGCGTCATATTGCGCAATACTACCTAAACGTAAACGTAACGTTAACGTAAATGACAACGTAACCGCATCGTTTAAGTTATGTTACACGTGACTTACTTGTATCCGGTTACGTTAGAATGGTTGTTGTTTATTTTTGTTGTTGTTGGGCGTGTTTTTTATGTAATTTGGTGTTATGTCATGTACCTAGTACGGAGTACCTATAATAGTATATTATGGTCTTGAATGTTTGATTGTAATTTGGTGTACTATGGTAGTTTTAGCTGGAAACTGAACTAACATGTAAACTTCGATCAATTTTAAAAGCACAATGATCAATCTATGAAGATGGTAGGTATTTCATAGACGGTGCAGTTCGAAAATTAAGTGACAAAATTCGTCATGGAAGCTAAGTACTGGCAATTTTAACAAATAAATCCTATCCAAGGGGCATCGAATTACCCAGTAACTGGGTTGTGGAGGTGAGATAGGAAGTCGCTCCATGTAAAATAGTGGTGATCAGTTGCATCCGTATAGGTAGTCAGAAAATCGACCCGGGCAACATACTCGTAGTTGAGAAAAGGTTGGGCAGAATTTTTTTTTACCAGAGGAAAAGGTTGGGCAGACACGCACAATGGTCCATTGAAGGACTAAGTGCGAAAACTTAACCCATAACATAGAAGGTTGGGCAGATCATGATGATAATGATGATGAAGACGCTAAGATGCCCGTTTCACCACAATAAGAGATAGGTAATTATCTATAGGAATAGGGAAACTAGGATGAACTAAACATGAAGATAACTGCCTCGCCAGGACTCCAAAACTTAAAGTTATTCAACCTAGTTTACCATAAGCACGTGCATCAATATAACTGTAGGTTCCTCGAAGGTATCTACGTGACTGGTGTTCGACTAACAGCGGAAGTGAATAGGAAACATGGATACCCTTAGAATACAAAGAAGGCGTAAGTGCATGACAAGCGGTGGACATGACTGGACATGGGACGATGATTGACACAGTAGAAGAGAAAGTAGTCTCTATCAGAACTGCACTTCCGATTCGCATTATTTTATATATTGCACATTTATTGCTCCCAGCGCAAAAGGTTTAATCTTTATTTTTTTCTTTCATACAAACCTTGTCCTGACAATACCGAACACAACAAAAAAAGAATTACCGAAATCGGTTCAGCTGCTCTCGAGATTTGCGCTTAACAACACATTTAGCGATTCATTTTTATAAGAAGACTAGCACTTTACCCGCGACTTCGTCCGCGTGGGTATCGTACTTTCCTCAAAAAAATTCGAAGGCTGATTTTTCAATCGATAGATAATTTTTATTGACATCTGACAGTTTTTGTATGGAAGAATTGGCTACGTGAACATCTAAAAATAGGAAACAGTATGTATACAGAAATATGCGGGTTAATGGCTATAACAAAACAATTAAGTTTTTATAATATTTCTTTATAGACTACATTCTTGGTCGTTCTGGAGGGTGTTACCAATATTACCAGGCTGCAAGATGAGCTCACACGAGAGCATGCTACGTAGAACTGACTATGGGAGAAATAGGGCTGTCGCAAGTCAACTCCTGCAAATTTAAGGGTTTGACCCTGTGATTTATTTATAGTCATCGCAAAGCAAACTTTTAAAGGGAACTAATGTCTTTTGAATTCGAAAGGGAGATCTTTCGGGATTAATAGAATACGTGGAATGAAGACTGTTTCTCCCTGGGAAGACCCAGTTAAAATGGTAGCTTCAACAATATAAGAAGACTAGCACTTTACCCGCGACTTCGTCCGCGTGGGTATCGTACTTTCCTCAAAAAAATTCGAAGGCTGATTTTTCAATCGATAGATAATTTTTATTGACATCTGACAGTTTTTGTATGGAAGAATTGGCTACGTGAACATCTAAAAATAGGAAACAGTATGTATACAGAAATATGCGGGTTAATGGCTATAACAAAACAATTAAGTTTTTATAATATTTCTTTATAGACTACATTCTTGGTCGTTCTGGAGGGTGTTACCAATATTACCAGGCTGCAAGATGAGCTCACACGAGAGCATGCTACGTAGAACTGACTATGGGAGAAATACTGCTGTCGCAAGTCAACTCCTGCAAATTTAAGGGTTTGACCCTGTGATTTATTTATAGTCATCGCAAAGCAAACTTTTAAAGGGAACTGATGTCTTTTGAATTCGAAAGGGAGATCTTTCGGGATTAATGGAATACGTGGAATGAAGACTGTTTCTCCCTGGGAAGACCCAGTTAAAATGGTAGCTTCAACAATATTACGATGCAAAGCTTTTACTTGTAGCCTAGTACCGTTGCATAGTTTTGGGGGTTTCAAATTTCTAAGTAACATCACAGGTGTGCCCACGCGCATTGTTAGTTTATGATATGGAAGTCCGGCTGGATTAATAGTGTTCAGAAACTGAACCGGATAATGGACTGCTTCGTCTGTATTTACCACCGTGTCTATTGAATTATATACCATTTCTGTGCTGTCAAATGATTTCAGCAAAATATCATTAATTACTGCTGCTTGGTCATTTTTAGGTGTCATTATAGCTCTTTCACGTAGCCATTCTAAAGGCTTGTCCTTTATTTGAGATACATCTGGATAATTTTTTTCTATAAGGTCTTCGACTGTAGGTACTACACTACATAATTCATCTGTTATAGCTATCAACCCGTCTGTTTCTGTACAAAGTAAACACTTTTATGCTACGTAGACTTCCGAAAAGTACTGAAAATTTATTCCTTTAAATATATTTTTACATTGAATAAAATTGATTAGGATCGTGATGGCAGGTAGCGCCATCAAAATCACCACTCCTCAACTTATAATCGATGCACTTTGAAAACTTTAAATTCGCATATCTTTTGATTGGAAAACCAAATGTTACATTGTGTTTTATTATGACTGTAATTTTATGTAGATATGTATTAGTTATTAGTTAGTACCATTCTGGCCCAATAGATGTCGTTGCATGTATCTAAATTCTTCTATACAAATTTTCACACCCCCTCAACCCCTCTCAGGAGGTAATTTGGAAAAACAAAAAATGCCAAACTTCATAATTTACTTAGATAGATGTTCGTGCCAAGTTTCATGTTTATTAACACAAGTAATAAGATTTTCCATACAAACAAAATTCCCCCTTTTCACCCCCTTAAAGGTTAAATTTCCAAAAACCCCTTCTTAGTGCTCCCCTACGCTATAATAGGAAGCCTTGTGCAAAATTTCACATTCCTAGCCCCAGTAGTTTCGGCTGTACGTTGATATGTCAGTCAGTCAGTTCTCCTTTTATATATATAGATGTACCTACGTCAAAACAAAAGACGAACCAGCAGGGGTTCGAAGAGGGGGGGGGTGGGGGGTGGAGGGGGGGGGGGGCTCAGAGGATGAGACCGGCATGAATTGTCTTTGACGAGTCTCAGGTCATTTTCATTAAAGAAAAAGTTTTTGTGAAATAAAATGATTTTTTAAATTCTGTAAATAGAATATCGTTGTCACTTTTACTATGTCATATTAAAAAATACAGATTGTCAAAGCTTTTCAAAAGCAGCTCTTCTACGATCTAATCCCTGAAGTCGTTAGTACTGGTGAATTGAATTAATATTTAAGTCACAGCACAAGGCAACGGTCTACCTATGGACAGGCCCAGCTGTCTACTATATCAGCACAGACTTCCTAGAACATTTCAGCTGTAAGTCTTTACAATAAAACCATCATCATCGTCATCATTCGCCTGCCTTTTCCCAAATATGTTAGGGTCGGCGGATGCAGCTAATACCAGTATTTTACAAGTTGTGCCTCTCTGACCTCCACAGCCCAGTTACTTGGTAATACGATACCCCTTGGTAAGACTGGTTGTCAGACTATCAGGCTTCTGACGACCCGTAACAACTGTCAAATAAAACCACCTTTGTAAAAAACCTATTCCTTGAAAAAACTATCACCGAATTCACCGAAACACACAAGAAGTCTATACGCACGAGCCAATAGCCGCTCGTGATCGGAAAATATCGTTTGTACACGCTTTCCAAGGCTAGTTTCCGTACTTACGAGGTACCTCTTACTTTCGTTCGCCGTGTGTTTGTGAAAATGGATCGCACAGATCTGATTACAAGGTTGATCGAGAGTTATTGCAGAGTCAATGGCCGACGTGGGAACAGGCTGCTGGACAGGGAGATAGATTTAAGGTAGGTTTGCAGGTGTGCTGAAGCGTTTAGCCTTCTGGCTTTCCTTCCTAAACCTGACTGTTACTAGTGTCGATACCTTAATACCGGTTTTCCGGCTTAGAAAATTAATTAAAGCCGGGACAAATAAACTAAAACTGCATCCCTGTAGACTGGTGAAGTGGTATTGAAAAATTAAAATTTATTTTAGTTTCTGATAAAAAAAAAAAAAAAATATTACTTACGCTTTTAGCTTGCACGTCTTTCTACATCCTTCTCGCATGTATAATTTCAACATGAACGATGTTACAATTTTATGACATAAAAGAGTGTCCGTGGAGTTTCTTGCCCGTTCTTCTCCATAGGTACTTACTACGCTTTGGAAAGGACAACTAGCTTCATCTTTCTATCTGATCAACCCCTTGACAATTCCAAAGTTCTTCCTAGAATTATCTACAAGCAAGAAAGACTCCGGACACATTTAAAAAAATACTGCATGTATTCTTCGTACCACGGGGCATTGAAATGTCACAAATTACGAAGCTTACCGAGACGCAACTATTACCAATCATAAATCCAACGTCACGTTAATAAGTTCATCAAACTCTTGTTCATGATGGTGACCATAAAGTGACGTAATATGGTGCTGCATCATGACTATCCCATAAGCACGTGTAGGTAGTTGTTTGACGTAAGGGCGTGGTATGAGTATGAGCGAAGCGGAATGGGACTTGACATAGGTACCTAACTACCTACCTAAGTAAGTATTAAATAAAAATGTTAGCTAAACCAAAGAAAGTAATTTTTAAATTTTTTATAAAAGATTGTGTGCTACTATTTTTTCTATTATTCCTTCACAATTTAAACCAAATTATTGTGTAAAAAAATCCTTGGAGCTACAGTTTCTTCAAATATATATTCTGAAAATGAAACTGTCTTGGAACTTACGAGTATGTATAATTTTCTAAGCAAATTACGGATTTACTACATCAAGTCAACGAAAATCTGCTACTTGAGAGGAATAATTCACTATCCTATGCAATCAACCAGGTACCTGATAATAAAATATCAATGGTTTCATGAAGCTTCTTACATTCTCAATCCGCGACCTCGCATCCATCAAACCCCATACCACTCACCTCGCAAGTCACGTCTCAAAGAAAATGAAAACTCATTCCATTGCGTATTCCCTGCGCGCCACACTTAAAATTACCGGCATTAACCCGGCAATGGTTGCGCAATGTTGAGAAGTACGATGTGTGGCTAGTTGAGCATCAAGTTGTTACGACATGACATGTTGTAATTGCTTGGTTTTAGTACTTACCTGTTTCTGTAAGTTTTAATGGTTTGTTTATATGCACGTGGTCATAAGTTGTTTTCTTTGATAAGCAGTGGAAGCCGACTGCTACGTAGGTAAGACATAGTTCTAAGAATTTTGATGGCTGGATTGTAAAATTAATTGTATTGAATTCAATTATTTTACATCTAGAATTGTTCGTTAAGTCCAAATTTGATGATTTCGTTTATAGTTTTATCGGTTTCAAACACTATTTTTGTTGATATAAAGAAAGGGCTTGCTAAAAATACATTCGATTCTGATAACTATGTTATACTTATGTAGGTTTTGATTGAACAAAATATAAAAAAGCGAGAAGAAATAGAGTTGTTAAATTAGCTGGAACTAAAATTTTTATCCATTCAAGAACCATTTTAATAAAGCACACATAATCAGCCTATAATGTTCCCACTCCTGGGACACAGGTCTCGTCCCTTATAGAGGGAGTGGGCCATAATCCACCACGCGGGCCCGGTATGGGTTGATAGATGTCACATGTCATAAATTTTTTGGCTCTAGACGTGCCGGTTTCCTTACGATGTTTACCTTCACCGTTTCGAAATAAATTATACAAAGTAAAGTGACAAAATAAAGCATACAATCAACTTCAATTATTACACAATATAAAAGATGAGTTCATTAAAAGAAATAAAAAAAAAAAAATACCACTAGCAACAACAGAAAAAGCGACAACAGTGTAAAGGCTAGGCGTCGTCGTTGACAGGTCATCAGGAGGTCGTGACGGGCGGGTTCAAGTCGTGACCTGAACTAATGAGGTAAACTTACTTTTAGTACTAACATTTTCCATAGTAAACAGTGGTGGAAGGGTAAAGATGAGGATTAGAGATTTTGTACCAATATTGATAGTAGCTTACAATTTAAAACCTGTATTCTCCGAAGGATAAGGCAGTATCTCCACGCGCATGTCGCTTGCTATGTTAGTTTATGGGACTAAAAGACTCCAGTACGAAATTTACGTAACATAGGTACTTTTAATTAAAATCTGAATCATTCTGATGTATAATTGATAATCCATTGCTTCATCTGTTCGAAAAATGTGTCTGCTCAACAACGTAAATGACGCAAGGAATGTTTTTGAACTGTCAGAATGAAAAACCCCATAACACTGTAAACGACTCGGGAATTGAAACTAAACCTCATCATGCTCATCAAATCCTGAGACATCTATTCTGAAACATTGTCCGTCAAATGAAATAAACAATTAACAGTTTTATTTAAAACTGATAGAAAGAGCAATAATAAAAATTGTAATATAATGCACAGGCTGAATGAAAATGCAAGTAATCTAACATATCTAATCTACTCTAGCCTTATGTGCTTGTACTGAAAGCCGACATAAACTTGGGAAAAAATCTAATACAATGATGAATGAGTCATTATATTTTCCTACAGTTAACTCTGGTCATAATATATATGTTCCACAAAAGCTCATAAAATCATGTCATAATTCGTTCTCATATTACTTCACAAGACATTAACACTCCATAAACATTAACTTCTACTCTATTAGTTCAACCATAGATAATGTGTAATTTGTTCTCAGAAATGAGTGGCGTCGTGTCATCGGGGCAGGCATCGAACTTGCGACCTTCGCGAGAGAAAGTTAAGAAACTGACATCTAGAGTTACGAGGGCTGATTGCTAGGATTATGCTATTAGCTTAGTTTTAGTAGCCAGTAGCCTATTTGTGAGTAGATTGTTTATGTTAATAGATTTTCTATCCATTTTAATCAACGTGGGTCTTAAACATAATTAGTGAATTGTGGGTTGTGGGTACATTCAGCAACAAAAGTCGGTTAATACTGTCATTTTTACATATTGTTATTAAATTGACAACTTTTTTTCAATAAGCTTTTAACATAATAGTTAGCAAAAACTTTATATTCTAATTTTTTTTTTTTATTGCAATTTCTTGTCTCTGTCACCTCTGACTTAGACTAGAGTCAAGAGCCAACCAAAAAATATATTTTGCTCAATAACCAAGATTAAAAAACTGAAGTGTTAATCGACTTTTGTTGCTGACCGTACTAGGTGTAGGTAGAGGTACAACTCTACCTAACCTTTTAGGGAATACGGGTATGTGTTTCGTTAGTTCATATTAATTATGTATAATCTAATGCTCCATGCTTTATGGCTCCTAGAGTACCAACTCTAGCTAGGATATACAAAGAATAATATACAGGGTGGTAACATGGACGGAATACAGGGTGTTCTACCCATGAATATGGACAACTTTAATTATGGGACCAACTCATAATTATAAAATCATAGTGAAAGTTCTTCATATTCATGGGTAGAATACCCTGTAAAAATATCGAGGCGGTAAAAAAAAAGTCCGGTACTTATATGGAAAAGCAATAATAAAAAAAATATAACCGTCGAAAAAAATATACTTAACAGGTTGCGTGTCGCTGGCCACCCTGTAGACAATATTTTAATAGTTTTGTTCTGATAATGATACCAAGGAAATGTGTGGGATATGACTTAAATATCCTTACATAATATTTAAAATAAAGTTGCCGAAATGTCTGTAGGCGTAGAACTTCCGAATGACTGCACCAAATTAGATAACATTTTTTGTTGTGTTCGGTATTGCCAGGACAAGGTTTGTATGAAAGAAAATTTATGAAATTCGTTAAAAATATTGCACTCTTGCGAAGCTTTAGCGGGCGGCTAGTCAAGAATATAACAGATATTTATCCTTCGTCAATTTTAATATATTTGTAAAGGCTACTTACTACAAAACTCTACACTCTATGAATGAAATTATCGTTAAGACATCTAAACTAAGAATTCGGCATTGTCAGTAACACAAATGATGAATGCTCTATGAAGAGTAATGACGACTTCATAACTAGAAAACTAAAATCTAATGTGAACAGAGAAACAATCATCTACATATACAAAATATTCCTATACTAGCAGCCCGTCCCGGCTTCGCACGGGGTAGACAATCATTTATTTTTGGAAATTTGGATATAAAACACTTTTTTTCACAAATATTTTTATTTATTAAAATAATATTATTTATTAATTATATATTAAAAAAAAAATAATATGAACAGTTTATTGAATAGAAGTTTTCATAAAAAAAATACATACAATACTTAAATAGGTGCTTTAAAAAGAGTGTGACACTGCTATAAAAATAAACTGTCAAGGTTTAATCAAGTAATTTATGCGCAGTTTTGAAAATAACTCCTAATCGATAGAAAGAAAATGTGCTCTATCTGAAATGTGTTCTATGGAAAAATCTAAATGTTCAATATCGGTAGCGTCCGCTGCACGCCGCAATAGCGGCGGTAAGGCCCCTCTTTGAGGAGTGGCTAGAGAGGCGTCACGGCGCCCTCACCTACCGCCTGACGCAGGTCCTCACCGGACACGGATGTTTCGGGAGGTTCCTGCACATAATCAGGCGGGAGGAAACGCCCGGGTGTCACCACTGCGAGGATCGCCCAGAGGACACGGTGGAGCACACGGTGGAGGTCTGTCCCGCTTGGGCAGAGCACCGTCGTATCCTGGCGGGATGGGCGAGGGAGAGAGCGGAGAGAGCCGCCCGTCCCAGCCGCCGCGGTAGACGCTCCGGGCGTCGGGAGCCGCGTGACGACTCCTGGCCACCGTAGGCGCGGGCCTGCGGACGGCGAGTAATGGGTAGCTCGCCGTCCGATCAGGACCAGGCCCGTGCCGGACGGCGCGTATGTGTTCCACGCGCGCCTCAAAGAGATGTCAGCAGACAAGGAGGGGCCCGTCAGGGCCGCAGCCTGCCGGGGCAGCGGGATTGTCCGAAAGGGTTACCGCTGCCCCGGAACATAAAGGGCTAAGGAAGAAACACGGATGGGTTTTAGTCAGTAAGAGTCTGACACTCCCTTCCGCTCCACCCAGAGCGGGAGGGGTCATTTGATGATTTCCCATCATAAAAAAAAAAAAAAAAAGGAGCCGACCGGCTCAGCCGCGCGGCTACCTATCTTACAGACGTGCACGCCCCACTCCTGTATTTCAGTGCCCCCTCCACCCCGCCCGCCGCGATGCTCGGCGCGCTTTTCAGACTGCATGCATCGCAAACAACGGCCACGGCGCTATGGCGGTTTTGTTTACTGTTTGAATGTTTTAATTCGTAATATCTTTTGAATGGAAAGTCCAATTTAAATAATTTAAAAACTATTTTATAGGTAGTTAAATGGTCTTGACCATAAAATAATTTATTTGGATAAGGATTAATATAAACACATAAATAGCATGGTTTGAATTTGGTTAGCATTTTCATTAATGTTTAAAATGAAAAAAGTTGTTGTAATGACATAACTACAATAGTTGGACACATGCTACCGCGGAGTTTTTTGTAGACATTATGATGTTCTTCAATATTGTTGTACATTATTTTGTTCTATCGCTAATAGTTTCGGCAGCGCATTCGACGAAAGACATTTTAAGACTCATTTTTCTACACCTTCGGTTACATTGTTCAAATTTTACCAAGGATCCCTAATTTTTTTCAAAATGAAATGTAGCCTATGTCAAATTGGAAGAATGTAGCATTCTATTGGTGAAAGAATTTTTTAAATCGGCCCAGTACCTTTTGAGCCTATTCATTACAAACATACAAACATACAAAAATAGGTACAAATCTTTCCTCTTTATAATATTAGTGTAGATAGAATAGCCATTGTTCCTTAACACACAAATCTGGGTGAAATAGAGAGTTTCAAGAGAGAGTAATAAAGTTTATGCCTACCATTTAGTTGCAGTAGCTCAATGGGTGCTAAATTGCCCCCGCAAGTAAGAGTTGTAGTTTATGAGCCACTAATTGTGGGGTACCCAAACACCCCTTAAGCAATAAGTTTTGTAATGTTCCTAAATCAGTATGTTTTAGAAGTTAGTGAAACAATTCGTCTGCTAGGACGTCGGACGTTAGAAAAAATGTGCTGTCAGACCAATCTAGCTACTTAGAGATAAGGTTGCTGATAAGATAGTTCTGAGTTTCGAAGAGAATGCCTATTGACTAGCCTATTATTTGCTAGAAAAATCTGATGAATACAAAGACTTGTCTCATATTTGTTAGAAGAATCTGATGAATAAAATGAAAAACGTTAGAATGTCGGGTACAATTACGTATTTGAGTGCGATTATTGCCGAGAAACGAATAGATAACAAAATTATATTTAAAATAGCTACTATTTAAACACGTCTAGGAAGCAATAAAGAAGATAAATCTGCACATCTAGATAGAAATAAAGAATAAGAACGAAACACAACTACAACACATCGTGAAGCAAGCAACGTTCGTGTAAAAGTGCATGGAAGTAGGAAACAGCCTTGACCGCAAGCGTGTAGTCGCGGTTAAATTGACGCGACATAATATGTGTTGTGGATTATATCCTATAAGTAGTGACTAGGGAGAAGAATTTAATAGAAATTATGGGCAACAATAAAGTTAAATGATCATGATAAAAGAATAATCTTGTGATTGGTCAAAGAGGATCTTGGGATTGACCCAATCATAGCACGACAGTTGTAAGAAGGTGACACAGTATCTATAAATTATACTAATACTAAAGTACCGTTTTTGAAATTTAAGGAAAACCGGTATTTTCTATTAAATTAAGACTATACATCACTATAGCTATTCACTGAAGGAGTGATATTGCAAAACTGATGAAAAAATAAAAAATCCCATATGCAAACTTTGAAATTTTTGTAAGTTTATCAGGCTAGCACATATGCACAATGGGCTAGTTATGGTGCCGTCGCTGGATCCAAACAAAATTGAAATCAGTGATTCAAATAACGAGATTAAATCGAATGTATTTTACATGAGCAGACTATAAATTGAAATGAAGATTCAAATCTACAGACATTCAACACAACTAGAACAAGGAAAACTAATAACAATAGTATTTCACATCCAATCTCTCATGTTTTGCAAACGCATCAGTCATCATTACCGTGCAAGAAATATCGGGGAAAAGTCTAGTCTTTTTCTAATGACAGATTGTCTCGATTGATATCGAATCGATATTCTAAGTGTCGATTGTTGTCATTATAGTTTTTTGGTATCGGACTCAAGTGAGAAAGGACGTGCGTGAGATTTTTGAGGGCATGTGAAAATGAAACCTCTTTTATGGTTGATTGTACGCAGTAGCCATCTTCGGTCATTAATATTTATGAGACATTCACACAATGGCCGATGTTTAGCGTTGATGGGCTGTTATGCTATTAATATATTTATTATGTTTTAACATGTTACAGTCATGTAAAGCAATATTAACAACATCTTTGAATGTAGATTCCTTGTAAATGATAATTGGTTCCTTGTAATAATGAGCTTCATTTTAATTAATCTGGGAACTGACTTACTGAGAGCTACTTACAAAGTGTTTACTAGTAAACCAGTATTGCCTGAAAAAATATATTTTGTTGCTTTTATGTTGGTAACCTATATATGGTATGGTAAACTATAACCTGTGATTTTATAATGCACCCCAGATTAATTTTAATATTAAACTTCAGTTTACATATAACTAAGCCAGTCCTCTACACAGGTCCAAAGAAGCGAGGTAAACGAGAAGCCCTATAAACTTGGAAGTCTGTAGTCAACAACATCCTGAAGCAAGCCCAAGTGATTAGGCGGCAAGCCTCCTTGCCGGACTGCCGCCATGGGATCTGGAGGCGATAGTCCTCGCGCGCCTCTATGAGTGGCGCGCGGAGGCACTACGCCGGGGGGAAAACCCGCTTCCGCGGCAAATTGCTGCGGAGCGGACGGACCTCCGGCGCGATCTCATGGCGGCATGGAAAGCGCGACTGTCGCAACCCAGCGCAGGGCACGCCGCGATAGCGGCGGTAAGGCCCCTCTTTGAGGAGTGGCTAGAGAGGCGTCACGGCGCCCTCACCTACCGCCTGACGCAGGTCCTCACCGGACACGGATGTTTCGGGAGGTTCCTGCACATAATCAGGCGGGAGGAAACGCCCGGGTGTCACCACTGCGAGGATCGCCCAGAGGACACGGTGATGCACACGGTGGAGGTCTGTCCCGCTTGGGCAGAGCACCGCCGTGTCCTCGTAGAGGCGATCGGCAGCGGCGGCGACCTCTCGCGCCCGGCCCTGGTCCAAGCCATGGTCCGGGGCGAGAGGGAGTGGGAGGCAGTCACCTCCTTCTGCGAAGCAGTCATGCTAGCGAAGGAGGTGGCGGGATGGGAGAGGGAGAGAGCCGAGAGGGCCGCCCGTCCCAGCCGCCGCGGTAGACGCTCCGGGCGTCGGGAGCCGCGTGACGACTCCCGGCCACCGTAGGCGCGGGCCTGCGGACGGCGAGTAATGGGTAGCTCGCCGTCCGATCAGGACCAGGCCCGTGCCGGACGGCGCGTATGTGTTCCACGCGCGCCTCAAAGAGATGTCAGCAGACATGGAGGGGCCCGTTAGGGCCGAAGCCTGCCGGGGCAGCGGGATTGTCCGAAAGGGTTACCGCTGCCCCGGAACATAAAGGGCTAAGGAAGGAACACGGATGGGTTTTAGTCAGTAAGAGTCTGACACTCCCTTCCGCTCCACCCAGAGCGGGAGGGGTCATTGGATGATTTCCCATCCTTAAAAAAAAAAAAAAAAAAAAAAAAAAAAAAGCCCAAGTGATTGACTCGACGCAGAACCGAAACATTTGGCGAAGAATGATGAGGAGAGCCGACCCCAAATAAAATGGGTTAAGGCAGAGATAAAAGAGAAAAAAAAATGAAAAGAGAGAGATAGTTTAAATAGCATTTCATGCATCTAACGACAGCTAATGCTATCTTAATTTTCAGCACTTACAAAACTTACGTAACCAATGTAATAGTTTCCGTTACAAAGCGAATGAGGTTTATTATTTCCAATGACTACTTACGGCTATTTACTTTCCAACGCAGTTTCGACTAATTTTCCGATTTAACTTTTGTTTCATCTTACCTAACATTTTAGGTAAACTTTTTAACCAATTTTCTAATAGTTTTACTTGTAACTACATAAACTCTTTTTTTTTCAACTAATCAAACGTAATTTCACTTTTAGTTAGTCTAGTGTTATTTTTTTCTTTCTGTTATGTGGTTTGAATTATTGCTTTTGTGTTCCCGTGATTATGAAATATTTCTAAAATGCACTGTTTGTTCATTTTTGTTATGCTTATCCAATCACTCCATATCATCCTCATTTATTTTTTTAGCATCTTCGTATAATGCATCCTTTTCTATTACTATGCCATGGGTGGTTTCCTTTAGTCAAACGAGAATTAACGAGATGCACCATAAAATCAATTCGTATAAATTTTATTTATAATTTTATAATTAGTTATATTAGGGTATGATGAGGCTGACATACCTTTGTAAGGTAAAAACCTCTAAATAAATAAAGATTTAAAAATATAAATATAAATGTATGTAGTTTTCTACAGTTATATTCGTCAGTTAAAACACTGGTACGTTCTTTTGCAAAGTCTACGATTAACAGCAAGGCCGTTAGCTAGCCAACTATTTGTCAAAGACTAACACTATGTTTTCCGCGTACAACGTTACATTAACACGTGAAAGTGAATCTAATTCTAAAGAGAATTCAAGTATTTCAGAGTAGTCAGAGTCGAATCTGATTCAATGAAGTTCTTTTAGATGTTATTCACTTATGGATTTGTTATTTAGTCCTTTCCAAGTAACAAAGTGGTCAAATATATATTACCAGTATATTATTATGTAGTTTATTTGTACTTTCTACGTGTCGTAAGCAGTGACTAAGGAGTTATATGAATGCTAACTTTGACTAGAATATTAAATGAGTTACGAAGTATAAATATTATACTGATGGTAGTGTTATGGTAATACCTATGGGGCTACTTATGATGATCGCTTTGTAATGATATTGTTAATTATGGGCAAATATATTCAATAGAGGAAGTCTTTTACCGTAATGATTTATTTCACTTCCTATTCATTAAGATAATACAAAGTAGGAAAAGAGTTCTCTTTGAAACCTCGTAGGTTCTAAAGCAATATGTAACCGTGATTTTTGTATAGAAAATGTACGCAAATTAGGAGCCATTGAAATACTTGGCATTGATGATAATGGTACTGCTCACACTGCAAGCAAGAAGGAGCATAAACATTATAAATAATCGAGACCCAAATAGCGATGGCCGTAAAAATTTTAATTGCAGCAACCGCGCATTTCCGTAATGTCAGTAGTTTCTAAAATCAAATCAAAACTATAAACTAATTTGTATGGAACACGAAACGGCTCGAGTCAATTGGCTCAAAGTGGAACGATACTAATCGAGAAATTGATCGGTTGTGACGTCACAAACCCCAATGCGCGGGCGCCGCAGGTCCGATGTTTTTTGCTCCACCGCTTTCCTCGCAAACATTTGATGTTTCGTAATAAATGTAACAGTGACAATGAATTTGGTAATTCTGCTACAACAATAGGAATCACAATAATGTTTTCGATGGATTATTTGTCGACATTTTCAACTTTTTTATCGATCGATGATCTTTTGTTAGCTAAGACTGAATTGTCAGTGCCTGACAGGTATGTCACGTTTTTAAATTAAATTTTATTGGTATCGCTAATGTTGTTATTGTTGAGTTTATACTGATTACGATATTGTTACGATTGGCTTAAACAAAAGACTTAACTGCTGTTAATATCGATTTTGGTTCAACTCATACTGTTAAAGTCAGCTCGTAAAGTTGATATCCACTGCTAAATATTTGCGTGGAACACCAATCACATCACCAACCTATTTTGGAAATGAAAGGCATCAATACATTCAGCAGCTTTTTCACAAATACCGATGAATACAATTTGAGGTTTTATTACAATGACTGGTTATATTGGCAACAAATTGATGTACAATAAAGGCAACACATGAAAGTCTAAAATAGAACCTTATTGGAAATTGATACCTTTCAATCAGTCGGAAATTGGTTTTGTGTAAGTGAAGCTAGTTTCTTCTATCAATTCATACCACTTGCTATACAATAATAATATAGCTCCTGGGTTTGGGGTATTTCGAAAATGAATCGTTGGATTCAGGCAAGGCTTTTTATCAGATTCCTTAAATAATTGGATTGTTATTATTGTGGGCTATCATAAGTCCAGGAGGGTATCATAAGTTAGTGTAGGTAAGGATTCTTGTTACTAACAAACCTTACCTTGCCTTGCCTATTGACTTTTTTGTCTGAAATAAAATATTTATATTTTTATTTATTTTATTTTATTTTATTTTATAAGTTTTCCTCGCGCTTCTAAATAGTTTAACCCCTTTATTCATAAACGCTGCTTACAGTTAAGTAGTGATTAGAGACTGTTTAACCATACATTTTTGATGTTTATACGTCACTTAACTTTAATCATTGTATAACCCCTAAAAGTTCTGATTTTGACATTTTACGGTCCTGTTCGTAGTCTAAGATTCACGTTGGATATTTGCATTGGTTTGTATAAAGTACATCTTAGTCAAAGTTTTAGTTATTGGATAATTTATTAATCCTACGTTTTAATCATCAAGTTGGCTGACTCACTTAATTTTAATTGTAACAACCTATTTTTTTCACGCAACACTGAATAAAGCAGTTCAGCTAACAGATCCAAGCCGTTTATTACAAGAACGACAAGATATTGTCTGTAAGCATTAAAGGGAAACCCGGTCGTTTGCATTGGAAACTACCCGATATAAATAATAAGATGGAAAAGTGAAATCTAAAGTTTTGTGTAATAAAACAGTTTCCTATTGCGATGTTGGATTGATTATTACGAGTTTTATTATAGTTGTTGTCTAAATGGTGTAAGTTTGTCGTAACTTTGAATGACTGTGTTGTTATGGGCTTAAGGATAAATGCTGACGTTTTAAGGCGACGCAGACCGGGCAGTGGCGCCATCATCGTTTGTTTGGTTATTTCTTTTATTTTAGAATTAAAATGCAGAAAATAAGGATGTTAAGTTATTGTTAAATAATGATGTGATCCACAAGATTATACGTTATTATAAACGGTAGTTTTACAGTGTGGTGGTGTGTGTGGTGGTGGTGTGTATGTGGGGGTGATGAGGGCGCCACTGCGCGGTCGGCGTTTGGTCGGCATCGTTTTAAGTATTTACTGATGCCTATTCATCGGCATTTTAAGTGTTACTTTCATCATCATCATAATATCATCATCATCAGCCTGACTTCACCCATACCCACTGCTGTGCATAGGGCTCTCTTTTCTAGTGCCATTCCACTTGCCACTTCCACTTCCATTTCATGTGTTACTTTACTGTAAGTGGCTGTAATTGGTTTCTTTGATAAAATTAATTAATTATGAAGTCAACGTTATTATTAAAATGCTACTTGACATGACTTTTATTACTTAATAAAATATACGAATAAACTTTATTGTTATTGAAACCACCGTCTAAGTGGGTAATAAATAACATTCTTGACACCTTCACAACTTTATTTAACTACCTAACTATGGCTAGAAATATGATACCATGTGCGTATTAATTATTCGTAGCATGTAGATACTTAATGCAATTTCTCTCAGAGCAAAAATTAGGATATAACAAAACTCATTTATTTAAAGAGGCTAATATAATCAGCACTTTTTGTATGGCAAAATTACATAAGACAGTCCCCCAAAACGCCCGCCCTACACATCTTCCTAGTGCTTTTAGCTGGGAAAAGTAGCGCAACAAACTCCCCAACAGCTGACTGACTGACTTACTAAATTAAGAAACCTACCTCTTTTATCTGTTCTGTGCAACCTCAGGATAAGGATAAGCAACTAAAACAAGCAAGTAAATACGAACAATATAAGACATTCGGCCTTGGTTCCTTGTTGCTGTCAACAATTGCCATTCAGAAATCTTAACGTAAAGAAACTCATATTCTGAATTATTTGTCTTGTTAAACTATAAAAGCTTCAAAGCTAATTCCGATTTATCTCCCAGCTTGTCACCAACTAATTTTAATTTCTAGTACGTTGGCAGTTACGCATTGTTACACAAAGGTTTACAACTATTCACTGCCTAGCCTGTCGTGTACTGTAGTCAGCTTTTAATGCTAAATGTGGTCTGAGTTGTGACCACTGTTGGCGGGGAAAATGAGAGTGAATATGTAAATTGGATGATATTTTAATCTAAAGTTATACCTAGGTAATATTTTAGATAGGTTTACAGTAAATTGTGAGGAATTTTGTGGTGGAAACGTATATTTTCTCTATAGTGATTTAGTCATGAGGTTTTATTTTATTAAGTACCCGTACTTGTTGACAGGCCTACACTATCCTCACTATTGACACTCATTTGAAAACATTGTAAAAGCCAATTATTTTTAAAAGTGTAAATGTGGAGTTTCTTGCCGGCTCTTCTTCATAGGAAACGATCAATTGGAACCGTGCACATAGCTTCTGACGTTTCTTATGTGCCCATGTAGGTTTATGTGAAATAATATATTTTGATTTGATTTGAGGTTTCAAAATGAATCTGGATTTCAAAAGGAAGAAAATTCAACAATATTAAGAAGGTAAGCACTTAGATAATAACTTAAGTGAAATTAAAAAGCCAATTGCATGGCTGAACAAATGTAAGGAGAATAATGATGGTGATTTGTCGTGTGAAATTATCGACAAATAATAATTGCTACTACATAGCGACGATTTTGATCAACAGAGATAAGAATCACATCGAGTCATTGATCATTTATCATCAATTACAGTAAGTGCTGATTTACTGATAGCAGTTACGTTGTTACAAAATCTGAAACTTATTTCCTTTCAAGACAAATCGTTGAGTCACGACAATTAATTGAATCTATTAGGATTTCAGTTGTAACTAATTAGTTTGAAGAATTTGGTATTGGTGATGCTTTACTTGTTTTTGTGATAAAGCTAGAGCTTTCGTTTTTGTTGAAATGTATGCTACGAGTATTTAGTACGTAAAAACCTGAAAATTCACACACAACATGCACAGTAAGAATAATAATTTTGCTTCTTACCTCTAGGGCTGTAACCATCACAACTGTCCATAAAAATCGCCAATAAAAATACAATTAAAACACAACAGCTAACACGCGTCATAGTCATTAGTTAACACGACAACAATCAATTCATTCTTCCACCACGCACAATTTGCGCTGATGTTACGCGTAAATTACACGACGATACGTATCGATATTTAACGATTCATAAACATCACTATTAATCATTTTAACTGCCAATAAAAACGCGGTAAAAGTCAGCCGTTCGATGTTTGAAGTAATTTGAAAAAAGATTCTTTTTGACACGTGCGCTTGGGACGGTGTCGAAATTAGAAATGGTTGGAAAAAAGTGCGCGGTGCGCTTGCGACTATATTAATGACTAACGATAGTGTTTTTACTTTTTTCCGCGGTATTGTGCCGGCGCCTAAGCCCCCACCGGCAATGAAGGGGGGGAGTTGACAACATTTTGTAAAGGGGTAATTGTGTAGGAAGGAAATGAAAAGTGACTCTCGCTGATTTATTAGTTATTGGAAAAAGTATGTAAATATCACATTTGCGTGGAAATGATGGAAATTGGGTTTTCTTTTGTGAAAGGCGGCATTACACACATGATTAATAGGTATCAATATTACTTTGTCATTGATTGAAACTTAACTCCGCTGGTTCAACTATCTAAAGATTTGCTCTACATATTTGCAGGGCTGTATTTATCCCTAGCTTTGAGAAAGGTAAAAAGATTTTTAACGAAACTTCTTTTCGTGTCGATGGTACCTACTCTTTCTCGTTGTTTTTTTTTATTTAGGTAGTTTGAGCCCAGTCGATGGCCACGTTGATTGCGGCATCAGCGGCATTCTTTAGGCCCTCGGAGGTGCAGGTGAACGGGCACTTAGGACACTCCAGCAAGTGGAGCATGCCTGGCACTCGCACTGGGTAACTAATCTGAACACACAGAACTGAACATACAGGTTCAATCTAGCTTTGATCGAGGACTGTTAACAAAATATTTTTATCTTGGTATGTCATGACTTATACGTTGGATAATTTCACGAGAACTGTAAACTAATAACTTATTCAAGTTATCCATTAATATCCAACACAAAAGTTTCCATAACAAGACAAATGTTGTCGATCAATGTCTATAGAGAGTGAAATGATTTGCGCGTGCGCCGCGAACGGTTGCAGTCGATAGACACTATTGCACTGTTATGTTGACAAGTCTATTGTGTATCTCTGTGCAATCAGATCCTTTACTTCTACTGGAGGTGACAGGGGAAAAAGAGGGTTTCGTCTCCCCTAAAAGCCTGTTTTATAGAGTCAACTTTTCTTAGCGTGTGGTAAGAATGTTCCAGTTTGGGTCAAAATATAGCAACGCAAATACTCTCTGAGGGATCGAATCCGCAACGAGGTGATCCGGCAGAGAACCAAAGTTGTCGACATAGCTCACAGAATAAGCAAGCTGAAGTGGCAATGGGCCGGCCATATTAGCCGTAGAACCGATGACCGTTGGTGTAGACGTGTTCTTGAGTGGAGACCGCGAATCGGTAAACGTAAGGTGGGACGCCCTCAGGCTAGGTGGAGCGACGATCTTCGCAGGATGGCTGGTAGCAGCTGGATGAGAGTTGCCGAAAAACGAGTTGAATGGCGTGCAATGGGAGAGGCCTATGTCCAGCAGTGGACTGCTATAGGCTGCTGATGATGATGATGAAATACTGTTTGCTGATACATCCATTGGTCAACTGAAAGAATAAGAAAAAGCTACTTATATTTGTTTTTTATTAATCTATGCTCTCCCACTGCTGGGCAAAAGTCTAGGTTGTCGCACCAGCGCAGCGTTTCTTATTATAGGCCTACCTCGGTGACGACGCCCTTCTTCAGGCACCCACCGCGTAAATGTCCTGGCCTATCTGTCCTGATGCATCCTGTAAGTGTGACCTCTCCAGTCCCATTTCAGCCTCGCGGTCTTATCGTCAACATCAGTTAAGTTACTTATTTATATATTTACTAATTATTTGAACGCTCTAATTTCTGGAACTACAGTCGGATTTAAATAATATTTTTGCATTTGATTGCAAAATTCTTGAGGAAGGCTTTAAGTATAAAATCACGGTAGCACCCTTAGGAAACGAGCAAAAGGAAAAAGTCTAAAACAATTCTAAGTAAAAACGAAGCAATAGCGCGGGCAGGCGATGCGATGCGATGGGGTGAGAATAAAAAAAACTCACGCGGATGAAGTCGCGGGCAGAAGATACGTATGGATAAATGAATGAGCATTAGATAAAGAGAATGAAAATTGCTAGGTACTCGTATATACCGAGCGGCATAACTATAATGATGATGTGACTGAACAAGGTTATGAGCAGAATATCCTGCTATAAGTATTAACCGTAGTAGTTTAGGATGCCACTAATTTCGTTTGTACGATTTACGTGACGGTAATTATACTCGTATAATCGAATCTAATCTAATAATTTCCTTGTTGCTGCTCTAAAAATATTATCAACACTATAATATACCATTATATTATAGTGTTGATAATATTTTCAATTATTTGAGGTTCAAAAAAAGAGGCTTATTCCATAATAAGCCTCTTTTTTTTAACCTCAAATAATTCCTATGTTTGGGGTCCTAAAATTAATAAACAGCCAAGTAACTGCGACCTACTTGGTGTAGCGGTTGGTCACAGTTCTAACCTAACTTTACCTGTGAGAAAAAGCCAGAAAGTCAAAAGAGGCTCAGTTTTATAAAAAGTGTAAAGTACCTACAATATAGGAAGTTAAAAAAAAAAAATAATTATTTTTTTGAAGTTTATTATTAATTTAAAAAAGCGTACCTACAACATTATTAGTTCAATTACTTTTTAGAGGATCAGTTAAATATTTCCTGATCATAAATAGCGGCACATTATTATCATACTATGCCCCTATTTATGATGGGGAAATATAGGTAGGTATATTCGACTGAAACGTCACACGTGAAGTTTCAGTTTTCATCATCTTCGTCAGCCTATAGCAGCCCACTGCTGGACATAGGCCTCTCCTTTTGCACGCTGCAAACTGAATGATAATAGTTGCCGAAAATCGAATTGAATGCAATTCGATTTTCGGCAACTATTATCATTCAGTTTTCTTGAATTTCCGTTAATATTGGCTGCTGAAGGCGAGGAAACCTTAGAGGAAACAGATGCCGTACCTTCTCTATTGTTGTCAGGCCGCCGGCACTATTATTTCTAGAAGGATAAGCTTTACTTTTATAAATTTTCAGCAGTCAAAGCCACCATAATATTATTATATTGTAGTGCCGCTGGTTTATTAAGATTGCTTAAAAGCAGATTCATAAAAGTGACTTCATCAACATGGTCAGCTCTATAACCAAAAGCATTGCTTCGATCTATTATGTCTTGGTGTAGGTAGAGAGTGAAATGATGTGCTTGCGCAATCTTCACGGCTCATGGAATATGGATATTATTCTCAGCTATACCTAATTGGAGTTGCGATGCGATCGCTCGTAGGTATGTCAGTGCTGAAGACTATTGGTGTCAGCAGCTGTCACTGGGTGGCCAATCAAACACTGAAATCCGGAAAAAACGACGATATGGGAAATCAATATCAATCAACTCAGCTTATCGCAGTCCACTGCTGGACACTGCTGGAGGACAGGGTGTTGCGGAGGCCTATGCATGCCTATGATTCTGGGGTCTGTCAGGCTAAGCACGGTGCTCCAATTAGGAGGCCAGTAGAGGCGGAGGGGCAAAAGCAAAGAATAATAGGTACGTAAAAGGATAAAAAGTAAATTAAAAAAATCAAAATACCTACGTTGATAAACGTACAATCTCGTGCAGTCGGAGGCAATAGGTATATTGATAAATGTAAGAAAATACCTCCGACTTAATGACATTGTATTGTGAATGGCATAAGGCGTACTTCCGGTGGGGGGGGGGGGGGGGGGTGAATTCGAAACAGAAAAAGGTCACTTCAAACGGTCAAAAGGTTTAAAGTTCACTTATTATGAAAGCGGGATTTTACTTCTTTTTTATTACCTTTTATATTACACTTTTTAGTTATTTTTATTTATTAATTCTTAACTAGCTTATTTTTCTCTAACGGTGCTAAAAATACCTTTACTTAAAGTAGTAAAATTCTTACAATAATTATTCTGCTTCTTCTTAATAATTATTTTTCATATTAATGAGACCTACTTTAACATTACATTTTTATTAATTAAAAGAACTAAGTACATCATAGCTTTATTACCTATCTTTTAAGGCCACTAAATGAAAAATGATTAGAGAAACCTTTTTTTTTTTTTAGGATGGGAAATCATCCAATGACTCCTCCCGCTCTGGGTGGAGCGGAAGGGAGTGTCAGACTCTTACTGACTAAAACCCATCCGTGTTCCTTCCTTAGCCCTTTATGTTCCGGGGTAGCGGTAACCCTTTCGGACAATCCCGCTGATTAGAGAAACCTTACCACCACGATACTGTGATGATCACAGTATGGTGGTGTTTTTTCGTGGTAAATACGTCTATTAAGGTGGTAATCTAATTTTATTTTTATTAGTTTCATTTTAATTGCTACAGTGTCTCAATAGTGTATAAGCTATTAATTAAGGGAAAGAGCGAGACAACCCCAACACAAGTATTATTAATTACTTACTGGGGCTGTCTCAATCACATCTGCAAATGTAACTGTTTGAGACCCAATAAACAGTTATATTTTTTTTTATTAATTTTAATCTTGGCGGGATGTTTATAACGCCATCTACTGACATAATAATATAACAAAAACTGCCAATGAATAACGCTATCTATCGGGTCTATGACGAATCAAGAAGACAATCAATAAAGTCGAAGCCTTCGCCCTTGCTAGTAGCCTTTCCGATCACTAGAGGCGCAGCGGTCGCGTAAAATAATGACATTACGGTTACCATACTGCATCTCTTTCATTCATTGAATGACGTTTTACGCTAGAAAGGGATAGCTAGAATCATGTCAATGGAACGTAACGTAAACACAAGTTGTCAGTTGTCGGACTAAATTCCACGGTGGCGGGTTACAAAAATAATTTAACTTTAGTTTAATTTGTTACATCGAGTGTTTAGTACATTATTACATAAACAGTAATGATGTAGGTCTGTGTTAACTCCTAAAGTGTTGTTTAGTGTGTTGCTGTGGTACCTTTATCCGTTTTCTGTGATGTCAAGCTGTTGAAATAACGGTATTGTTGTGCTGTGAACCACTGGTTTTGTATCAAATCGAACACACCTAGTGCGGAGCCCGTTTTTGTGAACAAAAAGTACAGGATGCAACGCGTGTGATTTTTGACTGACCTTATTTACGGTAAGAGTACTTGTGTACTAGTAAAATAACACGAGGCAGAATTTTGTTAGTGCAAAATGTTCTGTCGAAATTATTACGACATACATTTCTTGATCTTATAATCATATTGCTCTGTTTCTATAATATACGGTAAGTAATAACAACCACATTTTGAAAGTTCAAATTCAGAACCACAAAACCGTCAGTTTTTTTTTTCATTCTTATTATAATATATTTTTTGTCATACTTATTATAATCAACTGTTTTTCTATTTTCTACCAAAAAGGTTTTCACACTTTTGACCAGGATATTAAGGTCAATAATTCTCACCTATGATTCATAAACATAAATAGCAGAGTGTTAAGCAAGCCGCGACCTTGTTGCAAAGGTCCCCATTTGCCATTCTCCACCGGTTTGTCACGCACGTTTATCCGTCTGTAAGAGAAAACACCTAAATTATCCCCTAATTTATTCATGTCGGTATGGTAAAGTATTTTTCAGGTTTTCTGCATAATTATCGGCTCTATTATTATGTTAATTAGATGACTAAAGTCAACGGTCAACAGTCTCTATGTATGAAGCAGGTTAAAAACTCCAAAACAAACTATTCAAGAAGTCGAAGAATGAATGATATTGGAAAGCTGTCCTTGAATGGCTCTTTATTTTCAGGCAATTGTATTTCCAACTTTAAGTAGGTACTGTGGCTTTTGCAGGCTCTGTTCTCTCGATTTTATGCTTTTTGCGAAGCTATTTTCAAAATTTTGACGATTGAACTTTATTTTCTTAAATACCTAAAAAAGGACTCTGATTATTTAATTCATGAAAACTGGTAGAAATAAATGATTATTAAATATTACATCAAATTTATTATTTCCCTATCAAAAATCCCATTATTGTGACAATTCGTATATAAAAAGATAAAAAAATTCACCAATCTCGCGAGATCTTGTAACGTGCAAGATCTCGCGAGATTGCATTCCCTGATCACCACCCTATTATCATCTACTTAATAAGATTAAATTCAAAAGGTCAATCAATTAGGCTTACCTACATGTACAACATACTACTAAGACATAAACTGCAAAAACAGGTTTAAAATATGCTCATTGGTTAAATACCTTGCTACCTACTTATTAAGGGCTTGCCACATAACAGACGATGCTAAAACATCGTAAACCATCTGGGCCAGCGGTTTGGTCTAAATCCATACAAGAGCCAAGGCTACAAAGATGTTTGGGACTTAAATAAATTATTATATTCCCTAAGTACTTACTTCATACCAGTAACTGTCGGTATGTCTGTCAACGACACGACACGCGTAAACTGCAGAGCCAACCGATGGCTGCATTTGCCTCTGCTGTTGACGTTGTCGCTCTTGTGTATCCACACTTACCGTTTCACGCCTCAACGGCTGAAGGGATTAGGATGAAAGGCACACGGAGAGACCAATACCTGGGTCTAACCCCGTAAGTATCTTATGTCCTAATATTGGATGCTTTTTATCCCAGTACTTAGTATGTTCCCGTGTTATAATTACCGTCCTCAACGCGGGCGAAGCACGGGCAAAAAGCTAGTATGCAATAGAACTATTTTTACTTAGTAGTTATATAGCTTCTTCGAATACGAATCTGTTTTAATGACGTAATAACTGTTAGTCATACGGTGACTGGACTTTTGCAAGATGCGGGAATGCGGGTCTTATTGTGTGGTATACGAAACTTGAAAATAAAATGTAGTTCTTTTGTATTCTGCGCCCGAAGGCTGATTGCAGGAAATACCCAATATCCAGAAATCAAAGACTATAAAAATTCTTAGCCTTCGACTCTGATCTATGTTTTCGACCCCTGGTATTTGTATTGGATATTAATTCCAATCGAGAATTATTGATGGTGTCAGTTATGAATTTCTAACATTATAATAGTCTTCCAGATCTTATTTTGGCCATGGCGGCCAATCAACGGAGACTAGCCTTCGACGCGGAAGATATTATATATCCTCTAAAATCACCGAAACTTTAATCGCAAATAAACAGCAAAATTTTGCAAGACCCCCTTTATACCGAAATACGGCCATCTAAGACGCTGACTCAAACACTCAAAGCTACTCGAAATTCAGCTCACTAAACCAAGTGAAAACATTTAATGAAGTACTTTCTTCAGCGCAGACTTGGAGACCTAGTGTTGGTCGCACGTGGTCCTATTGGAAAGTCGGTAACAATGGCGATTTGAAGTGCCCGATACCGATAAACGGGTTCTGAACAGATATTACAAAGAGAATATGTATATGTACTGTCAGCAAATATGATGGGAAAGACAAAATTAATCAATGGAGGAATCTGTTAAAACATCAGATAATTCACAAGTAAATGCATCTGTTTTAGATATTGATGTAGATACCAACGCCTGTAGACCAAAAACCAAAGAAAGGGTTTGCGGATGCGCTACTAATCATAAAGCCAAGAGTTTTCCGTATAATATGTTGTCAATATTACAAACAGACTGTAGTAACTTTTTTAACATTTATCAATCAATCAATTCAGCTTATAGCAGTCACCTGCTGGACATAGGCCTCCTCCAGGCAGCGCCACATTACCCTGTCCTCGGCCTTCTGCATCAAGTCTGTCCCAGCCACCTTTTTAGGGTCGTCAGTCCATCTAGCTGGAGGGCCATCCCACACTACGCTTGGCGATACGCGGTCTCCGCTCCAGGACTTTCTTGTAAATGACGTTCCAATAATTTCATCGAAATCCATAGCTTTCCAACAAAGCAATGGAGCTGCTTGGCAGGTAGCATAGTATTGATAGGTAGATAGTGACCAACCCTTTCACAAGGAACTAATACAAGATTTAGAATTGATATCATCATCTGCCTAGCCTTTTCCCAACTATATTGGGGTCGGCTACCAGTCTAACCAGATGCAGCTGGACACCAGTATTTTACATGGAGCGACTGCCTATCCACAACCTAGTTGAATTGATATTTTGTTCAAAATCTCGTACAGTCACCAGAAAGTTTTTCAAAATACTTTATAATACATGACATGTATAGGTATACCCTTTTAACTAGCATGACGAACTTTCTTCAGGTGACGGGTTTTAGTTCCACGTGGTCATTCGAAAGCTGCTAGATAGTTAACAAAAAGCCGATTTGATGTGCTTGAGACAGAACCAATCGAACTGAACGAAGATGTGGCCATTCATGTAGTACTAAACGCTTAACACGATGATGACAATGAAGAAAAAACTGTCAATGTGCATTTGCATTTCCTGAGATTTTCATATCCGGAGAGTTCCGGATGAATGACAAATTTATATGGACAAAACAACACCTCGATAACTAAGATAGACAGCACCATTTATTCTGCCGTTTCCGATAACACTTCCGATGTTGTTGATTTTGTTGAATAGTGACTAAGCAAGATTTTGCTAAATGAAGAATCCCGATTTTCATTTTCACGGCACGGCACGCTGAATGGCCGCGAAAAAAGGTATAGTTAAATCTTTAGTATTAGATCGCAAAGAAGAGACCTTGGTCTTTTTACATTGTATCTAATCGAAGGTAACACAAATAAACCTTCAATAAGTCCTTCACATTATCTATCAAAATCCTCGATCGAATAAAAATCACAATCTCCGAGAAGGAATCAATTTGGAAGTTGGCGAATACTCTAAGGATCCCATCCCGATTGACGTTAACAGCCAAACAGCCTTGTCTACTACCAACTTTCTTGAAATTCAGCCAACACTCGACCGTGAACTAGGTGCACTTTCTAGATGACCTGACTTAACACGTGGCCTCGATTGGAGAGCCGTTTAGATCCCCAATGTGACGTTGTCTGCACACAAAAGACTCCTAAACGAGTTCCGAACAAATGAATCTTGGAGTATAAAGTGAATTCAATGTTGTTTTTATACGTTTGAAGCTTGCGAGCGAAGCTGTGGGCGACGTGTCGGATGTGTTGGGCTATGAAATAAAACATACTAGGAGATTTATAGCATCGCAAGCCCTGGAAGACACGGGGAGAGGCCTTAGCCCAGCCGTGGGATGATACAGGCTAAAAATCACAGTAAGTATCAGTAACTGGAGGTTTGTTGCAATGCCTGTGGCTTACACAATCCCATTCAACAAAATCAAAGAAACCCTTAAGCAATCACTGAGACTAAGAGGTGATTAATCCATAATTTCAAAGCGGTCTGAGCAACCTCTCCAAAAAACTAAACAACTACGGAAGCTGTAGTTTTGCTATAAGATGATCTGGAATCAAAATATCTTTGTAATCAAAATTCGTTGACTGTGCTTTGACAATTTTGAAGATAAAAAAACTACATTACAACATAGTTAATGATTAGAAGACCCAGAATACCCAAACATACGTCACACCACTAAAACATTAAGAAAAGAAAACATTAAGATCAAGAACTAAAGAAACATCGTCATAATTTCAGCCTGGAATCAGCCACTAAACAATTTGTTGTAAACAAAAGCTCAACGTGTCTCAACTGAAAGAGTTAACAAGAGATGATAATGTTAAAGGTAGATAAAATCAAACCTACAAATTCTCAAGAAATCATCCTCCATTTGCGGTCCGTTGACCCCTCAGTATAGTCTGTAGGAACATAAACTTACTGAAACAATTACTTA
Source organism: Gortyna flavago (assembly GCA_963669345.1). NCBI lineage: Eukaryota > Metazoa > Arthropoda > Insecta > Lepidoptera > Noctuidae > Gortyna > Gortyna flavago. The sequence goes on from OY770135.1 coordinate 2,028,545, forward strand.
CCATGATTAACGACTTCCTGTAACATTATTTAGGTCTTAGTAAAATTAGCAGATAGTTACTGTTTATTACTAAACGGTGTGGATAAGAGTTATAAAATAAAAGAAGCCTATTAACTCCGGGAACTTAACTTCGTTTAACGTCTGGCAGATAATTTTCTACAAATTCTGCTATTCGGGTATTGTGGCCACTGGTTTAAGAAACGACTTGTGGTCGTCATTCAAGTGATCGAGTTGTGACATAAAGATATTAATTATGGCAAAAATAACCTCTCGTAATGCTGATCCAGAGTCACCTCGTGAGAGGAGTTTCTTCGTGTCAGTAGTGGTGTCTCCTCATACTGAAAAGAATCTCTGAATGATGGTGTTTCTTTATTTGTTATTGCCATGATTAAAGTACATTTTATGACTATACGGCCTAAAAAGTACTGGGCCAGGTGCTAAAATGCAGCTTAGGAAATGCATATTTCCAGCTGTGGTAGACAATCATCATCATCATGATTTCAGCCAAAAGACGTCCACTGTTTTAATCAGTTTTGTACTTGTCGCATCCAGCGGAATCCTGCGGCCCTCATCAGGTCATCGGTCCACCTTGTGGAAGGGCCTCCAACGCTACATCTTCCGGTACACGGTCGCCACTATAGATTATTCGGTCCCATCGGTCATCCGTTATGCGAGCAATGTGTCCTGCCCACTGCCACTCACGCTTACTTGGTAGACGATCTTCTTCTTATCGTTTCGATAGCAATCTAAATGGACTCGGAACAGAATTCGGCTACTTGTTTAGCGCTATCACCAGCGTCCATCAGTTCCTGTAACGTGCAGCTGACAGGACACGCAGAACACGATATTAAGTGTCCCATGACAGGTAGACGATGATAAAAGATAATTATGCAATATAAATTAAAAGCCCGCTCTCCACCTCCTTTTGTACTTCTCCGTAGTCGGGTAGAAAGATGGAGACATAAGATAAAAAAAAATCTTGGTTACACTTGAAATAGCAGCCGGCTTTTGGGGACAAAACAACAAACACTAATGATTTGCCAAATCACTATTGTAGAGAGTTAACATAACGGTGGATAGGGGACAAAGAGAGACAGTAGTGTAAACGATATTGCAATGACCGAGTTTCGAGAACGAGTAGATGCCTGCATAATTAGCGGGGTACGGAAACCGGTTGATATTAGAAGCACGCTTGTGGAAGGGCGAGGAATTATAGTAACTGCCAAGATTTAGTGGTAGTGGACCTTAAGTTACTATGAAATTATAGTCACTAGAAGATATCACTAGGTTTTTTGACATCACTCTCTGGAATTCTTCGTATAACGTACTGAAATATCTAGAATAGTTAACCATCTACGTCAAATGTAATCAACTTACGAATATACAGCTATTTGTAGAATAAGTAGGTATTCTACAAATAGCTGTATATTCGTATATATACTAGAATCAGAATTTTATACTATACTAGCGAATTCATATAATATTGTAAATTCGGATAACCAATACTCAACCGAATTGAAATTTAAAAAATCCCCATACTTATTGAGCTTATAATGACATAGCTGTATTTGAAAGCATCATAGAAATAAAACTAGACATTAGATTAGATCATCAATGATGACCACTTCCACTTTAGACCACATTCTAGCGTTCTTTGTGTATCGTGTTTAGATAGCGATACTCCTCACGTCTGCAAAGTTTCGCCTGCTAATTTAATTTGACCCTTGTAATCCCTCCTCGAATTTCGCGTGCCGAATCTGTGCTAATCGTAACCTATAGGCTCCTTGGCTAGCTGGCAGTATTTATAGCTACACGACATGACCAGTAGCTGTTATAGTAGGTACCTGACCTACAAGCTGTGTGCCCGATGAGATTTCCTTTCATACAAAAAGTATTTCAGCCGTTGACCCCTTCAGGAGATGAATCTTCAAAATTTTTTCCTTTATAGAAAAACAAAACTCTTGAGCAAAATCCATGCTTCTAATAGGTCATAGAAGAGTTTTCTGTTTTTTACATTTCTATGTTCTAGGTTCCTCAACGTTCTTTCTGACTTTTTTGTTGTGTTTGCTCGGCTCCTAAGGGTCCCAGCGTAATGTGAAGCAGCCTATAGCCTTCTTGAGAATTGGGCTATCAAATGCAAAATGAATGTTTCAAATCCGACTGGTACTTCCAGATATTGACGCGTTCAAACAAACAAAAAAAAAACTACCTCTTCAGCATAATTATTAGTATCTATAGATAGATGAGGACGTCCAGCTAAGCACTGTACCTAAGCACTATAGGTACAGAGGCCAGCACATCAACTTCCCCCAATCTGTCAAATTTTCCCAATAGAATATGAACCTTATTCGTTTGTGGTAAAGTTGAAAATCTATCAAAGAAATTTGACAGATTGGGGTAGCTTGATGTGCTGGCCTCTGTACCTAGACCTACCTATCACCCTTAAAAAAGTTGGTACCTACAAATTTACTATGTGACATGCCAATCTTGCAAATATCTTCGATAAAGTCGCAAACCTCAGTAGGTCAAGGTTTGAGTAGGTACCTACCGCTTCATAAGCTTAAATCATAAAGTAAGCAAAAATTTTAATAAAAAATACCTCAAACGTAACCAGTTTTCAAACGCTTTACCTAATGCTAAAATATTCAAAATGTCTGCCGAAGTATGTCTGTGACTCAGAAATCAGAGGAACACGTGAATTTGTGGTTATTTGTTTTTCCATCAGTTGATTACCTACATTTTTTTCCTGATACCCACTAAAATCAGTCGAATAAATAAAATTATTTCCTATTTAAAATTGAATATGGATATTTTGTTACCTGCTACTATGATTTAACCAGAAACCACATAAATTACATTTATAAATTGGATGACTAAAATCACCAAACCACACTTACCTACCTACGTAAGCAATCAACGTCAGAATTATTTATTAGGTATTAGGAAAAATTAATATGACAAATTAAATACAGATTTTGTAAATAGACGGGTAAGTAAGTACTTACCAAAATTAATTGCTTTTCATGGTTACATAAGAATTGAATCCAGGACGTTACGTTCGGCAGTCGCGCTTGCGATGCGACCAACGAGACAGTGCTTAGACTTTTTTTTATCATCAACCCATCGTGTTATCGAGTTTCCTAGAATCTTCCTATCCACAGTTTGTTGAATTTTTTTCCTTCATGATACATACATAAACTCACGGCTTCTTCCCATGGGAATAGGCAGAAACTACAGAACGCCGCCTGCTACGATCCTTACATGACGCCTTTATCTTCCATCTTTATGATCTCCTAAACAGATTAAAAAACACGCACTAATATTCATCATCCACAGCCTGTCGTCACCCACTGACAGGCATAGGCTTCTCTTATCTTGTGCCAATCCCCACGCTCCTGTGGCAGCCTCATCCAGGTTTTTCCCTCGATGGCAACAATGTCGTCTGTCCGTCTCGCTGCCGGACGGCCGACACTTCATCTTCTAGTCCTTGGACGCCACTCAGTCACAGCCATATTCCATTCCACCTATTATCACTACGCCTTGCCAAGTGTATTGGCCAACTCAACTTGAGCTCTACGTTTTCCGATATCAAAGGTCTTCGGATCTCCACGTTTGGAACTCGGTCTATTACCCTTATCATTATGCCAAGCATGTAACGCTGTGTGGCATACCACTAATATTACTGGCAGTTAATTACTTGGCAAAAATTGCTCAGAAAATAAGTTTCCTTTACGTAAACTGAGTTACCTAATAGATTTCCGCGGTTCATAGATGTCAACGTCTTGTAATAATTTCACTTGCATTGAAATACTAACAGTGTTCACACTGATTTCAGACAATCTATTTCATTGTGACATTCTGCCGCAATTCAGCGCAGAATTTAAGTGTATTTGTGGCCCAAATTAATTTTGCAAATATATGCATGACAATAGATTGTGTTGAAAGAGTTTTGCCATTACATTGTTTTAAATTAATTATGAAGCAAATTGACACCGTACGTCAACTGGCCGTGTTATAGCCATTCGTAATTATATTTATACTTCTGACATTCTAAGTTCGTAGTCCATGAATAATAAAAATGATAATGATGAATATAAATGTTGACGGTTGGAGAGGAAGACTAAAGAAAAGATGGACGGATTACGTAAAGGGAGTGAATGATAGCGTGACGGTTGATAGGGGAGCAGAAGAAGAACACGTGTTGCGCCCCTGTCTACCTCAAGTAACATAGGACAAGCAAGGGCAGAAAGATAATAAGATAATAGTTGCTAAGCAAATTGATTTCAAAATCAAAATCAAAAGTCATTTATTCAAACTAGGCTGAGAATCAGCACTTTTCGAACGTCAAAATTACAAGAGACAGTCCCCCAAAACGCCCGCCCTTCACCACTTCCTAGTGCTTTCGCTGGGGAGAAGAAATGGCGCAACAAACTCCCCAGCAGCACAGCTGTCTGTTCAGTTATAAAATAATCGACTGTATACAAAACTAATCTGCAAAGCATCTAATTAACATTACAGGACACAGAACATTCAATAAAATTATTTGCCATATGTTAGCTAGCCACGCCAATATACAAACAAATACCATAAAAATCTATAATTATTTAGATGTCACATTCACATAGTTTGCAATATCTAAATCACAACATGATTGCTCGTTTCGAAACAATAGAATTCTCACACCATTCCCAGAATCGAATGAAATCAATGTAAAGAAAATTAAAAGTGACACAGTTACTGCATGCCTTTCTCTAGTGATTTATTAGTCTTGCAACCACTCTTGTTCGTAGTTGAAAGCTAGGCCTGTCTAGCGTGCGGCCTTGGGTTCGATGGCTAAGTCAAGCAGTGTCATATTTTTTTTGTACTTAGCAACCCGACTTTTGAATAGTGCCAACATGTTTGAGCTTGAGTACCTATGCAAGTTGCTTGCATGCCTAATATCCTATTTGTCAATTACCAATCAAAAGTTGTTATGGCTCAATGGATTCTTCCCAGCTAAAGCACTAGGAAGTGGTGAAGGCGGCCGTTTTGTTTGGGAGACTGCCATAAGTAATTTTAAAGTTCAAAAAGTACTGATGATTCTCGAAATGACTTGATTTTGCATGCTACTTTGACATGATTGTGTGTGTTTTCCCGGCTTTAGGAGAGCTTAAAGGCTAAGTCCGGTGAAGAGGTCTGGTCAGTCTTAGACTAGACAATGAACTAAGCGCGACGATTTAAATAAATATATCTTTCAATTTACATATTTATGCAATACCAGACTACATAAATGTCTCGACATTCATATCAGATAACCACTCATTGTAAATGTATAAAAGCTGTTCTTGTTGAAGGTCAACAAGATTCTCGCGCACACGCATTGAGGAATATTGATAGGAAATCACGATGCAGTATGCTTTGAAATCTGTTTATACCTAAATTATTTATTTACATAAGATTACATCGTATATTATCATCGTATATTAATATTATCATCGTATATTACATCGCATAAACGGAATACAAACGGACAAAACTGTGATAAAATTATTTACTGGTAGGTAATGGACCAAATTCATAACTTTTAGTTTTATTTTGAATTACTTCTTAAAATTATTTCATGATTATTGAATAAAAAACCTTCCGACGTTGTTAAAACCGAATTCAATAAAGAGGTGATTTTTAATTTAGGCAATTTGACTTTACCTACTTAAACCTACGATTTTTTTACTTACTCAGTCCATATGCTCGAAAGCATCCGACATCTGACTCTCCTATTATATGTACATCAGTAGGTAAAGAAAATGCAATACATAAGTCGTGTAGCCAATCGTAGTGTTACAAGTTTTTTTTTATTTGAAGACAGGATTTTCAGGATATTCATCCTCCTTTTGTCAACCGTCCGTCGTCATTCACTACTGTATACAATTTTAACATTCCGCAGTCTACGATCAAATTCGTAACGCTTACCACACCGCCAAACTTTATCGCCACTAACCACGCCACTCAAAGACAAAATAAAAGAATGCAACGCCAATTAGTGATTAATATCCTATCAATTTATATTATAAACTGATTAAGTAACTATTAAGTGCTTTTCGCGTTTAACAATAGTTATTGTAATAAGCGTTTTTGAGTTAACAATCATCGGTACCGCGGTTTAATGTTTTTGTTAATGTGCAGAAATAATCAACTGATTAGGTATAGAACACAGAGCATGTAAAGTTTAGAATTGACGTCGGGCAAGAAGCGAAAGGGTTCTGTACAATCTCTCGACTTGACAATTATATCTGATTTCCTCAGACCAAATAAAAAACCAAGACAGAGCGCTGAGAACGATACAGTAAAGCTTGCCAAAACTAGATCTCCGTTCTGTGCATACACGCTCACACGCACACAATTACAATCAAACTACACCTCACTAAGTGCACACATGTTTACGAAACCGGCTTCACTTTACTGTTGCCACTTGACAGCCCTCTGTCTTGGTTTTTTATTTGGTCTGAGCTGACTTCATGATTCGTCCATTAATAATTTGATATTTCGCCAAGATGACGGCAAATACATAAAAGTAATTATGTATATGTGATCATTTGTGGAAGGCATAAACAAGTTGCAGCACAAATATGCATGTGACATCGAAAGAACATCAAAACTATCTGACAAGACAAGCGACGACAAAATATTACATTTTACCTCGCCTTCAAAAAGATATGTCACCTCTTAGAATGCAATATTATGCTCATATTGCATGAAAGTCACATTTTCCACTGACAGCATAAATATCTAAAGCACGTTAAGTCGTCGTTGGTCCCAGCTGTCATTTGTAGATCTTTGACAGCCGTGACGGGTAGTCAAAGCCCAACTCTGACAATCACTTTGACCAAGGGGTATCGTACTACCCAGTTACTGGTTTGTAGAGGTGCGCTTCGTGTGAAACACTGGAATTCCGCTGCATCCAGTTAGATTGGAAGGAAGATTAATATTTAGTGCACGGAATGCTGAACATGGCGTAATGTCAGGAAGACATTACATACGTACATCTATAAGAGACTTTCTTCATTCTTGAATAGTTACATACATAAAAATCACGTTTGTGATTCCAAACAGTTAATCTAAATTACAAATGATTAAACGCTAGATTAATAATGTTGATTTAACTGAACAACGATAGAAATTAACGTCAATAACAATTTCATAAAAGTACGAGAACGCATTACTAAGTAGGTTCTTACCTACACATTTTCATTGATACTGAATCGTTATCTAATGTGCTAATTATATTGGTCTTCTTTTTCGTGTCGCTGGCACGACTACATTTTAGATCTTGTTGGTCCAAAACTTCACAATTTCCACGGCGTCGTCGGGTGCAGCGCAGATGTCACTTTGACTGCAAGTTTTGGGACTCAGAGGGCAGGATAGGAGTTGGAGCATGGTTTGCGACATAGCTCTACACTCACACCCTACTGCCGTTCCGTCAATATAGTCTCCACATTACCAGGTTGGACGTACTCTTCTCACTTGTGTCCGGAGACCGTTCAGGGACTTCCAAGTGATTATTTTGGTAAAACTGAACTAAAGTATCGATATCAATAATTAGGTTCTCAATTATTATTTTACTTTGGAGTATACTATAATAATAATTTAAAAGAGGATATTTATACTTAGTATCGAAACAATAGATCTGCTACTAAAACCAGGTAATCCTTAAAAAACACCTTTGAGTGCAACTAAAACCATAGGGAGCGATGTTACTTTGGGATCACCATCAATATCTTGCCTTTATCCTAATTTATTTGGGGTGATAATATGTAATCACTAGGTATGTAGGTATTTGTATGTACCTACCTGTATATTTAGTTATTCATAAATTAATTTAGTACCTTAAATAGTTAGTTGTGTTAAATATTGTAAAAGTTTTGTAACTACCAAATAGGTTGTATTTGGTAGTTACAAAACTTTTACAATAAGACCGACATTCTAGCAAACAAAAATATGACGATGAGGATAAATAAATAAAACAGCGGTACCTAACTCTACGAACGTATAAGCCAATATATAATAACTATGAGTTACATATACATGGTCAAGCCTTAAGAAGGCTAATTGTTTCAAAGACCCAGGCATTGTTCGGACACTTTCTTTTTCTTCCTTTGCCTATTATGAAACAAACAATCGGCTCGTGACGTCCCAAAATGAAGCGTAAACTTTGGTTGCACAACTGTAGTGAAATGCTACCTGTGACTGTGAGTAATTCTTGTACAAAAACAGCACTTTACAAATAGAAAAGAAAGTCGGAAGATGCTGTTTAAAATAAGATACTGTTTGTAAGAAGAAATTAGACATAGGCAAAGTAAAAAATGAAAAGAGGCAGTAGTTAATCGGTAGCGACAGCTGACAGACACCAAGTTTAGATAACTTCGAATTGATATTTTAGTTTATTTAATATGCTTTCGTTTACGAAAGCATATTAAATAAACTTAAATAAACTTAAATAAACTTATAGTCTAATATTTATATTAGACTATTAATAACACTGTATACAACGGAATGCCGTTTAATGAAGGTTTATTTAAAATATACTAATATAATATTATAGTATAATATAAGACTAATAAGACGACCTTTGGTTCACATTGGCCCTAGATCAAAAGAGCTAGAAGTCATGGTCAGAGGCCTGTGCCCAGCAGTGGCATGATGCAGGCTAACAATAACATAACAAAATACTTATCTGAGGTTTATTGATAGATTAATCTGGGATTAAATGTTTGAAGTACGCAAATAGGTCTGTGCATGACTCTGCGATTGTCCTCCGTTTGAATAGAATGCATGTTTGAATTATAAGCTAAAACTGGCTGGATATCCACACTGTTACTTAATATTGCATTTTGGTGCCAAAGGTGTCAATAAACGACCTGATTAAAGTCAACAGTAACACAACGAATCGAATTTATAATCGAGATATTGGAGTTCCGAGTGTACCAACCTGCCAAACTACAGGAATAGTATGTGATCCTGATGAAAGTAGAGGCAATAAAAGTATATAAATAGGATACGGAAAATTAGGAAGAAGTAAGGGGAGGCCTTTGCCCTGCAACAGGATAACAGAGGCTTGAATAAATAAATAAATAATAGGATGAGGATTTGAGGATCCTCAAAAGTTATACCCAAATATTATACCAAAAGTGAAATAAACAAAAACGAAATTACTAAACGACTTGAAGACAAGGACCACACAATCAAAAGAGCACCAAGATTAAGACAATAGAGTTCCACCACAAGACAACTAACCACAGGACTTAATTCCCAAAAGCCAATAACTGAGATGAAAGATCGGCTTGCAAAAGAACTACCTAACATCTAACTAAGGAAGTATACACAACGTAACACAGCAGCAATTTAATTTGTCCGACAATTCTGCAATCAACATGATGTCGTGACTCGTCATGACCATCGATAGGACGGTGTGTGTCGAGCTTTATACATTTATCACTGCCATGCCATCAAACATCGTGAGCCAATGAAAACGTGAGGAAATCCACTCATTGTCATGCATAATAAAATCTTACATACCTTTGTCATGTCCTGAGAATTCAAAACAGCTGCCGTTACCGAAGAGGTAGACGGTCCGTGGACTGTCCCTACAGTCCGGTGATGAAACAATATTATGTAATAATGATGGTTTCTCAAGAACTGCCCTGTTTCCTCTCATGGTCGTTGTAACTTGTAGCTTAAAGATTAGTGTTATGTCATGTGAAAAGATTGGGCATTCTTTAGCAGCTTTTTCATGTTTGCTAGAATGATAATCTACGACCACAAATTCGTTAGCGTCAGCCAATTTTCCTCAACGATCTTCTATTACTTAAAGCGGTCATTTGAATGTTCGTTATCAGCAATCTGTATCATCATCATCTGCCTAGCCATTTCCCAACTATGTTAGAGTTGGCTTCCAGTGTAACCGGATGCAGCTGAATACCAGCAATCTGTATAATTATATTCTAATAATAAAGCTGAAGAGTTTGTGAGTTTGTTTGAATGCGATAATATCTGGAATTACACTTGGATTTGAAAAAAAAATCTTTTTGCATTTGATAAGCTTTAGCTGATGTTAAAGTCTATAAAATGACGAGGTAATGGCGCGAGCGGGCGATGTGATGCGACGGCATGGGTTGGGGAACAAGCAATTTCACACGGACGAAGTCGCGGGCAGATGCTAGTGTAATGATAATGATGATATAAAGAATGATTGCAATCTAATTAGAGAGCTTTATTGATCCGTTTACAGGAGGCTATACTTAAATTGCATCCGGCACAACCTCGCTAGTCCCGATAGTGAGCCACGCTATGGCCGATTCCATCTTGCTAACAGGATATTAGTTTTGCTACCATAGAACTGTGGCGGTATCTACATCGCCACATCCGAACTACGCATCACACTGACGTTACGCAAAATCCTGCATCGCACAAGCAGTTTACCGTCATCATCTAGTATAATATACAACGCCCCGACATCAGTCGTCGAAGGAGCCTCCCTTTTCTAATGATGAATGAACTTTACGCCATGTTCCTCATACCTCTATAGAACCTACGAGCTAAAAAAATCATTTGAGTTTACAATTAAGTAATACATTTTTGTAATCATGGTTGAGTTTCGCATTCATCAACAAATTAAGCCATTTAGCATTGTTAACAGAATGTTTGTTTTAATTCGGATTCTCACGATGTTCACAAACAGGTCACCTGATTCCCATAATTGTGATGGTGTAGTATGTTGGGTATGTTGATCGATAATATTATAATATGGTTAAATATGGTTTGTATGGCTTTGTTTTCATAATATTGTGTGATCACCTTAACATGGGGTAGATTACTGTGAAGCCTGAGAAGTAAACATTTACTTATACGTTAAATTGTAAATTCGGAACCAATAGCATCATCATCTGGTAATGCTTCAAATAAAATGATTTAAATTGTATAATTTTAATCATTTAATTTGAAGAATTTCAAATTTTTTTTTGCATTTCATTTTTATTTTTCATTTCATTTAAAAATAAATTAATATGTATATATTAATTTATTTTTTAAGAATTAAAATAATATTTATGTAAATAAATAACAACAGTAACTGAGTTGTGGAGGTCAGATAGGCAGTCGCTCCATGTAAAATACTAGTATTCAGCTGCATCTGGTTAGACTAGAAGCAGAACCCAACATACTTGGGAAAACGCTAGGCAGATTAAAATTTTTGAGTGGGTATTCCAAGTTATGTAAAATTACAATAATTTGAATGACGTTAGTTTTCTTTTCTCTATCCTTTCTACTTAAATACACAGCACCTACAAGATACATCAGGAAGTATTTAAAGATCACATATTTACAGTAAATAGCTGCGACTTCCCATTTCCTACTACAAGTTTAATGTTAGCACGTTTCCTACTGGTACGCAAGTTTAAGTAGGTACCTACATACCGGACTAGGTGAGGTTTTTGTGTTTGACAGAGGAATGGTGTCCAGCTACTTTTACTTGGGTTGGCTAAAAATTAAGTCAATAGAGCTTGAACTTGCTTGCTTGCTTGAGCTTGCTTGCTTGCTTGCTCTGTGGAAAAAGATACTATGGTGTATATTTTGTAATGGTCTTAATTTTTTTATTAATTTGGTACTAGTATCCTGTCCGCGACTTCGTCCGCGTGGCAGAAAAACTCTGAAATAGTGCACTTGTATCAGTGAAAGAATCCAGTGAGCGGCAGGAACTCCTAAAGAAGAGAGGGCTACCCATCCTATTGCTATCAACGGTGTACAAATCAAGAACTTTGGGCTGATACACTTTTCCTGACGCGAGGGTCAATCCTAGAACCCCTCAACGCAGCTGTCGCCCTTGCAACTATCTACCTATATGTATATTAAGGCACTGCCTAAACGTAGGACACCGTAAAACGCTCAGTTTTTTGTAGCACAGTTAAGCGTATTGGAACATAATTATTACAAGCCAGAAAAAAATTCAGTGTAAACAATATTTCGTCGTATCATTTTCAAAATTTCGAGCTTAAACTAGATACCTATCATATTTTATGTAATGCTGATAAATGGAATTCAATCAACTAAAGAAATAGTACCAGATAATAAGTCATCGAGTATTATATTGCTACCTATAATTTTATTACGGTTATATTGGTTGCTAGATAGATTGACATAACAATGATAATAATCATCACATAACATACTGAATCTTTTAAATAACTATAATCTATATCTATACTAATAATAAAGCTGAAGAGTTTGTTTGAACGCGCTAATATCCACCAGTCGGATTTGAAAAAAAAAAACAATTTAAAAGCCGAATTTTTAAAGAAAGCTATAAGTTGTTTAACATCATGCTAGAACCTTTTAGAGCTGAGCAAATCTATCATCAGAAAGACCGCTAAGTGATAAAGAAATAGCGCGGACAGGCGATGCGATCGACCCACCGTGAGTCGGGTGAACAAGAAATTTCAAATCGCGGGCAGATGCCAGTAAGACAGTACTTGTAGACTATTTCATTATGTGCAAAGAGTATAATAATTTAATTACATAAGCATTCTGTTATGCTGTTAAAGCACGTCTAGACGCTATGACGAGTCATGATTATTGTATGTAGGTATCTAATGTAGTAATTAGTTGTTAGATTCGTCACGTATTATTGAGAAACAAAGCCGCACCGTATAATCCGTTGACGGTTATGTCTTTAAATCCTGTCGGTATGCACTAGATTTTCTACCATCAATCTCACCGATGTCTTTCTCTTGAAGCTCAAATCTGACGACGTTATGGACGTCATGGTCAATTCTACCTTTAGAACAGTCTGACGTCTGACCTTACTGCATCCAGTCAAACCGAACAGGTGAAGAAATAGGTCTAACTTTTCCGATTAGTGTCTCCATAGTCACACAGTGCCTGCTTATAGGTAACAATTCCATTGTCTGCCTTTTTCTTTAACAGCCAAGAGATTTAACTCCATCTACAAAATTAATTGATACAGGTACCTACATACCTAAGTATGAACATCCCGCATAGAGTTTTTTGACATCAAAATAAAATATGCAAATGTTAAAACGTAGTTACACTATAAACATCAACCAGAATGTTTCAAAAACGTGAAAATATCATTCCACAATCCGACACAGAACATTAAAGTGTGAGCAGTCCAGCAGAACAGAACCCCGTGGATTATTGCGGTTGACCCGGCCACCGTTACACCACCAGACCATTATCTTACAGTTATCTCAGTCAGTAAACTACTGCATACAGCAGTGAGACACGGAAATCATTTGCTCGTTTGTAATTCAGGTTTATTGTTCATCGAAAGTCGTGTGGGGATTACTGTGCTAATATGCCCGTAATAATTATTGAGGTCATCATAACTGGAATCCCTGTAATAAGAATAAAAAACAATAATTACTTACCATTTTTTTTTATAAGTTTCTGCCTGATAAACCAACTCTTAACCATCATCGGCCTACCGCAGTCCACTGCTGGACATAGGCCCCTCCAATTGCACGCCATTCAGCTAGATTCTCGGCAACTCTCATCCAGCTGCTACCAGCCAAGAAACGAAAGATCGTCGCTCCACCTAGCCTGAGGGCGTCCTGCCTTACGTTTGCCGATTTGCGGTCTCCACTCCAGAACACGTCTACGCTAACGGTCATCAGGTCTACGGCTAATAATATTGCCACTTCAGTTTGCTTATTCTGTGATAGCTCACAGACAACAACTTCTAAACACAACAGAAGGTCGTGCAATAATATTTTAATATTTCGTGTGTATCGCGTTGCCTAAGAGCACTTTTCTAGTCTATTTTTATAGCTGTTAACAAAAGCTTGTAACTTCAATGATCAAAAATACTTAAGTACAATATCTTCTCTCTCTTTGGTTTACGATAACTAGCCCCAGGTCGGGAATTGAGTGGTCCTGTTTGTTGTCTCTGTGTGAAGTTAATAGGTTCCCATTTCAAGCAGTTTTCCAGCTTTTGTCTAAGGTTAATTTTACAGTATGAAACATTCACAGAAGGGAAATGAGCATGTTTTAATATTTCAGCGATTGTACTAAAAGCTCCTTCAACCATGGTAGGTTGAGTTTCTGGTTTTAGCGGAACAAATGACTGCCGATTGACCTACGAAACCCTGAGGAAATCTAGATTTATAATATTGTACTGTGTAGGCTGAAAGTTAGGCCATTCGTGGTAGAGGCTATAAAAGCGACATAAACTAGAGATGCAATCTAGAAGATTTGTGTCACAAATAAGCTGGACTTATTGTTGTCCACAATCTGCTTAGAAAGTCCCTTTATTGCGGTTATAACTTATATTTACTTATCGCACAGGTTATAAGCAATTGCAAATAATCAATAGGACATTATGAAGGCTCGATTTCAGGACTAACAATTTTTAAAGCGGATAAATTAAATTAAGATAAGTTAATCATAAAAGTGTTTCTTTATGTATGTAAGATTGTGGACACGGTTAGTTTATAATCTTTCTCGCGTGATTGTAAACTGTTGTTAAATTGTGAACTGGACTGTACCATACTGATTACAATACCACGTATTAATGTACGATACTTTATAATCTACTAGCGCCCCGCCCCTGCTTCGCAAGGGTACAATTTTTTTTTCGAATTTCCTTAATGTTCTTTCATAAAAACCTTGTCCTGAGAATACCGAACACCACAAAAAAAGAATTAGCGAAATCGGTTCAGCTGCTCTCGAGATTTGCGCTTAGCATCACATTTAGCGATTTATTACCACTACAATACCTTCAGAGTTCTATTTTGACTGTAATCTCATATTTCTCATATCATAGTCTATATCCAGATTATTATAATCCTATTATAGGCCTAGATTAATATATACTACTGAACCATATGTACACTTTTGTAAACTTATTATTTCAATAATGTTTTTTTTTTTTATTTTTAGATTATAGATTACATAATTATGTCAAACCGACAAATTTATTATTTAGGCCGCTCTGTCTACCTCCGGTTAGCTGTATATGAACTTACGTATGACGGAGTCAGCCAATCTGTAGTCGAACTTGTTCAGTAGTTGC
The DNA here is from genome assembly GCA_963669345.1 of Gortyna flavago. Lineage (NCBI taxonomy): Eukaryota > Metazoa > Arthropoda > Insecta > Lepidoptera > Noctuidae > Gortyna > Gortyna flavago. Next base: position 2,043,606 of record OY770135.1, read on the forward strand.
AGTTTATATGTATTTATAACAGGTTGCTGTCATCGCTTACTACGTTATGTAACCCGTTTACCTCATCTTCGGTCAAAAAGACTGGATCTGCAGTTTTTTTAATTGACTTATAGATTACAAAAATTAAATACAAAGACCAGGAGTAAAATATATTGGTTGAAGGAGAGCTGCTGCTCGCAGAGTATGAATGTGCCAATATTCTGCTGCTTTACCTCGATACTACCATATTTCATCAAGGTTCGAGCTGTCATCAATTGACAGCTCACTTTACCTAAGCTTTCACGGTGAGATTTTTACAAAATAAATCGGCTGAAATAAGATTGAATCTTTTGTATATCACGTGGATATTTAATACTCCTTCGAAGTATGTTTTGGATTGACCTGAAAATATTACAGATCTCATTAGTTGTGTTTTGGATTTGTAGATAAATAAGGTAGTAATTAACAAAACAGACCACCACACAATAAAATTACGTTCCAAAGCTTAAATAATAATCCTTGAAACAAACAATTACTTAATAAGTCACACAAAAACCATCAGACTTACCCTTGAAAACAAAAACAATACGTTAATTAATTGTTTAAAACAAAAACCGTGTATCTGCATTAAGGCAACTCTCCTACCGACGATGAAGCGACTAGCTATATCAAGGATTTCCTCGCTCAAGAAACGTACAATAGATTGTAGGCCCACAATAAGTATATAAGATACATAATACTAATAGTTTACACCACCGCCGCCGGCGAGTACACGCTTGTCTTAGCGACAAGACTCACGCTTGGTACATAACGTTGGTACATAAGCATACAGCCCGATTCAAACTTTATGGCGGCTCAGATCACGAGGCGAGTCGCTGCGCATTAACAAATTCACCTGTCAGCGGGGGTGAGGGGTGAGATACTGCGCAGCGAGTAGTGCACGTCAGAGCCGCCATAATGTTTGAAACGGGCTTTACCAGCGAGTAATCGCTCGTCGCCGTCGCGCACTCGCTTCTCGCTACTCGCCAACTCATTTTTAGCTGCTAGCTCTACCCGCTTCTCGTTAATCGCTGGCTGTGGGACATGGGCCTCAGTATTTGTACACGCTCACACGGGATCGCTTGGAATCGCAACCGCAAACTGTGTCGTTTGACGTGACGTAAGTGTGCGAAACATTGCGTTGTGCAACTCATTGTTCTTGAGATCTGGTGCGGTTTTTGTCAGTTGCCGTGTGCTTGTTATTAAGAAAGGTTTTTTTTTGTATGAGACGTGTTAATCGTTGGGTTTTGGTGTAAGTAGTAACTGTTAGATTAATTGTTATTGCAGTATTTGTCTAACGACTTCCCAGTCAGATTACTTGGGAATATTGAGCAACTAACACTTAACAATTGCCTCGTTGGTTTAGTGTTTGCAAGCGCTGCAGCTGAGCATGAGGTCTAGGTCGGGCAAAGCGTTTCGCGCGTTCCACTAAAGCCTCAAAACATAACAGAGATATACATAAATAAAACAATTCTCTTTAGTAAGTATAGCATTGACATTAGAAACCTAAATGCTTTTTATTACTTCAATTGAGGTACAAAATTGCTTTGATTGACGCTAACTGTGTTAAACCATTCATTGGCAATGGCCAAATATAACAAATTCAATTGTTGTAATGTGGTGTTGAATAGTTTGAAGCATTTAGGCAATTTATTTCTTTTTAACATTGTGGATTTAGAAGATGTGTAGATGCAAGATAGTGTAGGTTTTCGGAAATGGAACGACATCAGTCAAAATTGCACAACCCAAAGCTAAAAGTGTCGTAAAAGGGGAGGAAGGTATCATAACCTTGTACTCTAACCCCCTTACTAATAAACGTATTATATCAGATGAATAGTTACACACCGATGTCTCTCTTTCAGTCGTCAGTAATTTGACTTTCGAAAGCAGAAGACAAAGCGTTGTGACGCTATTCAACGTTTACTAGTAAGGGGGTAAAGTTATTATGTCATATCTATTTTAGTGTGTGCTAATAAATAATAAAATAAATAAGTTTATGCCCTGCAGTGAGATGAAAAAGTGTGCGGACGATGATGCTGATGAAACTTCTCAAATATCTTGTAGGCAGATAAATACTTCTTAGGTATATGTTTACCAAATCGAAAAGCCTTCATCTGTAATTATTGTAGAATAATCTCTTGATTCGCAGATAATTACCATAAAAAATCTATCTGTTAAAGATCCTTGACAAACCGAAACCGATTTATTGAATTTGTAGGTCAAAACCTACAAATCAACTAAAAATTAAGAACAGATTAATGACCTACAAACTAAGAACACAGATTAATTTGTAAAGAATCAAGGCGATAACAATAGATTATGAAATAACAAGATCTTAATTCTCACGGCACACTTGACTAATTGCCGTGAACATACCTACCCATTAAGATTTGTTTTAAAGTAGGCAGGGTAATGTACAATTGTTTAAAAGTTACCCTGGAATTTGAAAAATAACTAACATTTTCAGCTCAAACGGCCTCCCAGGGTCTAGGGATGATTAGTAGGGTCCCAATCTTAACCTTTTGAATGCCGTAATTACAGAAACAATTAAAAAGCCATTGCGCCTCATTTCGATCCCCGTTCTCTCATACGAAGGGTTCAAGAGGAGAGAATAAAAACGTCCAGTCAATCTATTCTGTAAAAATCTAAAAGGGAGCCGTCAATAGTATCAATCCTTAGCATTAGGCGGAATGACAGTTCATTTAAGAGTAGCATATACAAAGGTCTAAAAAGTTACTTAAGAACATTGTTTTTTTGACCAAATGGTTTGGCGGAAGCTGTCTCACTGCAAAACACCGGGCTTTTTATCCGTCATTCGTAATAGTAAATCTGTGGGTATGTGGTTGTAATTTGCCTTCATCACCTTCACCTTGCATTCTTATATGAGCTTTACGTGCATGCTAATTGCTGTTACTAAACGTGGCGCAATTAAGCGCATTGCCTAATTTTAAAACGGTGAAGGAAAACATCGTGAGGAAACCGGTATGTCCTAGAACCAAAAATTCGAAGACATGTGACATCTACCAACTCGCACTGGGCCCGCGTGGTAGATTACAGCGTACTTCCTCTCGAAGAAAGGAGGCCGGTGTCCCAGCAGTGGGAGCATTATAGGGGTGGGCTAGATTATGCCTATCCCAAGAGATGTGGACAGACTTGGGGAATGTCTTTATCAACTATAGAATTAAAATCAGATATTTGCTCGACGTGAACTAAATGCAAGACCTCGATATCAGAATCGGATCTATGTTGACTTGTTTTGTATTTCAGTATTGTGCAACCATCATATAAATTCAAAATATAATATGTAATAGATACAAAATAAATGACAACTTCAATGCAACATATTATCCAATAACGGTCCAGTCAATTAATTAGCTAATGAGAACGATTTTAACGCTGTCCTACTGAAGTGGATCGGTCATGGCTGCTGACCTGCTAATAAACCTAACGGAAGGTACTTAGCAAGGGTTATGAGGTGCCTCTACGTAGGTACCGTTAATTTTGAAGGATATGATGCAGTTGTTAATGGCATGAATGCAGATGAAAGCCCAGTTTCTGATGTCTTTTAAAATAAACTCTCAATAGCCGTTGAATCGACAAAGTTATCGATTTAAGTGAATTTGATTATTGTGTTAAAAAACGTGATATTGAATTAATAGTGGTATCTAATAGTTAAACTCCGGTTAAAATACCTCAAAAACCAGGCACAGGATCACCTTGAGTTTCTAGTTTGGAGAGGCTCTAAGAGCAGGAAAAAACTTACGTCACTGAAGAATTGTAAAAGGACTGCAAGATAAAAACATCTAAGTCAGATAAAATCAAAGCGATCATCATATAAATATTATAAATTAAATCAAAGACCAAGTTCTTCTTCATATATATATAACAACGCAACGAATTTTGATGTGGTTTTGATAATCATTTATTTTAGAGAATTTATTCCGAAAGGTTCATGTTTTAAGATTTATATCTGAATTTCGTACAAAGCTCAAATGAGTTCCCATACATACGTCTTCCCCGGAATTCTCATATCTTGTTTCAACTCTACAGTATTTTGTTTAATCCTAAAATCCGCACTTATCTTAAAGAACGTTTCAAGTTCCTTCATGACACACATAATAGAATATCTGAGGTCATCGGAAAACCTGAGGCTAGAGATGCCGATGCATTCCACCAGTTTCTATAAAATCTTTTACTGTTCAAGCAGTACGGTTATGAAATGACTTGCCCGTGTCGGTAAGGCGTGCTCAATCTTTGTCCACTTTTAAAAATATGATAAAAAACACTTCCTCTCTCCTTAATATAATCATTATATTTTCTTTGCTCCTGTTTCATGTTTATTATTATAAATACTAGTTGCACCCCGCGGTTTCACCCGCGTACGTCGATCCCGTCTGAATATCGGGATAAAAAGTTCCTAAGTCCCAAATCCGTTCAGCCGTTTGTGCGTAAACTCACGTGCTTATAATATGCTAATCTCGATTAAGTCGTAAAATACGTGTAAAGCACGGACGAGTAACAGTAGATGATAACCATAGTAAATAAAAGACATGCAGTTAAAGAAAATGATATGTTGATAGAAAATTCGATGCATTACGCACCCAAAGAGGAAGCGAAAAGACAATAATAAAAAAGTATTTCATATTCATAACATTTTTTTTTAAATAAGCCACCGTGACAATGCTAAGTTGAACCAAAACAGACGCTAAAGCGATCATTGTGTTACTCCGCGATTCTTGAACCATACTTAATACTTACATATTAAAATGAACTGACAATGAAAGTAATACATCATTGTTGTCCTAAGTAAAAGAACCTGGAAGAAAAACAAAGTTTTCCGTAACAAGATAATTATGCAGAGCATCCATCTATACTGACACATAAATGCGAAAGAGGCTGAACGGATTTCGATGAAATTTGACACAAAAGTATACCATGACCTTGGGTATACAGGATACATTTTATCCCGATAGTACCTACGTTCCCGTGGGATAATTTCACACCTTTATACTATACACGTAGGTAAGGTTGTTATATGAATGGACGACGATGTTGCTCCCTAGCCACTTTAGTTCAAGAGGTCTGGGTAACTGGCAAGGTCTCTGCCTTTACCTTAATTGAAGCAAGGTCATATGTAGTGGAAAAACAAGCTATAGTACTCTTGTGGTTACTGAAAAAATCTAGATGGGCGATATACTGAGGCCTTTATTAAGGTTTGTGTTCTCGTCACTCAGGACCTTTTTCTTTTGACATTGGAAATGTCTTTTCGTTCGCTCTAGTGTAGGCTCCGATTTCACGAAAAAGTGCGATCCCCTTATTTCGCGGAGAGTTGTGAAGATATGATATTCAAAAAAGGCTCAAAAGACGCGTATTCACGAGAGCTGTAAGGTGCAAAAAGAATTATTCGAGAAAGTAAAAAACGAGAAAAGTTATGGCCGAAACAAAGAATGATATCAAACATTTTAGAAAAACTCTTCTGGATAATTTATTCAGCTACAATTTGAGCCTAAAACAAAGACGTGCCCTGTAGCCTAACCTTTTTGAAAAAAGTCAAAAAGTATTCTTATGTTAATCTAAGAATAAAATAATTATCATTCAACGTTGTAGTTTTATTTTGTAGCTGTGCTCGATAGTCGTGAGCGGCACGAAATCTGTGATTTTTTCCTATGAATTGTAAAAGTTTATTTTTGTGCTCGTATCTTCCTCATAATTATACACGAAAGTGATTTGTGTTAAAATAAATGCCACATTAAACAACTAAGAAACTGCCCTTGATTTTTTAACACAATTCAACCTCATTTAGGTTGAATTGTTTAATTATAATCATTGATGACAATGTGAGCTAATCATCAGGGTTGCCTAAAAATTTAAGAGAAATCTGAGAAAATCTACATAATCACAATGGATTGGAACCTTGGGGCTCTATCCTTAACAATGCACAAACCTTAGGACAAAAACTCTATAAAGTTACTGCAACCTTTTACAACTGCGAACTGTGATTAAACTTTTGTTGTCCAAATAATGTACGCTTCAGCACATTCCATAATTCGAAGGAAACTGAGATTGGTGCACAAGCGAGGGAATTCCGTATCTCTGGCCGTACTAGAGAAACACCGTGTGGTAGTTGTTTGTACATGCGACATTATTTAAAGATTACATCAAGATCGAAAATAATGTGCATATATTCAAAAGTAAACTTTTGCTTAGTATATAGGTAATCAAAATAGTTAGCTAGCAAAAATAGCTCAGTTTTGTTTTGTATTATTTTATATTTCATATTGTGTTATTTAAATACTGTACCGGTTGACGTCGTCACATCGACGCCGGCTGTCGCTGAAAACCAGCGGTGGGGATCTGTCTCGCATATAGGGTCGTAGCATTATGCTGAGCGATGGCCGTTAACGTATTTATCATCGAGACGTTTCATCATAATATTATGATTTGTGTATTATACCAATGAGTCACCTACTTAAATACATCTCATTCTTAACTCAGTATCGTCCTCAATGACATTCATTATCTAATGAACATTACTTATTAAGTATATTATTTGCAAAGTTGTATTGAAGTCCATTGACTTTCGATATTTTAAGTTATAATTAAATGGCACAGATTAGTTAATAACTGAAGTCTTTAGTGAAATGACTCATTTTTAACTAAAAAGCTACATATTAAATGACATTGACGACACTGAGAATATTACTTTGACAACGAGTTAAGAGTGAAGGACAAGTTAGTAGATAATATTTCAATTTGCTCTGTTTTTGGTACCAAAATGTAATTTTGATATTTTTGTTTTACACCGAACGCGTTGTTTATCGCCTCATCTCTGAGGCAAGCTCATTAAGTGCAGTAACAATAGAAAAAGTAATTGTGTCTCATTAGTGACAGTTGAGCTCCTAAAAGTTCTTCCAAATCATCATCATATTCCTGCCCTTAATAAATGTTACTTGTGGTCGGTGCAACACGTTTTCTTCGTCTATTCTCCCCTGTCAACCGTCACGTTATCATTCACTCCCTTCTGTTTCATATCATTCCTCACACAATCCATCTTTTCTTCGGCCTTCCTCTCCCTCTCCATCTATCAACTTGTATATTCATCACCCTTTTAGTCACATTCGTTTCGTCCCTTCTCATCACATGCCCATACTAAGCCAAACGATTTTCTTTCAACTTTTCTGTTACTGGCGCCACTTTCAAATTTCCTCATAAATACTCATTTCTTACTTTATCCATTCTCGTCACTCCACACGTTCATCTAAAAATTCTTCCAAATACTAATTGTAAATCTTGATCAATAATGCCTTGTTTCTCTGCGTATACGATCTTAGCACTTGAGTTTGATTGTCTGTCTTGGTATTCTGCCATCGTCATCCTCCTGCTCATATTCCAATTCAGGTACTTGTGGTCGGCGTAGCATGTTTTCTTCTCCCATAAATCTTTATTAGTCTTCATCTCCGAAGTCATCTCCTTTCTAGAAGTCCAACAATCAGCCTATTTTTTTCTCAACTACGTTAGGGTCGGCTTCCAGTCTAACTGAATGCAGCTGAATACCAGTATTTTCCATGGAGCAACTGCTGATAAGTTGGTAATACGATAGCCCTTGGTAAGACCGGTTGTCAGACTGTTGGGCTTCTGACTTAAAACTCGTAACGACTGTCAAAGATGAATATGAATGACAGCCGGAGCCAATGGTTTAACGTGCTTTACGAGGCACAGAGGGATCTTGATTTGTAATACCTATCCACGACCTGACAGCGGCAAGCGTAGCCTAACCTTTGATCGAGCCGTGCGGCTGTTATCATTTAGCCACGAGCCCCTCCTTTCTAGTAGTCCATTTTGTTGTACAATTTTATTTTTTGACGCATCGAAAACTTATAAAACACAATTTAATTGTTACAGATTACCAAAGATGGAGACACGATGGAGTTACGTCACCGTTTGGACGGCGCTTTGTTTTGCTTTAGGTGAGTAATTAGTAATAACATTCACAAAGTACCTCCGGCTAGGATAAGATGTAAATCTTGGCTATGTTATTGCACGTGCAACTTATGTAAAAGTTATTAGTTAGCAGCGTAGGCGTTTCGTTATTGTACAACAGGAAGAAGTTTTACGGATTTTTAAACACGGCTTTGCAAATAGGTAATTTAGATGAGAGCAGTTCTGTGGCCCAGTGGTAGCGGCCACGACTCGTAGATCAGGGGTTCGAACCCAAGCAGTCACATTACTTTGTGTAAATTATTTCATCACCACTGCTCTTAAAACGGTGAAAGAAAACATCGTGAGGAAACCGGCATGACCTAGAAACAAATATCCAAAGACATCTACCAACACGCGCTAGCAGGCCACGTGGTGAATTACAGTTTACAGGCCACTCCCTCTCACAGAGAGGAGGCCTGTGTCCCAGCAGTGGGAACATTATAGGCTGATTATGCTAACAAGTGACATTTTAAATGAAAAATCTGCAGCGATACCCGTCCCGGACAAAGTGACTTTCACTTAAGCTTTTAAACAATGCTATTGTTTTAACAAAGTGACGGTATCTAAAACTGATAACTACAAACAGTGAACAGTGGACTGTTAACAATAACACTGTTATTGGAACCAGAACAGTGATTAACACAATTATCGGCCATAGCATCGGCTTTTCTCCGTGTATGAATTTTAACTGCTAATGTGTGTAATTGAAAATTGTGTAATATAGGTTTTTGGGGCGAAAGTTTGCTTTTTCTTTTCGGCCATTTTAATTTTTTGGTAAAACTTGGCTGGCGTACGTTTATTTGATTTGATTTTCATTGCGCTAGATAGCCCGCGAAATTCGAATTATATTTTTTTCAACATACAACCTGACACAGACTGCAAAAACTATAAGAAAATTTCAATTTCGCGGGCTACATGGCGCTTTCCCCTTAAAAGTAGTTTTGTGCTTTCAACCATTTTTCTTAAAAAAATTCTATGGCTCATTTATATTTGTCTCATGGCGTCATCGTTGGAAATTGCTATTTTATTCTATTCTATGGTTACTTAATTATATAATAAGTTCAGGGTCTAATTTGTGTACGTGTGTTGAATGAAAATGTCTTTACATTCAATGCTGCCGCTAAGTGACAGGTGAAAAGCAATAATCATCACACTCGGCAGACGTCATCATCGTCATTTAACCCGAAAGACGTCCACTGCTGGACATAGGCCTCCCTCAAGCACCTCCACTTCGACCGGTTCTGTGCTTCTCGCACCAAGCGGGTTCCTGCGGCCTTCACAAGGTCGACGGTCCACGTGATACTTAGCTATAAATTCCTGTTTGTCATTAGCTAAGAGTACATATTGGTTGACGCAATTTTGTTACCGTCCGTTTCACGTTATCCCGTGGTCCTTAACACACCTACAAGTTTTAAAAGAATGCCCTTTTCTGAGCAAAAAATCTGACGGGATCGTGCACTGATTTGTACCTATCTCAGTTCTCAATCTCAGTCGTCAATCCGAAATAAAAAATGTCTGTTTCCAGGGTCCACAAACATGTTACCAGTGTTCACACAGGACATGAACAACTTGGCGTTATCAGAGAGCACGCCCGTCGGCACGATGGTGTACAAGCTACAAGGAACCGATCCTGAAGGATTACCGGTGAGAGAATTTACTGATGATTTTATACACTACGTCTTCACAACTCAACGGTGTTATTCAACGTATTGAATAATATCTTTAAAATTTTAAAATTAAGGCAACTACTGTCAAGGAATAATGGAAGAGCAAAATGTATTGCGCTGACCTCAAGTAGAATGGGACAGGGAGGCAGAAAAAGGAGAAATTATAAATGTGCATATTTCAATTATCCAATTTGTATGAAGAATGTAGTAGTTTATCATTAATTTTGTTTATTTTCAGATAAAATACAGCTTAGTGGGCACAGACAAGTTTTCAGTGAACCCTGAAACTGGTGACGTCACGTTGGACAGACCACTAGATAGAGAGGTAAACATTTCATTACAATTCAACATGACTCTAATTTATGATTGTGTTGAACCATTTCTTGAAACCAATCTTGAGATGGTTGACTCAACAAATTTAGAGCAATTATACTTTAGATGCCGTTGACTTATTTACATGTTTATTGCCAGTATAAAATTACCACGAAACAGAAACCAAGTAAATCTGTATGTTACATACCCACGTTTTTTAGTTTTAAATGCACTCAGGCGCTCTAATGAACAAATAAATTTTTATTTTGTTTTTAATTGCAACAAAGACCCCAAAACTTCAAGGCTGGCACGGTTAATGTTCTCAGACTTGAATTTTACATAATAAAAAAGTAATTACTAAAACAATTAAAATTATTTCATAATATTAAGCATTGCAAGTATGATAATAAAAAATATGCGTAGTTCTGTACGCACAGCTACACATCAAGCTACTTAACCAGTATAAGCTGACTTCTGATTGTACGAAAAACCTATACAATGCGAGGTCGGCTAAAACCGGAAATGTGTAAGTATTGATGTGTAGCCGTGTGTACATACATAATGTTTTATATAACGCTATAAAACAGTAGGTATGTGGTGTATGGCGGTATTTGATTCCGCCTTTACGTTCAGGGTCGCGGGTTCAATTCATATTGAAAGATTTTATGAAGACAAAGGTTTATTGGTAAACCATGGTAAACATTACGTGCTAATAATATTTGACGACTGAATAAATATACGTATCTCTAAATTCTCTTTTCTAACTTACACGAGAAACTCAATATTCATATTCACATCTCTACTTCTGCCCGCGACTTCCTCCGACCCACCCCGTCGCATTGCATCGCCTCCCGCGCTATTACTTCGTTTTCCCTTAGCGTTCTTTTTTGTTCGGCTTCTAAGGGTCCTAGCATGATGTTAAATAGTCTATGCTATGGCCTTCCTCGACAATTGGGCTATCAAATGCAAAAATATTATTTCAAATACGACTGGTAGTTTCAGTAGCGCGTTCAAACAAACCCTTCAGCTTTAATAGTACATAGTTTATGGATTTCCGATCCATAATTTTAACAAGATCTTAATTAGGGACCCTGTTGGGCTTAGTAACAAGTAAAAAATGAATTCCTAACTCTTCAATTTTTAAATAATCTAATCTTTATCATAACATTTCAGGTGGAAGACACGATAAAGTTCCTAGTATCCATAGAAGATGAGGACCCTGCCAAGGTGCAGAACCTGGTGCAGTCGCAGCCGGTCACCGTCATCGTGCTCGACGAAAATGATAACCCACCGATGTTTAAAAATGTAAGAGAATTATTTGACGGAATTGGGGAAGATGGAGGAACTATTTGAACATTAGCAAAGGCTGTGCTAATGACTTACATTGCATAATCCCCCTATAGTGTTTCCACTGCTAGGACACAAGCCTCCTCTCTAATACTTGCATAAAGCAGCGGGTTTATAGGTACAGATCGCTGCAGGTTGATCTACGGAAAGAGACGGTTTCAATGTTTTGAGCGCATAAGTAAATATGGGGCTATTTCTCCTGCTATCCGTACCGACTTGTCTTTACCGGGAACTCGTTTTTTTATGCAAGCACTCTTATGGAGGAAGTGGGCCGTAATCTACCACAAGGCCTTAGTGCGGTTCCTTGAAAATCCTACGTCTTTGCACATGTCCGGTTTCCTCACGATGTTTCTTCACGGCATTTATGTTTTTATGACTAAAACAGATGTTATTCTTGTTTACAATTTCCAGAGTCCTTACGAAGTAGACGTGCCAGAAGACGAGGAAGTTGGGAAGACTCTCCTGGAGAACATCCTAGTGGAAGACAGAGACTCCGTAGGAGATGGCCTGGAAGTAGGCTGTGTGCCTAGTGATCAGGTGAGCTTAACTATAGTATCTTATCAACATAATATTGAACCAGCAAGGTCAGGAGATCCCAAAGGTTCACCCAAAAAAAAATGAAATATGCATGTGTTTTTTGATACTACTCTGCTCTTTGGTTTTAAGACGGTTGGTGCTATCATCAGGCGTCTTTGTAAGTTTTACATTGATTACTGCACTGGGCAATGCCGTCTTCGTTGAATACTTTGACGGCCTATCGCCAGATTGTCATTTCAATTCCTCACCACCATTGTTACATACCTAATAGCTTGCATTCAGTCATTCAATACGACAAAACATCTTTATATTGACCTATATTTCTTCCAGTGGCCCGAAGCATGCGAGACCTTCGAAGTGGTGGCCCTCAACTCCTCAGCTCACCAGTACACCGGTGCTCTGGTGCTCAGGAAACCTCTCAATTACAACGAGAGGCAGTTCTACCAGTACCAACTGTATGCGACTGTGAGCATAACCAGCAATATAAAGTTTATTTAATCGGTCAAAGATTCCAAGTTGTGTGGTCCGTGACGTGGGATTACACACATATTTACATATAAATTATATTTCAAAATGACACTCTAATTATGTAAAATAAGGAATGAGTCCCACAGTAATATAATATGGCCCTGTCAATCATATATCAACATTCCAAGTCATTCTCAAACTCATAATTCTGTATTCCTCAGGACGGCACGCTCAACTCGACAGCCCACGTGGAGATCAAAGTGATAGACGTACAGAACACTCCGCCAGTGTTCAGCGGGGCCCTCAGCGGAGCCCTGGCCGAGGACGCGCCGGTTGGCACGCTGGCACTCACTGTGAAGGCCAGAGACGCTGATAGGGCACAGCCAAGAAACGTCGTGTTGGAACTGGTTACTAGTAAGTGTTCTGCAAATGACGTTTGATAGTCATTTTTATTTAAATCACATTTTATTCTTGTACAGTCGTTACGAGTGGTCAGAAGCCCGAAAGTCTAACAACCAGTCTTACCAAGGGGTATCGTATTACCCAGTAACTGGGTTGTGGAGGTCAGATAGGCAGTCGCGCCATGTAAAATATTGGTATTCAGCTGCAGCCGGTTAGACTGGTAACCCAACATAGTTGGATAAAGGTTAGGCAGATGATGACTTAGGGCTGATTTTTCAATCGACTCATTATTTTTTATTCGTATAATACAGTTGACGTATGACAGTTTTCGTATTGAAGACCGATCAAAAATTCAAAATTATTCTACGGATAAAATTATCTGGCGTTGGAAAAATCAGCCCTTAATGCTGTACAAGTAATACTGCTGCCCTTGTGATCTTACTTAGAATTGGTACTGGTGAACCAGCTTGTATTTGAGAGCTGTATCATTAGCCTACTAAACCTCTAATAAATCACATTACATCGACTGTAGCTACCACTACCATATAAGTTGAAGACCAAGAAGATGTTTTATCGTATTCAGCGGGCGTGACTTTGCTGCCCATAATCAATGTCTCAGCTAGCTCCTTAAATGATTTTTCCACTTTAATAAATGACAAAAAAATATTTTCCAGACCCCTTGGATTTCTTCTTACTTGATAGCCGGACGGGTGAACTAAGAACAGCTAAACCACTGGACAGAGAAGCTTTAGCAGACCCATCATCACCACTGAACCTTACTGTTAGAGTAAGTATCAATTTTAGCTTATTTATATTCCTTCACGATTTGATGACAAGGTGAACTAACTGCAATATCACGTTAGTAATGATACAAAATTGATGACAAAGTAAGTAAAAGGTCCTCAAGACGAAACATTTTTGTCTCTGATCCGATGTTTGAATTAATTTTCGGCTAAAGTATGTTAATTTTTTTTACCTCCCCTGAACTTTGCACTGTCTCAATTATAATTTGTTGTTATACATGTGTGAACAATGGCTTAATTTTGTCTATTATTCCACAGGCAACAGAAGTAGTGAACGGCGTCCCTGTGGTCTCCGCCAGCACGTCCACGCTGGCGACACTCACCATCACCATCAAAGACGTCAACGACGAGCCGCCGCGCTTCAACCGCCGCGAGTACAGTGTGGAGATACCCGAGAGCCTGCCTATTGGTACCCCGCTGCCGAACTTGGACATGGTCGTCACTGATACTGATGTGGTAAGAGACTTAAGCAGTGATGGCCCAGTGGTAATGGCCGAGTAGGTCGTAGGTTCGGACCCAGACAGAGGCTGTACTTTGTGTAAATTATTTCATCATCACTGCTCTTAAAACGGTCAAGGAAAATGTCGTGAGGAAAGCGACATGTCCTAGAATAAAAAATTCGAAGACATGTGACATCTATTGACCCGCACTGAGCCCGCGTGGTAGATTACAGCAGCCCACTCTCTCAGTGGAGGCCTGTGTCCCAGCAGCGGGAACATTATAGGCTGATATGTAAGAGACTTTATTTTAGAAAAATGTAGAATCATTTTATTGAATTTTTAGATGTGAGAAACAGCTGTTTTGTTTTTATTTGCAGTACTTGAAGTACTTGAATGTATAATGTCCACAGTATAAGTGCACCTTTGCACAGACGCAGTGGTCGCGCAAAAACATCAATATATTAATGATTTTTGGCTATACGGAATATTTCTGTAACATATAATACTATAACACTTCACACATCAGCATCATCCATAAGTCTATAAGAAAATATCTCTGAAAATAAAATAATTAAGTATCCAATTATTTCCAGGGTCTAAACTCAGTATTCACTCTACGTCTGTCAGACGAGATGGGTGCCTTCATAGTGGAGCCTTCGACAGCCACCGGCAGCGCCTCAGTGACCTTGAGGCTAAACTCTAGCCTGGACTTTGAAGATCCTAACCAGAGGAAGTTTATATTGGAGGTGAGTTCTGCATATAACCAACTTTATAATGACGAAGGTCTCATTTCGTGTGTGTATAAAATTGATATATCTATGTTATTTTGCGAATCCTATAAATCACAAATATCCTTTTGTGTCATTTTTCATTATTGCAATATCCCTTGAAAAGACTAGTTAGTCAGACTTTTGGGCTTCTGACTACCCGTAACGACTGTAAAAGATCCAGGAATGCCAGGCGGGGCCAACGGCTTAACGTGCTTTCCGAGGCACGGAGGGGTACCTATAAATATGTAAAGTCCCGTCCACTGCCCCACCGCGGCAAGCATAACTTAACCTGATCGATCGAACCGTGCGACTGTTATTACTTAGCCACAAGCCCCTAGTGGCGTGCTTCCTTGTATCGAGGCTTAATACTTCATTCAAAATGATATTTACTTTCCAGGTGATAGCCGAAGAGCTCCATACCTCCCCGCGCCTGTCGTCCAAGGCCAGCGTCACCATATCCCTGACAGACGTGAACGACAACGCGCCGCAGTTCGCAGACGAGCCCTACTCCGCCAGCGTCGCCGAGGGTGCTCCTGCGGGTACCAGGGTCACCAGTGTGAAGGCGACGGACAGGGACACTGGCAGGTAACACATCGTTATTGCTACAAAATGCCTCTAACAAAGGTAGAGACGCTAGCGGGGACTATTCGAGCTCGCATCGTCATCATTTGTTCAACTTGTACTACCCTTATAAAATGGCTCGGTTCATCAGGAAATCAGACCTATACCAAGCTTTTGTCATGAAGCCATAGACGGCATAGCCTTCTGGTTAGACCTATACCCCCTTTATTCATAAACTTTGTTTAAAGTTAAGTGATTAGGGACTGTTTAACCATATATTTTTAACCGTCACTTAACTTTAACAATCGTTTACAATTAAACCCCTTTTTTTAAGGATGAGAAATCATCAAATGACCCCTACCGCTCTGGGTGGAGCGGAAGGGAGTCTCAGACTCTTACTGACTAAAACCCATCCGTGTTCCTTCCTTAGCCCTTTATGTTCCGGGGTAGCGGTAACCCTTTCGGACAATCCCGCTGCCCCGGCACAATTAAACTCCTAAGATTAAAATTCTTATTTTCCAGGTTCGGCACGGAAGGCATAGTGTACCAGCTGTCAGGTAACGGCGCGGAGCTGTTCCGAGTGGACAACCGCAGCGGAGTGATCACTGTGGCGCCGTGTGCTGCGCCCGCGCAGGCACCGTGCCTGGACTATGAGACCAGGAAGGACTACTTCTTGCAGTACAAAGTACGCTCTAACCTTTGACCTATCATAATCAGCCAGTGAGAGGGAGTGGGCCGTAATCTACCACGCGGGCGTTTCCTCACAATGTTTTCCTGCACCGTTTTGAGAGCAGTGATGGTGAAATAATTTACACAAAGTAAACTATTGAACTTTTGTATTAAACAGCAGATTTTTTTTTCGTGTTTTCAGATTTGGTCCCATAGTGAAAGATGTTCATATTCATGGGTAAAACAACCTGTAAAATTTTAGGGACGGTTAAAAAAATCACCCGGTATTTATATCAGCTGATTGTAAAGTCACTACAAATCTGCGCAATTCAATTTGATTGACCATTAGACTGACTAACACAGAGATTTTTGACGTTTGTATTCTGCCTGTTTTCTTGTAGAAAGGTCAATTTGTGCAATCCCACCAAAAACTCAACACAAATAATCAGGCTACCACATTTATTTGTATTGTTATTGTTACATTTTTTGTATTTATTTTCTTCTACCATTCTTAGGCAACAGATGATGATGGCGCTGGCCAGATGACAGTAGTCTCTCTGCAGATATCTCTAACAGATTCCAACGACAACCCGCCAGTTTTCCATACGCCCGTCTACAAAGCGTCCATCGATGAAGATGCTGTGAAGTTTGAACCAGAACTACAGGTACGTTGATGAACAACCTCAGGATTTTGTTAAAACATCAATGTGGCACAACATCCGAGGTATTTAAAACCTGAGAGAGATAAGACAAGACCTATGGCTAGGTAGCGAAAGTCAGAATCCTTTTGTATATACTGCTGTCATAGTTATATTTAAAACCTAGGAAATATTTGCCTGGTTCTAGTCTCAGACTGTTTTTCTCCGTCCGGTAAGAGTGTACTTTAGACGTGCTTTTCATCCTTATCTTTTTTGCTCACTGTTTTATGAAAGATTGTTTTCAAAAATCAAAATATTTTATTTCACATAACATACATGGGCACTTATGAAACGTCAGAAGCACGGTTCCAATATTGGTCGTTTCCTATGAAGAAGAGAGCATCAAGAAACTCCATGGTTACTCTTCTAAAAATAATCGGCTTTTACAATGTTTTCAAATTGTAGTAAGGCCTGTCAACAAGTACCAGGTATGAGGTACTTACTAAAAAAGTATACAAATCTACAGTCTACAACAAACGTTCTCGCATTCACAAACCATAAAATAATCTATTTATCCATTTTGTTTCGTCAGGTTCAAGCCCGTGACGTAGACGCTACATCAGACATCCGCTACTCGATCATCAACCCCCCGACCCACCCATTCTGGATCGACAATATCACCGGCAAGATATCGGTGCGGCCTGATACCGGAGGGGTCACCCCGCCTGAAGATAGCAACAAGATATTCCTGACTGTGCTGGTAAGTTCACATTTTGAATACCGTGATTGTTTTTTTTTTTTGCAATATCGGCCAGTTATCAGAGGGGCAATTCTCGTAATTTTAAGAACGTTCAGTCTGATCTCAGTCTCAATCTATCAAAAAATACTTCTAATTTTCCTACATTTTGACAAGTTTTTGACATTTGTTTGTCGCCGAGATGAGACTGCGACTAGATTTTGAACGTTTTAAATTACGAGAATTGACCTTCAGGTCACAAGTAGGTAAATATTAAACCTTATCATCACTTGCTTGGGTGGAAATTAGAGTCTAACGGATCTATCTATCTGTGTCTATACTAATAATAAAGCTAAAGTGTTTGGTTGTTGAACCAGTCGGACTTGTTTTTTTTTTGCATTTGATAGCCCAATTCTTGAGTAAGGCTATAGGCTATTTAACACCACGTTAGGTCCCTTAGGAGCTGTACAAAAAGAATAAGAATATGAAAAAATGCTAAGAGAAAACCAATAGTACCTACGGGTAGGCGACGATGTGATGCCACGGGGAACAATAAATTTCACGCGGAAGAAGTCGCGGGTCCAAGCTAGTTTATGAAGAAGTATCTGCCTTTAGACTTGTCCATGATGATGATATTTGGAGATCTAAAATCCCGTTTTCCGCCACGCCGACCACGACTTGTGTCCAGTTTTTTTTTTTGTTTTAAATATTTCTCCTTGAATTTCCTAACGTAGTTGTGCCCTAACAAACTGATCACTCACCCCAGGCAACAGATGGTGTCCACAACGCAACGTGCAAGGTAGAGATCGCTGTCCGTGACGTGAACAATCACGCGCCAGCATTTGATACAGACACGTATGATGCTAACATTTCTGAAGATGCACCTATTGGTAAGTAAATCGTTTTGAAAAAAATATTAATTAATTAATAAAGAAAGAAAGTACGTCTATTTGTGGTAAACATGACGCAGAAAAATAACACAAACACACAAAAAAATTGGTTGTCTGTAAATTCGATTTACTATACGATAACGTCATAAGAGATAGTTGCGTCACAAGCCGAACGCTTAGGCCGATCGTGCTTTTCTATCGCTTCTGCCGCTCTCTCGCTTTCACGCTCGGCTCAGACCGAACGTGACAATGAGTCATGCTTTTTCGTGCGTGCCTCGATTTATAAGACGTTATCACGTCAAAAAATAACAAGTTGGGGGAAAACATGCGTCACATCCACGCAAAACGGCCATCGCTCAGCATAGTGCTAAGACCCTATGCGAGTCAGGGCCCCATCTTGGTTTTCAGCAACAGCCGGCGCTGACGCCGTGACATAATTATTTAAATTATCTGATCAATGAAATAAAAATCCATACTAATATTATAAATTCGAAAGTAACTCTGTCTGTCTGTCTGTATGTTACCTTTTCACGCCTAAACCACTGAACGGATTTCGATAAAATTTGGCAGTGAGATAGATTGCATCCCGGGGTAGGACATAGGATCCGCGAATCCGCGGGCGGAAGCTAGTCTCCAATAAAGCGACACGTCATCTGGTTATCATTTCATAGGTCCCAAGAAAACCCTTAGAAACAATTAAATCTACAAATAGATAAGATTAGGATCTCAAAACTTTTTTATAAGTACTGTTGAGTAATAAGAGTTGAATTTATTATGCGAGATCTCGAGAGAATCGGAAACCCAAACATGGAATTATTTATAAGAATTTTCTAGTGATTTTACATCAAAAGCCTCCCTTATCATTGATAACCATTTTGGTATTAATTCACAGGGACAGAAGTAGCAGCGGTCCGTGCAACAGACCTGGACAGCGGCGTCAACTCGGAGCTCAAGTACTGGATCCAAAAAGGAGCCCTGGACTCCTTCGCGATACACAACGATACTGGAGTAGTGACTGTGTCCTCGAAGCTGGACTATGATAAGAGGAACACATATAGGATACAGATTGTGGCTACTGATTTAGGTAAGTTACTATAAGGATTTTAAGTGACAGAACTTGTAATTTGTCTACCCAGTTAACCAGTAGTACGTCTGGAAGTTTGCCTGACTTTTGAATGAGTAGGGGTCTCATTCAAAATTCAGGCAAACTTGTGATTTATCATCAGCCTGTCTTCATAACGGCTATACCGATTTTGATTAAATTTTGGTATGGGGATACTTTGAACCCTGGTAAAGGACATAGGCTTTTTATTGACATAACATGCGGTCAAAGCCGCGGATGGAAGCTAGTTTAGAATATAAAACATCTTTATTATCATCCCAGGTATTCCAAGCTTAACCGGCACCACAGAGCTCACTGTCCACGTCATCAACGTGAACGACAAGAAGCCATACTTCACGCCGTCCATCCAACGCGCCGAGGTGTCAGCAGACGACGAGCTCGGCTCCGTGGTACACAACCTGATAGCTGTAGACCCGGATATTACTGATAACGGGTCGCTATTGTATGAGATGGGAGATAAGGTTATAAGAGCGGTGGATAAGAATGGGAAAGAGGTAGGTTTACAATTTTGTTTACATTTTATATAATGCTGACAGTTTTGTTTGAGGGGTACTGTTTCATCCCGTTTTGCCGTTTAATCAAGGTGAAAACAAAGCCGTAAATAGATACTGAATAATTTTTTTGCCCTTCTATTGAGGCTTAAAATCCAAATGTCAGATACTTTAAAGAAATAGTAAAAGAGATTTCAATTATCTATTTATGAGTGCGGCAGTTTAACTCAAGTCAACGAAAGTTTATTTTATTTTATTTGATTATAGTTAATTAAAACGGTAGAATAGCAATTACCTTATTTAACATGGAAACCATTAATATCACATTATTATTAAATCAAAAATAAAATCTGGTGATGATTCTCTTGCTTCACCTTTCAAAGTTACCGTCTCGTACCTAACAGGTATCCGACGAAGGCATCTTCGGCTCCTGGTTTTCAGTACAGCCGAATGGCACAGTGATAGTGTCTCAGAAGCTGGACAGAAGCCGCGCAGCCGTTCTGACGTTACCTGTCAGGGTTACTGACGCATCTGCATCTACACTGCAGCAGGCTGATGGTAAGCATTGAACGTTAGTGATTTTCTTCAACGACTTTTTTTTTTGTTGTTGTTAAAAAATTAAGTCTTACTTACTGTGCTGTTTAGGATGACAACAAAAAAAATAAAGTTAAAGAAACTGTGAAACAAAGTGTAGGTACATTGTAGCTTACATTAGTAAGTTGCAATTTAATGATGCGACAACTAAGTGCATGACAATTAAGTTCATATAGGACTAGTCCACGGAGATTTTGTTTTTAAAGTAAATAACAATTGAAAACTTGACAAGTTATCAAAAATTCTAGAGGAATTTGTATTATTTTAGAGTTTAGTCAAGATGAATGGGGATGATAACATTCTGTAGCGGTATCTACAACGCCACATGCGAAGAACGCATCATTATGACGTCACGCAAATTCCTGCATTTCGCAAGCAGAGTTTACCGCGGAACTAGCATAGATACAACGGCCCGAAATGAATCATCGGGCAGTTGCCCGCCAGACACAGCACCCGTCTGGTCGGAGGATCCTCCCTTTTCTATAGAGGATGAGTGAACTTTACACCCTGTTCCTCATACCTCTATGATTCTATCATGCTTCATAGCGCTTGTCAGGCTGTTCGACAAGATTTAAACACATTTTCCATTCTAAATAATTATTATGTTGAGGGACATTCAAGTAACTACCATTATTATTTTTCTGTATTAACTCCCCGTTGAGTTCGTGGTCGCAGGCGCGACTGCTGAGCGTGGGGTCCTGGGTTCAAGTCCCAGGTCGGGCAAAGTGTTATTGAGTATTTCCATTCGGAATTTCTCAGTAACAGCCCGGAGTATGAAAGTTGGCGTTGTGTTACCTCGGTGCCTCGATGTCGGATTGCCGCCCCTGAGGACTATGAGAGTGCATCTGTGTCTGCGCACACACGCCTGCACTATTCCCCCTAATCTCCTGCGCCGAAGCCTAATATCCGCTGAGAGTCGTCGCAATGGCCAAATTTCGGTCTGGAGGACTTTATTTATTAGACTATAATAAAGTACGAGGTTTAATGGTCTAGTAGAGAGAGAGCCTAAGCCATTGACAGATAAACATCTCAACATTTTTTTTTCTAGGCGATCTAATAATCACCATCGTAGACGTGAACCGCCACGCGCCCGTGTTCGCGCAGCCCTCCTACCTGGAGAGCATGCTGGAGGAGCAGCCCATAGGCACCGTGCTCGGCACCTACACTGCCACGGATAAGGAGACGCCGGTGCAGGCCATCGTGATACACCCGCCCAACCCGTACTTTACTATTGATAACGTTACTGGTCAGTTATAGTTTTTTTTTATTCTTATGCATCCTATTGACATTCAGAATCTTTTGTGTTGTTAGATTTAGTCATTCTTGATATGCGCCCACTTTCTTATCCACATCCAAATAAAATAAACGTACAAACAATTACAGATAGGTAGGAACTTCAAAATTAATCTTTCTTAATTTTTATGTAGTAATGTTTTTGTTGGTATGTTGGCGTAGCTGTCATAGGGAAAATAATTTAATTTAATGTTTGTTTCGAAATGTTAATTACTTACTATTCTATAGAATAAAGTTCTTCTAACTGTCCTAGACAGCTGTGCTGCTGGGGAGTTTGTGGCGCCATTTTTTCTTCCCAGCTAAAACACTAGGAAGTGGAGGCATTTTGGTGGACTGGGTTAAGAAATTTTGACGTTGAAAAAGTGCTGATTCTCAGCCTAATTTTAATAAATGACTTTGATTATTCTATGCAGCATTGTTGATGGTATATTTTCAATGAGTGCGAGTGAGTAGGTATTTTAGAGTCTACACTGCTCATCCTGCACATAAAGAGTGTCATTAAAACAAAACTAAAACATTTCTTTATTTTCTCTCACACCCCCAGGCATTGTAAAAGTCGCCCAGCGCATAGACTACGAGAAGATCCACAGCATCAACTTCACGCTCATCGCGTACGACTCGGGCGTGCCGCAGCTGAGCACGGCAGCCGGCGTGACGGTGACGGTGCAGAACGCTAACGACGAGGAGCCCGTGTTCGCGGCCGCGGCCTACGATGCCGCTGTGCCGGAGCACTCGCCGGCTGGGACCAGTGTGGTCACTGTTAGTGCTGTGGATAAGGATGAAGGTATGGACGTTATACAGATTTGTTTTAAAATACCTAAAAATATCAGAATATTACGTTTACGATGGTTAGATAAGAAACATTAAAAAATCGACCGTCATAAGCACACAGATTTTGCAGATAAAAGAGGTTTAGCAGATTTTGTGAGGGTACAAATCTGATAGTTTTTATTGTCGTAGCTTAAGGCAAGGCAAAATTAACCATGGTTATGTTATCCCACTTACTAGATATTCAGTTATTAATAACAGTCTTTGTCCGCGACGATAGGTCGTGGTGAAGCAAAATGAAAGTAATAGTCGACTGTGTAACATGAGAAGAGAAGAGAAATTAAATGAAATTACAACGGTAATACGGTCGTTGTAATTTCTCAAGAAACTATAATTACGGACGTTAATAAACACGTGCGTGCGCGGAGACGTGCGGCCGCTGAGTGCGGCGCGCGGCCGAGCTCACTGCTGGCGACATGTTGAGGGGAGGGTCTCAACAGTCTTCTTGGTTTTCGTTACTTATATAATTCCATACAAAAATGCCAAAATCATCCTTATTACATCAGCTGCCTTATCCTCTTATCAAATCTGTATTTCCCCAGATGAATTCGGGGAAGTGACGTACAGCCTCTCAGGCAAGTCGTCAGATCAGTTCGACATCGACCCTCACACCGGCGTCATCACCGTAGCGGAGGGCGCCGCACTGGACAGGGAGGTCGCCGGCGATGTGCGGCTGAGGGCCATCGCGACTGATAATGCGCCCGCGCACATTAGGAGGACCAGCAGTGTTCCAGTAAGTACTAACTCTAATTATTATATCATGGGAAAAAAGTTCAAACTACAAAGAAATATCTAATATTGGATTCTTGATAGTCCTGTCTTTGGTTCACGCACGTAGTTTTTATCGTAAACCAAGGTACGGATGATTGCAGTTGCTCATTGATCTTTCACATCAAAAAAAAACCTGCAGTAGCCTGTTATATTAAAGAGTCCCTCATCAAAAACCTGATACACATAAAAGACCACCAAGGATCCATCCTTCGGGGGGTTTCAACCATGTTTCGGACTATGAGAGTGAGTGAAGGCAGAGTGCAACTGTGTCTGCGCACACACTTGTACTGTTGTGCATGGTCGCTTTGACCTAAATTCTGTCTAGAGGACTAGCATTACCATGTATGTGACTTTTGATAAGTGTTTACTTTTATACTTGACACAACTAACGATCACGCATTATTTCCAGGTCCACATAACAATTCTAGACATCAACGACCACCCTCCGATCTTCAGCCAGAAAGTGTACAAGAGTACGATAGCAGAGAACCTGCAGCTGAACCCCCCGGCAGCCATCCTGCAGGTGCTGGCCGATGATAAGGATGAAGGGCTCAACGGGAAGATCGAGTATAAGATCGTGGAGCAGAGCGAACCTGGTAAGAAATTATACTAGATTTTCAAATCAGTTTTGTAAACATTTGACTTTCAAAAGTGATTCTGATTAACTCATAACTTCTGATTAACTCAACTTAAAACAAAACACAAAACTTCTGGTCAACTATACAACGAAATGAAATCGCGATTCTTCCATACGTCAAAATATTTTTTCTAGGCCCCTTATCAGCTACCTCTCGCTCTTTCACCTTTTCTAAACATTATTTCTCTTCCAGGTGTATTCTCAGTAGACCCTTCCAGCGGCATCATCTACCCAGCCAAGCCCGTGTCCGGCAACACGTCGTACCAGCTGACGGTGTCGGCGCGGGACGAGGCGGGCGCGGGCCCGCACGGTGACGTCACGCGCGTGGACATCAGCGTGCTCAGCGTGAACCGGCACAGTCCCGTGTTCACGCAGCCGCCGCCCGACCACAGGCAGCTGGAGATCCCTGAGGTGAAAATGCCTATGGCATTAAGTCCGCCTCTGTACATTTTTGTGCTTGAAATATTAAATAAATAAATATCTATCATAAATAGTCTCTGTATTGTCGGTTCGAAATTAACGAAAAGTTATAAATGCAAAAGTTTGCGTTTCGAGATCCGAACCTCGCCACTGATTATCTACACCTTTATTATAAGCGTTGTTTAAAGTTATGTACTGTTTAGCGTCTGTTTAACCATTCATTTTGTGACGGCTCCAATTTAATATGTTTTTTTTTAGCTATAATATATATATATATATAATATATAGATAGCGAACCTTATTTAATTCGTAATTAATAGGTTATTCAAAAACCGCACCTCTGTCTTTACATCCACAGAATGCCGCCCAGTCCGACTACCTGATCACCACAATAAAAGCCACCGATGAAGACAGCGGTGAAAATGGCCGCGTGTCCTACTTCCTCAAGGTGGACAACCAGAACGTGGGAGAGACGCAGGAGTTCAGCCTGGACAAGGATACAGGCGAGCTGAGGACTAAGACCTTTCTGGATAGAGAGCATAAGGCTGAGTATCAGGTTGGCTGAAACACCTGTTATTTATACAAAGCTATATATTCAATCTGTTCCTTTAAGAAAGCTAAGGGTGTTTTTAAAAACGGGCACATGACGCGTGAGAATTTCAATGTTGCATACAACTTTTAAACGTAACATTATGTTACTTCTTTTCGTGTCGATTGTACTAACTTTATTTTTATATTGTTTGAGAACCCAGTAGGTGACCAGCGTCTGTCAGACATGAGCTTTACTTTGTGTAAAATATTTTCATCACCATTGCTCTGAAAACGGTGAAGGAAAACATCGTGAGGAAACCGGCTTGTCCTGGAACCAAAAATTCGAAGACATGTGACATCCACTAACCTGCACCAGGCCCGCATGGTGGATTACGGCCCACTCCCTCTGACATAGAGGAGGCCTGTGTCCCAGCAATGGGAACATTATAGGCTGATTATGTAGTTGGCCACGTTACTTTCTTAGATCTTTAGGGACACTCCAGCCAGTGGATCATGGTCTGATCAGAAGCACCGCACTGGGCGTTGGATGGGTCAGTAATACCCCACTTCAACAAATTGTTTTTCGGCCTACCTGGGTACGCAGGCGATTGAGAGCTTTCCATATAGGCCATGGCAGACTTAGGTTTTGACATGTTTTGCAAATTCGAGGGTCCTGCCCTACAACGTGTTGAAAATCGTAGAAGTTAGCTATTACCCTTTAAAATCTATAGGCGCTACTGTCTGCTGCGGCACTTAGTACAATATAGAAACCACATCTCATATAACCTTATCTTAATTTTTCAACATCTTCATTTTACAGCTGGTGATAGCAGCAGTAGACAATGGGACACCAGCTAAGTTCGAAAGCCTGCGACTCCTGACCGTGGTGCTAGTTGATGACAACGACAACTCACCTCGCTTCTCTTCGCCTCTTCATCAGTTTAGCATCAAGGAGAACTTGCTGCCAGGAGTTATTGTTGGTAAGTTATGATGGTAGTGGTAACAAACATTCTCTTTGACCCTTTATGTCTATGAGGACTTGTAACTCAACTGACATAATATAAATTTTGCATCAAGCATATAAACTGTGGAAAAAAAAACGCGTGCATTAGTGATCCAAGACATAACTTCACTTCAGCTTCATTTAATGTTTGTATGTGATTGAATACAGGCGCGATGTTATGTTATGCGTCAGTTTGTATGTTGAACAAAATATGATTCGGGATCGTAACACAAAAGTATCTGTTCTATACAAGAATTATTTCAATCAGTACTAAAATATTCTAATGTCATCAAATGCAGGTGATTAGGAACACCGCAACATAATCACATTTCTAAATAATTATTACTGTTGTTTTACTCAGGTACGGTGAAGGCAACGGACAAGGATTCGGGCGAAAACGGCAAAGTGTATTACCATGTCTTGGAGGGTAATCAGGAAGGAGCCTTTACTGTTGACAGAACACAAGGCATCATCAGGGCTAACATCAGTTTTGATAGGTAAAGAATATTATTAAATAATGAGTACTCTTAGGATCACGTCATAATCAGCCTACGTAGTTCACACGGCGGTTCAAAATTGCTCAAAATGGTATAGCCTATGACCAATTAATCTACCAATTTTAGTGTAATGTGAGGTCGATATTTTTACCTTCTGATTAAGAACCAGCTTTACCACCATTTCTTGATTTTTTTTCCAGAGAAAAGCAGTCAGACTACTCATTCACAGTGTACGCCAGCAACGACCCTATCCTGGAACACGCGGCCGCCATCTTGAACTCAGTGGACAACGCGACGGACGGACAGGAGCCCAGCGTGACCGTCGTGCGCGTGCGCGTGCTGGACGAGAACGACAACGAGCCCAAGTTCCAGCATAAGGTTTATTATGCAGGTTAGTTGTTCGTGTTGGCATTCTGCGTGCAAAAACATTTTTTTTTCAACCTGTAAACACCCACTGCTAGGTAGGCTTTCAGGATTTATGGGAAATTATCAAAAAATAGAAAAGTGGTATTCCCTTATAATAAAGTAGTTATTACTTATAGGGAAAATAATTGCTATTATAATACTTAAAAAATAATAAAAAAAAAAAAAAAAAGGTTCTTCTGCTTCTGTTAGTATTTATGCTTCGATTTTGAAGCGCTTTCATACAATACACACCATTATCAACTTTTCATAGCAGCTGTTCTTATCCATCTGAAGTCCTATAATTGCGTACATCCGGCTAAATAATAGACTAACCTAAAGTTGATTCTCCCACAGGTATAAAACACACAGCACGTGTGAACGAACCGGTAATCTCAGTGGTAGCTGAAGACCCGGATCTGGACGAGAATGGAACCATTGTGTACATGGTGGCCGCCTCCAACTTGTACAAGTTCGGAGCCTTGCAGCCTAGCGGTAGTGTGGTGCCTTCACCTTTTAACATTAGCCAGGATGGTGAGTCACCTTTGTCTACATTTCCTGGGTTGATTAATAACTTTTAATACCTTTAATAACGTTAGAACTCTTCTTTTAGCTCCATTTCAACAGGTAACCTGTGCTGTCAAAGCCTCATTTTTCAGAAAGCGGCATCGCGTTTGCAAAAGCCGAGCCATGCTTTACATGCAAGGTTTTTAACCTTGATGTTTAATTTCCAGGTATACTGATGACAGCACACTACATGGCAGAATACAACCAGGACCGATTTGTGTTGGACATCATTGCACAAGAACTTGCACCACCGCATAGGCAGGCGAAGGCTCAAGTTTACGTGAGTAACTCCTCGGATTTCGTGCAATTTTGCTAAGCTAATAACGAATACGATAACGATACAATGTCACTTTAGTCTTTGTAGATATTAAAAAAAAGAGAAGAAGAAATTGCAATTTCAACCTTAGAAAGGGAAAAGGCTGTTAATTGTGTTGCTAAGCAAAAACTTCAACGTCAAATCGGGCCTTTTTGTATGAAGTAAAGTTTTGGTGACCAATCGGAACGGTGACGAGTTAAGCATAACTCAGGCTGGTTTCACAGCTGTTCTAGTGCCTCAGGTGTGTCTCCCTTCATTCGGTCGGCCCGTACGTCTATGAAATCAGCCTTAATCATTCCAGTTTCCAAGTTACAGCATTATTTTGTTTCTGTCCTCAGGTGTGGATAATCGACCGCTCCTCCCTCATCCGCCTGGTGGTGTCCCGCAGCTGCGGCGCGGCCGCGGGGGGCGCGCGGCGCCGCCTGGGCGCCGCCGCCGCCGCGCTGCTGGTGCCGGGCCGCCGCCTGCCGCTCGTGCAGGCCGACAGGCGGTATGATGACTGGTAAGTGTCCATCATTGTTACAACCTTTTTTCTGTTTTATATGTATTGCTGGCCAATGAGATGCTGCGTATGACCCATAATTATGGGCTAAAATGAAAATGAACCCAGTTTTGACTAAAAATCTAAAATTCTCTGACTAGACCTCTGGACTTTGTCACTGCTACAAATATGACGTTTTTTTTTAATACGCAATGGGCTTGCTTTTACCTCGATCACTCGCTTATTTCACCTTCTTCAGCACAAACAAAATTTAAAAGAATTATAATTCGTTCGGTGATTTTTTTTATCCGTTTCTCTTAGCAAAACCTATCATTATACAGAGGCAAGCGGGTCAGCCTGCCTTATTGTCTTCTGAACAAATAAAAACGTAACTAACTCCATTACTAAAACAAAACCTCTTTCTTCGTCATGCTAGGTGTGAGATCCACCTCCACGCAGTAGACCCGACCACCTACCAGGTCCTGCCAGTGGAGAAGGTTCTGGAAACCATTGACTCCAAGTATGATGAGCTCAAGGATGTCTACCAGGAATATGGAGTTGAGACCCTGACAGCAGCCAGTGCTACTTCTAAAGGTGTGATAGTAAAACTGGTTTTTTATTAGCTATAATTTATTTTCAATAACAGCCTGGAAGTCAGGATACAACTTTAAGAAAAACGTTGTCTATTTTATTTAAAAATATTACTCTTCTTTTGGGCTTCATCGCAATCGGGTAAAGGTGGTTCACTAAGATGTCTGATAACTTTTTTCGACTTACGCTTTTGCCGATTTTTCAGTGCTTACCAGTACCTATTATAATTGTGTTTTTCTTTCCTAGCTCCAGACAGTTTTGACCCAGCGTTAGCAGCGTTAATAGCCCTGCTGATCGTATTGTTTACTGGCATCGTTACATTCATAGTTGTATGCGCTTGCCTTAAACACTGGTAAGTGTAACTTACTTTCAGAATAAACTTTGATTATCTATTGTTACTTAGGGCGAATTCCACCAAACTTTTATACCTAGAATAAGTCTTATCCTGAGAATTAATTGTGAATGTCTCTTTATTAGAATAGTCAGACGTCAATTTTATTCCACGGATAAGAATCTGACTTTGGTGATGAACCATAATTTAACTCATTGAAGGAGACTGAACGAAACGCAATTGAAGTTTTCTTGTTATTACGTCGAAGGGCTTTAAGTGTTCCGCAAAGTGATAATAAATGATCTGAAATAGCTAGTTCTGACACATGAGAAAACATTTATACTTAGACGCCATCTTCTTTATCACCAGGGTAATACCACCACCATCGCTTCAATCAAGCAAGGGCGACAGCCTGGCCCGTCGCCGTATCTTAGAGGAACTATCCACGACTGAAAACCCATTATGGCTGGAGACCAAACTCCGGCCGTATGAGGAGCAGGAACTTACTATGAACGTGTTCGGAGACCAGAACGAACAGCAAGTCGTTGAACCGGCACCGGTATGTGGAATATTTAGAATTCCTTGAAGTATGGTTTGGAGGGGAGAGACTGTCATTTTTTTATGACAAATTTGACAATTTAATATAGGGGCAGACTTCATCAGAAATACCTAAATACTTCTGATCAAGTCTGCCGTTGTATACGTATCTTGTGCATCACAGCCTCAATGTCCTAACTCGGTGATAAAGAGCATTTTGCTCAACTTTTGAGCTTCACTCGTGTCCAGTTGGTGACTAACCCATTTTATCAAAGCTGATGATTTTCGATTGTTTTCGCCTTTTTTACGACCTGACAAAGATACATGCTTGCAACGCCCATTTGTTTCGTAAAACCTTAGGTCAGTGATAAAAAGTTGGCTAAAATGTCTATGACGTCGTATTGTTAAGAACTCTCACTAACTTTTGCTAATATCGCAATTTTAATTGCAGACTGACAACACATACGCGACGATACAAGGCAGTCGGACGACTGAGAGGTTTGGTGACTACGCCACGCTAGGTGGCGAGTCACCCACGCCACTAGAAGCTGCCCTAGGGTTCCAGGTACGTTTATGATGTTTATTTAGAGCTATAATATGATTTACCATAACTATCAGGTAGCATGTGGTCGCCGTACAAAAAAACCTCGTTAAAAATATGCATTGTTTTTTATTTATTTTTATTTTTTTGTTGGGTAGAAATCCTCGTCATGCATATTTGGAACAAACGTGCAGCTCTGAGATGCTTCCAATGCCTTGAGAACCTCAGGAAATGTCATGACGGCCATTATTTAGACTGTTTTTATATTCCCCTGCAAAATAACGTTTCAAAAACAAAAATCATTTATTCAAACTAGGCTGAGAATCAGCACTTTTCGAACGTCAAAATTACAAAACGCAGTCCCCCTAAACGCCCGCCTTTCATCACTTCCAAGTTCTTTCGGTGAGAAGAAGTGGCGCAACAAACTCCCCAGCAGTTTATTGCTACGACCATTGTATGTATGGCGACGATATACGGTAGAACACTAAACCCTGTGTCTGCCTGGTTAGTCTTTAGTCACGACGCTACTAGATTAAAGAACACATTAAAAAAAACTGTTTTACTTGTCTCGTCTTCAGGGTAGCACGTTTAAGCCGCCATCACCTGATACGCCAGAGCCGCCACCTCGACCTTCAGGGTTGGGAGGACTCTGATGGTAAGTTCAACTGACATAAGTTTTAGTTTTTCAGTTTTCTAAGATTTACATGAGTTTATCAATTGCTACCATTGACATATATATTACTAAATCATTGATTGCTACAGCGACTTGATTTATATCGAAGTTCAACTTGTTTTAAGAAAATAAAAATCATTATTTTCGTTACAGATACCTACGTCAAAACAAAATGGTGGAAGATTTATAAATATAACGCTAAGTGTAAATATGCTGATACTAGTTAGCGCATGTTGGCAATGTATTAACAATAATTAACGAAATTACTATTTTTGTAACATTTGCTCCCACTGTAACATACCTACAATGTTACATTGCTTACAGCTAGAGTAATATGTATTTTACAAAAGAAGCAATTGTCGTAACTTAAAGTAAGACTGTCTGAAGATTTATACCTAATTTATATTTTGTTACCATTTTATAAAAAAAAAACTTTCTCTAAGTGATACATTGACAACGTCCAATTATTTTTATTTTAGGAACAAATTCCATAAATATTTAATGTTTATAATTATAATAATTATAACAAAGTTTTCCTTTTTGGAGTACGACCCTTCCTATTTATCTTTTGGTGAACTAAAATTGTATCATCCTAGTTTTCAACAATAGCTAGGTATCCATCCAACGTAACACAAAGGCTTATTAGAGTGATGTTGATATTATTTCAACCTACTTTTTCAGAGACAAAGAAATAAATAATTAAGACTTAGCCAAATAAATCCCTAATACTTACCTACTCCAAAAAGCAAAATCTTGAAGCTACCCAGTAGACTGTAAAAAAGACCATTTTTTTATAAATTATATTTTTCTAAACATTGTGACTACAATCTTGTCTTGAATCTCATTAAATCTTAGCCAAACTTTAGACTAACTTTAGATTAAAATCTAAATTATTTTCACCTGTTCTTGAGTTAACTACTGCCATATAAATATATTGTAAATTACAAAATATTGTACAAAAGACAATATTATTTAAGACGTTATGTTAGTAATTAGTGTTTTAAGGGACCACTTTCATAGTAATATTGTTTTTAAATTGTTTATTGAAATCCACATTTTGTAGCAGGTAAATAAACGCTGGCGAAATGGTGTCAAATCTACGTTGATTTTGTGCTCACTCACATGTTTTTTTTGTTTTACTCGTTGTAATCTAAAAAGAATTCTCACGAATCTCGAAGTATAAATGATAATCGTTCGACCAATCGTGGATCGATAGCCTTGTAAAGGCTGCAGGAATCCGCTGGATGCGAGGAGCACAGAACCGGTCGAAGTGGTGGTGCTGAGGGGGGGGGGGGGATTGAAATGATGATGATTGTTCATTGATTTCATTCATTGTTCTAGAACACAAAATAAGAATAGACTTTTGTATACCAATGGTGTCTCTTCATGAATTATTTTTTATCAACTTCAAAGAAAAAGATGTCCTCAGATTCTCATGATTTTCTTTCTTTAGTAATTCATAGACAAAATCTGTAAAAAATAATTAATCGCGCAGGAATTGTTATTATAAAAGGAATTGTTGTAACTTTAGTAAGCGTCATAACTAGAAATAAATTCGGAAGTTATTTAGAAATATTCGTCGCCTAAACTACTGTAATTTTTCGCAATATAATAGCAATTAGCCAGGTTCGTGGCCTAGGCTTCCAAAGCGACCGATCATAGTTAAAGGTATACGTTTATTTTATTTTACCTGAGACTGAAAGAACTTAAAAGACATTAATTCATCTTAATGACGTATATGCCAGCAGGGAAGTGGCAAGGTAAACCACGAAATTCAAATTTTTTTACGTTTTTTTTGCAATTTGCAGGTCAGTGTCTTAATGTTTGTTGATCAAAATATGATTCGCGACCGTAACAAGTATGTATTTACAAAATTATAATCATTAAACTCATCAATAAAACCCTCTAAGTTCATATCTTATTGAATGACTACTCCATGAAATATCAATCAATATGTCTATATGAACTAGAGGGTTGTATTGATGATTCTAGTGTAATTCATATTTTGTTGAACAAAGAACCCGAAAATGACCTGCAAATTTCAAAAAATGTAGGTAAGGAAATTTTAATTTTGCGCTTTCCCCTTAAATAAATATATTTCAGAAAGCTGACAATTAATAGTCCCTTAGAAAATAAACTCAATTAAAGAAATTTATATTAAATAAATAGTCAGTAAGTTAAGTACCAAGATGTAAATATATATTTTTATACCTTCAAGTATTATTTAACAACGAAAGAGCATTAAAGAGATTTTATATCAAATATCTTGTTTTAATAAAATTAATTATTTACTTACCCCTGTTAGTACCGTACGAAACGGACCAGAGGGGAAATTCTCGTTATTTTAAGAACGTTCACAGTCTGATCTCAGTCTCAATCTGTCAAAAATACCTCTAATTTTGACATTTGTTTGTCGCTGAGATGAGACTGCGACTAGATTTTGAATGTTTTAAATTACGACAATTGGCCTTCTGATATCTGTCAAAAATATCTTTGATTTCCCTACATTTTTGACAAATACTTAAAGAACAAGAGAATTTGCTGGAGTGGAGATAGAAGCATTCGCTCGTTACGTTTAAACCGACCAACCGGTTTACTATCTTGTTTCGAGCTTTCTTGGTTGGTAGGTATCTGATCAAGGGTTGGTTAGGTTTGGTTAGCTTACTTTTAAGTCGGAACGAATCGATTTTTTTTAAAGTCTAATCTAGTTGAGTAACTCTACAGACTAGTATATAAGTTTGTATATAATAATTAAACCAATTTCGCTTTGGATCATGTATTCATGCTGTAACATTTGGTCAAAGTATCCATGATAGATCTGATTCTGTCTAAATATCTGGACAGCTGGGACCTCAGGCATTCCTCCAGCTCGATTAGCGACGCGTTGTATAAGGCGTACAGGGCACTCATGGCTCCCTGTTTGAGGAGCATCAGCCTTTGGATCACTTCATCGTAGTTGTCGTTCTGCATCTGAAACACATTATTGTGTTAGCTATAATAATAACTGTACTGCTATTCTGTAAAAAAACATTCATTAGGTACGTTCTTTACTTTGTTGAGTAGATACATTTTTCGAACATAAGAAGCAATGAATTAGCAATATCCTTCAAAATGATTCAGATTGTGCTCAATAGTGTGGTACGCAATTAGGGTAGGTACAGGCTGTTGGTTTGATTTCTCGCTCAAAATAAAGACTTGCTACAACTGTGGCCTTAGTGTGAGTTTTTTGACTCGAATTTTATATGGGAAAAGTTATAGCGCCACCTGGTGGTCACTAGGAAAAACCTAATTTGCCATACAAAATTCTAACGCGCTCGCAATCGAACGTGAGTCGAAAAAAGTCACACTAAGGTCTCAGAATCACCGTATTTGATGTCTAAGTACTGTTGTTTAGTCCACAAGGCACAAAGGTACCTATACCCATTGTTTATTGCATAGAGTTCATACCTACAGAGATAGCATTATAGACTCACATATTTAATCAAGCACTGCTGAGCCATTTTCTCATTCCCAGGGTTTTCCACACTGCACAGATTTACCAAATATCGGTAGCCCTTCCTCCATTTTGATATCTACAACAAAGAAGACAAGTCATCAAGCACATTTTTACTTACTTATATTTTTTCAAGTTCACATTACACAGAAACAATATATTTCGAGCAGTGGTGGCCCAGCCATAACGGCCCCGACGATCGTGAGTTCGAACCCAGGTAGGCACTCTATTTTGTGTATTTAATTTCATCACCATTGCTCTCAGAACTGTGAAGGAAAACATTGCACTGGGCCCGCGTGGTGGACACGGCCACTCCCTCTCACAGAGAGGAGGCCTGTGTCCCACCAGTGGTAACATTATAGGCTGATTATGCTTAGATAGGTACATTTCAGGATCTTCAGCCATGATCAATTACCTGCTTTTCCAATTGTTCCACATCTTCTTTCGACTTAGCATCTTTGAAGGTGGCAGTCTTCAAGCATTCGTGCTCATTGTCGTGGTAGTACCGTATCGACCGTCTGATCTCTTTCCTATGGACGTAAAGGCAGTCAATCCACTGTAATGCAAAAAAATAATTTCGGTAATTTATTTTTCTATTCTATTCGATAGTGGAAAGCGCCTGGTTTCTAAATCTGATATCGACATGAACTACTGTGGCAGCATCTACATGGCCGCATGCGAACTACGCATCATAATGACGCCACTCAAAAATCCTGCATCGCGCAAGCAGAGTTTTTCGCGCAACTAGCATACATAAAGACAACGTCTTGACATCAATCTATTATTATTTAATCCTCGGGCAGTAGCCCACCAGACACAACATGCATCTGTTGTCAATTTTACACCCGGTACGTCATAGTTCATTATATACTAAGCTACCAATACAATAAGGCAAGGTGAACTCATGATGAAAGAACCTTTCAACTAGGCCTTCAGGATAATCGAACCCAGGACCTCATGTATTTAGAAGTAGCGTTTGCGATCACTAGACCAGCCAGGCAGTCGATCATGATGTTTTAAGAACCTAAGATAAAATCGACTCCTTTAATTTCAGAGGCTACTTCGTACCTTAACATTCCCATTGCTCTTGAAGCTATGCTCCTGATGCTTCACCATCTGCAACCGATACTTCATGGTGGCATCCAGCCTCTTAATCTGGTACTCGTCAGCCCAGCTCAACATCAGCTTCCTGTCATCTTTCTGCAAGATCGTTGATGCGTTGAGATCCCGCTCGTATTTCTGGATCAATCGTTTAGTGGCTGCTGGCTGGAAACATGGTCGTAGAAAATGCTCAGTGTTTATTAAGTTAAGTGTATCAACTTTCTTACGTATGATGAATCCTGGGGAGGCAGTCCTGCGGTCTAATTTCGTAACACACTAATAGTAGCAATTACTTTAATTTAATTACTTCAACTATTACTTTAGTTTAACAACATTCATTGCGTTGTTTACGTTGTTGAGCAGACAAATTCTTCGAACATAAGAAGCAATAGATTAGCAGTATCCTTAAAAATGATTTAGATTGTGATTGAATTAGTGTGTTACGCAATAATAATAGGGTGTTGCTGACGGGACAATTTTTATACTATGGCATGCAAGCTGTGGTCTTATATAATGGCCCAGAATTTGATTCGTAAGTTACTCCAACGCCGAACTTAGTGTCGAAACAAGAAAAGAGGAAGCCAATCAAAATCAACCGTACCTATCAGTTGTAATAGACCTAGTAATCAGATTTCTGTCTACGGTTGACAAACGGCACGGACACTGTTGCCGATCATCTTGATGTTCCTCTTCTTGTGTAGCGCCCAGTAGCGGGAAAGAATCAGATAGATACCCATGTGCCATCCACGAAGACGCGCCCCACTCTTTTTCTTAATGCTTAGAGCACAACATTCCGCTAGTGTTTTAGTTTTGTCGATACACGCTAATTATTAATCTAAAACTAAAACACTAGCGGAATTAACTAGCGATAACCACTAACGATTAGGAAGAAAAGTGGGGCGCGTCTTCGTGGATGGCACTATCTGTAACTTTACCTACGCATATTTTCGAGAATGAGCAGCACGACCCTGGTAGATTCCTATCCATCTAGATAGTAATGATCTCATAGTTGCATAAACACACCCACGGAAGCGTTAGGCATCTTATTTACTTACAGCTCAGACCACACTGCTTACAATAACATCAAATAACTCAGTTTAATCAAAGAGTCAAGAAGGAAGTGGACTTACCTCCCACGAATCACTCCTGAGTACAGACAACAACAATATAAATAATTTCAATAAAAACATTTTTGAAAGTTAATTAATTAATAAAATTATAATTATTTTCTGATATTGCAGCAATCTAGCCGAGAGCATGATGTGAACTGCCTTATCTGTAGTAGATTAAGCTGCAGCTGAAGTAAAGTTAGCAATATATCTATGCAAATATTATTGATAGTATCTATTGAAGAAATGAGACAAAGGTTACTTCTACAACTAGTGTAAAGGATAATAAGTATCAAGAATAAAATATGGGGTTAATAAAATTCAGAGGTGCATTATCAAATTCACTATTCTTCCTTGGTATTTTGCTGGTAATAGCTACCAGTCAGGTAGGTTGGTTTTGATTTCTTTTTATTGATATTTTATTAAACAAATCAAGAAGGTCAGACCGAATCGTACAGACCTGATTATTGCGAATAAGTTTATAGTATAAGCAAGCGAGACCCCGTGCCTTTTTCACCAACCCCCTAGCACGAAAGCACGATCACCACAAACGATCACACGCACGATTTACGTAGCGTGTTTCTCTCTTTCATAATAATTTTGTTAAGATTATTTGCTTGGTTTTAAAAATAATAATAAGTACCAGCCTGTTATTTCAGGGCAAAGGCCTCATTTCATACATAGTAGAGAAGAGATCATCACGCTTACTCAAGACGAGTTGGCAATTTCAGAGGTTAGATAGGCAGTAGCTCCGTGTAAAATACTGGTATTTAGCTGCATCTGGTTAGACTGGAAGCCGACCCCAACATAGGGAAAAGGCAGACAGACGAAGGTTTCCTCTCGATGTTTTTTCTTCATAGATGACTGTAATGCGAAGATAAGATTCTTAGCTCAGTTTTACAAAAACATAGATGTTGCTTAAATAAGTGGTTTTCCCCCATTTTCCAATATGATGAGTTGTTATTTCCTACAATACTGTCTGTCTGTCTGTCTGTCCGACTGTACGCATGCACCAACCTGATAAGTGATAACCTTAGGTTATCTGTCAGCAGATTGATTTAATATTTATTTGCATGCAGTCACTGCACACCAAGGTCGGATTGAATTACTTATGATAGTGTATTGAACACGTTTCCCTTGCTACAGGACTTTAACTACAGGATCCCATTAAAATAGATGGACAAATTTTAACACAGCTTTCAGTACGCCTAACAAAGACATCCAACCAAAAAAAATACTGATTTTATTTTTTTAACCCTAAAATAATAAATTGCCGGCACATCAGTGTATTTTCGTTATCTGATTTTTCTATATATATAAAAGGAGAACTGACTGACTGACATATCAACGTACAGCCGAAACTACTGGGGCTAGGAATGTGAAATTTTGCACACGGCTTCCTATTATAGCGTAGGGGAGCACTAAGAAGGGGTTTTTGGAAATTTAACCTTTAAGGGGGTGAAAAGGGGGAATTTTGTTTGTATGGAAAATCTTATTACTTGTGTTAATAAACATGAAACTTGGCACGAACATCTATCTAAGTAAATTATGAAGTTTGGCATTTTTTGTTTTTCCAAATTACCTCCTGAGAGGGGTTGAGGGGGTGTGAAAATTTGTATAGAAGAATTTAGATACATGCAACGACATCTATTGGGCCAGAATGGTACTAACTAATACATATCTACATAAAATTACAGTCATAATAAAACACAATGTAACATTTGGTTTTCCAATCAAAAGATATGCGAATTTAAAGTTTTCAAAGTGCATCGATTATAAGTTGAGGAGTGGTGATTTTGATGGCGCTACCTGCCATCACGATCCTAATCAATTTTATTCAATGTAAAAATATATTTATAGGAATAAATTTTCAGTACTTTTCGGAAGTCTACGTAGCATAAAAGTGTTTACTTTGTACAGAAACAGACGGGTTGATAGCTATAACAGATGAATTATGTAGTGTAGTACCTACAGTCGAAGACCTTATAGAAAAAAATTATCCAGATGTATCTCAAATAAAGGACAAGCCTTTAGAATGGCTACGTGAAAGAGCTATAATGACGCCTAAAAATGACCAAGCAGCAGTAATTAATGATATTTTGCTGAAATCATTTGACAGCACAGAAATGGTATATAATTCAATAGACACGGTGGTAAATACAGACGAAGCAGTCCATTATCCGGTTCAGTTTCTGAACACTATTAATCCAGCCGGACTTCCATATCATAAACTAACAATGCGCGTGGGCACACCTGTGATGTTACTTAGAAATTTGAAACCCCCAAAACTATGCAACGGTACTAGGCTACAAGTAAAAGCTTTGCATCGTAATATTGTTGAAGCTACCATTTTAACTGGGTCTTCCCAGGGAGAAACAGTCTTCATTCCACGTATTCCATTAATCCCGAAAGATCTCCCTTTCGAATTCAAAAGACATCAGTTCCCTTTAAAAGTTTGCTTTGCGATGACTATAAATAAATCACAGGGTCAAACCCTTAAATTTGCAGGAGTTGACTTGCGACAGCCCTATTTCTCCCATAGTCAGTTCTACGTAGCATGCTCTCGTGTGAGCTCATCTTGCAGCCTGGTAATATTGGTAACACCCTCCAGAACGACCAAGAATGTAGTCTATAAAGAAATATTATAAAAACTTAATTGTTTTGTTATAGCCATTAACCCGCATATTTCTGTATACATACTGTTTCCTATTTTTAGATGTTCACGTAGCCAATTCTTCCATACAAAAACTGTCAGATGTCAATAAAAATTATCTATCGATTGAAAAATCAGCCTTCGAATTTTTTTGAGGAAAGTACGATACCCACGCGGACGAAGTCGCGGGTAAAGTGCTAGTCTTGTATATTTTTTACCATCGCCTTATTGTGTTGGTCAAAATGATTTTTAAAAGTTTGTCCATCTATTTTAATGGGACCGCATATATTTTATAAGTAGGTAGTTAAAAATAGCATAAAAATAATGATAACAATTAATTTTTTTTGACCTTCTTCTTAAAACTAAATATTATTTATTTTATTTTTTTATTAAGTCGGAGATCTTTTTTTTTTTTCAAAATTAGAATCTTTTTTTATAAACATAAGTAGAGTTACACAGTGTGTGTGAGACGTTACT
The DNA here is from genome assembly GCA_963669345.1 of Gortyna flavago. Lineage (NCBI taxonomy): Eukaryota > Metazoa > Arthropoda > Insecta > Lepidoptera > Noctuidae > Gortyna > Gortyna flavago. Next base: position 2,083,304 of record OY770135.1, read on the forward strand.
ACATTTAAATAGGTTCTCTATGTTTTGCCATTAGGCGTACAAATATTATCTTTCTCTTCTGTATTGAAAGCATAATGGCAAAACGTCAATTTTCTTTTGTTTTATTTTGCTACGTGTACACACCTGTATAGGATCCAGACGTGGGTCCTTTTATAAAAAAAAAACGGTTTGGTACTAAATTTGCAAATGGCACCAGGGCAATTTTCTGCCAATATCTATAAGCAAAAAAAAATACAAAAAAAATATGTTAAAATATTTATTACAAAAATAAATTGTCAAATACATTTTTACAATAACATTAGGTAACAACAAATATGGTGTATTAGTTCATAATTTTATTAAAAAAACAAACAATTGTACTTCTTACGTAATTTTTTTTTATTGTTTCTCATCTGTCATTTTGGATTCATTCTTCGCAAAATTATTTGCTTAATTTAAACAATGGGCTACCTAGAAGATACACCTGAATACTGTATTTTATCGTTTTAAGGTTGTTACATTTATGTCTACTAGGTACTTTTCTGTATAAAAACGCATATATAATTTAAAAATATATATAAGTAAATAATATTACTTATGTATCATAAATGTTGGATATATGGCTTAAAATAAATGGTGAGATTGTTATTTACCTCGAAAAATATATAAAATCACAATATTTAAAAATTCTTTTAATCTAAAGATTTATATTTCATGATGGGAGAACCTTTAGCATAGCTAGTTTAATTTATCCAATACTATTTCAAACAAACCCAAAATACAGATGAAATAACAATAATAATACATTTTGTTAAACATACAACAAATATTTTTATTACAAGTTACAATTTAATCTTAATTCTCAAATAAAATTATATTTATTTTATAAACTATCACAGTGCGTCTGTATACCGAATTTTAAACTATTTAAATAATACTGTAATGACCCGTTCTCATCACGACAGGCAAAAACAATTAATTTCTAAATAAAAATTACACTGCTTATTTTTTACTTGCTCATAATGAACTTTAAAATACTGCTGTTAAAATGGTCTAAAAATCCATGTAGCCAATTTTTACGTTCAACCGATTTTTTTTTTTTTTGTTATATATGTCATATCATATAATACTAGCTGACCCGGCCACGCGTTGCTGTGGCTAACGTTTTTGTAATTTTTTTTCTATCCTATCTTTCAAATTGGATGAAACTTGATTAAAATCGGTTAAGTAGTTTAGGAGTCCATCGCGGACAAACATCGTGACACGTAATTTATGTATATTAAGATAAACGGGTCATCACAACATTTATTAAAACATTAAAAATTAAAAACTCATAATTTTCCAATTACATAACCCAATTTCATTCGTTAACTAAAATAAATTATATTTCTTTTTTTTTAATCTAAACAATTTTGAGTCTTAAACTTGTAAACTTAATAGTATATTTTTGGATAAAGCAGTTTTAAGGATACGTACATAATAATAATTATGGTACAGACGCCAGCACATCAAGTTACTACAATCAGTAATTTTTTTTTGATAGATTTTCAACTTTATTTCTAAAGTATAAGGTTCAAAGTTGATTGGGAAAATTTGACAGTTTCGGGTAAGTTGATGTGCTGGCGTCTGTACTATAGTTATCGCGTTTTAGCATGACAATAGCGGTCATTGACCCTTTTTTTGCAGAGTTACGTTTTCGTTAGATAGGTATTATAATCTATTATTTCGAATCGATTTTACATACCTAGATTTCTATTGGAAGAGAATATTCGATTGACTAATTGTTTTTAAAATTACTAAAAAGTCCAGCGATGGTCCCAGGTGTCCCAAATTCTGGAATCCCGGTAGGCATTGTTTATTCACTGACTTCTCAATAAAGTCAGGAAAATTAATTGTTTAGCACATTGTGGTACTGTGGTGTGATGGTGCATGTTGTGTTGTTTAATACAACTGATAAAGGACAATTGTATGAAATGGCTATACCACGACAAATTGGCGTAGTGTGTCAATTACACAAACAATTAATTTCACTGACTATATTTCTTATATAATACTATAGTCAACAAACTAATTAATATCAATCTCATTAATTTCACTGACGATCACCCGAAGTTGATCACTGACGAATCATTTTTCTATAAGTATTAAATTAACTATTATGACACATAATTTCAATTATGGATCTTGTAAAGCCTTGATTAAAGTCGAAAGTGCAACAAGCAATAAATTTTAGGATTAACCATAAATTGACTCTAAGTTCGATTGAACCTAGAAATATAGCTTCTTAATAAAGCCGTGAACCAGGTACCTACGTACAGACGCCAGCACATCAAGCCACTACAATCTGTCAAATTTCTTTAATAGATTTTAAACTTTATCTCTAAAGCATAAGGTTCAAAGTTGATTGGGAAAATTTGACAGTTTCGGGTAGCTTGATGTGCTGGCGTCTGTACCAGGTACCTCCGTTTACTCAATAATTTCCACCCTTCTGATCTTTGACATGTTTTCTTTCTGATCCGAAACAGCATTGTCTTAGAACATAAACCTTCTACGCATTATCCCAGATAATCAGCTTTTTCACTTCTTTGGAACTGTTATAAACCCAGCCACAATGGGAGAAAATCCTTTCCCTTACCCTACCAGACTTCCTGCAACTTTCGACTCCACCACAACCCACAAGACCATATTCTTCCTACCCTCGATTTATACAGTACTTATAGTCCTCAACGGCGTCACGGGACTTGGCGATAGCCTGCTTTTTCAGATGGTTGAGTTTTCTGCGGGCATGGGAGACCACGTCGCGATAGGATCGCGTGGTAAACGGCAGGTCCTCTCGAACTCGGTGAATCTCGGAGAGGGCGAGGCGTTGCCAGCGTCTGACGCGAGGAGTGAGCTGTGAAGGCAGATTTGGGTGGGAATTAGTTTTGGGAACCAAACCATGTGGGGAAGAAAATACTACACAAAATGAAAACACTCTAATACGGGCTTCACACAGGTGACTATAGTCCAAATGGCAATTCAGCTAGGCTACAGGTGACTAAAATCGCAAATTCCAAGTTAAAGTAGGTTTCGACAATTTGCTTTTTTGGTCGTGCGGCGACAGTTCGCTTGATAAAATCTACCGTGAAAATGCTCAGTCGCAGGCGATCGCCCGCCGCATGAAGATCGATATTTTGATGTAAAATGAACGAGACCTATGTAAATGAGCTGGCGTTTCAGCTTGTGAGGCGATGTGGTAAGCAATTAGCCACACGGCGAAAATCGGCCTAGTGTCAATCCCCAAATAATGAGCAATTGTTTAGCATCACCTCAAAAGTTTTAGGTTAATTACACAGTACCTAAGCATTGCGTAGGCTGATTGGAATATAAAAAAATTGGCAGTCATCGCACGTCAGTGCTAAGTTATTGAGAGCGAAGAACTTTGTATAATTCTCGCAATTTTCCAATAGTAATAAACCTTTCAAGATCTCGGACCAAACCAATTTAATCTAGAACTGCTAATCAAGTCTACAAGCATCACTATTCCAATAGTTATTCACAGCATGTTACACTTTCTCTGTTAATCCCAGAGCCGCATAGGAATTATTCATTATTGTAATGATTACACAATAGCACGAAGACATACACCCGGTTTCTGATTTGAAGAAAGTAGCAAATCTCAACAAATTATTCTCAAATACAGTAATACTTCATACTTAAGTCATACTTAAGTACAGATTAAGATGTTCTCAACTTCAAATTCTCAATTCAGAAACCGGGTGATAGTGTTCTATCTGATACATACCTCGCACGGTCGGTTACAGCCTCGGGTGACTTTGTCGCATCGTTTCAAGTAGTCTTCGCTCTGAAAATATGCAAGAAAACGTATTTAAAATGGGTATGTATATTAAGAAACAGAATTTAATCTTGACTATCATTACGTCCTTAGAGACACTCTATTCAATGGAAAAGGGTACCTGGGTATTAAAGTATGAGTGCATTAGATACTCAAATTGTTAATATTGACAGTCTTAGGCCCTAAGGAGGGTCTTAGGAAGGTTTGTGGAAAATCGATTTAATCACCAGTTGTAAGGCCGTTGTATAAATTATGCGTTACCTGTTCTAGAAATTACGTGTCCCTATGACGATTATGTTATAGAAAAACATTAAATCGACATTTTTAAAACACCCAGCTAGTTATAAACGTTTCCGCAATCTTAAGCAAAAAATGCGGAAATTTGGAGTTTGATAAAAATTCTCCACATTTCTGGTTCCATTCCTCGATCAGTACCTATTACAAATATGTTGCTAGATTTATCCTCTTGATGTCTACCTTGATTTATGTACCCTGTATACAATTATTACTACGATAGAAGGTAAGTACAGTCTTTATAAGTTTTGGAAAGTATGCTCTAAAAGTTTTGACACCCTCCAAAAACATTAAATGGCTGAGCGGTAGTTGCAGTATTTTGGACAAGAAATTATTGGAATATTAAATTAAAGTATTTCGAATGATTTAGTTACCTTATTCAGATGCATGCGAAACACAATCATGTGTCCTAGCAGGAACTTGTGGTGACAATCACCGCTGTACACGGCTGCCCTGCGCGCGTCATGCTCGATCTTCTTCATCCGGTACTCGAACTTCGTCCAGCACTCATTCACCTGTGAAGATAGGTACATTGTGATGATTAGTTTTTAAGATTTCTGTGTTAGCAGCTCAAGCTGCGGCGGTTAAGTGGCGTTGGTCCGGCCATGTCTGTCAAACGACAGATTGCTGTTGGAGCAGATAAGTCTTTGAGTGAAGACAGCGATTTAGCAGGTAGCGTGGAAGCTAGATGGATTTAAAAAGCCGCCGGGACAGTTGAATGTGGTGAATGGCGGGCATTTTAGGGGCCTTTCTTACGTAGGTTCGTGTCGTTACTTAACTTTGACGCACGAAAAGTGCAGACTCTCAACCTAGTTTGAAGGGGATCAGACCTGAATAATTCGAATAAAATTGATTTTAATTTTAATGCACAGGACGGAAAGCCGGGTGTTTGTTGCAAACTTGCAACTTACGAGATCTTAATTATTAATGTACAATAGACTAAATTGAAGATTCAAAGGAGGAAAGAATTGTGAAACGAGTTCTGGCGAAGGCCAGGTGTATGAACCAGCAGAAAATACCAATGACTAAAGAATTCAGACAATGGTTGATAGGTAGATCCTGAGAATCCTGAACATCCTCATGACGCTATTACAACTCCGCCAATCCATTCGCAGAATGCAGGTGTGACTGAAACTATACCAGATATTACAGTGGACTTCCGAATGGCATTATAATCATCTTGTTTACGCCCTAACCTTAATTTAAATAAAGTTATTTTAGCACCGGTAGACATAACGATGTGCTAAATATATCGACGACAAGGTTTACCAAACAGTATGGCGCAAGTTGATAGGGGTTTAATTAAATAGTTAAAAGACAGTGCGTTAGTTAGACGGACGGTTAGAAGCTCAGATCTCATTATTTAGGCCGTGAGCTCAGAATACAGTCTGTATTCTGAGGCCGTGAGATGAGCGGAGTATTCCTTTAATTACTATTTCATTGATCTAACATCCTACTGATGATATAAATAACGCTGAAGAGTTGTTTAATCTCAGCTTATTCTGGCTATAATGTTTCCATTGCTGGGACACAGGCCTCCTCTCTGTGATTGGTAGTGGACCGTAATTCATGACACGGGCCAGTGCGGGCTTGCAGCTTGCAAAGAAGTTCATTTTACCACGACATGAGCTGATCTCATCTATACATACAAATAAATAAAATAGAATTTGTCTGTTTGTAATGTCAAAATGACAGCTTTTTACTAAATTCCTAACAATTTTTTTTGTCTCTCAGACTGTTTGTTGCGGCTAATCTCCGAAACGGCCGGTCCAATTTTGATGAAATCTGGTATGAGAAACTTTGAAGCCTGGGGAAGGACATAGGTTACTTTATAGATATACCAGGCGGATGAAGTCTCGAGCGGAAGCAACTTACATAAAATTATGCATCAATACAAGAAAAGAAAAGAAATCATGTCATTAAAATTATAGAATGCATTTAAACAACTGTTGTATACGTGCACATTGTTTATGCATAAATCAGTAATGTGTGCACTGACAAATAACCCGCTAATTTTAAGGCCACACGGCGTTCGCTTCACTGCCAAGGTTTCAGCGTTGACGAACACCTATAGATATTATTAGATTATGTATTAAAACATTATTTATATTCTTCCGATACGTATTATTTTTAAATACTGTGTGATGCGGTATCGGCTTGTGGTTCAATCGCTATCATGTTGATAACCAGATTTAGAAATTGGCGCTCGTTGTCGTGCCAATATTTAGGGTGATCGTAACTATCTCATCATCATCTGCCTAGCCTTTTACCAACTATGTTGGGGTCGGCTTCCAGTCTAACCGGATGCAGCTTATTTTACATGGAGCGACTGCCTATATGACCTCCACAACCCAGTTACTAGGTAATACGATACCCCTTGGTAAGACTGGTTGTCAGACTTTCGGGCTAATGTTCTTAAGTAACTTTTTCGACCTTTGTATCCTGCTTATGCGTATGAAGTTTCATTACAATCGGCTCATTAATTTCGAAAAACAGGGGCTTGAAAGTTTGTATGAAATGCCGTACGGCGTAAACGCTCTTAAGTTCAGTTGCGGGAGTGAGAAAATGCGTTTGAATGTGCCCAACCATAATCATCATCTTCGTCCTAATCTGTTACTTATAACTTTATTTTAAAACTATAATAGTTACCCGTGACTTCGTCTGAAACGTTGAAAAGTAATCTATGTCTCTGGCTATACCTGTCCGTATTTTTTTTTTCAACGGTTTAGTGGCTTGAAAATGTAAAATAGACGGCCAGAGATACTTTCCCACTGATAATATTGTATGGATTCGTCCACAGCTCGATCTCTGTCTTTAATTGTACGTAAACATAAAGTGGTTTTTGTTTTTAGTTCACTCTTGAACTGCATTGCAAACATACATATGCACCACTGATCTCATATTGTTGATGTACCTATTGCAGGTGTTGTCACATAACATATCGGATAGCTGGCCATTTGCTTCGTACAGCTGTTGCTGCCAAGGTCTGGTGAATGGTTGAATGGAAATGTAAGACGTGAAATTTTTTATTTCCACGACCCACCCCTCAATTCTCAATTCTCTATTCTTTATTGCGTACCATAATGTTTTTAGTTGGTAGGGAATTAGTTATATTAGTCACAATTATGGACCCTGTCGGGCACAGCATAGATAGTAAGGAGCGAGGAGGAAGAACACTGGGTGTTTATTGTGATGAATTTTAATAGTAGTTAAGTATTCAGTAAGTTATATTGTTGTGTGTTTCACATGGCTCCTGTAATCTCCAACAAATTACCTGAAGAAATAAGGGCAATGAATACTGCCTTATTTAAGAAAACACTAAAGAACCTTTTAGTTAACAAGTTATTATAACCTGAACGACTACTTAAACGATAATTTTTCCAAACTCAAGACCTCACGGTGACATCAAGAAATAGAACAATAATTATGCATGTATCTTTAAATAATTAATCTGTTAATGTATTGTAATAATTCTCGAAATGACATTGTTATATTTAAATTATTATTATTACTAAATACATAATCTATACTTTAAGAAAGACATTTCATTAATTCATTATCTTGAAATATCTTAATGTCAATCCTAATATCGACTTCAATAAACCATGACTGTATACTTTTTGCATGCTTTACGGTAGAATTACTTGAAACATGTACTCATTGTAAAAGTGTTTTCTGCAAAAATTAATAATTTGATTGATTTATTGATTTTATGAATACAGAATTAAATTTACGAATTATAATTATTGTTTTATAAATTTAACACATTTATTTATATAAGTAGTAACTTAGTAATAAATATTTTTTTTTTAATCCCGTCGTATCGCATCGCCAGCCCGTGCTCATACTTCGTGTTCGCTTAGCATTCTTTGTAACTTTTTCTCTTTTTGCTCGGCTCCCAATGGTCCTAGCTTGATGTTAAATAGCTTATAACCATCGTCAGTATTGGGCTATCAAATGCAAAAAGAATTTCCCAAATCCGCCTGGCAGTTCCAGAGATTAATTCAGCATGTCACTAGTGCCAAAAGTAACCTATTTTTACCTAGACAAAGCTTAGGACATATTCCCTGAAGCTCTGAACATTTATAGGAGAATAAGACTTAGATGTTCAGCGATACCATTCAAGACTGATAAAGATCATGATGGCTTGATTGCCCAATTCTTCAGACTTATTAATCTGACGGGCCACAGCAGCGCCCCATCCACGTCGCCAATGACTGACGAGTGAAACAACTGCTTGCTAGTAACGCACTGACGTTTATTGGCGTACGTATGTACTATCGGTGCGTAGGCACACGCACAGATACTCAACAGTAATATACCTACCTATATCAGTTAACTAATCAAACTTGATCAGTTTGCAAGAATACATGTACCTAGAATTTTGTAAAATCTTTTATTTAAAAGAGAGTTCTTTTAGTTTTGTGCCCGTTCTTCTCCATAGAGATCTATGATTTAAATTTTCTAACTGACCGACTCTTTGACAATTCAAAAGTGCCTGTAAATGGTTTAATTGAAAGAAATGCTTTGAGTTTGAGTTCGACAATGTTGCGTTGCGGTATAACTAATTATGTGATCATCTTCACTGAGTCATGATATCAGAGGGGCAATTCTGGTAATTTTAAGAACGTTCACAGTCTGATCTCAGTCTCAATCTGTCAAAAATACCTTAAATTTCAGTACATTTTGACAAGTTTTTGACATTTGTTTGTCGCTGAGATGAGACTGCGACTAGACTTTGAACGTTTTAAATTACGAGAATTGGCCTTCAGATATTATTGCCGAACTATCTACAGTAATATGAATATGTATGCTCATAACTGTACAGTTCTGCCACAATTAATTTACCACTAATTTTACATCCCACTGATCTTTATTATCGTTGATCAATGTAACGTTGGTGTCTTTGCGAAAGAACTGTAGAGTGTAGAGTCACTGAGTACGTCGCAAGAAAGAAGTACCGCAGACGCGGCTATTTATTTATTTGTTTATCACAACATCATATTACAGGTACTGGTTAATAAAATGCACAATCTTATATATATAAAGGTGTGTGAGGTAGGTTTGTTGTATGAATGTTGCTAACTATATAATAATAATTAATTCCCCTTAGTACCGAGGGACTTTTTTCGTGAGACGGACTCTAATAGGTACCGATTCAATAATGTTTCTTTACAATGTAAGATCCTCTTTGCAAATGCATCGTTGAAGATTATTCAACATAGGTACTAGTGATTTTCGATCCCATTTGAACAGGTTGATAGAATATTTTTGTTCAATTTTAAGTTCGATAGCATTTTTGAAAAACTTAGGTCAACAATAATAAATTTGGAAATTGAATACCAAGAAATTGCGTTTGTGCATAGAAAATAACCATGGAAATGTATGTTGAGTGTTCTATTGTATTAGCAAAAGAGCGAGGATAAGTAAAAATATTTGAAATTTTTGTTTGGTTGAAACTGTTAGTTGGTATTATTCAAAAACAGCAGACAGCTGGACGGGTTTTATTGTTTTCAGGGCTGAATTTTAAAGATCTTGCGAACAGTTTTCCCGCGTTTGTCTGCGAAATAATAATCAAGTCAGCCGTTTGAAGTTTCACATAAAAATGCACTAAGTATTTTTGTTTACATTGCATCTAATGCATCTAAATAATATATTTTAGGATTCCTTTGATTTACGATACAAATAAATATTAGTAAAATATTAGTAAAATATTAGTAAAATCAAAGAGCTTACTGCCTAACCCGTCACCATTAATCAGAATAACACACATAACATAATCAGTCTGTAATGTTCCCACTGCTGGGAAACAGGCCTCCTCTCTGTGAGAGGGAGTGGGCCGTAATCCACCACGCGGGCCCAGTGCGGGTTGGTAGATGTCACATGTCTTCGAATTTTTGGTTCTAGGATATGCCGGTTTTCTCACGATGTTTTCCTTCACCGTTTGGAGAGCAATGGTGATGAAATAATTTACACAAAGTAAGCGCCTGTCTGGGTTCGAACCTACGACCTACAACTCGTAAGTCGCGGCAGTTACCACTGGGCCATCACTGCTCTCAGAATTAATTAATTAATCAGAATACTAAAAATAATTGTTTCCTAAAAGTAATTCCCGGTAGTGAAACATTGGCAGCATGCAGGTGATGGTATTATGCAATGCTGCACCAATTATTCATGCACCCTTGAACGAGCCCAGAGTCAAGGTGTTGCACTTATACCGCAGACACTCACATCCCAGTAGGGTCACCATAAAAAGGTGCACTGGAAAAATTTTGATAAAATTTTGTACGGAGGTAGACACCCTGGATTAACATATAGGCTACTTTTTATCCCGATATTTCCACGAGATCGACACTTGCGCGGGTAAAACCGCGGGGCGCAGTTAGTATGAATATAAAAATAAAAATACAATACACTTTGAATTATTTTGACTTGCAATTGGTTTATATGACCACCTAATTCTTTTCTTAAGTCCAGGGCGCCATTCGGCAGAAATCTGGTCGCCCCATAGGTTATGCAGTTCAGAAGACTTTTTATTTGTTATTTATGTAAACTAAGAAACTAGTCCTGCAGCTGATAATGATTGCAGGACCGGTTCACAACCATACCTGTGCTAAATAGATCCTGCCAATTATCAACAGGATTACGAACTACTGCCGGATGAGCGAGAATGCAAAAATAACTAACTTGGATGCCAACTATTTACAGCTATGAATTTAAAAGCTATCCTTCCGTCGCCGTCGGTGTGTTTCATACTATTCTATCGAGAATATAGCAACAGCGTCAGCGTCCTTAATAAAATTATTTTATTTGGGACACGCACGGAAAAAGGAGTATTTAAAACTAGCAAAATTAACATTAAAAACAACCAAAAAAACCGGCCAAGTGCGAGTTGGATTCGCACACAAAGGGTTCCGGCCCTAAATCCATTCATGTGATTTTAATTTTCGAAAAAAAAAAAAAAACGTTTAACGCAACAAACAATTTATGTTTACGGTTAAAACATGTTTTTAGCAAAACTCATATTACATAAAATAAAATAAGATATCACAAATTAAATGATGGTTTGGTTTTAGTCTACACAATAGGCATGATGAAAGATTTTGAAATCCTCTTCCGTAATTTAGGTACACATTTACTATTTACGAAAAAACCTTTATTTCGGTTATAAACTAAACTTTAACGAAGTATAAAGCCATTTTTCATATATTATTTCAATAGTGCGTGAAAACAGCTCGCAGTGTCATGGCGTCGGGTTTGACGTCACGCCTAGGTAAACGTCAAATGTGTCTACGCGCAGTCAGAGGAAAGAACACTGAAGTTTACAATGTTTACATAGGCGTGACGTCATGCGCTGTGATTGTTGTTTCAGCCAAAATGGCCGATTGCAGTATTTTAATCTTTTATTTTAATGAAAATCCGATTAATCTCAAATTTTTTAATAAAACTAAATCAGTGTATTAAATCCTTTTAACATGTTTTTTCTCCTAAATCATCAAATCCTTGATTATTTGATACTGCCGTCACGCCTATTATACGCGTAGGCAAAACGATTGAAAAGCTATTTCCACATAAAAATAACTAAACAAAAGCCTTATTTACAGTACTTTAGTCCCAGAAACAAACAGCTCATACATAAAATCCCGATAGCAATATTTACATAGAAAGTATTAATACAGTTTCTACTTGAGAACAATTGCTGCTTATAATTGTTTCTAGCCGAAAAGCACGATGCACCAATACTTAGACACTCTGTCCTGTTGCTCGTGCGGCAGGGATGAATAATGTTTTTAAATTAATTAATTATTGAAAATTACTAACCCTTAGTTGATAAGTTATTTTTGTACTAACCATTGGACCTATGTTGTCAAGATAAATAAATAAATAATAATAATTATTATTATTTCTCTATTTCCATAACAAAACAGCCAAAACATAACGTTAAAATCAAAACAATAAACACAAAACAGCAACATAACACGTGGGGTCACCCTAATCTGACGTATGGCACTTTGGCAGTAGATCAACTGGCGAATGACGCTGACGCCGCGCGCCGGTGACGCGCCCATTGCATACATTGATAGACTGGATGTTTGTTTATATTAGATTTAGGTTTGATAGTGATAATGCTGCATTTGATTTAATGTGTGTTCGTTTATATTATATACACCTTAAGACCGTTTACGCCGTACGGCATTTCATAAAAACTTTCAAGCCCTTGCTTTTCGAAATGAATGAACCCATTTTAATAATACTTCATAATATATAAACAGGATACAAAGGTTTAAAAAGTTAGTTAAGAACATTTTCGAAATAAGAATAAAAGAAAAAAAATCTTAACAAACTTTTTAGACCTTTGTATCCTGTTTATTCGTACGAAGTTTCATTCATTTCGAAAAACAAAGGCTTGAAAGTTTTTATGAAATGCGGTACGTCGTAAACGCTCTTACGAGTAAGTACAATGGCCCAATGTCATTGGGTTGTCAGTCAAGTAAGACCAGGGAGCGCCATATATGGAGGCTCTGATGGAAGCATTAGAAACATAACAGGCCAAATGTATGTCTACTAAGGTGCACCTCTGTCTAACCCTTATTACCTACAGACTAGATATTATGTTGTGCAATAGCCGTAGAACCGATGACCGTTGGGGCAGACGTGTTCTTGAGTGGAGACCGCGAATCGGCAAACATAAATTTGTTGCTAATGACCTCTAGTATAACTCCCTTACTAATAAACGTTGTATAGCGTCTGTACACAACGCTTTATCTTCTTTCGAAAGTCAAATTACTGACGACTGAAAGAGAGAAATCGGTGTCTAACTGTTCATCTGATATAAAACGTCCCCTTTCAAGGAATACTTCGAGTTTCTCTGTCACCCTGTAGGTATATATATGCTTTAAGGAGACCATGAAGAGGAGGAAATACTCATTGGCATTTTGCCGAGAAATACAAAATACTACACGAAACATTATGTAATTAACGGATTACACTACAAATCAAGTAAGTAACATTATTTATTTATTTATTTATTTATAATAAGCACACCAACAGCACAGTCACTTAAAATTCATATGAAATATCACCTAAAATTAGCATTTCAGTAACCATGCAAATAACAGGTATGCATGACATCCAACTTAAAAACATTAGAGACAAAGGAGAACAATAGAAAGTGTGTGTTATCGTAGTAGATGCTAAATTCTGCACGCAACTGTGATTTATTATTACATGCGAGTTTTATGATGTAATAATAATATTGCTTGCTACTAATTATCAACAACTTGTCAATAAGATAAACATAATAAATTAAATCTGCGCAGCCCTTTTATGGAGTGACCGGATCCTTTGTAGCGGGCTTTGACATTGCTTAACTAAATAAAAATTGCGACTATGTAAATAAATTGTTACTTCACAGAGGTCTAAGAAAAGAAGCATAAGCATCTATGATAATCAGTCTATAACGTTCCCACTGCTGGAATACAGGCCTCCTCTCTGTGAGAGGGAGTGGGTGATAATCCACCACACGGGCCCAGTACGGGTTGGTGGATGTCACATCTTCGTTTTTTTTGTTCTAGGACATGTTGGTTTCCTCACGATGTTTTACTTCGCCGGTTTGAGAGCAGTGGTGATTGATTACGCAAAGCAAAGTACTGCCTGGGTCCGAACTCAGGACCTCGTTGGTCGCGGTTGACACCAATGGGTCACCACTGCTCTAACCTATCGAACAGTCAGAAGCAAAATTGTTGGGTTCCTCTATCTTTCCGTAGATCATACCCGATATGAGTTTAGATAGAAGTTGCTCTATGGTAAATTATTTTTTCTAATTTCTTCTGGTAAGGCTTGAAGTTACTGAACTTACACAATCATGTTAATATTATGTTGATATTTGTAAATAACTAACATATATAGAATACGACTGTTATTGACAGGATAAATGTATCTCCAAATTTTTTGTTGTTGTTATCAATTCAATAGCAACATGGAATCATACGCAAACACATGACCAGATCGTTCACCTATTGCCAAGTTTCTATGCTAAATTTAGTCGATCAGACTATCAGAAATGTTACTCACTACATTTCCGATCTCCATGCCAACCATGGGCATTATAATGCACAGATCTATTCTGTAAAAATTTCACTGTGAAAATTTTTGCGTGGTTTTGAAGTGAGCCAACGATTCACACTATTGACAGCTCGAAAATGGACGATTGCACTGCTCTCAAAACGGTGAAGGAAAATATCGTGAGGAAATCGGCAAAAGCCATTACATAACATTAGTTCTAGAACCAAAATTTCGAAAACACGTGACATCTACCAATCCGCACTAAGTCCGCGTGGTCGATTACGGCCTGATCTCTCTCACAGAGAGGAGGCCTGTTTCCTAGCAGTGGAAACATTATAGGCTGATTATGCTCATGATATATGGACCATTGCCTCATTTCCACCTTGGCACTGCTCTGGAACTGGAACTCCACGTGAAACTCATTAAGGATTATAATAAACGTTTCTGTAATAGTAGCAAGGTTATTATGTCATGGGTTTAAAGACAGCCTGAAGTAATTTGCTAATGTATATTAATGTTGACAATAAGTCGGCCATTACTTAGAGTTATGACTATTTTATTGGTGGGACTGCGATGGTTTCTTGGTTCTGGAAGCGTGGCGGCGTTTCTTGTAAAGTTTTTATGGCCGTTTGGCAATGTGGTCAAGGGAATATGTCATTGAATTGTATTCAGGGAACTGAATGAATCATTGATGATTATTTTGGCTAACACTGAATAACGGTGACCGTAACTGAACAGGTTGACTCAATATCGAAATGATGAAAATAGACACATTAAAATAGCCACATTTGAGGATTCCGCAACCGTTCTCCTAAGACCGATTCGCCATTGGGCTGTTCGTCGACAGGATCATTCATTTATTTCCGTTTCCCCAGCATAGTCGTTCACCTACGGACATTGGGCCGACGGAAGCTTTCATCTTCGTTTCAGTGTCGAAAATGAAAACAATAGACTGTGTTCTTTTTTTTTTATAATAAAAGTTTTTAGTGAAAGAGGTAGGCAAAAAAATGTCAACATGAGACCTAGATACTGGCAGTGAAACTGACAAAAATGCAATAGTCGGCGAGCTAATAAATCTTGGAAGTCATGGCAGAACGTACAGCGGCGACTTACCTGAAAAGCGCTGAGACAATGAAGCTCAGCTTGTCCAAGAGAAATGATTCTTACTACGAACGCACGTAGAAAGTTTGGAACCCACAACTAAATGAATAAATAAAGAACACTGAATGAGTAAAAAAGGGTCGATGGTGAGCGGTATACGCTTTTATTGTAAGAACTAACACTTGACAAAATCACAGGGTTTTTCTAGTATCACCTGGGTCTCTGCTAACGCCACAGTCTGATTACTAAACAAACGTTTAATCCCAGCTCCTCGATCAATGTGCAAGTCGGGCATTATTGCCAAATCCTGCACAAGCCCGTGAACACGCATCTAGGCTACAGCATTCCGACGTGAAGGCATTTGTTTTGCGTTATTTGCATCGATAGCGCTTCCATCTGTTGTGGTTAGGGCTGGCAGAGGAGCTTTTAAAGCTTATGGTTATTTGGTTGCTGATTATACTAAATTAAAATATTGATTTATTGTTCAATAAATCGTTTCCAAATAAACAAATTTAACATTTAAGTGCACATATTTCTCTTTTTTCGCAATGCCCCTTTTATTTTATGATCCTTTGAGTACACTTTTGTCTGATATCTCTGTGATATAGCTTACGTGTCTTATTTCTAATTCGTATCTTTTTGAATTAAAAGTTCTAGTTAATTTGTCACTAACTCGCACAAGGTGCAACGACATTGTGAAAGCCGCAGGAACCCGTTGGATGCACAAAACCGGTCGAGTGGAGGCTATGTCCAGCAGTGGACGTCTTGCAGCTCAAATGATGATGATGAACTTGCATAAAGAGGGTTTGTACCCTTCTCTAAGGATTGCTTAGTGTCTAGTGACTTAACATCTTTCAATGGCCCCAAGCGAGCAGTGCGGCCGGTTGCGCAAATTCTGGAGCAATCGTTTCACTTCGCTACTCGCAAAGTGACTTGCTAGGCTCTAACTAAGCGCTAGCAAGCCACCTATCACTGCGTACGTTACCTTAAGCTAAGCCCTTGCGTCCAACATCAACATTTTTGATAACAGCTGGAGCCTGAATGTAATACCCAAAGGTATGACACCTTTACAGAGACACGTAGACAAAGGGAAGCCTTATCGATTGACCACTACTTGATGCTTTTTTATCTGTGGAATACAAAGCAGATATCACCAACCACAAAACTACATATTGATGTCAATATAAACTCGTATATCTCATCATCTACCTAGCCTTTTCCCAACTATGTTGGGGTCGGCTTCCAGTCTAACCGGATGCAGCTGAATACCAGTATTTTACATGGAGCGACTGCCTATCTGACCTCCACAACCCAGTGATTGTGTAATACGATACTTCTTGGTAAGTCTGGTTGTCAGACTTTCGGGCTTCTGACCACCCGTAACGACTGTCAAAGATCCACGCATGACAGCCGGGACCAACGGCTTAACATGCTTTCTGAGACACGGAGGGGTCTTGGTATGTAAAGATGGTCTCATCTACGGCCCAACCGCGGCAAGGTTAGCTTAACCTGATCGATCGAACCATGCGGCTGTTATTACTTAGCCACAGCCCCTCATAAATAAACTCGTATGTCTATCAGCCCTAGTATATTATACACTGCAACTGTGTACCTGCATACTTCCCTATTATGTTATGATAAACACGCATTTCTCCATACACTGTTTACGAACAAACATTATTTTGAACACGTCAAGATTATTTTTGGAAAGTTTTCACGTATTTCTGGCATTTATTATTGTAAACCATTACAGAAATAGTTTGCTAAGAGAATGTTGTTGATCATCAACATTTTCGGACGTGATATCAATTGGAATGGGTTCAGAAAACAATATTAGTTATGGTTTGGCTACACGTGGTGCGGTGTATGGACTTATTTGGTGGTGGCGATAGCATTCCTGTTTCAATACGACTGTTGCTAATCTTGTGGGTGTTAAAAGAGCCGACCAAAGGCCAAAGAGCTACCTACATAGTCATAACAAGGTGCATTAGTCTGTTTGGCTTCATACGATACCCTCACACAAAATAAAGTAAGTACTCGTATATAATGGTACATAGATTTTAAATTGTTTTTATTCCCACTGCAAGTTCCCATACTATATCCCGCCTTTAATCGATTGGTGTCATCTTTAAAAAAAATGTCGATTAAGTCTCAGCTGGATACCTTATCTCTTAGTAGCACTAATTGTAAAGAATATTTTGATTTAAAAAAGAGTGTCCCTGGAGTGTCTTGTCCATTCTTCTCCATATGAAACTACTACGCTTTGGAATAGGCAACTAGTTTCATATTTCTGACTGACCGACGACCCTGGCAATGGTTTAATTGAAAGGTGAAAACTACCATAACATTTAGATACACCAATGCTGTGCGGTTATTCCACGGGGTTTGTTTATGGCTAATTCGAGTATTTTATCGGAAGAGTACGGTACCGAAGCGTTATTTTTCAGAATACGATGCATTTTTTAACAATGACCTCTTTACCGCTCTTAAATTATAAACTGCAACATCTACATTAAGTATTAATAAATTATCGCTTGTTACTAAGTCAGTTACAAAGGCAGTTATCCCACCGCCCCGGCGAGGAAACGGCTAACTATGGGCTATTTTCTCGCTCAAGAAACGTACAATAGATATACATTCCGTATAAACAAAAGAAATGCAAATATTAATAGTTAATCGCTGACTGTTCACACTGTCGGCGAGTACGACTCACGCTTGATACAGTACGCATACCAGCGAGAAATCGCTCGTCACCGCAGGCTCAGTGCGGGTTGGTAAACGCCACATGTCTTCGAATTTTTGGTTCTACAACATAGTTTCCTTCACCATTTTGAGAGCAATGGTAATTAAATTATATACCTACACAAAGCAATGTCTGGGTTCGAACCCTCTCAAAAGCTCTACCGGCTTCTCGTTAATCGCCGGCGATAGGACAGGTGCCTTAGACAGAAACCCTTCACTTAGCCGTCTATCACAGTCGTGGAGATCGTAAAACCAAGTGTTGGCGAACAATGGTCTTATTTTGTTTTATAGTTTAGTGCTTCATTGCAATGTTGTCAATACATATTTATGTATCATAGTCACCGTAAAATAAAGCTATAATATTATTTTTTGACACTATTAAAGACATCCTAAAGATAAAATCATCATCTGTCTAGCCTTTTCCTAACTATGTTGGGGTTGGCTTCCAGTCTATCCGAATGCAGTTGAGTGCCAGTATTTTACTTGGAGCGATTGCCTATCTGACCTCCACAATCCACAACCCAGCTAATGGGTAATCTTTAAGATCAATTAATTGAAATAAATCTGGTTTTCGAGACTCATGTTGAAGCTTACATAGAGAGGTAGATCTTTTTGGTACCAAAATTAGCAGTGGCTTTCTCGTCTGAAAAATTGGGAGATATCGAGCCAGAAACGGCAATCTCTTCAAACAAGAGTCCAATAACAAAACAAACAAGAGTTTCAGAGGGCCTAGAGCCCTAGACAAATGTCAATCGTTTTCAAAGCGTTTCGTTTTACTGCAACGACTTTCAACAGTATTGACATAATATTTTTGGTAGCTAATGTCAATCCAATACATTGTTGACTTTTCCATCATCCTTTCATAGAATATCACTTTATCTATACCTCGAATCCTTAATACAAGTATTAGTTAGTTATTACTCACATCATTATAAGGCGGTCCCTGACAACTCCTGATGATCCTGTCAGCAAACCCGGTGATATTGGTGAGGAATGTATTCAAGTCGTTGCTGGTTCTTGAAGCGAAGTCGGTGTACAGAAGCAGGGCATCATTCTTAGCTGTATGCAGCTCTGCTATGGTGCTCGCATACAGGTCGTCGTTGTAGTTCACAAGGCGCGAGTGGGTCGGGAGGGTTCGGTTGCTCACATCTACTATGATTACGGCGTCCTGTAAAAGTAAAGGGTGGGTTTTAGAAGAGAGAAACTTAGTACATTATTTCTGTTTTTGTCAAGTGATTATAGTTGACAGTCCAGAGGCTTATTATCTTCTGCTCAAAATGTATTGGACCCCTTCTTTTTTGGGATTGCCGAGTGATTTTAGTCCGTAGTGCAGAGAGTCTAATACCTAACAACCTACTCAAATTAAAGGGGTAAGGCTTTACCTTCTTACTTCACATCCAGCCTATGACAGCAAATGTATTATACATGTCAATCTGAAAGCCAATTCTGGTAATTTAAAACGTTCAACATCTAGTCAGTCTCATCTCAGCGACAAACAAATGTCAAAAACTGTCAAAATGTAGGCAAATTAGAGGTATTTTTGACAGATTGAGACTGCAATCAAACTGTGAACGTTCTTAAAATTACGAGAATTGCCCCCTGATATTATCATTTTGCGTCGATAATCATCTTTTATTACTCCATCCATGTCAGATGGCCTGATTCCGACCGCCTTGGTAAGCTACGCTACGGACTAAAAAGGTTACAGATTCTGATTGATCCTGCTTAAGAGATGGAGCGATTTGTATCTGTGAATGCACGAAGCAATTCAAAATTTATTTTTATTTATTTGTCCTTAACAACTAGGTAACTAAGGGAGGGCGCTCACGAGCAACTTAGTTGCCCGGCAACTTTTTTGTTTCTGTCGCTGTCTCCTCGCCGAGATTTGGACGATGCACACACAGGAGCGACAGCAACACTGGCTAGCCGGCAACTTTTTTGTCGCCATACGCGCACATGCATTGAAAATATAGACGGGCGACAGTTGCGTGCAAACCCGCGGACAAAAAAGTCTCACAGCTATTGCGTCGCTTACATGCGCAATTTCATACAAACCAGCATACTTGATGTGAGAGACAAATTAGTGGCGGAGATAACAGTTGTTCTTGGGCGCCCTCCCTAAGATGGATATTTTCGTAAATCAACGTTTTTAATAAAAACTACTTACACAATGTAATTATCTTGTTAATTTTGAAACTTGTGTTGCAAAATGTTTGATTGCCAGCCTCGAAAGACGTAGTGTTTATACTTTAACAACGTTATGATCTAAATACTGTTGTTAGGTAATTAAATTATTCAAAGCGAACATTAAGTTCTGTTACAAGGTCAGAATTTGAGTCTAGTTGTCTGAAATAGACTGTAAGACGAAAATAAAATGAGAATATTCTAACAATTGCAATTAAAATTGAAGCGTATTAACATAAGCACTAGACAACACTGTTTACAATGCTTACTGAAATATTGAATGGAAGGTTTATCGATCGATGGGTTTCGGTTTGGTGGATGTTGATTTTGCCTAAGTAATTTTTTTTATATACCTAATTGTCTTTTAAGGCTACGGTATTTAGGTCTTTAAGGAGACAGAATGTTGTGAAATTTATTTCACTTAAGTATAGTCATGTGGATTTTTTTAAGAGTTCCCATATAAGTCTCTGAATAAAAGAAATAAATCATTCTCCTGTCCTTATCCCAATTTATTTGTGGTCGACGCAACATGTCTATTCTTCCATACTTCTCTATGAGTCGTCATCGGTAGTCACCCTCTTTCTAACCAAATCATCATTCACACAGTCCATCCATCGTTTCTATGGTCTTCCCCTACTCTTACAGCTTTCGACATTTATACATGACTAATAAATCTAATAATAGTGCCACTGCAGATTAACGCCTGCCACCCCTGAGTTTATAGTATTTATTTCTTAAACAACAATGTTTCAACTCAATCAATACAAACAGTTATTAATCTATAACAAACGTACAATTGTTCTTTTATAGCTGACATTAAATAATAATAGACTGGTCTGCACATTGTAACACCGAGTTAACGTCACCCGTGCCTCATGCCTCATGAAGTTATGAGTCATGTAACCTGTTGGGTTACCGGGGTTAGGGTTACATTGATAAGGTTATCATCGGGTTTCCCATTAATTGTTGTAGTTGTGTACTTTTAAGTGTACCTAAGCAGTTTTATTTGTGTTGTGATGGGAATCGGGGTTTTAAAGTGAATTTGATCTAGGTATTACTCACTAGGTAGATATACTAGGTATCTAGGTTGGCCCTGAGCCTGATCTCTCTCCGTCTCCGGTCGTATAGCGGATTGCCGTCCCATCGGACTATGAGAGTGAGGGAAGAGGGAGTGCACCTGTGTCTGCGCACACACTTGTGCACTATATATCCCACGCCAAAGGCTAGTCTCCATTGAGGTTGGCCACCGTTGGCATTTTATACTAGGTATCATAATTTTCAAAAGAATGAAAGTCAAAAATGAATTAGATTTATCGAAGCTACGGAAAAGCTTAAGGCAATCCTGTTGAAAGTTGTTGTAGAAATACGAAACGCTTCGAAAGCGATTACCACTTGTGTAGACCCTCAGGTGCCTCAGGTAAAGTCCACAGTGCTTTGATGGGGAAGAATACCCATGAATCTCGTTTTGGCCAAGTTTAATACGAAACAATGTAGCTTACCTACTTTTATCTGTAAGTATATCGGAATATGAAGCCTTAGCAAGGGTGACAACAGGCACCTAATCAAGGCATATTTAAACCCTGCAGGTATGTTCTACTCTTCTACAGCTTGTGCATTTGTACCTAATTATACAAGGCAGAGGTACCTAATAATATTATTTATTTGAAAATGAAATAAATCGAGAGCAAACTCGTAAAAACAGCACTCGGATAGACATAATAACAAACATGCACAATAATGATAATAACTAGAATAAACCTGGATTGCTAATACAACCGAGCGAAGCAAAACTGAAAAACGATGTGCCTTTTGCCCTGAAATATGCGATAAAATGCAGCAAAAGATTTTTCTTTTGAAAGTTGAGTTGTGAAAGATATGCTTTTTGAGGTGTTTTTGTTTTAATGGTAGATTTTTCCCAGCTTCCTCACACCAGTGGAATGCTCTGCTAACCCGGCCTCGCAGTGCAACACTAAGGTCGCCATAAAAATCTTATGGCGAAATTATTATCATGATGTCACAAAGGAAACCATAAAACATCACTGCTGTTAGTATATTACGGTTTAATTTAATGTGAAGACGTCATTCATTCAGTTTTTCATGCCAATTTTCGAAACTGCCTACTTATCTGGAACATTTATTTGAGAAGTAAATTTGTTTTCAGCAAACTATGGTTTAATTTAAATGCTTTAGACTACAAGGAAATGACTTGAAAGTGGGAAAATAGGATATCCGAATCACTTTTACGCGAATAATTTTTCATCAGAAATATTTAAATGAAGTCAACGTTTCCTATCTGGCTACCCTTGAGAAGAAATAGCGATACTGACTCAGTGGTCAGTTTCTGTCAAAGTCCAGATCATGTCATTGGTAGGTAATCGTAAGTTCGTGAGTTCAAATATATTGCAAGTAATCTAGTTCAAGGGATAGACTGCTGGGTTGGTTGCAGATATATCTACGGAGGCCTAAAGTTTTTTACAAAAATAAACCGCCATATTCAGTCACATGTCCCGCTTTTCCCCTGACATCGTCTAGGGCTCATAGATAAAATACACAAAATAATCTTATACAATAATAAACTAATACTTACACATTAAAACCTTAAAACTACGACTATACCACGGGACTATACACGTAACATTGTCGGCGTTAGCTAATGAATGCACAACAAAATTTACGTAAGAAATTCAAAAGTTTTCCCAAGTACATAGGCATTCTCTTCTAAAACCGTGAGCTCAATAGGTATGTTGACTCAACACACAAAACAGATTCGATTATCCTGACTATAAGCAATGAAATTCTCCTGAATGATGAAATAATTCAAAATGATGACATCAACCACTGCATCTATGCTGTAATGATCTTTGACCCAGCACTACAGCTTCGAAATGCGCCAATACCATAATATTGAAACATCCGTGTCGGCTCTTAGTAACAGCACTTGAAACTTTGCTTACCCATTTAAGAAAAGAGGTTGGGAATCTGACATCATAAAGAAGTGAATCCATGAGTGCTGAAATATAGCTCTGCGTATCCATATAATAATGTGTTTAGGGTGCTGTTGCGACTGCCACGTTTCTGCAGTGCGTCGGGGATGTTTACCGATGCACGCACTGACAGCTTTGACGCGGTATGGCGCAAGAAATCTGCCTCATTACTTCGGAGGTAGCGTGACAGTCCCAACATCATTCTGCACTCGATAGCCACCCGGGCAGATAGCTCGCTTGTATGGGCGTTGGCCGATCGAACCAGATCAGTTTTAGTTATTATTAAGTACTAACATAGGCTAAATAATATTGTTACTAACACAGTGGACCTTATTTGTTGTCTGAAATAAATAAATTATTATTATTATTATAGCGTATTGTGCAGATAGAATAATTTAGCATAATCAGCCTATATGTTCCCACTGCTGGGACACAGGCCTCCTCTCTTTGGGAGGGAGAGTGCTAATCTCTAGAACAACCAGACGGATTTGAAGAATTGTTTTGATAGCCCAATTCTTGATAAAGGCTATTTAAGATGTTAAATCGCTGTTGATGTTTAACGCTAGGTCCCTTGGGAGACGATTAAAAGGAAAAAAGTCAGAAAGGACGCTAAGCAAAAACGAAGAAATAGCGCGGGCAGGCGATGCGATGCTAGGGGGTGAAGTCGCAGGCAGAAGGTAGTACTTTATACTATACTAAATCATTGGTTATAGCCATTTTCATACAATATTTAACTGTAATAGAATGACAGTATGTTGTGATTTGAATATACGGGCAATTAAACCTTGTAGATCAACCCGTGCGGCTGTTATTACTTAGCCACGAGCCCCATGTCTATCAGTCATCATCATAGTTCCAAATCTAATAGAAGTTAATGGACAACTAACTGTTTAGGTACACGTCGTTCTTGCTGTATAATAATGGCGTCACACAAACCTTCAGTTGCCATGCCAATTTACACTAATACACGTTCGACATAATGATGAAACAATGTTTGTTTTGTTGTCTGTACCAGCAGTTGCAGGCACTTGAACATCGCTGAATGCGTTTAGTTTACATTTCCATGTTGTATTTGTTATTTTTAGAACATTAGGTATCTATTATTTTGTCTACTTCACTTTACTATTAGATTGCAAAAGGACATGCATATTACACATTGAGAGCAGACAGTAAGAGCAGTGGTGGCCCAGTGGTAACGGCCGCGACTTACTAGTTGTAGGTCGTAGGTTCGAACCCAGACAGGCGCTTTACTTTGTGTAAATTATATCATCACCACTGCTCTCAAAACGGTGAAGGAAAACATCGTGAGGAAACCGGCATGTCCTAGAATCAAAAATTCGAAGACATGTGACATCTACACCAACCCACACTGGGCCCACGTGGTGAATTACGGCCCACTCCCTCTCACAGAGAGGAGGCCTGTGGACTGTGACATATTATAGGCTGATTACGATTACATTACACATTGGAAGCGATAATAACCCAACGGTTAAAAGGTTTAAACTGGGAAAAGTCTTGAGTTTGTTACTCACTCTTAGCGAAATCATTATTTAGCTGTATGGTTCATTGCTAGAGACAATTAAAAATAAAATTCTGCGTATTAAAATCTTAAAAGCGAGACTTGTGACACGAAAACAGAGCTCGGATCCTCTGTTTAATCAAATAAATTTAAAAATAAACGAGGGGTGTTGTGGGACATCTACTTTTGTTACGTACGTAACAAAAGTGTCGTGACGGTCAAAATGTTACACTTTTTTCGGTCTAACTCACATACATCAAGCCCCTTACTAATAAACGTATTATATCAGATGAATAGTTACACACCGATTTCTCTCTTTCAGTCGTCAGTAATTTGACTTGCGAAAGATGAAGACAAAGCGATGTGTACAGACGCTATACAACGTTTATTAGTAAGGGGGTAAGTGGGCAGATTAAAATGTGCTAAATATAAGAAACTTCGTTCCAAAAAATATTCTCCTCTAAATCTGCAAACCCCCTTTGTACGCAAGGGCTAGTTATTTTAATTCCCATGCAAATCATTAATAGAGCGGAATCATAACATAGTTATTTCTATAGCCATGTCTACGAGAAAGGAATGCACTGTACCCACAATGTAGTGGAATTCTTATCATACCGCGTTTGAAGAATGACTCAACCTATAATAGGTATCGTTACGCAAATCATTGTTGTGACTCGTTCGTCGAGGAAGGCTACATTTCTTCTCTAGAAGAATTTTAGATTTTTTTTAAATGAAATGATTAGCCGTTGGTCCCCGAAGCCCGAAAGTCTGACAACCAGTCTTACCAAGGAGTATCGTATTACCCAGTAACTGGGTTGTGGAGGTCAGATAGGCATTCGCTCCATGTAAAATACTGGTATTCAGCTGCATCCGGTTAGACTGGAAGCCGACCCCAACATAGTTGGGAAAAGCCTAGGCAGATGATGATGATGATGAACTAGCTTCTTTCAAATATTTTTTACTCCCAACCCACCCCGTCGCATCACATCCCCTGCCTGCGCTATTGCTTCGTTTTCGTTTAGCGTTCTGACTTTTTTTTTCTTTTTGATCGTCTCCTAAGGGTCCTAGCGTGATGTTAGCCTATATACTCCCCGAGAAATGGGCTATCAAATACCAAAATAATGTTTCAAATCCAGCCGGTAGTCTTAGAGATAAGCACCTTTAAACAAACTAACTCTTCATCTTTATTTTTAGTGTAGATATTTATAAGGCGTACAAAATATTATTGATACTTAGATGATTATGAATATAATCCTGAATTTACAGTAGCAATCAAGCTGAAAAGTCCTTTTTTTTTTTAAGGATGGTATATCATTCAATGACCCCTCCCGCTCTGGGTGGAGCGGAAGGGAGTGTCAGACTCTTACTGACTAAAACCCATCCGTGTTCCTTCCTTAGCCCTTTATATTCCGGGGCAGCGGTAACCCTTTCGGACAATCCCGCTGCCCAAGCTGAAAAGTCCTGACGCAATGAATCCCGGCAAATCCCATGGTAATCTTTATGTCTTCTTTTTTCTATATAAAAAGTTCAAAGTCCTGACTGAGTGATATATCAACGCACAGCCTATAACTTCTATATAAAAAGTTCAAAGTCCTGAGTGATATATCAACGCACAGCCTAAACGCTGGTCCTAGAGACATGAAATTTGGAGGGTGAGTTCTTTGTGAAGAATAGGTATCCACTAAAAAAGGGTTTTCAAATTCCACCCCTAAGAGGGTGAATAGGGGCAGGTTGAAATTTCACGCGGACGAAGTCGGGGGTAGGAGCTAGTGTCATACTAAATATACCATAACATACAATCCAGACTTCGGAAGGCTAATTTAAAGAACATAACACACATAACGAGACTCGGCAATGAGTTATTTGTGCTTTTTAGGGTTCCGTAGGTACCTAAAAGGTACAAACGGGACCCTATTACTAAGGCTCCACTGTCCGTTTGTCTGTCTGTCTATCACTAGGCTGTATCTCATGAACCATGATAGCTAGACAGTTGAAATTTTTACAGATGATGTATTTCTGTTCCCGCTATAACAACAAATCATAAAAATAAAATAAATTTAAAATTTAAAGGGGCATGAAAGAAACGTTTTATGCCTTGTGGTACGGAACCCTTCATATGCGAGTCCAACTTGCACTTGCCCGGTTTTTATTTCATGGATATTTATATTATTTTATTTTATTTATTTGGCTCACCAACAATTGAATACACTGATACAAAGATATGAGATACATCCAAAAGACTTATAGACTAGTGTACCAATTTCTTACAGGTAAGCACTACATACCATTTTTGATTGATATAGATCTACATACCATTTTGTTCATACCAACTCTTCAAAGTTGAGACGACCACAACAAAATATAACAGCTTTTGCCTATCTCGCTTTAGAGTACCTATTTAAATTTTTCCTCGCCAAAAATCGTAATTGATCCAAATGCCTACCGCTTTATATCGTTCACATAAACAGGTGTAACGTTACAGCGTGCGTACTATTTACTGTGTGTGCTCTGTTTGTTTGTTCATCGCCAAGGATTTGTTAAGTAATATTATACTAATAGTTACATTTTGTATCTATTGTGTAAGCTGTACTATTGTGTCAAGTTACGCGGGTATGTTTTTCAGGCTACTGAAGGATAAGCCTGAAATTATTTTATTTGAAAAGTATGTTTGGAAAAAAATCTTACTGAACTTCCCTCTAACTTTGAAAAACCATAAAATAACAATTAATTTTTCCATTACGAGAACATGAACATTTGAACAATAGCCTATTTCAGACTCGGTCTGCTACTAAGACATTCCTAATGGAAAGACCCAATGACATTTTGCTCGACTTGGGAATCGAACCCAGGATCCATCGCTCAGCAGTCGCGCTTGCGACCACAAGACCAACGGGGAGTTAGCGGAGCTACTTAGATACAGACGTATTGAAAGCACTTACGCAAAATCAGGGGGTTGTCCAAAATTTGTGTAGTCTCTTATATCAGAAAAACCCCTTGATTTTGCGTTTACTAGCAGCACTAATTATATGCACATGAGTCTGTCATGTGCCTGTAATTTCATTAAAACCTAGGTAAAGTCAGGGCAGTTAATTGTCCAGCAAATGCACTACTATCATAAATTATTCGAATATTCAAATCACAACATAACAGTCTTTGACAGTTGTATAATGAAATGTGAGGTGTCAATGTGCTTTACAATTTTTATTTTACGTTTTATTTACCTTTTCAATTGGAAGAAAAAAAAATGATATCAAGAAGTAAAAAACAAAGAGAAAAGAGAATAAAGTAGAAGACGCAAAAATATAATTAGGGTAAGTAACTGTCTGAATGCCCCTGATGAGCCCTGTCGCAGAGAGTTCTCAAAGCTGAGCAATGAAAAATGCTGAAAACGTACCCACCTCAACAAAATGTACCTACTCGTACCTCAACAAAATCCAATCTAATTCTATAGCTGAATATCCCGATTAATTCCCACCTGCATCCCGTCAAACTGATCTAGCGATGCAACCGTGACCTAAATACCTGAAATTCCTGAAACGTTTTCAGTGGGATCTCTTATCTTGTGCACACTGAAGATAAATGGCGACCTTGAAGTTATCTACTGTTATGTCTAAGAGCTCATAATGTGTAAGTAGTCTTTTGTTTTTGTATCACGCTGATTTAGAATTAAGGGTAGGTAGCATTTAATGTGGGTGGACAAAATACAATTTAAATAAATGCGATCGACGAACATAAAGATGTGAACTCTCCATTATTTATTTATTTATTTAAACTTTTCGCACAAAAAGGTACAAAGGCGGATTTAATGCGATGGAGTTTATCATTTGTGACTTCGAGTGACGGATATGTGGACAGTACCCAGCATTGCATAAATATATAAGCTGTCACGTCCTATAGGCCTGGAGGCTTTTATATAGGTGTTAAATTTTGTTTCCATTAATATTTTTTGTTATTTTCTTTTACTAGAGTAATTTACAATCTATTTTATTTGTATATTATCGTGGCTAGCTGACATACGGCAAATAGTTCAATTCAATGTTCTGTGTCTTGCATAGGTACCTACTAACTTTTACAAATTTTATCTGAACAGTTAGCTTTGTAATTTTATTAAGTACGTATTAACGAAAAAAGAAACAGCTATTTAATACAAAAGTTCAACACCTACTTGACCAAAATGTATGAAACAGCTGTTTTTTGGGATTTCAGAGTTGGTCCCATAGAGAAAGTTTTCAGTTCGATGCGCGATGGTCTAAAGCACCTCTTCTTAGAGTTTATCGGGTTAATTTTTGAACACTTTGTATAAAAAAATTTCAGAGGTATTTGTATGTAAGTATTATCTAATGTTCGAAACCTTATCATTATAGGAAAATGTTTTTATTTCATGAGATGATGTCACACTGAACCCAGTCATCCCTTTCGAACCATATGAAGTAATGTTACGCATAAATACTCATTGTTAAGTAATTAAACATATAAAGTGTTTCCGTAATTAATCGGTCAGTCAAGTTTCAGTCAAGGGCTTTTTGCCTATAATTCCTTGATAATACGCCCATCACTCACTACTTCAAATAACATGATATAGCCCTTGAATAAACGAGATGATAATAAATCTAAATACTTGTCCTTAACGAAAGTAGTTCAGTAAGTAACCGCTTATCTCTATCGTACAAACTCGATGTGAAAACGTAACAACCAAACTCACAAATAAATAAATAAACACTCACTATACCTCACTACAACTCACACACTACACACCCTCACTCTTCATAGTCTCACCCATACTCACACACATTACACGAACACGCGCGTTTTGGCCCTTTTCTATGCATAAGCGAGCACTCAGTTACTCTTGTTTGTATAATATTAAGTTACCTTTTATAATTTTTTTATTTTTAGTTTTGCATGTTTTGTTTGTCTAAATTTCAATTGCATAAGATAATGAAAAGTGGAAGCCCGGAGTCTCCTAACACAAGCAATTCTTTGCTTAAAAGGTGTTCTCCGATAACATGTATCGAAATGCCCTTTGTAATTGAAATTATCACATTCGTGAAAAAGGCATTCTTTGTACATACATAACATAAACTCTAGCCTTCTTCTCATGAGGCTGGTTATAGGCAGAAACTACAGACCGCCATCTGCTACGATCCTTACATACTCCTTTTACTTCGCTTACTCAAAACAGAAGAAGAACTAGCAGGGGATCGCTCGCAGGGAAGCGCCTGTCTGGGTTCGAACCCATGACCGACCGACCCGACCTGCTGACCGACCGACAGACTCGTAAGTCGGGGCCGATGTCACCACTGCAAGAAGCGATGAATAAATTGTGTGAAAGTTGATATGGCTAGAAAGGGTAAGACTAGTAACATGACGGCTTGAAAGGGTAAGACTACGAGTAGATGACGGGATATACATCTCTATTATCGTAGGTAAGGAAATATAAGACATGCTGAACCGATCCCAAATAAATTAAGATACGAGCAGGCGGATGACGATGAAATAATTAAATCTGTATCCTGAATTCCAAGTGTGGTGCTGGAATTTTCTCCTTTGTTTTCAGACACTGAATTAGTCTATTAGGAATCAGTCCCTCAGACTGCTTAGAACCTTCAGAAATTCAGCTGATTCATCAACATTGAGACATTAGCATTGAAATCTTGAAGACATTGACATAAACATAAATCTGAACGTTCCAGTGCAGTTTATTGCGATTGTGTGTAAACAGTCACAAGGTTGCAGACACAATGGGAGCATTATGCTGTGTCGTGATGAGATGTGGTGGCGTTACCATGGCAACAATAATACAAGGATTTATTGATGCAAAAGAAAATATTTTCAAGTCCAGATCAGATGCGTTAGTGAAAATTCCTTCAAGCACCACGCTTGGTAGATACCTGGTAGGTAAGCGAGAGCACGTGAGCGCGTGAGCGTAAGCGTGAAGGAATTTGAAGGAATTTACAAATAACATAACATAACGGCCACGTTTCTCGAAGAGTTAGGCAGAGGTGATTCCTAAATACACCCTCATTTCACCAGTTATGTTTAAGTACCTAATACGATCCATTGCCATGAACCGTGCACAACTCCAGATTCAGTGCTGCACTGAGAAAACCCAATAACTGTTTGCCGATCTGGAAATCGGACCCAAGACTCGTCGCGCTTGTGACCACGAGACCAAAGCGGCAGTCAAGGCAAGAAAGGATTTAAGACATTGTTTACCAGTGCATGATAATTAAGTGATCAGGATACACTAAGATGATATCTGATAGATTGGTACTGATACCGGGATGAAACATTTAATTAGGTGATACAATAATCCCGGATGATATACCAATTAAGAACTCGTAACATTATCCTAGAGTGGAATGCGTAAAGCTATAAATAAATTGTCTTTATCAATGTTTGTGTTGCATTCAATCAAACACAAGGACTGGGACACAATGAGAGCGTCACGGTGTATCATAGTATCATGCCGTGATGTTGTTATATCACAATAACATAGAGGGGGCTGTGGTAATTTTAATTACAAACTGTATTATTGTCACTATTTGTGTTGCTAGTATAGCTGTTGTGACTCCCTCGTTGTTTTGCTGGTGTTTACAAGTCCAACTTCTGAGCAATTAAGCACAGGTTGAGCTCGGCCTCCCAGGGGCTGCAGTCTCGACATTCACAGCGATCGCTTTACGACCGAATTCGGTCGCAAAGTCCTATCGATCCGGATGTAGCGATATTTGGTAGTCTCGACTCTCAAAGTCATCGGTATTTTACCAACTTATGTCACAAACTTTACGATTTTCTTAATGTTCCAGATTTCGGCCTACCCGGATGATTGCAATTGGCGTGTATGTACATAAGACTTATTTAATCCTAACTAGCAAAATGTATGTTTAGTAATAGTACACAGCCTACCTCTTTAACAACCTACCCCTTTTCGGTTTAAAGAATTTATTTCTCATAAGAACATACAGTCCGCTTATAATGAGATACAAAGTAATAAGTATGATAATACAGTACAATACAATTTCCTCCAGAGTATTAGAATTTATAATGTACATACATGTTTCTTAAGCTTATTTTTAAATGTGTTCACGTTATCGCACTCTTTAATATCGTCGGGTAATTCATTGAACAGATTAACTCCTTCAAATAATATTGTCTTTCTACCGTAATTAGTGCGTGCGCTAATGACTTCAAGTTTGTTTTTATATCTATTTCTCAGGTTATGTGACATTGTTTTTTTCTTTATTTGTATGTTAGTTTGTATTGAGTTTGAAGTTATGTTTTTAATAAGGATGCAGGTGTAGTAAATGTATAGCTGTCTAATATTTAATAGTTTGGTTTTTTCGTATATAGTCTTTGTTGAAGTAAGATAATGATAATGGAACAAAGTTTTAATTATCTTATTTTGTACTCTTTGAAGTGGATTTAAATTAGTTACCGCTGCGGAACCCCATATTTCAATCAAATATTCTAAATGCGATTTGGCTAACGAGTTATAAATCAAAGTGCGCACTTTGTTTGGAATACAATTTGCTACTTTCCGTAGTGCTCCCAATAACGATGTTAATTTACTTCTGAGATGGTCGATGTGTAATTTCCAATTCAGTTTCTCATCTACCCTTAATCCAAGATATTTTTCATTGGTTGATCGTTTTATTGTTTCGTTATTTATTATAAGAGGCGAGAAGTCCGGTATACGCTTGTTTTTAGTTGTAAAAATCATGAATGAAGTTTTCGACGTATTAATTGTAAGAAGGTTGTACTTTAGCCATTCGTTTAATAAATCAAGGTCATGTTGAGCGTTCTTTATGATGTTATGAATTGATTTGTCAAAGTAAAAGAGACAGGTGTCGTCTGCATATAGTGTAAGGTGTCCTATTAACCCTATTTTATTAATATTGTTTATATAAATTAGAAAAAGTAACGGACTGATAATTGAACCTTGAGGACAGCCGTATGTCATAGTTTGAACCGAGCTAGTGTGGATATCTCCTATTTTAACAACTTGACGCCTGTTTTCCAAATACGAATTAAACATTTTATGTGCTGTACCTGTAACACCTATGTTATCTAGCTTCTGTAACAGTTTTTGATGACTCACGGTATCGAACGCTTTTTTTAAATCGATGAATATTCCTAAGGCATAGCTCCTTTGATCTATATAGGTTTTAATTTTGGTAACTAGATCCGTTGCAGCCGAGAGAGTACTTGATTTCGGGCGAAATCCATACTGTTCGTTTATTAGAAATTCTTTATGTGTCAAATAGTTATTTAGGCGACTATATAATACGCGTTCGAAAATATTGGACATTACAGGTAACACTGACACCGGTATGTAGTTGCTTGGGTCAGTTCTCTTTCCAGATTTGTAAACAGGACTGACCCTAGCCACCTTGAGGGTGTCGGGAAAAGTACCACGCAGTAAACAGGCGTTTATACAGTTAGT
Organism: Gortyna flavago; assembly: GCA_963669345.1. Classification (NCBI taxonomy): domain Eukaryota; kingdom Metazoa; phylum Arthropoda; class Insecta; order Lepidoptera; family Noctuidae; genus Gortyna; species Gortyna flavago. The sequence goes on from OY770135.1 coordinate 2,116,450, forward strand.
CAGCTGCTCAACTATTATATTTTTTAAGCATTTTATTGCCTTAGTACTAATACCATCCAGACCAGTGCTAGTGTTACTATCGAGGTCGTCTATGATTCTAATTATTTCTTCCGTGGTGCACGGCGTTAGTTCGTTTAGTGTTATGTCATGTGTATAGCTATGATCGTACATTAATGTGTTGCCCGTATTGGTGTGATATGTGTCTGGTATTTTTTTTGCTAAGTCTGCGCCTATAGATATGAAAAAAGAATTGAACAAGTCACATATTGAGTTACCTTCTGTTAGAAGTCCAGCGCTTGACATTAGTTTGGGAGGAGCAGGGCTGTCTTTAATTTTATTTAATCCTAAGTTATTAATCAGGTCCCACATTCTTTTTGGTTGATTGCTGCAGTTTTGAAATAAATTATAGTAATAGGTCTTCTTATGCGTGTTTGTTAGCATCTTCACTTTCAGTTGTTCTTTCAGGAACATTTTCCGTAAATCGTCATTTTCTGGGTCCGATTTGGTTTTTTGCCATAAACTATTTCGTGAATTGATAGCGTTTATAATGTTCTGATTAATCCAGTCTTGTTGGGGGAGGTTTAGAATTTTAATCTTATCTATTTTGTTCCTGTCTATCTGTTCTGAGATAAATGTCTCTAGTTGGCTGTAGTCGTGGTCGTCATTGCTGTATTTTGCTTCTAATGCGTTGTTGTACAGATTTTCATAATCCAATGCCTTATAATGTTTCTTTTTGTTATGTTGTGGAGACAGCCTTCCTATTTCTAGATATATCTGTTTGTGGTCAGAAAGACTAGATTCAATTATAGAGACGCTGAGAGAATGGTTGTTTAGATTGGTACATACGTGGCCCAGTATTGTGTTTGTTGTAGCTGTGTCACGTGTGCTGTATGATTTGTTGATTTTATTTATTATTCTATAGCCGGCTTCTTGAACTCCATGTTGGTATTTTGATACAGTACTGTTTGCATTTAGTAAATCTATATTGAAATCTCCAAAAACAATTGATCTTTTTCGTCGCTCCAATTGGGATGAATATATTTCTAAAAAGTTGTTTAGGTTGGTATCCCCCGGTTTATAAATCGCTCCAATATTTAATGATAGCTTGTTTATATATATCCATAAATAGTGGTTTCCGTCTTCGCATAATTCTTCAGTAATATCATGTTTAATACTGTCATGCACATAAATGGAGACTCCTCCGCCTTTACAATTCTGTCTATAGTTATAGATGTGATTATAGCTAGGTAGTTGGTATAGTTTCGCATCAGCCTCTGATCTAATCCACGTCTCAGTAAAAATCAATAGGTGAGTTGTCATTTTTATGGCCTTTAGAATGCATTTTATTTCATCAAACTTTCCAGGTTTACGGATACTGCGTAAGTTCGCATAAAGAAATCTCAGTGAACACGGATGCAATGGAAGATCTTTTGGAGACTTACAGGCATGATTTTATATTATATAATGTCTTTAGCAACAGAAAGCCATCATGAGTTGATTTGCAACGTCAATTATTCTGTACAAGCATTCGTTATATTATTGTAGCTGTCATTTCAATTTATTGTTCAGTGGACGTTAATGGGTCAAAATTTACAGCGTGGATATTCAGAAGTGAAAGTGATTGGCAGTCTTGGACTGTGATGTGAAAGGGGTTATTTGCAAAATTACTACGTTTATACTGGAGAAGTGTTTGTCACAATTTGCTATTATCAGAAACAAAGACGCTGCTGCATTATATCCTCTCAAGTTTATCCATAAGATCGGACCAATTGGTGGTGCCGACTGATGCGGGAAATGAGTTGCTGTTGGAACGAATAGCAGTAGACTGGTAGAAAAAAGTTATGCCCCTCCATGCGATTTTCTTTCTCATGCTGATGGTCTTCCTCGGTTGGAGGATAGTTTTCATGGCTTTCGAGGGTGCTTACGCCGATAGTGAGGCCAAAATGAAAATTCAAGATGGCAAACCTTTCTTTTTCGCGAGCCAGCCCGTCCGCCCGACAAACTGTGGGCAATAACTAATAGCATAGAACTGCACCCTAATTGCGTTCTCTACATATCAGACATAATTTGAATCATTTTGAAGGATATTGCTAATCCATTGCTTCATATGTTCGACAAATTTGTCTGCTCAACAACGTAAATAACGCAATGTATTTTATTGAACTGTCAAAATGAAAGCCATTCCCACTGTTAATGTGCTACGCAAATACCCCGCTGTGCCCTGAGACAGTAGACAAACAATCAGATGAAAAATTTGACAACGGTAGTGTGAAAATACTTAAATAATTTGAAAGACATAAACCATTATGTGCTGAAAAACTCTTGTTTACTAATACTTTACTGTTGTTAACTGCTGCAACTAAGCGTATCTAATGATTGGAATTTAAAACTAGATAATTTGTTGATTTATTTTATCTGTATTTTTCAAAACTATTTTTGTGGCAAAAATCCACACAATGTTAGATAACGTTTTTTTTTATTTGAAGTGATTATTAGTATAGACTATTTAGTTTTATTATTAAAAAAGTCTTTGACATATCTCGGGGCCCAGAAGTCCCGGACCTTTGGAAAGTGTACCCAGGGGCCGAAGCCAACTGGCAGAGGCCCGTTGGACACTCTTAATGTCATGTAAAGTTTCCATGAAATCCTATAAAACTATACCTAACTGTTCTAGACAAATAGGCGTCAAATTATGTAGAACTAGCTGCACCCCGCGGTTTCACCGGCGTAAATGTTGATCCCTTGGGAATATCGGGATAAAAAGTAGCCTATATGTTAATCCAGGGTGTCGGCTACCTCCATACAAAGTTTTACCAAAATTGGTCCAACCGTTTGAGCGTGAAGAAGCAACAAACACAAACACACACACATACACACGAACTTTCGCCTTTAAGTGTGATACTACCCAGGTCAGGTACTATTACCTAACTTTATTTGTTGATTGCACAAGTATGACCAATCGTTAGCTGATAGCAACATATTTCAGTAAAAATCAATAGTTTATCCAATTGCATTGTCAATACAAACAAGGTCGGGGACACAATGAGAGCGTCGCTCGCTGCACCGTATGACAAATGCATATAGTGCTTGTATGCATATGACGGCACGTTCAGGACATTACAATAGATGATCTCCTTTACATTTAGTTTTAATTGTGGGATTATCTAGTTTATTTGTAGTTATTACGTCATTTACATCATCATTATGTTCATCTGAGGTAGACCTTGCACTTGAAGAAGAGGTACGCTGATGATGGTCATGAATATTGTTACACCATGACATAGGAAACGGAAAATATTTCACTGATCCTCTAAAAATATTTGCCTTCTAATGATGGACACTTTTTTAAATGAATGAACCTTTAATTTCTTGTCCACGTTACCAACCAGTGGTGACCAACTTATAGTAACGGCCCCGAATAATGAGTTGTGGTATGTCGTAGTTTCGACTTTAGTTTTTGTAAATAAATTTCATCACCACTGCTCTCAAAACGGTGAAGGAAAACATCGTGCGGAATCGGCACGTTTTAGAACCAAAAATTCGAAGACGTGTGACATCTACCAACCCACACTAGGCCCGCGAGGTAGATTACATACAGCCCACTCCATCTCGAATAGAGGAGGCCTGTGTCCCAGCAGTGGGAACATTATAGGCTGATTATGTAAATTTAATGATTAATAATTATAATTTTATCCAGCAATCAAAATTTAGTTCGGAAAACAGCTGAAAGGTCTGAAATATCATTAATTATTATTATAACATATTTTTATGTGAACAAGTGTTCACTACTATAATTCAATACGAATAATTATGTAGATGCATATATTTTATCTCCTTTATTGGAATTTGCTCTCATTGAGTATTCCTTTAAGTTATTCTTTCATTTAGATGGCTACATAATTATGGAGAAATTCACGCCTTCTGCTAATGGGGAGTAGGCAGAAACTACAAAACGCCACCTGCTACAATCCTTAAATTCTCCTTTTGCTTCGTTTACATATAGAAGTACATCTGAAGGCAATTCTCCTAATTAAAAACGTAAAAAATCTAGTCGCAATCTCATCTCAGCCACAATCTATGTAAAAAAAACTTGTCAAAAATGTAGGGAGGTATTTCTGACAGATTGAGACTGAGATCACACTGAACATTCTTAAAATTACGAGAATTGCCCCTCTGGTCATACGCACTGCGCCCACATTTTTTTATATTGCCTTAAAACACTTAAAATCTGGAAATTACCCCACAGGCAGCTTGGTCATTTTTGTGCCAGAATGAGTGACTTTCTAGTAATACGTGACTTAAATTTACCGCTTTCTGGAACAGACCCTTGACCCAAAGACCTTGGCCCTTGGCCTATCGAGAGTCCCTTCAAGTGATGGTCAAGCAAGTTCACAACTGACATGTCAACAATTTCGTTTGCCAGCGAAGTCAAGAGACTCGGTCATGTTTTATTATTTCCAACAATAAACGCTGTTGGGTTTAGTGATCGCAAGTTCGAAATCTGAGAGTGGGTGCCTGGGTTCTATTCCCAGATCGGGCAAAATTCTGTGGCAGGCCCGACTGGTTTACATGGTACCTACTTATAATGTGTATATATAACAGATGAAATATACTCGTAGGTACTGAAGAACCACCTCGCATTCATCTCGTTACCCTTTCGGGAAATATATGCAATGCTGTGTTAAATCTATTATATATACCTACATAATGAAAATGAAACGCTGATCGTTGGTAAGCACAATGTTTGAGAACGGCTGGAACGATTAGATTATTTTTCGTTTTAAAATATTCATTTTAGTCAGTAGAATTAAGTTTTTAGGGAATGAGAAATTGGTAAACTTTCCTGGAAAAATTTCAAACTCGGAAAAATTGAATGTTCTTTTTTAATGGGGTTTTATTATGAGTTATTGAAAATTGGACACGACAACGCCTGTCGGGTCAGCTAGTATCAAAATATATTTGACTGATTACGGTTAACTTCTAGCAAATAATCTGGCAAATAATTTCATACAAATCTTCAAATTGTGACTTTAACCGGAAGATAGTAAGTAGCCCTGAGACTGTTATACACATCTTTGACGTACACCTACCTACCCTTTAAAAGATTAAAGTCGTGAACACACCAATAAGACCTTCAGGCAATAAATATCCTCACATATTTTCCCACACATTCTCGCGGTGTTTGCTAACAAAACGCCGCGAACCAGAGGTGTAGGGTTACGACAAGTGACTACTTGATACAAGATCCGTTGTTTTTGAAGAGCAATCCTACTTCAGACGATTTTGTAAATTTAACATTTTCTTGTTGTGGGCTCAGCAGAGAATAGGTATGTATGACGACTGAAGAAATGTAATTTAAAAAAAATACATTCGAATACTAAATTAACTAACGAACTATTTAATCATCTGCCTAGCCTTTTCCCAACTATGTTGGGGTCAGCTTCCAGTCTAACCAAAGGGAGCTAAATACCAGTATTTTACAAGGAGCGACTGCCTATCTGACCTCCAAAACCCAGTTACTGGGTAATACGATACCTCTTGGTAAGACTGGTTGTCAGACTTTCGAGCTTCTGACTACCCGTAACGACTGTCAAAGATTCACGAATGACAGCCGGGACCTACGGCTTAACGTGCTTTCCGAGGCACGGAGGGGTCTGGGCTTGTAAAGATGGTCACCCATCCACAGACCAACCGCGGCAAGCGTAGCTTAACCTGATCGATCTACTTGAGCGGCTGTTATTATTTAGCCACGGGCCCCTCAAAAAAAATCTAATTAATACAAATCTTAAATTCATTCACAGACTGACAACGCACAGTCTAAACAGTTTGGTCTAGAAACATGTTTTTTTTTTTATCATGAAAAAATCTCCTTATGTAAATAAACTGAATGCTAAGGAAAGGTTTTTGAAAATTCATCCTCTAAAGGGTTTAATAAGTCGGTGAAAGTTTGCATGTTAGCCATTTTTGCCGATAGGAAATGTCAACGGACACACGGCTTGTAACAATACAGGGTTAGTTTACAAAGACCAGCCAAATTAAAGGGTGTGGTACAGACTCTCAAACTGAACAATTATGTCCATGGGACCAACATCGTAATCGTGAATAAAAATGCAGCCGTCCCATAAGTTTAGGTCGAGTAGGCATTTAAGTTTTCTATGGGACAATAGATAAATTTTTCGCGATTACGATATTGGTCCCATGGTGAAAGCTGTTCAGTTTCATGGTGTTTACCACACTCTTAAATTTGGCTAGTCTTTGAAAACTAACCCTTTATAATATTATAACTTTATAAACAAACTAAAATATGACGTTGAAATTACTTACTTTGTTACCTGTGTAAGTTTAAATTTTGCGGTCTTTCTGCGGTCTCGGATCTTTTTTTCCGTGTTTATCTTACTTTTATAATTAAAAAATACGGAACCCAAAAGTTAAGATAATCTTTTATTTTTCTAGGAATTAAGTTGATGCAAAGTAGGTACCTACCTATTCCATAAAATTATCAATATGCTGACTAGATAGATGCTACTTTGTGGGCAATTATTGGTACAAGTAATTATGAAATTCCACCACTGATTGAAACACCAGCAGTTAAAGTAAAATCACTCTTTAATTTAATCCATTAGGTTTATGAGGACATTAAACATTAATATCGTACCCACTAGCTTTATTTTACATGAAAATTATCCACCAAATTCACTTACCTACTAGAGATTTCTTTATAATGAGTCATTGATTTATTCAGTTAAGACAAGATTATTAATACTTAATTTGGAGAAACATTTAGTTATTTTAATCCAATAGGTATCTACACAATAATAATTATTCAATAAAAATCATCGAACCGATTAAAAAAGGTATTAAAAAATTTAGATTTGTAAGTATTTAAAAAGAATTGTTGAAGACATCCAAACTATTCACCAAAATATTCGCTTACCATCCAGAACACGCGAATGTAAATATGCGTGTTTTTTTTTTCAATACCTAAATAAAAACAAAGTATCTAAAAACTCTTACCGACATAAAAAAAATACAGAAATTATTCTAATCACCACCATTTAAAAAAGCCTATCATTTCAAAATTTTAAAATAACCTTTCATATTAGAATTCACACAAAATATATAAATTATAATAACCGACCTGCGCATACGCATATCCCGCGATCGCGAGCACCGCGCAAGACGCGACGAGAGCGCGCGCGGCCATAGTGCACTGTGTGGCGTGCGCGGATTGCACTGCGATAGTGATGTGATAGAACAGTGTTTGCGCACCTGCGCGCACGATGTACACACGGCTACACATCAAGCTATACATAACCAGTATAAGCTGACTTCTAATTGTACGAAAAACCTATACAATGCGAGGTCAACTCAAACTGGAAATGCATACCTTGATGTGTAGCCGTGTGTACACTACGCGTATCACTCTGTTTATGGCAAATACATAATAGACATCTGAATCACGATCTGGGAATATTGCTGTATTTAATTTAACATATAATTCTCTTGTCTTTATCCCAATTTATTTGTGGTCGGCACAACATGTCGTTTTCTTGCATACTTAATTCTCTTTTAATCCCCATCTTGGTAGTCACCCCCTTTCTAACCATATCATCTTTCACACCCATCCATCCATTCATTCATTCCATTCCATTTTTTTTCCATTACCTACATCTTATTTGACAGAAATAACATAACATCAAGCTGCCTCCAACTGTTAGGCAGAGGTGTACGGTGTACTGCACCGTACCCATATTTCGCCAGTTATGTTTAACCGGGCACAAATCCAGACACCGGGATGCTACTTAGAAATTCCAGATGGAAAAACCGAATAACACTTTGCCCGACCCCTAGAGGCCCAACGAGGCAGTTGGCAAAAACGAGGATTTACTATTACTGCACCCAGCACACGGTACACAATCAACCATTAGAAGGAATTAATTCGTCAGATTAAGAGCTTGTCCCAAAAGATTGCCACTCGCTTCATGCAAAGTATTTCACCACCCACGATATGATGACCAATCAATCTGCCTAGCCTTTTCACAACTATGCTGGGATTCGCTTCCAGTCTAACCGGATGCAGCTGATTACCAGCATTCCACAACCCGCTTACACACGATTCCCTTTGGTAAGACTGTTTGTTAGACTTTTGGGCTTTTGACTATTCGTAACGACTGTCAAAGAGCTAGCCGGGACCAACCGCCTAACGTGCTTTCCGAGGTACGGAGGGGACATAAGTAATGGATGATCCCATTCACCACGAAGAACACCACAGAAAGTAAACTAAATTATGCTCCTAACAGTTCTATCTTCACACTCTACTCACACCCGTCCATATTTATCAGTGAGTTCACATCACATTACATAATACCTACATTCAATACATTTGTTTATATTTGTCATTCATTTTAGAAGCTGACAACCGCGTCATTTACCTCCGTCAAATATGATCACTATTTTAACAAGAAATTTGGCTCAATGACAAAACGTGGTTTAGGAACTGCAACTCTAAAAACAAGAACACAATATTAATTTGTACTGAAATTAGAATGTCTTAACTTTGACTTGTGTCGTTTTTATTTCGTTTTGGCGTATCACGAGTGCATTTTGCATAATTATTTTAACAGAAATGGGTGTGTATTATAATAATTATAGTCTGGACTCTGGAGAGATGATTTGTTGTACGTTGCATTTTACTTTTTAGTAAATAAAAAAAATGTTTAACAATGTTTTTATTAAATAGTAAAAAAAATTGCGCCTACGTATTGGTAATTGGTAGTCTGATTTTCATCTAGGAACATTAAATCTTCGATATAAAATAGGTATGGAACTTAAATGGAGCTGAGCAGTACACCTGTAAAGGCGCAGTAATGACAGGTAGAGTAGGGTAGTGACCGAGTGTCGTCCAAGGACTGGAAGAGGTGTTGGTCTCCCAGCGGCGAGACGGGCGGACGATACCATCCCGTTGTTACCATCCCGGGCAAAACCTGGATAAGACTGGCACAGGTGCATAAGTCCAAGAAAAGAAAGGCTTATTTATGCCCAGCAGTGAGTGAAGTCGGGCTGTGTCAGAGTAAATAGTCAGATAGGAAACGCCGACCTCATCTAGCAAATTTTTTTTATAATACGAAGTGTAAAAGTGATTTCGATATCTTTTTATTTTCATCTAATTATGTTTTTTGTCTTCATTATTATTTATTTTCATCTAATTATGTTTTGTTATGTAATATTATTATGGATTATTGTTATCTGAAATAAATTGAATTGAATTGAATTGATATCCTATTTACAAAATAAACAATTTCATTTCCCTTTGCCAACGACTCCAGTCGCCCTGTAATCTTTATCCCGTGGGAATTTCGAAAAATCCGTATTCCTTACCTAAGTACAAAGGGAACCTTTCTGCAAAATGTCACCTCTTATAGCTCCAAGGTCTTGGGTTGTACGTTGATAAGTCATTCAAAAAGTGAGTGAGTGAGTCAGGATTTTTCCTTCAAAACCAAAAGTCATTTATTCAAATTAGGCTGAGAAACAGCACTATTTATACGTCAAAATTAGGTTTGCCCCCTTAGAGCCTGCCACCGGTGTGGTGGCTGGCACTAAGTAGTGGCATTTACCACCCCGGTGGTCAATGACTCTTATTTAGCGTCATCTGCCCCTTCATGATTATAGTAGATAAGGTGGTCGATTCTCATTACGTACTGGGGATCAACCCCGATAAGAGTCAGGCGGTCATCTTCTCAAAACCGCGCAAACTACCCCCGCCCCTCCCGCGCCCGATCTCTATGTATGGCAAGCCGATCCCCTGGGGAAAGCGAGCCAAATACTTAGGTGTCATCCTAGACCACAACCTCACCTTCAACGAGCACATAAAGACGGCGCGCTCGCGCGCCTCTTTCGCTCTCGGTAGGCTCCACTCCATGATAACTGCCCGCAGCAAATTGTCACTCAAGTGCAAATTGCGCCTCTACACCGCGGTCATCCGTCCCATCATGACCTATGCTTGCGTAGTCTTCGCACACGCCAAGCCGCGATTTCTGCATAAAATGCAAACCCTCCAGAACCGTTTCCTCCGAAAGGTCACGGGAGCCCCCTTCTATGTCCGAAATGTGAATCTGCATCTAGATCTCAGAATCCCCACCATCCAGCAGTTCATGAAACGCCTCTCCAAGCGCTTCTTTGACTCTGCTATAAAGCACCCCAATCCCCTGATTGCGGCGGCCTCCCGATACACTCCCTCCCGCATAAGTAGGATTCGCCGACCAAGGCATACCCTCACTATCCCCGACGACGCCACTACCCTCCTCCAGGAGAGCAGTAAGGCCACTAGTACTCTCAGACAACATCACAAACACAAGCTCAGACATCCGTCCTTCCGTCCTCGCCGCCGAGGCCCGTCGCGACGTCCCGCACCATCACCGTGCCCGCCCCGACCCTTGCTCGAGCCAGCCCGCGCAGCTGAGCCTGTAGTTTTAAATTCGCCCCTAAACACTAATAATAATACCGATCCAGCCTGTCCCTTGCTGTCCTCTTCCAGCGACGCCCTGAGCCGAGGTCCGAACCCCACAGGGGGTTACCCTTAGCGCTGTCGCTTAGTTTTTAAGTTATTGTATGCCCTGGCTGGAGGCCTTAATTCGAGGCATCCACAGGAAAGTCCGGTTAAGCAGTAGCCATCCTCATAAAGGATGAACTGCGAGATGCCATTGTTAAAAAAAAAAAAAAAAATTACGTACTGGACAACAAAATATAACAGAATGCTGAATAAGATACTTATTCGTAGGCTGAAGCTCACCCGCTTCTTGGAAAACACATCACAATTTTCCTTAATTAAGTCGAAAGATCGCTATATTTGTATAGTTTGTTTGATTATTTATTAATATTTATCAATGTTAAAACAATAATACTGAACACATAAGATAGTTATTTAGCCATTACTACAAGATTTTAATTTTCTTGCTTATTACAAAGACCTCGTGCGCTTAATAGGACACTTTTTTAACATAATTATTACTTTGGTAGGTAGGTAGTACATTTGGGGGGCTCGTGGCAAATTAATAACAGCCGCACGGGCCGATCTTCAAGGTTAAGCAATGCTTACTGGGGTTAGTCCGTGAATGGGTGACCATCCATACAGGTGAAATTTTAATCACTGTTTTCCTCTTAAGGGGTCATTGTACTCATCATTATGAACAACTTTTACTATGGGACCAAACATGAAATCGCGAAAAAAATATTAGCTGTTCCCTACATTTCATGTTCGCATAACTCGTCAAAATGTAGGGAACAGCAAATATTTTTTTCGCCACCACCATTTTTACCAAAGAGTATCGTGTTACCAGTAACTGGGTTGCGGAGGTCAGATAGGCAGTCGTTCCATGTTAAGTACTGATATTCAGCTGCATCCTGTTAGTCTGGAAGCCGACCCCAACATAGTTGTGAGCAGGATAGGCAGATAGATAGGTACGTTATACCTAGAGCTACTGATGGAGTCCACTTCTTCTGTATGCGAGGTATGCAAGGAACATCATCATCATCTACCTGCCTTTCCCAAACTATGTTAGGGTCGACTTCCAGTCTAACCGGATGCAGCTGAATGCCAGTATTTCACATGGACGAACCGTGCGGCGATTACTTAGCCATGAGCCATCCATCGCCCATGTCTTGGTTAAAAGATTAGGCATAGCGGGGCTAACTATTCCTAGAGTGTACCGGACGTTCATTTACATAAGTATTGCCACTATTGGAGGCTGTTTCAAACATGTAAGTATTTTTATGGTATACTATCTGCTAACCGCGACGTCGTTCGCGTGACATTCATACCTTCAGATTGATTTCTCAAAAAAAAAAGTTTCTCGTTCTCAGCTATCTGCCAGTGAAAATTCAGTCAAAATCGGTCCAGCCGTTTCGGAGATTAGCCGGAACAAACAGACAAAATAGCTTTTTGATTTAAGTAAGTACCGTAAACACTTTTCTATGCATGTTTATTTTATTTATCTATTTAAGTATGTATACACACGTCACGTTGCAGTATAAAACTGATTTACATCCGTCACCTCACACACCAGGTCCAGTTGAAAACCAGCGTCAGGCACTAGTTGTCTGGCATCTTTGCTGAACTGGGCCTATTTGGCGCAGCCGTGAGGCACACTTTCCTGCTTATTTCTTACGTCGGACTTTACACCTTTGTTATTTTGATGTTTATTATTTGTATTTAACTGATGTATGTATTGTGTGCTTTCTAGTCTGTGCTAAATAAATGTATTTTCTTTCTTTCTTTCTTCTTTCTTTTCCTTCTTTCTTTCTAGTAAAAGTAGTTATTTTGACATTACAAACAGACACTTCAGTTTTATTGATTTGTATTGTATGATATGTAATACATACTTAAGTATTGATAAGTAGGTATAAATTGAGTTTATGCTGCACATTCACAGCTATTAAGTTAAGTATTCACATCCAGTATTATAACTGGAAAGAATACCAAATTAAGAATAGTGGTTTTACTGAAGACAAAAATAAACTAAAATTATGTCATACTATGACAAATTTGCTCCAATAATAAAATATGAGAAATACTAACTGTGTATGGTTTGAAATGGATGTACCTAATTCATAAAATGAAACCTCATAATCATTGTGGTGAATGTGGAAACACTTGGTCAAATACAATCGACTTTAAGTAGGGCTGGCACTAAACGAGTGAGTATCTTCTTCAGGCTGAAACTTGTACCTTGAAATCTATTCTGTAAACATCTCACCTTGAAAACTTACGTAAAGTGAGCTTGAAGTGAGCTGTAATTCCACCTGATGACCCGAAGGCCAATTCCCGTAATCAAAAACGTTCAAAATCTAGTCACAATCAATGTCAAAAACTTCTCAAAAATGTAGAAAAATTATAGGTAATGGACATTCTGGTGGACCACGGGAAAAATAATTTCCCATAGCCCACCTAGGTGGACTAGCCGGGTGGACATTGGGCAATACACGTTTTTAACAGATTGAGGCTAATATCAGACTGTAAACGTTCCAAAAAATTACGACAATTATCCTCAGATGCTAGGGATTGACTTTACAGATAATATTTTTTTTCAAGTTTTCACAGTATGATTTTTACAGAATAAGTACATTGGCGAAGGTGGTGTGACGATCTAATATCATTTGCAGGGCCAACATGGCCAGAGATTGCACAAGACAGGGAGGTATGGAAGAAAAAAGGGGAGGCCTTTGCCCAGCAGTGGGACACAAAATAGGCTAACAAAAAAAAAAGTACTTTGGCAGATGGAATGACTAGCCCACTTCACTTATTAAGTTTGCACACCGGCCGGTCGATTCTGTTATAATCTCACCGTGAGAAGTTAGGTGAAGTGAGCTGTCATTCCATCTGATGCTATAGGGATTTACACTAATGGCAGCTCACTCCAAGCTCACTTCACCTAAGTTTTCACGGTGAGATGGTTATAGAATCGCACTGCTGAATTATATCGGAATAGAGTGGCAGATGCGTTAAGTACTTGTTTCTTTATTTTGACAGCCCTAACTAGAACCTTCAGGCTACGTGATTGTCACAATGTTTACTGTATGACGTGGCCAGTTAGTAATGCTGAAAACGTTCAGCATGCACATCTTCAATGGAATTCCGTTCGTCATGGAGTTGCTTTCATCATGATGTCGTGAAGATATGACCCAATTTACAAGTTGTGTCTAATTCAGGCAAAGGGCAGCGATAGCCCTGTGTTAACGTTAACCCAGTTTTAAAGATAATTCTTACGTTGTTTGAATTGTTGGTCACCCCTCAGAATATTCACCCATTGACCCTCAACCCTAAGTCCTGACGTCACAATTCTGTTCCGATTTTTTAACTAGATGGCATTGTGGCATTCGGTCCATTTTCTGAATCGCGTTGTCAAGGTTCTCCGCCGTTAAACGACCCTCGCGCGGTTCTGTTGCAAATTCATACTTACCTGGCCTACGCCAGGTAATTATGAACACTCAGGCGGTTCCCCCAGGGCGAGGCCTTACCATTGCACTGCGGTAGGTTGACCCTTGCGATTATCCCTAATGCGGGTAACTCGGACGCGTAATTTTTGGTAGTGAGGGGCTGCGTTCGCGCTGTCCCTCCAAGAAAACAGAATAGCATCTGCAGGCCCGTCTAGATTCTAGAGGATATAAAGGAATGTGGAAACATGACATGTAGCCTATTATGTAATAGGATATTCAACATAATTATCATCTTTCCAGACTCAACATAGTACTTTCAATGGCCTTTTAAGGTCACATAAGAAATTATAAACTCTGTCAATTTTTTTATTCAGTTTAACAATCACCATCGAACTACGTATCTTGTAACTAAAATTATAAAAACCTACTATCAAAATACGAACAAATGTGTTCCTAACAAAAATATGTGTGCATCTAGGAATATCCTTGTGTAAACCTCTTTAAATATTTTAACCTTAGCTCACACACACACACTCACTCACAAACTTTCGTCTTTATAATATAGGTAAGGTAGGTGTGATTGCTGTCTATCATCAGTTCATCACCATTCGTTTTTGCCATTAATTTTTTTTTTAATTTTGCGGTTATTATCATCATGACTCGTTATGGCATTTATTTGAAAGGTACCATCGTAATTAAAAATAAAGGAGAATTAAAATTTTTTTTTTTTTTGGCTCTCAATTTTATTTCCATAATTATGTTACAATGCTCCCTTCAAATTGCTTTTTTGTCTTGCAGAAGTTCGTGGGTATACTAGGTTTTTTTTTTGCAGCTACAAGTTTTGCGAGACCTAGGAAAGTCTCGTATAGAACTTTCCTAGTGTAGTCTACAATTTTCAAGATCTCCGCGATGGTTTGCTTCAAATTTATTTGCAAAGTTAGTCTGAAATTATACGACAATCATCTACCAATTTATATCCTGATCTAATAAGCGTATAGGTCACTAATTATGTGAATCAGGAAGGTATTAGACACCTTACTAGAAAACTAATTATCCCCTTTATTCATTACTTATACCTACCCTTTTTCATATTATAATATAGCATAAGTACTGTTTAACCATACATTTTTGACGTTTAAACGGAACTTAACTTTAAATCATTGCTTATAAATAAATTCCTAAATGCACAAGGTAGATACGGGCCGTCATTTGACGAATGGTGTCACAACACAAGGTTAAAAAAACGGGCCACGAAGAGTTCCGTACCACCATACAATATTTAACACTAAAAATAAAATAACGGCAAAAAAATCACGTTTGTTGTATGCGAGCCCCTCTTAAATATTTATTTTATTTTGTTTTTATATTTGTTGTTATAGCGGCAACAGAAATACATACTCTGTGAAAATTTCAATTGTCTAGCTATCAGGGTTTATGAGATACAGCCTGGTGACAGACAGACTGACAGACGGATAGTGGAGTCTTGGTAATAGGGTCCCGTTTTTACCCTTTGGGTACGGAACCCTAAAAAGTAATAAAAATGGTAATTATAAATCATGATTAATCTATGATATCATTAAACCAAACTACTCTACTAACTACTAACTAATCAAACTATTAAAAAGTAATCTGCTACTATTTTAATACTGCAGACTCAGCTATTAAAGCTGAATCATTTGTAGTAAAATTTTCCTTTAGAAGTAATTATATATGTTATTATACCTACCTGTGATACCTACACTATGAGATACTGAAACTTTACATTAATTTCATAATGAAGTGTCTGCTGCAATTAATACATGGCGATATAAGTGTGAGTTACTTTTTAAATAAACTAAGATAATTATTTTTGTTAATGACTGTACAAGTATATTTACGAACAACAAAGGGTGGATATTTTTCGTTAAACTAAGTAGTTTGACTATCCGGAATAGGATTCCTCATGGTCAAATCAGTTTGACCATTAAGTTTGACCACGAGGAAGGAACGGTACATGCAAATAAGCTGCCTGCCCTATCTTAGTGACTTTCTGCTACCATATCATTCGTCTCACAATCCAGCCATCTTTTTTTTGGGTGTCTCTGGTCTCCTCTTGCCCCCTTTATCATCATCATCTGTCTAACCTAACCATACCCAACTATCTTAGGATCGACTTCCAGTCTGACCTTTTTCTTCTATAGCCTTCCTCAATGGTCTATCAAATGATTTTTTTTAATCCATTGGTAGTTTTAGACATTAGTGCGTTCAAACAAACAAACAAACTTTTTAGCTTTATTAATAGCAGGTATAGATTTAGTAGATAAAAACCATAATTTTTGCACCCAATGTTTATTAACGGGAAACTACTGGGAAATAATTAGTACAACACATTGCAATATATTTTGACTTCACTATTAAAAAATGGACCTTCAAGCAAAGATGGATGCCTGGTACAAGGAGAGGAAGAGGAAACCGATGGCGTAGACCACCAGGACAATGTCCATGGCGGTGGCAAAGAGGTCCCTGGCGATCTGGTCTCGAGCCAGCTGTCGGAGATAGGCGCGGGCTTGTCTGATGAACCGGGACAGTTGCATCAGAGACAGCTCAGTTGCGCGTAGCACTGCACTGTAAAAGAAAGAATTGTTTTCAGGTCAGTTTTTTAGTTTTCATTTTGAAAAACTTCTAACATACACCAGACCAAACCAAACCACCAACCAAATTGTTGTGGTAAAACAGTTGGTAGGCTTAAATTTATTGAAACAATTTATGGACCCTGTCGGACACAGCATAGTTAGAAGTCAGGAGGAAGAACGCTTAAGTACCTATATTATATTTATATTAATTACTAGCGGCCCGCCCCAGCTTCGCACGGGTGCATTTTTTTTTTTCGAATTTCCTAAATTTTCTTTCATAAAAACCTTGTCCTGACAATATACTTACCGAATACAACAAAAAAAGAATTATCCAATTTGGTGCAGTCATTCGGAAGTTTTGCGCGTACAGACATTTCGGCGACTTTGTTTTATCTAATATATAAAATTCTCGTGTCACAGTTTTCGTTGCCATACTCCTCCGAAACGGCTTGACCGATTTTGATGAAATTTTTTGTGCTTATCCGGTATCTATGAGAATCGGCCAACATCTATTTTTCATACCCCTAAATCGAAACTTACGCGGGTGAAACCGCGGGGCGCAGCTAGTATACTATGTAAGGATGTATTCTGGTCATCATCATCTGTCTAGCCTTTTCCCAACTAAGTATGTTATGGTCGGCTTCTGGTCTAACTGGATGCAGCTGAATACCAGTATTTTACATAATGGAGCGACTGGCTGTCTGACTTCCACAACCCAGTTACTGGGTAATACGACACCCCTTGGTAAGAGTGGTTGTCAGACTTTCGGGCTTCTGATGACCCGTAAAAACTGTCAAAGATCCAAGAATGACAGCCGAGACGTGCTTTCCGAGGCACGGACGGGTCTCGGTATTGTTAACATGGTCACCCATCCACGGACCGACCGTGGCAAGCGTAGCATAACCTGATCGATCTACCCGTACGGCTCTTATTACTTAGCCACGAGCCCCTCCATGAGTCCCTCTCCTCTATTTATGTATTCTGGTAATTGTATTTTTATTTTAATACTAGATACTTTTTCCTTCATTTAGGGCTGATTTTTCCAACGCCAGATAATTTTGCGTAGCATAACCTGATCGATCTACCCGTGCGGCTCTTATTACTTAGCCACGAGCCCCTCCATGAGTCCCTCTCCTTTATTTATGTATTCTGGTAATTGTATTTTTATTTTAATACTAGATACTTTTTCCTTCATTTAGGGCTGATTTTTCCAACGCCAGATAATTTTGTACGAGGAATAATTTAAAATTTTTGACAGCTGTTCCATACAAAATCTGTCAGACGTCAATTTAAGGTATTCCACGAATAAAAAAAATATCTGTCGTTTGAAAAATCTGCCCATAATGAAGTAGGTAGGTATTTTAATTCAATAATTATAGCTTTTTTTTAAATTCTGATTGAATAGCTTAGGTAGTCGTAAAAAGTCATAAAGAGTAAATGTGGATTCAGGTTTGGAAAAGTATTTTGTGAAAACTGAAAATAATTTAAATTGAAGTCAGAAACTAGATGGGCAAATTTGAGTATTTTTAAGACCATTAGGTACTTACCATACTAATCTCAGCCTCAATTTATCAAAAATATCTACTTAATTTCCCTACATTATCAAGTTTTTGACATTGTCGCTGAGATGAGATCGCGATTGAATTTTGAACGTTTTTGATTACGGGAATTGGCCTTCAGATGATCAAGACCCACGGTAACAGATTATCATAAAATAACCACACGTGCTTTTAATAGTGGGTTAATTTAATTAAATATACACTTACTATTATTATAATCTACTCGCAAGATGTGAAAATTGCAATAATTTGCAACAATGTAGCGTTGAGCGCCATCTATAAATAATTTACAGTACTATGCAGCGTACAACGTAGTAACGCTTCGGAGGGTAAGCTACGCTACAACAACGGTACAACGCTCCCTTCATTTACTTATTCATAAACAAATGATTCTACAAAATGTAAACAGATGGCAGTGAAAGCGCATTTTTTTGGTTCTATTTTATCTTAGTAACTATACGTTCAGTTTACCTTGGCGTGCACCTCCACTGGAAGTCAAAGTTGTGGACACTGACGAGTGGCAGGAGGAGTGCCAAAAAGTACATCATGCCACTGTTTTCCATAGATGTCGAGGGCGCCAAGGTCGAACGCTGGACTAATCCCACCCTGAAAAGTAATAAAAGATTTAACTGGCTATTACAATGGCTTTCTCACTTGTTCCATGGGCAGAACCTAAGTATGGTAAGAAAGGGGGCCAGATAGTTCTGTTGCCGCCACATTGCCAGGGTCCCCATCCAGTCCCGGACTCTTTTAAGATAGTTGGTTCACCTAATAGCTGATGAAAGAATCCCATGACACTACGCTTGCCGATGTGCAGTCTTCATTCGAGGACTCGTCTGTTCTACGAATGTTAAATCCTTTGTCAAACATGGCCGGCTAAATGCCACTTCAGTTTGCCAACTAAATTATCCGAAGAACGGGAGTTTCTGAACTCCAGAAAGCAAATTCTCGTAATTTAAAACTAGTCGCAGTCTCATTTCGGCGAAAACTTGTCAAAAATGTAGTGAAATTATGGTATTTTTAACAGATTGAGACTGACATCTGACTGTGAATGTTCTTAAAATACGAGAATTACTCCTAAGGTCTTTTATAGGTAATTTATCTATCACCTTTATTGCCAATTGTTGTATATTGTTTTGTAGAAAATTAATAAAATTAATAACATTCTTCTTTGGAATGCGCTTCCTCTTGATATCAGGACGGCTACCAGTCGGTATGCATTTAAGCGGAAATTGCAGAGTTATTTTCATAACAAATAGCGTAGAGTCATCTCAACATCTCTTTCTCTTGAATTTGTATGTATATATATTATATATGTGTATATAAACTATTTAAGTATTTCTGTATCTAGTCTTAATTTTTTTAAACATTGTTCCTCAACCAAAGCACCTGCCATCTAATCTCTTCACCACCCTTGGTTGACTGGTAGAGAATGCCTAAGGCATTAAGTCCGCCTTTGTACCTTTTTGTGCGAAAAGTTTAAATAAATAAATAATAAACCAGCCTATTATTGTCCCACTGTAGGCCAAAGGGCTAAGAAATAAGTAAATAATTATTATTTCGGATCATATCCTTCATAGAAACTCCGAGCATTGTTAGCTCCATTGTGCGCTGAGCAGTTTTTAGCCTGTTTGTCGTTGATGAAGACTAGTTGGCAATGATAAAGACCTGCTGTTCTGAACCCCAGTCTCTTCAGTAGCGCTGGGTCTTCTTGTTTCATCGTTGTATCGGCTGTCGTCACTAGCCAGGGTATATGATGTCGTTGAGCCTCCTCCATCACTCTGCAGGTAAAGGAGTTTGATTAATTAGTCTTTATTGTTGGTCTAATGATCACAACTGCTACTGCTAGCATGAGGTCCTGGGTACAATATCCAGGTCTGGCAAAGCGTAATAAGGATTTTCCATTGGCCGCCCGAAGCCTTTCAACCAGTCCATTATTATATTAACCAACGGCTCGCGACCACTACAAATAACTAATTCGTATTTAACACGTTGGCTGCCAGGAAACAGACACAATAGAAAATCTATTGTTCGCGATCACCGGTGACCGCGTTGGCAGTCAATGCCTTAAAACATAATTTTTGCATCGCACAGTTATCTCATCATCATCATCATTTCATCCGAAAGACGTCCACTGCTGGACAAGGATCGCCACTTCGACCGGTTCTATGCTTCTTGTATCCACCCGATTCCTGCGGCCTTCATCAGGTCATCGGTCCACCTTGTGGGAGGCCGTCCAACGCTGCATCGTGGCGTGTCTTCGTGTGTATACACACGAGTGACACGCGTCAACGGTAGAGGCAAGGTAGGCAACTTGCAGCCGTCGACACCTGTCGACGCCCGTCGGCGACGCGGCGGCTGCTGTCGGCAACGTACCGATCGTGCATTTGAGTACGGCGCTCAAATACTGTATGTCGACGATGGCAGCCTTCGACTCTTGTTGACACTCATCGACGGCTGCCGTTGCCTCTACCGTTGATGCGTGTCGCTCATGTGAATGAGCAGTTATACATAGTTAGTGATCTATCTCCATTTATTTAGTAACTAACACTTACGTTGGATTCCATGGATGAGTTCCCTGTGAACGATTCTGAAGAGAGTCTCATCAACCCGGGGTTTTGGCTATACATACTTTGACCAAATTGGCTGTTAATCAGCTGTTCATTACATCCCCTTGCTAGGTCGGACGCCATCTTATCAAAGA
Organism: Gortyna flavago; assembly: GCA_963669345.1. Lineage (NCBI taxonomy): Eukaryota > Metazoa > Arthropoda > Insecta > Lepidoptera > Noctuidae > Gortyna > Gortyna flavago. The sequence goes on from OY770135.1 coordinate 2,137,257, forward strand.
AAGAAAGAAATTAAATACAATAACATTTAAATACACGTAAGGTATAACATTTACACAATGATATTAAAATTTTAATGAATTACCAGGCGGTAATCATTAAAATTTAAACTTAACATCACATGGAGATTTTAGACTTATTACCTATGCTTTATGAGGCCATAAAGCAAGTCTAAAATGTCCCCACTGCGTGGACACAGGCCTCCTCTCTGTGAGAGGGAGTGGGCCATAATCTACCACGCGAGTCCATAGTGCGCGGGTTGGTAGATGTCATGTGTCTTCGAATTTTTGGTTCCAGGATGTGCCAGTTTCCTCACGATGTTTTCCTTCACCGTTTTAAAAGTGCTGATGGTATGAATTACACAAAGTAAAGCGCCTATCTGGGTTCAAACCCACGAGCTACAACCCGTAAGTCTGTCACTGCCTCCTATGGACATCTGCAGTACCAGTAACATGCCAGAACCGTTGTTATCCTAGAGACAGCTGAAATTTCTCGAGTCCCTGTAATTAATAGTCCCAGAACGTATTTTGGCCATAGAAAGTAAAAAAGAAAATACATTTATTTGCAGCAAACGTGACATATAAAAAAAAAAAACAAAATTCTAATTTGGGAGAAAACGGCCAATCTCAACCGAGAGTAGCCTTCAGCGCGGGAGACATTATAGTGCACAAGTGTGTGCGCAGACACAGGTGCACTCCCTCTTCCCTTACTCTCATAGTCCGATGGGACTGCCGGTTTAGCCGTTGGTCCTGCGCCTGATCTCTCTCCGGTAGTATCCCTGTTATTATACTGGTTTATATCAACTCACATCCTTCAAACCAGAATATTAACGCTGCTTGGTGAGAGAAACATATGTAGGTGTGGTGATAGTACCTCACAGAGAACTCTACTACTCTCACGCCGCGGGTTTACTCACCGTTATTCCACCGATTTACACTAACGCGTGTCCACATGGGCACGGTTAAGGTTTCTGCTTAAAGTTTGCGTTACATTTTAATTAGTTTGATGCTTTTTTGATAATTTTTGGGTATTTTTCTATTTTCTTGTATAAAATGTCAGTAAGTTACTCATTTCTGGCGTAGTGTCAATGTTGTAGATTTTCTATTTTCCGTATGGAGGTCCGCCATTTTTCAAGTTCTCGTCAAAGAGGTTTTGCGGTTATTTTTTAAGGGGGTGAGCAGATCTCAGATAAGTAAGACAGTGGATGAGAGAGTTATTAGTTAATATTTCATGGCTTAAAAGTACCTAAACTGTAGGACTTTATCTTATTTAATTAATTAAATTCGTTTTTTTTTTTTAAATCTACGAAACCCAGCAATTACGAGCAACTTACGAATTCGTCGAATTAATGAAAGTCTTCGAAACCAACACACGCTGTCCATTAATTTAATTAAAATTCTATAAGTAATTAACCTGTAAATTCGGTAGTCCGTATCACAACTCGAATAAGTATAAAAGAATATTTTTTTCTAGTTTTTCTATTTTTCTTTAAATGTCATTCTTTGGGCGCGAACTGTTGGATGCCATTGTTCGAAATTCAAAAAGAACGCAGACGACCCGCGGTGTCATTATTCGCGGTTGCCAAAGTAAAAAAAGGTTTTTTATTCAATTGATTGGGAACTTTTTTCATTAATTGACTTATTTTTATGTAAGAATTTGCCTTAATTGAGGTGCGATCAAAGCCACCTACTGAGTTTACGTTGTAGGTGGTTTGAGGCACGTCGCCTTGCTATTGGTGATACAGATGGGGCAATTGCCTATTGCAATAGGTTAAAAGTGTCACTTATACTAGTGTACCTACACACGCATTGACTTTAATTGCCGGCGACACGCTGGTGATTTCAAAATCTCAAGTCCACACCCGGATTTTGACAGCTGATTTGTCAACAGTGATGTCAAAATCAATGTGTGTGTAGCACAAAAACATCAAGGGGCATTTTCACTCGTATTTCATTTAGTGTCGTTTACATAATTATTGCCGTATTGCAAAGGACTCGTGGCTAAATATAGCAGCCGCACGGATTATATCTTCGAGGCTAAGCAACGCCGAGACCCCTCCGTGCCTCGGAGAGTATACGTTAAGCCGTTGGTCCCAGCAGTCATTCTTAGACAGACGTTACGGGTAGTAGTCAGATGCCCAAAAGTTTGACAGCCAGTCTTACCAAGGGGCATCGTGTTATAACTAGGTTAAACGGGGGTTGTGGAGGTCAGATAGGCAGTCGCTTTATGTAAAATACTGGTATTCAGTTGCATCCAGTGATTTTTACCATTGCTATTATCTTTATCGTAAAGATATCTTGCAATTGACTCGTTACAAACAAGCTGGAGTGATGGCGATTTAACAATGCAGCGTTCATTGTCACACATGTGACACATCACACATCAGTGACATGTATAATAATGACTTTATCATGATTTCCTGTAATTTCTCTGCGGCGCCGTGGGAGACCTTATCAAACCGCGAATTATCATTATTGCTCGTCATTTGTAAATATTGTCAATATGTATGATAATAACTTCATTTCTGTTTGTGAAACAGCCGCCGCTTATTTAATGGCGACGATGTGAAGTAAACAACAAAATACCTACATCATCCATAATGATACCACACAGTTTTCCTGAGACTTTAAGTCGTGGATGTTTTCATGAGAAAATACTGAATGCATTGTCTTGTCTTTTTTCACAAAGAAAATTCACTACAAAATAATGTCAGCCTTTTGTTTTTTTTTTTAACAGGTAAACAATTCAGGTTTTCAAGTATAAATATAGTTATAAAATATACTCCTATAGTGCCATCCACGAAGACGCGCCCCACTCTTACTAATCGCTAGTGGTTATCGCTAGTTAATTCCGCTAGTGTTTTAGTTTTTTGAAAAACACTAATTACCCATTAATAAGTAATGTGTATCGACGAAACCAAAACACCAGCGGAATGTTGCACACTTCTACTAGGTACCTACTATCTGTAATCAATGCACGGGTTAAATAAATAGCAGTATAATAATCTGTAAAATAATTCCAGGAACTAAATATAAAATCACTAACACACTCAGCCATCAACATGCAAAAAAAAAACCGCCAAGGATATCAACATCACGGTGCGTCCGCTGAGTGGGCGTGCAAAATCAAAAGCTCAGAAAGTGAAAAGGTCCGCCATTTTTTTTCGCAAATCAATATTTTTTTAGTGTAGCAACCCCGCGGTAGCCGACACTGGCCACACCGCGGGACCTCGCGCTACCGTGTCCAGAAAATTGATGGATTTAGCATTTTTTTTAGTTTAAATGCCACTTTTGATTTCGGCCCTGACATTTTGGTAGTGAATGATTGGCGGTGCAGATATTATACTATTATTGTTTAAAAAGGTTTTTTTTGCATTCTTTGCCAACGAAAATGACCTGAATATGATTTAGGTAGGTATACCAAGAAACTATTACCTACATCAAAACCTCGTTTTCGGCTTTGTCTGTGATAGGGATAGGTGATAGTTTATAATAGATTTCATTCCCAAAAAAAACTGATTAACTCATAAAATAACAGTAAAACCATATTATTTTCAACCCAATCTCTTCGCTATATTTATTTACACATCAAAAATGTAATAGCCAAATATTTGTCTAAAAAACATCCAAATGTTGACTTAATAAATTCAAAGTCAACCCTTTATTTACAATCGGCGGGTCGTTTAGGCCCCCATTATAATATTTAATGCTAAACAAACACGGGATTTTTGCTTCTAAATGACTCCATCCACTTTTGATTCGGGGTAATGATTTAACTTGTTTAACTTTGATTTTGGGGTTTGCGTTTACGTTAAGTCAAGGTTGGGTTCTACAGTTATGGCATATAAAATAATTTTAGGAGAAAAGTCAGTTATTCTATTTTTTTTTTTAAATAACACTTACTACTTTTACTGTTGACTTTTACTTGATCTTTACTGATACTACACCACATGTGTTTCTTCATTCAAGTAACAGCTAAAATAGTGAAGAAACAAATTTAACCGTTACTTTGACTTTAGTGACGTTACTTTGGCTGTTACAATCGATGAAGAAACTGGCCGTTAATAATTAACTATCCTTATTTCAACTCTACATCTTCTCATCTTCTTACATCCATATTATACTAATATAGGTCATCATCATCTGCCTAGCCTTTTCCCAACTATGTTGGGGTCGGCTTCCAGTCTAACCGGCTGCAGTTGAGTACCAGCATTTTACACGCAGCGACTGCCTACCTGACCTCCACAACCCAGTTACTGGGTAATACGAAACCCCTTGCTAAGTCTGGTTGTCAGACTTTCGGGCTTCTGACGCCTCGTAACGAATGTCAAAGATCCACTAATGACAGCCGGGACCAACGGCTTAACGTGCTTTCCGAGGCACGGAGGGGACCTGGTATGTAAGATGGTCACCAACCGCTGCAAGCGTAGCTTAACCTGATCGATCGACCCGTGTGGCTGCTATTACTAATAATAATATAGTAATCCATACCTATAACTCTGTCTGTCTACCTTTTCACGTCTAAACAACTGAACCGTTCGTTAAGGACAGATAGTTAGTTTGGGACCTCGAGAAGGACATACTGAATTGTTATTATAAATTATGCTTATTTTCAATAGATAAAACACCCAGGCCAAGTATCAGGCATCAACTAGTCTTAAGTAAAACCCTTTTGAGGTTTATTTATAAACGTTGCTTAAAGTTAACCATAAAAGAGACTATTACCTATGGTTAAACACTTACAACAGTCGCTAATAATTTCTTAACACTAAGCAAAGTTTATAAATAAAGGAGATTAAGTCGTAACAAATAATTATAAGGAATTATAACAGCTTACTTTACAGCAGTATGGCTGAAAAAGCAACTGAGCTTTAAAGGAGCTCTGTATTCTATATGATTCTTTACCTCCTCAAAACGCAAACCACATCCAATTTTAACGTTAGAGACTCAAAACACCGAAGGGTTAAACGTCCATTTAGTCAACTATACTTAGTTCGCGCTTTGTTCTATAACGATCTACTATTTAGCCACACGGGACCTTTGATCCAGTTGATCACCTTTTTTTGTTTACCTTGATGATACTTTTTTTCGTGAAATTATACTACTTTGTTTAAACTTTACGATATTATAGCCTTTTTTAACTTTCTCCTTTAACTTTATGTAGTTTAAAAGACGTTAAGTTACCCTTTTTATTATGAGGTTATGGTGATTGTTGAATAAATATTTAACTAAAGGGTAAAATTACTATTAAAAAAAGTATAGAAGTGCCGATGAGGAAATGACCTGTTAAAACATAAGGGCTAGCCAAAGGATAAGAAAGATAATTGCTTTTTCTCTATCTACGTTTATTTATTTGAAAATGATTACCTAGTATAACTATTGAAAATTTGCAACATCCATTCAACAGTAACTATTTTTGTTACTTTTATAATCCATTCGATTCAGACATTTGAAGCTCCTTAGGTCAGAACTCTGTGAGTACCTATTATTGTCGTAAAGATTTAAAAATAAAGTCAAGAATCCAATACTCATTCTTAATACTTTCATTCATAGTTTGCTCTTACGTAAACAAAAATCAAAAGCGCAAGCCTTCTAACGGTTAAAACAAAAAATCTAAGTAGCCATGTTCAAGTCAAGAAAACAAACAAAACTTATCGATTATAATAATCCTTCTATATTTTTTACAAAATATATAAATAAGTTTTTCTATTTTTACCAATAACTGTGCATTGACACGAGCGGGTAATTTTCAATTCGATCGGAGTCATTCAAGGGTTGAAATAATTGTACGTTGCGGTCTCATCATTACCTTTGATTGGTTACGGATCAAATAAAAGAATAAATTAGAAAACGGTTTTGAAGAATTCTGTTGATTTAAATGAGGTTTTTTTTTGTTAGACTAAACTTCTGAATTGTTTCTTAATTCTACCTCAAGCAGATAATTACCTACCTGGGTAGAAATAAGTTGATTTGTGAGTTGAAATCCTTTTACAAGACAATAGTCTTTCTCACAATAACTTGAACGTTGCTTCCCAAACGAAACTGTTAACTAAATAAGCTTCAAACAATTGGGAAAAATCACCCTATAGGAGAGCGGTGGTAACCCAATGGTAACGGCCGCCACTTACGAGTTGTAGGCCGTGGGTTTGAACCTAAACAGACACATATTTTGTCTAAGTTATTTCATCACCACCGCTCTCAAAACGGTGATGAAAAACATCGTGAGGAAACCGGCAAGTCCTAGAACCAAAAATTCGGAGACATGAGACATCCATCAACCCGCACTGGGCCCGCGGGATGGATTACGGGCCTCACAAAGAGGTGGCTGTGTCCCAGCTGTGGGAAAATTTTAGGCTTATTATGCTTATGCACCATATTGCCCAATTTTGACTTAGATCATCAAATTTGACAGTTATATCTACTGCATAGCTCTAGTCTGTAAAACGTAATGGAATTATTTACACAGAAAATAATTGCCTTGAATGTCCTATGTCAACATCTTCCCAAGAATGACCATGAAGCATGAAGTTCTGTCTCTTTCAAGTGGCCCATAATTACTTTACACTTACATAAATTCTTTCACTACCCTACAAGTTCTCGAAACCCTCACAATTTTACAAGGTCCGTCATCCCGATTATGGTTCGCGTGTCATACAAACCGTAATGAATAGACAAAACTGACGGATGTAAATATCGCCATTTTGAAAATTAACTGAGGGTAATTTTCGAAACCTCAAGCAACATATGGCCGCGGCAGACGCCATATGAAGCCAACTGTCATGTCTTCCCTCCTTTTCGTACTTAGAAGATGTGGTATGAGAAAGAAAGGGATAGAAATAGGATTCAATAGTCGGTAGTACTATCATTTGAATGTCGTATCGCAAAAAAGTGTATTGTTTGGTGCGTAGGACACGTGCGCGGGCGCCGGAAGTAGGGTAGGCTTTGGCGCGAATTTGAGCATAATTCGAAAATTCGAATGACTGTATAAACAGGATATTGGAACGATAATCGGTTTCCGAAACAACATATGGATTATGGGTAAAACTTAACCATTTTGGGGTTAACACAAGATTGTTGCCATGATAATTTTAGAGAAGTACCTACTGAAAAAAGTTTTATATAAATAGCTTCCTTTTAACATTACTTGAGTCTGTGATTTAAGATTTCAAGGTTTTATTACTTGTGTAGGATATTATTATCCAGTAACCACTTGTTTGTTACCTTTTAGGTTCTTTTTTACAGATTTATTTAATTCATTTATTAAATTCATTTATTTCAGATAAATAACACCCATTACACATTATGCACACGTATAGAAGCAGATAATAAATTGAAATATTATTGCAAAGAATTTGATGACAAAAAAAATTGATGACGAAAAAGTAATCGATTTGAAGAAAGAGTCCACTACGAAAACGTTTTTCTAGTTTTAGCCAGCTGTGAATATTATTTCAGTTACACTCTTGGTATTTTCAAGAGGATTGGCTACAAATAGCAGAATGTAATTGCAGATGGAGATTGGGGTAGTTTGGGAGGCCTTTGCTCAAGCATGGTCCAGCACCCTAATTGTGTAATTAGGTAATGCACTTTCTGAAAATGCTGATCCATTGCTTTTTATGTTAAAAAAAAAAATTCTGCTCAACAACGTAAATAACGCAATTAATGTTGCTGAACTGTCAAAATGAAAGCCATCCCTTCTGTTAGTGTACCCGTTACGCAATTACCCCACAGGCCTATCCATATAAAAATTATAACAATATCTGAAAATGGGATACAAAATAATAATTTCAAAAAGTCTAGAACAGCACATAATTGTAAAAGAACATAGCGAATTTTCCAGAACATTTCAACCCTAACCCTTAAATATCTAATCTAAAATACATTTCACCCCGTATGTCCTTCTATTGTGCTAATAAGAAAATAGAAAAAAAAAACCGATAGATTTCCAACAGCCACCCTAACGAGGGCACGCGACATATGGACTCGTGCGCATCCCTTTGTGACGCCGCGATCCTCGGTTTAAGGGTGGGTCTGTTTATTTTTACTTGTTTTTAAATGTAAACTGGTCATGTGTCCTGGAGATTTAATGGATTTTTTGGGCGAAGTGTTGGATTGGGCACGTGTTTTGTTTTGATAATTATGCAGATTAGGGGATGGAAGCAAGCTATGTCATTTTAAGGTCGCCTCGTCATGAATAAGATAGTCTAAAGCCGGATTTAACTAGTTGCGCAAACTTAATTATCAATTTATAGTTTCACGTGTACCTAAAACTATACAATTAGGTATTTCCACGTGAAACCATCAATGGATCAACGCGCAACGAGTTTTGTAATTTAAATCCGGCTTTAAGATAATTGAATGCTAACCAAATTTGGACAAAAATTGTCAGAAATAAACGATAGATATATTTTATGATAAGATTCTTAAGTGATTTAGGAAGAGTAATACTTATGCTGATAGCATACACATTACCAAAACATGGTAGGTATTCTTAAGAATTCACTAATTCAGTGTGTTCAAAAAGAAAAACTTACCTGTTTTACATAAAAACTTTGTTGCTAGAGCTCAATAATGAGGTCAAGCAGCTGAATTTTGGGCCAAAAATGTTGGAACTTTTTGCCGTTTCATACGCTATAAAGAAAGTTGAATAATTGTATTTTTTCTAAGAGAAAGGTTAAATATTATGCATTAGTTGTCAGCGTATGTAAGTACCGCCGCCGCCGCGTGATATAGGTAGTGTGTGTGTATCCATAAAAACAGTTCCACTGTAAAGAAAACGATTTCAGGGTAACGATTTGCGCTGTTTCACCCAGCGTTTTCAAAAAGTTGCAAACCTTGCAATTACTTAGTAGATCAATTTCAATATAACCCACAAAGAGTGCCATAAAGTAGCAATAAAAGTGCCGCCGCACGTGTATATCATTTGTATTGGTGCGTGGGGCAGAGCCCGGGCGCTCCGCCCCCCAACAGAATGTTTTATGACTTCACTTGTGTGGCCGCAAACAATATTTAATTCGACCATCATGTTGGTAAAGGATCGGTCAAACATTTCTTTTGCCTTTTATTTTGTAAAATATTTTTAGGTAATAGGTACTGCAACAAATAGCTCTAGATACGGGCAATTTTTGTGAAATCCAATGACTTTCTGCGGGAAGTCTTTTTTTAGCAGTGGGACAGTGTAGCCTAAATCAAAGAATAAAATTAAAACTTAAAAAAGAACTAACCGAATTTTTGGAAGTCGATTTTTGTTTTGTAAAAAAGTTTTTATTTTATCAGCTGATTCTTTTTCGTGATTTCAGAGTTGGTCCCATAGTGAAAGTTGTTCATATTCATGGGTCGAACACCCTGTAAAAATTTGGAACCGGTAAAAAAAATCACCTGACAGTGTTATGTCCGAACATAGAAAAAAAAAAAAAACATCCGAATTGAGAACGTCCTCCTTTTTTGAAGTCAATAAAAAAAAAAGATTTTCTGTGCAGGATCCATTCAAAATGGTTGTTATACTATTATTATAAGAAAATACAGATGAAGGAAAACGTAGCGTTTTCACGGACACAGGTAGCCACGCTTTTCAAATAAAATGTTTTGCAAAATGACCCAACTTTTGACAACAAAAAAAAAACCATTTAAGTAGGCAAATAAGATAAATTTTATTTGATTTCAATGACATTGTGTGTGTATTTTAATTGTATTTGTTTTGAATGAATGAGTATTATTTTATTGTGTATTTATTATATCAATTTAATGTTTTTATTGTAATGGAATGTACTTTGTTTGAAAATAAATGAATTACACTTAAGGAAGTCATATTTTGTTTCGCAAAAGACGACCAAAAGACACTCTAATTGCAGTTTTTTATACTGTCTACTACAAAATATCTTAACGACTCATCTGTACGGTAGTAGCCAGTATTTCACGGCCACCATTTAGATTTAGCGATAATAACAAATTTTATTGTTTAGGAAACTAATAAATTTCTCCGTTTTTTCTTTACTAAACTGTGCGACGTTAATTTGTTTTAATAACCTATAAAATTTGGCGAAAAAACACATTGGTTCCGCTTTTTTTTAATGTCGCTAAAAAGGTTTATTACTTTTTAGCTTCGGGGAATTTGGAGCAGAATCTAACTAATCGCTTTTGTTTTTAGAAATGGAGCGATTATGATTTTTTTCAAAACGGCGTATAGAGGATCCTAAATGTGAAAGTTTGTATGTTTGGATGTCTGTTACTCAATCACGCAAAAATGAATGAACAGATTGGGATGAAATTTGGCAAACAGATAGTTTATAACCTAGATAACACATATTATTATGAAACTTTTCATCCCGGTAATGTGTTGCCGTGGGATGTTTTACTCAGGCAAACTGGACAGACTGGATGCGGAAGGCGGAGGACAGGGTGTTGTGGCGGAGCCTGGGAGAGATCAACAGTGGACTGCGACATGCTGAGTTGATTGATTGATTGTCGCGGGCAAAATCTAATTAAACTATTAAGAATAGTATAAATGATCCTACATAGTGAAAAAAATCTGGATTTTCAGGATGTTACAGGCGGAAAGTTGAGGAAAAAACTAGAAATCGTGCTTTGTATTGGTACTTATAGACAAAATAATGGGGCATAATAAGAAAATGCTCTAGGTAATTTTCTGTAGGTCAGACAGGCAGTCGCTCCATGGAAAATACTGATTTTAGCTGCATCTAGTTAGACTGGAAGCCGACCCCAACATAGTTAGGAAAAAGCTAGGCAGGTTGATTTTTTTATCTATAATTGTCTGTTACATTTAGATCGTAGTTTTTTTTATGCTTCCTGTAATTTCTGGAGTGTATGCAAACGTTGGCAAATCGAATCTAAATAAATAAATAAAATACAATACTTTTTCAATCAAAATCTAAACATATTATTTCACATAAACCTACATGGGCACATAAGAAATGTCAGAAGCTAGGTGCACGGTTCCAATTGGTCGTTTCCTATGGAGAAGAGCCGGCAAGAAACTCCACGGTTACTCTTTTAAAAATAATTGGCTTTTAAAATGTTTTCAAATTACAGTGTTAATAGGTATGGGAGGACAGATTAGGCCTTCAATAAGTTCCAGGTAAGTACTTAGAAAATGGTCTAAAAATCTACAGTCTACAATGCCTATCGTCAGGCGTCACGCGTTCCGAAAAAAAAGGCGTATATTTTTACACCAAGTAGCAAGTTTTTAAGTAGCAAGTCGGTCACGACAGGACACTAAAATCAGTGACAAACTACTGATGTCAATAAAGATGTCTGCTATCACTTTACAAAGCTTTTGAAGCCATTTCAAATCAGTTAATAGATAAGTAGGCACTTTTGTCAACCCTAAATTGACAAAAAGAAACAATGAAAACTAAACTTTACGTGTTTGACATAAAGTTCATTTTTCAAAAGCTGTGCACGTGTCTATTGTCACTCAAAGTGAAGATCACTGAATTGTCAAGGCACTTAATTTGTATGGACACAATAAATTTGGTTTTATTGGTACTTTGTGACAGAAAAAGTGAGAATGGTCAGACTTTTTATTTTTATTTTTTTTTTTTTTTTTTAAATGGCATCTCGCAGTTCATCCTTTATGAGGATGGCTACTGCTTAACCGGACTTTCCTGTGGATGCCTCGAATTAAGGCCTCCAGCCAGGGCAAACAATAACTTATTTTAGTGAAGCGACACTTTTTTATGTGGCTAACCGTTTAATTGTGACGGACTTTCGATTTTTTCCGGATGTTTATTTCTTTTTGTCTGGTTCTTAAAATTAAAAGATTTTTAGATGAGAAATGGTCAGTAGATTTGCAAAAATAGCGTTTGTTAAAGAGTAATTAACACATTCATAAGTAAGCATAATCAACCTATGTTCCCACTGCCGGGACACAGGCCTCCTCTCTGTGAGAGGGAGTGGGTCATAATCCACCACGCGGGCCCAGTACCTACGGGTTGGAGGATGTCACATGTCATCGAATTTTTGGTTCTAAGATATGGCGGTATCCTCACGATATTTTCCTTCGATTCATTCCATTCTGATCACCGTTTAAAGCAGTGGTTATGAAATTAAATACATAAAGTAATGCCTGTCAGGGTTCGAATCCGTTCAACCGGCCGTTCGCGGACCGTTTCTACTGCGATTGTGGCAATTAAAAAAAAAACCCAAAGATCCCGCGTAGGTATTATTAGGCCATTTATCAGCAATTACTTATAAAATTATAACTGGCCATTTAACAATAAAAATCACAGCCACTTTTTAAAAGAGATTGATTGACAGCTGAACATCAAAACACCGCTAAACATCTTGACAATGTAGGTGGTAAAATCCTCGCCAAAATACAATGCAAAACGGAAAAAAAGCACAATGGAATTAGGAACATCGATTTATCGCTCTATTGAGCTTTCGCACTAAATACACTTTTAATTATACCCTAAAAATACATCTAATAATTACGCGGTGGGTATTTTGCTAAACATCAAAATAAATGTATTTTTTTTTTACTTTTCTGATGCGTAGGCGGGTAGGTACCACCCCTAGATCTATGGATTTATTTCAATTTCTACCTAATGGTAGCATTTTGTTTAATTATAGATATTAAATCTTTTTGTAATTAAGTTGAACAAAATTTTGACGTTTGCGCATTCCGGAGGAGTATTGATAAATGCAGTTTTTGTTTTTGATTGAACTTTAAAGGGCACGCAATGGTGGTCTTTGATAGACATTAGACAAATTATATTCCTGGATTCTTTAAAAACTTCGTGATCAACAACATCCTTAGGTTGAAGGGTCAAGTCAAACATCCTATGTAGGGTTAAGAATTTTTTTTTTATATCAGCCTATTATTATCCTACTTAAAAAAAATAGCAAAAAGGCTCGGCTAATTTCTTTTCTCATACCTACTGAGAAGGCACGGCCATTGATCACCACGTGTAAAACATTAAATTAAAAAAAAAAACATTTTGGCAATATTTTTATAACTTTTCTCATCTTACAAACAACTCAGTTTTGACTTCACACACAAAATAAAAATGATCCTCTGCATTCTTCCCACAAAGACATTCCCAAAATCACCGCAAGTTAAAAAAAACCGTCAACCCTTAGCCAACTCAAGGGGTCCAACTTGACCCATCGATTAAGTTTTTGCCTCGCGCTTCCAAATAAAATCATAAATTGTAACTTGGCGGGCAGTGGCAAAAAATCACACTATATCATATTATTCTGCTGCGGGCGTGGTGTGGTCAATTTATGACTAAATTTTAAGGGGCCTTTTTGACCCCGATGCGGCTACATTGTTATTTTGATGTAGTACTTGAAAATGAGCAATAGGTACGTGATTTTTATGGAGTTGATAAATCCTTAAGAAAATATATGAAAAGAACTTGAATTACTTACTAGATAATAAGTTCTAATTTGAATAGCACGAGAAAAACCAAAATGAAAGTAGGCAAAAAAGGCTTATTAACCGTTATTTAGGCATAAAACCTAATACGTAGATATTAGTGATTAGGGGCTGTTTAACCATGCATTTTCGACGTTTAAACGTCACTTAACTTTAATCATCGTTTAGCCTTTCATTCAAGTTTGAACTAGAATAAATTAACTAAACCAGTCAAAAAATACTTTTTAAATCCCACAAAAGTACACACCAAAATTACAATTAATTTTCCTAATGCTAAATATTTTTTCTTCCCTATCAAATACAGGAAGTTCTAATGAATAAACCGAATGACACAAATCGCGTGTAATCGCTCGCAAAATTACATTAAATTAAATTCTATTAGTGAATTAGAGATGTTCGCAAAAAATAACCGAAACTTGTCATCAAATCGCGATCAACCTGTTGATGTGCCCAACAGGGTGCTTCTCGAAAATCGCTGAGGGTTTATAAAAAGTTCGAAATGCTTGGAAATGTATTGTATTCGGATTTCGGTGATGTCAATCAGTCAAGACTTTAAAGTACAATTTTTCTTTTATTTTATCATAATTCTTAGAAATCAATGTGCCTGAATCATAGCAACTTGGGTTAAATTAATAAAAGACACAAATCCGAATATACTTACATAAAAAAACACACGCAAAGAAATTAAATCAAATTATTAAGTGTCCATAATATTATCTCACATGAAATTTCAGCATTAGGTAAATATCTTTCAGTTTAAAAAATATCTCGATTCGACATTAAAATTGGAAATCGAAAACCACAACACCCCATTACACCCAAACCTAATTGAATTAGAGTTTCGCAAGCATTAGTCCGAAACCGTAAAGTCGAAAATTATAGCCTTATGCCTACTAAGTATAGCCGCGGCGGCTAAGTATAGCCAATGAGGCTAATTTGACAAAAACTTAGATGTCGCCGCTTACTTTAGCCTTGTTAGGATTGGCCAAAGTGACGACGGCGAGGAAGAAACTAGCAATTTTGTAAAGAAAAAAGTTGCGTCAAGCTTTTTAGAGTTAGAACAGTTTCAGACATTTACCTACTGGGGAAACTATGTCTGTGGGATCAGTCAGATCAGATCAGATCAGATTTTGTTTAGGAAGGTAGCAAAATGATGATGATGGTGGTGTGTTGATGGAGGTGTGGTGGTGTTGGTGGTGGTGGTGGCGACGGTGGCATTCCTTCTTGCCAAATTGGACATATAAATATATTCGTAAGGTAATTTGGTTTTATAATCTAAATTTTGCCTGTTATAGCTACTTCCATATAATATAATATAATATCCTTGGACATTTCACACAACGCCATATATAGTCCCAAGCTAAGCAACCTAATGCTTGTGTTATGGTAACGAGATGGCTGATAAACTACTTATATACATTTTTTTTTTGTAAATACATACATATTATATATGTATATATATATGAGAGGGTCCACTATGCAAAGTTATGAGGTCTTTGCTTCGTTATTGGTAAAGATACACGAGTCTTAATTTTAACCAATGACAATCTGTAAATTATAGGAATCGACCATTAACATGAGCCTGCGCATCGATCGACGAGCTAAGTAACACTTGCTTCGGTTCGTTCATGATAGACCACCACTCATATTTTAATGGCCTTAAATAAATTAGACCAGAAACGATTTTAAAATATTTTTTTACTTCTGTCAATCGTTTGAAGGTGATAGACTAACTATGTTTTAAATATGTTTGGGGTTAAATGAATTTAGGGATTTGTGGTGCGATTGGTCCTTAATTTATGAATGTATAATCAAGCCACTTCAAAATATCATAATATTGCAGTTGCCATTTTTTGCCTGTACGTCGATGTCCGGTTCAGTGGGGCATGCAAACTGCTCATGGCTGGACGTCCGCTGTTGAGATGTCTCGGACAGACATGTAGCTTCCGATGGAGAGGTCTTGATAGTTTTGTTAGGTGCAAGTTTTAGTTCAGTATTTTAGGAAGATGATTGTTATTTTTAGGAACTGGAAATTTAATGATTTTATAACACAACTAGCGACTCGTCCTTACTTCGCTCGGCTGCAATGGCGATATTTAAAAACATTGAGATTTCTGTGCTCTATCTAAGTTAAATATTAACACATAAACCTTCCGAAGTAAATGCTCTAAATGATTGGGTAAACCGAATCAAAATTCGTAATGTAGTTAGGAGATCAACACATACAGACAGACTCGAAAAGCGAGTTTAATTTATTAATGTATATGTATGTAGATACAGATATTTCGACAGAGTTCCGATTCGAAATTGAGATCTAGCTCAGACTTTTATCGTTTTAGAATAGGATATTAAAAGATTTGTCCAAACATACGAAGTAAGTTTAAAAATTTAAGCAATTCGTCCTGTATTTTTAATTATTGCTAAAGTTACTAAAGCGTATTTTCCTTCTCATCTCAACACCGCTTATCCATTAACCCTCCGAATGAATGTGGATTCACGTGAGACACAATGGAAATCTTTGTTTCTGTGGAAACTTTAAAATCAGTCTAATTTGGCTGTAACAATATTTTTTGAAAATGTTCTCAAGTAACTTTTTAGATCTTTGTATCCTGCTTAAGCGTATGGGGTTTCATTAAAATCAGTTCATTCATTTCCAAAAAAAAAAACAAGGGCTTGAAAGTTTGTACGAAATGTCGTACGGCGTAAACGCTCTTAATAGGCGGTTTGAAACTATCATTGATGAATTAAATAAAACCCGAATATCAAGACTATTGGAGTGTAGTATATTATGCGACAATATTATGAACTACCCGGAAGCGCGATATCTTACAAATTCTGCTAACTTCCGGTCGTGAAACCTTGTTTAGGAAATTATGGGAAGTCTCCATTCGATACGCCCTTTTGTAACGTATACTTTTGTTAACGCTACGTTCACTTTAAATTAAAATATAATATTGTAGCATCGTCATCATCATCAGTCTTGTTTGAAGACTATTATAATTTTATACCATTATATAATAATGTCAGAAAACCAGGAAGGGCTAAAATTGGAAGCAAGTTAGAAACTGTTGAAGACCAATCCTGATCTCAGCGACGATCAATGTCAAAAACTTGTCAAAAATTTAGGGAAATTTGAGGTATTTTTGACAGATTAACAATGAGATCAGGAAGCCTAAAAAGGCCACTTTGTCAGAATCATAAAACAATTCATATCACGCAATTCACCTGTTTGACAGTTTCACACCTATATATCCCTGAAAGGATAGGCAGAGGTGTAGGTACCTATAGCATTTTACGAATCTCCATACAAAATTGTCATACAGATAAAATTGCGTGATATGAATTGTTTCATGATTCTGCCAAAGTGGCCTTATTAGGCCCCAAGGACATACTATTCGGAGAACCGAGTAGAGTCCAGTCACTTATAAGTTATAACCTCCGTGATTATAACCTTAATTGTACCTTCCTACGTTCGAAAACATAAGTAGGTACCTACAATCGAAATAATTCGCTAATCCACATTGAAGCTTCGACCAATTGCAGGCCACCTGTCCGCGCATGCGCGAGAAGCCTCCCAACTGCTGCCATTGCGGTCGACTCACAACTGTCACTTTTCCCGCCCTTTATATTATTTTTCATTCAAGATGTCCTCCAGATGCGCGTGTTTTTTGCAGAATCTCAGCTGATCGGTTAATTAGGTGTTCAATTGATTGTGTAATTGATGTAAGTTAGGAATCTTGGGCACTTTTTGTGTGAATTTTTTAGCAGATGTAGGTCAGTATTTGATTTTCGACTTCGCATCTATTAGGCTATGACTAAACTAGTTTTATGAGAACGAATTGTATTTGGGACCACTGCAGCACTGATTCAAGTTGATAAGGAATAAGAAATGATGCTTTAATTAGATGTAGCGCTAAATTAATCGGATAAATTAAAAAGACATGGCTAAAAGCCTTGGATAAGTACTTAATAAGAAAGCCTTAGCGTTTATTATTCATTTATTTTAGGCAACCATTGTCCATAGAAATACAATAAATAAATACAAAGAATAACTGAAATGGAAATGAATATAATAATGGAAATGGTATCTAGGAATTTCAATTTCACCCACTTACAGATGTAGGTATTTATATAAAACTTTTGTTGTATGTATGAATAACGAATTATTTGGGTACACTAGGTACTAAATTAAATGACTAACTACCTAACAATACAAATAAACACAAAAAAACAAAAATAAAATGTACCTACTAGAATGTATTGTAACGACATGTTTCAAAAACACCTAAAAATCAGAGAACATTTTAGATAGTAATGACAGCAATTTGATGATTTTTTGTTTTATTTTATATGAATCGGTAAAAAAATCCTACAGTTCGTTTCTTGAGATAGTGCTACAATCTCTTTCACACGAAATTAGTGCCATAAGGTGTGTATTTTGTGCAAAATCTCTGGAGGTTAATGAGTTCAATTAGCAGTGTAATGAGTGAACTAAGGAATTTATCGTGAGAACTTTACGACAGATGTAGGTCAGGTAGGCGACATCGTTTTTATTCCAATCTAGTTTTTATAGCATAGAAAAAAGTCTTAAATACCTATTTGTCTGTTGAACACTTCACCAATTAAATCATTTAATTGCATGTACCTACAAGATAATAAACAAACTCGGAAACCAAAGCGTGTTTGAAAAATATCTTAAAACTTTTAAGTAGATATTATCCGTCTAACAAAAACTAAAGATCATCATTATCAGTCTAGCCTTTCATTTATAATTTTCACATCTATTCTGACTGCCTAGGCAAACATTTGACTCTCTATAAATAACCATCAATCTAAGATAGGGTTCTCGTCAAAACGCATTAAATAGGAGGAAAAATAAAATAAATAAATACTTACCGAAAGAAAAAACTATTTTTCATAAATCTTTCTTTCTGCCTTCCCTAAACAACACAGTAGGTACATGACATCAGGTCACCACCTTTCAAAACCACACAGGTTAAACATCGTGTTAATAAAAAAAGGCGGGAGTAATGAGGCGTAATGCGCCTGCGTCGATGTGTGGTCGAAGCCCTACGGTCACCCACTGGCCTACTGTTTGAGTACTAGTGAGTGAGTCTGTGGATCTGGTGTGACAAGCGAATAGAACGCACAAGAAGACAAGTTTTCTCTGGAGAAAGTGAAAAGTATTCTTGGGAATGGAAAGATTTGTGAAACAAACCCGATTGACTGATAAAGTTTAAACAATTTTCGTTCCAATCAAAATAGTTTATTTCACATAAACGTACATAGGCACTTATGAAACGTCAGAAGCTAGGTGCACGGTTCCAATTGGTCGTTTCCTATGGAGAAGAGCCGGCAAAAAACTCCACGGTTACTCTTTTTAAAATAATTGACTTTTACAATGTCTTCAAATTAAAGTGTTAATAGGTATGGGGGGACAGAGTAGGCCTTTAACAAGTACCCAGGTACTTAATAAAACAGAAAATGATGTACAAATCTAAAGTCTACAAGGCCTACAACGTTCTCACATTGTTCATTATCATCAGCCTACAGCAGTCCACTGCTGGACATAGGTCTCTCCGATTTCACACCATTTAGCTCGATTCTCGGCAACTCTCATCCAGCTGCTACCAGCCATCCTGCGAAGATACGAAATTGAGTGCTGACCGCGAATCGGTAAACGTAGGTAAGGTAGGACGGCCTCAGGCCCTAGCCTAGCCTGAGGGCCTGCCGATCGCGTCTGCCAATTCGCGGTCTCCACGCAAGAACACGTCTACCCCAACGGTCAATGGTTCTACGGCTAATATGACCAGCTCATTGCCACTTCATGCAGCTTGCTTATTCTGTGAGCTATGTCGAAAACTTTGGTTCGCCTCATTCCGTTCAATCAAACTCAACCTCAAAGCATTTATTTCAATTAAACCATGTACAGGCACTTTTCAATCAGTCAGAAAGCTGAAGCTAGTTGCCAATTTAGTTGTAAAACTAGGTGAAATGTGAAATCACGGGACGGGATTCACTGCTCTTTATAATTTTCTATTATATAAACTTAGCAAGCTATTTAACAATTATTTAGCATGATCAACTGAACTTAATCCATGACAAATGTCCTATCTTTAGGGACCCCGAAACGATCAATTGTCAATGTTTACGTGATAGTGACAATAATATATGCAATATTGAAATGATTGACAATATTACTACAATTGCATTTGTTAAATTGCAATTGATCGGGGACCCTTATAACAGTCTATAAAACCTTAACTAAATAAAAAGGATGGTAAGTTCGAGGTTATAGAACACGACATAACTTGTGAAGACCAGGATAAGACCTCATAAAGAGAAGCTTAAGATAAAGAAAAAACATAGATAGATTTTCAACCAATAAATAAGAAAGTGAGCTTACACTCTGGGACCCACAAAATCTTCCTCTCCCACACAACAGTGGCTGTGGGAAAGTATTTTTTCTGTTATTATTTTTTACTGCGACTCAAAAACTCTTGTAATCATTAACATATAAAGGGCAAGGAAGAGTTCCGAGTACATCCGGTCTTTAAGTCCGTGGTACACTGGGATGGAGGCCTAGATTTATTGGACTTAAAACATTTAAAGTATCACACATTAAATTGTTTAAGTTCACAAGGCTCTTGATTTTAAATCATAAATCATCATAATCAGCCTATAATGTTCCCACTGCAGAGACACAGGCCTCCTCTCTGTGAGAGGGATTTTAAATGGTCGTTTAGAATTTACAGGTGAGATATTCAGTTTCCGAATTTTTTGGTGCAGCGCCGCCGTGTTGTAAAAACGACTTACATATAATAAAACAATACATTTGTGCTCAAAAGTTAGGTACTTAGCTTAATGACGTTTCTCAATGTGTTATGGTGTGTGTACATAAATAATAAAATAAATAAAATGTGATATACTGCGCGCTTCACAAGATCGCGCTCTATCTCAGTGTGTCCCTTACCTCAGCATCTCGATGTACCTGCACATAATGACATCCTGTGTCCAAACTCTCAAGTATCAGCTACTCTTAAGAAACTATTACTCTTTCTGATTCATTAACTTTATTGTATTGAGTCTTTATAAAATTATATTAGGTATCCATGCAACTTGAATAAAATAGCTCTATTAACATGATTTATTTTTATTATTTTCAATATGTCTTTAATATACATGTCTTTAATATCGGATTGTAGAAGGATTTCATTACGTTTGTTAGCTTGTTTGTTGTTTCATTAGGTTCTTGTTTCATTTCAACATCTAGTTTCAGAATTTCTCAAATTGTTCTTACATTTCTCGGCGGCTTTTCCGATTTTTAAAAATACTGAATATAGCTCCCGCAATATTCACAAACTATCATTTTATAGACGACAGCTTAAAAACACCGCAAATGACCTCCAATAATTAACGAATAAAAAACGGCCACCCCGAAATACGCCAAAAAATCTTAAAATTGTATTAACCTAAATCAAAATAAAGGGCTATAACTTGCCAAAAATGGCTCCCAAAAAACCCTTAATGTCCAATTTTTTGGCGCCAAATCGACCACCCTTTTAGTCACACTTAATAAAAGCAATAAAAAAGTTACGAAATATCTGGTAGAAGTAATTAAAGTAAATTAAGTTATAACTTGGGGCTAAATATTGGTCACAGACGATGATAAGTATTTTTTTGTAAAAAGAGGTGCTATGATTGACAAAAAGAGGTGCAATGCTTGACAAAAAGAGGTGCGATGCTTGACAAAAAAGTTGCCACTTCACATGGTCAAGTTAAAGTTACAGAAAATAAGAAATTTAAGCGATATGGATCAACGATCACTGAATACAGTTATAAAATAGTATTTATAGAATAATAAATGTATTTGGGAATTGGAAAGATCCAGCAATGGACGACGATGTCATGACTTGCTCAGATCAAATAATATCCAGCCCGTGTGAATGTTTAAAATATTCTTAGATGATTTTTGGATTTCTTTTTCCTTCATTGCGTCAACACTCAACACCCGAAAAAATATCCTAATAAGAATATCATAATTATACGTAAATAAATTCAACAGAATCTTCATTCCATCACCACCAAAATTTTATCCAAACATGCTGATTTCAACAGTCAATCGTTTTACAACTTCAATACGGATTCCTAAAAAAAAACAACTTTATAGGAAGGAAGCTTCTTTACCATGCCGACACTGACTTGCACTATTTGAAGTGAAATAAAAACTCCCATGGTGTGTCTATGGTGTGGTGAAGGTAAAAAACCCACCCAGACACCATGACTGTGGAAGATTTGTGCTAAAAAGTGTGAGCTTAACGAGTGATGCTTGATGAATTAATTTGTAGCTGACAGGTTTATTTTTTAAAGGAGTCTGGTGGTCCTTCTTCTAGTGAATTAGATTTTGTTGGCCCAAAACGTCCACGTCGTGGCACAGAGGTCACTATGACCGCAGTTTTTGGGACCCTGCTGCCGTCCTAAAAAACGACTTCCAGCCAAATATTAGAATTATCGGAAACTTCACATTTACTGAAAACGTAGAAAGTGGTATTACGAAATTAATTCTGAAAGACACAACTTACCTTTATGTAAGACATGAAAAGTAAAACCTTAGTGCTGTGAAAATTCATGAAGTGAAAAATTCATGAACTGAAAAACGATTCAGAAACTTTACTCTTAAAGTTCCAAATAAATACTTTCGTTTAATGTATCAAAAAATCCAATCAAAATTAAGACCCTCTTGACATGTATAGTAAAAACCTGAAGGGTGCGTGGCGTGAGGGTGGCAAAAACTCACTCCGGTAGCCAAACTAAACAGCGGTGCCACTTGACACCGCCAAGAAGTGTTTTGTTAACAAAATAATAAATATTTGAAGTTATTTAGAAGGATCTTAAGTGTTAACAGATGAGAGGAAAATTGAGGAATCAATAAGGGAATAATTTCGATCGATCAATAATATTGATCGAAGATTCTCACTGATAGGATGAGCAGTGGTGGCCCAGTGGCAACGGCCCCGACTTACGAGTTTGTAGATCGTGGGTTCGAACCCAGGCAGGCGCCTTTCTTTGTGTAGATAATTTCGTCACCACTGCTCTCAAAACGGTGAAGGAAAACATCGTGAGGAAACCGGCATGTCATAAAACCATAAATTCGAAGGCGTGTGTCATCTACCAACCCTCACTTGGCCCGCGTGGGAACATTGTGGGATATTTATGTGGCAAATTAATTGATTATGCTTGTTACAGATATTTTGGTTTACTTTAGGTGCCAAGACTAATCAAATATTGTAGACGCAAAAAGCTTTGTCAAGGAAAGCAGAAAAATTACAATAACAAATAAATAGACATTTTTCTTAGTCTAAACCAATATTACATTATAGAGAAAAGATTTGATTTTTTGTATATTTTTGTTTTTAATGCTTTCGCACTAGAACGGCTGAACGGATTTAGATAAATTTGGCACATGGGTAGACCATGACCTGAATTATGATATAGGATACTGTTTCTCCCGATATTTCTACGGGATCGAGACTTATACAAGTGAAACCCTGGGACACAACTTGTAGGAAGTGATTTCATTTTGGCAACAGCAGTTTTTGATCAAAGATATAAGAGTAGCTTTTTGATACAGCAAAAAACATAAATTAATCAATTTCCTGCGAGCTTTTTTAATCTCAAAACAAAAATGGTAATAAAACAACCTTTATCAAAACCCCACAGAATTTATCAAATAAACAGTGCTAATTATAAACTTTTGTTACAATAAAAGCGTTAAAATCATCCTTTTTCACACAGAAATCCTTTACAAAGAAATTAATTCGCTTAAACTACAATAGGACATTATTATTCACTATTGTAGTTGTACAAAAGACAGTTTTGCCGCCAAAAACTTTTATTGACAGGTCATACGAAGAAACAACAAAGTGTACACCCGTAGAAACGAAATTGAACTTTAAGAAAAGTGAATAAAGTTTAAAGAGTAGTTTTTGGTACGCAGATAAAACTTTGTCGGGAAAAGTGTCCCGCAGAGCGAAAGAGTGCGAGTGAAAAAGTCTTACCATTGTTTTGCTTACTCGCTGATAGGTGGTATTTTTGTAAAAAAAAAATGATTTATTATTGCCAATTGATAAAAAGGATGAGCTTTTTGGTTCTTCCGGTGTAAATAAAATGTTTGAAGTAAGAAAAAACAGATGAAAGAATATTATTAATTAGTTTGTGAACATGTTCAATGAATACTTAAAAGTTTTATATTCTAAGTTGCTTATATTGTCTTCGCTACTTTTGACCTAGTGGTCAAATATAAAAAGAGACCTCAAGACAGCTTATTTACCAGAACCGACAACCCAAGCCAGAATAAAGTGGCGAAAAAAAATGAGGAGACCTGACCACAAATAACGCGACCAGAGACGGAATATGAAGAAGGAGACTTACTCAGGGTCTGATCTGAAAAGCACATTAAGTAGACTAGAAAATACAGCACTTTTGGGCTCTTAATAAATCATCTCAAAATATTTATATGCTAAGGTTGTGGTTCTTGATAGATAAAATTCCTTAATAACTCTTCTGACCTGGTTACAACACAATAAATTTCCTATAAGCCATTTTAATCGTTGTTTTAAACACTCAAAATGACGCCACTGAACCCTTGCATTCCGAAATAAAAAAAACTTTTATTAATTTGCCAACATCAACCCTTAAAAACAATATGAATAGTGGCTCTATCAAAGATGACAAACAGTTGACTATTCAAAAATAAACAGCACATACTTTTCACAGGCAAGGCAATCAAAATCCATTGCTTTTTTTGTAAGGAAATGATAATACAGAGACTTAACAACTCAGCAATCGATTTTAAAAAGTTTTTAACTTTGATCAGTTCAACACTGACAGAATTCCAACTTCGGCTCAATATTGCCACATCAAAAATTAAATCAGTCGCAATATAAAAGTAAAAAAATTGAATATCTTTTGGATCCCCGTTGCGCTGGCGCAGTTATAGAAACATTTTACCAGTGTTATAAGGTTTGCATAAATTTTATATGAAATACGAAATTATTATGTCATGGGAAACGTTATGGGCGGTCGGGGTTATTGTTTTTTTTTTATATTTATGATGTTTATGACGTAATTATTGTGATAGTTATGAAATTGGTTTGGAAGTAAAACTGTAAAATATGTGAGAGCTTTCTTGTTAGCCAGGTATTCACAGTTTAGCAGCTAACAGCTGTGGCCGCTTTGTTATAATGATAAAACTATTTTAAAATCACCTAGAGTTAAAAAAGATATAAGTACCTACCGGTAAAATAAATACACTGTATAAACTTATACTAAATTAACTAGCAAACTATTCCAATTAAAATATAATAACCTAACCTAACTAAACTATTAACAAACTAAAATTATGCTGTCAAAAATTTCCTCCGCTGTCGACTGGTGCCCAAGAGACTGGCAGCATGGCCACGTTGAATAGCAATGCTTAGCTTCTGGCCAAGATAGAAGCCAGCCTTTGGGTCACGGGAAGTGTCAACCAGCTGCTTTTACACCAGATAAATGGAGACATACCTACATAATGTTTTATCTGGTAGATAAGTAGTTGTAACAAGCATGATCATGTTAGTTTTTCCATAATGTTATTTTTCAAAGTTCTCTTCAGACTCCGCAAACAGTCTAGATATCAAGTAAAAAATACCATAAAAACCAAGTCACCCATTGTTATCTCGTAAGAAGCATATAAAACGGAAGTCCAAACAACCGGATACACAACCATAAACAAAAACAACCAATCAAAACAAATTCGAAATTAAACTGGAGTTAACCCAAACACATGTTTATCAAAAGGGTTAACAATTACATAAATTAATACATCCTTTTTATATAAAAAGTATATGTTTTTATATTATTGTACGCGTAAAATCACTTCCTCTATCATTTGAGTGTTTTTTCCCGCCATCTGACGCCATTTTTTATTCAAAGATGGCGGCCACATATGTCGTTGGTAGCACGTGTTTATGAAGTAATGTTTTTGGAGCGAGCGGCATATTAGTCTTCATTTTAACGTGAAAATATCTTAACCAAATTGCAAATGACACGCTTTGGGCTGACACCTCATGGCAAATTGACGTTGCGCAATATTTTGACGAGCAAATGACAGATGGGACGATCCCATTACTGTACAACTTATATACAGCTGACATCGGTTCATGCCTTAATAACGACTGTCAAATTCTTCAGTATGCTGACGACTTAGCTCTTTATGTCACCGATAACTCTGTTAGCGACGCTGCTACATCTCTCTGCGTATCCCTCGACTCCTTAAATCAATGGTTAAATTCCCACGGTCTGAGTTTGTCTGCCCCAAAAAGTGCTGTAGTTGTGTTTTCTCGCAGGAGGATGATACCACAAATTTCAGTGGGCATCCAAGGGCATTGTATACCGGTTTCTTCAAAAGTCAAATTTTTAGGTGTTTTTTTAGATTCCAAATTGAGTGGCTTACATCATTTAAATCATTTAGTTAACAGATGTGAGAGAACTATTCCCATATTAAAAGTGCTTGCCGGTGTCTGGTGGGGTGCTCATCCTTTCACCATGAAACTGGTATACAATGCCTTAATCCGGAGTGTTCTGGACTACGGATCTTTTCTTTTGATTCCCTGCAACAAAGGTGCTTTAACAAGGCTGGACAGAATTCAGGCTAAGTGTCTACGGATCATATCGGGTTGTATGAAGTCCTCACCAATTAACGCATTGCAGGTAGAGTGCGCAGAACCACCGTTGGCCTTGAGAAGGCAGTATCTAGCGTCGAGATTTTGGGCTAGAGTCATTTCCAAATCTTCCCACCCTCTTGTCCAAAAGGTTGACGACCTGGATACTGCATGCAGAAGTTCCAATTATTGGAACCATAAAGAAGTTCCTTTGATTTTAAATTCCTTCCGTTGTTATCAAAATTTAGATTCCTCCATTGTTCAGTTTCCGAAACTTCCTCTTTTTAATTTTGATTATGAAGTTATATGTTTTAAACCAGATATTTTCTACAATATTGGCATTTCGAAAAAGTCACCTTCGGCGGACTCTATGTTCAATGCGGCGGTTGGTGAGCGATGGTGCAATTTTGAAAGATTTTTCACGGACGCTTCTAAATTATCAGATGCAAGTTGCACTGGTGCTGCGGTATACTACCAAAACTCCAAAATCGTTCTAAAATTCAAATGCCCTGTACAATCATCGGTATTTACGGGTGAGTGCGTGGCTATATTAGAAGCGTGCTTATTCATAGAAGCCCATAGCATAAGTTTAGGTGTAATCTTTACAGACTCACTTAGTTGCTTACAGGCTTTGGAGCAGAATCCTTTCAAGAGTAGACTGCACAGTCCGATTATATTGCAAATCAAAAAGTCTCTTTTCTCTTGTGCCAAGAATCACAAAACCGTTCACTTGGTTTGGATTCCAAGCCATTGTGGCATAAGAGGAAACGAATATGTGGATGCTCTTGCTAAGGATGCTGCCACGTCCCAAGCCGTTGATCTTAAGCATTTCCAATGCCAGGGCTACGATCTGCTGAGCCTTCCAAAAAAGAGCTTGCTATCCTCATGGCAGATGCAGTGGCTTAACTCTAGTAAACGAAAAGGTGCTTTTTATCATGCAATACAGACTAATATTACACCCAAGCCTTGGTTTTACCCTTACAAAAAAATATCCAAGAAAGTAATTTCTGTAATCTGCCGTCTTCGCATAGGTCACTGTTGTTCCCCGGTGTTTCTTCACAAATTACGGGTCAGAGACACATCTCTCTGCGAATGTGGGTTGGATGAAGGTACTTTGGAGCACATCTTTTTTAACTGCTCCAATAATAACCCTGCCCATGACTTGTATAGCCATCTCTATAAATTAAAGATCCCTGTCCCAATTAACTTTCCATCCCTGTTAACATATTCTTCCCCAAAGCTCCTTGAAGCTTTGATGTATTTTATCCGCATCAATGACATCAAATTATGATGATTTCTGTGTAAATAATAATATGTTTATTATTTTTTAATGACATAACAATTTTTTTTTCTCTCTATTTATTTATTTCAGTGTACTTATTAATATTCTTCAACAAGTTTCACATTAAATTCAACTATTTTCTTTGGATATAATCATGGATGTAAAATATTAGTTTTTTTTTTTTTTTTTTTGTTATAATTCTAAAAATCACTACGTTTTCTCATATCACATCTGACATTGGCAGAATTGTCGACATCGGCACCATTGCCATAAAGAAAAATAGAATAGAATAGACAGATGGGACGATCACTGAAACTGATCACATTGTCATTAGGTAGTCATTACCTATCAAAGTAAATATTTTTAAGTGTAAAAACCCAAAAACATTTTGTCCGACCTGGGAATCGAATCCGGGGCCTCAAGCTAAGCAGCAACGCTTGCGACCACTATACCAACAACGAAGCAGCTCTAAATAGTTTTTAGTATTTTTTTTTTGTTACTGGGTTTTGATTGTAATGGTGGTTCCATTACAAAAGCACACTTGGTATATTTACCCCGAAGCAACTAATTATGTGCTTTTTGTGATCTGACAGAGAACACTGATAACCTAATCCTCAATCCATATTTCATGGTGAAGGAAAACATCGTGAGGAAACCGACATGTCCTAGAACCAAAAATTCGAAGACATGTGATATCTGCCAATTTAACCCGCAATGTTCCCGCTTGGTGGATTACAGCCCACTCCCTCTCTCAGAGACAAGGCCTGTGTCCCAGCAGTGGAAACATTATAGGGTGATTATACTTATTCCAAAGAATTTCGCTCACACACGATCACTAATTCAACTCGTCACTTTAGCACTGCAGTTAAAAAAACACGATCGTGACAAATCATCGTCATTATCACTGCTTTTCCAATTAACGCAGAATGTTAAAGAGTCACGTTTCTGAAGGTGTGAGGAATGTCCTTAAACATTTGATGACTAACTTAAGGCTATATCCACTTAAATATCTTTAAAAGCTCCTGTCTCTTACATAATAATTTCATTTAGGGAGTTAAGACAAAGGTGCCGATGCCTTAGGCTTTCGTGTGGG
This sequence comes from Gortyna flavago, assembly GCA_963669345.1. Lineage (NCBI taxonomy): Eukaryota > Metazoa > Arthropoda > Insecta > Lepidoptera > Noctuidae > Gortyna > Gortyna flavago. The sequence goes on from OY770135.1 coordinate 2,165,729, forward strand.
GTACGCAAATTGAAGGTCTGCGTCTGGGCAAGTCGGTGCGTGTGTATCTGGATCTATACAGGGTCAAATTAAATTAGCTAACAAAACTCCACAGCCGTTATGGGTATCGATACCCAAAAAGGAAAAAAAAAACTTGGTCTTCAATCAAAGCTCGAATTTACTCGCACGAAACGAGCTAGTTTTCACTTTTTAAATAATATTATTTTTTCTATAGGCAACTCGCAGGAATTGGCACGTTTTGAATTTTAATGCAATAAAGTATAGAAAAAGGGACACTTGCGCACAGAAGTGATAAGAGTTAAATATTATAACACGTAACTATACTTTTTTATGTTAAGGTTACGTTACGGTTTTGCCGTACTGACGTATGGCAAAAGCATTAAAAAGTTAAGTGTGTACGTACGGGATAATACGTATAGTACTAACGTATCATCCCGTCCGTACACACTTAACTTTATGTAGTGGCATAGCCACCGTCAACACAGATTAAATTTATTTTCACGCCATAATTAAGTTAAACCGTAAAAATAAGCAATTCCATAAAAAACGGGTTTCACACTTTTGGCACTTTTCAAATTAGTCATAACCAAGCTGTTGGAAGGTCGTCAGTTGGGATGATTTCCAACACTTTTGACTAATTTCTTGACGCGGGAACCGAACCGGTACCGTATATTTATCGGTAAGCACGCGACTTCCGTACTGGTAAACAATTATTGACATTAAGATTCTCTTATTATATTTTAACGCGTGAAAATAATTTTTATTTTGTCTGTTTGAAAGATGATTTGCTAAGTTATATATAGGGTGGTGTTCTTTCATGGTTTGAGTTGAGTGAGTCGATAGTTATAACGAAATTAACAAAGATTTTTTCAGTTACTTCCATTACTAATGAATTTAGTTATTTTATTAATTTTATATCCATAAAATTTTCTTCTTTGGAAATAGGTACTTACATAATCAAAATTCATAATTATTAATAGGCTAGTACCTAATATAAGTTATGTTTTTTTTATATAAATATTTGTACGCCATATTATGACAGGATATGCTGGAACCAATATTGTAACATCTATTGTACAGACGCCAACACATCAAGCTACTACAATCTGTCAAATTTCTTTAATAGATTTTCAACTTTATTGCTAAAATACAAGGTTCAAAGTTGACTGGGAAAATTTGACAGTTTCGGGTAGCTTGATGTGTTGACGTCTGTACCATATTCTAACAAATATACATTTTTGATTTTATTTCATTTGAATACACCACGAGCATCCCGCGTAGGGTATTGTCACTGGTTCTTCGCCAGTTTGTTCAAATCGTCAGCTCGTCTTGTTGTTCTTAAATTATTTTCTAATTTTTTACAACTTTATTACATCAGTTCCAGGCTTGACGTACTTACTTAAATCTTCAGTAAAAGTCGTGTTTAATGTTAGTACTATCTACACAAGTCTTCTGAAAATCTTCAATACATCAAAATGTCGTAAGAAGTTTCATTTTTTCCAAAAGCCACACACCCTGTTCACCTCCGGGTCTCGTTAGCGTGTTGATTTAATATCAAGTGGCGTTATTATTGCATTATTGCCGGCGGGGCTTAAATTACAACGTGCGGGCACAGGTTCGACGTGCGGCTGAGCGACTTGTACAGCGACGTGTTTAAATGTTTTTAAATAGGAGTAAGTAGTCGGAGTTGGTGTGAGTTAAAACGGTAGAAAAACAAAAGTGTTGTTTCGCAATTTTTTTTCGTTCAAATGACTTCAACGCATTGGATAGATATTGAGGCTAAAAAAAAATAACCATAGCAATAGAAGTTCAAGGTTTCTACTAGTAAACGCCGTTAAAAGATATATCTAGCACACAGAAAAAATTGCTCCTCGTGTGTGAGTTACTGCTAATGTCAATTATGGTCGTCTTGCTGACCATGGTTTTATTGTTGTTATTAGTAATACCTAACTTGTTTATAAATTTTTACTTTGATGGTGATAGTTTATCATTTGTGACTTCAAGTGACAGCTATGTGAACAGAACCCAGCATTGCATAAATATGTAAGTTGTCACGCCCTTTATACCTGGAGGCTTTTATTTAGGTAGATTTTTTTTTATTATATTATTTTTTATTACTTTTGATTTAGTATTTTTATTTTACCTTGAGTACGTATAGATTTTTATGGTATTTGTTGGTATATTGGCGTGGCTAGCTAACATATGGCAAATAATTTTATTGAATGTTCTGTGTCCTGTAATGTTAATTAGATACTTTGCAGATCTAGTTTTGTATACAGTCGAGTATTTTATAACTGAACAGACAGTTGTGCTGCTGGGGAGTTTGTTGCGCCACTTCTTCTCCCCAGCAAAAGCACTAGGAAGTGGTGAAGGGCGGGCGTTTTGGGGGACTGTCTTATGTAATTTTGACGTTCGAAAAGTGCTGATTCTCAGCCTAGTTTGAATAAATGACTTTTGATTTTGATTTTGATTATGAAACGTCAGAAGCTAGGTGCACGGTTCCAATTGGTCGTTTCCTATTGAGAAGAGACGGCAAGAAACTCCACGGTTACTCTTTTAAAAATAATTTGCTTTTACAATGTTTTCCAATCAGTTATAGGAGCGTTTACGACGTAAGGCATTTCATACGAACTTTCAAGCCATTACATTATCTAACCAGTATAAGCAGACTTCTGATTGTACGAAAAACCTATACAATGCGAGGTCAGCTAAAACTGGAACGGTATAGCTTGTTGTGTCGCCGTGAGTACCAGGTAGGTAAAAAAATAGGAAATTGCCAATAAATCGAAACATCTATGAGTTTACAAGGCCTGCAGCAGGACAGTTAATCTTTAAAATTTTCCAGGTTACCTACCCGGCTTGGCACCGACCCAACTTTATAAAATAAAAAGGAAAACATTGGAGCCTACTGCCTACCGCACAGGAACACAGGCGGACAGTTTGTCCAATACTGCACAATGGCGGTGTTGGTACAACTGATGACGTCATCCCGGCACAATGCGCGCTGCGAACACTGTTTGTACAATGTTCGCTTTGTTGGTTAAAGGGAAGTGTGGTGGAATGGTGGCAGGTTTTCAAATGGTTATATGAATATGGGCTGTGTGTGTAGAGTGCCTGAGATGCAGACTTCAGTGTTGTGTAAAACGTTCTCGAGTTCGGGGAGAGCCTTCTTGAGCAGTGGCCATACCACTGCCCAGTGGGATAACAGCCGCGACTTACGAGTGGGTTGTAGATTCGAACCCAGGCAGGGGCTTCACAAAAGGGGTGTAAATTATTTAATAACGGTGAAGGATAACATCGTGAGGAAATCTTCATGTCCTAGAATAAAAAATGTATCAAAATCTCCCGCACAGTTAGAATTCATTGCAAAAGAAAATTCTAAAAAGACATTTCTAAAAAAAAACTAATAACGATAAAAATTTTGTTAGGCCTCGATTCAAAGCTAACCCTTAACACATCTGTTTATATTTTCAGCGGCCGACGGACACTGTTTGACGAGAGCTGCTTATCGCGACCCCGTGCTGGCAGGGACACACAACATTTTGTCACCACTAAATAATGTTATCTGATCCGCAGAACTGTGGAACTGCTGAACCAGCCACGTTTGTAGCTTAAAGTCAAAGTCAAAGTCAAAGTCAAAGCATTTATTTCAAATAGGCACATAAAAGGCACTTTTGAACGTCAAAATTACAATGAAATAGAATTGATTCTAGTCGCCCCTTCCAAAAGGTAGTTTTCGTATGGAGAAGAATGGGCAAGAAACTCCACCGTTACTCTTTTAAAATGTTTTACAATATTTTGCATACATTCATTATATAATAAAATAATATGTGAAGACGATGCACCTAAAATAAAATTACTATACCACAATAGGTAAAAGAATTAGAAATGAAACCATGACATATAAATTAATAATCTGATAGATACATGGTGCTCACATATTTACAAAAATGGAAAAAGTAAACGATTTTGATAAAAAAATATATATATGTATATATAATCGTACTAATGGTTTTCCGAAAAGAACCCAACATACGTAATTAATCAAGTCTGTTACTATGTATTCGTTGCTGCTCTTAAAAGACTTCAGACATCTAACAAAATCAAAAGTAACATTTCTAGGTATAATAAACAAAATCACATAAAATCTGGAGAATAATTTTTATTCTCCAAATCAACCCCGCACTATAATAAATTCGAAATGTGTTCGACCCCTGCTTTATGCCCACAATATTTGCGCGGTTATTGTGTTGCTAATTGGTAGGAACTTGTAACATTGTTGTCACAACGGACTTATTTTGTTTATTTGGATGTTTTAATCCATGCAGGGATTTCGCCATTTAAAATTCAAATAATATTTTAGGATTTACTATGGACAGGGCACCACAGACACTGATTTGTTATCACAGACACATACACACAGACACAGGAAGACATTATAGTCTGTTCAAAAAGTATCTGATGAAAGGGTAAGCAAATCACAACACAAATTACAGACAGTGTCTTGATCACACATACGTGATCAGGGGGCAATTCCCGTATTTTTAGGAACGTTCGCTACGTTCTAATCTCAGTCTGAATCTATCAAAAATACCTCTAATTTCTCTACATTTTTGACAAGATTTATTTATTTATTACTTTAAGTACACAAATGTACAGAGGCGGATTTAAGGCCATATGCATTTTCTACCAGTCAACCTTTGGGTGATGCTGAAAAATACAGTGTTAGGTGCAATCACGTGAGGAATATTTTTATAATATAATAAAGGTTTATTAGTATTTAATAGAATAAAGATACAATGGAATAAAGATATGCATAAACCTATATGATGACCTATATGATGATTTTTAACGTTTTTTATTACGAATATTTGGCCTTCTGAGACACTCGTGTGCATGGTCACCATGATATAAGTCACTCGCATGACCGCAGGTGATCACAAGCTTCCCACTAGAGTGTAAGTGTCCAAAGCCAATTTGGAACCTACTCATTTTGAATCTAACTAAAATGATGTGCCTTATTAGGTACTTACCTGTATAATTTTCATTATGTTTTAATAAGCCAATCCCCTGCCAAAAGCTAATCAAACTCAATATTGACATTGTAGTAATGATAGATGACATCATCTCATTAATTTTGAGCTCTCCCTTCAAATAGATCATCATTGTGAGCTCTCCCTTCATAAAGCTCATCATTGGCTGCTCGCGTGACCAGATCAGTGTGCACGTGCCTCATATACTGATTAAAATGGTGTAATGGGTATGTTAACGTAAAGTTAAGGGTTTCTGTCAATTTATGTTGTTCATTTTGAAATAGCAATGAATTTGAATTTTGTGGTTCTCGGCAAATATAAGTCACTTTAAAAGCTACATTCATCTATACTTAGTTTGACAAAGACGATTTAGGAGTTACTACTCTAGAAGATGGTTCTATGTTCTATGTTATGGGTTTGGTTTCCGCACTTAGTCCTTCAGTGGACCATTGTGCGTGGGCCATGGCGGCCGTTGGTGGTTATTCCAACCAGCCCACCTCCCTCCAGAAGCTGATTAGATCTCCTGGTTTTTTGAGAACTCTAGAAGATGGTTAGAAGCGTCCTATTGTTTGCGATTATCATATTTCATCAAAAGTAAAATGAAAAAGTCATGAATGCCGAGGTTTTTTTTAATATTTGCAATACAACGTTACCTAAACACCTTAAAATAGTTTTGAAAATACTGGATCTACGCACGCAGTGAGCCTTAAAAAAGAAACCTTATATCTGTTCTGTGTTTCTACCCCACTCCTACCATCTTTCACGAACCCGCGCGTCCCATCCAGTTTCGACGGAACCAATCCAGCTCGTCCTGCCATCTCCTACGTGGTTTACCGCAACCCTGCCTCACTATCTCCGGGCACCAGTTCCGTGCTATTTGGGCCCACAGTTGGTCCGGCATGCGACAATGCCACTCAAGTGCCTACCCTTGATAATTTCAACTCTAGTACTTACCTACATAAATTCAATACATACATAAATTCCCATATTTCACCACGTCACAGTTATCAGCCGCGCTAAGGGCGTGCACACATTATTCCCGGCTCATTGGCTCGACAACATGGGGTGGCAGCCCTTTTATTGGCAATAAATTATCGCTGCTGTTCGAAACTCATCAATTGATGATGCGTATTGAATTAATTTTTGCCGTGGATGGTAAATAGACACTAGTTTTTTTATTTGCTCTTTGTACTTATTTGTTATTGTTTTCATAGAATTATTGGAGGTTTGAACCACGTTTGAACTATCAAAATCTACTCGTATTATTTATTTACTTTGTTTCATGTAGCTTAATTTCCATTTCATAACTTCTCCTTTTTATTGAGGACCATAGGTACTGAATTCTGAAAGTATAGGTTACCATCGGTTTAACAAAGATCTATCTACAGGGCTACGCAGATTAAGAGCAGATGCTAATTTCTATTACAGTCACGAATTAAATGGAGTAAAAAAGCGTAAAAATATTCCAAAACCTTAAATAATTCAAACGATCTAATTTAAATATTCAAAAACAACGGAATTCCTTTGGTGCCATGAATTAGTTCTAAATAATTAACTTCTTATCGGCGCGTGCGCTGCACCCCTCTTCAAAATAAAAACCCTTCGTATTCAAATTAACAAAACATTACTGTGTATTCCTGCTACAATTATTTTATTCGCGTTTGTTAAAAAAATCACCCTACTTTTCACCATCTAGCGAAAACTAACCCTATGTTTCTACACTTACAGTTAATTTTCCATCATTAAAATCTACACCGTTGTTTTCAAAGGGGAATGGACTGTAATATGTACGAAAAAAGATTGATTTTTGTTTGAGCTTGGTGGGGTGGTGTCGGTTGTAAAGTGATGCAAGTCAATATGAAGCAAAAAGGTGGCACGCGCCCTGCGTACGCGCAAGTACGGGGTATCTTCCCTAACCATCGGAGGGTGGGGTAGGGATGTCACTATTGTTGTATCGATATGGGATAAAATCGTTGAAACTTTTAGCAATAACCTAATTAAATTCTAATAGTTTAGTAGGTCAGAATAAAGCCCTTTGTACACATACGTTTTTCTTTCCGTGAATACCTACAGTATATTCGCCTCGTGTAGGCACGTTTGTCAGTGTTGTATTTGTTGTGTTTTTTGTACACTATGAATATGGTTTTCTCTACCATAAAGAAATTGTGCCTTGTGCAAAGAGCCTTATTGTGCTTCACATCCAAGCTCATTTTATCGTTTAGTTATTGCAATTGAAAAAAACAAATTATGGTTTATTATTATCTCGTTTAATGTATTTTAAAATTAATATTATATCTCTTAGGTAACGAAATTCAATGTAAAGTGCCCTAATGATGAATTGACATGACAGAATCATTATTACATTTAATTTCTTTTGGATATTGGAAGTGGCGAACGAAGCTGATCAAAATCTACTTTACACACTTTTAATAACCAATTTCGATATGTCATCATTTCATCATACTCAACAGGTATCGACAGATTTTATAAAGACTTACCGGAGCTTTTATCGACTATCGACATTAATATCGATACTCCAACTCCCGTCTCTATGATGGCTCGTGTCACAGGGCGAGGCGCATGCGCAGGTGCTGTTCCGCTCGCTCGTCCATGCCCAGTTGCCCACTGTTGTCCACACCTGGGCAGATCCGGCGATTAGGATTTGTACTTATCTACTTTACCTACAATCTTATAACGTACTTTTTTCTTTTGTTTTGTTTTAAAAGAAGTGAAAGTTTTATGAAATGGAATGGAAGAAAGTGTTTTTTTAATGTTACGTAAATACAATGATTTCAAAACCTGTTCAGGTGGAGATTCATAGACGACTCCGCCTTGGAGTGTAAATGTGGTGCTGTTCCACAAACGATGGCATACATCCCAGCCTCTGCCTCTGTCCCAGCTTTGGGAACATTATATAGGCTGATATATGCAACTGACCACTTTATTTTCGGAAATGGTTTACCGCTCCACCATTGTACTCTGCCACACTAAAATTAACCATTAAGTATAATTTAACCCTCACAATTAATATCTCAGTATCTCCGTAACTTCCCAATTCGCAGCAACACACGATTCAAGTTTAACCGATGTTTAGTCAAACAAAGGATAATGACAAGCTCGGCAACCACCGCGGTTGCTCGGTTGCTTTCGGTTACAAATCGATTGTGGTTGCACGGATTGAAAAGAACCTTGTATTTGTACGGCAATTTCTTTTTGAAGCTTATTGAGGATCTAATTTGAAGTCATTAGTGTGTTTTTAAAAGGGGTAAAGTACTGAGAAGGTATTTAACTAAAGGATATTTACGGTCTTAATAGGTAGGTACCGACGTTTTTCTTTTGTGTTAATATGCTTCCGTGTTATTGTGAGAGCTACTCGTATAATCAAATATATGTTTGAAACAACTCAGGCCGTTGTTCTTGAGGTTTTCTACAAGAGAAATCAGAAATATCTTGATATGATAATCGACCTTTATTATCCAACCCAAAGTCAGAAAAAAAAGAGGTTTTTATCCATAAAAACTAGCTGATTGTTACAGAAAACCTAGCCTTGTCATGATTTTTCTTAATTCAAGGGTGGCAAATGTGGCTTACCTACCGCAGGCCTGCAGACAGATCGTAACATGTCGTGGTAAAAAAAATTGCCAGTTGGCAGTTTGGTACCGGGTCTGACTCTAGTATTACATAGTCCTTTACTACATATTAGGACACAAAGAAAAGATAATATTGGACCTTTTGGAAAATAACATAATATGTTCGTATAGCAGGAACAGTAAAAACATTATATTAATAATTCGGTTTTAAAATTTATTTCTTTGTCATTCATATTCAGGAAGAGAAAGTACTTTTCACTCAGGAAGACCCGATACAATGGAATTGGAAATTATACAGTATGTTACAATATTACATACATTATTGGATCAAGTCCCGAGAAAGTTCTTGTGGTTCTTGTGTTGAACAAACGGTGCTCCTTGTAATTAGGCCATGACACAAGCGTTTTAAGTTAACATAAGCGGTAGCGTTATCCATTTTGTAAGTATCCTGAAGCTTTGATCATCATACATGATAATGTGACACTACGTTTGGGCCTAATTAAAAATCTCTTGATTGTTTATTATTATGTTCGACAAATGTATAGGTAAACCCGTTTATATTACATCCCAACTGTAGAACACGGACTTTTGCCGGTCTGGGCCGGCCATATTAGCCGTAGAACCGATGACCGTTATGCCGCTGGATGTAAGTTACCGAAAATCGAGTTGAATGGTGTGCAACAGGAGAGGCCTATGTCCAGCAGTGGACTGCTGTAGGCTGATGAAGATGATGATGATGAACTATTCTAGGAAAACTAGATAAAACACAATTTCTCGATCTTGTCACAAAAACATATTCATTTTAATACTCCTAATGAAGAGCACAATCATGATTCCTCAGGACACCATATTATAGCAAATGAGTCAGTAATCTAAATGATATAATAGGTTGGTATCAAAAGAGCATGTTTTATATAGGTAGCACAAGCAAGTGAACGTGTGCTCCTAATTCTCCTCTGTGGGCGGTTAGCAGGCGGCGCCGCAGGCGGCGGCTATAGCACGCACTTGAGAACGCGTGCCGACTTACTATTTAGTAGCCACAGAGTAGTTATAAGAGAGGTTACACGATTCCTGGTAGGAAATAAATAAAATTATGAAAGGGGAAACTATAAAAGGAAAAAAAACAATTGAGTTCTCGTAAAATTTAATAATCTTTTAGCAAAATACAGCTCCAAGAGCCGTCTTTCATGATACGATGTGCTTGGACATCGTTTGTTGGCGAATATACTCAATTAATTTTCTATTATGACAATTTTATCGAAGTATCAAATACGTATAATTAACCTTTTAACCGCCCGACTTCATATCAGACGTCGTGTCCCCGGCACCCGAAAAAAAAAAAAACAAAAAAAATACCTGATAGAATACAGCGTAATTACCTAAATAAAAAAGCAGATTAAACGCGCTGTGGTATTTTGTCGTAAATATACGACCCTGGCGAAATGGACACGAAACTATTTGTCGGATTAATCCGCCGGTAAGCGGTTAAAAGGTTAAGATCTTGGGCAATGAAATCAGCCAGTATCGGGAAACCCCTTGGCAAAACAGCCTCCTCTTGAATCAATTGAATACGAAAAGGTTAATTACACATGGTATGGTTTCCTTATTGATTGATTCTTCATCTAATAACTGGAACACAACCTAGAAATTAACATATACCCTAAGATCCCATAGTTTATAGTCTCTAAATAAATATTCTAATCTACTTTCCTTAGCGACACGCTCGGTCGATCTGCGGCGGGCAGACAGACAGGCGGACAGGAGGACCACCCGATCTCTAATCAAATCAAAATCGTGCAGACTTTATTCAGAACAACTGGACATTGGGATTCACTAGCCAATGGATGCGGCTTTGCCTGCGAATTTTTAGATAATCAAATTAAATTATTTTTTAATTTTTGTCTTTGTTTTTTTTTTTATTCAAATCACACGATCAGTTTTGTTTTTCCATTACCTTGTGCAGGAAATTATTGCGAATTCAAAAGCAAGAAAACATTATTTCATAATAAAAAAGAGGGTCTGAAAACCTGTTAGGAATCCGTTAAAAATCCAGCGTGGAAATAAAAAGGTATTATGTCCCACTCACCGCACAGACTTCATTCACTCTTCTTTCTTCGTTCAGTCTATTTCTCTGTGGAATGCGCTCCCCCAGGAAATCAGGATGGCAACCAACCGATTATCCTTTAAAGTTAAAGTTCGCGAGCACATTCGCAAGAAGCTGGCAGTATCATCACAACGGTAATATTTTCTCATTGTTTGTCCTATTTCTTTTTAGTAAGTATATTCATGTATGTATGTATATTTATTTGTGCTTATATTTATATGTAATTAGGTATATATTATATTCATAGTTTTAATAGGTTTATGCGTATCTTTATATTTAAAATATTTATTCCTCAATTTTCATTATTGCACCTACCATTGTTTGTCTCTGCATCACCCAAAGGTTGACTGGTAGAAAATGCCTATGGCATTAAGTCCGCCTCTGTACATTTTTGTGCTTGAAGTATTAAATAAATAAATAAATAAATATTATAATAATTAAAAACAATAGGATAGATTATAAACACCTGAAAAATGCAGTGTAAGTAATTCATTCATACAGACAAACCCACATTTCCATATAGATCTTACTGGTAGCGACGCGTGAGTGCTTCCACTTAATTCAACTTAATATCAAATTACTTAATGGCTGGCCAACGAGGATTATTAGGATTGCTAACAAGTCAAATTTCCTACAAATTACATCGAGATAAATTTATAAAATTATTGTATTTTTGCAGGAGAACAATGCAAAGTATCAGCTGCTTGTTATCCTGCGCCAGCGCAAGTGGGAGACAGTTGTGGGGAATGGTAATCGATGGGGGTCAGTGGATGAACCATTGCAGGCACCTGTAGATTTGGCGTGTGTCAATCATTTCATGTAAAAGATTTTGTGTCCTGTCCGTATAATTGTGAGAAGAGGGGAAGCTAACCTTCCAGAATGCTGAAGGCTACACGTGATTTTGTACTCAAGATTTAGAAAAGCAAACGGATGGTTAGCGGAATTTGTTCTTAACCCAAATACCTACTGCTGTGAATAGAACCATGTTTTTCGAAGAAATCAAATTCTTTACTATACAAGAACTGCAGTATTCTATTTGATCAATTTTCAACAAATAAAATGGCCACCAAAAAGCCACCCACAGTAAAAGTACCGTCAATACGAAAACAAGAAGAAAATATAAATTTATCATGAAACTTTACTGTTAAGCTTGTCTAGAATAATCCCGAGACTAAAGTCGATCTCCCAGCTCAATCCCCTCGCATAAGACTTCGAAATAACAGTCACTAAATAAAATTAACAAAATTCTAGATAAGAAATTACAATAACACTTTAAATTCAACTCATAATAAGACCGGATACCTTCACGACGAGCTGACAGGGTGTAGGCAGTTTTATTTTCAGCGGCGCAAGCGCATACCACCGGAAGTCGTTTCGATGCGTAAGCTTCGACAAATTGCGCCACTTCCGGATAAAGATGGACTCTCTTTTCAATGTAATTTATGTCGTGAGAAGTTTTTAAGCATCTGATTTAACTCTTGTTTGATTTTGCATAATTTTATTTTCTGGAGGATGGAATATAAATTTGTTATTGAAGAGGGGAACTTTTGTTGTTCTTCGTTTCCTTTGGGTGAGTTTCCTACATGTTATGTTTACTTTGTAATCAGCCTATATCATTCCCACTGTTGGGACACAGGTCTCCTCTCAGTAATCCACCACGCGGGCCCAGTGTCGGTTTATGATGTCACATATCTTCAAATTTTTGATTCTAAGACATTACGATGTTTTCCTTCACCGTTTTGAGATAAGTGCTATACATGCGATTATGACTGTCTATGTCCTAAAATCCGATTAGACTGAAAGCCGACCCCAACATAGTTAGGAAAAGGTTAGGCAGATAATGAGTCGATGGCCAAAAAGGCTCGACTGGCTGTTCACAGTGGTTTGCTGATGCCTTTGCTTATGTATGGAAGTGAATGTTGGTTGTACCAAAAAAGACATGAAATCATAATAAGTACATTCTGTAGAAATGCATTCCTTGAAAATCATGTATGGTGTAGATAACTATGAAGATAGGCTGAGGAATTATGTGATAAGGAATAAAAGAAATTGGTTTAAAAAAGATTTAGTGACAAAAATTTTAAAGAGTATGCTAAGATGGTTTGGTTTGGTGTTGAGTGCATCCACTCTCTAATCTAATCAATTTAAGGCGACTAACAAAAGTTATTGATAAAATGTTAGTGAAAATGCCAGGAGGGGACGCGCTGTATAGAAACTTATACCGTTCTTCTGAAAGGTCAGATGCGAAGTGCTAGCAACCGGCGTGCGTGTATGACCAGGGGGCCTAAAAAGGCCACTTTGGCAGAATCATAAAACAATTATATATCCCTGAAGGGTTAGGCAGAGGTGTACCTATAGAGTTTTACGAATCTCAGTGAGTCTCGAAGTGATATGAATTGTTTTATGATTCTGCCAAAGGGGCCTTTTTAGGCCCCCAGATGTATGAACAAAAACGAAACGAAAGCAGCGTTTGGCGTTCTGTAGTTTCTGCCCCATGGGAAGAAGGCGTGAGTTTTACTTAAACATTGCAATAAGCGGTTGACGAGAGTGCACACTTCCCTGAAACTGAAAGTCCTAATTTATACCTGATAATTATAAGCTGTGTCAGCATAAATGGTTCCCAAAAAAGCTTGTAAATTATAATGTCTAAGCACCAGAATTTCAAAATTCCTAAAAATTCACACGACCAGCTGATTCACTATCTTTTCTTAAACCAAGGTAATATTAAGAAAACTATTATTGTAATAAATTATCTAAAACTAATGACGTCCCAATCGTACAAATTCAAATCAGCTACTTTATATTTTTTCTCAAAACGTCATGGGACACTTTTCTAGCCCCAAAAAACCCAATCTCCAATAAAAAGGGTTGCATTTTATATCATTTTAAGTGGTTTTAATTTGTCACCCGTAACGAAATTAATATAAACGATACAAATATGTTAATTTACTATTAAATAATATGTTTTTTATACATTTTATATCATCGATATATGAATTATGCCTATATTTTGTTTTTTAAGAAGCTCTTCTTGACTACCTACGATTAAAATGTCGTTTAGGGACAAGAATAGATAAAAATTATAGATATAGTGGTGATAAATTTTATTGGAATTGATATAAATGCTGTGGGAATAGTTATTTGATTACCATAACAAAGGCTTTAAAAGAGATCTTTATGCCGAAAATCGACTAAAGATAAAGAGAAAATACTAATTTAGTAGGTACTGTGAGAACTAAACAAGCTCACAGTTGTCGTATAAGTTCAATGATGTTATTCTAAGAAGTCGTTCTTCGTGTAATTATTTTAGAAAATCAAGTGTGTCTCATTAGCCGTCCTTGACCGATTAAGATGAAATAAACATTGACTAATGAAATTCAAATCTAATTCGTTGGAGCTGTTAAAAAAAAGTACGGTTACCTACCCAAACATTATTGATTCAAAAAGACATAAATCACCTTCCTATAAATACTAGATGACACTACCTATCAAAACGTTGTGTTTGTGTTTTTTAACCAAAACAAAACCTGTCAAAACCGCAAAACAAAGGTGAAACATCTTCTTCCACAAAAACTTCAATAATCTCATATCTATATCAGAGTTTAGATTTACGAGCTCCCAGTGAAGCTGAAAGTGCGACCGTCCCACGATAACTCAGCGTTGATTTATGGGAATATTGTTTTCTGAAATAAATGCGACTCTGCTGTGAATTTTGAGTTGCGATAGCTTTCATACCTTTCCGAGTATTTTTTGAAGTGAAAACTTCTTTAGGCACGTTATTAATTTTTTGAGATGGGAAAAACCATGGAACTCGCGCCACTGTTACCGTAACCGACACCGCTTCGGATGTGTTCGGCTGTTCTCGGGATGTACTCGGTTTTAATGTATATGTCGCAGCCAACTGGTTAAATTAGCCGTTCAGTTAACTGCCTAGCCTTTAGAAGTAGTGCTCGCCTCGCTTCGCTCTCTCGGCTCGCACGCGGTTGACCACAGTTCTAACCTAACCTAACCCATTTGGTCAGGGTGCCCTGGATTAGTTACTGCGACCAATTCGGCTCGCGCGTGATTGGTTACAGACTTCCAACCTAAACTGTAATTGAATATCATTCAGGCCGTTAGTTGAATGGCCGCCGTTCAGTTAAAAGGCTAGGCGGTTAACTGAACGGCTAATTTAACCAGTTGGCTGCGACATATATTCCATATGTCAGTGAGTGATGGCAAAGTATTCTATTTTTTTTTTGATTTCACTTCTGTCAGCACTCCCGGAGTGCCACTTTTTTTTTTAATGATTTCTTATTAGGTATCTAATAATTTGTAAGTTAATCTACACCTTAATTGCGTACCTAACACACTTTTATTTATATGTAATTAGGTATATATTATATTCTTAGTTTTAATAGATTTATGCGTATCTTTATATTCAAAATATTTATTCCTCAATTTTCATGATTGCACCTACCATTGTTTGTCTCTGCATCACGCAAAGGTTGACTAATAGAAAATGCCTATGGCATTAAGTCCGCTTCTTTACATTTTTGTGCTTGAAGTATTACTTAAATAAATAAAATAAACTTTCAATCACAATCTGAATAATTTTGAAGGATATTGCTTATCCATTGGTTGTGGAGGTCAGATAGGCAGTCGCTCCATGTAAAATACTGGTATTCAGCTGCATCCGGTTAGACTGGAAGCCGACCCCAACATAGTTGGGAAAAGGCTAGGCAGATGATGATGATTGCTTATCCATTGCTTCTTAAGTACGAAAAATGTGACTGCTGAACAACGTAAATAACGCAATGAATGTTGTTGAATTGTCAAAATGAAACCCATTACTACTGATAGTGATAGACGCAATTACCCCGCGGATTTTACAAAAATTAGCAAATTATAATCAAAAGATTTTGTCAAGGTTACTACAACTTGGGCAGCGGGATTGTCGGAAAGGGTTACCGCTGCCCCGGAACATAAAGGGTTAAGGAAGGAACACGGATGGGTTTTAGTCAGTAAGAGTCTGACACTCCTTTCTGCTCCACCCAGAGCGGGAGGGGTCATTTGATGATTTTTGATATTTGATGATTTGAAAAAAAAAAAAAAATTAACTAATAAAAGAAAGGAAGGCCCAGCATCATATCTGCCTTATCAAATTCTATGGCGTCACCCGCACGGAGACCCACCATTATTTTTCCATAAATCAAATACCTTTTTATAACCGCGACGACAAATATAAAAATGTCAAGCGTTGCCGCCGCATAAAGGATGTCCATATTTAAAAAGCCGTTTGTATCCCATATAATATATATTTCGGTTTTCAAATTCGGAATAAATTTTGTGTCACCTGCGCCGACGCAACCGGAAGAAAATGTATGTCCCTCTCTTTTCCGTGTACGGCGCTGTCTCGTTCTCACCTGTTCTTTTATTATTTGTTTTACTATTGAGATTCGTATCCAGATAATCTTTATACTAGTTTTATATGCGATAAATTACTGTAAGCAAAACTTTGGTGATCATTTCGTAGATAAATGTTGTCGTAATTTGTAGGGACACCGATGACAGGTGAAGAAAGTCTTAATAAAAAAATGTCTGCATATTTAATTGCAAAGCAGAACTGAGACTGAAGTAGCTAAACTTAATTTGTAATACCTTATAATTATTATAAGTTATGTAGATTGATTAAGGGGCTATGTTGATAAAAATTTGGTTTTTCTATTTCGTGTAACTTATTAAGTATGTGTAATAGGGATTTAACATTTTGGTATATATTTTTTGACTCTTTGGTCTAGTATCGCGTAAAAGGAATACACGATTCAATATTTTTTTCTCGATACAAAAAAATTGCAAAGTTATAAATCTAATTTTTTACTTTTTTCGATATCACGGCGTAACTTCTTAAGAGTTATTCAATGGAATTTACTTTAAAACATAGAGATTTATCATATCAAAGTTTACTCAAAGTAGTTTTAAATTTTATTTATTTATTTTGTAAAAAAAGAAGTCAATTCGTTTTGGCACATACGTCGTTTTATTCCACCGAACGCATATTCTAGCCATCTCTCTTCTTGCATTATGTCATCATAATTGTAGCGCCTTGTTACTTGTCCGGCAGAGTGCAACTTATTTATGTTTTGTGTCTCGTAATGTTAATTACTTTGTTTACTATTGTATAGAATCAAGTTCTAACTTAACAGACAGGTCTAAGTACCTACTGCTGGGGAGTTAGTTGCACTACTTTTTCTTCCCATATTAAGCACTAGGAAGGTCTTAAGGGCGGACCTTTTTGGGGGTAATTTAGATGTTCATCATAATCATCATCACTTTTGACCGAAAGACGTCCCCTGCTTGACATAGGCCTTCCTCAAGAACCGCCACTTCCATCGGTTCTGTACTTGTTGCATCTATATAATATAGTTCTATATAGCATAATTCTCAGCCTAGTTTGAATAAATGACTTTAAAATATGACGTGATGGTTAATATATGTATAGTCAAAATCAACAGTCTATAGACCTAAGCGTCTCTTGCGGTGTGGCAGTATCCAAGAACATAATAAAGTTTTTAATAACAATAACGAATCTATCATAAAACAATATCAAAAGAAATAACTCATTTTTAATTAAGAGGTCTTACCATTTCAATCTTCCTAATTTAGTTTTGTCCATTTTTTACTTATTCAGCTTACCAAATATTATCTGTTTGAACAAAAACTCCTTTGCTTTTTTAATTCATACAATATTGATGTTCCTGGACCCGCCTTCCTTCCGCTTCGTGAATTAATTCTAACAACTTCATCATAACTCATTTCTGCTACCGAATAGGTGTTGCTTATAAAACCATTATTTCTTTTTTAATCATTTGTACAGGTTTGAGGAAGAGCGGAACTGTTTCTTGCAGAGTTTTGTCAGTGTCTAAGTATTATAATATTTTGTAAAGGTCCGGTAGCTCATTTGTTATTGCAACTACTGTAGTACCTACCGAATTGATGCTACTTAGGACTTCATATCTTCAGATGTCTCATTTGACTCTGATGACCATTTGTTAAGACATTTTGTGGCCAACTAGAACTGTGGCAAAGCTGCAATGACCAAAGGTCCGATGGATGGACTGCATGAAAGATAATATGGCTATAGAGAGGTATGGATGAAGATGACATAGGTACTCGTACATTAATTATATGCCGCGCCGACCCCAAATATATTGTGACAAGAGCAAGAGCCTTGACAGCTAGGATTTTTTTTTTTTTAAATGAATCTGGTTAAGTGCACAAAATATTAAGCAAAATTGTTTTTTTTTTAACTATGTCACTGTTATGTTAAGTACAGGGCTGAGGTCTCGAAGATGGTGATGAGGAAATAAGTGGACTGTATTTTGCTGGTACAAACTGAATATATTATTAAAGAAACCGACATATATGTACAACGCGGTGACCCGAGGAGAAGTGCCCATGGGTCGATGATGATGTCGAGTGCGCGACGCCCACGCCGCCCGTCGCCCGCGCAGCCGCCGCGCCGCTCCACGCGTCACCCGCGCCGCCCGTCGCCCGCGCAGCCGCCGCGCCGCTCCGCGCGTCTCACCGCTTGGCTCAGCGGCTCACACGCGCTGCCTGCAGCACCCGAAGATGTCGAGGTTCGATTCTCGACATATTCCCGCCCACGTTGAGATGAGTGTTGAGGAAGTTAAGTGTCTTGAGCTGGAAGAGGGCAAATGTTATTGTATGCTCTCCGAATGTTGCCTCTCCTCGTCTTCACTTCAGCAACACGATTGATCCCGTCGACACCAGGATAAACGTTCATGATTCTTCCTAGTGGCCATAATAATGGTGGAAGAGTCTTGTCCTTTACAAGGACTAAGTCGTTAGGCTTGAGCTCGTTATTAGATGACGTCAACCACTTGGTTCTCTGCTGCAGAGTTGAGATATATTCGTCTCGGAATCGGGCCCAGAAGTGTTGCCGGATATATTCGATTCTCTTATAGCGCTCCGTACAACTAATGTCTTTTTCTAAGATTTGTGGATGTGGAATTGACGTGAGTGGTCGTCCTATCAAGAAATGGGAAGGGGTGAGTGCGGTGAAGTCGAAGGGATCCGTAGACAGGACAGTGAGTGGGCGAGAGTTTAAAATAGCCTCAATTTGAGCCAGACATGTGGCCATCTCCTCATATGTAAAATGGACTACTTGTAATAGACGTCGAAGGTGATGTTTAGTCGAACGGACAGCTGCCTCTGCCATTCCGTTAAAGTGCGGACTATATGGAGGAGTAAATTTAAAATCGATACCTTCCTGTGCCATATCATATTGAATATTAGAACTGACGAGAAATGTATGTAGATCATTGGATGCACCAACAAAGTTCGTCCCATTGTCAGACGAGATGCTTTGTGGCTTCCCCCGGCGAGCTATGAACCTGTTTAGCGCGGCTATGAAAGCTTCCTTCGTGAGTTCTGTAACAAGCTCCAAGTGAATCGCTTTAACTGACATGCACACAAAAATACACAGGTAGGACTTCAAGAGCCTGCAGCCTCGACCCTTACGATCTGCTATCAACACTGGCCCGGCATAGTCCACACAACAGTGTAGAAAGGGAAATTCTAAATTAGTTCTACTAGAAGGGAGTTGGCCCATTATGGGTTGAATAGTCTGAGCCTTATATCTCAAACATTTTAAACATTTGTTAACAGTTGATTTTGATAAATTTCGACCTTTTAGTGGCCAATATGTTTGACGTATGTTAGACAATAACAACTGTGGTCCTGCATGTAATAACTTTAAATGGTACATATGAAATAATAATTTTGTTACGTGATGTTTGCTACAAATGAGTATGGGATGCTTAACGTCATAGCAATACGGCGAGTTATCCAACCTGCCACCTACACGAATAATTTGATTTTCATCTAGGAAAGGTGACAAACTTAGCAATCGATTATTGCTTGGTAAAGCCTTGCCAGCCTTTAAGACAACAGACTCAGTGGGAAACATCTCAGACTGAGCTTGACGAATAATAGTATATAACGAATTTTGTAATTCTAGAGGAGTAAAGGTGTCGGTAAGTTTATTTGATTTACTTTTAGTATTATTTATAAATCTTTGTACATAAGTAATGATTCTTTGTAATTTATTGAAATTAGAATATTTTTGTAATAAATTTGATATTATATTATTATTATTTTGTTCGTTAAGATTGTTAATTTTATTTGTAGCTAGACATATTTTTTCTTCACATTTCGGTTTTTGATTTTTATTTGTGTTTGGCATTGTGGGCCACATATTCTCGTTTAATTTTAAAAATTGTGGTCCATGCCACCATAAAGATGAATCATTACTTAACTGATCAGCAGATAAGCCCCGCGATACTAAGTCTGCGGGATTTAATTTTGATGGTACGTAGCTCCAAGTGTGACCATATGTTTTTTCCTGTATTTCGTTTACACGATTACTAACAAAATGTTTATACTGATTGGGTCGAGACGATAACCACCCTAAAACAACGGTCGAGTCACACCAGAAACGACATTTTTGTATATTTAATGTTAAGGCTGTTTTTACTTTGACAAACAGTCTTGCACCCAGTAAAGCTCCGCACAGTTCCAGTCGCGGAATAGTGACTGGTTTTATTGGCGCAACCCTATTTTTTGAAGCAAGTAATTGTATGTGAATGTGACCTAAACTGTTAATGGACCTGATATATAAACACGCGCCGTAAGCATTCTCCGATGCGTCAGTAAAAACATGAATTTCACTACTATTAAGATCATTGCAGACAATCCATCGTGGTATTTTTAAGTAGTTAAGATATTGCAATTTATTAACAAAGGAAATCCACCGATTATTTATTTCTTTAGGCAGTTTCTCATCCCAAGAATACTTTTTTACCCATAATTCTTGGATAACAATTTTTGCTTCGACTATGCATGGGCCTATTAACCCCATCGGGTCAAAAATTTGGCTTATAATTGATAAAATATGCCTTTTGGTTGCATTTTTACTATTATTAATATTTATAGAAAATGACAATTTATCTGAACTTGGTTCCCAACTTAGACCTAAGGTTTTAGGTACTTCATTTAATTTTGTGTCTGTAAATTCATGAGTGGTAGATGCGTCACAACTAGAAATTGCCTTTAGTACATCAAGACTATTTGACTGCCATTTTCTTATATTAAATTTGGCATCTGACAAAGTTGTGGCTACGCCTTTAGCTATTTTAATTGTGCCTTCAATTGACGAAGCTCCACTCAAAAAATCGTCGACATAAAAATCATGTTGAATGGCATTCTTTATTTGTTGGTCACCTACAGTAGAAGCTAAACTTGTTAGGCACTTAGTAGCTAAATATGGCGCTGACGCTGTCCCATAAGTTAATGTGTTTAAAGTGTATGTTTTTAATGGTTTATTGGGATCATTGCGGAAAACAATTTGTTGTAGTGGCCGTTGGCTTGGATTAATTTCTATGGCCCGGTACATTTTTTCAATATCGCCGGAAACTACATATTTATGCTGGCGAAAACGTATTATAATTGAAAAAAGATCATCTTGGACGACTGGGCCCACCATTTGTAAGTCGTTCAGTGAAACACCGGACGTGGTGGCCGCAGATCCATCAAATACAGTACGTAACTTTGTAGTGGTGCTCGATTCGCGAATGACACCGTGATGTGGAAAGTAATAATTAATTGTCGAGTTACCTTCGGGCGAGAATCTTTTGTTCTCCGTCATATGTCCTAAGGATTCATATTCTCGCATGAAGTTTATGTATTTTTCTTTAAAAATAGGATCACGTGAAAATTTTCTTTCCAATGTGGAAAACCTAATTTTGGCTAACTTTAACGAATCGCCTAAGACGTTGATTTCTCGTTTTAAAGGCATTGAAACAACGAAGCGACCGTCATCATTACGAAATGTATTCGCTGCGAAATTTTGTTCGCATGCAATTTCTTCTACTGACATATTAGAATGTGGAGAATCTAAGGTATCCAGTTCCCAAAAACGCGTAAGATCGGGGTTAGAATCGCCTTGAGAAAACATACATAAATTGGAATATTGTTGTGGCACTGTAACGTATCTAGTAACCAACCAGCCTAATTTTGATTCGCGTAATGTTGGTTTATTTGTACCTAACTCAATAGATTCTTTTCCTAAAATATCCCAGAAAATGTCTGCATTTAAAAGCAAATCTATGTTTGAAGGGGTGTTATACGTAGGGTCAGCCAATGTGATACCTAGTGGTAAACGTATATTACTTACGTCTATATAAGAGGATGGAATGGGTGGTGTAATATTGGGGAAAACAGTACAGTTTATATTAATTTTGTAATCACTACAAAGAGACTTCATTGTTACGGTGCAAGACTGTGTGCTAGTAGTAACATGATTGTTTAAACCTGATACGGCTGTTGACGCGCAGCTCTTTGGCAGTTGCAACTGGTCACAGTAGCTTTGAGTTATCAAATTAATTGCACTCCCGTTGTCCAGCAGTACTCTTGCGTTGTGTTCCCTACCATCCCCGTCCATCACTCGCACGATAGCTGTGGATAGAAATATACGCGACGCAGTGGAATCTGTGATGGTACCGCTAGTAAGTACAACACCTTCACTGTTAGATTTAGAAGTGGAATTGGGTTTTTCGAGATGTAACATCGTGTTATGTTTATATTTACAGTATTTACAACCCGTTAAATTGCATCTGTTACTCGTATGGCCAGGACGTAGGCAATTTAAACAAACCTTTAATTGTTTGACCTTTTCTATACGAGATTCAATTGAAAGAACTTTGAATGATTCACAGTTGTATAAAGAATGAGATTGATTACATAATGGACATGTTAGAGGAGATGACTTGTCATTGTTTTCATTTGATTTTGATTTATTTTTATTATTTGAATGACTAGAATTTGAATGGTTCTCATGATCCTCTAAACTTTCCAATAAATCAGCTCGGTTTCTTAAAAAGGTTATAAACGTATCTAAAGTCGGACTATCATTTAACTTATTTCTATGTTCTTCCCAATGACGTAAGGTTATTTTATCTAATTTGGAAGACATCATAAAAACAATTAAAGTATCCCAATATTGAGTAGGCTGCTTCAGTGTAGTAAGCGCCCTTATATTTTTGGTTGTTGTATCAACCAGGTAACGAATAGACTTGCAAGATTCTTTCTGTATATGTTCATGGTTAAATAAGGCTTGTACGTGGTTATTAACAAGCAGACGATTGTTGTCGTACCGCTCAACCAATAAATCCCACGCTATATTATAAGTATCACTAGACACGGTAATATGTTTAATTATTAAAGCTGCACTTCCTTTTAGCGAAGCGCGAAGATAATGAAATTTGTTAATATTGTCAATACTTTTATTATTATGGATGATGGAAGCGAAAACATCCCTAAACTCAAGCCAGTGTTGATAACTACCGCTGAAATGAGGTAAATCAATTTTAGGCAATCTAACATTAGGACTGGCCTTGAAGTCCTCACCTGATTGTGCGTCATTGAAGCTCGCTGCAGAATCACGACGCTTTGCTGCAAGTAGACAGCGCGCACTTGCTACCAGCGCAAAATATTCGTTTTCGAACTGCTCACGCTCAGAAGGCGACTCCTCATCCTCGCCGGACGACTCTTCACAAAGCATCTCGATCTCGTCCTGCAAAGTATCGAAGTCACTGTTTAACGCTTCAATTTTACTTAGTCGGCACTCCAATTCAGCGATCTGCATATCGCTAAGCGCTTTACAGCTTTTAAGTACATTTAAATATTTATTGAAAGTTGTAAGCTTAGCCTTCAATGATGATCGTTTCTTTATTAAGGTTTTACGATTATCAGGCATTATGAAAATTTGAAGGTAGGAGTAACAAGAATTTTGAAAAATAAAAGCAACAGTAATTAGCTACACAATAGAACAAAGGAAGCGGCTGGCCGTTTGCACGTTGCACGCGCCCGATGGAAGAAACCGGTTTATTGAAAGCGGCGAACGAGTATGCAACCACTACAGAGATTTGAAATTAAAAAAAATTAATAATACGTGCAAGCTTGCCGATTACTTAATAATGAAAATGCTATATGTATGCAAAACAATAATATGATGATGACGAATAAACTAGCGTAGAAATATGAGACCGCCAAATGATGGCTCAATTGGGCTATTTTTGAAGCTAGGCAAGGAAGAAAACAGAGATATTTGGTAAAAGAGATAAGCGGGAATAAAGGATAAATGGAACGAACTCACAACACCGTCTTATCCAACCACTAATATTTCTTTTCTTCGCCTTTGTTCTTCAAATTGTCCTCCGTCACATTTGAATGTCAACCGCCGCCGACGTGTCGCTTCTCGAACAAAGAGGGTCCAAAGTCCGCCGTACAAAGCGACGATTCCTGGTAATTCTTCAGTTTCGCGAAGGACCAAATACAGTACGTAACTTTGTAGTGGTGCTCGATTCGCGAATGACACCGTGATGTGGAAAGTAATAATTAATTGTCGAGTTACCTTCGGGCGAGAATCTTTTGTTCTCCGTCATATGTCCTAAGGATTCATATTCTCGCATGAAGTTTATGTATTTTTCTTTAAAAATAGGATCACGTGAAAATTTTCTTTCCAATGTGGAAAACCTAATTTTGGCTAACTTTAACGAATCGCCTAAGACGTTGATTTCTCGTTTTAAAGGCATTGAAACAACGAAGCGACCGTCATCATTACGAAATGTATTCGCTGCGAAATTTTGTTCGCATGCAATTTCTTCTACTGACATATTAGAATGTGGAGAATCTAAGGTATCCAGTTCCCAAAAACGCGTAAGATCGGGGTTAGAATCGCCTTGAGAAAACATACATAAATTGGAATATTGTTGTGGCACTGTAACGTATCTAGTAACCAACCAGCCTAATTTTGATTCGCGTAATGTTGGTTTATTTGTACCTAACTCAATAGATTCTTTTCCTAAAATATCCCAGAAAATGTCTGCATTTAAAAGCAAATCTATGTTTGAAGGGGTGTTATACGTAGGGTCAGCCAATGTGATACCTAGTGGTAAACGTATATTACTTACGTCTATATAAGAGGATGGAATGGGTGGTGTAATATTGGGGAAAACAGTACAGTTTATATTAATTTTGTAATCACTACAAAGAGACTTCATTGTTACGGTGCAAGACTGTGTGCTAGTAGTAACATGATTGTTTAAACCTGATACGGCTGTTGACGCGCAGCTCTTTGGCAGTTGCAACTGGTCACAGTAGCTTTGAGTTATCAAATTAATTGCACTCCCGTTGTCCAGCAGTACTCTTGCGTTGTGTTCCCTACCATCCCCGTCCATCACTCGCACGATAGCTGTGGATAGAAATATACGCGACGCAGTGGAATCTGTGATGGTACCGCTAGTAAGTACAACACCTTCACTGTTAGATTTAGAAGTGGAATTGGGTTTTTCGAGATGTAACATCGTGTTATGTTTATATTTACAGTATTTACAACCCGTTAAATTGCATCTGTTACTCGTATGGCCAGGACGTAGGCAATTTAAACAAACCTTTAATTGTTTGACCTTTTCTATACGAGATTCAATTGAAAGAACTTTGAATGATTCACAGTTGTATAAAGAATGAGATTGATTACATAATGGACATGTTAGAGGAGATGACTTGTCATTGTTTTCATTTGATTTTGATTTATTTTTATTATTTGAATGACTAGAATTTGAATGGTTCTCATGATCCTCTAAACTTTCCAATAAATCAGCTCGGTTTCTTAAAAAGGTTATAAACGTATCTAAAGTCGGACTATCATTTAACTTATTTCTATGTTCTTCCCAATGACGTAAGGTTATTTTATCTAATTTGGAAGACATCATAAAAACAATTAAAGTATCCCAATATTGAGTAGGCTGCTTCAGTGTAGTAAGCGCCCTTATATTTTTGGTTGTTGTATCAACCAGGTAACGAATAGACTTGCAAGATTCTTTCTGTATATGTTCATGGTTAAATAAGGCTTGTACGTGGTTATTAACAAGCAGACGATTGTTGTCGTACCGCTCAACCAATAAATCCCACGCTATATTATAAGTATCACTAGACACGGTAATATGTTTAATTATTAAAGCTGCACTTCCTTTTAGCGAAGCGCGAAGATAATGAAATTTGTTAATATTGTCAATACTTTTATTATTATGGATGATGGAAGCGAAAACATCCCTAAACTCAAGCCAGTGTTGATAACTACCGCTGAAATGAGGTAAATCAATTTTAGGCAATCTAACATTAGGACTGGCCTTGAAGTCCTCACCTGATTGTGCGTCATTGAAGCTCGCTGCAGAATCACGACGCTTTGCTGCAAGTAGACAGCGCGCACTTGCTACCAGCGCAAAATATTCGTTTTCGAACTGCTCACGCTCAGAAGGCGACTCCTCATCCTCGCCGGACGACTCTTCACAAAGCATCTCGATCTCGTCCTGCAAAGTATCGAAGTCACTGTTTAACGCTTCAATTTTACTTAGTCGGCACTCCAATTCAGCGATCTGCATATCGCTAAGCGCTTTACAGCTTTTAAGTACATTTAAATATTTATTGAAAGTTGTAAGCTTAGCCTTCAATGATGATCGTTTCTTTATTAAGGTTTTACGATTATCAGGCATTATGAAAATTTGAAGGTAGGAGTAACAAGAATTTTGAAAAATAAAAGCAACAGTAATTAGCTACACAATAGAACAAAGGAAGCGGCTGGCCGTTTGCACGTTGCACGCGCCCGATGGAAGAACCGGTTTATTGAAAGCGGCGAACGAGTATGCAACCACGACAGAGATTTGAAATTAAAAAAAATTAATAATACGTGCAAGCTTGCCGATTACTTAATAATGAAAATGCTATATGTATGCAAAACAATAATATGATGATGACGAATAAACTAGCGTAGAAATATGAGACCGCCAAATGATGGCTCAATTGGGCTATTTTTGAAGCTAGGCAAGGAAGAAAACAGAGATATTTGGTAAAAGAGATAAGCGGGAATAAAGGATAAATGGAACGAACTCACAACACCGTCTTATCCAACCACTAATATTTCTTTTCTTCGCCTTTGTTCTTCAAATTGTCCTCCGTCACATTTGAATGTCAACCGCCGCCGACGTGTCGCTTCTCGAACAAAGAGGGTCCAAAGTCCGCCGTACAAAGCGACGATTCCTGGTAATTCTTCAGTTTCGCGAAGGACCAAACTGTTAAGTACAGGGCTGAGGTCTCGAAGATGGTGATGAGGAAATAAGTGGACTGTATTTTGCTGGTACAAACTGAATATATTATTAAAGAAACCGACATATATGTACAACGCGGTGACCCGAGGAGAAGTGCCCATGGGTCGATGATGATGTCGAGTGCGCGACGCCCACGCCGCCCGTCGCCCGCGCAGCCGCCGCGCCGCTCCACGCGTCACCCGCGCCGCCCGTCGCCCGCGCAGCCGCCGCGCCGCTCCGCGCGTCTCACCGCTTGGCTCAGCGGCTCACACGCGCTGCCTGCAGCACCCGAAGATGTCGAGGTTCGATTCTCGACAGTTATTAAATAAGTTTTTTTATCATTGGTGACTTCTTTTAGTCCTATCACACAGCTCTGCTCCTACACTCCTTTTAAATTGTTTCAAAAGACAAACAGCCATAATTCCCAACAACTTCACAGGAACATTAGCAACTCGTCTAATTGTGAAGTTTCACTTGCATTTAAAAGAATACAGACAAGGTAATTGCACTGTATCCTGTCCGTCCGTCTGTGTCCGTACCTGCGGGATTAAGTTCAATTTTCTTATCGCTCCCCGTAATTGTTCCGATCGATTTGGTTACTTCAATTTATTTCGGAGTCGCTAATTCTTTAAATACATAGATAGGGAATGTAGTGTTTATGTTCGCACTTGTTTGTGCTTTGTCTGTGGGCTGGGTTCCAAGATGGCGTTTATGTAGGGATAATTATACACCTTTATATTGTGTAAATAATATTAGATATCGCAATGTTTCCCGGCAGTAGTATTTTGTGTTCATTTTATTGTAATTATTAATTCTGTCCGACTTTTACGTTAAATTTTTCAACATTCACTTTGTCTTTTTGTGTATCTATAGAGAACTTTGTTAGTTGCACAATTGGTATGACCCCTTATTTTCTACTAGCTGTTGCCCGCGACTTCGTCTGCGATCAAGACAAAATACACGTGGCGCCATCTATTATCATAATAACGTTATTGTTGTTTTCCTCGGGAACAGCACTTTTTTTCATAATGAAAGGCACCCTAAGTCCGTTTCTGTACACCTGACAACGTATATGCAAAATTTCAGGATGAACGGTTCATTGGTTTAAGCGTGAAAACGTAACAAACAAACAAACTTACTTTCGCATTTATAATATTAATTACGATTACGATTTCTCCATTTTAAATAGAGTATAATTAATAGTTCTTCTAAATAAACAATATAAAATAATGTAACCTCAGTCAATCTGCCTAGCTTTTTTCCAACTAGGTATGATGGATTCGGCTTCCAGTCTAACCAGATGATGAATTTAATGTTGGTGAACTCATGCCTAAAAACCTAATCATAGAGCGCTATGATTAGGTTATTTTTGACTCTGGCCAACTTTGATCTAAGACAAAAGACGAGAGAATATTTCACTTTCTGGCTTAGCTCTCAAGCGATCAAATAAGATGAACTTAATTATAAAAAAATCCAAAACGTCAGCAATTATGAAATAAAAGTTATAATTTAGCAATAATTAACACATTTCGGTGTCAAGGGAAGATGAAAGGGATGTATGTTATTATAGCAAGGGATGAAATAATTAA
The DNA here is from genome assembly GCA_963669345.1 of Gortyna flavago. NCBI lineage: Eukaryota > Metazoa > Arthropoda > Insecta > Lepidoptera > Noctuidae > Gortyna > Gortyna flavago. The sequence goes on from OY770135.1 coordinate 2,194,250, forward strand.
ATATTTATAAGATCGCTTTTTCTAAACAAAATTGGTGTAAACCTTTACTCAACCTTAGAAAATAAGGATAAAAAGGTTCCTACTATTACAACATTTAGACGTCCATCTCCTCATACTTAAATTCACGCCTTCTTCCTATGGGGATAGGCAGAAACTGCAGTAGGTAGGTACCTTACATAAACTGTTTATCGCCTTGTTCATCATAAATTATATTATAGATAGCTTAAATATAAATAGAATCCTTTCTCAAAGCAGGAAAGCCTTTTATTGCCAAGTTTGTGCAAAAAAACCTTTTTTCCCACCTTTGCTAACAAACAAAAAAACCTAAAAAAAACTTGACAGTATTTATACCAACCACAAAAAGAACCATACAACCACGTAATCTATGTAATTCGACAATTGAATTCAAATCGTGCTCTATGAGCCGGCCGCTGATTGGTCGACGTTTACCCAATGAGATGGTTTGCATTCATAGAGCTGACGCGCATGCGCCGGTAATGTCAAATAGGGGAGTGATATTTACTTTTTTTTTTGAGCAACGATCATTGAAGTTTTATTTCTTTTTCATTGTTGAAGGTTTTGTAAGCTGAATGTAGGTAATCGTAAGTTGGAGTTTTGTGCTTATAATAGATAGAATTGTCCAGTGTTTGCTTTATGAAAGTTAAATGACTTCAACTCTGAATAGACCGGCAAACGTAAGGTGGGACGCACTCAGGCTAGGTGGAGCGAAGATCTTCGCAGGGTGACTGGCAGCAGCTGGATAAGAGTTGCCGAGAATCGAGCTGAATGGCGTGCAATTGTAGAGGCCTATGTCCTGCAGTGGACTGCAGCTGTAGGCTGATGATGGTGATGGTGAGAACAGACCATGTCTGCAAAGTACGTAGTAATAATTAAAAGAACTTTTTACGGGCTTTTTATATTACAATGTTGCACCCCCTCAATTAACTAACGTTAACTACAAGCCAAAATTCAACTTCCTAAAACCACTTTCTCATGCAAAAAATCACATCGGCATCAAATTAACGATATAAATGACACTTATAATGATAGCTTATCATTCACCCAACGATCTTCGTAAAGAATCGCGCATGACATTGCACTCTTGCGCATATCCCACTTGTCAAATTTGACATTTGACATGTGGAATTAAGACGTTACGTTTAACTGTTAAAAAGTGGATGGAACCCGCTATTACGTTCACACGTTTCGTTTCTTTTAATTATATACCGGTGTTTTAATAAAATAGTTATGACTTTTTAGTTAAGTTTTTTTTGGAAATTAAAGAGTTTTAGACATATTTTTGTGCTTCGATAGCTGTTGGCTCATTCTTGAACTCATAAAATATAAGAACGTATAAGTAAGACCTGCTAGATTATTACGCCATTTTCCAATCGCGCATCAAACTTGAGCTGGTTTTTCTAAGAGTGATATTCCTTTCTCTCAGCAAATCCAGCTAAAGCTTTCAGCAGTATGAACGATAAAATTATTATAAAAATAATACATATTTTAAATAAAACACTTTTCTTTTATGGGGATCCCTTTAAATTTTTAACTTTATTATACTTTTATTATTTGTTGTTACAGCGGCAATAGAAATACATACTCTGTCACAACTGTCTACCTACCTATTCCGATTCATAAGATACAGCGCGCTGACATACAGACGGACGGACGGACCGCGGAGGCTTAGTAACGCTTAGATACGCATATTTTATAAACTACAGCAATTTTACGCAGTGTTCATTTTATATTTTTATTGACAGTTTGAAAGAAGTAAGCAAAACACCTCTATCTACCGAGTACTTACTTATGTATAGATTGCCCTATTTCTGTTAAAAAACAATGTCACCCACCGGACACTGTTCCAACGAACCCTCTTAAGAACCTTTCCAACACATTATACCTCCTTATCTCAACGCCATAAAGTTCAACATTGGATACTTTTTGACGACTCAAGGGTCAAGTTAGCTGGTTTTTAAAACATCTGCTTGATTTGCATACCCTGGGTCTTGACTGATTGTCCTGTCACTCTGGGGCTGCAACCACCGATAGACTGGTTACTCTGAATGGGGAGCAAAAAGTGATACCTATCATTACCATGCTTAGACATTTAAGTGAATCCAAATCAAAAGGGCAGTGGGGTAATCGTATTAGTTGTTTCATTTTTATTTGTGCTTACTATTCAATGTATGACCTCGGGTCGTGGAGTCCGAGTGCTCATTGCTTGTTCAATGAAATCTCTAAACGACTGGTTGACACTTCCCGTGACCCAGGGGCTTGCTTTTACCTTGGTCAGAGGCTAAGCAGCAATGCCGCCAGTCTTTCGTCGGAGGAATATTTCGACGCAACATTTTAGTTTTTTAATAGTTTTAGTTAAATTAGGATCTTATATTTTTATTTTATATTTTTTTGTTTATTTTGATTACTTGAATTGAATAAATGAAGCTATTATAATTGGAACATATATCGTAATTATTAAATTTAAATGTCAAGTATTTGTCAAATTATAATAGTAACATGTCAGTGTGGTGTGACAGCAAAAATATTTATATACCTATTTGTGTAATACTTTAAGCACTAAAATGTACAGTGGCGGACTTGTTTATCAGTCAACCTTTGGGTGATGCAGACACAAACAGTGGTATTGCTAGCGGTCGATACCTATATTTTTCAGTAAAAAGACGACCTTTCCTGCATCATGAAAAATTCAGAACAATTACAAACCTACCAAAGATATAAAATAATGGCGTTTTGACTTTTTTATCTACCTACATGCATGAAATTAGTAGGCATGAATTTTTTTTTTATGTAGGTACTTACCGAAGTAATAACTATAATATGATGGCATATCATATATGCTATCAAATTATAGTTAATTCTGAATGTTGATGTTCTTAGTGTTTAGTGAATCCCCTTCGAATAACAGTATAAATTTCAAGACGTGTTATATTTAGAAACTTTTCGTTTCTTCATCTTGAAACTTTTTTAAAACTTATCAAAACAGTTTTAATTTTGCACTGTATCCAACACAAGAATTAATTGGAGATCATACAGATCTCTGCTTAATTTCTATGTTTCAATATATTAATTATTATTTCAAGTAACACAGGTACAAAGTGAAAAATAACTTTAATTTGGAAAGTCGGTGTCAAAAAACGAAAATACAGAACCAACGACACCGACTTCCGAAATTAACGTTATTTTTCACTTTAGTAGGTAGTGTTTTTTTTGGAAGTCTGTTGTTTTTTTTTTGTACAAAAGTTTTTTAATCAATAAAATGAAGTAAGTATAGCCATGGAGATTATAGTATTCTGAAGTATATTTGTGTGTAGGCTATATTTATTATGTAGGTGCAACCATAAAAACACATCTTTTTGAACGGGTAAAGGAAAACAAGAAAGTTTTTGAACATAATTTGTATATTTACACATGAAAAAACATTTCGAAGCTACTTAGAATTAAATGAACAATCTACAATCTAGTTATAATATTAACAATTTAAATACTGTTTCAAGTTCTCTTACTGAAACGTACTTAGAAAAGTGACAAACTTCCATGACCGCAGAAATGATAAAATGGCAAGAAATCATTTTACTTACTACAATCTTTTTAAACAATTGAAACTGGTAACTTAATGAATACCTACAAAAATTAAAATTCTTTGAATTACTTTACTAATTTACCACCTCGCTGCAGGCAAAACTGTACTTACAAAATTATTTGAATCTTCGGTAACATTTTTCGACGACACAATTAATAAATTTAAACCTAGCTAAAACAAAAAACTAAAACAAATATAATTTATTTGTTTTAGTTTTTTGTTTTAGCTAGGTTTAAGTTATATACATAGTATTTTTATATAGATTACACAGGTCTGCGTTTTGTCACTTTAATAAGTAATAAAATGTACACTTCAGTGGTTCAAAATACGAGGGAAATACATAGTAATACTTTCACAGGCAAAGATGAAAATCTAGGACGAACTAACTTAAGATCTAGAGCTAAATCGGTAGGACGGATAACACTGGTGAGATGTGCTTACAACTAAAATCTAGACTGGTTTACATTGGTTAATTTTAGACCTAGGTGTGCTAAACTAAAGGGAACTAAATGTTTTAAAGATTTTAAGAGAAATAATTTAAAAATTACCAATGTAGATATCAACAATTGGATGGTGACGAAATGTTGTGACTAATAAAACCAATTCGGAAGCTACTGAAAATTACTTTCTTCAACTGCTAAATTTTAATCCAAGATGTAAACACTGTCTTTAACTTTAAGTAAAAGTAAAAAAACTTACACGAAATGTATAAAAATAATAAGCGTAAGATTAAAACGTAACACGATACAGAAACTTGACACTTTAAAAGTTAATTTTGAACTCGGAAAACTTGAAGCAGATTAACCTAAGTGGTAACGAGTATTACGGTACTTAAACTTAAAATAAATATCCCTGTAGTTAAATCTAATTTGGCAAATAGCGGCGATATGTGGCGCAACTTACTGGAGCAGTTCATAAAGTGCTGATATGTACGTCTGGGCCATTTGAAGGGTTTCGTACTTGGAGAGCTGACGATCAGCGCCCAAAGATGGTAGGTGACCTCGAAGTCGGTCAAACGCTTTGTTCAAGTTCTGCATTCTCCTCCTTTCCCTTGCATTTGCTGCTAAGCGTCTCCTCCTCAACACTGCAGCACTGGTCGCTCGTCCGCGCCTCTTTCCTGAGTCCAGAACTTCATTATCTTCAGCACTGTCTTCCAAAACGTCTCGCGACAATCCTCTGTACGCGATGTGTGACGAATCTTGATTTAGGCTGCCATCAATAGACGGCGTCGGCTCCAGACTGGACCTCCCAGAGTCCGGCGATCGCGGCCAGGACAGATAGCACTCCTCAGTAGAATACTCCAGCATCACGTCAGACGCGAACATATCTTTCTCGTAGATCATTCGGTGTCCGTAAGTTTCGGCGGTCATTTTTGCTCACGGTTAGTACAGGTGCGAACGATTCGGCGTCCCGCAAGGGTCTACCATCGGCGCCTACCTGTGGGCTTTATATAGGTTCCCTGTTTGTGCGAAAAGGTTCGTCGGGATAGGCTGTGGGGGTGCGAGAAGGACGCAAGAGGTCCCGAGAGGGTAATTTAAGGCCAATCATCATTAATTATTTCCTCCCTCGGGCGCCGCGTGTATTGTAGGTAGCGTTTGACTCCGGCGACTCTATTTTTATGGTACAGTGCTTGTTGTTAACCTTGTTACTAAACTATTAAAATGTTTTGAAAGTATATTACAATGGTATTACGTCTCAATCGATGTAATGAAGTCGTATTTTTAATTTATTGTATTTGGGTTAGTTAAATGATAGAACATTTATATTTTGTGAAGAAACGATGCGTCTCACAAGGAAACCTATGAATAATAAACAACTTAAAATATTTTTAAATGTCGAGTTTAAACATATGAATTGATTACTGGATTTCCTTCAGGCAAGCATGGAATTAAGAAATTATTAAGGCTGACCTTTTTCTTTTGTACTTTAATATTTATCAAAGTATTCAATAAGTATATGTATGTTTTCCATTCTACAATACTATTTTATTAAATTATCTTTAAGACTGTTCTGTGTATCAATAAAAGTCAATTATCTTCCTGTTTTTTAAAAGAAATGACTAGCAGTTTAAAATTCCACATTTTTATTTACGTAATCAAAATTCAATAGACCAAAATCTAACCTAAGAATCAGCATTGCCATCCAACGTGGCAATGCTGCCAGCCTTTTTAGCACCTAACCCATTGACAGCGATGTGGACAAATTTTTTTAATGCCCAATGAGCTCCTGCCTTTTTATTTAATTTTATATTATGTACTTATATATAATATAACTGGGTTGTGGAGGTCAGATAGGCAGTCGCTTCATGTAAAATACTGGTATTCAGCTGCATCCGGTTAGACTGGAAGCTGACTCCCAGTATAGTCGGAGTGTGAATAAATATACCCAAGTTAGTTCGAAATGATATCAATGTTCTGTTTGGGATAAAAATTACAATTAAAAACTCACTTCAAGAAATAATTACCTCCTTTAATTTTGATGTTAGTATATTTAAAAACGTTCAAAAACTTGTCATTTAGAGGATTTTTTGGCAGATTGAGATTAGAAAACGAACTTTCTTAAAAATAAGGGCATTGGCCCACGGATTATATGATATTTGTATCCCACGTCACTCTCCCAGTTCAGACCTCACGTTACTCTTACATTTTTTTACTTCAATATGTTCCCAGATCATACATTTTAATTCATGCCCATCCTTGTGGAATACCAGGGCACAGTGAACCAGTCACCACTCGACACCATACCGACTCGGGAACCGTACCCGCGATACTTTTCACGAGATGCACCCACTGGGTGAAATTCAAAACTGTCGTGTTGGTGGGCTGGTTGCACAGCGAAGTAGTAAGGTTGGATGCGGTATTTTAGCAGTGGCTGAATTAATGTTATGAATGATCGAATAGGTCAAAGATTTTTTCAAATGATCGTTTAGAGAAAAGGTTTGCAAAAAGTAATGCATACCTAACAAATTTTGACATTAAAGAGTCACACGGGAATATTGATTTGAGTGGTGAGTTTTAGGTTTTTTGATCACTTATTTTGAAAACGCAGTAAGTAAGTTTGTTAGTAAAGTTGCATATATTAGTGGCATCGACGTCTTCCAAACAACTGTTTCAGAACATTTAGCAAACATTCACAATTCGTAAAGGTATCGCAAATCTTTAAAATTCGAAAGCGCCATCACGCTAAAGGAACCAATGAAAATATAAGTTTTATATTCTATTCTAATTCTATGTTAATTTTGTATCAGCGGGACTGTCCGAAAGGGTTACCGCTACCCCGGAACATAAAAGGCTAAGGAAGGAACATGGATGGGTTTCAGTCAGTAAAAGTCTGACACTCCCTCCCGCTCCACCCACAGCGGGAGGAGTCATTAGATGATCCCCCCCCCCCCCCCCAAAAGAAGGTAATTTTGTAACACACTTACAACAGCAATGCCAATCCTTTTCAAAATTCAACAATATTCATTGCGTTCTTTACATCGTCGAGCAGACAAAACACATTACGCAATTTCCTTCAAAATACTTCGAATTGTAATTGAAAGTGTGTGTCGCAATTAGGTCGCAAGGCCTTGATCAATTCGGACGTCCTCAATTCTTGGATCTGAGCTGAACATAGCCACAATTACGCAGAAAAAGGTCATGATTATGCATTCAAATATGCCACATCAAAACCGCCTCACTTCTGCATCCTGCAAGTCGCTCAATTGGCGTACCCCCGGTGTGGTCCAATCATTTTCACGACTCTTCTCCCCGTACGCAAATCACAGTTCCTTTGATGAAGACATTCACTACTACTACTGGTTACTTAAACTGTAATGGCTATAATATTTAGTCATACTTTGATAAATGAGCTGTTGAATGACATCGGGGACTCACACAGAATAAAATGAAATGGCTAATAAATTTATGAATGAAGAACAGAATAGATTTTTTTTTAATTGTCATAGAATGTAGCATCCAGGTGAGTTGTTACAGAATAATCCATACTAATATAAAAAATTCGAAAGTAACTGTCTGTATGTTACCTTTTGACGCGAAACCTCTGAACCGATTTCGATAAAATTTTGCAAGGAGATAGATGGCATTCTGAGGAAGGACATAGGCTACTTTTGTCCCGGTAGCAAGTTCCTTTGGGATAATTTCAGATGTTCACGCGGACTAATTAATAAATAATTCTGTAAGCCATGGGCTAAGTGTAGTGAAGAATTAATGACAGAATCTAAAGGTTTGTTCTTTGGATAGTAACGTAAATAATCAAGTCCTATTTCGTCACATGCAAAATGTCTAACTTATACCACTGTAAAATATAATTTAAATACATAATATAAGCCACAAGTAATTACTTAGGTAAATCAGTACCTTAAAGATAATACTGTTATTATTTCAGTAATCCTAGCGGCTCAAGCGCTATTATTGTCAACACCAATTAAAACAAACACGCCTAGATCTCTACCTACCTTAAAAAAACTATCTTGAACATACATAAATTCCCAAACCCTCTTGAGGTCAAGAACATTGTTTTTTTCAACGATCATTTTACACGTCATTAACCCTTCATTGTGGCTCGGATTTCGCGACCCATAAAAAATGCTAAGGGTCTACTGTACCCTTGTCTTGTTGTCTTACTTTAAAGAAATTACTTAATCTGGATAGTTAGTTTGATGATCGCCGTTTGTTAGGATTAAGATGTAATGCGAATATTAGCATAACTTTGTGTAACTAATAATGTTTGTGTTGTGTAATTTAATTTTTGGGATTTAACCCTTGTTTTGTAATTTGTAACATTGTAGTTTTTGTAAAACATCAAAAAATTTCTGAATTTGTAAAACAACAAAAAGAAGCTTGGATAAAAGTTTAAGCTTCTTTTTGTTGTTTTATAAATTCAGATATTTTTACGAAGAAATTGGAATCCTTACATTATTTTTCAAACATAGAATAATATTCCAATATTATATTGTATGTTCTGAAAGGCTACAGTAACAAAAACCATTAAATATATATATTTGATAGTTTTAGTTGTCAGGTTAGATCCATGCATCATGTTCGTGAACGGGTGCCGTCAGTTGGGAGTGGAATGGTCATCTTTTAGCTGCTACGGCTTATAAAAAAATAATACGTTAATAATTCTTCTCCATAGGAACCTATTACGCTTTGGAATGGTTAACCAGCTTCATCTTTCTGACTGACAATTCAAAAGTTCCACTGAATGGTTAAATTTAAATAAATGATTTGTCAAGTTACTCCGGAACTCTGTTCTATTTATTTCACAAAAAGCAGAAGGACTTGTCTGATACGATATTTCCCCAAAAATCTGATTTTGTCTTCCTTATTTTCCCTCCATATCTTATTTCATTGTTTACCAGTATACAATAACAAAACGAACCAACAAACGTAACGGAACACCGAATCAAGTTGACTGTGAAAAATTTAATCAACAAAAAAGTTACAAAAAAAAGTCAGAAAGTAACAGAAAAGATCCTATTGGTAACGGGATCGCGGTGCAAGGGTTGGTCCCGTTATAGGAGATGTGCCTTCGTTCCGGAGTTCACTTCCGATTGGATTGTCATAATTACTGATTAACTGTCAAACGGTATTACTACACCGTTGTAAGTTTAACTTCCAAATAATTAAATATGCATTAGAACAGGTAGGTTTTACCAATGACAATGATAGGACTGTTTATATGAATAAGTGTACTGTTTATTACATATAAATATACTTATCGATTTCAATAACGGCGACCCTCGAAATTATTATTTCCTAGCGTGTGACCTAATTATGACTTGCCAGACCGAATTTAGAATGTATATTAGGAACTATTATACATTTGCAAATATGATCAGTTCATCGTTATAATCTTACCTGAAGAATATAAGAGAAAAAATAATTGATTTATACTTTCTTGCTGATCGAGGAACAGATCAAATTTTTTTTTATAATTTTTTTTTTTACATAATGGACATTAGGCTTCTGTTTATCCTGTAATTTAACTCTACAACAACTTAATTTCACAAAAACAGTTCCCCCCACTCAGTGTGTGGCAAAACTTAACAGTCGTTGATTGATAACATTTGCATAATTTTATAACAACGTAACAATAACATTTATAACATAACATAAATAAAGAAATGGGCCAAATTTGCCCCCTACGCGGTTTAGGGTTATGAATATTTATATGTAAGATTTATTTATTGGAACCAATCAATTTTGTTGGTATAAGACATTATGATATTAATCAAATTAGATGAAGCTTTGTTTATGATTTGTAATTTATACAAATTTGGGGTAGGATACATTTTATAAAGGGGTCAGAATGAAATAACTGCAAAAGAACTTAAGTTTAGCTTTCAGTTATTTGGTTCAGGTTGTGTTTACCAGGCATAAAGCAAAAGTTAACCAGCATTGATACCCATGAAATTATTTATATTTATGAAAACATGATCTGTCTGTGTTTTCCCAAATTGGTCGGGTTCAGCTTTTAGTCTAACCGGTTATCTAACCTTCACAAAAAAGTTACTGAAAATACTTTTCATGGGTATATTTTCGCATATTTTTTTTTATTTTATTCAACCCGTTAGTAAATCTTTCGCGGTATACAAAAACCTTTTACCCCACACGGCGTCACCCAATGACATAAACCAGCGCATCATTTGTCAAATCAAACATAAACCACACAGGGTGACATAAAACAGGAAATCAAAATCCATAGACAAACGGAAGCGCCGCCATCTTGCCGCCATTTAGGTACAGTTAAACACAAAATGATATAGTTTAGCAAAATTATAGAGCAGGTCGATATAAACCTGTTAGATTTGACGGTTTTGAAGCGCTTTTTTTTAAATGGAATAATTTAGTAAAACGCCTTGGGAGGTATAGTTTTGAGGGTTTTTTGGAAATGGTAGCAACTTTTTAAATTGCACATAGATTGCTTCCTAGTATTGCTATTAGATTATGAACCGAGTTGAGTGATGCCTTATATCAATACAGTAACCTGTATAAATATCTACACACTTTGTAAACTTCAATAAAAAATATTTTATAAGGTATGTGACTGTGGTTCTAACGGTATGACACCAAGTTCTCAAAGCTACTTAGTATTAGATTAATAACCTTGTATTCGTTATCGAACTTCTGGGCACGCTCGTTCCATCATAGACCACATCCATCGCTTTAGATCAGGCGTGATCGAGGTCAAGAGTAGGCTCATTCAGAAATAAAAAAGCAATATAAAAAACTAGATATCATCATCATCTGCCTAGCCTTTTCCCAACTATGTTGGGATTGGCTTCCAGTCTAACAGCATGCAGCTGAATACCAGTTTTTACATGGATTCAGGAATCGGTCAATAACTCAGTTACTGAATTGATAATTTTAAATTGTTTACTGTATCGAATCATGAGAGGACGATGTGGAATAGTGACAAAACCTCAATACCCCTTACGTAGTAAGACGGGTTGTCAGACTACCCGTAGCAGCTGATCCAGAAAATATCAGAAGTACCGATAGCACATTAAGTGCATCAATGTCACGGTGGCTAGCCAATGATTGTACACAACGACCGGTCATTTCTCAGGAATGCCATTGTGGACTAGATACGACAAATTGGTGATAACGGGAGCAAATGGCAAGAGATTTAATGATTTGTAGCTATGTGGGTAAAATGGCTGTATTTTTTCTAACGGGTTGAATAGGAATTTAATCACTCTTAGATTTCTAAGAGTAAAACACCTGCCGGATGTAGTATGCTGCCTGAACCAGAATTAATTAGCGAGGTAGTTGCCTAACCACACTTAAAATGGCAATCACAACCATTTTCACAAACAAACAATATTCATAGTTTTATTTACGTAGTCGATCAGACGAATTGAACAAACTTAAGAAAGGTTTATGAAACCACCACGCGGGCCCAGCGCGGGTTGGTAGATGCCACATGTCTTCGATTTTTTGGTCCTAGGACATGCCGGTTTCGGATTGTGATTGAAAGTATGTTATTCAAGTGCTGGTGCCTAATACGCAACGACCCTTAGGAGACGAGTAAAAAAAAATCATAAAGGACGTTAAGCGAAAACGAAGTACTGCTGTAGTGTGCATATTATTGTGTCGCAGGCGAAGTCGCAGGCAGATGCTAGTAATAATATTAGTATTGATTGACCAACCCCTTGTATTTGTATCATCTTTCAGTTTTTACCATTACAACAGATCAGAGGGTCGTCTTAGGGGCGCATCAAAATCCATCAGTTATAGCCTCTTACTACCACATCCAATTAAAATACTGTTAAACACAAAACAAAAAGTACAGTAAATCGGAGTTATTTATGTCTGAAGAACACATTTCAAAGAATATTTTCAAGGTAACACAATCTAAGAACTCCTTTCCACGTCCTTCATTCCAAGCCACTGTTGAAAGACCTGGCAAGTCTTAAGCGTTTTTCTTTCATAACTACGGAGCTGAACAATACTGAATACAAGCAATTGATTATATTACTGAGAATACCACGACACGCGACCAAGAAAACTAAATGTTCTTGCAAAAAACATCTGTTGTGTAATATTTAGGTCTCTGGTCCGAAGCTTACTCCTTTAACGATTTTAAACCTTGCATCTTTGAGTAAAGGCGGAAACATAATTTTTCATAATTAACGAAAATTAAGCTTCATCCATTGAGTTATAATGTACTACGTTGTTACTCAATAGCTTCAGCTTGTTAATTTAGAAGGTAGCTCTTATAATCTGCAACGTAAGATTGAAATTTGATTGTGGAAGCTTCTTTTGGTTCTATGTTGTACAGTCGTAAGTTCAGGATAAGGCCACAGACGTAACAATCTTGCAGTGGAGGGAACATGAGTAATGCAACTTTGTGGTCTTCGATAAAAAGGTATTTGTTGATCGAAGTTTGTAGTGCAGCTCTCTTGTTTCCACGTCCTTAACTCCCAAAAACCGGGGGCCTAAAAAAGGCACTTTGGCAGAATCTGTTTGACAGTTTCACACATGAAGGGTTAGGCAGAGGTGTACCTATAGCATTTTACGAATCTTCATACAAAACTGTCATACAGATGAAATTGCGTGATATGAAATGTTTTATGATTCTGCCAAAGTGGCCTTTTTAGGCCCCAGGTCGCTGCATTTAGCTTATGCTATATATCTGGTCACTCTCGTTTACTATCTGTAACTACTTATCTACTAATCTACAACATATAAGAAGTTTTATGATTTTTATTTCCTTTTTGTTTTAAGTTTCACTTATACCTTTTTATTGTTTTACATATACTGACCCACTGCTCTGCTGGGCAATGACCTCCACTTATGTCATAAACTGTTAAAAAAGTAGACGAAATATATTTTATTATTTTTACATTTTATTACTATAATTCGTGTCCTACCCATCTCCCACATATCAAACACTAGCTTTCTTTAACATTTCTCTACAAGCCACTTCTCTCGTGTCGGTACGAGATAACTAATACTGTATTAGAAACAGTCGTATGGTTTCTGGACTGTCTAGACTCTAGGTGCACGTACACCTGATGTCGCACTGAAGTATCTTAAGTCTTAAAATTATTATAATTTCGGTCTCCGCTACAGCTATCAACCTGTCCTCTCCCTAACGCATTACAAGACAGCATTAACACAACCGGAGGCTTTTCACAGATCTTTTGTATAGGATTACACGAAACACCGTGAAACGGGAGCACGCTTTGTATGATACAATGGTATGGTCAAATACTGGACGAATATGAGGTCATAATTACATGTGTTTTGATTTTTTGTTTATATATTATTGCTTGGTTATATTTTGGTATGTAATTTTATTGTTATTCTATGAGCAGTGGTGGCTCAGTGGTAACGGCCGTGAGTTACGAGTTGTAGGTCGTAGGTTAGAACCCAGACAAGCACTTTACTTTCTGTATTTAATTTCATCACCTCTGTTCTCAAAACGATGAAGGAAAACATCGTGAGGAAACCGGCATGTCCTAGAACCAAAAATTCGAAGACATGTGACATCTGCCAACCCGCACTGGGGCCGCGTGGTGGATTATAGTCCACTCCCTCTCACAGAGAGGAAGCCTTTGTTCCAGCTGTGGGAACATTATAGGCTGATTATTCCGTTTTTGAGCAAAACGGGAACTAGCCGGATGACGAAAAGAAGCAATATGTTATACAAATAACTGGAGTATGCCGCGTTAAAAGCAAAACAACGACGGCGTTCCTTGATAGGCAATTGAGAGAGAGGTATAGACATGATTTCGAATTCATGTGCATTAAATATGTGATGATCTATCAAAATATAACCCATTATAATTTTAAAACTAATAATAATTGAATAGCCATCTTTGAATTCAATAACTTTAAACATAATTTCGATCTAACTCTTTACACCCTGCAGCATTTTACAAGAATCACACAACCAGAAGATTAGACAAACATTTGGTTATCGATCATTTTAATAACACAAAATCGCTTTGATCCATCACGATTATGTTTATAAAACCAAACGAAAGTGTTGATTTTACCCTAAGGGGACAATTCACACCTCGATCTGAAGAGACGTCAAAAATCACGTTACGTTTGCGTTACCAGTCCCAACAAATTCAAATAGAATGCGTTAGAAAACGTTCAGAGTGTTTTAAAAGGATTTAAAGAGTATGAAGTTATAGCAGTTGCTGAAAACTAAATTGGGTAATTTTAAGTGAATTTTAAAATCTAATTTTGAACACGGGAGCTGAATTATAGTACACATTAAATAATACAAACAGATTGTTGTATTTATTTAGTATTTTGCATGAACACATATCCTTAAGTAAAATAAATAAGTTTGGAAATAATAAGAGAAAATCACGCAAAATGCTGCGAACTTTTCGTAGTCAAAACATTGTTCGTAGACCCACGACACTGTCGTAGCTCGTATCAATGTCGCGCAAATGTGTCCAAACTTTTTATGTGTCGAATGTTTTATAATCAATAAGTAACTATAGAGGGCGACTTATAATTTGACATATTTTGTGCAGGGCGCCCATAAAACTAAGGCAAAAATTAATGGAATTCGAGAAAACCCAACAATATGTAGTTTTGTAAATTTCCCAGAATTCATTACTGTTCCATTGAATACCTAATACTTTAATTAACCTTTCCATGTAACCAAATTTTCTAAAACATTATCACGTCCTGATTGAATACGTCAAATTACAAGTCACAATGTATAGTCAAGCCTAGATTTTAGTAATCAATAAAACAATAATTGTGTAGTTTTAAATGTTATCGTTTGGTGATGAAATGAGTTAGTTTATTAAAACTACACAAAAAACATAACTCTGCTTTTGATGTAGTTGAGTAAACAAAAAGCGAAAATTGCTGAAAATACTTAGTTAAAAGGTGTTTGATGTGATTTTTTTATCTTTTTTTCTTGTCATAACGGTATTTTTATTTAAGTACTATAAATTGTTTGACTAAGTGACCATGGCTAAAGAAAATATAAACAAAAAGATTTACGAAATTATCCAGACGACGCGACGCGACGTCTGAATCCTACCCTCTACAGTTCTGACCTTACCTTCAATCTCACAAAACGGTACACATGCCCTTGCCACAGGTAAAAGTATATCAATGAATAGTACCAACCACTTATTTCCAAGGATGTACCAATCACGCGATCCCACAAAAGAGCCTTTTGAATTCAAAAAACTTCGTGGTTTTTGTGTGCCTTCATTTAGACACAACCTGTATTATGAAAAGACTTGGAACACACTATGTGAGATAAAATTGGAGCAAGTATATTGGCCATGGTGAGAGTACAAAAGTATACGGAGCATTTAAGAAGTACATGTAGGAAATACTTCGACTTGGTAGGTCAAACTCATTCTCTCTTTTTTCTTTTTTTCTTTTCTGGTCTTGGTTGGTCGGCAACTAGGCAAAAAACAGGCCATATTTCCATATTCATTATAAAGTCGAACATATAAATACATCTCCTTTTTGGAAGTCGATTAAAAAGGTTCAAAATCCAATCGCAATCTCGACGACAATCAATGTCAAAAAGAATAATAAAGATATTTAGACTGAGATTTTTGATAGTGTCGTGCTTTCCTATAAATGATAAAATAGTATAAATTATTTTGTTTTTGTAAGTAGGTTTGTACAAACACTTTTACACGTCAATCACATTTTTTATAAAACTAGATGAGGTCGGCGTTTCCTATCTGACTACTCTGAGAAGAAAGGCCGAAACAAACTCAGAGGTCACAGTCTCTTTTAAAGTCCAGACATAATCTTGGTCAGCATGTCGATTCTGTAAAAATCTCTCCGTGAATACTTGCGTGGAGTGAGCTGTCATTCCATCTGATGCTATAGGGATTGACACTAATGACAGCTCACTCCACGCTCATTTCACCTAAGTTTTCACGGTGAGATGGTTTCAGAATCGCACTGCAGGTCAGGTATAATTTAAATACATGCGAGATCAATATTATGTCAACGACTCTGGGTTAATGCTGTATATGTGTTTAGTTGGTAAGCCATAATAAAAAAATAAATAAATTAGACTGTAGACGTTCTTAAAAATACGGAAATTGTCCCTTAGAATATTTGTCTTACTTTGTAAAGTTATCGTTGATGTCTTTTGTATTGACACAAGAGATTATTTGGGTAAAAAAATATGAAAACGCTTTTTTTTGGTAAATTATCTAATATAAAGTGTATCATTCTACGCATTTCTGAAGTGGCTTTAGAAGTCTAGACAACGAGTTTTCATTTCAAAGGGCCAACGCACGACAACGAATGTCTAGAATATTTAGCCGACATAACTTCATAAATTCGAAGATAAGATTAATGACTAGGCCCTGAAGGCCAATTCTCGTAATTTAAAACGTTCAAAATCTAGTCGCAGTCTCATCTCGGCGACAAACAAATGTTAAAAACGGAAATTAGAGGTATTTTTGACAGATTGAGACTGAGATCAGACTGTCCGATCTGTCTGATCAGAATTGCCCCTCTAATTTGATGTCTCTAGTCCATTCCCCGTTTAGTCGTTCCTTTAATCCATTGATTGGACTAAAGCCGTAGTCAAAACATTGTTCGTAGACCTACAACTTGGTTGTCAATGTCGCGTAAATGTAGGGAAACTCTTTATGTGTCGAATGCTTACATTAAACAGCAAATTGTGTCCGAAGATTGACCAAATATACATATGACCAGAGGGGCAATTCTCTCGTAATTTTAAGAACGTTCACAGTCTGATCTCAGTCTCAATCTGTCAAAAATAAATCTAATTTCTCTACATTTTAACAAGTTTTTGACATTTGTTTGTCGCTGAGATGAGACTGCGACTAGATTTTGAACATTTTAAATTACGAGAATTGGCCTTCTCATTTCTCAAGTCTCCACTCTAGTCCAATCAATCTAGCATACTTACACAAAATTTCAAAGTTTCAGAAGCCGTACTAAATAATTACCTTAAAATTGCTTGTCATTCAGTTGGCGACGGACCCATACGAACCAATCTTCCCCTAATCATTCCTAATATGGAGATCGGAGGTATATCTATGCAAAAATCATAACCGCAATAATTATAACAAACAAAAAAGCAGACAAAAGGAACCGCACACGCTAATATGACAAATAGATCAAACAATAGAACCGCAAGTCAGAGCTGGCGCAGCCTACCGCAAGGATTTGGAAAAACAGTCTTTGTCGCTAACCGCAAAAAGGTATATTGCAAACACATTTTTTCGGTATTGTTTTAACATGTCTTTTCAAAATTAGACCCTAATTCTAATAGAAATGAGGTTCAAATTCGTACAAGTTGCAATTTTGCAAAATTTTGTGCGAAATCAGTTCACAATTTTTGACTATTCCAAGTTTAATCAAAATTGATTCTTAGCGAGTTAGCACAAAGAGTAGAGCCACTGCAAGCTAAAATTTGCAGAACAGAAATGATTATAACGCTTCATAAAGCAAATAGCAATTTGTCATAGAGTAGAAAATAAAAAAAACAAATTAGAATAGTTTTTACAGTTATTACAAAATATTGGTTTTAATAACTGATATTTGGATAATATTTGTTTTGGTAAGCTTAGGGTAGTATTTTAGATAATTACGCATGCGGTATTGCTTTAGAAGATTAGTGAAAACATTTATTCATGGTTAAGTAATTTTGAAGAATGGGAAAAAACTCGGGGTTTTCGCGGTAAACATTAACTGTCCTAGTTTTGTGCACTTTCTTTATTTTGCTTCTACTGAAAATGCCGTAGGTGTTCCGAATATCTCAACTAAATTAGTTGAAATGCTGGTGAATTTTACTGACTTAACCAAATCATCACCAGTTGGGCAGGACACCTGGCAAGACGCAGTGATGACCGGGTGGAGTAAGGCTCGTTTGTGGCCGAGTGGCGTCCATGACTGGAAGACGAGGTAATGGTCGTCCGGCGGGGAGATGGACGGACGACATTGTTGGCATCACGGGCAAAACCTGGATGAGGCTGCCAGAAGTGGGTGAAGTCAGAAGGCCAATTCTCGTAATTTAAAACGTTCAAAATCTAGTCGCAGTCTCATCTCAGCGACAAACAAATGTCAAAAACTTGTCAAAATGTAATGTCAAATTTGAGGTATTTTTGACAGATTGAGACTGAGATCAGACTGTGAACGTTCTTAAAATTACCAGAATTGCCCCTCTGGCTGTGGATGATATTGGCGATGAACCAAATAGAAAGAAAAGAAAACAGAAAGAAAATACGTTTATTTGCGGCAAACATGACGCATCAAAAGAAAAACACATATAAAAAAATTGTAATAATCAATATGGGAGAAAACATGCGTCACATCCACGCAAAACGGCCATCGCTCAGCATAATGCTATGACCCTGTACGAGACAGAGCCCCAGCGCTGGTTTTCAGCGACAGCCGGCGTTGACGTGATGACGTCAGCCAGTCAAATCACCAGGGAATATTGACAAACATATATACGAAGGAATGTTTATTCTAGAACCTAGACCGAAGGTATATAATATTATTTATATATATTTTCATTTAAGTGCGCTGTACCGGTACAGCGTCCTAATACGTCATCACGTCAGCGAAGGCTGTCGCTGAAAACCAGCGCTGGGGTTTTGTCTTGCATAGGGTCGCAGCATAATGCTGAGCGATAGCCGTTTTGCGTGGATTTGACGCATGTTTCCCCCTACCTTTTCTTATGTTCTTTTTTGCGTCATGTTTACCGCAAATAATCGTATTTTCTTTCTTTCATAATTATCATAGCATAATCAGCTTATAATGTTTCCACTGCTGGGACACAGGCCCTCTCCGTAAGACGGAGTGGGCCATAATCGACCACGCGGGTCCAGTGCAGGTGGTAAATGTCAACTGTCTTCTATTTGTTTGGTTCTAGGACATGCCGGTTTCCTCATAATGTTTTCCTTGAGCAGTGATGGTGTAATAAAACACACAAAGGGCTTGCCAGGTTTCGAACTCCTGCCTTACAACTCGTAAGTCGGGACCACTGGGCCACACTGCTCTCTTAAAGATAAAATTAATAAAATAGCATGTTTCCTTCAATTAGAACAGCAATAACGAAAAAACAAAGATCACCTAAAAATTTTTTATACTTAACACGATTTGAGCAAACAAGCTCTTCGGTGATTAAGTCTGATTATTGGGTGCGGGTTCGATTCCCGATTATAGATATTTTTCGGTTAGAATTTGGCGGTTAGCAATATAGTTTTGCCGTGTAATAATGAATTATAGTTTGTTTGTCGCTTTGTTTGTTTTGGCTCAAATTTGTTTTTTATTGAGTTAAAAAAATAGGAAGCCGATCTTATTAAACTTAATCGGTCGGTAGGACTATTGGTAAGTGGAATCATTCCTAGCAATCGCACAAGATATAAAATATACTAACCTAAATATTAACGAAAGAAAAGAGTTGAAAAACAAATAATTGCGTAAAACCTGAGGGCAGTGAATGGACTGCAAGACGGTTGATGGACCATCTCGGTGAAACACAAAATGAACCATTTTAGATTATCCTGAAATGTTTCATACCAATAAAAAAGAAAGAAAAAGTATTAATTGTATTTTTAAATAAAAAGTTGTAAAGAAAATATATGATAAAATTCGTGTCCTTTAACATTCATGGATCAACCTACGAAGATGATGTAACTTTTTAATTAATTCATTAGCCATTTTCTAAAAGGAACGTCCTCAACACTGTCTCACCTCGTCTCACCGAACATTATCAAAACTAATTTTCCCAAAATTTCATCGAGACTGACCTGACCTAACAGCATATAATGACTTAATGCTAACCTTATGAGGCGCCAAACACAGTTTTTTTTTTTTCTCAAAAAACAAAGCATTTTACGCCCACTGTTGGTTTTACAATAACTTAATCTCCTCGTTATAAAAATAAAAGAAAAACTGGCGCCAAAACAACGCTTCGGCGCGCTTTTTATACCCGCCATCTTGAAAAAATCTATTTTATTGGTTATTTTTATTGTTTGTGTTCGGTCAATTTCGACTGCTGTTTGCTGTAATCATAGGTTTTCTGTGAAATAGCTAGGTTGTAAATAATTCTGGTGAGGTCAAAAAATGGGCGAACGCTACTAAATAGGAGACGCCCAGTTGGTGTTACGTTTGGCGGCAGTAGATCTTTAATTTCCTGCTTGCAACAACTAAACGGGTAGCTAAAACATTACTCTACTTCTTAAAACTAAATATTTGTATGTTGGGATTCCCACCTACTAGATATACCGGGATTTAGTGGTTAGGGTCTAAAACTAGCAACATATAGGACTTCAAACTTGAATGAGAAGATTTAATTAACAAAATTACCGTAGAAGGTATGAAGACTTGCGAAATCTTCAAAATCTTAATTTTTGCCTTGCTCTTCAGGATGACCTGCTCACTTCAATTTTTAACCGACTTCTTAAAAGGAGGAGGTTCGGATGATTGTTTTTTTTTTATGTTTGTTCGCGCATAATTCCGTCGCTTGCGAACCGATTTGAAAACGTAATTTTTTTGTTGGAAGGGGTATACTTCTTAAATGGTCCCATGAAATTTCCCAAGTTTTTTTCGAAATCTGACAAGTGGTTTTTGAAAAATCAACAAAAATCTAAAAACGCAAAAGCAATATTTTGTAAAAGGTGATGAGCACACATTAGGCTATTGTAACTTAGATAAATTACAAACTCTCCCACTAAAAAGTAAAAAATAAAAACTTTTTTACAAAAAACACAACCGACTTCCAAAAAAAAACACTACAAAGTGCTAAATAACTTTAATTTCGGAAGTCGGTGTCAATTTAATAAACGAAAATGCAGAACCAACGACACCGACTTCCGAAATTAAAGTTATTTAGCACTTTGTAGTGTTTTTTTTTGGAAGTTGGTTGTGTTTTTTGTAAAAAGTTTTTATATTACCCACTAGCTGCACCCCGCGGTTCTACCCGCATAAGTCTCGATTCTGTGGGAATATCGGGATAAAAGTATTCTATGTCCTAATCCAGGTCATGTTCCACCCATGTGCTCTTTCATCTAAATCCGTTCTGCCGTTTTAGCTTGAAAGCGTATCTAATAAACAAACATATAAACATACAAAAAATCAAAACCTATCTCTTTATAATATTATAGTTTAGACAAGAGAAGACCATTTTAATCCAATACAAAACAACATATTTTCTTTTCACACATTGTACCCAATCCTTTACAGCTTTATTATTTAGGCTTAAATTTAAGCAGGCACATTATTAAGTTAAATGAGGAGGCTTTATAGCTGCAACACTGGGCTGATACGATATAGCACCGATCGTGGGGACCGTTTAATTGGGTTGGCGAAACTGGGAGCGGCGCGCGCGCTGGTCGACAAAGATGAAGTTTTTGGAGAGCAGACACACTAGCTGACATTCAGCAAATATACAGATTAGACATACCCGTTATTTCCACACACACACGGTTGTCATTGCTATTGCTACGCTGTTTGTATGCTTTATTGGGAAATAAATTAAAATAGTTCTTTTAAACATATTCCAATGACAAATAATGAGAGTCGATCTCCTGAATTCTATCTGGGAGATTAATAAACGCCTTCAATATTCTTTTAAATTCTGCAAACTATAAAAGGCATAGGTACTCCAATAAAAGTTTAAAAGATAAGTAGCAGAGAAGTTAAGACCCATATTACAAAACCTCACTCGAGACTCAAGCATTACATAAAGCCCGGGGTCGCGGGATTGTTCGAAAGAGTTGCCGTGGCCCCGGAACGCAAAGGACAAAGTTGGAACATGGATGGGTTTTAGTCAGTAAAAGTCTGACACTCCCTTCGCTCAACCCACAGCGGAAGGGGACATTTGATGATTTCCCATCCTAAAAAAAAAACATTACATAAAACCTAGTTTCAACCAATATAGTTAACTTCAGTTTTGAGTGAGGTTCTGAAATTCAGACCTTAGTGTTTTCACAGAGGACACCCATTCTTAGGCACAAAAACTGTCCATCTATACCAACCCCAACTCTATGCCCTGCACATCCAATCAATGGATGATTTATGGCACAAAGCAGAGCGGATGTTTGTTTAATCGATTACCTTCATGATTATGACGGTAGCGCCTCGATTGAGCCAGTGAGGCTGATTGCGCCTTTTCGGGCGAGAATGGTTTTTTATTTAGTTCTTGGGTTTCAGTAAATGGGTCAATTGGGACTTGAGAGTAGTGTTATGTGGGGCTGGGATTTATCCTGTTAATGTTTATGGAGCGTAATATGTAGTGTTTGGTTTCTGTTGAACGTGTCTGCCAAGGACTATTAAAAGGGGAAATTGTCTCAATGTGCTATAGAGACAGATTCTTGAACGCTATTAGTTTTAATCACAAATTAGAAAGCTGCTCACCTTTTTCATTCCCTGATACGATTTTTCTCCGACTAGTAGATGAAGAAGTGGACTTATCCTTTCCCGAAACCACATAATTATGACTCGTTTATGTCTGCCGTTTCTGTTTTAACATAGTTCAATGCCTCCGGGTAATAGAATTATATTTAGCCAATGCTCACGATCAAATTAAAGTATGTATAAAAGAAAAAAAAGTTATATATAACTTAAAATTAAGCTGATATTACCCATAATATTTTGACTTAACTTTTTGCAAAATGAACATGTCCTATTCAAGAGAGCCGGGTGATCTGTAATTCAGACCTCCTACCTTATATTCATCGTCCTTCCTCTGTTAAAGATTGTGCATTATAGTCACCAGTAATATGATGTCAAGATATCGAGACAAATAAGGATATCCTTCACTCGATATAATTCCATAACAAATCTTCTTACCCATAACAATCTCTCACTAAAATCAAAATTCCAGGCCCATTTTTTCCCGGTCTGTTTAGGTAACCTACATTCTCACCTTACCACCAGCTGATACCGTAACAGGCTGCAATTAGAACGAGGGTACGTTCACGGTGGGTGAGCGTGCCTTATGGGAAAGTGGCTGAAGATGGCAGGACAGGTGGTAGGGTTCCCACGAGTGGTAGTGGCGTGTCGTCTGTACTTGACTTTATAATTGAAGTGAATAGTTAGGCTAAGAGAGATAGACAGGCGTCTAAACCATTTGTAATCATATATAGAAGACATTTAGTCGAGACTTATGAAGATTTCAAAAAACAAAAATTGTGTAAATTTAACAATTTATTACATTGTCCACTCAAAACATATCCAGCTATACATGTCCAGCATCTCGTCATCATGTTGAGTGATTTATTGAGAAATAAGCAATACTTTTCTTGTCCTTTTTTTCTGTACTTAACTGGCAAAATGTGAGTTTACTATAGATAAGCCTTTGTTTGTTTGTGTGATGTTATGTTTACTTTTCTGCTCTGTCTAGTTGTCTCGTTATCTTTGACTTTACACATACCGAGAAAAATGTAGAAATACTTGTGTTCAAGTTTTGATAGTCGTACTTATTTCTCTACTGACCCCTTACGCTAAAACGGCCACATACCTACCCCAACAGAGCCTAATACCGTTGATATGGTAATGTGAGTAATATGTCACGGTCCGGTGACGTCATACGATGTACATTACTGGTGTAAATCGTGATACCATCAGCAATTCAGTAACAGATGCGTAATGGCCATTTGAATATCGTAGTCTGTAGCGATGGACGTATGATATTAATCTTGTATCTTTGACTCTTCTTTATGGGTGTGACTATAAGTAACATTGAAAAAAAGCATTTTTTTTTAATCTTTGCTTCTTCCCTCGACTTCGTCAGCATACAATTTCTTGTTCGGCTTGATCCTCCCGGTTCATAGCATCGCCTGCCCGCACTATTTCTTCGTTTTCGCTAAGAGTTCTATTGATGTTAATAATCTGTAGCCTTCTTCAAAGATTGGACTACCAAAGGCAAAAAGAATTTTTCAAATCCGACTAGTAGTTACCTATAAGCAAACAAACAAACTCTGCAGCTTTATTAGTAGATATAGAATAGATGGCGATGGCTAAGTGATATTATTAATCTTGTAACTTTGATTAATCTTCTTGGGTTAGGATACTTACTTTTGACCACTCCTAAACTTTACTAGTAACTGCTTTTCTCGGCGGGGGAAATAAGATATTATGAGGTTTCATTTCTATCTTCTAAACATTGTACACACATGACAGATTAACATTTTTCCTGTAAAAGGTGTCTCACGTGAAATATGGAGCACTCTGTATAAGTGAATGCCCAGTAAGTGTTATAATCCTAACTGAGATACAACACTTCAGAATAACGATTTAAAACTTAGGCGCTTCTTTCTGAACACCAATTATAATCAACCAATCATCAAACAGACACAAATTTTCCAGAAACCCGTGAACTGACCGACTGGGAGTCGAGCCAGTGACATATGGCGCGTCGGTTACCACGTGTCGCCCACCTGAGCGTGCACGTGCTATCCGCGGGTTTTTGTAACCAATATCAACCATCAAACGATTTGTTGGGAGCCGGCAGATTGTGTAGGAGTCTGGGTACACCTTTTACTAAGAGTTTTAAACAGGTGGGGAACTTACTGATTTTTGTAAGTTTTCGAATAGGGTAACTATTCTGTATACTGCAGGTACGTTAGGTACTTTGATATCTAGATTGGAGAAGCTTTTGTGCGAAAGGTGCTGGTTTGATACTTGGGAAACCAAGGTTTAGCATAACCAGCCTATAATGTTCCCACTGCTGGGACACAAGCCTCCACTCGTCGAGAGGGAGTTGGCTGCAATCCACCACACGGGCCCAGCGCGGCTTGGTAGAAGTCACATGTCTTCGAATTTTTGGTTCAAGAACATGCCGGCTTCCTTACGATGTTTTCCTTCAGCGTTTTGAGAGCAGTGGTAATGAAATAAATTACTTACACAAAGTGAAGTGCCTGTCTGGTTTCGAACTCAGGACCTACAACCCGTAGTCGGGGCCGATCCCACTAAGCCACCACTGCTCTTAAACAAAGGTTTAATCATCTTTATGTTCTGAGTCTGTGCTTGCATTGCATTGTCTGTAAACGCACTTAAGATAACCCTATACCTACTTTCTAGTTTAATCTAATCCATACATCGAATCGGTTGAACGAAAACGATGCATCGAAGGCATTTATCGTCGTGGTGATTTCACACAAGTCACACTAACTTATTTATGTTTAGAAAGAAGTAGGTAATTGTTGTCGAATCAATTTAGTATTTGCTAGAAGCTTCCAGATTTGGAACCCGCAAATATGAACAGACGACGTTTAGAAAGAAAGAAGGAAAAATATATATTTGGGACACGCACAGTAAAACCGGCCACGTGCGAGTCGGACTCGCGCACGAAGGGTTCCGTACCGTTGTCTATAAAAACGGCAAAAAAACATTTCTGTTGTATGGGAGCCCCCCTTAAAGATTTGTTTTATTTTAATTTAAATATTTATTTTTAAAGTGTATATTTACTAAATATTCTGTGAATATTTCAAGCGTCTACGTTTTGCCGTTATCAATATCGAGCATTAACGAGCAAAAAAATCACGTTTGTTGTATGGGAGCCCCATACAACAAACGTGATTTTTTGCCATTTTTATAGACAATGGTACGGAACCCTTCGTTCGCGAGTCCGACTCGCACTTGGCCGGTTTTACTGTTTGTATTTCCTGTGCGTGTCCCAAATCCCTTAAATATTTATTTTATTATGTTTTTTTAGTATTTGCTGTTAAAGCGGCAACAGAAATACATCATCTATGAAAATTTCAACTGTCTAACTATCACGGTTCATGTGATACAGCCTGGTGACAGACGGACAGACGGACAGCGGAGTCGTAGTAATAGGGTATCGTTTTACCCTTTGGGTACGGAACCCTAAAAAAGGAGCATTTAATAAAACTAATATAATTAACCTTATAAAACAAAAATTAAAAGGCAGGCGGTTTGACAGACATACCTACTCATATCTGCCAGAAACTAAGATACAAAAAACTTCAAACAGGGTCAAAGTCGCAAGTCAAACACATTATAATTGAACAAAGAGGGGTAAATTCAGGGTCAGTAGTAAGTCACAGGGGTGTACATCACCCCCTGGTGTATGTTCAACAATTTTAATTAGCGACCGACGGACAACCGTTATAGCATATGCGTGGCTTATGGGACGTTTTGTGGGGCTCAAATAGCTATGGTAGGTGAAATAAAATTATTGTTTTACTGTTCGTTATTGATATTGGTATTTTTGGGTAGTTTGATTTGTGTAGGAATATGAAATGATTACCTACCTACTTACGCTGATTGGGATGGCGGAGATGGAAATCGTCATTTTGGATCACAAAGGTAAAGAATTGCTAATTCAAAGAAGATCAATGGGACTTTTCGAAGATAGAGCAAACGAATTTAGGTTTACGAAAATTTTGGTAAGTACTATCTCAAAAATTATGACTCACTTGATTACAGACAGTATCTTGCATCAATCAATAATCTAATTTGTCATTACGATTCAATCGAAACTCGATCAGCGGGGTAGGTATAATATAATTAATGGCTTTCGTTTTGACAGTTTAACAACATTCATTGCGTTACTCCAGGCTACCTCCATACAAAATTTCATCAAAATTGGTCCAGCCGTTTGAACGTGAAGAAGTAACAAACATAGAAACACACACACACACACACACTCACAAACTTTCGCCTTTATAATATTAGTGTGATATTCTTGTTCGTCCGGTTTAGTAAACTTTTGAACACTTTCTAGACTTTTCATGCCAAGCAAAAATGTTTAGCAGAAACCTAACGATTCAACCCCGAACTTCATCTAATCGGGGAGAAATTCCAACCCCAGTAGAAACATTACGAGGATTTCATCGCACTACCTGAGATCCGAACTTTTTCGACAATAATTCGTCCATTTTTTTCACACAGTGATACTTTGGCTATTATTTTGTCATAAAATACTCTATCAAAACATTTTTTGGGGAAACGAGACGGATTTGGATGATTGGACAGGGGTTTTTTGTACAAATAGCAAGCCGACACGGTTTGTTGAGGGAAGAACATACAGTAGAGATTTGCATCGAAGGAGAGAGGAGTGTTTTGGTATAGTGACGAGACGTTTAGAGTGTATGATGTAGGATTAACACTAGCTTTTTTCAAGATTCCTACTCACCTAGTTCCTAAGTCTCGGGGTACCTTCTTAATTTCTGTTGTAGGTTTTTCTCCCGATAACAGGAACGATGATAATCAAATGGACATTATCTACCGACGATCCTAGTTCATCAAATTACTTTACCTACTTCCTAGGTACATAGATGTGGTAAAAATAAGAAGCCGGTTAATTGGCATGGCCTTAATCCTTATAAGAGATGCAGTAAACGACTTCGCCAACAATTTCGCTTGTTCATGATAGATTTTGGATTGGTACCATGATCTAAGAATGGTATCCAATGGGTTCAAATAATAATCAAAGTTCGTTCTTTCTCTGTATGAGGAAGACTTCTTTGACTTGCAGTAGAATTTTATCAGGATGATATCGTAATTATAACAATAAGGAATGTAAAACATTCAGTTCAACCGTTATGATTATACAGGCACGCTTATTTGGCAAGCTGCGGCGCCCAGAAGGAATGCTCCATTTACCTACGCTCCACATTTTTTTGGTCAACCCTTAACAAGGGGTGACAAAAACGTGTCAACGGGTTGCGCAGGCGACGATTGTGATGAATGACTAACGGATAACCATTATCTAAATGGATAAATAATGATGTTACATTTGTCACTTCACCCTTTTGTCACCCTTTGATTTTGATGCTCATAATCTGCTCTGGTAGGTAGTTTGGTAATTATTTTGAAGTAAGGTAGGTCGAAAAACCTGGATCAGCTGATGGTCAGCAAGGAAATCATGAGTTGGAGCTCGTTTTTTATGTATTCTTCTTACAATAAATTATTTTCAATTGGCCTTTGCTATAATTTTTGGTCTCCTGTCTGGGGATTGCCAAAAGTTTAATTTTTTTCACCAACAACGATTTACTATTTGATAATTATGATCACGAATCTAGTATTAAGTACGTCTAATAAGCTTTTATTCTGCAACTATTGAACTTTTACAAGCTTGTTTTAGTCTACGTTGTTTACAGGTGTCGACATCTATTGTTTAATTTAGAAACTACAGTCCGCAACAGTAGCACATAGAACTGACAAGTTTTATTTCTTAATTTACAAATAATTTAGTAGATGGCGCTGTTCTCAATGTTGCTAAATAAAAGAAACTATTTACTGACGTTATTTAATTAATTAATTTAATACAATAATAAAATAATCTAGATGCCTCATAAAATATTACAAATGCATAAACTGTCTTCTATCAGTCTCTTTTTGGAACAATTTGTGTGTAGGTATTCTATGAACACATAGAATTTAATAGGTGAAGCCTTTTTCTTCCAATTCTTCTCGAACTTTCTGAGGATTCGGCCAGAAGACCATGAGGATTGTTGACGCTGAAAGGAAACAAATAATAAAATAAAATAAAAATTGTTAATTAAGTAGGTACTTACCTAGGTACCTTTTATTAAGTACTTATACCTACCTGTAAGTATACTTATTTTGTATCCGATATTAAAAAGATAACTAGTAAGTAGATAGTACTTCGGATACCCACTAGTCTTTATGAGAGCCTCTATAAAAAAAACCTCCTAAATGTCAGATCAGCTGGTATTCAGCTTCATATGATTAAACTGGACGCTGACCCCATCAACATAGTTGGGAAAAGATTAGGCAGATTGATTGATTGTTAAAAATCCCATAATAAGAGGACCCCAATAAATGTTAAAAGAGGTTCACCCGAATATTAAAAGCGTTTAAAATCTTATCATAATAAAATAATACAATTAGGTAGTAGTAGTACCTACCTATATTTCTTACCTGCAGTAAAAACTCCAAACACAGTAAAAGCCTCATGGCAGTGCAGGTCCAGGGTGGCTCCGAGGAAGTTAGAGCCCACAGCAGCTCCAGTTCGCCCCACCATGTACATCACACACATTGCCATAGCCCTGAAATAATGGTGTTACTGGCTTTAATACACAGGTAGGTAAATAAAATTTCAGCATACCATAAGGCACATCTGTTTAAATAAAACAAAGTCGGGTTAGTACCTAATACACCATTTATTACTCAACAACGCAACGGCTGGACTGGACCGATTTTTATGATCTTTGAATTGTTGGATTTATCTAAGCGCGCCAACGCGCAAAAACGGGCGCCACAGTCGACGGGTTATTTGAAACAAGCCTTCGCCAACGTCCATACTACGTTGAATACACCGGTTCTCGTCCGATCACCGAAGTTAAGCAACATCGGGCGCGGTCAGTACTTGGATGGGTGACCGCCTGGGAACACCGCGTGACGTTGGCTTTTATTATTTTTCTTGAATTTTTCCACATTATTCAAATTCTACAATTTATTACTATTATTTTAAGACTTAAGATTTTAAATTACATAATTAAATTATAAACTAAAACAATAGTAACAAAAATTTTTATGTAATTTCATTAATTAGCCAAGGTTTTCTCCCAACTAATTTGGGGTCGGCTTCCAGGCTCACCGGATGCAGCTTTTGCACAAGAGTTCCCTTTTTATACTAAGGATGTATTTTAAAAATTCATAAAATGTGATAAAGTTTGTATGGAAGTTTGACATTTTGCCGACAAAAAATCAAAAGTCATTTATCCAAATTAGACTGAGAATCAGCACTTTTTGAACGTCAAAATTACATAAGACATTTTCCCAAACCGCCCGCCCTTCACCACTTCCTAGTGCTTTTGCTGGGGAGAAGAAGTGGCACAACAAACTCCCCAGCTAGGAAATCCCATAGAGCGCACGGCTTGTACAAGTACATTTTGTTAATATGATTTTATGATCGATCAGTATCCCCAATTAACTAACCTAACCTAACCTAACCTCAGTTGCGTAGGGAACACATCCACGGCTATAGCCGCCAGAATAGAAGCAGCACAGCCTGAGCACAAGCAGATGATGAGCAGCACCGTCGCCGCGACACCCTCGGGCACAAAGGCGGCTCCCACAGTCGCGATGCCACAGATAAGCATTATACCACCTAGAAAAAAATATACAAAAAGTTACAAGTGACCACATATTCTTCAGAGGGGCAATATCTCGTAATTTTAAGAACGTTCACAGTCTGGTCTCAGTTTCAACCTGTCAAAAATACCTCTAATTTGGTTACATGTTTGACAAGTTTTTGACATTGATTGTCGGTGAGATGAGATTGCGACTAGACTTTGAATTTTTATAATTACTTACTGGAATTAGCCTTCTGATGTTATCCAAAGTGTGACCAAAATCCGCCTAAAAGAGCTTTGATTTATAATAAATAGGTACCCACCCAAATGTTGTGTTGGAAGAACACCTAAACGACTTTCGCTTGTCAAGTTATAACAACCAGAATAGAATAGAATTGTCTGCATAGGGAACTAGACAGGAAATATATTCGTAAAAAAAACAGTATTGCCTACATCGAACGGTAGCAGGGAAAACAGTTTGCGTAAGGCTACGGTCTCACGCTACCGACAGCGTGCGGAGACGTCACGACGGATGACCTCCACGTCGCCGGTTGCCAAAATGTTCGTTGCCGCCGTCGCACCTGGCGATCGCGGGCGGCGTGCGAGCGAGACCGCGCCCGTGAATTTACGAACACAGCATTCGGCCGTCGTCGGTGACGGACGGCTACACGCACGTCGCGGTCGGCGTTTGGTCACCAAAACCATTCCGGATGGTGTACCGATGCCTAGCGAAATTTTGACATGTTAAGTGACGACATACTAACCACAGCAGTAACAATTCTCTCTTACTTTCCTGGGAGCCTGTTAAATATAATTGATTCTGAGAACATAACAATAAAGAGCTTCAGAGGAAACTTACTGTATAATGTCTTCTTGCCAACTTTATTTATGAGGAAACCTATGGCTAAGTACGTGAGCGCGAACACGGCCCCCATGGACATTGATATAGGGAACACTGCCACTGACACCTCTGATTCGCACACTGCTTCATCAGAAGACAACATCTGCAAGAGGAAGTAAAGATTTTTGATTATGCTACCCTTTTATGAGCTTTTGACGAAGGATGTAAGGCTAAAACTGAATTTAAATGACATAAATACAATAGAATTATAAAAACATTTGGGTCCTGTTTCAGTCTCTGGATATGTATTATAGCATAATCAGCCTAAAATGTTCCCGCTATTGGGACACAGGCCTTCTCTCATTGAGAGGCTGTAATTCACCACGCGGACCCAGTGCGGGTTGGTAGATGACACATTTCTTCAAATTTTTTATTCTAGGACTTGCGCCGGTTTCCTCACGATGTTTTCCTTCATCGATTTGAGAGCAGAGATGATGAAATAATTTAGACGTAAAGCGCCTGTCAGGGTTCGAACCAAGTTGATCCTAGCATTACTTTATGCATTCAAAATTTTCTTATTGCCTTGAAATAAGACTTAATTTTCTTTGGCTCAATCGGCGGCGGTTAAAATTTACTGAAATCGATTCAGTAGTCAATCATGAACAAACTACATTCAGGACTTGTGTTTATTCTGTTACACCTTGTATTTATAACATAGGTATTATAGGTAATATGCGTTATGTCCCAGATAGATTAACAAATGAAACTATATCTATCAATTCAGCTAACTGGAGATACTGAGATTGTAAAATAGGTCGTCAGCAGCGTTTGTTTTTGGATAAAAAAAGCGGGTCTAGCCGGAATTCGATTATATCTATTCACATGTTTTCAGTCTATTCATGAAAGTACTTACGCTAGTATTGTCGAATTTATCACGTATGATCTGACATATCGTGATACTTTTATTCGTATTACTTCTTAAAATACTGTTCAGTATATCTGGGACCCAAACGTAGAGGCCACTTGACCTGGAAGCAAAAGTAAAAAATTATGAGGTTTGTTTAGGTTACATGCAGACTGGAAAATATTCTGTAGTATACCTGCTTCTACAATAGGTAAGTTTTTGTAAACAAAAAGTACAAACCTATAGTTCCGGGGTAGCGGTCACCCTTTCGGACAATCCCGCTGAATAAAATGGAATAGAATATTCATTATTATGTACAGTCAGCAAAAGAGGTAAGTATTCAGGATCGTCGGATATAGTTGAAGTTTAGTAAGAAACCGATGTATGGTGTCGACTGAAATTAAATTTGATACATGAGCTGTTTGCTTTCTATTAATAAAATTTTATTTTATACAAGAACATCCTTCGGTTTCTTAATAAACTTCAACTATATCCGACGATCCTGCATACTTATCTCTTTTGCTGACTGTACACCATAAATATTACAGATATACTTAAATGTAGAAATTTTACAAGCCGTGAGACACAATGGGCGGTTTTAACGCTAAAAGCGATCTTCTTTGGATGAATTCAGAGAGAAAGGAGCGATAATACTACAGGTAATCTGTGGTGTACCATTTACATATATACAATAAATACATACACAAACCATATACCTACTTATCTATATAAAAAGTATACCTATATATACAATAATAATCATAAAACAAGTGCAAAGAATATAATAAATGACGTTTAAGGAGAGAGATTGTGATTTTATACCATATAAAGCAAAAGAAGAATAAGATGATCTGAAAGCTTTCATCATCAGGACTAGCTTTAGCAGGTATAACACCTCCTTCAAATTGTCTCTGAATTTAATAGAGGAAACTACCAAGAGTGTAAAAGGTCAGGATTATGAGGTATAGATTCAGAAACTTGAAAAAAAAAGGTTGAAATGCTCAGACCAAATAAAAAACCAAGACAGAGCGCTGAGAACAATAAAGTGAAGCATGCCAAAACTACACCTCCGCTCTGTGCATACACGCTCACACGCACACAACATTTACATTTACAATCAAACTACACCTCACTAAGTGCACACATGTTTACGAAACCGGCCTCGCTTTACTGTTGACGCCCTCTGTCTTGGTTTTTTATTTGTTCTGAGTTGAAATGGGTACTAACACTTTCAAGGGCACCAGCCGGCTATACGGCTATATCCGTCATAACAATAAAACTTCTATTAAGTGTCGTTTACCGCGCCGGAACCTGTTAATATTAGTAGGTAGGTACTTACACCATAAATACTGCGAACATCGATATGTGTGATATAAACACACATCGGAAGAGAGGAACCTTAAACATCAGCCCTACGTTTTTAACAGCGCCTGCAAACCCCCCAGTCTTGATCTCTTCACTGCCTGTTATAAGTTTCTGTACCTGGAAAGGACAATAAAACTGTACTTCAGATTTTTTTAAAGGTTTTTTTAAGGGTTGTTATACAAAGCACTCGATCTATAACCGTTAGGACAGAAGGGTTATAATAATGGAGCCATGGAGGTCTGTCTTTCTCCACCCCACGAGAGATGGAACGGAGTAAAATTTATGTCTGTATGTAATGTCAAAATAACAGATTTTTACTAAATGCATAAGAAAGTATATAGGGACAAAAAAAAAACAATTTTGAAATTTTTATATGTCTGTTTGTTCCGGCTAATCTCCGAAACAGCTGGACCGATTTTGACAGGACTTTCACTGACAGATAGCTTTTATTAAGTATAAGAAATATCTTAGGCTTTTATTTTAGGAAAATAATTATGGTTCTGCAAACAAAAAATCCATGAAATCCAATTTGTTTTCCGGTAACTGGCGAAATTTGGGTGTACTTCTGCCTAGCTCCTCAAATAAAAAAAATACAATCGTGCCTGAATTTTATTTGAAGTCATATCGTGTCAGACAGAAATCATGCGATAACATCGTGTGCTCTGGCGCTTCGTATCATCGCAGTAGATATTTCGCTATTTATTTACGAGTAGGTATATCTAGTTTAAACCGGAACAGTCCGGAACCACTCATGTATGAAATTACTGATTAATATTGCTAATGAGCGGTTAACAAAACTTCACGCTAGGTTAATTTTAATATATCGTTAATTATGTACATACATTAATGAGTCTAATCGATTGGCAATTTTCTATTTGTTTACGTCAAAGACAGCTGCCTAAACAGAGAACAAACAAACGACACTGGGGAGTAATCACAACGCTCACTTTGTGTTACTGATTGCAAATCGCTAAATTCAGGATATCTCACGACACTCGAATCTCCTTAGATAAGAGTTAGGCCTCAAAAAAACTGAACATGCACGATAAAGAACATTTAAACCACGTTAAAGAGCTTTCAGCGTCAATATTCCACAGCAATGATGCTGTGACAGCTCTTGAACGTTATTACCATGTGTTGATCTGGGGGCCTAAGAAAAGGCCACTTTGGCAGAATCATAAAACAATTCAAATCACGCAATTTCATCTGTATGACAGTTTTATATGGTGATTCGTAAAATGCTATAGGTACACCTCTGGCTAACCGTTCAGGGATTTATAGGTGTGAAACTGTCAAACAGATGAATTGCGTGATATGAATTGTTTTATGATTCTGCCAAAGTGGCCTTTTAAAGCCCCCTATTCGCCCTAGTGTCAGTTTATCATTAACTGAAGTCAAATCGGTATCCCAGAATTGAACCTCCAATCAATAGATACTTACGGGAAAATCTTCAGCACTCCTGCCATTATTCCAAGCATACATATTAGCTAGAACTGGCAGGGCTGCCTCCGGGCCCTTAGCAGCCAGCAAGTACCGAGGGCTCTCTGGCAGGAACAGCAGGATGGCAGCGGCTGCCAATCCTGGCGCGCACCACAGCCAGACGAAGGCTCTCCAGGGAACTATCTCTATGTAAGCGAACGTGAAGGACCATTTTCCTGGGATTATTAGCCAGGCGAGACCTGAAACGAAGATTAAACGTTTGAGTGGTTTCTATTTGTCTCGCATAAGGCCGTAGCATATGCTGAGCGATGGCCGTTTTGCTTAGATGTGACGCATATTTTCCCCTAACTAGTAATTCTTTTTTTATCTTTCTTTGCGTCATGTTTGCCGTAAATAAACGTTATCTTGCCTTCGTTTTTTTTTTTTTGCTTTCAGTATTCATTTTGATACCTACCTACCTACATCATAACAAAGTTCAGTGACCTCTGCGCTGCCACCGATCGCGCGAAGTGGCAAAGTTTTGGGCCAATAAAATTTTAAAGACTGTCCGTGACACGGAGAAGAAGATG
This sequence comes from Gortyna flavago, assembly GCA_963669345.1. Lineage (NCBI taxonomy): Eukaryota > Metazoa > Arthropoda > Insecta > Lepidoptera > Noctuidae > Gortyna > Gortyna flavago. The sequence continues at coordinate 2,229,485 of OY770135.1, forward strand.
AACGTTCCGTCTATTTTTAAATTTAATTGAAGATCTTCATCAAGAAATCGTGCACAGGAATGATTTAGTTTCATTACGAAGTGATTGCAAACAAACGTATTTAAAATTAAGTATGTAGTAGGTACATGTAAAATAAATAATGTGTATGTTATTCATCAAATTATTTAGGACCGATGATTTTGAAACCGAAGTGGTCGAATCGGTTATTGGCGATGCATGGACTAAAATACGGGGTCAAATTTTAGCTATCGAAACTCTGCAGACGTGATGGGTAACGATATGAATGATGTTTTTTTGGGGATCAACGACCGTTGGTAGTTTTGGTACTTACTTGAAGTTTAAGTTGAAAAATCTGTTTTGTTTTATTTTTTATCGTGTTTAGATTTCGTAATTTAACACATCACATCTGTGAAGTTTACACAATAAAAATGTTTACTGTTATTTCAATTAGTGACTACAAGTGCGGTCGATGACCACATTGACCACATAATATTTTCTCATCAAATAATTTTTTTTTTGTTTATCATGGTATGATATCGATACGCATGAATCACGTCTGCGGAGTTTCGCTAACTAATTTAATTTGACCCTATATTTACAAAAGCGATGCATGAAAATACTAATATTATCACAACTGCAAACGTATGTTTCTCTCTCAAATTCAGGTTAAAATAATATTTATAATTGCATCATACAGATGGTTAGCTCCACCGACCCAAGTATTTATAAAACGGTTAGACCTAAAATATTTGCAAGATAAGTTAGCCTACGTCACTAAATAATAGTTAATGGGTCGTCGACTGATACTTAAGTAACTGTAGGTAAGTTCAAGTTAACTCCGTAGTAATTATGTTAGATAAGGAGGTATGCTAATAACGTAATTAGATTAAATGTGCGTGTTTGCCTTGGTGCAACAAATTAGCCGCTTTAGATTGGGTTTCATAAGCAGGCAGACACAGGTGACTATAGCCGCACGGCGAAAACTACTGTCTAAATGGCAATTCGGCTAGGCCGCTGGTGACTAAAATTGCAATAACCAGTAGAGTAGGTCTCGATTTTGTCTTGTCGTGCAGCGACAGATCGCATGCAATATCCAAAAAACTTTTTTACAAAAAAAACAACCGACTTCCAAAAAAAAACTACAAAGTGATAAATAACTTTTATTTCGGAAGTCGGTGTCGTTGGTTCTGCATTTTCGTTTATTGACATCGACTTCCGAAATAAAAGTTATTTATCACTTTGTCACATCTTCGTCACCTGCGATTTTTATCGACCTGTGTAGGTAAATAGGGTGGCGATTCGTCTTCTGAGGCGGTTTGGTAAGTGACCAAGCGCACGGCGAAGATCGACCTAGTGATAATCCGCCATCACGCTTCGCAGACTAGATTATGTTAAGATTTTATGTGATAATCTTTTTCATCTTTCGTATCAATCTTCGTCCATTCATCCGCAAACAGATCGTTTGTTGGATTAGAATCCAAGAGATTATTAAGTGCGGCCATAGTGCGAGGTACATGGGGACTTAGCACGTACAACAGTGTGACGTGGGCACACAGCAAATAGTCTGCAAGAAGCGAGCCAGTACAGCATGCAGATCAGGCACAGCAACAGTGCTACTGAGCGCATTGCAGGCTATGGTGAGCTGGGGGCCTAATCCCCAACTCTTTGTGAAATCGATGAGAATGTTTTTATTCTCTTATAGTCAGTCACTGCACTGCCAAAGCACGCTTTGAATATTGCATTAACAGGCCCGAGAGGTAGACTACATCAAGCGACTAACATTGCTGTCTGACTAAAGCATTTCACAACGTGATAGTACTGAAAAATAGGCTCAACATTTTATCTTAAATTCAGTCACTGACAGACAACGCATAGCCTCAACCGGAAATACCTCCTTCTTAGGTACCGAAAGTGAGAGGAAGGATATGTGAAAATTCTTCTCCTAATGGGTACAAATAGCGTACCTAATAGTTGGTCTTTTTTCTCGATGGGAAATCACATCGGCCACACGGAAGGAGTACAAACCTGGTAATATAATAAATGAGAAGGAGATGAAGGCAGAACTCCACGCGATGGCTGCTGCGCGCTTAGAGTTAGCGTGCATCTCGCCCAGGTAAGCGTATACTGTGGCGCTGGATGCTGATATCCTGAAAAAGACAAGATTCCTTTTTATGTCTTGGTATAAGCAGTTAGAAATGATTGTGAATGATGGAGGGACGAAGGTTGTTACGCATCTAGAAAAGTGCTTCCACTTTCGGTCTTTACTCAAAACTTTTTTCATTCGCCAAGGTTTGCAGTGCTTGGGTTTTAAAAGGTTTGGGTGAGAGGCACATGAGAATAATTTAACATTATCTCTGGGTTAACACGCTGAATTAAGTTCTATATGTCCTTGGTTTGTGACGTAGGTACTTAATCATTAAAGTAGGTAGTAGACTGACCTTTAGAGGTAGACCAAAAAACAGTTTCTATGCTACCTATGATAAAATTGACGTCCACGGTCAAAAGGTCTACAATAAAGGTTCGCACCTATATGATATCGAAATACTGGTATTCAGCTGCATCCGGTTAGACTGGAAGCCGACCCCAATATAGTTGCAAAAAGGCTGGGCAGATGATGGTGACCTATGGTATCGAACCGACAACTATCAGCTAGAATTCAGCACACAAAGCGTTCGCTGTCTGGTATATATTTTATGAGAATGCTCTATAATCGTAGAATTACAATAAAAAAATAATTAATATAAAATTTATTATTGGCTTATCATTTTTATTACAATGAATAAATAATAAAGATTATTACGGCTCGGGCGTTAAACCTTAGTCAGTGCATTACTTTAATTAACATCTAACGCTTGTTATTATAATTATCTTAATTATTAATTTAATATCCGTCTTCTTAGTTTATTAGAGTAAGGCCTTGTACGACAGATCTAAATCCAATCAGTAATAAATTATCAATATTTAGTTTAAAGGGTTTTTTCTTTCCTAATAATATTAATAGGCACTATTCTATAAGATCAATAGTTGTACATATGTCGCAGCCAACTGGTTCAATTAGCCGTTTAGTTAACCGCCTGGCCTTTAAAAGTAGTGCTCGCCTCGCTTCGCTCTCTCGGCTCGCACGCGGTTGATCACAGTTCTAACCTAACCTAATCCATTTGGTCGGGGTGCCCTGGCTTAGTTACTGCGACCAATTTGGTTCGCGCGTGATTGGTTAAAGACTTCCAACCTAAACTGTAATTGAATATAATTCAGGCCGTTAGTTGAACGGCCGCCCCGTTTAGTTAAAAGGCTAGGCGGTTAATTAAACGGCTAATTTAACAAGTTGGCTGCGACATAAATAATAAGTCATGATTTTTTTTGAAATATATCATAAATACTTTTTAATTAGGAAAGAAAAAACCCACTGACCTGTGTTATACAAGATAGAGGTCAGTGAAAAAACACTTTCCTGTATAAAGTGCAAATTATCGCTTACGATGTTCTTCCTGAAAAGGCTCGATATGTTTATTTTTGTTGTGTCCATCTTTTGAAGTTGACAGCTAATCATAACTAACCTAAAGGCCTGTCTATAAGTATACATATTATTGAATAGACTTATAAACGCGCGTGTAAATTCTTCGATAAAAACGCGATTTTTAAGTGCGTATTTTTAGCCGACTGACCAGAAAGAGGGTGGAAAAATGCGCGTCTTACTGCACGAGGTATTCCAGTCTGATCCTCAAATTGGAGCCACCATTAGGTAGGCAATCCACCAGCCGATCAGATTTAGGGGATCGAATCGGAATAAATTATCAGCTCATTTAAAATAAATTTAAGTCCTAAGAGCGGATGGATTTCATTCAGCACATCTAAACTGCGTTCCAGAACTGTGTCATCATTTTTGTGGAAAATTGGCAGTGATATCTCATAAACGGGTTATTGTTAAGCTGATCACGTTCAGTTTCTTTGGTGAAATTCGCCCCAAGCCTCTTACTAATTTCTAAGCTCATAACAAACTTACAAGCATCCAGTGAAGAACCTGAAGACCAGCAGCATCCACACGTTGGTTGAGAACGAGGATACGATCGAGAAGACGGCAGACAGTAGGAGGGCTGGCAACATCACCGCGCGACGACCGATGTGGTCACCCAGGTAGCCCCATAGGAAAGAGGTGCTGATTATACCTGGAGAAGAGGAAGGTATACATTGTATGCGCACGCGTATTGTAAAGAAACTTAATTCTAATTAATGTATTTGAAACATATCTTTCTGTTTCTGTCATTCTTATTAAGTTACTAGCGGCGGCCCGCGGTTTTACCCTCGTTAGTTTCGATTCCGTGGGAATATCGGGTTAAAAAGTAGGTATCCTATGTGTTAATCCTGGTTATAAACTATATGTCTACCAAAAATTTCATCCAAATCCGTTCAGTAGTTGTTGCGTGATTGAGTAACAAACATCCAAACATCTTCACAAACTTTCACATTTATAATATTAGCAGGATGGAGGAGCGGAGTCTCCTATATCCTATGGTTTATTTGCTTAAAAGGAGGCTCCAATCACTAGTTTTTAAGGTTTACTTGATAAAATAATAAACTATTTTACATTTTTCAAGCTGTTCGAAGACTACAGAGACCGAAAAATGTTTTAAATTCGTTTAGCGTGATTTGTGGTGCACGTGGATCTTTATTTTGTTTCAAAATACTTGCGAGTCCTATTCGAAAGTGATAAAGAAGATTGGGTAATGATGAGAACTACTTAAGAACTACTTAGGTGTTAACAATTTGATTGTGTTTTATTGGAAATCATCATAGATAGATACTTTATCTCTCTGTCTATGTGTATATCTATCACTGTGTCTTGCTGGCCACACGGTGATCTTCCAACTATCTTCGACCTACCAACTGTGGTTTTTGACTTTCGATCACAAAAATATCTTCATAAGTTCCTAAACCTGTTTAGTAATTTAACTGGTAATGGATTCATAAAATCGTTTCCACAGACCATGTTGTAATAACTTTTTTATCGCGCAGACACGTACTTATCTATGTAATAAAATATAGTGTTTATTAACTATTGCCGTCGAAAAAATGTTGTTTAAGAATCGGCTTTGTTAAAGATATGCATCAAATGGTTATGAAATAAGTACCTAAGTACATACTTTGTAATAATTAACAATGTCTCGTTTATAAACGATAATAGTAGACCGTACTAAGTGTTAGTAAAATTTGGCGAAGCTAATGCCAACCTTCATACTACGTTGAATACAACCTTCATACTACGTTCTCGTCCGATTACAGAAGTTAAGCAACATCGGGCGCGGTCAGTACTTGGATGGGTGACCGCCTGGGAACACCGCAAGACGTTGGCTTTTTGTTTTAAAATTCAGATAACACCGTTAAGAGCGTTTACGCCGTACGGCATTTCATACAAACTTTTAAGCCCTTGTTTTTCGAAATGAATGAACCGATTTTAATGAAACTTCATGATACGCATAAGCAGTATACAAAGGTCTAAAAAGTTACAATGTTCTTAAGTAACTTTTTAGACCTTTGTATCTTGCTTATGCGTATGAAGTTTCATTGAAATCGGTTCATTCATTTAGAAAAATAACTTGTAAGTTTGGAAATGCCGGACGGCGTAAACGCTCTTAAGGCAGCTCTTCTATTGGGCTGGAGACAGAACCTATTCTACTCAATATTTAGCCCATTTCATTATTTTTTTTAATTACTGGTTGGGCCTGCTCTTGCCCAATCGCACCTGATGGAAAGCGTTTGAGAAAGCCTACGATAGAACGAGCGTGCCGAGAAGATGCCTGTTCACTCTTGCTCTAAAGGCTATTTGGGTTAGTACATGCACACGAGCGGCACGCGTCAACAGCAGTCGCAGACCTGTCGGCGGCTGTAGTTGCCTCTGCTACTTATAAGTAGGTGGTATTCTTATCTTACCAATAAAAGCAGCAGCATTAACCAGTCCCTTGTCTTTGCTGGTCAGCTTGAGCTCACACTCGGCTGCTGTGATGGCGTAGCTCATGCCGACTGACTCCATGGACACGTTCAGCATGATGAGGCCGCTGGTGAACAGCACCAGGTGGTTCAGTCTGCCATGGCCTGAGGAGTTAAAGGCACTTTATTAGTAACAAAAACAATTGAGTATAACTATGCACCATAATAAAATATTCTATTGATCTCTGGAAGGACTTAAAATATTGTGCAATTTAAAGATCCGTACAGTATTTATCTAGCATAATATTATGCAACCCAACCACAATAAGTCCATGATTATTTACGCACTTTATCGCGTAACAATGACCTAAATTTGGGCCGTTCTACCGTATTAATTGTCGTAGATTCTCTAGACACACGGTTGAATGACAATACTAACACTAATTTCTGAAGTAAAGATTGGTTCTACAAAATTAGCGAGCGAATTGGAAACGCTGTTAGTGAAGTTAGCAATGCTTTTGGTGGCTCATGCACACGAGCGGCACGTTGTCGAAGGCAGCCGCCGACACATCGAGGGTGGGCGTCGACACTCATCGACGACTGCAGTTGCCTCTGCCATTGACGCGTGTCCGTCGTGTGCATGCCTACTAAGTTATAAGAAGCGCATTTGTTAACACAGTTTCATTTCCATTTAGTGCTTATGAAACTTTTTTTTTCTAGCCTGCGCTCTCCCACTCCTGAGCAAAAGCCTCCCTCCACTCTTTCCATTTTTCACGAGCCCCTCCGCGTTCTCCTTCCAGTTTTGTCGGTACCTACCCAGCTCGTCCCGCCATCTCCTGCGTGGTCTACCGCGACCCCGCCTCACTGTCTCAGGGCATCAATTCTGTGCTATATGAATCGTATTACGGAAAAAAAAAAATCGCGTGATAGTTTTATGACAGATCGCCAATGTGGACTAACCATAACAAAAATAACTAGATAAGGCAATTTTTTTTAAATTTATAGCTGGTTGACTGCGTAATAATAGGTAACTTCGAAATTTGTAGCTACAGTAAAGTTATATTTTTATTTACCTGTTTGTTCGAAGGCATCTTCAAAACTGTACTCTGTTGCAGGATTCAGCTTCTCTGCGCTCTCCGCATCTTCCCCTTTGTGGTATTTGCTTCTGTCTGTCATTTTTCTTGACGTTTCTCACTATGTATCTCTTTCTCTGTTTAATTTGTCATCACTCTTCTCACTCGTTGGTATGTTAGTGCAACGTGATGCAGGTTGTTTCCTTTCTAGGAAAGACGTGATGAATTGACGATGTTCTGATACCTGGAAAAATGAGATATTTGTTTGACAAGGAATGTTTGTGGTTGCCAATGCTTCAATACAGTGAGATGTTTTAGCAGAATAGGAAATTGAGTTCTGAACTGCTACTAAAGCTAAAAAGCTAAAACTAAAAGCTAAAACTCTGTGGGTAGTGGATAGATGGACAAATGATTCGTCATATTTGATTTATTGGATACCCCAGACAAGTATGTTGAAGTACGGAAACAGACATGAATAAAATACAGATATTTTTATTTATTTTATTTATTAAAACTTTGCACAAGTAAAAGAAATACTGTACAAAGGCGGACTTAATGCCTGAGGCATTTTCTACCAGTCAACCTTAGGATGATGCAGAGACAAAACATAGCAGGTGCAACATACGAGACAAATTGCTAGGAAATGACTATAAAATACAAGAATAAATACTAACACATAGATCTATACATACATATAAACAAAATGAACTGTGAGGAGAAAACGATTATCGGTAGAGGAGAAAACGAATCCAGCAAATCAGCGCTGGGATATTACGGCCAACTTTTGATATCACACTTATTTATTATATTTTATCTACATGAGTGAGGAAACCGGTCAGATAGGCAGTCGATCCATGTAAAATACTGGTATTCAGCTGCATCCGGTTAGACTGGAAGCCGACCCCAACATAGTTGGGAAAAGGCTAGGCAGATGATGAGCGAGGAAACCGGCATGTCCTAGAACCAAAAATTCGAAGACATGTAACATCTACAAACAATCACTGGGCCTGCGTGGTAAATTGCGACCCTCTCCCTCACACCGAGAGGAGGCCTGTGTCCCAACAGTGGAGTATGATGGTGATGATGATAATAATAACGAAACTCTTTTGCTTAGAAAATATCAATTCACCATTGACTGAGGAGCACGGACATGAACAGATTGTTTTCTTTAAGTTTAATATTATCTCGGTGCCTTTATTCCTCAGTCAGTTATTTAAAAGTAAATTGCTACTAATTATTTAATAATATTATTTATACGTCAACACTAACCTTATCATTGAAATATCACTTCAAGTTGTGCAAAAACTTCTCAGGTTGAAACGAGGAAAAACTGTTGCTAATTTGATGAGGCTTAGATTAAACCTTGGCAATACTTGCGAAGAACCTTACTTGTCCATCTTGTCTACTATAATATCAGTAATTAAGTGCTTACCTACATAAAACCGTACCTATCAGCATCAATCTCGAAGGTTGTTTGAGTTAAAACAAATCTCAATTCATTTTTGTTACTTGATATTTACATAATTTAAAAAGCTAACGGTCTTAAAATAATAAATAGTAACACGTATATAAAATAGAGGGAAAATAATTATAATCAAAGGGCATAAAAAAATTCGTACGTATCGCTGTCAACAGGAAACGTGCCCAAAAGGCTGGCAGCATTGCCACGTTGTATGGCAATGCTGATTCTTTGGCCAAAAAATAGACCAGCCTTCTTCACGTGAAGAGTCGACAAACCGCTTGGCGATGTCTTGAAATACTAAGTGGCTGGGCACTCGGACCCCATGGCCGTTTGTTACTTACTCGTAAAATGTTTTCGGAGAAAGCATAGGTCAAAAGCTAACGTTTCGTTTGCCAGACTGCTTCGAAAATGGGATGCCAAATAGATGCCAACCCGGCAGGTAGAAAAAGCCCCTTTAGCTTCCACACTAATGGGCATGCGAATGTTAAATACTTGCCCAACGAACCTTCCGATTCATACGGAGTCATTTCTTTTTTAATGATATTTTTTTTTAATTCCATAAATCCCGCATACCTCGCACGATTAATCTCGCTTCTTGCGGGATTAGAAAATCATGCGGGATCCTGGTATTTCGAGTTCCCGGTATAGGTACCGAGATTATATGTCATAACCGTACCTGTTTATCTTTTATCTCTTCTATAAGCAATTGGGTCAGCAAAATGCTTTTGAAATCAGCCTCCAGTCCAGTCCTCCAGTCACCAGAGTAACTCTTTGTTCCTGTTGTTCCTAACTTAGTAATGACTAAATTCGGTCATGTTAGTTTCTGTACCGTCTAAATCCATACTAATATTACAAATTCGAAAGTAACTCTGTCTGTCTGTCTGGTCTGTACGTTACCTTTTCGCCTAAACCACTGAACGGATTTCGATAAAATTTGGCAGAGAGATAGATTGCATCCTGGGGAAGGATATAGGAGATAGTTTTATGGACATAACTTGCAGGCGAAGCCGCGGGCGGAAGCTAGTGATTAATAATTTGCCGCATCTATAGAAAGTTCATGAGGCCTTAGACATTTTGGAAAAGGTCCAGGCACATGATCGGTAGTCTAAGCTGTTCCGACAAATTGCTGTGTTTTTAATTCGTTGTTGTAAACAATACACTATCAATCCACTAGCTAACAGCTTCTGATATCCCGTGACGCAATTATTTAGTATCCATGGCATCACATATATATTGACAAAACAACAGTGCCTTGGTCTCTTATTGCTCTGGTTTTTTACGTAGTTTTCCTTGTAGTACCTTCGTTTATTGGAGCACTGTTTTGTTCATAATTGTTTTTAAGTTCATTATTAGCCAGCCGTCCGAGTATTCGCGATTCAGCACCGAGTTTAGGCGATACAGCGTCACCGACAGACTGGAGCCAAGTATACCCGATTCAGCGTCACCGACCCGAGCGTGACGGTTTAGAAAAAGCGCATAGTGCGCATAAAGAAGTTTTCACTCAAAAATTAGGGCTTTTCTTGACGTGGTAATTAATTGCAATTTATTCAATATCTCTATGAATCCTGCCACGTTTATTTAATTAGTCAATCTTACAACCTTGGCTTATGCAAAACGCATGATGTCATGTACAGTCAACAAAAGAGATAAGTATGCAGGATCGTCGGATATAGTTGAAGTTTAATAAGAAACCGATGAATGTTGTCGAATAAAATTTAATTTTATTAATAGAAAACAAACAGCTCATTTATCAAATTAAATTTCAGTCGACAACATCCATCGGTTTCTTATTAAACTTCAACTATATCCGACGATCCTGCATACTTATCTCTTTTTTTGACTGTACCTTAAACCACGTAATGTATTTAAGGTCACTGACCCCGTATCTATTAACGTACTAATCTACATGTTTCAGTCATATTTCATGACTCAAGATAAGCATGGTGTTGTCATATTGACATGACAAGGACATTTTTTTATGACGTAAGGTCTACATTAGCGTGGCAAAGACAAGTAAACATTGTATTGGATGCTGTATTATTGCAGGTTAATTATTTTTATAATCGAAATATACTTGATAATGACACTTTAACAAAAGGAATAACAGTCAGTAGATTATAATTTTGTGATTGGAAAGTATATTGTAGGAAAATAGTTTTTGCGTGATAGCTATTAAAGCTGATCGCACATTTATCAGCAACGTACGCGCCGCGTAAAATGCTGTAGGCATTAGATTAGAATATTGAAAAAACTAAATGCGGCGCGTACGGTGCGTACGATGCTGATGAATGTGCGACCACCTTAACTTTAAAAAAGATACATAGGGACCTACAAGAGAACTACTTCGAAAATTACATAGGGACCTACAAGACTATCTCTTTGGTTTAGTAGTTGTAAGAGCATGATTTTTGAGTCCAGGGTTTGATGGGTTTAAGTCCCGGGTCGGGCAAAATGTTATTGGGTTTTTCCATTTGGAATTTCTCAGTAGCAGCTCGCTGTAGCTGTCTACAGCGAGCTGCTACTGAGAAATTAGATATAGTCTTATAGATATAGTGTCCGATATAGTCTTGTCTCTGTAGACAAGACTATGTCCTCTTTAAGGCGTTAGGTAGTTTTGGGGTGTTTTTTTTTTGTAATGCCACGCATTTTTGTTTCTTTTTATACTTAAACAATTCGATCTCTCTTCATTGTGTTTTTCATTAAATTCCCGCATACTTCACTAAATTATTCTGCTTTGCGTATTCAAGATCGGCCACGACATTTTATAAAATACGTCTATGGCCACGACACGTTCCTTTAGATGTCCACAGAAAAGAAAGTCAAGACTTGTCACGAAATCCTCAGTGATCAAAATGGTATTCGTTACTCATAATGATTTGTTAGAAAAATTGGATCGTTTTTAGGGTTCCGTACCCAAAGGGTAAAAACGGGACCCTATTACTAAGACTCCACTGCCCGTCTGTTTGTCACCAGGCTGTGTATCTCATGAACCGTGATAGCTAGACAGTTGAAATTGTCATAGAATGTGTATTTCTATTGCTGCTAAAACAACAAATAGGTACTATAAACAGGATAAAATAAATATTTAAGGGCTCCCATACAACAAACGTGATTTTTTTGCCGTTATTTTATATGTAGTGTTAAATAATGAATGCTGGTACGAAACCCTTCGTGTGCAAATCCAACTCGCACTTGGCCAGTTTTTTAATTTGTTTAAGACCTTTAGGATAAAATTACTAAAAGTATTGCAGTGCTCATAGCATAGTCTAAATAGATTCAAGTTCACTTATTCCTTATAATACTTATATAACACTAGCGGCCCGCCCCTGCTTCGCACGAGTGCAATTTTTTTTCTCTCCGTAAGAACCATCCTCGTACTTCAAGGAATATTATAAAAAAAGAATTAGGGAAATCGGTCCAGCCGTTCTCGAGATTTGCGCTTAGCAACACATTTAGCGATTCATTTTTATATATGTATAAGATAATTAACAAAAAATATAGGTATTAACAAAGTTTTTTTAGTCAATGGGTCGGTGTACAAGGACCGCTATCGATAGCAGTAAAAGCCTCCGCCAGCCGTTTCCAAGCTGTTCTATCTCTGACAGTCCTGCTCCATGTTCTGCCGGCTATCTTTACAATATCGTCGCGCCATCTTTTGTGTGATCTACCTGGTCTGCATTTTTTGTTTATTTGAGCACCCAGTTCGTGGTGCCTGTATTTTAACTAAATAATAAGGTTGGAGAATGGGGTCTAAAAAAGTTCCGAATGGGCCGAAATGGGCTACCCTATAGATTGGGATAAGAGTGAGAGATTATTGATGATAATCACACTAATATTATAAAGGTGAAAATTTGTGAGTGTGTTTATAAGTTTGTTACTTCTTCACGCTCAAACGGCTAGACCAATTTTGATAAAATGTTGTATGGAGGTAGCTGACACCCTGGATTAACATATAGGCCACTTTTTGTCCCGATATTTCCACGGGATCAACAATTATGCGGGTGAAACAGCGGGGCGCAGTTAGTGATTAATAAATACTTAAAAATAAAATGTGGGCAGGACAGACGGTCTTAGGGGCGGATTTGTTAGAGTTGGAGTATACGCTTAGGAGCACTATGAGCAACAAAGAAAACAAAAAAAAATGTAAAAAAATCGCTTTTTTTTTGCAGTTGATGGTTAACCTTGACCATACAAACCATTTAGGTTCTGAGAAGTATGGCCTTACGACTCTCCTAAGCATACATAAGCCCCTAAGGCTACACTCCAATCGTGGAATCGTTTTTACTTTCAACTTTTTTACTAAAACACGTGTTATTTTTTTACTGCATGTAGGTAGGTCATACTTACTGTATAACATTATGGTGCTGACCTACTTACTATCTTTAAGAATTTCCCATCTTGCATCAGCCGGTAATGCCATGAATTGGTATCAAAACATGATCATTTGGTGATATCCAACAAATTATCATATGTTTTGATACCAACTATACGCTGTAGGTACCTAGGTATGCATCACTGGACTTAATCAACATTTAAAATCAGCTAATGATTAGCAGGAAAGAAATGAAAATAAACAAAATGTACCATTATACTACCAAAAACAAGTAAAGGTAAAAATGAAAGTTTACTCACACCAAACGCGGTTCAAACTTGAACGATTCAACTGCACTTATCAATGAACATGTGATTACAAAGTTAAACCACTAAAACAGCACTTTTCACACCAAAATTAAAGTAAAAAAAAACACTAATAATAAACTATAATCATATAGTTAACACATTTTAATTCAGGAAACCACGTTTTATAGAATAAAACGGATTATTTTAAGAGTATATAAAACGCACACGGCCTTCCTCAGTCGCGGTGAGTGATGTACTGAATGAACTACTAACTAAAATTAGGTACGGGATCGGCGCAAACGCATTGCGGTATTTATATAGAGCTGCCAGGTCATTCCGAAGTGTTTGTTTTTTAATGAGTTAGGCTCGTTATTAGGTGGACAATTTTATTGTTTCTTTGTGCTGAGATTTAAATAATCAATGCACGAAAAACATAATTAGAAGTGCATAGATCACAAATTGAAACAACAACATTAATTATATTTGTAGATGAAATTGTTTTTATAAGATATGCATGAAAGATAAAAAAATAAATCGATCTCTCCGATCGATTCATTCAGCTGTAGAAGGTATTTATTGCAAAGTTTATGGTAAGCCACAATTTATTTTCCTCATTCTGTCCTTCATTTGACTCGAACAATAGCATATATTATTAAAAAAATAAAACATCTGCTGATTCCGAAATCAAATCCACCACCCTTTTTAGGTTTCCGTACCCAAAAGATGCCAATGGAACCCTATTCAATACAAAATCTCCGCTCGTCCTTCCCTCTGTCAGTCTGACTGTCAGCGGGCTGTATCTCATGAACCTAACAGGTAGACAGTTGAAATTTTACAGAGTATTTATTTCTATTGCCGCTCAAAAAAGAATAAAAATAAAATAAAGTTAGTAACAATTAAAGGGGTCTCCATGTAAGAAACGTCGGCGTTTTTTGCCGTATGGTATGGAAATTTAACCCTTCGTGGTGTTGGCCGGTTTAAATAGGTCGTTAACACAACAGAAATGAGCATGATAAATAAAAAAAAAATGTAAAACGTAATCTTATACGAACAAAAACAAACGTAGCAGACATGACTTACACAAATAAAAAACTAAAATGGAAAAGGGCAGGTCTTGTCATCAGGGGTAAAAACTGAAGATCGGCCAGAGGAATAACAGAATGGTATCTCATAGAAGGAAAGAGGAAAAGGGGAAGACCATTTCAAAGATGGAAAGAACGACTTGAAAACTATTGCGGGAGAGACATGGGGGAGAAAACCTCACGATCGTGAGCTATGGAAAAGCTTGGGTGAGGCCTATGCTGAAGAACAAATCAATCTGAAGATTTCTGATGTCTAAACCTATAAATTAAATAAATTGATAAACTAGTGTTAAGATTGCTAATAAAGGCTATTTGAAATTAAAATCGAAAATGGTTCAAATGTGGTTATGGGCAAAATGAACTTCAATATGGCTGAGACCATAACATGGATTAACCTCAACCACCCTCTGGGCAGTCAGCCTCACTACCACCTTGCTGAGTACCAGTTCATAGTTAGCTTCATTATCATCATCAGCCTACAGCTGCGCAGTCTACAACTGGACATAGGCCTCTCCAATCGCACGCCATTCATGTCGATTCTCAGCGACTCTGATCCAGATGCTACCAGCCACCCTCCAAGGCAGTCGCTCCATACGCACGTCGCTTTACTGCAGCATGAACTTGGAAGTCCTTAAACCGTCTCTGGAAACAAGCAGGAAAATGTAACTCCAGCTTGATGATGTGCAGCCATGTCGCAAATTACACTCCATCTCCTATCCTGCCCTCTGTGTCCCAAAACTTGCAGTCAAAGTGACCTCTGCGCTGCCACCGATGACGCCGTGGAAATGGCGAAGTTTTGGCCCAACAAAATCTGAAAAAAATTGGTGCCAGCGACAAGAAGAAGAAGCGTAAACTACGTCGTCGACTACGTCATCACGTCATCGCCGGCTGTCGCTGGAAACCAGCGCTGAGGCTCTATCTGCTGAGCGATAGCCTTTTTGCGTGGATGTGACGCATATTTTCCCCTAACCTATTCTTTTTTAAGACTCCACTGCCCATCTGTCTGTCTGTCTGTCTGTCACCAGGCTATATCCCATGAACGGTGATAGCTAGACAGTTGATATTTTCACAGAATGTGTATTTCTGTTGCCGCTATAACAACAAATACAAAAAACAGAATAAAATAAATTTATTTAAGGGGGGCTCCCATACAACAAACGTGATTTTTTGCCGTTGTTTTATATGTAGTGTTAAATATTGTATGGTGGTACGGAACCCCTCGTGTGCGAGTCCAACTCGAACTTGGCCGGCTTTTGTGTTTTTGTTCTTTCTCTGCATCATGCAAATAAACGTATTTTATCCTTATTTTTTATGAGAATACAAAAGATACCATATATCAGGCATCCACGAGACTATAGGTACTTTGAAATCTAAATGTCGTGATTTTCGCCATTATAATTAAAAAGGTTATCAATCCCGGTCATATCGGTGATAAGAGGTTGTTATCATCCCAACGTAACGTAATGATGAACTCATTATTGTCATATTATGTCATCATATCCGTTCATTATTATGCGTATGTTCGTGAACTTATGCGTGATATGCAACCAAATATAATGATATATAATATTATATCAAAGCATAAGCATGATCAGCCATAGTGTTCCCACTGCTGGGACACAGAAATCGCTAAAGTTATTTAAAACGTCGTCGTAGATTTTAAAAACCAAAAAATGCTTTTTTTCTCTTACAAAGCATTCAAAAATAACCTCTGTAATTCATTCTATCAGCAACACGATATTATGATGCACAATATCTGAACTAGACCGAATTTGACATGAATAGAATTGATTACCATATCCTAAGATGATCGTGTCAAGGTTGAAGACTGGTTGTAATTTGAAACGAGAGATTGTTATAAGGAGGTGTTTGATACTGAATAAGTAACAGGTTACAGGATGACTGATGAAAATACTTATTAAAGTTATTGATGTTCTAGATTTAAATCTTACCTCTTGAGCCAGATACGTATGAGAAAAGCACTAATTGCGTAATACGCTATCAGCCAAAATCTGAAACATTTTAAAGGGCTAATCCATTGCTTCATTATGTTAGACAATTTTGTCTGCTCAACAACGTAAATAACGCAATGAATGTTGTTGTCAAAAGAAAAGCATACGCAATTACCCTGCTGTTTTAATGAAGTGTGTGACGGAACAGTCTATGGTCCACTGGAAATAGATGACAATTGAAGACGATCATGTCTGTATGCCTGGAGTTCTGAGAGATGAATTTTGTGAAATTTTCTTTTACTAATGTAATTGGCAAGATTGAAAAATTTGAAATAACTGGGTCACAAACAACCAACATCTCGTGGCGGTAAAACATGACGCAGAAAAAGAACACAAACACAAAACTAACAAGTTGGGTGAAATATACGTCACAGCCTCGCAAAACGGTCATCACTCGTTGATAAGTCTCGAACCTATAAAATTTACACCACTACCGAAACCAACGAGCAGGGGCCTAAAAAGGCCACTTTGGCAGAATCATAAAACAATTCATATCACGCAGTTCATCTGTATGACAATTTTGTATGGAGATTCGTAAAATTCTATAGGTACCTATAGCATTTCACCTCTGCCTAACCCTTCAGGGATATATAGGTGTGAAACTGCCAAACAGATGAAATGCGTGTTAAGAATTGTTTTATGATACTGCCAAAGAGGCCTTTACTTACATTAAATTACAATAATCCCATGGGGTTTTGCCCTTATTCTTTAATTTTAAATCCGCATTAATTAAACAAAACCCAAACTTCCAACAAAGAAGTTCTGCTGGATCGGGTTTACAAATAACCACTCCATGCAAAACTTTATGGGTAACCGCAACTCTAAGCAAATAATAAATATATAACTTAGTTCTCACATGTGCCGCGCCCCTGCGGATCACAGACGTGACAAGTGCCTGATTGCCACAAGCCGCCAAAGACAATGCAATCTAAATCACTGCACTTTTATTAGGTACTTTGTAAAGAACCGCACCGCTTCTATCTGATTCTTCTTCTTTTTAGGAGTCACACCAACACCCTAATTACGGCGTACCACACTTTCATTTAAAATTTATTGAACGATTTTTAAGGATATTGGTAATCCATTGCTTCACATGTTCCAAAGTTTTTCTACTCGACCACGTAAATAGCGGAATGAATGTTGTTGAACTGTCAATACGAAACCCATTTCTATTGTTAGTGTATTACGCAATTACCCCACAGAAATTGGCTTCGCGTTTCGCGCCATCAGTACCAACGGCTTCAAGTACTTTCCGAGGGGCTCGGTATGTGGTTACCCATCCACGAAACGACCGGAGCAAGCGTAGCTGAAACCTGTACCTTCGAACGATCCGAGCGGCTGTTATTATTTAGACACAAGTTCCAATGTTTGACACGAAATTATCTTTTGCAATTAGTAAGGGGGCGTCCATAAATTACGTGAGGTGTTTTTTTTTATTTTCTGTACCTCCCTCCCCCCCTGGTGAGATGTCGTGAGATTTTATTCAACCCCTCCCCCATCCCCCAAACTCACGTGAGATTTTTCAAAAAAAAAAAATTGTAAAAAGAAAAAAAAAATAGCTTCGTGCTTAGAACGAATTAGTGAATGATCTTAATCGTATTACGATATACGCTTAAGATTAAATCTTAAGCATGTACATACAATCGGGATTAAATGGACCAAAATAGTTTTTTTTTTGTTACAATCAGAAAAAGAATTGCGTGATATTTGCCGAGACCCCCCCTCTCTCTAACGTAAGATAAGATGAGATTTGACTCGACCCCCTCCCCCCTTATACATCTCACGTAATTTATGGACGCCCCCTAACAGCGGGATAATTGCGAAACACACTATCAGTAGTAATGACTTTAATTTTGACAGTTCAACAACATACATTGCGTTATTTACGATAAAATCAAATTTTTCAAACTTATCAAGCAATGGATTAGCAATATCCTTCAAAATGATTCAGATTCTGATTGATAGAACGCAATTAGGGTGCTGTAGTGCTATTCTGTAAAAATCTCACCGTGATAACTCAGCTGAAGTGAGCTTAAAGTGAGCTGTCATTAGTATCAATCCTAATAGCATTAGATGGAATGACAGTTCACTTCACCTAACTTCTCACGGTGAGATTGTAACTGAATCGACCGGCAGATCATCCAGGACACATCCAGAGTTTAATTTCTAATTCTCTCAAGTTCACTACAAACTTCTTTCCTGTGACCGCACACAATTCAAAAGCGAACTCACTTACTTTTATTGAAATTGACGTCGTTGATTCACACCTCGACACAGTTTGAGTTCAAAGTGATGAATAGCATGCTATCAAATATATATAGCAAATTAGGGCAAGTATTATGAGTATGACAATAGACCTATTTCTATTCCTCACGCGAATTATTTCGTCACCACACTCTCAAAACGGTGAAGGAGAACATCGTGAGGAATCCGGCATGTCCTAGACAAAACAATTCGAAGACATGTGACTTCTACCAACCTGCACTGGGCCCGCGTGGTGGATTACGGCCCACTCCCTCTCACAGAGAGGAGGCCTGTGTCCCAGCCGTGGGAACACTACAGCAGGCTGTTTTTGACTACATACTATTGTATAGAATCAAGATCTTCTAACATAACAGACAGCTGTGCCTGCTGGGGAGTTTGTTGCGATACTTGTTAGCCCCAGAACTAGGTGGTGCGGGATGGGTGTTTTCGGGGACTGTCTTATGTAATTTTGATGTTGCTTGCTCAGCCTAATTTGAAGAAACGACTTTTTTTTTAATTCCTTCGGCATCACAAAATATATTGCTTGGCTTGAAAGTTTGTATGAAATGTCGAACGCGGTACGTCGTAAACGCTCTTAAGACCAATCCCTGTAGTCTCAAATTTCCGAAATATTTACATATTGCTATTTTGAAAAAAAAATTGAAACAAGCTAGATATAAAAATCTTTAATCCCCTTTCTACTGACTGTTAAAGTAATAGCCAACTGACCACCCAAAAACTTATTGCCTAATTATCCAATGAGATCACCCAAGGAAGTAATGTTGATGGACTTACGTCGAGGTACTTAATCAATCTTTTGAAGGAAGTTTTCAATAAAAATTATAGGCATAGCGGTAACGAGATTATAGGATAGTTAATTAGGCTCATTGATGTTGCCATGTCACTTTTGAAAAGAGTAGACCGCCCTGTGAGTTTAGCACCCTAATTGCGGATAATTTTGAAGAATATTGGTAATCCATTGCTTCATATTTTTGGAACATTGGTCTTCTCAATAACGTAAATAACGCAATAAATGTTTTTGAACTGTCAAAGTGAAAGCCTGGTACTGGTACCCCGTAGGTTGTCGTCTGTTAATTACATAACATCACGCCTTGTTTTCCCACAGGTTTGGGCAGAGATGTACTTATACTACACCCCATATTTCGCCAGTTTTGTACCTAATAGGGGGCGAGCCTACTGCCATCAACCGGACACCAATCCAGATTCCGGGGTGCTACTGAAACTTTTCTGATGGTGAAACCGAATAACTTCTTCCTCTATCCAATAGCGGATGGTTCTTATTGTTTCCAATCGTGGAACCTAAGTACCAAAAGATCCATGGAATATTTTTTATAAATTTATGTTTTTTCGTTAAAAAAACTGAAGTACATCATACATCAAATAGTTTAACAATAATTATATAACAATAAGTATTGTGTTCAAAGATTGGTTCTTATCCTATCACCAAAGGAAAGTGCTATTTACTCATCTTATGGTCTAGACATAATCCTTGAAGCCACAGCGCGTGTAACGTGGAAACGTCTAAAACTATATGAAGCTTGCGAATAGTTCAATGCGGAAACGAACCGGAGTTACCGACATAGCTTGCAGAGTGAGCAAGCTAAAATGGCAATGGACTGGCCATGTTTGTCAAAGGACCGATGACCGGTGGAGCAGACGAGTCCTGGAAGAACTAAGCACGAAATCCGTATTTACGGCCAAAATTAGGATAGTTTCCTACTCCGTAATTATCACCTACGGACCATAGACATATAAAAAAGATGGACTCCGCGCCACGCATATCGAAAGTGAAGCACAGTAAGTATGCCAGGACCGCTTGTTTAACACGCCTCACGATCACATTTACATCATATAGTATGCCGACCGGCCAGCATTACCTACGTGAATCGTCACTCACGCACACATAGATCGGTACGGTGCTTCACTTTCAATATGCGTGGAGCGGAGTCCATCTTTTTTTCTAAGTCTATGCTACGGAAATTAGTTTTCCGGCCCGACTTAAGAATGAATGACACCACGATTTGACAGTTGTCCTTACTCACGACATGTATTTGATGCCCGTTGAAATAATTAAATCTGACACTAACATGTTTGGAGGGACCTCCTACTTTCAGATGGGCCCGTATCTTTGTATATGGACTTAGCTTCCAATCGCCTTTGGAGTTTTCAGATCTAATAATAATTTTGACGCATAATCTATTTCATAAATAAATAAATATAGGGAATATAATATAATATGTGGTAGGCTCCAAAATGTAGGTAATTTATCAAACAGTATTTATATAAATTAAGCCAAGGAAGAGAGAGGGGGAGGGAAGGGGAGGGATAGTCAAGGAGTCGGTTAGTCTCAAAGAGGTACTTAACGCCTGATAGAAAGCTGTTAGCAAGATGGGGTCCAAACGCGCTGCTTTAAAAAAAAATGTGAAGGCGTTGTAATGACCATTTAATTATAAGGAAATATCGTATTTTAACGTTTTTGTTATTATTCAAGCCAAAGAGAGGTTTTTTGGAAAAGATAATTAATTGTCTAGAGAACACCTATTTGATTGTAAAGCAGCGACCTGTTTCCAAGATCTTGTTTTAAGAAATATTTGGAACTTAGATATGCGAAGGAAACCACTTCCCAGAAACCACTTCCCAGAAACCACTTCCCATCCTGAGGATTATCAGCTTCTTAATGAAACCATGGTCAGAACAATTAAAGCAAAAATCGTGCAGATTTGGTATGTGTCGTACCGAAAAAAATCGATATCGATGTTTTCATTCCTTTTTAGTTGGGTTTAAAGTTTTTAACTTAATTTTGTAGTTTATTATTTTAGTGTGTATGTATGTATAATTCATCATCATCTGCCCAGCCTTTTCCCAACTATGTTGGGGTCGGCTTCCAGTGTAACCGGATGCAGCTGAATAAAAAGTTTAATATACCATTAGATACTGCTATTCTGTAAAATACTGCTATTTTACAGAATAGCAGTATCTAATGGTATATTAAACTTTTTATTCTGTGCTAAATAAATGTATTTTCTTTCATTCATGCATCTAAACTGCTAAAAAAACATTACTCGTCCTTTTGGCTTCGCCGTAGTCGGGTAAAATGAGAGGTAAGAGCTGGGGGCTTAAAAAGGCCACTTTGGCAGAATCACAATACAATTCATATCACGAAATTTCATCTGTTTGACAGTTTTGTATGGAGATTCATAAAATGCTATATATACACCTCTGCCCTTAACCCTTCAGGGATGGGATATATAGGTGTGAAGCTGTCAAACAGATGAATTGCATGATATAAATTGTTTTATGATTCTGCCAAAGTGGCCTTTTTAGGCCCCCTGTTCGGCTGCACAAACACGTGCAAACTATTTAAATACATTGCCCTGAGGTTTAATTACTGAAGAAAAACAAGTTAATTAATCCCATATGTTCCTGATGATTGCCTTGACAGTTATTATTTATGAACACAATTGACGTACTATGAACCAGGAACGATGTTATTTATGCTGATAGAGAGAGTCATTGTTACGGGCGACCCTCGTGTTCATGTTCTTGGGGCCTAAAAAGGCCACTTTGGCAGAATCATAAAAGGATAACATTATGAATCATATTGGTTATAAGTCGTAAAATGGTCACAAACTGACAATTCATAATATTATTTGCGTTAAATTTATATCACGCAATTCATCTGTATGACAGTTTTGTATGGAGATTCGTAAAATGCTATAGGTACACCTCTGCCTAACCCTTCAGGGTTATATACGGAGGTGTGAAACTGTCAAACAGATAAATTGCGTGTTATGAATTGTACGCAAATAATATTATGAATTATCAATTTGTGACCATTTTACAACTTTTATTATGATTCAAAAAGTTATCCTTTTATGATTCTGCAAAAGTGGCCTTTTTAGGCCCCCTGTTAACCTGTGGGGTAATTGTGTAACACAGTAACAGTAGAAATGGTTTTCATTTTGAAAATTCGACAACATTCATTGCGTTATTTACGCTTTCAAGCAGACGAATTTTTCAAACGTAGGAAGTAATGGATTCGGAATTTCTTTCAAAATCCTTAGTATTGCGAAATAATGTAAATTACAGTATCTTTATCTCACGACACGATGCAGGGTTTACTTGAACATTGATTGTATATGCATTATGCATGACCGTTTTATGTATTTGAAATTTGTAATCATGCACGTTGTGATTTCAAAATACGGACAATTTGCTTAGCAATTATTTTATCTGACATTAACTAATATAACTTTTATTAATTTGATTGGTTGCTGTTATTGTGATCAACCAATCACAACCACTAGATTTTATTTTTTATGTAACTACACATAGTAAAATGGATCCCACCAAAAACATTTTCATGTAAAATGTTGCCAAGACGAGACCACATTTATATTATGGCTCGCACTGTCAAAAAGTTGTCAGATCTCACGTAGAGCCAAGCTTCTAACTCTACACGCCATAACTCTACAAGCCCTAACTTCACAAACTCTACACCTTAGTCGAAATATGAGGCTTGGCCGTTTCGTTACTACAAGAACTATTTTATAACAGAATAGTAATGAACAGTGAATACATTTTTCACCTTACGCCCAAGTGATTGTAGCGAAACGGCCAAGCCACATATTTTTACTAAGGTATAGAGTTTGTGATGACGCGTTCGCAATCTGTAAGTCAAATTAACTAAAAAACAACAATAGATACTTACTTAGCAAAAAAAACAAAACGACAATTAGCAAAAATTATTGCTGGGAAACAATTTTTGGAGTGAAACATCGCTGTATCCGAAAGCGTAGTATGCACCAGAGATGTTGCGAATATTCGCATCCGCATCCGTAAATGCGGAGCTTCCGCATTGATTTGGACATCTTCATCCGCATCCGTAATAATGATTGCGGATGTTCATGCGGATGCAGATGTTGCACAGGTCGCGAAAAGAAAGAAAATAGACGTAGCCGGCGACTGGCGCGTGCCGAACGCACGTGATCATTGGCCAATAGGAGCGAAGATTTCGCTCGGTGACAAGATCTGACGCGATTGTTAATTGTGTATTGTGCATCATTTGTTTCTGGTAAGGCCCCGAAAAGGCAGCAATTTGACCATTTAGTAAATAATATATAATACTCCCATTTTCAACTTTAATTACTAAATATTTGATTAAAACATTAATAATTACTCTCTTATTATTTTATTTCTCCACTCACATAGTTTCTTATAATAAATCTTGAGATCCGCATCCGCGGATGTGAGCCATCAAATATCCGCATCCGCGTCCGCGGATGTGAATAAATCGGCATCCGCAAAATCCCTGGTATGCACCCAAAAGTACAATGTTTTTATTAATTAAAACAATGTTTTCGTTTCGAGAAAAAAAAATCTAAAAAATTTGACCTTCAATATCTCCGTAACCTAAGTTCCCAGAACAAAACAATGATCACAATTCTTCAGCCTTATTATTCGTTATCAGATACACAGATAACATTAATAGGTTTTTATTTCAAGACAAGTCCTTTAATCACTTATTTTCATTAGCAACTTGAATAACATTGTTCAATTTCTATTTTTAACTATCATATTCTTCTATAAATAATAACATTATTTTTTACATGCTTAACAAGGTGAATATCTCCTCATTTATTGGTATTGTTGTTATTAGTTTTTTTTTTATCCTAACACAACCAAACTAATTGCTTAAAAGGATTCTCCCCATTGTAATTAGAATAAGTTGTTTATTCTTTTGCGAGCCCCAGCATCAGATGGGATGGCAGTTCACTTCGCTTAAGTTTTCACGGTGAGATTTTTACAGAATAAATTGGCAGCTTTCAGTGTACTGTCTTAGGTTGTTTACGTATTGAAAGAGGCTATAAACGTTAATCGTAGACGTCACATAGTCGCCACGACAGCGGACGTCGCGTCGTCAGTACAGCTTCGATACAGGCTTAAAAAAATCTCTGCCAGGGATATGCCTCTACCGTGTCCCTCAAACTAGCTTTGTACTTACCTGCCTTTTGTAGCGGTTGCTAACTCCCCCCCACCCCTTTCTCCTCCTCCTTCTGAGGTTATAAGGTCCCAAACATTGAATCAATAAAGACAACACAGAATCAATAATCACAATATCTGTCACTCGAACTCTGTTTCTTCCTAATGAAGTAATTAGAATGTACGAAAATAAATTGTATTTTGTATGTCGGTACTGTCTGAACACTTTTTTTTAAAGTTTTCTAATAATAACGTTGTACTGAAGGACTATATTCACATACGACGAATTTGGTCCTTTGTCCCTTTATTTGTTGGCAAAACTTTAGAAAGTTCATGAGCCTCATTCGAAAGAAGTCGAACATAAGAAGCGAAAGCCAAATAGATTGTAGAATGTGTTAGTGCATGAGAGGAAAAACAAAAAGTTTAAGGTTGAATAGGTACGAGTATCTATATTATTATCTCTTTTATTCATGTCTCTCAAATGAAGAGCAATGAAGAGAAGAGCAGTGGTGACCCAGTTGTAACGGACGTGACTTTCGTGTTGCAGGTCGTAGGTTCAATCCAAGACCGCCTTGAGCTACTTTGTGTAAATTATTTCATCACCACTGCTCTCAAAACGATAAAGGAAAACATCGCTAGGGAGCCGACATGTCCTAGAATAATAAATTCGAAGACATGTGACATCTACCAGCCCGCACTGGGCCCGCGTGGTGGATTACAGCCCACTATCTCTCAAAGAAAGGAGGCCTGTGTCCAGCAGTGAGATCATTATAGGCTGATTATGCTCCCCTTTTTTTTTTTTTTTTTAAGGATGGGAAATCATCC
This sequence comes from Gortyna flavago, assembly GCA_963669345.1. Lineage (NCBI taxonomy): Eukaryota > Metazoa > Arthropoda > Insecta > Lepidoptera > Noctuidae > Gortyna > Gortyna flavago. The sequence continues at coordinate 2,254,731 of OY770135.1, forward strand.
AATGACCCCTCCCGCTCTGGGTGGAGCGGAAGGGAGTGTCAGACTCTTACTGACTAAAACCCATCCGTGTTCCTTCCTTAGCCCTTTATGTTCCGGGGCAGCGGTAACCCTTTCGGACAATCCCGCTGCCCCGGCAGGCTTCGGCCCTAACGGGCCCCTCCATGTCTGCTGACATCTCTTTGAGGCGCGCGTGGAACACATACGCGCCGTCCGGCACGGGTGATTATGCTCCCCTCAAATTAATAACTACATGCATTTTCTCCTTGCCTTTTGCAATACTTTATCCCCAAAGGATGTCAAATCTTCAATAAGTTTGTGCTACAGGCCTTTCTTTAGGTAGACCTCCCGAGTCTTGGCAACCAGCCAGACATTATAAAGGACAAAGATGACACTTTTTGTCTCCTCTTCATCGATTGACCCCTTTAATATTTGCGAGAGGTTCACACTTTAATATTGTTGTGTAGAAGATTTTAAAGACTGAACTACATTATTATCTAGGTGAATTTCAAATTTTCCACCTAACATACCAATTATTTATTAGAAAAATGTTTTTATATACATATCATATTATGTTTAGTTTTTAGTTCCGGCAATAAGATTAAGTATGTCTTTTGCATAACATGGCTTTTATACTGCAATGGGATTAAGCCAAGGGAAAATTCAGGCGTTTTCCTGTGGCCATAGATAGCTGAAAAGCTGGCCCTAATCCATTAGTAAAAATGGTGATTCAACTTCGCTAATTCTCCCATTGATCGTTTTTTGCGAGATTAATTACTCTATAGGCTGATTAAAAAAAAAAAAAAAAAACAATACATACTTATCCTAAATTTAATTTGGTAGATAGAAGCGTTATTTCTTGTTTTTATCATCAAACTACGTAGAAAAACTGTATTTTATAACAGAAATTACTGATTAAATAAAAAGTAATTCAGCGGCAGTGATATATCATACGTAACAGTTCGTCATATGACCTTGTTCATCCGTTTCGTTCCTTATTGGCATGGTGCCACGGTACGATTGTCGTCACCACTTTAGCACATCCATTGCTTGTTCTATTAGAAAGGTTGGGATATAAACCAGTTGTTGACAATCAATATATACCGTGTAATGAAGTACGTTCGCTGTTTACGTAGGTTTCAGTGGTTGGTCTGAAGTTGTGTTCAGCGATCGTTAAGGAGTAGCGTACAGTGAGTGTGACAACTGCTTAAATTTTGTTGTTCCGATAAAAAAAATAGATATAAGAGAATCAAATAAATAAGAAAATCTATTATGATTTCTGATTAGAGTACCTATGTCAGTTTTATAACATTATAAAGTGACAGGATCTTCAGCCAGTTGTATAATAGTTTAGAATCTAAAACTGGTTTAACCTCTCAAGCTCCGCTAATGAGACACAATTTTATTGATTTTCTATTGTTTGTTGACCAATAGGTCACGCGCGGAGCTTGACGGGCTATGAAACAAATTTTTGACATACGATGGATACATTAAAGGTAAATGCTTCGGATACATCCACCAACCCGCACTGGGCGTGGGCCCATCATGTGGATGTTGGATTATGGCCCACCCCACTACTGGAACACAGCCACACAGGCCTCTCTGGCTGGTAAGGTGAAAGCGAAAGATTGAATAAATAAAGTTACACCTCTTTTCGGATAGCTTTTAGAACTTGAAAAATATTACTTAGCCAAGTAATCTGACCGACAGACAGACTGAAATCCACCAAACCGCGTGTGCCCGCATGGTGGATTATAGCCCATGCCGTTTTTTGTTTTTCCACAAACTTTTTTTTATCTGGCTCGCGCGCCTTTTACTTTATCATACACCCTGTTACTTGATCATACAATGTTCGTGATTGATCTATTTGGTAATTGAAACTTTTACTAACAATATCCACATTCCAAATTTAAATCACTTTTAGTCCCTAGGGATTAAAGAGCTAATTTAGTACCTGTTTACGAAGAATACACTAGCTCTTTTTGATTAGATGTGATAATAATACTGATTGAATACCGTCATTACAGAAACAATTATAATATAATAATAATAAGTTATAGTACATAAAAAAAGCCATTGTGTCTCGCGTGGATCCAGGTTCTGTAATATGACAGGTTAAGCAAACAGACTTCATCTATGAATTGACATCCACCAACAACATCATTTGGCAACCATTCTCTGAATCCGTGCTGCCAATTCCAACCACAGCGTTTTCTCATCCAACTATACGTCGACCCTATGCTGACTTTGAAATACACGCGCGTGTGAAGCTTTCAGTGCAGTGTTACTAAGGAAGTGTGCTGGGTGAACGTGTGTGACCATGACCACGAAGTGTGACCACAATGATGAGACCCCCGTGTCCTTCGAGGAAGCCCTTGATAAGACAGGTATGCACAGAAAGACCAAAAATTTTCAATGGTTTTTTTTAATGAGATTTATCAAAGTGTTTTTTTTGTGAAAATTAGAAAGTATTTTCGGGTTTAAATTTGGGATTTACTAATTTAATCTATCCTTTGTTTCTAGTTTTTCGGGAAAGTGAAGATTTCGTATTAATTTTCGTAATTTCTGCTTGTCATATCGATGTTTTTGGGAAGAGTCCAAAAGCGTTTTTTTGTCTCCTTCCCACAGTTTGTTGTGTAAACACTTTCGAGTAAAACTATGTGTTCTATTGTTGATCGACGTCTATTTCTCTTTTGTTACTATCTTGTTTATTGAGGAAAATGTGTTCGAAAGTTTTATTCACATTTTCAGGCCATTGCTCTGTTTTTTATTATATTTAGATTGATTTGTTTTTGTTCGTCTGCAATGCTATTACGATTCAATTGAAATTATTTGAATTCTTTCGTAGAACAAACGCATATTTGCAAGTGTCTGCCAATTTGGTTGATTTTCATTAAAATACGGAACTGATTTTACTTAAATAATTATAATAACTTGTTCGAACTTTTAAAAAACATCCAGATGGAGCCGCAAGCAGCTATCAAACAAAAACATTCCGACGAATTGAGAACCTCCTCCTTTTTTTGAAGTCGGTTATAAATGGTACCTTCTAAATGAGTTTATACACCAATAAAACAACGTGTTATTGTCATTAAGAACAAGTTTGATTGTTTAGGTGATTGATTTAATAAAATAATTTGAACTTGAACTTGAAGACTGATACTCCAGAATTGGGAACATAAATTGACACAATTTGATGCCTTACTCAACGTCAGGAAGATTTAAATATTGGATGAATGATGAAATTAACAACAGTATTACATTGCATTCGCCCAGAAGTGGATTGTTTTAAAATCTAAAGTACAGACGCCAGCACATTAAGCTATCCGAAACTGTCAAATTTTCCTAATCAACTTTGAACATAATGCTTTAGCGATAAAGTTGGACAGATTGTGCTGGCGTCTGTACAAAAATTAAAACCTCAGTTCCGTTGGTAGTTAAAATCTAATAGGTAGGCGTTCATTTCGAACCAATAGCTATTTAACTATTGACATGTCAATGATTTCCAGACATGGCCCTGCATTGTTGAACTCACATAAATCCTAATAAGTAATATACCTAAAGACCTTGACCTCTAAGTTTGTTTCGGCATTTCTTCGGAGATCAGTCAGCTACGAAATCGGCGGCCTTTCTAGTTTCTAAAATATTCACCAACAAACTATTGACGTGCAAAAGTGTCCTACACCTAAAACCTTACTAACATAAATAAACATTTCATTTCAATCAAAAGGCCAGACGAGTTACTGACTGGTCAGACAAGTTGACTGCCAGACAACAGACACAATAGAAAATCTATTGTTGGCGGACACCGTGTGACCGCGGTGCCAGTCAGTGACTCTCATGTTTAGTTGTGTGATCATCTTTTAAATGCTTTTGCTAATCTCTTGTATTTTTTTCGATCCAGGCAATGGGCTCTACAACATCCTCCTCGTAATGACCTGCTCGCTCATACTCCTCGCCATCGGCATAGACCTGTTTGGGTTCAGCCTGGTGGTGGCAGCTGCCTGTGACCTGGAACTGACTGTGATGCAGAAGGGCATCCTAACTTCTTTGCCTTTTGTTGGTAAGTGCTTCCTTTCTTTACTGATTGCTTCAATATTTATTATCACCCATTATGCATTTTATGTCCATCTTTACATACCGATACCGCTCTGGTCAGAAAGGACGTTAAAATCTGTTGGTCCCGGCTGACATTCGTGAATCTTTGACAGTCGTTACGGGTCGACAGAAGCCCGATAGTCTGACAACCAGTCTTATCAAGGGGTATTGTATTAACCAGTGTCTGGATTATGGAGGTCAGGCAGTCGCTCCATGTAAAATACTGGTCTTCAGCTGCAGCCGGTTACAGTCCCACGGTTGCAGCCGACCCCAAAATAGTTGGGAAAAGGCTAGGTAGATGATGATAATGATGCATTTTATGTCCAGAAAGTGGACAACATGCAGCGATGGTTTGGAACAGAAATCGCCCTAACATGATTATCTACTGTGATCCATCACTACTACACAGATACAAGACATTCTGGTCGTACTATAATAGTAATGATAAAATCAAGTCCACTTTTGCTATATCTTCGAGTGGGAATTCAGCGAGTCAATAGTTTTATTTTTTAACTTTTCCTTGCACGTGGCTGGAATGTCAGAACTACAATAATTTCCATCCCGAGAATATAGAATAGATACTTACCGCGAAATTTAATTTTGTATCTTATACTTGTATACTTTTGTATCTTCAATATCCTCATGAAATAGTTATGTACTGACAAACAAAACAATTTATGGTTGCAATAAAACGGAAATCGAAGCTGCTAAAATATTGTGGGTAGTTTGCGGTTTTTTTTCTTATTTCATAATGAATTGGTAATAAATATGTAAATAACCACAGTTTTACCATTCCGGGGAAAAAACATGTTGTTGTTTTAAAGCATTTTTTTTTCTTCTAACATTCTTGGAAATTCGAGCATTATTTTCATGCATTTCCGATTTATATCGAAGACTATATAAATCGGAAATGCTGTAGGTACTTACTGGTCAAATACAAGCGAACAGAGGCCGTCAATGTTAGTATAATAGAAATCATACATAATCTACAGGGTCAAATTAAATTAGCTAGCGAAACTCCGCAGACATGATAGGTATCGATTTCTAAAACACGATAAAATAAAAATAAAAAAGATTTTAAATTGATTCCCTTCTTCCTCCCTTTCTTTTTTTCTTCCTTCCGTTTCTTTCTTTTTCTTTTTCGCCCTTTCTTTCTTCCTTCCGTCTTTTTTACCCTTTAATGATTTATTCTTTTCATTAAAACATAAAAAAAAGATTTTTCAAACTGATATTTCAAGTGACTACACTATCTGTGGCTGATGGCCCCAAAAAAAACGAACCAAATAATTTCTTTTGACGTGATAACGGCTAATAAATCGATGAACGCCGGCTGCACGCACGAAAAAGCATGACTCATTGTAACGTTACGCCTGAACCGAGCGTGCAAGCGAGAGCACGGAAAAAGCGATAGAGAGGCACGATCGGCCTAAGCGTTCGGCTTGTGACGCATCTATCTCTTATGACGTTATCACGTAAAATTATCGTATGTAAACCGACTTTACAGACAATATTTTTTTTTAAATGTTATTATGTTGTTTAGATATCGATACCCATCAAGTCTGCGGAGTTTCGCTAGCTAATTTAAATTGACTCTGTATATAAATAAAACAAGAACAGTTGGATCAATTTATAAGATCTTTGATTTGTAGGATTTTTCTCCGCCCCGAATACCAGAAAACAAACTGTTTACCGAATAAATTACTGTGAAAACTCATGGGACAAACTTTTTACTTCGAAACACGGCAACCAAGGAGGTAACCTATCAAGATTCTATTTAAATTTCGATCAGGGCTTGCGAATAGAGCTGTACTTAGGAAAAAAGAAAACAAAGAACATGTAGCGGTATCTACAACGCCACATGTCAACCACGCGTCGTATTGACGTCATGCAAAATCCTGCATCTCGCAAGCAGAGTTTACCACACACTCCCTTCCGCTCCATCTACAGCGAATTTGATGATTTTCCATCCTTAAAAAAAAAAAAGTCTTATTATGTTATGGACCTAACTGTTTTTTTCTTAAATTTTCAGGTATCCTCCTAGTATCCTACCTATGGGGTTACGTGTCAGACACAAAGGGTCGTCGGTTCACACTCGTGATACCTCTTCTGCTGTCCTTCATACTTTCCTGCATCAGCAGCCTCTCTCCTCATTGGCTGTTCCTGGGACTTGTGAAGTTCTTGTGTGTTTGTTTGTAAGTTTTTTTATTTAGTTTGTCTTGTAATTGTAACCGTATGGTGTTCAATCAAAAGTGTGATCTGCATGTCGGAAATAATGATGTCTATCTAGTGACTGATCGGGAAGCCAGCGCACGCCGCCGCCGCCGCTGGCGAGAACCAACTTACTGGCGAAAACACCTTTTTAACCGACTTCAAAAAAAGGAGGAGGTTCTCAATTCGTCGGCATCTTTTTTTTTTTATGTATGTTCCCCGATTTCTCGAAATTTTTTCTTTTGTTTGAAAGGGTATACTTCCCAAGTGGTCCCATGATCATCAGGTCAGGATCTGATGATAGGATCCCAGGGAAATCGAGGGAAACCCGCAAATTTTATTGGCAAACCTATAGCGATTTGGATATTTTTTAGAGTAACTTGAGCATTTGCTCTCGGAAATCATCATTTGGTAAAGTGGAGCTGATGATGAAGACCACAGAGGGCCATCGGAACTACTCAATGATAAATATTTTACGGATTGCGATTCGATTACTTTAATATGGTTGCTAAGCAATTTATGCTCGTCACAATGCTTATGGTGAATGGTTGTTGACAACAATTAACGTCCCAGCATTGGGAAAAGCAATATTTTGTAAAAGGTGATGAGCAGTGACGTTTGGCTATTGTAACTTAGATAAATCACAAACTCTCTCACTAAAAAGTGAAAAAAAAAAAACTTAAAAAAAAAACAACCGACTTCAAAAAAAAAACTACAAAGTGATAAATAACTTTAATTTCGGAAGTCGGTGTCAACAAACGAAAATGCAGAACGACACCGACTTCCGAAATTAAAGTTATTTATCACTTTGTAGTTTTTTTTGGAAGTCGGTTGTTTTTTTGTAAAAAAGTTTTTAACCTGAGCAATACACACTATCACACACACACACACTACACACACACACACCCACGACACACACTGTATCTCACTACATTCACATAAAAATTGACGTGTTTATTAAGTATTAGGTAAGTACTAGGAGTGAATTCGCAAGGGTACTAACTATGCTACACATCAGTTGTGATAGGTTAGGAAAAATATGGTTTTGTATTCTAAATAAATGTGTAGTAAAATGTTAATAAGTTTTATAATAGTGTTTCTGTGTTATTATTATGTATGAGATTTATATAATTTAGGATACGTATAGTATGTTGAATAGAGTTCCCTAATAGGTTAATTTAATATTGTAACTAAGTAAATAAATACCACAACATCCCATCGCATTAGGTTAATCCTGTTATGATAGTTGTAAAGGTAATTATAAATAAATAAATAAAATATAAATAAGTACAGCCAACCGTTCATCTGAAAAAAAAAATGATAATGTCACTGTTAATGACAAAGAGTTAAAGAATGATGTGCAGTGGACTGTACAACAAATCTGTGGCCAAGTTCAAGCTTCATGGAAAAATCCGTTGCCATCAAAACAATCAATAATTGTCATCCTTTCCCCATATCGCGTGGAATTTATTAATTTGACCCGTCTAATTGTTAGGAGCATAGACCGAGTGGCCGAGCAACATATGTGCCATATTTTGATCATGAATGTCGAGTTCTTATTGGAAGGAAGATTCGAGAAAACAGACTGTGGAAAAGTTTTTGATAAGTATATCTATTTTTGCCTACTTTGTGCAAGGATGTTTGATGATACGAAGTTGAGAGTTGAATTGATAAAATACACTTTATTAAGTACCTACACTATACTGTTGTAATCTGCATTTACGATTGATTTTCCAAAAATGTAAACAAATATGAGTTTATGGAAGAATAACTTTAAATCATACACGCTAAAGTTCAGTTTACGCTACAACTTTTCAAAAGTTCTAGTCACTCTGAAATCAATTTAATTGTCATTAGAATAAAGTGAAATAATATTAATTTGAAACATAATTTTGAATAGACTTTAGCTATAAGTCTGTAAAGACCATGAAGAGGTAGACAAAGATCTATCTCTGTCTAAATAATGTCTTCAGTTAATTACTAGTTCTAAATAGAAGTTATCCGAAGACATTGTTTGGTTCAATGGGATAGTAGTTAGATGGTTTGGTCAAGTTGAGAGGGTGAGTGAAAGGCGACTAACAAAAGGTATTTACAAAGCAGATGTGGAGACAGGAGTAAGGTAGTATGTATGGTAAAAACAATTAAAAATATAAATTATTTAAGTCCTTTTACAAAGTAATACATTTACAAACTTATAAATCGTAAGAGTGTGTTAGGATCGTAGCAGATGGCGTTCTGTAGTTTCTGCCTGAAATGAGAATTAGGCGTGAGTTTATTCATACATGTATGATAGAAGAAGAGCTCGATACCATAGGGTATCGTGCGCTATTTATCTCGATATTCCTTCTGGATCGAGCCTTTTGCGGGTAAAGCTCCGGGGCGCAGTCAGTCAACAATGATCCCCTGTTACCTTTAAGGGACTTAAACATTACCGCCGACATGTGGGATACATTACACTTGGGAACACCTCAGCCTAATCTTTCGGGCGACAACAAGCGTGACGTTTCGTAATCTGCATAATTCCTTCTATTTCAGTGCCTGTGCAGCTAACTCTGCCACCTACACGTTGGTGGGAGAGTCATGTGTCCAGCGAGTGAGGAACCGGTATATGCTGCTCATGACCTGTCTTATTCTGCTATCTCCTGCCGTTGCTGGTGGTATGTGTCTTAAACTTTCTTCAATTTTTTGCAATTTGCAAGTCTGTATCAGGTTGTATATTGATTAAAATATGAATCACGACCGTAACAAATATGACTTTACAAAATTATTATCATTATTATCAGCAATACAACACCTTAGAATAAAGGGTTAGAATTGGCTTCTAGCTAGACCCCTAGAGTAGAAATTTTTCATCGGCTACCAAAAAAAAATCTGCTGTTTCACAGAAAAGTGCAATATCTACGCGGTCAAAATGCATGGAACAACAAATTTTTTAGGGTTCCGTACCCAAAGGGTAAAAAAAAACCCTATTACTAAGACTCCACTGTCCATCTGTCTGTCTGTCACCAGGCAAAACTGCATTTGTGCAGCTTAATTAAATCACAAGATACAAAATGCGCCTTTGTCGAAAAGTTAGCAATTTTTGCTACTTTTTTGCATGTTTACTATATTAAAGTCGTAGGCGCGTCTTTTGTACCTTTCACATTTTAGGGTTTCGTTCCCAAAGGGGTGCCAACGGGACCCTGTTACTACTCCGGTGTCCAGCCGTCCATTCGTCCATCCTTGTCTGTCAGCAGGCTGTGTCTCATGAACCGTGATAGCTAGACAGTTTCAATTTTTACAGAATATTTAACAACAGAATAAAATAAATATTTAAGGACAACACACGTGATGTTTTTGCTGTTATGTAGTATTAAATATGGTATGGTGGTACGGAACCCTTCGTGTGCGAGTCCAACTCGCAATTGACCGGTTTTTTTTTATAAACGACGAAAAGTTTCGACGCAGTGGAGATCAGAATCATGTACCTATTGAATCCATGGTAACAGGTTGCGCGTCCATGTCCTCGCCCCCATGTATATTTTGTAGGTAAGATTCACCACCGGTACCACGATTTCCTCGGGAGGGGTAAAAAGCGACTATAAAGGAATTATTTCTAAAATATTTAAGAGTAAACAAGAAAAGATTTAACAGTTTTTTCTCCTTTTCAGTACTCACCTACCCAACATTAAAACTAGACTTCGCAGTGGAACTATCCTGGTTAAACGTAGTCTACAGACCCTGGAGGCTACTCATCATAGTCCTGGCCTTACCATCAGGTCTCGGAGCCCTGGCCATCTACTTCTTCTGCGAGTCTCCGAAGTTCCTCTTCAACTCTGGCAGGAGGGACGAAGCTTTGGAGGTGCTGAAGCGTATATATGCTGTCAATCATAAGGGTTCTAAGGAGGAGTATACGGTAAATTTTTTTTTTAACCAAATATTATTTTAATTTTAACGTATCCCGCTAACAGCTACAGACCCACGTTAAGTTAATTATAATGTAATACTTGTATGTATTGACGACACCGTTGGCGCAGTGGCAGCATGTCGCGGGTTCGATTCCCGCACGGAACAAATATTTGTACGACCTACAAGTATTTTTTCCGGGTCTGGGTGTTTTATCTATAATATGTATGTATTTACAAAAAAAAAAAATGTATATAAGTAGTTTATCAGCCATCTCGTTACCATAACACAAGCATTAGGTTACTTAGCTTGGGACTAAATGGCGTTGTGTGAAATGTCCAAGGATATTATTGTAACATTGGTTAAAAACAATAAAAAACACGGTTGTATGCCCAGGTGTACACACTCATATTATGTCAGTTCAATTTATGTTAATCGTGTCTAGGTCTATGACAGCTTCCATTCATAAACCGAGCTTCTATCAAACCGTCTGATTGCTACTGATAAAAATTCCTTCAATATTTTTTTATACAACAATGAGTGGCTTTAAATTATGCAGGCGTATACGGCGTATTTAAGATTTTTGCATTGTATCTATAATCCCCTATGCCAGATGGTCGTGAAGAACATAATTATTTTCCAATAATTTGATGGAATTAAAAACCGTATACTACTTTGAAAATACCTAACCCTTAAATAAAAGTAGTAGTAAGAGCAGTGGTGGCCCAGTGGTATCTGCCGCGACTTGTAGATCGTAGGTTCGAACCCAGACAGGCGCTTTACTGTGAGTAAATTATTTCATCACCACTGCTCTCAAAACGTTGAAGGAAAACATCATGAGGCATGTCCTGTCCTAGAACCAAAAATTCGAAGACATGTGACATCTACCAACCCGCACTGGGCCCGCGTGGTGGATTACGGCCCATCCCCTCTCACAGAGAGGCCTGTGTCCCAGCAATGGGAACATTGTAGGCTAATTATGTTATGTAAATAAAAGTAGCCTCGATTCTCAAACTTCTTTCTCCATTTCCAGGTTCACTCCTTCACCTTAGAAGGATACACCGCAAAGAAGGAGATGTCCCTTATCCGTGCGATGTACGAGCAGAGCGCCCCCCTCTTCAGACCCCCGTTCATATGGAGGAGCGCTCAGCTGTTCTACATCGTCGCCGTCGTGTACATCACGTGAGAACCAGGTTTTATATTGTAACTATGTATACTAACTTGGTTATGGTGGAGTAGTGTAAGAAGGCTTTATCCATTCCTGGATATTATGTTCTGGGTCACTTCTCTTTTATTTTGGGTGTCGTAAGAGGAATTATAATTTTTTTTTTCTTTAGTCTAATCACATAATTATGATCGCGATAGGTACGACGTATTTATTTATGAGAAATCAAAGTCCACCACGAGTCATGGATAATTTTATAACACAGTAATAATTTATTATATTTATGCTGCAGGAATCCGCTGAATGCGGGAAGGACAGAATCGGTCGTAGTGGCGATGCTTGGGCTCCCCTATACCTATGTCCAACAGTGGACGTCAGGAATATCGGGATTAAAAGTATCCTGTCTTAATCCAGGTCATGTCCACCCATGTGCCAAATTTTATCCAAATCCGTTAAGCCTTTGTAGCGTGAAAGCGTAACAAACAATCATACAAAAAATCTAATATTTTCTCTTTATAATATTCAAGTCTAAAATAAATACGTGCAAAAGTTTATAATATTTTTGTTCGTTTTCAGAAATAACAGCTTCTTAGTATGGCTTCCGTACATCCTCAACCTGATCAGGTTGTCAATGGTGAAAGGTACTGTGACAGGCAATATCTGTGAACTGATTAGCAGCAAGCCTGTCTTGGATATAAGTAATGCTACTAAAGATATTGTGAGTACACCTATTTACCTGAAAGCTTCATTCATTTATTTATTAAATTATTTATTCAATTGAATAGCTAAAATAAATCATCATTCTCCTGTCCTTATCCCAATTTATTTGGGGCCGGCGCAACATGTAGGTATTTTTCTTCCATACTTCTCTATTAGTCGTCATCTCAGTAGTCACACCCTTTCTAACCATATCATCATTCACACAGTCCATCCATCGTTTCTTTGGTCTTCCCCTCATAAAGCCATCGACAATAAAAAAAAATGTGTCAAAAAAATATACTTTTAATTCACTCCTATGATTCACACCGTAATAGTAGATGTAATCTATCTAATATAATATAAAATTTTCGTGTCACAGTTTTCGTTGCCATACTCCTCCGAAACGGCTTGACCGATTTTGATGAAATTTTTTGTGCTTATCCGGTATCTATGAGAATCGGCCAACATCTTTTTTTCATACCCCTAAATCGAAACTTACGCGGGTGAAACCGCGGGGCGCAGCTAGTATAATATAGATGTAAAAATAATTATTTACATCTATGTGCAATACATTGTATCTGTCCTGAAATTGTAGTTGAAATTGTCCTGAAATTGCCAGAAAATATATCTCCACGTCCGGAGGATGCCATTTATCATGACTGTGGAAAGTAGCATTCAGTTCTGTGATTCAGTTAATGCCTTGAAAAGACAAATTTTTGATTTATCTTCATTATTGTGTTCCAGACCCAAGAAGCCTGCACCGGCACGATAGAACACAACGTGATCTTGACCCTCATCGCCTCTCAATCAGTCTTCGCGTTCTTCAACTTCCTCATCTCCTACCTCCAAAACCGGAGGCGAGTGGTGCTAATCTGCATCCTCTGCCTCTCCTCAATCAGTGGGACCATGCTTAACCTGGTGCCGGAGCCTATCTCCAGTGTGTTCTTCTTCATGGTTTTCACCTGTACGTGCTTAGGAATGGGCATCCTTGCTTCGTATTTTGTGGATATTTATCCAACTTCTTATAGGTAAGTGGTTTTTGTGTTAAGTACCTGCTTACTGCCACATTATTACATTGACATGCTTTTTAGTCTGAAAAAACGGAATAACTTCAGAATCACAATTTATTTCACTATGCCAAAGCAATATTGTAACGCCAGCTTCTACCAGTCGTATTTATTGATGAATTTTATGATTATAATCGTATTTCTATAAAAATAAAATATTTACGTTACGACCGCGAATCATTATTTAGATCAACATCCAACCTGATAGTGACCTGCAAATTGCAAAAAACATAATAAAATTTGAATTTTGCGGGCTACCCTGACGGTTTCGCCTGTGCAGCTTCCTCACACCACAAGGCACAAAAACATTAGCGCCTTTAACGAAAAGTAGGCAATTGCTACTTTTTTGCATGTTTACTATATTGAAGTCGTAGGCGCGTCTTTCGTATCACATTTTTAGGGTTCCGTTCCCTAAGGAACCCTCTATTAAGCCTCCACTGTCGATCTACCGTCCGTCCATCCGACCGTCCGTTCGTACATTCGTCCGTTCGTCCGTCTGTCTGACAGCGCTGTATCTAATGAACCGTAATAGGTAGACAGTTGTTCACAGTCTGTATTTCTATTGCCACTATAACAAAAATTAAATTAAAAATTAAAGGGGGTCGCCACACAATAAAAATTTTTTTTCGGCGTTTTATGGCCTTGTGGTACGGAAGCCTTCGTGTCCGAGTACGACTCGCACTTTCTTTTTTATTCCAATCCTGTTCTTCAAACAACGTTTGTTATTATTTCAGGGGCATGGCAACGTGTCTGAGCATAATGGTGGGTCGAAGCAGTACGTTCATCGGCATCAACGTGGTGGGGAACCTGATATTCCACCACTGCCAGGTCACTTTCTACCTGTGGTCTTTACTTGTGCTGAGTAAGTGCAGAATTGTTATTATTATTTTTAAATATGGACTATTCACTGCTTCATTTGTTCGAAAAATTTGTCTGCTCAACAACGTAAATAACGCAATGAATGTTGTTCAACTCTCAAAATTAAAGCCATTCCTATTGTTAGTGAGTTACGCAATTAGAATACTTGTTGTAGAAAACCTACGTTTATTCTGGTTTATTATTTTAAAACAGGAAAACTTTGAAAACTACAATGAGCATTTTAAACCTAACCGTTGTTATGCATGTTTTATTTATTATTCCAGGTAGTGCTGTAGCCGCTTGGTTCTTGCCACCAGACAAGCCAGCCGTATCCAAACAAGCTGCTGTGTAACTGTAAATGTGGTGACGAAAGCTTTATATCTGTGATTTATTTTATACCGTAAGCAGTTAAAATGTAAGGAAAATTGTTATGTCTGATGAAATTATGGTTGTAATGTGGGTTTCAAAGAACCTAGAAATGAATATTGGTGCTGAAGTTAATACTACCAACTTGTAATTGCCTAACACACTAACAGTAGCAATCAATGGCTTTAATTTTGACAGTTCAACAACATTCATAGCGTTTTACGTTGTTGAACAGACAAATTTTTCTAACGAATGATACAATGTATTAGCCTTCAAAATGATTCAGATGTAATTTACAGAATGAATTCAGGTAGGTGTGCAAGGCGCCTTAAAATAGCGTCCGCCGCGCGACTGATGCTCCCGCTTCGCAGTCGCTTTGGTCGCGCAGGTTTGGCCGAAGTTTGATCCTTTGTTCGGACCCCGTACTAATTTTATATTCTTTAGCGATACGGAATAAGAAATCCCCGAACTTCGCTCAAAACTACGGTCTTCGAAATTATGATATTTTAATAGGTTGTGATAGTTCTTCAGTAATGAATTAACAAAATTATTTCAGGTAGGTGTACTTGTACTCAAATTAAGGTAGGTAGGTACTTGTACTAGATAATTTCTATGGAAAAGTTAACATGTCTGATTTGAAGGAGATTTAAATTCGAGAGTAAAACGGCAGATGGTAAAAATAAACAGAAATTGATTTATACTTTTATTCGAGCAGAGTTTCCCCTTACAATTATTGTTATTAAGTCCACTACAAAATCATCGCTTCGGGCTTTTATAGACGACTCGCTGGCTGGCGGCTACTTCACCCCCTCTGGCTCAGAACTTGGTAGGGCAAGACTCACGTAGTGGGGAAGTGACGTAGCGGCTTGTCTTGACTCGGCGGGCTTGGGCTGGCTAGCGACATCTGGCGTAACAGTCGGCCATCCTGTAACAATCGCTCCCGCAATGGAAACGAAAAACTATGATTACTCATCAGCTCAAGAAACAAGATATTTTATGGGGAAATGAACTTTGTCAAGAAGATCCATGAGAGCCTCGCTTTCCAATTGTTCATGCATACTACTGGCGCTATCGGACATAGAAGCAACGCTACGACATGGTCGTAAGGGATCAGCGAATAAAACAATGGCCTGTATAAATAAATCTACTCATACATTATTATAATATAAAACGGCAGAACTTGGTAGGGCAAGGCTCACGTAGTGGGGCAGTGACGTAGCGGCTTGGCTTGGCTCGGTTCGGCTCGGCTCGACTCTGCTCGGCTCGGCTGGGCTTGGCTCTGCTTGGCTTGGCTCGGCTGGGCTTGGCTGGGCTTGGCTCAGCTGGGCTTGGCTCGGCTGGGCTTGGCTCGGCCGAGCTTGGCTCGGCTGGGCTTGGCTCGGCTGGGCTTGGCTTTATTGTGTGGCAGTAAGTGGCTTTATTTTCTTGCTAGCTATTTGAATCCGATTAGTAGCCCTTCACGTCTAGACTGCACTGGCTTAGGAATCCGATCAGAGATGGAGATATCACATACTGACCTACCTACACGAGCAAACATTAAATCGCATTGGAAACTAGATTGGGCTATACTTTACAATGTAACCATTTTTGCTGTTGTTTACCAGGGAAGCACTCAGTATCAGAGTCAAAATAAAATGAAAACGACTCACCAGATTCGGCAGACAATAGATCTGTAGCTGGCTTAATGGTACAGACATCCACTCGCTGTCACCGTTTCCTTGGCAGAAGTCGCGAAGCTGCTTGCACGAAAAGCACCGTCTTTGATGCTGGCAGACACTGCCATCCTGCTTGCGCACTGTGTGTTAACCTGTAACCGAAAATTTCAACAGCAGTGCATGTTCCACTCGGCCAATTCTGACCATTTACGGCTTCTAACTTTTGAAATCAGAATTCAGAAAACTTTAATTCTCTTCTTACTGTTTTTACAATGCAATACCTCTAGATTTACTAAACAAACTTTTCTCTCAAAACAACATGTTAAACAACACCCATACTCATTCAAATAAAGAAAGCTCATTAAAATATTGCAGGGTTCATGTTCTGACCACCATCAGGCCTTTATCATGACACTTATAACTTCCTTTTTACTAACGAGCATTCAGCACCAGAATCGTAAACAAAACAATACAGCTCACCTTTATTTTCTAACATGCACTGTACTAAACCAATCATTTACTTCTAAACGGTATACAATAACGGCATCTATAGGATTCCTACTTAATGTGTCTATAAATATGCTTCATACGCTCACCCGGTCTAAGCTATAGTCAATAGAAATAGGTATCTTATTATAGTCTTGAATTATAAGCCACCAGTGAAAAATGCTTGCAATAAGATCACGTTTAGTCATTGTCGCAGTACAGTCCGTAATTACACGTACATTTTTACCTAACACATATATACGAAACCTTCGCAACGATGCCACCACTGCAAGAGACTCGAGCTCATAGCTATGATAAACATTTTCTTCCCGACTGGTAACGCGACTAAAATACAAGACAGGGCGCAAACTACCGTCAATCTGTTTTTGTAAAAGAATGCCTGTAATAGATACCTAACTTGCATGCATCCGTGTGAATTTCTGTTGGCAAACTAGGATCGTATATCGCTAACACCGGCTTATCACATAATTTATTTTTTAAATTCTCAAAACTAGATTTGTGACCCGCCTCATACCCACATCGTATTATTTTTGTAGTACGGTAAGCGGACGAGCTTATATTGGAAAGTTATGGATGAACTTCTCACAATAACTACATAGACCAATAAACTGACGCACTTCGTGTACGTTACTCGGAACGGGAAATTGAGACAGCTACCAACTTAAATTCACCCGGTTGAATGCCATCACATGATATTTCATAAACTATATAAGAAATTCAA
The DNA here is from genome assembly GCA_963669345.1 of Gortyna flavago. NCBI lineage: Eukaryota > Metazoa > Arthropoda > Insecta > Lepidoptera > Noctuidae > Gortyna > Gortyna flavago. Next base: position 2,271,957 of record OY770135.1, read on the forward strand.
TTTTGTAAAAATTAACATTTGCTTCTAATAGCTCATTAATAAGTCTAACAATCTCTTATTCGTGATGTGCTAATCTATAAGGCCTACGGTGAACCGGTTCGTTATTGCATAATATGCGCATTTGCACTAAATCCGTACATATCCCAACTCCTTAGTACAGCTAGCAAAACAATTACTATACCGAGATAATAAACTGAATAATTGATTATGATCGGATTTGCTAATCGGGCCTACCCTAATTTTGTCTACGTCTACCCCACCAAATGGCATAATTATCAACACATGAGGCACTCAATTATAAAACACATTTGGCTAATGGCATTTTGCAAATATTGGCATGTTGACCGACCTGAGTATTTATGCATGGTTCCTTCCTGGCAGCTTTCAGCACGAAGTAGGGCAGCTCCTTCCTTCCATGTGATGTCCTTGGCTCCGCTGTTGACGACCTTGAGGTAGTCTTCATTTCCGCGTAGAAGCGTTGCTTGATAATGGAGACAGTGACTGTGCATTCTTCGTTTTCAGGATCAAATTCTGGAATTACCGATGCGGCACGGTGTTCTTTCAGACGAATGAGGGTAGGTGCTTCGTGTTCCAGATCGTTGAATGCTTTTTCTACTTGTGCTAGGAGAGTCTTCAATATTTTTCTTGCGGGTGGTGTGCAGTGACCTTCTTAATTTGAATCTTCAGACATCTGATCACGAATAGGAGACCCTCGACGTTTATATGTAAGTAGCAGAGCGTAGTTTTATCGTAGGTTTTTGTTCGATACCACTTCTGATTAAAACGGCAGATGGTAAAAATAAACAGAAATTGATTTATACTTTTATTCGAGCAGAGTTTCCCCTTACAATTATTGTTATTAAGTCCACTACAAAATCATCGCTTCGGGCTTTTATAGACGACTCGCTGGCTGGCGGCTACTTCACCCCCTCTGGCTCAGAACTTGGTAGGGCAAGACTCACGTAGTGGGGAAGTGACGTAGCGGCTTGTCTTGACTCGGCGGGCTTGGGCTGGCTAGCGACATCTGGCGTAACAAGAGATATATTTTTGTAATTTTTTTTTTGTGTAGACTTCTTATTTACTTAATTATGTTAAGGTTATCAACCATAATATATGGTATTATGTACCATTTTATTAGATTGTATACTTGGCTATGAAATATCAACTCCTAAGTTTTGTGGAGAATGATTTCTGTAGGTAATAGATTTCTTAATACCTATGGCAGATTTTTCAATTGACATAATTTTTATTCGTGGAATAAAAGTGACGTCTGACAGATTTTGTATGGAAGAACTGTCAAACATTCAAAACTATTCCTCAGATAAAATTATCTGGCGTTGGAAAAAATCTGCCTTCAGATGTGTGCAGTAAAATATACAAGGTATATTTTTGTCTTATAAGAATCTTGTTAATGTAGCTTTAGAAGATCGTTTACTAAAATAAAAGATTATAATTAAGTAAATAATGTAATTTATTTAACTTTTTATTTGTAAAGCGTTATCTAAAATAATAAATACACTTGTCATACATTTTTAAATTCACGTTTTTAACGTTACGTAAAACTCGCTCATATTTTCTTTAAATCACAGAACAAATTGTGAATGTTTTTAAAACAATATGGCCTTGTGTAGCAAAAACTGCACATTGTTTCCAAACTACCACGTCATTTTATTTTAATAAATAATAATAATTGGCTCATTTCAAAAGCTTCTAACGGGCCTCTGCGAGTTGCCTTCGGCCCCTCGTACGCCTTCCAAAGGTCTGGGACCCCAGGGCCCAGGGTCCCAAGATATATCATAGACACTTTAAATAATAATATTTGATTGTTTCTCTCTTCTAATTAAAAAGGTACACCCTAGAGTATATTTTACATTGATAATTGCCTAAAATAAATACAAAAAAACCTTAATATTACGAGATCTTATTCTACTTACACTAAATCAAATTATTACATTTACATCGAACAAAACATTAATCAGTTACTGTCGTGTCATTTAGAGTTGCATAAATAATTTGTTAAATAATATTCTAATGTTGATATGTATGGCTACTATTTTTAAATTAATTATTTCCTTCTTTCATTTTATTATTAATTAATTTTTGTAAATTGATATCTTTATACAGCCATATTAAATAGGTTCCTCTTAAAACAATTAAATTGTGCCATGTATGAGAGTGGACCACTCCGTGCCTCGGGAAGCACGTTAAGTCGTTGGTCCCGGCTGTCATTCGTGGATCTTTGACAGTCGTTACGGGTCGTCAGAAGCCCGAAAGTCTGACAACCAGTCTTACCAAGGGGTATCGTATTACCCAGTAACTGGGTTGTTGATGTCAGATAGGCAGTCTCTCCATGTAAAATACTGGTATTCAGCTGCATCCGGTTAGACTGGAAACCGACCCCAATGTCAGATAGGCAGTCTCTCCATGTAAAATACTGGTATTCAGCTGCATCCGGTTAGACTGGAAACCGACCCCAACATGTTGGGAAAAGGCTAGGCAGATGATGATGATAATGTATGAGAGTGGACAAAAGGCGTATCCAGTAGACTAATGTTGGCTGATATGATTATGACCACACTTTCAATATAATAACAATTAATTGTTGGTCACCTCTTGAGCAGTGGTGGCCCAGTGGTAAAGAGGAGTTGTAGGTCGTGGGTACCAACCCAGACAGGCGCTTTAATTTGTGTAAATAATTTCGGTGAAGGAAAACATCGTGATTAAACCGGCAGTTCCTAGAATCAAAAATTCGAAGATACAAGTATGTGAGATCTACTAACTCGCACTGGATCCGCGTGGATTACAACCCACTCCCTCTCAAAGCGAGGAGGCCTCTGTCCCAGCAGTAGGAATCTGGCAGTAGGCTACCGTTGGTAAGGGTTAAGGTACTGCTCCACAGCAGGCCACGGCTAAGCTACGCTCGTCTAAGTACTTAGATTTGCTTTGTATGGAAATGTAGGCGGGATTGTCCACTGCGATCCACGCTAGCTACGTAGCTGCGTATCTGGCGAACAAATAAACCGCGCAGCTAACGTGACAAAGCTCTCTGTGCATATTACGTTGTCGTAGATGATCAACTTTACTGTAACCGAATTTGTCCAAATCATAATTACAATATTATGTACATCAATTATGGTCTACTTTTACGTAATATCATAAGACACATTATTTTCATTTCAACTTCAAGGCATTATGTGATTCGAGTTTCATACTATAAGCATAAATACATTTTGATATATCCTATAAAAGTCAGTTTATTTGGTGGGAAGTGTCCCTATTAGTTATGCTTCCCGTTTTAGATATCTTAATAAAATCTGTTGTTAAATCTGGGTATCATTCTATAAACTTAACTGATTATTCTGGTAAAAATAACAGTGGGGTAATTGCGTAACACACTAACAGTATCTAGCAATGGGTTTCATTTTGACAGTTTAACAACATTCATTGTGTTATTTACGTTGCTGAGCAGAATTTTTTATCGAACATGTGAAGCAATGTATTAGCAAAATTATTCAGATTTTTGTTGAAAGTATATTAGGAAATAAGGGTGCTATAGTCTACCAAAATATGACATATAACACCAGATTTAAGACTCGATATTTGTGTGTTCAATTATCTCACAATTAATACGTCTTCCAAGAAAATTTTAATTAAAAACATATACGGACGGACTGGCACCAATCACACCAAACTCATTACGTTTTTTGTCATATTTTACAGTACACTAAAAAAATTAATGTCATCTTTCAGTTTTACTGAATTATACCTATTGTATCCTATAAACTACATATACGTCGATATATATCTGTCTAGTCCTGTGTTCTTCTCCAGTCCATGGTCTGGTTCATCTTCTGTCTTCTGACTTACTTCTTCTTTGTCTTCATCTAGTTTTATTACCATGATGGCACCGATTGATACTGCAGAAAATAATTTGATTATCTAAGGGCTGATAATTTTTATTTGTAGAATAAAATTGACATGAGACAGTTTTTGTACGGAGGAACTGTCAAAAATTTCTTAATTATTCCTCCGATAAAGTTATCTGGCGTTGGAAAAATCAGACCTAAAGCATTGAATTCAAGCAGCTTTGGCTAAGTAATTATCTCGTTATCATTAATAAAGTACAGGGTATGAATGTAATGTATGAGTTTGAGGTTCGATGGATTCGTATGAAATATGATGGCTAAAAAGGGAAGTAATTGATAATGTGGAGTAATCATATGATAAGCTACAATTGATATCAAGAAGCTTTTCACAATTGAGATAAAGTCACGTGGATGGCTATAAGGGTAGGAGAGAACAAAGAAACGATAAATGAATACATATAGTGTGAAAGATGGTATAGCTCTAACAGGACACTGAAGCTCTGGAGGCTGTTCGAACAGGAGTAAATTCTGAGATGACGACTGATCTGCTCTGCGCCAAAAATGCACCGACCACTAATAAATTGGGATAATGAACAGAGGATGATAAAACACAAAATTTAATACTTACACGCAAGTAAAGCCCCCACTGCTATGAAGGGTGCTGGACAGGAGAAGTCAAGTAGCGCTCCCACTGCCAGGTTGGAAGCTACTCCACCTGCACGACCCCACCAGGCTCCCCAGCAAACACCCAGACCACTAGGAAAGAGTACAGAAGATGATGAAGATATTGTTAAAGACAAAAGAGAGAAAGAACATATTCTACCATTTAATTTTATGTACTAATATCTAAAGTCAGTAATGAAAATATGTCTAGCACACTATGATACTAGCATAACATTTGAAAATATTTAAATTGATTCATTTTGCAACGGGCTTTACATATGAGCTATTTATTTTATTGATCGTAAATGATCCAAACTGGAGCTGCTCAAATGGAACTTTTTAATTCGTTGAAATCATAAAAGAGAATTCTCAATTACCTCAAACGAGCCGGCAAGGCATGCAACAGCAGTCTTATCAACAGCACATTTCCGTTCAGCGACGCTGCATTCAGCGCTGCAGCGGCTGCGACCGCAACTTTGTTAAAACTGGAGCAGGAGCAAGCAGTAGCTGCTAAGCAGGCACTGGCGAGGGCACACACAGCTGTGCAGGCTATGGCTGCACGACGAACTCCTAGGGCACCACCTCGTGCGCATAGGATTGCGCAAGCAGCATTGCCGAGGACACAGCAGGCACCGACTATTAGGCCTGAGGTGAACACCTGGAAAACAATGATAAAGTCTCATTAAAAACTGCGAATAGTTAGACCACGAAATGAGTGTAAAAAAAAAAAAGTGTATCGAAAACTGTTATACTATTACTATTTTTTGTTGTGGCTATAGACTATAATCAAAATATCAGACGAGCCGTTTCATCCGATCCAATCTTTGAGCAACCTACGTGCCTCGTAACATTCCAATCACTCATAAGATCTGGATATTCTTCAAAATGCAAATCATAAAGGACCCTTACCTCCTGATCTATAGTAGCATCACAAGCACTGCTCTGTCCGAAATGTTCATCATAGCTGCTGTCATTGAACCCTGGGATAGGTATCTCCTTGCCATAGGAGTCATACTTCAGGTCCTTCCAATGGGTTGAAGCGTTGAACAGCCTCGCGTTTTCTGGCTTAGCTGTTGATGCTGTTAGCTTACACTCTCGGCTCTGGATGCGTAAGAGAAGCTCTGGAATCCACATGTTCAGGCCGAAGCCACTGAAAATGGGAAAAGGGAGATATTTTTCAGTATCTAGTACAAGTGTATAATTTAATATCCCTAAATTATTTTAGGGAAATATCATATTATTTTACAACTTAAATTTTCAGTCAATTTTCATTCCATCAGTATAGAGGTATGAGGAACAGCATAAAAAGTTCACTGAACCTCCATAGGAAAGGGAGGATTCTCTGACCAGACGGATGTCGTGTCTGGTGGGGAACTGCCCAACGACGATTGATTTCGGGACGTTGTTTATGCTAATTGTAGGATTTTGCGTGACGTCAGTATGATCCGTAGTTCGCATGTGGCGGTATAGATGCCGCTAATGATAACTCCAGTAATTATCATCGACGACTACTCAAATAAATCACATGAGTAGATCCTCTATCGTTAGATGAACGAAAGTTGGACGTATCATTTTTATTACGAGTGTGACTTCTATTTAAATTGATACCTCATCATCATCATCTGCCTAGCCTTTTCCCAACTAAGTTGGGGTCGGCTTCCAGTCTAACCGGATGCAGCTGAATACCAGTATTTTACATGGAGCGACTATTACCTATCCTGCCTATTTAAATTGATACCTATTACTCAATTTATTATTTTTCTAGAGAACCGATAATCGTTTATTATTTTAACTACTCTCAAGAATCAATAGATATTAAAGCAATCAATCAATCTGTCTAGCCTTTTCCCAACTAGGTATATTGGGTCGGCTTCGAGTCTAACCGGATAGTGCTGAGTACCAGTATTTTTTACATGGAGCGACTGCCTATCTAACCTCCACAAGCCAGTTAATGGGTAACACGATAGGTACCCCTTGGTAAGACTGGTTGTCAGACTTTCGGGCTTCTGACTACCCATAACGATTGTCAAAGATCTACGAATGACAGCTGGAACATCCAGTTTGACGTGCTTTTCGAGGCACGGAAGGGTCTCGATATGTAATGGATGCGTCATCACAAGCCCCACAGCAGAGATATATCTAATTAAAACACATACGAGTATATAAGATTTTACTATAATACCTACATATATCTCTATTGTCTCAAAAATAATCCCATACTTACGCGGCCATATTAGCGAAGAACATGAACAGAATCAGGCTGGACTTTACAGCATAACTCCTGGAGACGAAAGTCTTCAAGTCCTTGATGACACTCAAGAACAAGACTTTAGTCCTGCTCTCCTCGCTACTTAGGGTCTTGCCCACAAATACGTCGTCTTGGATCAACTTCTTTATCTGAAAGAAAACAAGCATGTATTGTAATAAATAACACCAAACTATCAACCTCCCTAGCCTTTTCCCAACTATGTTGGGGTCGGCTTCCAGTCTAACCGGATGACTGGAAGCCGATCCCAACAAATGCTTTAGGAACACCTCTGCCTAAACCTTCAGGGATATATAGGTGTGAAACTGTCAAACAGATGAATTGCGTGATATAAATTGTTTTATGATTCTGCCAAAGTGGCCTTTTTAGGCCCCCTGACTAGGTACCCTTGAGAAGAAATGACGAAACAAACTAAGGTAACAAAGTCCCTTGTAAAGTCCACACATTACGTAAAACCAGCGCTGGGGCTCTGTCTTACATAGGGTCTTACCATTATGCTGAGCGATGGCCGTTTTGCGTGTATATGACGCATATTTTCTCCCAAATTGTTATTTTGTTTATGTTTTTTTTTTGTGTTTTTTCTTTTGATGCGTCATGTTTGCCGCAAATAAACATATTTTCTTTCTAAATATCAAAAATATTGTGTAGCAAAATGTACCAGAAAAATGTATGTAGGTATCAGAAACAGTTTCGAGTGAACCGGTCCCAACCGACACGTCACGCATGCATCAGCCATCGTGGGCTTAACCTTATCTGAGGGAGCTCGACAACTAGTAAAGTATCACGTATTTTAGGGTCAGCATTTAAGCAAAATACCTTATACTCCGCACTGTTCCCATGGTTTGACTTATAAATAGAAGCCAGAATCTTCAAGGCCTTGTCACTTCTGTTAGTATCAGACAACAGCCTGGGACTCTCAGGCAGGTACAGCACCCAGCCTCCAGATATGAACCCGGGAATACTGGAGAGAGCTAGGAACAGCCTCCAGGAGTAGATCGGTAGGAGGGTCTCGTAGTTAGCTATCTTGAATGGTATCACCACCCAGGCAACAGCTGGAAGGAACAGAAGATTTTTTATATAAGATTTGAAAAAAAAATGGTAGTTTTTTTTTAAGTTTGCTGCACGTTCAGGTCATGGAAAATAGTTATAGCGTATTTTATTTCTTTCAAGGAATTTATTTTATTTAAATAATATTTTAATCTACAATTCTCCCATAATTTATAAATTGTTTTTATTACGCTTCTAGCTTTGGTTTCATATTATTATCCAGCATATGTAAACACGAGTGAAGACTGCAGATAAGTGGAATTGTATAGTAATATTAAAATATAATATTATAATATAATGGATTCAGATTGTCTCCATACCAAATTTCATCAAAACCGGTCTAGCCGTTTTGGAAATTAGCCGGAACAAACAGACAGAAGACAATTTTATTTTTTTGGTTTTGTTATAAGTACTTTCATATGCATTACAAATAAACACTTAAATTTTATAAATTTGTTTTATGTATAGATTATTATTTATCACCTACACCATTAGACATTCAACATTTATTTACAACAGTATTTACTAAGTATTTAGAAAAGGTAGGTAAGTACTGCTAAAACGTAAACACAAATTTTATTATAGATGATTTCTATTCGAATTAGTCACCTGCAAAGAGCTGCATTGTAAAATTAGTCTCTTAACAGCCACAGTGAGGCATTTTAACGAAACCAATTCAATTGATTGATTGGAGGGTGTGTTATACCTAACAATTGAAAGTAATTCACCGAATCAACAGATACACATCTCTATTTAAAACTTCAATTCTTCTTGACACTTGCATTACATAAAAACAAAAATGCATGTGTCAAAAACAAAAGACGTCTCGTCTCGATGACATTTAAAAAAATCATCAATATTTTGACTGGACACAATCATGTTTGATAGTCCTCAATCTAATTCATTCCATCACAATACTTACCATTTACGGCTGACAGCACAAACATACAGACAATTTAACAATACCTATGCTAACAATTTAGGTGGATTGCATTCAATTTTATTGAATAAAACAGTTGTTTGATTGGATTATCCATGATTCCTAAAATTATAAAGATCAGACATCGGCAGATTAACGGAGTACCTACAACAGGTACCTATCCATCACGTGTCTAGTCATTTCCGAAATAGAGGGACTGATCACAAAACCTTAAACATTGTTTAATGTGTATATAATGTCAGTCAAACTCTCTCATACTCTGCTGTGCCCGATAAGGGCCACAATGATCATGTTTTTGTAAACCAACCACCCCAGTTCACAATAAATATAGGTACCTACCATTGAATACTCAATAGTATAATTAGAGTAAACAGAGGACCCAACTGTACCAGATTAGGACCTGCTGGTGAAAACGACATATGAAAATGGCCACACAAGTAAAAAATGTCAGTTCCAATTTCACCGGTAGGTAGCAACAGCAGACGTATTCTGTAAAAATCTCATTGTGAAAACTTACGTGAAGTAAGCTATCATTCCACCTGATGCTGGGGATTGACACTAGGTATTGACAGCTCACTTCAAGCTCACTTCACCGAAGTTTACAACACGGTCAGATTTTTTCAGAATAGATCGACAGGTAAAAGAAAGAAAAAGCATTTGTACAGGAAGATCATAAACTAAACTAAACACAGGCAAAAATAAAAAACTACATTATTTTTTAAATAAACGAAAAGAAAATATGAAACAGAAAGTCCTACATGAGGCCAAAAGGCTCCTATCTCAGCATGATGTTGCAGCATTTCAAAAATAAATGTCACAGCGCTGGTATTTGATAGCTGTGTAGGGCCCAGTCTATCAAAAACTACTCTGTGTAGGGCCCGCTGTGATGTCACACAAATAAATAAATAATAAAATAGATAGACTGGTACATGAACACTATATCCTTTAAGTCATCGCCATGTCGTGATTAGTGTTTAAAAGCCTCGCCTCTTATGCACAAGGTTGTGGGTTCCAGACACTTATGTGGTTTTTCAAAACTAATAATGTACTTTCTAAGTTTATCAGTATCACACTGACATTGCTGAAGAAAAAAACATCTCGTGGAAATCTGAACTTATATTTATTATAACTCTGAAATCGTCAATTCGCCTAGTGTGGTCGTGCCTTCTCTGTTTGAAAAGAGGCGTTTGAAATAGCAACATGCTGATATTATGAGTCATCGCAATTTAGCTTCTCCGAATAGTGGAGTTAAAAGTGAAAGTTGAACCACAAACTTTTCCATTAGACTGCTTAGCTACTTTTTACTGATACAAAAATCTTCCAACGATAAAAAATACAACACAAACTGTTACGAGCAGCGGGATTGTCCGAAAGGGTTACCGCTGCCCCGGAACATAAAGGGCTAAGGAAGGAACACGGATGGGTTTTAGTCAGTAAGAGTCTGACACTCCCTTCCGCTCCACCCAGAGCGGGAGGGGTCATTTGATGATTTCCCATCCTAAAAAAAAAAAAAAAAAAAACTGTTACGAGTACAATCGGTTTCTCCCATACAGAACTGTCTGCTAACACGTTTTAGACTAACAAATGTGTAACACTGACCCCTAATGGTATGTACATGTATGTTTCACTATTGAACCGTTCGGTCATCGGTTCACCTGTCTAAGTGTTTGTCACAGAATAGAATGGTGCAGAAGGTCAGCTTACAACGAACGGGAACATGACGTACCTAGGGCGATCATTCGGCGGTCATTGCTTGTTTAAATTCTTTTTACCTATTGTGGTAGGTATAGCAATTTTATTCTAGATGCATCGTCTGTACATATTATTAATGTATACAATATAATGTAAAATATTTAAAAAGAGTAACGGTGGAGTTTCTTGCCCATTTTTTCCATACGAAACTACCTATTGGAGCGGGCAACTAGAATCAATTTTATTTTCTGTAAATTATGACGTTCAAAAGTGCCTTTTATGCGCCTATTTGAAATAAATTATTTGACTTTGACTCTAATATTCGTATACTTACTTAAAATCTCATGCCAGGTCCAACATAACCTGAAACACACGTTAAAATACCTTCACGTTGTTGTTGTGTTACATGTTGCATTGAATCATAGAAATGTAAAAAACGGTTGAATAAATAAGAACGCGTGTTACCCTAATCTGTACCCGGCATAAAACAAAATGCCAGTCAGCAATGTGCTTGCACTCGCTGTACTTAGACGCGTGTCCATATATGTGTTCGTTCTCGCTCTTTGTATGAAGCTGACCTTCTGTATCCATTCCGTGTGACTGTATTTACACTGTTAATAAATCTAGTCTTTCGATGTAAGTACCGGTTAGATCCGCTGACCTTCCGAGGTCCTGGATCTAATCTCTTAAGAGAAAGTGTTTCTGCTTTTTGTCGATACTTATCGTATGGTTTTTTATACACTGAGTCACAGTAGGATTTTTCCTATACCTTACATACACACCTGTTCCACTTTAGCCTTATTATTTTACTTTCATCCGTCATGATGAAACCTACATAAACATGTGATCTGTCGAGCACTTAATTTATTACTCTTTCTTCACTTTCACATTTGATAAGTTCAAGTTCTAAAAGCTGTGGTGGCCCAGTGGTAACGGCCCCGACTTACGAATTGTAGGTCGTAGGTTCGAACACAGACAGGTGCTTTACTTTATGTAAAAAATTTCATCACCACTGTTCACAAAAAGGTGAAGGTAAAACATCGTGAGGAAACCGGCATGTCCAAGAACCAAAACTTCGAAGACATAATTATATGACATCTACCAATCCGGTAGATGGGCTGTAGATCCACTGGGCCCTTGTATTAGTGGATTACCTACAGCCCACTCCTTCTCTAAGAGAGTAACCTGTGTCCCAGCAGTGGGACACAAACGGTTGATAATAATAAAAGTTCTAGCTAGTTATGACAAATGCAGGTCCTTACCCGGTAATATCAGCCACGCGACTACGAAGCTCATCCCTACGACACTGAGGTACAGCTGTCTTTTCTTAGGTCCCACCAGGTCTGATAGATATGAGAACACCAACGTTGCAGGTCCACCTGGCAAAAGCAGAACATTTTATAAAAAAATATGATGGGAAATGAAATGACAGCAAACCTGATGCAGATAGAGTTAAAACTATGACCAACTATGAATAGGGAGCAGTATCTCAAAATCTAAGCAAGGGTACCCTGAAAACATGGGTTAAGTTCGATTAGAACTGTGACTGCGAGCCGAGCGAAGAAAGCGAGCGGCGCAGCAGCAGCCGACAAGCGCTATGTAAGTTGATCGCAGTTACTTGGCTATTTAGTATTTTTAGGACCCCAAAGTAGGAATTATGTGTATGTTTAAGGAAAACATTATGGTAATTATTTGAGGTTCGATTTGAAGGCATTGAAAAATAATTCAAAAACTTACCTATCACAAATCCGTTAATAGTCCTCGCAGCCAGCAGTAACCGGTAGTCAGACACGGTGCTCTGCGCCAGCGTGATGGTGGCATCCATCAACAGGGTCATGCTAAGCACGTTTCGCCTGCCAAACACGTCGCCTACTATGCCCCAGAAGAAGGCACTGGCTACTCCACCTGGAGAAGATAGAGAGAGAGGAAATGTTAATCGAAGAGGATATATAGTAGATATAAAGATTGTATCGATTTAGTCACGTGGTAAAAGATAAATCAAGCGAAGCGATCTATCCAGAATTTCTTTTATAATTATATGAAAAATAATATTGTATGTGAAAAATGTATTGAAGTAGAAGAAGAACCCAAGCAATGCCGACCTCAAATAAATTTGGTATCAATGATTTCAAAATACCCCTCCCGCTCTGGGTAGAGCGGAAGGGAGTGTCAGACTCTTACTGACTAAAACCCATCCGTGTTCCTTCCTTAGCCCTTTATGTTCCGGGGTAGCGGTAACCCTTTCGGACAATCCCGCTGCCCCGGACAATCCCGCTGCCCCGGGTTTTAGACCCCCTGATATTATGCTGAACTGACCCTTTTGGCATTATAATCTATGTTTTCTGTTTTTATAGTTATAAGGTATTTTTTTGCTGTATTGCTCATAAAAACGCATCTTTTTCTTTCTTTTACTCTTCTTGATAATCAACTTTTACCTGCAATTTGGCTACCCATGTGCCTACATATACCTATGTTATTAGAAACAATCATTCAACCTTGTACAAGAACCGATTGTTTAATTGTTTCGATCAATCCATCGTCTAACTCTAATCGGCCTGAATTACATAAGCGGCCAATTTGCTGCATTCGACATTTTCTCAATCTATATGGTTTTTAACGAGAAATAGTCTTGAATTAGAAAAATACTGGTATCCAGCCTGCATCTGGTACACCGACCCCAACATATACAAAAAAAAACCTACAAAAAAAAACATACAAAAAAAAAATAGAAAAAGTTTTATTGGCAAAAGAGATCAGATGATGAAGATGTCTGAGTTGATGTGACGACAGACAGTAATTTAACCATTACCATTTTTGGTTTTTATGATAATGTTGCTAAATTCACTACGTTGTACGAGTATGCAGCGTTTGGTGTAACCAGACGTGCCTATATATGCAAAGCAAGGGGCTTTGCCTTTGACATAATATTTCCTTCTTTTTCTAAATCATCTTTAACAACCTTCGTTGACGTCATAGACTTTGTTGGATAATTTTCTTTAATCTTCACTTTTAGTTTCGACAACTTAATTCAAACTCAAAAACTCAATTCTGCATTTGTCCGCTTTTAAACCACACTCGTGATAATACAGGGTAGCACGGCGTTGAAATTTTTCGCTGGTTATTAAAAAAAAAAATTGCTTTTCCATACATTTTGACCGCGTAGGTATTCAACATTTCTATGAAACAGCAGATTTTTTTTTGATAACTGACGTAATATTTCCAGGCAGGAAGGTTCAGAACCATGTGTTGAATTCATGGTTACAGTTTGCGCGGTGGTGTTACTCCCACCCTGTATATTTTTTTTAGTTTACTCATTTATTGGACGAGATATGCTAACAAAAATATTCTCCTAACTACGTTCTGTTTTACGGCGCCGTTCTTAATCAGGGGGCCTAAAAAGGCCACTTTGGCAGAATCATAAAACAATTCATATCACGCTATTCATCTGTATGACAGTTTTGTATGGAGATTCGTAAAATGCTATAGGTACACCTCTGCCTTCAGGGATATATAGGTGTTTAACTGTCAAACAGATGAATTGCGTGCTATGAATTGTTTTATGATTCTGCCAAAGTGGCCTTTTTCGGCCCTCTGGTCTGTTACCAATAAATCGTAGTAACACTTGATATATTTTCGCTAATAATTCCATAAACGTGGTAAATCTAAGGTTCGTTTATGGAGAAAATGCTGTCATCAATATTGTCATGAATATACTAAATGTCTGTTACGGTGTATGACGACTAAGGTGACGACCTTTAATATTGTTGATGCTTAGTAACTTACTTATTTGCTGAATTCGCAGAAAGCAGTATTGACGTGAAGTTCATTATTATAAATTACTAGCGGCTCGCCCCAGCTTCGCACGGGTGCAATTTTTTTTCGACCAATCTTTTTTTCTCTCCGTTTAACCATCCTCATACTTCAAGGAATATTATAAAAAAAGAAATAAGGAAATTGGTCCAGCCGTTCTCGAGATTTGCGCTTAGCAACACATTTAGCGATTCATATTATAAGATTACTATGATGTAAGAAATATTACCGATATATATATCTTCTTCAAAGTGCAGTCTTGACGTTGATGATATTATTATCTTTTACAATGATTTGCTATATCCATTGTGTAAGCGCACGTGTATTAGCACTGCATAAGCCTGGTACCTAGATACTCCATGCGTTATTTTAAAGACTTTATGGCGAAAAGGTCAGGATAGCCCGCAAAATTCAAATTTTCTTATGTTCTTTGCAATGCCTGGTTAGTATCAATGATATCAGGGGGCCTAAAAAGGCCACTTCGGCAGAATTATAAAACAATTCACATCACTCAATTCATCAGTTTGACAGTTTCACACCTATATATCCCTGAAGGGTTAGACAGAGGTGTACCTATAGTATTTTACGAATCTCCATACAAAACTGTCATACAGATGAAATTGCGTAATATGAATTGTTTTATGATTCTGCCAAAGTGGCCTTTTAAGCCCCCTGGTTGTATGTTGATCTAAATAATAGTCGCGGGCATAACAAATGTTTATTTAGGTATAGAAATATAATCATAAAAATCACCAATACCTACATCTCTAAGTTCGTATTACCCTATTGAATGACTATTTCATTAAATCATGACATTTGAGGCCAATTCTAACATAAGGAGTTGTATTGCTGATTCTAATGATTATAATTCTGTAAACATATTTGTTGCGAATCATATTTGAATCAACATAATTACCAAACACTGACTTCTTAATTGCAATTCCAGTAGCGAACTGTAAATTCGAATTTTACAGGTTATCTTAGCGCATCCCCCTTAATATCAAGAGTGAATTAGCTGCATCAATCAATCTGATGTAGACCTGTTTTACATTGTTTCAGTAAGATTTGTAATGACTTATTTATTTATTGGATCTCCCACCGAGGTAGCACATTTAAAAGCATGTTTAAAAGAACCAGTTAGCTCTTAACTGAAATCAATGATGCTCTAGAGGTATGAGGAACAGGGTGTAAAGTTCACTCATCCTCCAAAAACAAGGGAGGATCCTCCGACCAGACGGGTGTTGTGTCTGGTAGACTACTGCCCAACGATTGATGTCGGGACGTTGTACATAATGCTAGTTACGCGGTAAACTTTGCATGCGCGATGCTACTGCATCGCACTACTGTGCGATTCTGTAACCATCTCACCGTGAAAACAAAGGTGAAGTGAGCGTGGAGTGAGCTGTTATTAGTGTCGATCCCTATAGCATCAGATGGAATGACAGCTCACTCCACGCAAGTTTTCACGGTGAGATTTTTACAGAATCGACATACTGGATTTTGCGCGACGCCATCGTCAGTGTGGTGCATAGTTCGCATGTGGCGTTGTAGATGCCACCACAATGCAACTAAGAACATACCTACTATTGTCTTTCAATAAATATTAACGTACAAATTAGTAGTATTCTCGTAAACTCAATTAGACGCGATAGTAATACGTATCAAAGTGTTTATTCTAACAACGAGTATATAATTTGGGTCTAACCAGAAATTAAACATGACGTGAGTTTGAAAACGTGATCATATCCGTAAATACCTGCGATTTTCTAAAAAAACTTGGTGTTTATTCCACAAAATTAAACTTGGAGAAGATAAAAAAATGGACTGCTTCGTTGGTCTAGTGGTCGCAAGTGCTAAGTCACTGAGCATGAGGTCCTGGGTTCGGATTCCGGGTCGGGCAAACTGGTTTCGGGTTTTTCCATCTGGTATTTCAGTAGCAGTTTCTGATTTGTGCCCTGTTGTTGGCAATAGGCAGTGAAGAGCCTATTACATGGGACTTATGCATAACTCGGGAAATGTTGGTGTATACCTGTATACGTACATCTCTGCCTAACCAAATGCAAGCAAGTGTTTCATACGAAAATGAACATAATTTTGTTAAACATAAGGTTCATATTCGTATGGAACGCTAACTTTGCAAAGTAATGTCTATGTGTGATCTGTGAATCTTGAAACGAAAGCCGTTATCGTCAACATTCTGAATGAAAAATTCATTGTAAATAATCATTTTCTGGATAGTCTGCGATTGACTGATATTTGGAACAAGCTTAGATACAGGCGGAAACATAGCCTTGGCTCCATAAGATTTTTGTTAGGCCTAGAGACCTTGACCTTGACATTCGCTCTTACCATGAATTATTTAAAAAACACTATCAACCTATCAATCCAGTCCATTGGAAGTAAAAACTAGCAAGAAGAATAATGCCCTCAACATTTACTAGGCGACACACAGAAGCACGCTGTTAGATTTTCAACTTTCAGCGCTAAGCCGAGCGTTAAAAACCCAACAGTGCAACAATATTTAAGTATTCATTTAGGTTCACCTAGACTTGGTAAAAAAAAGGATTTTTCGAATTTCGGGGGATGACATTTTTTTCTTTTTGTTTTACTACTAACGAAAATAGGTTGACTACCTATCCACTACTAATCTTCCGAAAACCCTTCAACAAACTATTTTTTCCAAAATCGGGTGCCAAGTTCACACAGCCCACAAGTCTTCATACAAATCAACAATAAATACCCTTCCTCTGGCTATAAAACTGTTACCTAGTGGACAAGCTATAAACTCAAACGTCAACATTAAAATGTAATTTCTAAGAGAAATAAAAAAATTGACGATTGTGCTTTGTTTTATGACGTCACTGGCGCCTGCAACGGTACTGAGAGTGTTGAAGTAATCAATGTTTAGTTTTCCATTTTATAGGTTTATTTTATCGGTGATAATGTTAACACATTTAGCTTAAAACGGTATATGCCTAATGCCTTCTTTAAAAAACCTATGACCTATTTACTATCAACCAATTTTTCCTTACCAACTTATATGGTAGTGTTGACTTCAAAGCTTTGATTACTGGTAATCATGAAACCCATCCTTAACTCATGATGAACAAAATAATTTTAAGAAAGATTTTTCCTCCTCAGGTAATACTCCTTCCCTCCTTCCTCTTCACGTCAATCCAGCGTGGTAAACTGCACCCTAAGTACTTGCGTAATACACTAACAAATGGACTCCGGGCCACGCATATCGAAAATGAAGCACCGTACCGATCTATGTGTGCGTGATACGGTCGGCATACTATGACGTAAATGTGAGCGTGAGGCGTGTTTGTACAATCGTACTTACTGTGCTTCACTTTCGATTTGCGTGGCGCGGAGTCCATCTTTTTTTATAAGTCTATGTCAATAACAAACATGAATTTTGAATCATATGGTAATCCATTGCTTCATATTATGTTCGAAAAATGTGTCTGCTCAACGACATAAATAACGTAATGAATGTTGCTGAATTGTCAAAATGATTGCTAGAAGAACTAGCAGGGGATCGAGGAGGGGTAGGATGGAGGGGGGTTTTCAGGGGATCAGACCGAAATAAATCACTAATAGTGGGTTACGCAATAACCCTGCAGACAAACGAACGTTAAAGTGGTCTCTTTATTATGGGTTTTTGACACATTTGCCATACAAAATCTGTCTAAAACTCATAGGTAATGGCATTTCCATTGGTAATTCACAAACGTGAATTTTAGGCCCTTGGACGCTTGAGCTTGACGCAAAGAACGAGAATATACTCACCACTCATAAACGCCATATTGATAAGTCCAGCCTGGTACGTAGTTAGTTCCAGCTCACACCTGGCGGCTGGTAGCACGTAGGACATGACGCAGTTCTGGACGCCTGACGCGAAGAAGGAGAATGCGCACGCGCCGAGTGCGCTCCGGCTGAAGCGGCCGTAACCTGTGAAAAAAAGGAGAACAAATTATTATCATGACAAACCGTGTGTCCGATTAGATTTCGCATCGGCCAAAATGAGAAACCTCTATACCTACAAATATTTCATCCCCTATATAACTCTTTTAGGGGGTGAATTGTTTTTTATTATTAGTGTTTTCTTTCTTGTTTTATTCTTACAGGCTCCAGTCTCCACAACATCAATGTATTTTTAAGCGACTTCAAAAAAAGGAGGAGGTTCCCAATTCGGTTGTATGTTTTTTTTGTATTCTCAATTATGTATTGTACCTACTAACTTTTCATTATATAATTATTATTGTTATAAAGGCTGGCAGTGACATCGACTCACAGCCTGTTACCGTGGATTTAGACGTGATTCTAAATCCCCATGCGTTGAATGTTAGTCGCTTAAAAAAAAAATTACTCTGACTTAAATGACCGCGTAGGCATTGCACTATGAAACAGCTGTTTATTTTTGTCCGTCGGTTTCCCAGGCACCCTGTGTTTTCATACATTAAGTAGCTAAGTAGTAACAGCCGCACGGGTCGATCGATCAGGTTAAGCTACGCTTGCTGCTACGTTCCGTGGATGGGTGATCATCTTTACATACCAAGACCCCTCCGTGCCTTGGAAAGCATGCTATTTATGTTATAAAATTAATTGAATATCTCCTACATCATCTGCCTAGCCTTTTTCCCAACTCTATGTATGTTGGGGTTGGCTTCCAGTCTAACCGAATGCAGCTGAGTACGAGTATTTTACGTGGAGCGACTGCCTATCTGACCTTCACAATCCAGTTATTGGGTAATACTAAACTCCTTGGTAAGACTGTTAGTTACTGGGTAATACGAATTTCCTTGGGAAGACTGTTGGTCAGACTATCGAGCTTCTGACGACCCGCAATGACTGTCAAAGATCCTGTAATGACTGTGAATGACTGTCGAAGATGAATGACAGGCGGGACCAAGTGCAAATAGGGTTTGGAAAGTAAAATTTATTTGCAGTTTCAGACATAGTTTCAGGGTCTCCTATTTTTGGGCGTTTCTGACAAACATTGTTGGTCACCCGGATATTTTCTGATGCTATTCTTAAACACATGCTTGAAATATTGTCCAGGTAAAACAAAACCTACATATTTTTGGATTTTACCGATTGCGAAAACAGTTCAGCGTTTGCCTCATTATCCAGCGATCTCACCTCAATCATTTAGCGTTAACATTTGAATCAGTATCAACTGCACCGCGTTTGCCTATTGCAAATCAGCAACAAATTATCAACATCTACGCCATTTCCATTTCTCTATCAGCTAGAGATAGTGATCTACTATGATAGTCATACTACCCACATCACAACACTTATCTGATCAGAATGTGAGCTAGGCGGACGTGGCCTGAGCAATAACAACGGTTTGAAGCTGTGTTTCTAACACATTATGACGAGTTAGCAAAACTGTTACTGCCTCGTACTGGTTAACGACATTGATAATATCTATCTTATCTTGGGAATATCTTCTGAACTAGAATCCCATCCTAGAACCTTTTCAAAGGCATATCGTCGACTGCCTATGTGACCTCCACAACTCAGTTACTGGGCAATACGATACCCTTTGGTAAGACTGGTTGTCAGACTATTGGATTTCTGAATACTCGTAACGACTGTCAAGGATCTACGATTGACTGTCGGGACCAACGGTTTAACGTGTTTTCCTAGGCACGGAGGGGTCTCGATATGTAAGGGATGGCCACACATCCACGAACCGGCCGCGACAATCGTAACTTGACCTTCTATCGACCCGTATGGGTGTTATCATTAAGCCACGAGTTTCCCTGTAAACCAATAAAAACAGCGCTGAAAATCTAAAGCAGGAGCCTGATACAGAAGGCGGTAAACTGTTTTACTTGAAATAAATTGCTAACCATTAACTCATAGCAAGATTTCGAATAAACCAATTATTGGCACTTTTGAACTGTCAAGAAGTCCGTCAGTCAGAAAGATGAAGCTAGTTGTCCTCTGGGTCTTCCACAGACTCTTACGTAATGAAAGCACAGGCTGTTTTCAATAGGTTTAATTGATAACTGCACCCTAAACTATGATTCACTATCTGAATGATTTTGAAGGTTAATCCATTGCTTCATAATTATGTTCGAATTTGTCTGCGCAACGACACATTCATCCTTTTTCCCTAGCAGAAATTGACCTGTGAGTGAAAGCCACAAATTACGAGTTGTAGTTTGTGGGTTCGAACACAGGCAAGCGCTTCCCTTTGTGTAATTTATTTCATCACCACTGCTCTCAAAAACGGTTAAGTAAAATATTGCGCGGAACCAAAGATTCGAAGACAAGTTTCATCTACCAACCCGGGGGCCTAAAAAGGCCACTTTGGCAGAATCATAAAACAATTCATATCACGCAATTCATCTGTATAGCAGTTTTGTATGGAGATTCGTAAAATGCTATAGGTACATCTCTGCCTAACCCTTCAGGGATATATAGGTGTGAAACTGTCAAACACATGAATTGCGTGCTATGAATTGTTTTAAGATTCTGCCAAAGCGGCCTTTTTAAGCCCGCGCGGTGGATTATGGTCCATTTCCTCTCATAGAGAGGCCTCTGTCCCAGCAGTAGGAACATTGTAGGCGAGGATTTTTGATACATATTTACAACTTTACTATAATCCTACATTAATATTAATAGCTTACTACACCTCGGCACAAAACCAGTTCACGTTTATCATCGACATAAAGTGGGTAGGGTTACAGTACGGACAGCTGTAACAATAATATTATGGCTTAGGAGTTGAGTAAGTTGTATGAAACATGCCAACAGTTTTTAATAAGTTCTTTACGGTGCAGTGTTAATAGGAGCGTGAAGACGAATTTCTGCACGTGCAAACGGCACGCATGGTTTTTCTTGTGCTTTCACAAGGCGATGGCTAATTAAGTTAGCTAGCGAAACTCCGCAGAAGTGATGGGTATAATGTAGATATATCTTAATACGATAAAACAAAGAACAAAAAGATTTGATGTTTGTTTTTCTGTGTTTAATGATTATTGGTAGTAAGTAATTTGACCCTTGAAACTGAGAATTTATTTTATTACTTATTACTATTACCAATAAACATGATAGTGATACAAGACAGTGAAAACTGCTTCGACCAGTCTCTCTGTCTACTCCCATAAAAGTCAAACTAGGATGATATGCCTTTATAGGCTTGACAACGTAAACTAGACAGTCTTCTTCTTTATTTATGGCACTTGATTTCATATTTAATACATATAATACGCAAGAGAAATATAACTGCAATTTTTAGTAAAATTCAGATAAGTTAATTGTTAATCAAGTTGACTTAATCTGTCTAGCCTTTTCCGAATTATGTTGGGGTCGGTTTCCTGTCTAACCGAATGCAGCTGAATACCAGTATTTTACATGGTGCAATCGCTCCATGTAAAATACTGGTATTCAGCTGCCTAGTCAGGCAGTCGCGAGTTAGATTGGCATCTAACCTCCACAACCCAGTTACCAGAGACACGATAGCCCTTGGCAGTTTGTGTGTCGATGTCCTTGCTACAGTGTATTATGTCAATTTGATAAGCAATTACTTTGTTTGACTGTACAACCGCGCTCTATGCTTAAAACTTTGAGGGACACTAGACGCCCAAACTACGTATCTTGCGTGGATTTCATACCTTGTATGATTTACTAGCTTCAGCAAACCACAATCCACCGACGCACCATATAAAAAAAAAATAGATTTCAGACTTATTCAGTCCATCGAGTGTTAGCATCGCATCGCTTCCCGCGCTATTGCAACGCTCACTATTCTTTCTGACTTTTTATGTTTTTGATTGTCTCCTAAGGGTCCAATGATGTAAAGTAGCTGATCCTACACTGCTGACACTGGCCTTCCCAATAATTGGGCTATCAAATGCAAAAAGATTTTTTCAAATCCGACTGGTAGTTCCAGAGATTAGTGCGCTCAAACAAACTCTTCAGATGTAATAAAATAAAACTTCTATTCTGTCCCGTTCAGTGTCCTTCAGCCGATTAATGCTTACCTATGTAGAAACGAAAGAAAGTTCACAAAATAATATAAGGGAAAATCACTTTAATGGTACTACAAAAATAGACTGTCATCCAAGGGGTCAACCTCGAGCCTTATAAAACAAATAAAAACTAAAACATAAAACATGATAATTATAGAAATCCTAATTACATTTAATTATCTAGCAATAAAATAATGTTATTAACAGAAAGTAATATTATCAAGTATCCTGAAAGAAACGTGCTAGCTAAATGGAGAGGGGAAGTCAATGAACTTTGCATGTTGCATATAGGCACTTGTACCTACTTAATTAAGGGTTATTTATTATTAATTAATAATCAAGGTAATTTGAAGGGGTCCATCCATGAGTGTGATACCTAATGTTAATATCCAATTTAGAATGAAAGCTATACTTGCTGTTGAAATATTTATATTTTATGAATTATTACCTAATGACATTTTAGCGGGGTCGCGATAGACAAAGTAAGAGATAGCGGGACGAGCTCGATAGGTTGCATCAAAATTGAAAAAGGACGCGCGGACTCGCGAAAGATGAAAAGAGTGAATGGAAGCCTGGAATAAAAAAAAAAACAACATTTGCCGTGTATTTCCTCGTATCTACTTTCAAAAATGTCCATTCTGGTGTCTCAAAAATATTCATGTACGAGTGTACATGATTCATATCACATAAAATAAATGTGTCGTTATTTGTGAGCCTCAAACAATTCCGATTTTGCTCTCTAATACTAAATAGACAATTAACTGCGATTAACTTGGATGTAACGCTTGTCACCCGCTTTCGTGACACCGATCGCTTCGCTCGCTCGGCTCGCACACCCTAACCTAACCCATTAGGTCGGGGTGCCCTCGCTTACTATGACCATCTTGGATCGCGCTTGTTTAGTCATTTTCTAACCTAACCCATTTGGTCGGAGTGCCCTAGCTTAAATTACTGCAACCAAGTTTGCGAGAAGGCCAAGGTAAAAAGAACACCTTTATAAAAAACGGATTTCATTCGAAGGTTTTTAGAAAAACAATGAAATATTTCCCATAACATTTGCAAACAGGCGAAAAAGTGAAAGAATATCTTCTCAGACGCAGAGAAAAAAGAAATAAAACAATAGATATGATTTATGAAAAATGGGCCGGACATGTGAACAGCACCCTATTTGTTTAACACACTATCAACCACAATCTGAATCACCCATTGCTTTATATCCTTGAAGAATTAATCTGGCCATCAACGTAAATAACGCAATGAATCGAATGTGGTGAACTACCAAAATGAAAGCCATTGTTGCTGAATGTGTGTTACAGAATTATCCCGCTCGATTGACAAAACACGGTACTCGAACTTGCGTTCTTCGGAGATTGTTATGACAAAGCACTGTACTCATAGACAACGGGCAACTAAAACATGAGTCGCGTTGTATCAAAATACTGAAATAATTACACTAATATTATAAAGGCGAAAATTTGTGAGTGTGTGTTTAAATGCTTGTTACTTCTTCACGCTCAAACGGCTGGACCAATTTTGATAAAATTTTGAATGGAGGTAGCTGACACCCTGAATTAATATATAGGCTTTTTATCCCGATATTCCTACGCGATCGATACGGGGTGAAACCGCGGGACGCAGCTAGTAAGTAATTCATAATGCAGTGTTAGGACAAAACAAAACCTTACATTTTTCGAGATAGTGTACATAGTCCTATTTCTCTCAGTAGGTACTTAATCATAATCAGCCTATAATGTTCCCACTGCTGGGACGCCGATTGGTAGACATCAGTTTCATCATTTAGTAGAATTCGAATTTTCGTTTCTAGGACTAGGTATTTCTCATGATGTTTTCCTTCACCGTTTTAAGAGCAGTGGTGATGAAATGATTTACACAAAGTAAAGCGCCTGCCTGAGTTCAAACCCACAACCGACAACACGTAAGTAATGGCCGTTGCTAGGCCACCACTGCTCTCAGATACGATAGTGCTAGTTACTATCAAGCATTGTACTCAAAATGGCTGATTGTCGTCAGAAATGTAGCGGTATCCAGCTTCTCAAAAACAATGTGTACCAAACTTAGTAATGTTATGTCTGCAGGTATGTTTGTTTAGCAGTTAGTTACATAACTGTTTAGTTGTTAGGTAACTGTTTCTGTAAGCAATCGATCAACATTTTAGTTTACTGTTATTTCAACCGATTTACCTTCTACTGTTCGTTTTCAGTTTTGAAAATGGCATTTCAAATCGTGGACAGAATAATAGAGCCGTTTTGTTTTGTTTCTCAATGAAAATGCCTTTTCCGAGTTTTCGACTTGAGAAAATGAGGAAGTATTTATATTTATATTTTTGCTGTAACAAAAAATATAAATTTCTCCAGGCCGTATTCCGGCCACGGCGGCTAATGTCAACGGAGACTAGCCTTCGGCGAAGGAGATATTATAGTGCACAAGTGTGCGCTCTGATATGTGCACTCCCTCTTCCCACACTCTCATATTCCGATGGAACGGCGATCCGACACGACCGGAGAGAGATCAGGCGCAGGACAAAGGCAAATAATTATAAATGAAATGAATGATTGTATGACGTCAAGTAGGTACGAAATAGTTATAGAACGGACAAAATGATGAAGGATGTCAATTTTCTTGCAACAACAAAAATCTCTTCTTAAATTCGAAGTTGGAACTAGTCAAATTCTACTTTAGCATTACTGGTTCAAAGTGGCCCGTGAATTTTTATTTAAGGCCAATTCTCGTAATTTAAAACGTTCAAAATCTAGTCGCAGTCTCATCTCGGCGACAAACAAATGTCAAAAACTTGTCAAAATGTAGGGAAATTAGAAGTATTTTTTGACAGATTGAGACTGAGATCAGACTGTGAACGTTCTTAAAATTACGAGAATTGCCCCTCTGGTTTCTTTTTTTTATTTCATTTGTTCTTTCTCTCTCTCAAATAAACATATTCTCTTTTTTTTTTCTTTCTTAGCAACATTATTAAGTTTCTCGATGTTTTAGTATAGGTAGCTACCTATTTTTTTTTTCAAGACTTTTTTAGCAATTACTCTACCTGTATTTACATAATTTAAAAAGCTAACAGTCTTAAAATACGCGCACGCGCACGTTGTATGGCAATGCTTTGGCCAAAAAATAGGCCAGCCCTCTGGTCACTCTAAGTGGACACTCGGGCCCCATGGTCCTAGTGTTTCAACCCCAAACGGCTCAAAATAAGTTCCAAATGATGTTTTATATTAATTTTCTGTATCATCTCTATCACTATCAACTATTCAATGTACAATAATCCCGATAATATAACAATCATAATGTCAGTTACAACGATACATTCTGCATGCCTCGATTCGTTTGAATGGCGTGAAACAATTTAAGTACATTTCATTTACGATACCACTTGTAAGATGAAGGTAATGGAGGCATTAGTAATTAAAAGTAAGTCAATCGTCAATTTTCACGCACGTTTGAAGATGCAGATCAAGCAGAAATCTGTTGGATTGTGACCCGTAAAGCAGTTAGGTACCTATATAAACACGTGTATGTTAGAAGTAGGAAATAGATCTCTAGACGTATAATCGACCTTAATATTGCTTTGCCACCCTTTTTTGCTGGGGAAATAAACTCAAATATTAAAGCATTTAATTACAGGCACTTGAATTGCCAATGAGTCGGTGAGTCAGAAAAATTAAGCTAAAATGCCAATTCTAGGCATAGCATAGAAGGTTCTTATGGAGAAGAATGGGCTAGAAACAACATGGACGACCAAACGACAAGGTATATTTTTGTGTAAGTGACAGATATATTTTAAAACCGTACAAAAAATCGTGCTTTTCGCTTACGAATGACCTTGAAAGGAGGGCGCTGTTAGTAAATATTTTAAATGTCACTTTAAATGTGTCAAAAAATAAGATGGCGCCGTTAAATCCAATTTTGGCCACGCGTGAAAATAACCTTGAAGCGCTCTACTGAGAATTATTGTCAAAAGCGATTAAGGAATTACGAGGTTGACTATACATACTACTGCTACCTTAACGGCAACAAAGCAACGGCTTCTTACCAGTCATTTATTCAAATTAGGCTGAAAATCATCACTTTTCGAAAGACAAAATTACCTAAGAGTCTCCCGGTACGGCCGCCCTTCACCACCTCCTAGTGCTTTCGTTGGGAAGAAGAAATGGCGCAACAAACGTGGAAAAACGCTAATTGCTGTTATAATATCTGCAAATGAGGCTTTTCAAATTTTGAAAGATAATCAGTAGGTACGTTGAAGACAATCCTGCGTAAAAAGTGACGCACGACTATTAAAGTTATTTTATACGAAAAATTAATACTGCGGGACACTAAACGCCCGCGGGCGTAATAACAATAAAATTTCTATAGTTTCTTGTTCAGTGTCCTTCAGCCGATCAAAATTGTTTTTATTGTTGTTATTTGAAAACAAATTTTAATGTAATTGTCACATGAATGTATTAGAGGTTTTATAAAAATAGAACAAAAACAAGGTCTAAAAACAAACTTCATAAAAGTCTACGAATTTTGCATGATTTTTTTATTAGGTATCTTATATCACAAATCAAGTATTTCAAAAAATAATGAACAATTTCAATACATCTTTCTAATTTAGGTAGACCGTAAGTACTATTGGCATTATAGCTATTAAATAAACTTGTAAAATTGTCGGATTATCGCCTGTAAGCTGTCGCATGTTAGTAGGTTTTATTATATGATCGAATATATACGTATTAGTATTTATTATTTTTGGAGTTGTCCCTTAAATTGCACCTGTCATGTTTTGTATTAGGACAACCCTAAGGTTGACTGGTAGAAAATGCCTCAGGCATTAAGGCCGCCTTTGTACAGTATTTTTTTACTTCTGCATAAAGTTTTAATAAATAATATAAATGGGTCAACGCTTCATCACTGGTGGTATGTCCTAATTGAAGTCTGTGTTTTTTTTAAAGAATATACCAAGCGGGGTAGTAATTAGATGTAGGTATGTTTAGAAAGGAGGGTGGACAGGGAAAGTTTGTTCTAAGGCGTATTTTTCTTAAAATTTCTGGGTGAAATGAACCGCTATTGATCTGAATTCCACTCTCGGCCAGTCTCCTTTATGCATGATAGGACTCAAAGGCATTTTTAAAGGTCAGTCAAAGGTTGCGCTTCTGCTGAGCACGAATTTCTGGATTCGATTCCCAGGTCAGGCAAAGTGTTATTGGGTTTTTCATCCGGAATTTCTTAATAACAGCCCGGAGTCTGGAATTGTGCCCAGTTGCTGGCAATAGGGTCGCCCCCATACGACTAAAACTGGCAAAATGTTGGTGTTACTTTAGGTAGGCCTCTACCTAACCTTTTAGGGATTACAGGCGTGATGTAATGGTATGTGACAAAGGTTTAAGGTGACGTTCGCTTCTAATTATTAGCGGACTACCTACCTATCCTTCAATGAAGATGCATCATGATTACGTCTTTGTAACAAATGAGGAATCCACGATGCAGCATAGGTAATTGTCTATTTCCTTTTGTTGACCCTTACAAACTATAATGGTCTTGCAGGTGTATACGTATGCTCCTGTTCTGATCTGTTCATCTAGTAGTTTCGTCATGGTGGGAGACATTCTCTGACGAATGATACAGTGCTGGATACAAATATTGCTGGCAGTATTTATTATGTACAGAATTCATAATTATTATATATTTCACAGACTCGTGGAGGGGCTCGTGGCTAAAAGATAACAGCCACACGGGGTGATCGAAGGTTGCCGCGGTCTGTTCGTGTGTGGGTGACCATCCATTACCTACATATCGAGAGTATCGAGACCCCTGCGGGCCTCGGAAAGCACGTTTAGCCGTTGGTGAGATTTATGTCATTCGTACATTTTTGACAGTTTTACGAGTAGTCAAAACCCCAAAAGTCTGACAACCAGTCTTATCGAAGGGTAATATGAATGACCCAGTAACTAGGCGGTTGAGGTCAGATAGGGAGTCGCACCATGTAAAATACTGGTATTCAGCTGCATCCGATAAGACTGGAAACCAACCCCAAGGCTAGGCAGATTGATATATATATATAAGCAGCAACACAGAATACAGTTATTGTTCTGTGTGTACGTTGTGCAAATAAATAAATGCTCACGGTGCAATAAAGAAATAAATATGTTGAGCACCTCATTATTTTTCCGACTACGTCATTACAAACGTTTTCAACGAATATGACAGTTCGGCAAGGTGAAAGGCGACCGCTAAGTGTGCTTAACTTTATCGCTCCCTGACCGTAGGTGAACTGACAAGCTTTTGCACAAACAAAAAACTCTACTTTAATAAATTAATACTGTTTAACTAAACTATGTGAGCAGTGGTACAGTGGAATTTTGAGTTGTAGGTCGTGAGTTCAAACCCAAGCAGATATTTTACTTTGTGTAAATAATTGTATCATCACTGCTCTCAAAACGGTGAAGGGAAACATCGCGAGAAAACCGGCATGTCCTAGAACCAAAATTTTGAAGACATATGACATATCCTGCGTGGTGTATAATGGCCCACTTCCTCTCAAGGAGAGGAGGCCTGTGTCCCAACAGTGAGAACGTTATAGGCTGATAATTATGCTGATAATGTAACTATTAAACTTACCAGCGATATCCAGCGCTGTTTCATAGTCTGCTACCTCTGGCATTGCATCTTGTTGTGTGTCACTGCTCACCGTCCGCCGCGTAGCTTGAAATGCAAAAAAATAAAATTAATTTATTTCCTGTGTTATTTTAACAATAATATAACCAAGACCCCTCCATGCCTCGGAAAGCATGTTAAGCCATTGGTCTCGGCTGTCATACGTGGATCTTTGACAGTCTCTACCGGTCATCAGAAGCCCGAAACTCTGACAACCAGTCTTACCAAGGGGTATCGTATTACCCAGTAACTGGGTTGTGGAAAATTTGTGTGTAAAATACTAGTATTCAACTGCATTCGCTTAGACTGGAAGCCGACCCCAACATAGTCGGGGAAATGCTAGGCTAGATAATGACGATGATGATAATTTGTACTATGCACATAATTATGAAGCTTTATGAAATAATATAAGAGGAACTCTTTTCCAGCACTACTGGTCGCAAAATAGAGCTCATAATTATAATTAGCGACCAGTACCTAGCGCTGGAAAAGGATTCTTCTCAAAAATATAAAACAGTTTCACGCCATTTGCATTCAGTTG
Organism: Gortyna flavago; assembly: GCA_963669345.1. NCBI lineage: Eukaryota > Metazoa > Arthropoda > Insecta > Lepidoptera > Noctuidae > Gortyna > Gortyna flavago. The sequence continues at coordinate 2,301,439 of OY770135.1, forward strand.
GTCCCCGGATAATCATCTATAGGTACATACTGGATGAAATTGAAAACATAACAACAAAATATTGATTTGGATTTTTTTTATTTAGCGCACCTATTAAATTTCATACTGTTTAATAAAGTCGTAGCGAAGTCAAAACTGTAGATTTACCCTTTTAAATGATTATCCCGAATGATTGACCCTTATGAGCTGAGAAAAAAGGAAAAAGTTAGGAATAACGCTAAGCGAAAACAAAGTGATAGCGCGGGCACATGCGGGCAGGCGATGCGATGCGTCGGGGTGGGTCTGAGGAACAAGAAATTTCACGCGGACGAAGTCGCGGGCAGAAGCTAGTTCAGTATACAATGCAAGGGAGTTGATACTAGTACCTTCATACGTTACCATTGAATTGCTACTTTATTTTAAATCATTGTTTGAAACTTTCAGCAGGTAGGTACATAATACTGTTTGCTCAAACAAACTGTAGGCAAGCGGAACCAGCTAACAACACCTTAGCATAACATGCGTAAGCATAAGCAGCCTATAATGTTGCCACTGCTGGGACACAGGCCTCCTCGAGGCTGGCTGCAATCGACCACGCGGGCCCAGTGCGGGTTGGTACTTAGATGTCATTTATGTTTTTAATTTTTAGTTCTGTTTCCTCACGATGTTTTCCTTCACCGTTTTGAGAACTGTGGTGATGGTAGTATTTACAAAAAAGTAAAGCACCTGCCTGGATTCGAACCCACAACCTACACACTCTTAAGTCGAGGCACACTTACAGAGGACATTTTTTTTAACAGTTTTTAAATTCTTTTTAAAAGTTAAAGTTTGATATGTTTCTGTGGTTTAAATAATATGTACGATTATTGTGTTGTTTACTATACAGGGGCTTGTGGCTAAATGATAACTGCCGCACGTGTCGGTTGCCGAAGCCGATCCGTGCGTGAAAGCATGATAAACCATCATCGGTGTCGGTCTCAGCTGTCATTTTGTCAAGTAGATCTTTGACAGTTGCTACGGTAGTCAGAAGCCCGAAAGTCTGACAACTATAAGTTTCATTAATTGTTTTTGTAATGTGCGTTTTGTTTGCGCTGAATGAACAATGTTACTTTCTTTTTTTTCTATCACTGACTAAAGTACTAGCTGCGCCCCGCGATTTTATGCGCATGAGTCTGGATCCCGTGGGAATATTGGGATAAAAATTATATTATCTCATAATCCAGGTCATGGCCATGTGCTAAATGTCATGCAAATCTGTTCACCCGTTTTAGCGTGAAAACATAACAAACAATCATCAAACAATCATTCAAAAAAATCTTATATTTTCTCTTTATAATATTAAGCATCCTGCCCGCGACATCGTCCCCGTTCCACCGTCGCGTCGCATCGCATCTCCCGCCAGATCTATTACTTCGTTTGCGCTTAGCGTTCATACAAATTTTTTACATGTTTGCTCGGATCCTATGAGTCCTAGCATGATGATACGTACAACCTTCCTCAAGAATTAATTAGGCTATCAGCTGCAAAAATATTTTTTCAAATCCGACCATTAGTTCCAGAGATTTGAGCGTTCAAACAAACAAACAAAATTTTCAAATTTATTATTATTAGTTTAAAGATATTATAGTTTAGATAGATTGTAATAAAATAGTACATAATTTTCACTTCCTGAAAGATAGTCTACCAATTCGTAAGTTTGTATGACTCAGCCTGAATTATTATGCAAAAGAACGTTTGTTTTGGTTAAATGACCGACCAATCTGCGATATGGACTGAAATTCCTTAATGCCTTAATATGAGTCTTATGACATTTAGTGCGCCTTAGAAGTACTTACCAGAATAAGTAATTTATTTATATTCTGAAGATGATCCATCATCAATAGGTGAAGAGAATGTAAATTGTAGCCGCCTATGTATTCTATAAAACTTAGATAAAGTGAGCTGTCAATAGGGTAAATCCCTGTAGGTATTCTTTAAAAATCTCACCAGTGAGCTGTCACTAGTGTTAAGCTAGAGCATCAGATGGAATGATTTCTCACGGAATGACCTCACTTCACCTAAGTTCACACGGTGAGATTTAAACAGAATAGACAGGCTTCACTGTGGAAACCTAAGTGAAGTGAGTTTGAAGTACCTAAGCTGTGAATCCGTAGCATTCAGTGGGATTTCAGTTCACTTAACTCTCACTTCACCTAAGTTTTCACGGTGAAATTTGTACAGAATTGACCTGCTGATGACAGCTCACTTCAAGGTCACCTCCCCTAAGTTCTCACGGTGAGGTTGGGTCATCTTCCGAATGCCTGTGAAATTTGTACAGAATAGATCTATATTAAACTGATTCTGTACGGCATGCACAGAGAAGGCGTTCGACCCCAGGCAGGCACATTTTGTATTTAATTTCATTACTATTGCTCTCAAAACGGTGAAGGAAATCATCGCGAGGAAACCGGAATGTCTTTAACCAAAAATTCAAAGGCTTGTGACATCCATTAACCCGCACTGGGTCCGCGTGGTGGATTATGGCCCACTCCCTCTCACAGAGAGGAGGCCTGTGTCCCAGCAGTGCACAGTGGGAACATTTTAAGCAAATTGAGCAATAACTATGACCGACTCTTTGACAATTCAAAAGGGCCTGTAAATGGTTTATTTGAATGATAAATGCTTTGAGTTTGAGTTCATAAAACTCAAAGAAATTTGGACCCTCATAGCCCGCAGGTTAAAAAGCCGGCTACACACGGCTAAATATTAAACGTTGTTTTACAATAATGAATGATGAAGCCAGATCATGACAATGAAATTGTTACAATGGATAGTTTAAACATTTAAAGCAAATGTCACTTTGATATTGTGGTTGTGGTTTAGTGAATCATAAGTTTAATAACTTTATTATGTATTGAAACATAACATTTTGACAACTAACCTGTCGGCTTATTTGTCAATTCGCACGAATTTACTTGCCGAAACGTGTGAATCGTCACTTTTAAATAATTTTATTTTCTTATATAGGCGACTCGCACGAAGTTAATTTATTTGGGGCGAGTCGACAACCCAGAAAACGTGCCAGCTTAAAACAAAATCTGGTCCTTCGAGCCGGATTATGGTGCTGTTGTGTCTCTTTACGGTAGTGGATCGGTTTAGCTGGTCTCCCAGAAGCGGGCCGCCCAGCTAGATTGAGAAGTCCCAAAATATCGTAACCGAGGCGCAAGGGTGCTGATTTCGACTGACCACATTCTGAATTTAATGCAATATATTATAACTAGCTGCGCCCCGCGGTTACACCCGCGTAAGTTTTCCCTTATCACTTAGGGGAATGAAAAATAGATAATAGTGAATAGGAGTAGTAGTAATAGTAGTAGTAAAATCGGTCAAGCCGTTTAAGAGGAGTATGGTAACTAACATTGTGACACGAGAATTTTATATATTAGAAGAAGATATATCAACATCAGGACAAACCTATTGAGATTTTTGTGATGTTTATGTTTATACTTTATTTTGTTCCTTAATTAATAAAAAAAAAAAAAACTGTCGGGCGTTCGGGCGAGTAAATTCGTGCGAATTGACTAATAAGCTAACACAATTATTAATTTTTTTGCTGTGTGTGTATAGCACAGCATCATGCTGAGTGGAAGCTTTACTGTCACAGTCATGACGTGCAACCGTCGACTATCCTGCTTTTTGTTCGTAATTATAGATAGCATAAATTTTGTTTTTTTTTTCCTTATTATTACAATTAATATTATATTTTTGTATGCACGTGTGACAAATAAACCTATTTTTCTTTCTTTGTTCTTGCTATTTTTAAAAGCAATACTTTGGAATTTGGTGGCCAAGGTTAGGCTAATGAAACTAGGGACGTTGATGATATCGTCAAAGTCGCGGATAACACCTGGATGAGAGACGCACGGGACCGGCAAGTGTGGCAGAAGACAGTGGAGGCCTGTACCCAGCTGTGGGTGACTTCGGGCTGAAATGACGATGGTGATGATGACGAAGAGTTGTTGATGAGAATGGAATTTATTGACGAGTAAATATTTTTTTTAATTCTTAAGCTTGTAGGAAAAGCCCTTTTTGTAAGTATTTCTCTTTATTTATCTTTTCTAAATTATATCGCAAAATGTAAAAAAAACTGTTTTTTTTAACTTGATAACACCACTTTTTGGCCTAATTGTGCCCCTGGCTTTACCCACGTGGCTGTGTATTCTATTGGCATTATAAGTTAACCCAAAAGTGAAGTCACAAATATCCTCTTCAACATCGGAGAGGATACTAACGGCTACTAAATTATACAGATATAACAGTTAGTTATAATTATAAGTCTTATAACTGTTCTTATACATGGCAAGATTGACTGCTTAGCTCCTTGTAGGTATAGCGTGATGATATTCATTACAGATATTAAATCCGAATCTATATGCAAAACTTAATGTATAATTTTATTTTTCGTGTAATTAAATCTTGCGTTAAACTGTTGACGGACATAATGCAATATTTATTTATTTATTTGATAGTGCAATAATGCTCATCTCCCCATAGAAAATATCTTGATAATATATTATCTGAACAGAATCTAATCGAACATACGTCTAGGTAAACAGACAAACGGACAAACATTATATAATATTTACGGCATCAGAATCGTTCCTTCACCACGTATCAATAAATTTTTCAAAAATATTCAATGGACCGTTTTGACTTCGGTAGATACTCGTACTACCTATTTTATATATTACGTACTTATAATGTATATTAATAATAGGTGAAATATGACAGCTTAAACTACTATACTGAAAATGAAAAACATACTCTGAAAAGGTTAGGAATTTGCTCACTTTTAGTACCTGGCTATATTTCTAATATATTTTCTAAATCTGCACACATTTTGCTGTACTTAATAAAAACTTTTAAATTCACTGACCGATAACGCACAGCCTAAACCGTTGGGTTTAGAAACACGAAATTTTGCACGAGAGTTCCTTAGGTATTAAAGGTGCGCAATAAGGAAGAGACATCCCCTCTCGGAACGAGGATGCCTGTGTCCCAGCAGTGGGAACATCATAGGCTAATTATGCTTATGCTACTAAAGAAGGAATTGAAAAATCATCCCCTAATGGAGTTAAATAGCGAATAAAAGTTTGTATACAGGTTCGTAATTTTTGCCGATGTGAAATCCCATATACACGACATTTACGTTTACATTATATTTCTATCAAGAACCGCAACTTTTGACGTCGAATTTAATCAAAGCAAGCATTTATGAATGTACTAGCCAGTTAATCTTCTGTTGCCTATTTTCTTAGTTTTCAATCATAATTATTTTGGTGATAGCAGGAAATTACATTTCCTAATAGGTTTTGCAAGTGAAATCCGGCTCTATGGCTTTTATTGCTACATACTTTATCGAATATTTTCCGTTTTCGAAGAAAATGCGAGCGTTTTACGATAACACGGTTACGTACTACTAGTGCAATCTGAGGATTTTCCACGATTACAGGTTCGATTCCTAGCTCTTACACGTTAGGCAAGAAAATGTTGGTTAGTTGAAAGATTTCAAATATTGTTTTTTATGTAATAATACCTATGTAATGTTAAGAAATATTATATTTCAATAAAACTTAGGATATTTTATTGTTTTTTTATTTTTTATTTTCTGTGTATAGTTAGTTAAATAGAATAAAGACTATTAATGTTTAAAAAAATTATGAAATAAAAATGCAATAAAACTAAAATATTTCGCGAGAATTTACGTAATTTTTTTAGAAGAAAGTTTCCCAATTAGAACCACAACACATCCAAAAAAAATATAAAAAAAAAATACTCACGGCTCTGTATCTTCGGTAAAATTTTGCAAACCATTATTTAGTATATTTATCACTTGTCTTACACTAAACCATGGGCTCGTGCGCCGTGGTACCGCGCGCCACACTCAGTCGCCAGCGACAAACTGAGGATAGCTGTCTAGCGCCATTGTTCCACAGACTTACACACCCACAGAGAAGGCGGGGATGAAATGTAAATTAACTTTAAGTTGTTAGTGTTACCTTTTGGTTAACATACAGTGTATGTTATGGTATAGGGAAGCTGAATGACGAGCAGAGGTTGTGTAGAATCTTTGAATTAATATTTAGAAAACATTATTCATTTAAAACTTTTGACAACGTCAACATCTAGAACGAACACGCGGAAGAAACGCAACGATCAGTTAATTGGAAATGCTGGTTTCACACTTGACTGGATTGATTTAGTTTGAAGACTTTATTTAGATCTATGGGTGATATTTGTTGTGTTCTATACGATAATATGTAGTATTTGCGTTTCAAATTTACGTTACGTTTAATCCGCGCGTTCGTGACAGGCTCTTAAATATCTTATAGTCGTGGAATAAAATTCATACCTACTAATATTATAAATGCGAAAGTATGTCTGTCTGTCTGTTACCTCTTCACGCTTAAACCGAAGGGTTGGGCTACAATCCACCACGCGGGCCCAGTGCGGGTTGGAGGATGTCACATCATGTCTTCGAATTTTTGGTTCTAAGACATGCCATTTTCCTCACTATGTTTTCCTTCACCGTTTTGAAAGCAGTGTTGATGAAATTCTTGTAAGCCGGGGCCGATACCGCTGCTCTTCGCTGACTTCAGAGTCAGGGTTTCAATTCTTGTGCGCCTTTAATTATTAAGAACTTTAGCTAGATATTAAGCATAATTGTAAGGACTTGCATCAAAGTATTATTATACTAGCGGCCCGCCCCACCTTCGCACGGGTGCAATTTTTTCGAACATTTTTTTTTCTCTCCGTAAGAGCCATCCTCGTAATTCAATGAATATTATAAAAAAAGAATTAGGGAAATCGGTCCAGCCGTTCTCGAGATTTGCGCTTAGCAACACATTTAGCGATTCATTTTTATTTAGAAGACTAGCCGCCCGCCCCTGCTTCGCACGGGTGCAATTTTTTTTTTTCGAATTTCCTAAATTTTCTTTTACACAAACCTTATCCTGACAACACCGAACACAACAAAAAAAAGAATTAGCGGAATCGGTTCAGCTGCTCTCGAGATTTGCGCTTAACAACACATTTAGCGATTCATTTTTATATATAAGAAGATTACCTACTTACTTATTATCCAAGAAAGTAAAAAATATAAGAAGAAAATTACCGTTTTGCTTGTAGTGGGTTATAGTTACTTAGGCAGAAAACGCCTTTCTATGGCCACACGTTCCTATGAACACAGTAATTAGTCATTTCTGTTAGACGGTTCCAAGAAATGGGAGTTAGAAAATAAGCCTTAGGTACTTAAATTGTGTACACATTGGTACTGAGTTTACTTCAATCTGCCAAGCAGCTCACTAATCATCTCAATAACTAATTAATATTCTTGTTGTCTGCAACTGACTGCAAGCAAATCATGCTTGTTGTACAGACGCCAGCACACCAAGCTAACAGCACAAGCAAACCTATAGCGATTTGACTATTTTTTATAGTAACTCGTGCATTTGCTCTCGAAAACCACCATTTGGTGAAGTGGAACTGTCGATAAAGACCACAGATGGCCACCGGAACTACTCAATAATAAGTATTTCACGGGTTGCGATTAGATTACTTTGGTTGCTAAGCAATTTATGCTCGTCACAATGCGAACGGTGAAATGGAGCTGATGGTGAAATACCAGGAGAACTCCTCAACAATTAACGTCCCTGCATCGGAGAAAGCAATGGTTTGTAAAAGGCGATGAGCAAGTTGACATTAGGCAACTTACATCAATTATAAATGCACACTGAAAAGCAAGAAATAAAAACTTTTCAACAAAAAAAGAACCGACTTTCAAAAAAAACACTACAAAGTGAAAAGTAACTTTCATTTCAGAAGTCGGTGTCAAAAAACGAAAATGCGGAACCAACGATACCGACTTCCGAAAGTTATTTTTAATTTTGTAGTGTTTTTTGGAGGTGTTTTTTTTTTTTGTAAAAAAGTTTTTTTTACATTCTCAAAACCATTCCTTCATCACTTGCCTTCCATAACGTCATTTCCAACGATCTAAATAAACAAATCAAGCTCTAATAATCAATTATTTCGTTCTATCTTAATCGGCTTTCTCTTCCTGACGACCAGACGCCATTTCACTTCAACTACACATTTATGTTCAACATAATTATAGTGGGTTTGCATAAAATTGCTCTCAGATACTGATAATGCATGTCGTTGGTAATTTGCAGCAGGGATTAACGGTCACCATAAGTAGTTATGGCGCCTGCGAAGAATTTATAAATTGTAGATTCGATGGGATTTCTGTGGGAGTATCCTGTTTGTGGCTGTAAGGGATGGCCTTGTTAGATTGTAAGAAGATGGGGATTCAAAGTGCTACTGAGGCTTTTGTGTGCGTTGATTATTGTTCAATATTACTGCCGTGTTTGCCTACCAAGCGTCGTATGCATACTTCCATATAATACTAATACTTAGTAATAATATTATAAAGAGGTAGGTAAATTGTTTGTTTGTAAGTTTGTATGTAGGGGGTAATAAAATGGAAGTAACCGTCGGATTTGAAAAATTATTTTTAAATTTGATAGCCCTATTCTTGAGGAAGGCTACAGGGTATTATTATATATATAATTATATTATATATAATATCACGCTATGTCGGATGTCCCTTAGTAACTGAGCAAAAAGAAAAAGACGAAAAGAGTCGCGGGCAGAAGCTGTAGCTGCAGTCTGCCTAGCCTTCAACCAACTATCTTGGAGTCGGCTTCCAGTCTAACCGAATGCTGCTTAATAAAAAAACATTTTAAATGAAGCGAGTGCCTATCTGCTACCACAACGCAGTTACTATTTACCCGATAACCCTTGGTATGACTGGTTATCAGACGGTTTAGGCATTCCATGATCATTTGTAAAAAGATTGTACTAGTTAACAACATTTACCTTTGTAAATGACTCGTCGAATTATACCAAGCTCTATAACTAAACCGCGGAATAATAACAATAATAAGCACTTTAAATATGACAACGGAATCGTGGTTTCGGCAAAACTTGACTTGAAAATTATGTTGTAATAGACGAAACAATGATTACGTTTGCGAATTATAATATTATGATTACTTATCATAATTTGTGGACGAAAATAAAAATGATTGGTGACACCGGGTGTCTATTTTTTTACTTGTTTTTTCATGTTTCACGATAACTGAACTCCGGAAAATTTTGGATCGGTTTCCTCGTGTTTCCGTTAGCAGGGAATTGTATTGGGATTACCTACTAATTGAGTCCTGTGCATTATCCTTGTGGTGATCAGTATTATAACATTTTCTTTTTTAATTTTATGATTTAATTTGATTTAAAAGAGTGCCCGTTCTTTTCCTACGCTTTGGAATGAGCAGACTGACGGACCCCTTGACAATTCAAAAGTGTCTGTGGTATATTAAAAAATGGTTTATTTGAAATAAATGCTTTGGAGTTCGATTTTGAATTTATCATTAGTAATTGGAGTAATTGTAAAAAATTTAATGTTACCTAGTTCTCGATTTTTTTTCTCGGTAAGGGTTCATGTTGAATTTTCTCTCTAGGACTCGTTGGACTTCATTGTAACGGTGACTTTTTGTAGTTAGTCAACACTCGCTTGCAGGAAATGAAGTGGTTAGCTGTTATAGCGTGGCAAGTTTTGTACTAAGATGACAGATCCGTTACTGTAAGAAACTGCTCTTCTAGAAGCTGAAAATCTAGGGAAAAAAATCCGTGCATCCGTGTTAGACTTCCAGGTATCCACGGAAGAGATAATTAACACTTTTTGCTAAATTGTTTTAAATTCGTTAATTGATGGTTTTTAGCAAAATAACAGTTGCACTGCACGTAGACTTTAAAACGAAAGCAACAAGGCGTATTTTATCAGTCGTAAAAATAAATTGCTTAATTGGCGATTTTACGCCTTACGGAACTGAAAGAGAATTTTGTATGCATCAGCGTTTTTTGCTATCGAACAGCTGTAACATTAAACTATTATCTAATTGTGTTGTAAGTATTAAATAAAGAAATAGGTTCCGTTTTACCAACTTAGTCACAAAACACAATTTAACGGAATAGTCGCAGTTCGAGGCTCTGTACACTCTCAACGCTTGCGTACGCGCATCGCGAATTTGTTTGATTCAGTGTAAATGTACTTTTATAACGTCTTGCCAGAAAAATAGATAAAAAATTTAAATTGAGACTTATAATTTTTACCTATTTTTCTACCCTTTTAGTTTATATCTATGGACCATTGGAGGCAATTTTTTTTTTTAAACCAGCTGCTTTTGCGACTCTGTCCAACCAAATGCAATTAAATAACAGTCCCTGAATGATCTATCGTTTATTAGATTAGAGAGGATTCCCAGATCTAGTCCCAGGACGAAATCCCTACAGCTGCCAAAGAATTCACAATGCCTGAATGTGTCCAAGACTGAATTTCGTCTCCACCAATTTGTATCTAAGTGTCTCCAAGCTATCATCTGATTCCCATCTCCAGTCGTATGCCAGTAAGTCTGAGGGAAATTACCAATTTTCTCGTAACACACTGAGCTGCAAATTGACATTATTTACGCATAATTATGATGATCATGCGGCACTTGCAGTGTGTTCCTCGTACTGGAAATGCTTACTTATGGGTATGTGTTTATAGCAGTATTTTCATTATCCCCATGTAAAAAACAAGTGCCCTGCACTTCTCATCTCACAATCTGAATAATTTTGAAAATACTGCTAATCCATTGCTTCATAAGTTAGAAAATATGTTCTACTCAACAACGTAAATAAAGCAATGAATGTTGTTGAACTGTCAAGATGAAAGCCTTTGATTCAGATAGTGTGTTACACAATTACCCCGATGATCAGGTCACAATGTTCCCACTGCTGGGAAACAGGCCACCTCTGTGTGAGAGGGAGTGGGCCATAATCCACCACGCGGGCCCAGTGCTTGACGTCAAATGTCTTCGAATTTTTTGGTTATAGGTCATGCCGGTTTCCTTCACCGTTTTGAGAGCAGTGGTGATGAAATAAATTACACAAAGTAAAGCGCCTGTCTGGGTTCGAACATACGACTTTCAACTCGTAAGTCGGGGCTGTTACCACTGGGCCACCACTGCTCCTGGCCAACCTTGAATTGAAAACCAAAATCTTGACCCAGCTTCAACCAGACTGTGACTTCTCAGATAATTTATTTTGACTAATAATTCTTATTTATGTAAAACATCAAGTACCTTCCTAATCTGCTTACCTTCCGAACACAAAACACCGTGAACTCAACGATAAAATTCCATCCTACTTTCATACATATAGGTACAATCGCGTACTTACACAAGTATGAACAAACTATATGTACAGTCGCATCGTAAATCAAGAATCGAGCATGCAATAACGTGCGAGGCACGCCTTGACTTTGAACTTGGACTGTCGTGCTCACAAGTGGTTTGCAGAATTATTGAATAGCAGGAAAACGGTGGTGATCATTTTTTGGAGCTGTTTTTTTTTTACTGAAGATGGTTATTTTGGAAAAAAGGATTCACAGATTTTGTGAATCTTGGTCTCTAATTAATTTACCTATGTCCCAATACTGACCAAATTATGTTATGATTTCTTACCAATATTTTAAGATTATTTGATGCAGTGATTAAAATTACCATTCTTTATACCGTGCTACTTTACCGAGTCATAATTATGTTATTGAACAAGTGCGGCGTTTGCAAATTTCTCCTGTCAACTTTTAAGCAAAATAGGACCCTAGCAACAGCTTAAAAAATACCTTATGGGTATAAAAGTTGTCATAGTTACAAGAAAGCTAATTATCTGTTTGAGTTGTCTGACTTGGCGTAAACAACGATATATAATACTTCGTTAGCAATCTAGGTAAGTGCTTTGTTCTTGGATGTTGGTATAAAATTCCTTTACTTTGCAGTTATTAGATTTCGTATTACTTTCGTGTTATGTTTTTTATTTATTTTTATTGTCAAACTTACTGTACATAAATTTTATATAATTGGAAGTGCACACTTGTATTTGTTCCTGTTATATGTATACTTGTGTAGCCTCTGTTGGAGATCCAATAAATAAATAAATTACTGTTCGATGTCTACAAACATTATATTAGGTTTTGATTTCTTTACTTCTGTTTATTAGCTCCCTGAATACTTTTATGTCGTGTCGTGCCTTTAATTTAATGTTAAAAGAATATGATTTTATGATTATACATTTAAAAATACCCGAATTATTATAACCTCAATCCTCATCTCCCAATACCCTTAAATACTGCAATAACTCATCCTTTCAATAACTTCCTTTCACGTCCTCCTTACATCAATAAAGATTAATACAAATGCTTTAACAAAACCTTAATATTCCAACAATATATCATTTCATTTTGCGTGTAACTGTACCCAGTCGGAGGTATTCGCAGAAGCAAAAGTAAGAGCAAACCAATTTGACATGTATGTATGTGTTTGTGTTCCGAGCCCAAAAACTGAACGCACGGTTAGGTACATACGGTTGTGTTTAATCGATTTGGGCTTAGGTTGTATTCAGACGGTATTGCGATTTCGGTAATGCTATTTTTTCCCTACTGTGCCTAAGTATATTAGAAAAATGTGTTCTATGGTTTGAAAGATAAGGTTAGAAGGTTAGAAAAAAAGTCCTAACATTAGGATGTTTAGTCTGTGAAAGTAACTCCACGCGCACACACACACACACACACACACACAACACATCATAAACACACAACACATACATACATCTTCAGCATTACAATTTTGTTTATTTTTATTAAAAAGCTGTTAGGTAGGTACTAATAAAACGTCATTATAAAAAATCTTATTCCCAAAATATTCTTAGTGCTCACGTTTTTTTTAAGATCATAATTAAATAATTTATCATTATAACCTTTTAACACTTGTTTCCTCGATGATACAAAGTAATAGAATTTTAAAATAAAATTCATTGATAGCTTGTAGATTTCCGGGGTGCGGACGCATAATATTATGAAACATCCTGATAATTTAGTTATAACATTATTACCCATTTTGTTCCTAACTGAAAAGTAGGAGCAAACTGAATTAACCTATAACCATTGTTATGCTTCTTCTTGTCTCGTAGCCACCATGGTGGGAGCGGGAGTTAAGACTCACCTACCTCATCATCTGCCTAGCGTTTTCCCAACTATGTTGAGGTCTGCAGGAGGAGGATGCAGAATACCAATATTTTACAATAAGCGTAATACGATACCCCTTGGTAAGACAGGATGTCAGACTTCCGAGCTTCTGACGACCAGGAACGACTTTCGAAGATCGACGAATGACAGCCGGGATCAATGACTTAACGTGCTTTCCGAGGCACGCAGTGATCTCGATATGTATTAGATGGTCACCCATCCGCGGCAAGGGTAGCATACCCTGCGATCAAAACCCGTGCGGCTGTTATTATATAGCCACGAGCCCTTCCGTACGTAAGTATTGTATGCAAGTACCACAGAGACACGGAGGGGTCTTGGTATGTAAAGATGGTCACCTATCCACGGACCAACCGTGGCCTCAGCCCCAATCTCCATGAAAACTGCATCAAATGCCATTGTGTAATTTTATTTAGAAGATCCAAGTGAATTGCGTACCACACTAACAGTAACACTAGCAACAGTTTTCATTTTGACAGTTGAACAACATTCATTGCGTTATTTACGTTGTTAAGCAGACATTTTCGAACATAATGAAGCAATGGATTAGCCTTCATAATGATTGTGATTGATAGTCTGTTACACAATTAGGTTGCTGGTCACACAGACAGAGACGAAAAGTGACTTTGTTTTAAATGCATGTTTAAGAAGATAGTTTACATTGATCTACAATGTGCCAAGTTTAATAAATTCCTGTTTATAAAATACTCCTTTGTTTTTGTCTCCTGTAGAGATTGATCGACCCCTGTCCACAATGTCGACTATTAGTTTCATTTAATGTCTCAATTTCATACAAAACGACTCATGCACCACCACCACCATTCCGTATTCTTTTTGTTAGCATACTTACACAATAATCGACTATTTAACTAATATTATTATAATATTATTTGTGGGTTGCAACATTGTAATTAAGATATTTTATGCTTTTTGAGTTGTGGCAACCCTTATATGACTTTTTGATAAAAACGGGATGAAAAATAAAAATGGTTTTCTCTCTGAGCTAGAGATGAGGAACGTGGTCACGAGTTATGAATACTATTTTACTGTTTGAGTACAATAAAGTTATTTGTACAAGACGTATTCGATGGTATAATTTTAACATTTCTAAATAACCTAACATGTGACGAGTTTCAAAATAGCTGTAAACATACCCCACCTAATGGACAATGAATACAAACTGTACGAGAGGACGTTGGGGCTATACGTTAGGACTAGTCCTCACTGCATTCCTTAGAGGACTGATGGCCAGGCAGGGCCGTCGGCAAGAGTTCAAGAGAGGAAAGGGTTAGACTAAGGCGCTAAGCTAAAGCCTATGGGTGACACCAGGATTCATAACTATAGTGTCACAACACAACCATGATATTTAAAAAAGCTTCAAGTTATTCTACAATTGGCTCGTTTAATTTAAAGCGGAATTTTTATTACACAGGCTGACATGACATTGACAAACCATAATTTCAGTACATGATCCTGGAACCCCTCGGTTAACATTTTTCGCCGATTATTAAAAAAAAAACTGTCATAATTTATCAAGTTTGTAATACCTACGTGGTCAAAATGAATGGAACAGTATCATGTAAGTACTTAATCCATGGTGAAATGGCACAAAGTTACGTACTTACCACTTAAGTACGGTCGAACAAGCTATTTGGTATACAGGCAGCTAACTTGCAACTACTTTTAAACAATGGTGTGAGTGTGCTGAGTAGTCAATTATTTTACACCCACCACTCTATTAAGGATGCCATAAGCGGAAAAAGTTATAACGCACAAAAAAACTAAATATTGGAAGTGTAGTGGAAAGATGAATATTTTTGCCGTATATCAAATAGCTTGTTCGACTGTACTATTTTTCTTAGAGTTACAGTTCTTTGTCAAAAGAACCGTCTCCTTACACATTTCAGCCACCGTCTCATCATCATCTTCATCAGCCTATAGCAGTCCACTGCTGGACATAGGCCTCTCCTATTGCACGCCATTCAACTCGATTTTCGGCAACTCTCATCCAGCTGCTACCAGCCATCCTGCGAAGATCGTCGCTCCACCTAGCCTGAGGGTGTCCCACCTTACGTTTATCGATTCGCGGTCTCCACTCAAGAACACGTCTACCCCAACGGTCATCAGTTCTACGGCGAATACGGCCACCGAATTTAACAATGTGCTAAAAATTCGGGTACAATGTATACAGGCTAAAATTAAATTAGCTTGCGAAACTCTGCAGACATGATGTGTATCGATATCTAAACACGATTAAATAAAATTATTTGATGATTTTTTCTTAGCGTTTAACGACCGCTGGTAGTGTTATAACTTGCAATATGAGTTGAGAAAATGTGTTTTTTATCGATACCAATCACCTCTGTGAAGCTTACACACATTTTATGAACTGATATTTCACCTAAATACACTAACAGCGGTCGATGACCCCACAAAAAATCATCAAATTAATTTATTTTCTGATAAATGATGTTTAGATGTCACCACCCATCACGTCTGCGGAGTTTTGCTAGTTAATTTAATATGACCTTGTATACTAGCGTCTATCCTTGGTGTTGTACCGAATAAAAGGCGCTGGTTCTAGGTAGTAAAACAAAGTATAATAATATGTCAATCAAAGTAAAAACCATAAGGTAGAAAAGGCATTTCCTTGCACTGGCAGTAAAAGAAAAATAAATACCTACGTGGTTTTGAATCCAGTCTTTCACTATCATTTTCGTTTGTCCTTGTTCCAAATTTTAAATCGGTATACTAATTTAAAAAAAAATAGTTTAATCATAGTAAGTCGTCTTGTCACGTTTCTCAAGGACAAAATTAGCGTGGATTTTTTGAAGAAAACAATGGTTTACATAGAAAAAACGTTTACATAGAACAGCCCTCATGCGGTTCCGACATGGAATTAATTAGTCCACTATGCCACTATGACGTGCTATGGAATGTTGTCCCAATGCTTACAACATAGTAATTTTCAGCTCCCGCAAATTTCTGGAGCTGGTTGGTTAGTTCAAACACTTCAGCTCATTTCTAAGTGTTTTATTGGATTCATGTCAGCGCTTCTTGCTGGCCATTTCAATACTGCAATACTAACGTCATGCAGGTGTTCTCGAATAATTCTTGAAGTAACCGCCCTTGCATTATCATGGTATAAAAAAATTAGATCCTGGTCCACAAACTCAGCATAATTATCGTACCACATG
The DNA here is from genome assembly GCA_963669345.1 of Gortyna flavago. Classification (NCBI taxonomy): domain Eukaryota; kingdom Metazoa; phylum Arthropoda; class Insecta; order Lepidoptera; family Noctuidae; genus Gortyna; species Gortyna flavago. Next base: position 2,317,795 of record OY770135.1, read on the forward strand.
AGCCTCTAGGCGTTGATGAATGTATATGCACCTGACGTGTACATAAACATAACTTGGACTTTTTATGCAAAACAAAACAAATAACTATCGACTTTATAAATCATGCTCTAGATAATCTAAGAAAATCAAACAGCGATTTTTTTTTTTTCAAATCATGAATTCAAATTTGGAACAACAGTGATACCGAAATGACGGCCGGTAAGTTAGCTTCAAAAGTGCATATACAAACTTTTTGTCTTTCTTATCATTATTTTGATGTTTTGGGCCTTCGATTTAAGAGTCCGGTAGTGTATAATAGAAAACTAAACCAATCACACAATAGAAACTTCCTCACTATTCACACTCATCCTTTCCTTTCTTCATCGATCAATATGAATGAGTCTGATCTGTGTCTGAATACATCTAAACTTTTACCACTTATGCATACAGTCAACATGTAGCCGCTTTAAGCAGCTGAAAGCTGTACTTTCCACCCTTGACGGCTACGAGAATACTCAGCATTGATTTGAATTGATCACAAGTGGAGGTCAAGAATGAATACCAACTTAGAGAAAAAATCTTTTTGATTTGTTTAAGTAGTATTAAAACCAGGGCAGCCAACACTACTATCAATTTAATTAATTTAAGTTCACTTTTTAAAGCGAATGAAGTAAATAGTCTCGTTTACCGGAGCCAAAAATGTTAAGGCCAATTTCCAGCCACTGTGCTGCAAAAGAACAGTTATTTAGTAAATAAGGTCCCATTAAAATAGATGGACAAACTTTTAGAAATCATTGAGACCACCAAACAAACTATGGACGATGGTAAAATATATAAGAAAAATGCATTAGATACTTACAAGAAAAATAATCAGCTAACGAAAATACACTAATGAGCCGGCAGTTTATTATTTTAGGTCAAAATAAAATCACTTTAATCTGTGTTTTTTTTTTTTGCTTTTTTTTTTTTTGTTAGACCCTATATATTTAAATCTGGTTCGGTTTTGGAATAATTGTTATCCTAATTAATAATATAAACGCAAAAGTGAGTTTGTTTGTTACGCTTTCACGCTAAAACGGCTGATCGGATTTGGATGAAATTTGGTACACGGGTAGACCTCATGGGCCTACTCTAGAGACTTAGGCCTGAGTTCACCAACATTCTAACCATCGGTTAGGTATTGAAACAGTTGATTTCCTTAGGAAATTTGACATAAATCAGCTGTTTAAATACCTAACCGATGGTTAGAATGTTGGTGAACTCAGGCCTTAGGCTTCTTTTCCTCCTAGATCAAAACGAGGTCAAGGGCAACCAGCTAGTTTAAGATAAATTAAACTCTTACGCCCAGTGTGTCCGTCAGTTTTATACTTTCATATTTACAAAAAAAGGCTTTCACCTAATTTACAACTCATACATTCTAGTGGGACCTGCCGACGGCCCTGGCAGTCGGGCAATGCTCTCCAGCGCTTAGAATAAAAAGAGGTTCGTCTATTTATAGCCCGCGCTTTCTCGTAGGTACTAACTAATTATATAAATAGCCTCCTTTATGTTGCTACTGACTTACTGCCTGTCTGCTACTTTGATACAAAATAGGATGGTGATAAAAATTCAATGTTATGTGTACTGCGTGAATTAATCACACTATAATATTATAAAGGCGAAAGTTTGTGAGTGTGTGTGTGTGTTTATATGTTTGTTACTCCTTCACGCCCAAACGGCTGGACCAATTTTGATAAAATTTTGTAAGGACGTAGCTGACTCACTGGATTAACATATAGGCTTTTTTAATCCCGATATTCCCACGGGATCGACACTTATGCGGGTGAAACTGCGGGGCGCGACTAGTGAAAAATAAAGCCTAACCGTCTCATTACAAAACGAAATCTAACTTAACTTAATAAAGAACTGCATTTCTACAGTAACGTTTGACAGTTCTTTTGTAATAATTTTTTTCCATAAACAACTAGCAAACCGTGGTTACACGGTTTTTATTACGAATTGACATATCATGGAGATTCCTTTATTAATTATATCAACCCACTGTTACTGTTAGCCTGTATCATCCCACTGCTGGGAAAAAGGCCTCTCCCCAACATGTAAGATTGAGATTAATGTATAGACAAAGACATAAACGTTCCGGAATAAATTCTCTAAATGATGTTGAAATCCGCATCAAAATCCGTTGCGTAGTTTAGAAGGATGACGCGGTCACACAGACAGACACGGAAAACAACTTTAGAAAGAAAAGAAAAAGAACGACGTAACCCTTCATTAAGCCACGATCAGGTTAAGCAAGCCGCGGTTCTTAAGTGGATGTGTGACCACCTTTACATACCTAGACCCCTCCGTGCCTCGGAAAGCATGATAAGCCGTTGGTCCCGGCTGTCATTCGTGAATCCTTGACAGTCACTACGAGTCATCAGAAATCTGACAACCACTCTTACCAGGGGGTATCGTATTACCCAGTAACTGGGTTGTGGAGGTCAGATAGGCAGCTCCATGTAAAATACTGGTATTCAGCTGTATCCGGTTAGACTGGAAACCGACCCCAACATAGTTGAGAAAAAGCTACGCATTTGCCTATAATGATAATATATAATAGGTACCTACTCCGACTTTTAGCTGCAGTAAAATGACACTTCCATTTCGGACTGCGTTTAGAGATATGCATGTCAAATAAGTTTCGTTTGTTATACTATTCTATACTAGAAAAACAAGATTAGGTTGATGGCCGCGAAAAAACAAAAAGACGCCAATTTCAATCATTCAAGTAACACATAAGCTGTCATTTTACTGCAGTTGATTAAAAGTCCGACTATAGATAACCTGTAACGAAATCTGAAAAGCATTATCTACTTACTTACTTGTATTGTTTAAAGAATTTAACGTTTTTCCAACTACTGAAGAAGTCATCTTAAAGTTATCTATTCCAAAACTTAAGGTTTTTGCGGTAGAATAATTTGATCAAAATTGGTCAAGTGATCAAGTGGTCAGTGTTCTCACAAGAATGAGAATACTTCACATTTTACATCAAGTGACTTTCTACTAGGTACTCGAGTCGTTCTACTCTCAATAGAGTAGATACAATACCTACAACCTAAGGTTATGGGAACATTACGTCATTGAAAAATACGGGTTGAATATCAGAACTTGATTTATTGACCCTTGATTTTTGGACCCGCACGGCACGGGATTTTTATGAAACGAATAGGAATATAACCTATAAGTATGATAATAAAATTTAAATTTCAATGATGATGCCAAGGACGTCGCAGCATATCAAAGGATACCGCGGCATCGTTGTTGTTGAAATTTCAATTTTATTGTCATACATTTATGTTATATTTCTATTCGTGGCATGAAAACTCTTGCCGTGCTGTGCGGCGCAGGCTCTTACTCGTTTAGGTACTTAATTATCTGTCTGATGTGTTCGCGTTGTTCTCCTAAACTAGGTATCGGATTTTGATGCAGTTTTTGTCGTCATTTAAAGAATTTATGCCGGAAGTTTTATGTGTATTAAACTTCATATTAAACTTACATAATTATGATAAAGAAATCTCGATTTTAGGCCAAGTCGTAAAAACCGTGCAAAGCAGGAGTGGTTCGCCAGTAGATAATTATAATAAAATTAATTCCTCACAATTTTCTTAATGTTTATCCACAAAGAAATCCGTTGAAGCATCGTCTTTGAAATCTTAAAATCGTTTTACACACAACTCAAATGTCTTCTGAAAAAGGTATGACAATAAAAACGATACGAACTGTTCGTCTTGAAACGCCTTTACAATCAATTCTCAAAATCGAACTCGTCCTTTTTGGATTATTCCATTGTTTCCATAAGTTGACGACACAAACTTGTTTCCCTTGGCGACACCAAGGGAAACAAGTTTGTGTAATAAACAAAGCCTATTGCGCGATTCCACTAACACTAAAAGACACTTTAATGTATTTTTTTCATTTTAAAATTTATCAACTCTCATCGGTTATCAAGGTATGGGCATGTGATACGGAGGAATGAGGAAAATGTCGTGAAGAAAGTTTTGAGTACGAATCTTGATAACTATAAGATTAGGGGAAGACCAAAGAAACGTTGGATGGACTGTGTGAATGATGATATGGTTAGAAAGGGTGTGACTACCGAGATGACGACTAATAGAGAAGTATGGAAGCACCCCAAATATTTTGGGATTAGGGTTTATCAACCCTCTGCGTTTATCGAAGCGTTGATTTTCTAACAGTGCGCTTTTGTTTTTAAAGCATATTTTAGTGGAGTTATTCCGGTCTGAATCCCTTAATCCCCGATGGATCCCCTGCTAGTTATTCTTCTGTTTTAATCTCTGTCTTATCCACTATAAACTTTTTATTCCGATCTGATCCCCTTTTTCTTTTGTTTTTATTTCTGACGGGTCCCGTTGGACAGTCAGCAACAAAATATACGTACAGGGTTTATTAAAATACATACGTTCGTCGAAGTGAAAACGGCCACAGAAAACTGTGTAATTAAATCTAAAACCACTTGGCCCAAGTGGGATTGGGCGAGTCACATCAGCCGCATGCATCGTGCATGCGGCTGACCTGATGACTGCTGGGTAAAAGTTTCTACACTATGGGTGCCTGAAGATGGACATGGATGGTAGGCCCAGTAAGCGGTGGCCAGATGACGCGTACCGCGAGAGCTGGTTCGAAGTGGCGCGGGAAAGAAGTTCCTGAAAGAACTTGGGGGAGGCCTTTGCCCAGCAATGGGACAGTAAAGGCTGAACAAAAAAAAAAACTAAAACCAGACTTCGATATTGCAAAATGTCCCAATTTTATGTATTCTTGTCTATCATTCATCGCATGGCAGTAGGCACAATAGGCCCTCCATTTTACTTTATGCCTGAATAAAATATAAAAGTCACAATAGCACACTGGCATTGACCGGTCGAGAGGTCGCGGGTTCAAATCAAGTTCAAGTGCACATAGGTAGTTTAGTGAAGGGGAAAATATTTTCGTGAAGTTAATCACTTATTGGAATTAGGTTGATTCACAGACTCCCGAAAGGAGATACGTTTGCAATTTCAGACTTATATTAAGTACTACCTTGTGTCCCCGGGTTCACCCGCACGTATATCGGAAATTATCCCACGGGAAAATGCAACCGGGACGAAAAGTAGAGTGTAGCCTATGTTACTCTTTATAACATCAGTTATCTGCCAATGAAATTCCCGTCAAAATCGGTCCAGCCGTTACGGAGATCAGCCGGAACAAACATATAGAAACAAAGAAAGACAAAAATAATGTTTTTATTTTGTTATAAGTACCGTATATACTTTGATATTAATTAATTTAGTTGTAGCCTCGATTCGTCGTCGATGAACTGCACCGGGCGACTGATCTAGTAAGCGAGCGAAAGTGATGCAATTACTTTTGAAACACAAAAGAAGAGATGGTTAGGTATAAGTTAACAAAATTAAATTTAAAACTACTTTGAGTAAACTTTGATATATTAATTCTCTATGTTTTAAAGTATATTCCATTGAATAACTCTTAAGAGTTCGCCGTAATGTCGAAAAAAGTAAAAATATAGATATAACTTTGTATATTTTTTTTTTGTTTCGAGAAAAAATCATTGAATCGTGTATTCTTTACAATGATACTAGACCAAAGAGTCAAAAAACATACCAAAATGTTAAATCACTATTCCACATACGTTACATACAAGTTACATACAAGTTGCACGAAATACAAAAACCATTTTTTTTTTTTTCTATATGTCACCTTAACCGGGCCATCTCATATTATGTATTGCTAAAAAATTTAAAAATTTAAAACGCTGCTAATCGCACCGTTTATCTGTAACCACCTTTACAAACAATTCTTAAAATCGCTCCTCATATACTTTTTACATTACACACACCAAACGGGTATAATTCAGAGTGCGGGAGGAGATTTAATCATTTTTCTCATTGCAATCGAACAGTGTTCTCTCTGCACCTCGTAAATTTATGAGCGTTAATAATAATTAGTAATTAGCTGTATACTGCGATAACTGTTAATTAAATGTGCATGGTACAGTTTACTTCCGGGTTATAGGATGTTTAAAAATAACCTTTATGTCCTACAGCTACAGCTCTCAACTTGAATCATGACAACCTAAATCATGATGGCAATGCGGAGGAATATTTAGACGCAATATTTTAATTTTTAAATAGTTCTAGTTACGTTAGGTCCGTTAGTATAGTTTATTTTAATAGTTAGTTTATTTAGTATTACAAGTTTGTACATAATAATAATTATTATAAATGTAACCCAAAGGCAAAAAAATTACAATGAGTTTAAATAAATAATAAATAAATAAATAAATTTGTTTTATTGCAGGCAATATACCCATATACAATTTGACAGTGAAACAAATAAAAGAAAAATAAAATTAATAAATAAAATAAATAAAAAAGAAAAATAAAATTTAAAATTTAAATTAAAATTCAAAACGTAGAGGTAAGTATAGGTACCCATAGTCTTCAAAAATACATTAAAAATTCTTTCGTCATTTTTTGTTCCCGTTTAGGTGAACAGAGATCCATTGCATAAATATAGGGCTTGCTAAGTTGTCCGAGACAACCCTCAAAATGCTGTTACTGGAGCGTCTCAATGTTCGCCAAAAAGACGCGACCCTCGACCTCATGATGGCGTAAAAGTCCGGAACCCTCGCTTCGGCAAACATACTCGAGGCACTGCAATATCTTGGCAGTTTCATTAGGGTTCGATAAGCATTATTGTACTGAACCCTTAATGAACCGTACACCTTTTTTGTGAAGTTGCACCAAAGTTGGCAGGTGTACATTGACAAGCAATAAGCTCTGAACAGAGTGTTCTTTACCTCCTTAGTGCACCTCACAAATTTGCGCGCGAGCATGTTACTCCTCACTGAGAGGGCCCTACGCTCTCTTTCAATGTCGCAGTCGTCCTGAAGTCTGTCCGTTAAAATGTGCCCTAAGTATTTAAACTGTTTTACGACCTTAATGGTCGCGCCATTTAAATAAAGACTAGGTATGTTCCCCGGACCTGTCCCAGACCTGAATACCATAGATTCGGTTTTGAGAATGTTATATTTCAGTCCATGAGCATCAGCATAATGCTCACAGACAGACAACAGTTTCCTTAAGCCTTTAATAAGTTTAGAAGTACCTAGGCATGTATAACAAGTGGTCAAGTTTGCATGCACGCACATGGTGTTTAAACCACTTTAATATAAGTTTAGACTTCTTTATAGGGTCACTAACATTTATGGCAAAATAATGATGTAAAACCAATTTTAAAACCGTTTTTAAAAATAGCCACAAAAATTGGACGTGAGCGTCGAATCATGAAAACTTTGGTCTCGCAAATTCACGAAATCGGTTCAATGTAGACCAATCACGGTTTTATTCCAAATTTCTAATAGCATCAAGCATTATTGCAATGTGACTCTTATGTCGTTGCAGTGAGGCTGTAGCACATTCACGGTCATTAAAACAAAAAAAAATTGCCTCGAAAGTTTTTATTTCAAAGTAGAATAAAAATCAATAGACTAAATTTCTCAAAAAAAAAAAAGTTTAATTTCAAAAGCCAAATCGCCGCAACACCGCACTGGTGGTCTGACACCACTTTATCCAGTTCCCAAAACTGTACTTCTTGTACTTTTTACATTGCGAACAGCTATAATTTAATACCGCAGTTGATTTTAATATATTCTGAAGGGAACTGATCCCCGATGCCTGCTGTGATTGTAACTGATCGGATGAACACCTGTCAGGACTGTTGCTAAGGGTTTCTGAAGGAGTACCTACCTAAAAATAGCTTGGTGTATTAAGTTATTTATGCAACTGTTGTATAATACTCTATAAAAGGTTCTGAAACAGTTTTTTGTAATATAACGAACAAAGTTCTTTTTATTACGGCGCTGTGGTAGTGAAACGCGCGTGCATGACAATGTATTTTTTTTTTAATTGGAGTTGCATAATAAAATTTAGTATTTACAACATTATAACACTCGCTAAGATGATATTATAGTTACTATGACACTGGTTGTTTTAATGTTGGCAATAAGCCAATTGTTTCCGGACTTATAAAGAGGATTTATAGTATGGGTGTAGATAAAAGGAAATATGTAATACTAAGGGCAGATACGATAATTTTAGGTTTCATGACTGTATTATGTAATCTCTGCTTTCGGTCGCTTCGCGTATCTATTTAAATTATTTATAAACTAGCTTATGCCGGCGACTTCGTCTGCGTATGCATATTTACCGAGATAAAATGTAAACTTTAAGCTAAGCCAGGTTATAAACTATCTCTGTACCAAATTTTGTTCAAATCCGTGCTGCCATTTTTGCGTGATTGAGTAACAAACATCCAAACATTTATAAACGTTCATTGTTTCTCTCTCTCGTTCTGACAGCCACACAGTTGGTTCAAATTTCTGTTTTTTTTTTGTGTGACAGTCACGAGCATAAATACCTACACATATTAATGTGGACTTATCGGAAATAATATCTGAAGGCCAATTCTCGTAATTTAAAACGATCAAAATCTAGTCGCAAAAATGTTAAAAACTTGTCAAAGTGCTATTTTTTGCAGATTGAGACTGAGATCAGACTGTGAACGTTCTTAAAATTACGAGAATTGCCCTCTGATTTCATGACTCATTCATTAGTATAGAGATATGTTTGCGGTCTTCTTGACTATAGTGTCAAGAAGAAGACAGCAAACATATGTGATCATCTGTGGAAGGTAAATACAAGTAGGTATGTGACATTGAAGAAACACCAAAACTATATGACGAGACAAGCGGCTGCCCGGCTGCAAAAAGATGTGACCTCTCAGAATGCATAAATATCGGACATAGGTATTATATTTGCTGTCTTCCTGAAAACAGATATTTATGAATGGATCATGAAATCAGATATTATTACCGAGCTATACATAGTATCTAAGTAGATACTATGTATAGGTAAGTACCTACGCTCGTCACTGTAAATGCTATATTTAGCAATAAAAAAGCAATGCCCAAAATTTACTTTCAGTCTTCAATCGACAGTAAAATTAGATTCCAAGTATCGATTCTGCGAGTTGTAAAAGCAAACGCCACGTGTTTTAATTTTCTAATTAATAGCGAAAGAGTAAACACTTAACACTTGTGACACCTAGATATTATGTCCTTTATAAGCGCGTGCGTAGTGTTAATGGTCTTCGTAAGTCGTCCATGTAAATGGGAATGGCAGAAGTTCAAGTTGGTGGTAATCAATATGTTTTGCTATAATATATTTTATATTCATAATAGTCCCAATAAGGTTTTATTTGAAAGAAAAATTGGAATCTTTCCCGGAAAATTCGGGAAAAATATAGTAATGTCCTTTTTCTATGGGATTTTTGTATGAATTATTGTACATTGGACAAGACAACGTATAACGCTAGTTGTAAAAAATAAAAACGCATTTTTGCAGCAACTTAAAAAACTTTCAAGAATAGTAAGTTACGTTACTTCTCTGTTAACCTCCCCAGACATAAACCAGTCACATCTAAGAATGTCAATAACTAGCTTTTTTATACAACAGTAAGTGCAGCTATAATATGCTAAGTTTAATATGCAATTTAATTATATTTCTCTAGCTTTTACTCGAACTACATGCCCTGTGGCGATCAGAGGAAGAATTTATGTGACAACCCCCAGACAACGCCACTTTGCATTCATGAAGAGGAAGAAAAATCTTCTAGACACAACAAATCAATTGCTAAATTAAGAAGATCACACCTGTATTTGCGGCAGGGTATGGCGGAGCTGCTGAGCTATACACATTTCACCAGTTATATTTAAGTCCCATTTAATAGGGGGCGAGCCTTTTGTCGACGACCTTGTGAAGGCCTCATGAACCCGTTGGATGCGAGAAGCACAGAACCGGTCGAAGTGGAGGTGCTTGGGGGAGGCCTATGTCCTGCAGTTGACGTCTTTCAGCTGAAATGATGACCCTTTTGTCATCAACCTTGCACGAATCCATACCTCGAGCTGCTACTGAGAAATTCCAGAAGGTAAACACGCTCTGCGATTTAATAAAAATAAACCCAATTATTTTTCAAAATAATATTTTAATTTGATTGTTTGATTGATAAATCAACTGAAACCTTAATTGTATTTACAAAATAAAAAAAGGCATATATGCAAATGATAAAATAAAAAAATCATGCAAAATTTAAAATCAAAGCTATACAATTTTACTTATTAAAATCAGTGTGCTATAATTATAGTTTACAAAATTAATTAAATTATTTTACATTTATAATTGATATTCCGATTGCAAAATGCTTTAAATATATTTAATTTGACTATTAATTCGTATGTATACAATTTCATATTACAATTGTTTACATAATATTTATATTGCCACCACTTCTACCGCTTTAGACCTACTTCAAAAAGTCAAGATTGTTAAAAGTTTTAAAACTGCATTCAGACATGGAACAGTATTTCAGTGGTGTGTAATTGCTTATGTGACTAAAAATTTGTTATTATTTTTTAGTTTTGCACATTTGCAATCATTTCTAATATAAATTTCCTAAAACCTAATTTAATTTGTAAAAATACTCTTTGCAAGGTACAAGAAACCCGATATGTATAACCCGATAGAGTGGGACACTGTCTTCCCAAAGCTTATCACTGGTAGGTATTTGGCCAGTTATAATATGAGTAATTAACAGTAAATTATTGAATTGGTAGCTAACACAAAAAAATATCATTAAATATATAAAGAAATGTACTCTGTTAATTTTTCTATTATCACAAAATCCAACAAAATTGGGCCCCCGATTCATAGATTTTTTACGGAAAAAATCTCGCAATCAGGTACTTTCCCGGACAAAAATTAAGTTGAAATCTACTATTACTAAAAAACAAGAAGAAAAGATACAAGTTATTGAAATAGAAAAAGATGATTGCAAGAAATATATCAATCTGATTCAATCCTAAGCTGACTTACATGGCGTAATACAGCTCTCTGACCGCAAGGCATTAATGTTTTACACTAGACCACTTCCTCAATCATAATCACTTAAAGTACCATTAAGTACAGATACAACATTCCTGGTGACCCAACCAGCTCTAGATTCCCACTGTTCGGGCACCAATGAGAAGCTAGAACTACAAAACAGATGTAAAGTAAGCAATACCACACCAAAATTGTTGTATCTACAAAAAAATCAGCTGACAAAAATTATAACTTATATTTACAAAATTATTGATCTTGTCACAAAAAGTAAAGAAAAAAATAAACATGCAAAATGATGAAACTGTAAAAAGAGATCGTTTTTGCAACAGAATCAATTGATTGTAAAAATCAATTAGGATCTTGTAGTGCAGAATTACCTAACAATTAGCTAATCGATGTGGACAATTTATATCAATTTGTTAAGAGAGGTGTAGACATAGACAACTATCTTAATAAGACTAGAATCGAAGATACAAGAACTACAAGAACAGAAAAAAGTTACTCAGAATTTCAACTTAATACCAAATTGTGGTACACAAACATTTGAACAGCCTGTTCTGATAATAGAAAAAAAAAGACATTGTACTATTATGATTGTGAACAATCGAATATGTTCTGAAACAGTCAATGGCCAAATGGTCTTTTTGAACAATTATAACTACCTATTGTATTAGATAATAGTGATAATATTTACACTTGGTAGTTCATGTAGAACGTGAGGGCCATTTATCAACGCGTAAGAGCCAGAAGGTTCTTAATGAAGGGCTTGATGCCCAAGGAGGTTCCTCTCTCTGAAGCCGATAGTTTTGACCTCGTTGCTGATGCAAACGAGTAATTATGCATGCTTGGTAAATTTTCATGAATCTCGCTTTTAAAGTGTAGTATGTCAAATCATTGATATTAAATAAATCGATGTATACCTACCAGTTGAAAGAATGCCAGTTTCTTAAACAAAATACATATTTTTTGATTAGATGAGAGTTCAAAATATCATATGATTCATAGAACATTTAAACTTAATTTATATTTTATCACTAGGAAATAAGATTTAACTTTCTTTAAACTTGCTCAAATCCATAGAAAGTATTATGGGACTATCACACGGGACTCGTTCATTGCTGAAAGTAGAAAAAACATTTTTACATAAATAATTGGTTCAATGTCTATTGCCAATTGCCAAAACGTGTGGGCAAAATTATTACAGTTTTGAATCGAATGAATTATTTTTATTCATCTGCCTAACTTTTACTCAACTTAGTTGGGTCGGCTTCCAGTCTAACTAAATATTAAATACCAGTATTTTACTTGGAACGACTGCTTATCCGCCCTACAAAACCCAGTTTCTGGATAATACGATAGGTACCCCTATAGAGGTATGTGGAACAGGGCGTAAAGTTCACTCATCCTCCATAGAAAAGGGAGGATCCTCTGACCAGACGGGTGTTGTGTCTGACGGGCAACTACCCGATGATTCATGTAGAGCCGTTGTATATAAGCTAGTTGCGCAGTAAACTCTGCTTGCGAGATGCAGGATCTTGCGTGAGGTCTGTATGACGCGTAATTCGCATGTGGCGTTGTAGATACCGGCTACACCCCTTGGTAACACTGATTGTCAGACTTTCGGGCTTCTGACGACCCGTATCGACTGTCAAAGATCTACAAATGACAGCTGGGACGAACGGCTTTTAAGTGCTTTCCGATGGACAGAGGGGTCTCAATACGTAATGGATGGTCACCCACCCACGAATCTACTGCGCCTAGCGTAGCTTAACCTTCAACCGAACCTTGCGGCTGTTATTATTTAGCCACAAGCCCCTCGTAACTGCGTAACTCAGTTACAGTAATTAAAGAAAACAGACAATAGAATCGATTTAGAATTTTAAGTCGTCGCGTCAGTAGAAATTCTTCAATACGCCGAAGTATTAAAATGTACTTTAGCAACACTTACCCAGGTATATCAGCTCTAAGGAAAGCGGTAGGCGGTTGCGATAACATTTCTATGCCGTCTCGGTTGTCGCAAATAAGGCGGGACAACGTCACTTTCTTTATCTCTACTAATTGACCTGTAATTAATTGAAATGTAGTTGAATAGGCCACAGCCTCATCATCATCATCACTGTCCTACAAACGACCAGAAATAAGCCTCCTTAACCTGTAATTTATTCGATTACCCTACTGGCCACTGCCATGTGTTTCACGGGCGTGTTATTTTACAAAATAATACGCCCGGGGGTGAAGTATACAATACAGTGATTGAAAAAATACATTTGAAAATATGTACAAAAATCGAAGATGTTGATGAGATGGGTATTTTAGAGATCATAGATACGTACTTATAGTTAGTAACTTATATGGGTATTTAAATAAAAAATACTTTTATTTTTTCCACTTAGCATAATAAGCATAGCATAATCAGCCTACAATATGCCTACTGCTGGGACACAGGCCTCCTCTCTGTGAGAGGGAGTTGGCCGTAATCCACCACGCAGGTTGAGTGCGGAGTAGATGTCACATCTCTTTGAGTTTTTGGTTCTAAGACATGCCGGTTTCCTCACGATGTTTTTCTTCACCGTTTTGAGAGCAGTAGTGATGAACTAATTTATTCAAAATAAAGCGACTGTCAGGGTAAGACCCACGACCTACAACTCGTTTTTCCACTTACTTGGCGTAAACGCTCCCGGATTAACATCAGGTCCATATTCATAGTAGAACCGGTCCCCCTTCTTATGCCTGGCGAACTGGTCTGCGATTATATTGGCGAAGGTCGGGCCCACTATGCCGCCCTCGACTGGTTCCTCCAGCAGCCCGCCCACCCAGAGGTCTATGTCTTCGGGACGCTCGTATACTGACACCAGGCGTTGAGCTGCCTGTGTAAGAATAGTATTTTTATTCAAGGTTCTTCTATTCACGTCCCTCGTAGTTTATGGCTTGGTAAATAAGTCAGGAAGATGACAACGGAGCATACGGCCCAGGATTCGGTTTTTATGGAGGCTATTTTAACTGCGGTATAATAAAGTAACCTCCACGACCAATTAAGCTAAACTTCTTGTTAATAATCTGTGTCTAGTTATGTAATGGAATTTTTATTACCCTAGATGCAAGAAGCATCATAGATAAATGGTCTCTCGCGTCCGGCCCTGGTTCAAACCATGATCCGGAGCGAGAGGGAGTGGGAGGCAGTCAAATCCATCTGCGAAGCAGTCATGCTAGCGAAGGAGGTGGCGGGATGGGCGAGGAAAGAGCCTCCAGAGCCTCACGTCCCAGCCGCCGCGGGAGACGCCCCGGGCGTCGGGAGCCGCGTGACGACTCCCGGCCGCGGACGGCGTGTAATGGATAGCTCGCCGTCCGATCAGGACCAGGCCCGTGCTGGACGGCGCGTATGTGTTCCACGCGCGCCTCAAAGAGATGTCAGCATCAAAGGAGGGGCCCGTCAGGGCCGAAGCCTGCCGGGGCAGCGGGATTGTCCGAAAGGGTTACCGCTACCCCGGAACATAAAGGGCTAAGGTAGGAACACGGATGGGTTTTAGTCAGTAAGAGTCTGACACTCCCTTCCGCTCCGCCCAGAGCGGGAGGGGTCATTTGATGATGAAAAAAAAAAGCTATTTGCTTGACGCCTATCAATACTGTAAAAACATATCCTCTTCACGAATGAAAATGCGTGATCTCTCAACAAGATTAATCAAGTAACAGAAGCATTTTTAATAGGGTACTTACGCTAGGTGGAAACTGCTGGAAGTCAGTGTACGGTTCAAGTCCTATTAGTTTCCTGTACTGGTTGTACGAGTTCAGTCCGTGGTCGCGACCACGCTGAATGTTGATGGCCGCCAGGTCCACACCATACGGATTGCCTCCGTGGAACATGTAGCGGGAGAGCTGAAAATATAAATATTGGATTTGTGAATTTCAGACAGTCGTGTGACATCAGCTCTTAGCACAAAGTAGAAGGTAAATTAGGCACTTAGCACGTCATCAATAACGGGCTTAACACTGCTGCAATACAAACCTTATGCGACCAGTCATGGTATGGAAGGGGGGAGAGGGATTCAAGCCAGCACGAAAGCGTTTTCCTCAAGACAGGGTGCTTACTCTCGAATTTAATTCCGATTGATCGAGATTGGAATTGTCAGTAAAATGTCTGGGATTGGCTGGACTCACTGAGTCTAGCCAATCCCGGACGTATAACTCGACCCACTGACGTTTGACCAATGTCGATCTATCGGAATTATATTCGAGAGTTAGCACCCAGGACTTAATGAATTCTCTCGAGATGTGCAAATCGCGAAGGCGAATTACTCAAGTATGCTTTTTTAGCAATCAATTGAGCTCTCATCATCTGCCAACAAAATACAGCTTAGCATCTCAAACCTGTAGAAACTTACCCCTTCAGTAACAAAAGGATCCACGCTCTGCATTGGCTGCGAGGACATTCCGATCAGCACCCTGTCCAGAAAGTGTCGCAGGCGCATCCTCGTCGGCTGGAACATCAGCTCGGGGATCGATATGGTCTCGTATACTCCACCCATTCTGGGACTCTGGATCCTGAAGGAAAAAAATACTATATTATGTGTGTCAGATCAAAATAATTCTGTTACCTGAGTTATGAACTAAAGAGAGAAAGAAAGAAAAATATATTATTTGGGGCACGCACATAGATAAAACAATGCGATATTTTAAAATAAATACTGCAGCGCTGGTGATCTGATAGGGCTCGCTGGTAAATAAATTTTTATCAGCAAGAGATTTAGCTGGCTCATTTGGTTGACTGATTTAGCGGGCTGGATTTAGTTGACTGGCAGGAGATTTGGCTGACTGGGTTGTGGAGGTCAGATAGGCAGTCGCTCCATGTAAAATACTGGTATTCAGCTGCATCCGGTTAGAGAGGAAGCCGACCCCAACATAGTTGGTAAAAGGCTAGGCAAATGATGATGATTTAGCTGGCTCCATAGACAACTATCACCTGTGGCTAGCTCGCATGGTCATATTTCTACATAAGATTTGAAATATTTTTTTAAGAGTTAACTATATCTGCATTTAAAATTCCATGAACTTTAAAAATCTTTTTTTTTCTAAATTAATGATTCTCGTTCTTTCTTTGAAATGGGTAGATATTCTATGAGTTATCTGTTTTATTTTCCTAATTGTACTATAACTACTTATTTGAAGGTGTTATAGAATTAAATCCACTTACACAATTCTACCATCGACTACAGAATGTCCGAATCTCATGGCTGCGGCGGAGAACTCGGCTGATAGCGACGGATTCGTGTGAGGGTCGTATGAAGAGGAGTAGCCTGCAGAGGGGACGAGCTCAAACGTGTTGATGATTTGAGGACCTGTAATCATAACTTTATTTTAATTGGTGATAGCCCATGAGACTGACATCAATTTATTTGTAAAAGGAAGGTTTTAACATTGACTTTTTTTTCCTGAAAGTTTGGGTCCTAAAAATTATATACTCGTAGTATACCTACTAGCGGACCTGACAGACATTGTCCTGCCTAAACAGCGCCACCTACCGGGTACAATTGTGAATCTAAACCACCCACTCAAACACATACAATTTTTTTAATCAAAATCTTTCAAGCCGTTTGGGAGTTCAGTGACACACACGTACAGAAGAATTATAGGTACATTTATGGATAGCGCGGGGTTTCTGTTGATTAAAACTTTGTGCGAAAACATGAGATTTGATTTTATCTTCTTTTTTGTAATTTTGACATCAGTAACATCCAGTTCATCTTACCCAGAAGCAATGGCAGCCATTCATTATAAATTACATGCTGGAACTCAGCCTGAAGTATCCTCCTGGTCTCCCAGAACACGGTATCTTCATCCCAGCTTGGGTTGAGAGCTGACAGAGCTCGAGCCATGCGGTTGTGCTCCCTCGTGAAGATCGTGTGGAGAACTGTTAGTGTGATGATCTGGTTGCCGTGGTTGTCTCCTGGGAGGAGAAAAAAACGAATATTAATAAATCATTATTATCTCAAATGAATTGGCTCATCCTGAACAATATTTTATTTTGGATTTCCTATAGCCTGGTGCCATGTGAAAACAAGACAAAAGAATCGTCCACGTTTAGTTGTACGAAAATAAGAGTAATTCCGGTCTGATTCCCTGAACCCCCTCTACCCCCCGCCTCGATCCCCTGCTGTCAACATGAAACAATTGCAGCGATTTCCACCAACACGTGTTTTTTGGTTGATTGAACCGCACGTTGCAAAATTTTGTTTCAGTGCGGTTAATGGAAGTGCTCAGGGGCGGTTCGTCCAAGTGCGGTTCAAATTAGTGCTCAGAATTGAATACCCCGCTTTCATTACTACACATTAGCATGCTATACTAACATAAAATTACACCTGGCTTCACCGAAAGGTAGGGCAGAGATGTACTCTACAGTACACGCACATTATGTACATTATATTATATTACCATAAATTAATAAGATAACGCTATACCTGATTCAAAACAAGCCGCTCCTTCCTTCGCCGCTAAACACTCCTTCCTCTCCGTCAGAGGCGGCAGCTCCCTTCCGTAGTCATTGAAGGTCTTCAGCAGCCCACCAGCTGCTCGGAGAGATGAGAGCTTCTCCTCTGAATTGCCGTAGAGGTGGGATAGGTCGGCGTAGTGAGTTGCGCCATTCATCTACATGATGGTATGTAATCTTGTGTTGGAGTTTTTATTTGAGTTAGAGTGATTATGAAGTAGAGACTATAAATCTTTGTGTTTCGCTGAAGATAATACAGGGGGTCCTGAACATAAGGGTTGCCTAACACAATATCGCGCCTGTATTTCCCGAACGGGTCGGCAGAGGCCTACACACCACATTGTACCCGTTACGATTGAGTCAAAACTAACAAGGGATTTTATTCCCATCTACTGGACACGAATTTATTTATACGAGCCGCACGGGTCCATCGTTCAGGGTAAACTACGCTTACCGCGGTTGGTCCGTGGATGGGTGACCATCTTTACATACGTAAACGCATACATACGAAAGCACGTTAAGCCCCGGCTATCATTCGTGGATCTTTGACAGTCTTTACGGGTCGTCAGAAGCCCGAAAGTCTGACAACCAGTCTTACCAAGGGGTTTCGTATTACCCAGTAACGGGGTTGTGGAGGTCAGATTGGCAGTCGCTCCATATAAAATACTGGTACTCAGCTGCATCCGGTTAGACTGGAAGCTGACCCCAACATAGTTGGGAAAAGGGTAGGCAGATGATGTGGTTCGAACCGAACTCAGCAAAACCCCATGTTCAGCAGTCTTGCTTTCGACCAGTAGATCAGCGAGGTCAGTTTTGAATAAATATTCTTGATCCTTTAAGTCACTAATGAGATCAACTTTGAAAACCAGACTATCATGGCTACGTACCTGCTTAGCATACCCCACAGAGCAATCAGTAGCCGGTGCGATCTGAGTCCTCACAAAGTTGATGCATTTCTGTCTGAACTGTCCGTAGAAATGGTCGTCAGAAGCCACCACTATTGGTGCACAAGCGAAGTGCTGCTGCTCTGGAGGCAGGACGTCTTCGCCGTCGTTCATGCAGCAGGAGATGGCGTTGTCATTGTCTAGAAGAAGTGGTAGTAAAAAATGAAATAGAATGGATCTGAAGGCAAAACGAGAAATAATTTAAAATCACTTGGCATGTATTATATTTAATTACTACTAGCTGTGCCCCGCGGTTTCACCCGCATAAGTGTCGATCCCGGGGGAATATCGGGATAAAAAGTATCCTATGTCCTTTCCAAAAACTCAAACTATCTCTATACCAAATTTCAACCAAAGCGGTTCGGCGGTTTAAGCGTGAAGAGGTAACAGACAGACAGACATACTTTCGCATTTATAATATTAGTATTCTTCGGATTCTTGAGAAAAAATCTTTACCTGCAGTAAACACAACTCCCGCGCTGATGTCATGCGCGATGAACTGTCCGAACTGCATGAACATCATGTTATGTGTGCCGCTGGGGTGGCTTCTATCCGGGAGCAGGGCGCTGCTGACTGTACGAGCACTTGGTAATGGAAGCCCAGATTTGGCTGTTCTCATGGCCCAGGTTCCTGCAAAAAATAATAAAAATGGTTCGTAAAAGATTAGAAATCCTATGGCATTCCTCCAAAGTCTTCCAACTTGACAAAACTCAAATTGTTTAAAATGAATCAGTCATTTGATAGGTACATTTGAGTTTTGACTGTTCACTTTGAACATTTTTAGGAAAAATTTTACTTGCAAAAAATGCCTAACCTTTCACCCTTCAACCGACGAAGGGCACAAGATGGGTAGGTACCATAGAAATGTAAAAAACATATTCTATGGTACGTACTGTAGTCTTGCTTTGAGCAGCCATTTTTAAATTCGAAGTATATTTACCTAGTTTGAATCTAATTATTACTATTGTATTGTATGTGTATTTTCATAATTTGAACACGTGCTCGAGCAATCTGATCTTCCACTTCATTTTATAAAAAATGGATGTTGGTATAATTATATGAAAGCTACTGATTGATAAACTAAGCATTAAAGTTGGCATATTTTTTCATGGACAGAAGGTTTATATACCTATACGTTTTTTTTTATTCCAACCACTACGCCGATTTAGATATTTTATAGTTACCATCGCTGTAATCAGGTGGCAGTAGTCTTTCGAAGCCAGTGAGGACAGCACCCCATGTGGACGAAGTGGGGTTGTTGCACTCCCCTCCAATTTTCCTGTACCGATTTGCTCCGATAGCCGAGCACGATGGTTGTGGAGGGCAGAACGGACCTGAAACCGACGTAAATTGGTATGAATAATATCAACCTGTAATAAAGTCCTCTAGACCAAATTTCGGCCAATCTCAGCAAAGACCAACTTTCGCACGAAATATATTATAATAAGAACAATAACCTTTATTTGAAAACACCTGAGTACAGGTGAACTTAAATACTACATCATGAGCGACGGGTAGGAATATTATAGTGGATAATGGGCAAACCCAGTTCCGTGCTAGGAATTAACCTGTGTTACGGACACTAGGGCCGCTCCATCATCTCACTAGAATCATTACTTCAGACACCCGTAGTAAAAAAATATATTGAGTTACTGGATTCCCAATTTAAGCATGCCTGTATAGTGTATATAGGGAAAGTTATTATATTGCACAAGCATGTGTGCGCAGTGCAGACACAGCTGTGCACTCTTTGTTCAATACTCTTTGTTCATGGAACGGGGATCCGACACGACCGGAGAGAGATCAGGCGCAGGATCATCAGCTTAACGTGATTCTCGAGGCGCGGGGGTATTAAAAGCCAAATTCAAAACAGCAGGCTGTTGCTAAGAAATTCCTAACCCAATAACACTTTCCCCGACCTGGGAATCCAACTCAGGAAGTCAGGACCCCACGACCAGCAGTCGCGCGACCACGAGACCAACGGGGCAATTTAGTCAGTCGGTGGATAATAAAAAATACAAAAACCGTTCACCAGTTTTCCATGGTGTAGTTAGTATACCTGAAGCGATTTCCAACCGTTTAATCCCAGTTTTTTTTTGCAAAAACGACCTATATTATAATGAGCTTCAAACTTTACCCCACCCTTCAACCCCCGTGGTCACATGAATTTGTCACTGCGCAATTATTCGCCATGTGTTCAGGAGCTAAATACTTTTAATTCACAACAACACTTGTTTTTTTAGAAGTTAATGTCCCACTGCTGGGCAAAGGTCTCCCTACTCTTTTTCTACCTCTCTCTGTCCAGAGCTGCCAAGGACCCATCTTTATCAAAGGAGTCCAGCTCATCCCGCCATCTACGTCTGGGCCTACCACTTTCCTGTACTCAATAATAATAATATTTATTTCTGTTATATCTGAACAAACTCACCATCAGTATGATGAGTTAGTCCCAATGCCAGTTCATCTTCGGAGATCGCCTGACGCGCCTTTAACTCCTGCGCAGTAAACAAGTTCAGCAATCCACCACGACCCAGTGTGGCAGCACGTTCGTCGTGCGTCACCACCGACTGAAGGAAATACAAGAGATATTTATGTAAGCTGAATCATTTGAACTGCGAAGTATTTCTTGAGCATTTATTTCTAAGCTACATTTTTGATAAAGTAAAAGAGTTGCATGACAAAGAACGCAAAACGACTGTGACCTCCTAAACCCAGTTACTGACACGATATCCTTTGATATAACTGGTTGTCAGACTTTCGGGCTTTTGACGACCCGTAGGGCTGTGCTTTCCGAGGCACGGAGGAGTCTCGGTATGTAAAGATGGTCACCCATCCCCGGGCCGATCGCGGCGACTCGTGCGACTGTTATTACTAAACCACGAGCGCCTCCTTTCCTCCTCCTCCTTGACAAAGGACTCATTCCACTCATTACCTTTCCTATATATCTACTGACAACGAAATAATGTCTGGTTTGAAAAATACGGGTGCCGATGCCGTTTCAAAACAATTATAGACAATTTATCTACCTATGTATCTATCAAACTTTTGCAACGAAACGGAAAACCCCTTGCTGTTACATGTGTTTGTGCTTGTTTCGGTATGTTGTGTTCACTTTACGTCTGCACACCGATCACATGAAAAAACCACTACCGATTAAAAAAATATCTCCTTACCAAATGATGCCCATAACTCGGCGATGTGGTATTAACAATGGAATGTTCTAGCAGTTTGGCAGCTAAAGTGATCCACTGCGACAGCTTCTGACGCGACTGGGAGTGAGAAGTCTTGATGTCGTCTGCACTAATCGCGGTGGCTGCGCGGGAGTGGCGCTCGGATTCCGCTGGGTGAATAGAATTGAAATAAAATAATCTAAATTTATCTGTTTAGGATTTTTATTTAAGTTTGTTTTCTTTATCATTATCTGCCTAGCCTTTTCCAAACTATGTTAGAGGGTCGGCTTCCAGTTTAATTAAGTATACCAAACTACATGAATTCAGCATGATTATGGTTACACAATGGTTGGGACATGGTTTGACCTCCGTCTTGAAATTATTCGTTGGTTTTTAGGGTTTCGTACCTCAAAAGGAAAAAACGGAACAGTTATAGGATCACTCGTCTGTCTGTCTGTCTGTCTGTCACAGCCAATTAACTCCGAATCTTATGGACCGATTAAGTTGAAATTTGGTACACATATGAATCTCTGAGATCCGAACACTTACTTGGTTTCGGATATGAAATCAACTATTAAATCCGAAACAAAAACATCGCCTTCCTTTTGGGTTTCGACACAGTCGGGCAAAACTTTTTAACTTTTCCAATTTTATTTTCACTAATTTACAATCTCACCTGCATGTCCACTGCCGGTGAAGCAGCATACTCCGGCGGCACCTTCTAGATGACACTCTGGGTTGTAGGAACTCGCTCTCACATGTGCTGGACACTGCACCTTGGGCACGCATTTACCAAGACGGGGGCAAACGGAGCAGGGAGGCTCTTTGTAATGTATGTGCTCTGAAAATATTGTAGTAAAATGGAGTATTTGATCCAGCGTTTTTGTACGATCTGGCTGATGTATAGTTGCTTTGTTATCATAAATCAAACAATCAATTCAGCCTATTGCAGTCCACTGCTGGGCATAGGCCTCCCCCAGACCGCGTACAACACATTTTCCTCCGCCTTCCGCATCCAGTTTATCCCAGCCACCTTCTATAAGTCGTCTGACTATCTAGCTGGGGGCGTCCCACACTACGCTTTCCGCTTGCTTTGTTATCATAAAGTTCTTAAATTGTTCACCACGGCAGAGTATTATATTATCTGTGCCACGGCATTAACTCTGTTCCCATAACTATAGTTTAGGTAAAAACTTAGTATCTTTTGGCAGTGGTAGGGGGGCGAGTGAGGGGGTGCCCCCTCCCCTGGCACCACTTCCATGAAAACATAACGTACCGATCTTGACAAAACAAATTATTGTAACCTAACCTCAAAACACTAAGTGGCGGAGTAAGTGGTTAAAAAAAAATAACTAAGAAGGGGATGAACCTAACCTGTCCGAGTCGGGGTCCCCAAAATCCCGAGCTCGCTCCGCTCGCTCTTGCATCCTAAGTTCTCCTAGTAACAGTAGTAACATTGCCTTTTGTACACACATACGATCAGTGTGGGTACACTAAATTTCTGGTGAGCAGAATTTCTAGGTTATTATAAAAACAAATAAAACAACAAAATATTCATTTTCTTTTTACGTTTCGTTTTATCGATTTTGCACGACATTTTACACCACGGACAATATACTAGGACGAATTTGATTGTCAATCGCCCATTGTAACTTTTCGTTTCGCTTTTTGTGTGATATAAGGGTAGATTTTTTAAAATTAATTTTACGAAAAATATACATGACCTTCTAATAAGAGTGGTAGCGTTATAATCGGGGACCCAACCTCTACACGCTTTAACCCCTTTTACCCCCCAACTCCTGCCAAACGATACTAGATCTGCAGTCCGCGGAGCAGTAACAAGTTTACATCTGTCTATCTATTTCTATAAATATAAAAATCAACTGCCGTACCGTTAGTATCGCAAAATCTCGAAAAATGCTTGACCGATTGTGATGAACCTTTGGTAAGTTGTAGTTTATGCGCCGGAGAAGGTACATAACAAAAAAAAGTTTTGCAACGCATTAGCTAGTAAAGGTAATAGTAGGTGGTAGTAGGGTGGTAGGGGGTAGTGGTAGGTTAGTATTAAAGGTATCAACATAAAATTAAATAACCTATATAATATCCTCCTTATTAATAAACGTTGTATAGCTCCTTATTAATAATGTCTGTACCTATAGTTACACGAAAGTCAAAATACTGACGACTGATTCATCTGAAATAATACGTTTATTAATAAGGGGGTATGATAATTACCAATTCAAAGTTTCTGTATTTTTTTTTTTCATTACCTAAAATCTGACACCGCCACTATCACAATTACAGTTAAATACGTCTACTGCTGAAGATAGGCCTCCCGCTGTCACCACAGGTTCCCTGAATCTTGCATAGTAAAATTCTTACCATGTCCATGTGTTACAGAGCTCCTATCATGCGCGTGGGCCGACAATATAACGGGACACACTACCACCATATACACGAACAAATGTAGAACAAACTTATAAAAACTCATATTGACTATATTTTTCAAAAAGATACAAATAATAACACTAAACTTATACTACTCGCTTCAAGTTTTAATGAAACTGTATCAATTTATGGAAAAATGGACATGGTTGCGCATGCGCTGGCTAAGCGGTGATCGAAATGAGCGAGCTCAGTGTACGCGAGTCAAAGATTGGATCAATTAGCAGTGGGTTTTGAGGGTAGTTGTAATTTTATTATTGTTACCTATATTTCAAAAATTGTCACATCTGTCATCGATGTTTAGGTAGATTAACTAGATAATGTCACGAACAATGAAACAAACGATTAATTTTAATATAATATTTTTATTTCTCATATTCACAAACATTCACAGCACATAATGAATACTACTATAACACCTTATAGATTTCCGTTAATAGAGTCTTAAATAAAACAAAAGACATAGTTTTATCACAAAAAGTATCTACTTATTTACAACTAGGTACTTATCATTATCTAAAAACTGAATAAAATAGCCTCTTCTTAGAACTTATGGCAATAAAAATTCGACGATGTGTACCACACATATACTTGGTTTTTAATTATTTTATACTAGGTTAAGCGACTGATATAGTACGATTAGCAACAATATGGCAACTCGAACAATATTTCACAAGCGGACACAATGCGTGCTTTCCTAAGCTTTTAAGTTGGCTTTCTTCTGTTGTTGTATCGTCTCGTCTGAAGGCAGAAGGAATCCAACTACACCACCACCTGAAAAAAGTAATTTTGATGTTAATTGTTACCAAAATCTGCTCATTTCTTGATGATTATGAGCTCACGGTCTGCCCAAAGTTAAGAAAAAAAGAGGACCCCATTTGGTATAGCGTTCAATATTATGTTATGTCTTTCTGCTGTATTCATAACTGTGCTATACTTGAAATCATGTTAGAATCATTATGCAAGTAGGTACTGTTTCATAATGTAAATAAAAGATTCAATAAAATCAGATTTAATCATACTAACCAAAAGCAATGGACCCATAAATATAGAAAGCTGCTTCACAGTTGGTGTCGAGGAGTCGTTTGAGAACGTTGATGCCAATGACCGCACTACCACGACCAACCATCAGGGTGAGACACACGGCCATGGCTCTGAAAATTACAAAAAAATATATAATAAAGTAAATTTACTTAACACAAGAGAGGAGAATAGCGGTGGCTCAGTTTACATTCCGTAAATTATTTCGTCACCACTGCTTTCGAAACGGTGAAGGAAAACATCGCGAGGAAATCCGCATGTCCTAGAACCAAAAATTCTAAGACATATGACATCTACCAACCCGCACTGAGCTCGCGTGGTGGATTACGGCGACGATACTAGTAGCAGTTCTTTAGTTATATGAACAATTGAACAGACAGAATGAATTTAAAACATTTTCGTTTATAGGACTCTGATTCTAATAACTTACTTTACATAAGTTGGGAAGACATCAACACTGTAGGTGTTCAAGAAGCCGAAGTTGAAGAGGGCAGACAAGAAGACCATGAACAGAACAGCACTCAGGATCCAGTAGGGGCTACTGTTGATGATCAAGGCTGATACTCCTGCTGTCATCTGTAGGAAATCAAATACAAAATAAAATATAAAAATGTATTAATGATACTAATTAATATGATGACAAAATCACTGTCCTTAACACACACACACACACATACACACACACACATAGACCATAAATGCTATTTAGTACATAAAGGTTGGGATGAAATATAAAAAAACCAATGGCACTCCGGGAGTGTCGACAGAAGTGAAAACAAAACACAAACAGAATACTTTGCCATCATACACTGACATATAGGATATACATTAAAACAGAGTACACCCCGAGGACAGCCCAATACATCCCAAGCGATGTCGGTAACAGTGTCGCGAGTTCAATAGTTTTTTCTCATCTCAAAAAATGCCCAACGCGCCTAAAGAAATTTTCACTTCAAAAACAAAACAGACTGGACTCATCATTTCAACCAATTCCTTCGATTTGTCTAAACCGACATAACATGAACAAGGATGGTTAACCTATGCATTAAAGCTTATAAAATATGTTCAGAAATAAAAAGGTGTATCAAATTCTAAATAGTAATATTATTACCTGTATGCTAATGAACAGTCGCTTCCTACCAATGCAGGTGATGATGCTGCTCATGAAAATGTTGCAAAAAGCTAAAATCATAGTGATGCCAAACACCAAGGTCATTGCTTCAGTGTTCATAGAACAGTCTTGAACCTGAAATTTATTACAGACATTCGATTAACATGACGAACAGACCGGGGAAGCCTGGCACAAAAGGCTTATACGAGTACTGTGGCTTGTACTCAGCAGTGGGTGGAATAAAAGTACCAATGAAGATGACGATTAACAAAGACAGATCTAACAATAATTTTCTATTAAAAAAAACAGCACGGCTAAGAAGCCACTACCTTAGCGTATCCCGCTATTATATACATGCATATATCTTAGCACGCGAAAATTCACTTACGTTTTTTGTAATTTACAGGTCAGTGTCAGGTTGTACTTGTATGTTGATTAAAATATGATTCGCGACCGTAACAAAATGGCTTTACAGAATTATAATAAATCAAGTCAGCAATACGACTCCTTCAGTTAAATTTGTCCTCAAAGGTCATGATTTCATGAAATAATCATTTAATAAGGTAATATAAACTTAGAGAGATGTACCTATTGATGAAAATTCTGTAAATAAATATTTGCTATGTCTGCGATTCATATTTAGTTCAACATAAAAGTGACCTGAAAATTGCAAAAAACGTAAAAAAATTAAGAATTTTGCGACTACCTTGACGCTTTCGCCGTAACATGAATGTACAAAACATCATCCCTAGAAAAATCTTAAATAAGTAAGTACCTATACAAAGATTTTTCTACTATGCTTACCTCTTGGACAGATGTGGAATTCGCGGTGAGTCTGATCATCTCACAGATGGTTAGATGCCTCTCTCCTCCTACTACGGATATCATGAATGCGTTGACTATGAAAGGCAACCATACGAAGAAGGCGTTCATTCTGGAAAAGGAAACAAACAGTACTATTAGGAAAATTATCAGACTTCAGCAAAAATGTCAACATCATCGTCATTTGAGTCGAAAAACGTCCACTGCTGGACATAGGCCTCCCCTCAAGCACGGCCTTATGGACAGGTTCTGTGTTTCCCGCATCTAGTGAATTCCTGTGGCCTTCACCTTTTGGGAGGCCTTACAATGCTATGTCATTTGGCACGCGGTCGCCATTCCAGAACCTTTCGGCGCCAACGGCCATCTGTTTTGCGAGCAATGTGCCTTGCCCACAGTGCCCACTGCCGCTTAAGTTCTTCTTGGTAAGTATGACCAACTAAAAGACTAATCAAGTCAAAATAATGCATTGTAATCAATGCAATGGTTAAAATTTTATGGGTGCAATGGTACTCACGTGATATAGCAGACGACGAATAGAAAAGATAGGAGAATCGTATGCTTGAGCAATGGCGGCTTTATCATCGGCAGTGTCTGTGCCACTATGGATCCCCAGAAACCTTTGCGTATCGCTGAAGAATTTTCCTCATCTAAGTCTAGGGCGTCAACCTTGAAAGATAATGACCTTTACTGTAATATTAAGAAGACACAACACAGACATTTAAGGTTGATTTTGTTTTTTCTCAAGCAGATTTAGCAGTCAGATGTCATGTTAACTTGTTAAGGCGCCACTAGTCAATATTTTTTCCATACAAATTTCGGGAGAGTATTACTCCACTGTTTGACATTGTGCATTCTAAGTTAAACATGATATCGTTTTGACTTATTATTAATTGTGTCTGTACGGAAACAGAATATTAAAATAAAAAGCCATTAAAAAGTTATGAGCCAACAAAGATTCGTTTTTCTTGCTATTTTTAACGTAACTTTGGGTGTAAAAGACCTGTAAAATCTTTAAAACTAAAATAGTACCGACAAAGCTCAGTTATCGAAGAGTTCAATAAACTTCATTTATAATTGATTTATGCAGTGGTTTTTTCATAAAACTCGATTTTCCAAAGCACTTTTCGATTTTTTTACGCGCCTATCAGTTCAGAACGGTGCTTCTGTGCGTGAGAACTAGACGTTGCGCATGTAGACTAGCGTCTAACTGCTCATCACTGATACTAGCTCTGTCAGACACGAAGCTAGGTGAGACAGCGTGCTTTTTAGCCATGGCCACCAGTGAGTTCGAGCGCGCGACTGGTTTACTCTTAAATCATAAAGATAAGAGATTCATAAGATTCAGAGGACACTATATTTGCCGAAGACATTCCGGATTACAGCCAGTTCAAGTTTTCATGAATCATCATCGTCTGCCTAGCCTTTTCCCAACTATGTTGCGGTCGATTTCCAGACTAAACGGATGCAGCTGAATACTAGTATTTTACATGGAGCAACTGCCACCCAAGTATCTGGACTGAGTTACTTGGGTATAGGATACACTTTGGTAAGTATGGTTGTCTGACTTTCGGGCTTCTGACTACCCTTAACGACGGTCAAACAGTTTTCGTTCACTGCGGTCAAAGCTTTATAAATTACTGCCGCCGGGACCAACGGCTTAATTTGCTTTCCGAGGCATGCAGGGGTCTGGCTATGTGATATGATAGGTTTGGATAAGATCATCCATCTGCGGACTGAACTAGGCAAGCGTAGCTTATCCTTGGATTGACTGTTATTATTTACGATCCATGAACACTTGGTGTTCATGGATCTGAAGCTTTTTGTAGATTATAAGTATTGATAGTTGACTACTAAAATACTAACCTTATAATGATCAGCACTTTTCCCCGTATTCATGGTATAAATCCCCTTTAAAACTTTAAGGGCATCCTCATCTCTGCCGACACTGACCAGGTACTTTGGGCTTTCATAGGCAAAGTAGCTTCCAATGGCACTGATGGCACACGGCACCGCAAAGATCAGGTCCAGGAGACGCCAGGAGTTGAAGTAAATGTCCAGGAACGGTATATGGTAGTGGAATGATAGCGGCAGGACTGGTATTGCAATAACTGTAAGGTTTAAAAGATGGTGAGTTTCATCGTCATACACAAGGCATAAAATTTATTAGAAACAAATAATAATCACTATCTTTGAGGTAAACAACCACTCCTTAAAAAATCCTGGCTTAACATAAGCAGCCTACAACATTCCCACTGCGGGGACACAGGCTGCCTCGGAATGGGCCATTTAATCCACTACGAAGACACAGTGCGGGTTGGTAAAAAAAATAAAATAAAAATAGTGTTTATTCACCGACATTAAAAAAATTACAAGACATAACATACCCATACATACCTCTGCGATATCGCCATACCTTATAATATTCTGAGCAAAACACTGGAGATTTTAGATATAATAGAAAATATACCTGCCATAACCCCCATAGAAGCCAAGTGGACACTGGTGGTCAGCAAGACCAAAGAACTCCTCCTCGCCAAGGGTGTGCACTCGCTAAGCAGCGTCACAGCCAACGCATAGCCACCAGAGACACTGCAATAGAAAATTTAACACGTTTCATGTTAATATGGAATGGTAGACTTGAACTGAATCTAGGTGAAACAGAAATAATATAACGCAAGTAATTTCCATTACATATGTAGGTTAGTCTCGAAAGGGTGTGACTGCTGAGATGACGACTTGTAGAGAAGTATGGAAGAAGAAGATATGCTGCACTGAACCCAAACAAATTGGGATAAGGGGTTGGAATCACACCACAGTTAAAGGAGGTTCTGTGGTTGGGAAGAATGTCATCATCCCTAGGCAGCTCATGGATAAAGAAGGAGACCCTTTTCAATTAATAGAAGATAGATACTTACGACGCTGAAGACAGTAACTTCAGGAAGCCCAACACTATCCAGTTGGGTGAGAACGCAGCTAATGTGCCAGTTATGTAGGTCAAAGTCATGGAGACAATGAGGATCTTCCGCCTGCCTTTTGTGTCTGCAAGGTAGCCCCATACGTGGGACATAGCGATGGTGCCTGAAAAGAACGTTAGTTAATATTTAAGTGAATTACAAAGTTTAAGGTCTTCATGTGTGTAGTCCAAGTTTGCAGTGGTGAAGCTTTGAAACAGTGACTTTCCTGTTCTAACTCTCAAACACAATGATCGCCTGCTGCCAATTTGCCATTATTTATTTATTTATTATGGTGTCTTAGTCTTAGGGAATAGTCATTGGCAGTAAACAGCATGGCAATTGTTAGTACATCTTTTAGTGTCCTTATAACTCTAAAATCAAACAATTTCATTAGTCCAGTGGTCATCACAACTAAGACTGTACCTAGTCAAGGATCGACATACTTAGAAAAGTGCTTGTTGCCCCGCAGAAAATTGACGAGGAACTCACCAATCAAAGGCACACATGCTACCAGCCCCTGCTGCGTACTACTGGTACCCAGCTCACAGGTACTAGCCGTTACCAGGTAGGACACGGAGAAGATCTCGAAGGTCATGCCGATGATGATACTGGCGCAGAGCATGAACGTGTACAGGTTGTAGCGACTGAACCCTGGAAGAAAAGGTACAGTTACTTAAAGAATTATTGCGACGCAGAAGAGTCCTTTTTTCTCCATAAAATTGTCTCCCGTTTTTTTTTATTGCTAAATGAGCTATTGGATGGATGGGGTGATTACTTGTATTATACATTCTATGCAGATACATAAGGTGGACTATCTGCGCCCCGTCGCGTGGCGAGTGTGTGATCCGCCTAATGTTTTGTTTTAGTTTTAGAAGCATCAGGTTAGCAGTGACATTAGCCGAGGTCTATAAGTCCATGACTTTTATAAGTCCATGACTTTTATAAGTCCATGGGTATTTTCAACTATCGCCTAAAACTTTTCCTGTTGCCAAGCGGCATTGCTATGCTCCGATTTGTAGGCGATTGGTGTTGTGGGTTAATTACGACACATTTAAGTTTGAGAGAGAGGTCTTTGGAGATTAACAAGGCATCAGAAAATACTTTTTGCGATGCCGTAATTGTTGAGAGCAGTGTTAGTCCAGTGGTAACGGCCGCGACTAACGAGTTGTATGTCGTAGGTTCAACCCAGATAGGCGCTTTACTTTGTATATGTCGCAGCCAACTGGTTAAATTAGCCGTTCAGTTAACTGCCTGGTCTTTAGAAGTAGTGCTCGCCTCGCTTCCTCCCTCGGCTCGCACGCGGTTGATCACAGTTCTAACCTAACCTAACCCACTTGGTCGGGGTGCAATGCCCTAATTACTGAGACCAATTCGGCTCGCGCGTGATTGGTTACAGACTTCCAACCTAAACTGTAATTGAATATCATTCAGGCCGTTAGTTGAACGGCCGCCGTTTAGTTGAAAGGCTAGGCAGTTAACTGAACGGCTAATTTAACCAGTTGGCTGCGACATATACATTATTTCATCATCACTGCTCTCAAAACAGTGAAGGAAAATATCGTGAGGAAATCGGCATGTCCTAGAGCCAACGAAGACATGTAACATTTACCAACCCGCATTGGGGCCACGTGGTGGATTACGGCCGACTCCCTCTCACCGAGAGGAGGCCTGAGTCCCAGCTGTGGAAACATTATAGGTTGTCTACGAAGTGTTTATAGACAGCGATATCTGTTTTAATATCTTACTAATTTAAAAATATAGTGAGCATTTCATAACTAATGTAAAAAGTTTTCCGATTTTATAGGCTCCGTGGCATTTGTATGACGAACAAAGACTCTTGAACGGTAAATATTACAATCAAACTTGTAACATTGTTTACACATACTATAAAACACACAACATGTATGCGCGTATAATTCTTGACAAAATAAGCCAAACATACTTGACTTCGATAAGAACTGAAAATATCAATGATATTCTATATTCTATATTTTGTATCATCATCGTGACGAATTATATTATTATGTAAATTGCGCCGTATTACTTTATTGATATTGTTGAAGAAATCGTCTGATATCGAAATAAAGCATACCTACTTATACTCGTACGGGATGAAATTGAGTAGGTGCGTTAAATTAAAACATCTAATTCAACGTGCAAGCGATTTGGTAACGTCGTCGTCGTGCGCCCTTTTTTATTTACCCACGACGACGGTACGTACGGAGACGGTATATGCGTTTGGGGTGAGAGGATGTGTGTTTGTTTGTGCAAACCAATGTTGCAATTTATCTCCAAAACTACTAGTTTCTTTCTTTAGTTGAAAATGTCTTTTCTATCCTCATTTTTATCTTCTCTTTTCTCTATCGATTATTCTAGAGTTGCGGCTCAATATTTTCTGAATCCACACCTATCAACTTATTATTTTCATTCTACATAATGATATCGAGTTGAGTTACAACAAAGCCCCCAGCAAAGTTTAGTTGTAAATACTTATTATAATTATATATTAAAATAAACTATAACGATTTTGTGTATAATGAACCCATGCTCTTTAAAAAGTTTGAAATAAAAATCAAAATTAGAAATTTTTAAAAATCCACGTCGGTCACATGTAAATTGGAAAAGGATAAAATAATTTAAAAACCCCCGACTTAAATAATTTATGTAACGAGACTACAACAGATAAATTCATATGGAAGTCGGGGGACCGTTCTGTGGAACACCTTAGGTCCCCCCGACTGCTTTATGAGTCGTGGGTTTTTCAACATTTTTAATTTTGTTTTTTTTTTAACTTGGTTCATGTTGTGAACTCTGCGATTATTAGATTGTTTATCGGGCGCGCGCTATGATACTTTAATTTTCCTAAATATAAAAAAAAAAAAACTGGATAACGATAATTCGTGTCTACGTCAAGACAATGACTTAGTTTGCACTATCTAAGACAATAATTACTAACATGTTTTTTTTTTCAAAAATTTAGATTTGAAAAATGTCAATTTAAAATTATTATTATGTAGCAGTTACTGCACCTCCTATTTAGATTTGTCCCATGTTTTCAATTTCATCCTGTAGTAGATAATTAGTTTCATTCATCAAGAAACTGTAGAAGAACAAGATCAAAACGTATGAATAAATGAATGAATGAATGATAACGTCTACCCCAACAATATCCGAATAGTTTGTAACAAAGATCTAATAAAACAAGCCACCCAACTAACATCTCAGTAGGTACAGATGAAATGGTCTGTTTATCTACCAAAAGCCCTTTTTAATTGTTATATGTAACTAATATGTTTTGACGACAGTTTTGCCTGCGTGGGTACCTGGAGTGATCCCACGGGCCCGTAAGTACCTTGTACGGTCGAACAAGCTATTTGGTATACAGACAGCTAACTTGCAACTAGTTTTAAACAATGGTGTAAGTGTGCTGAGTTGTCAATTATTTTACACCACTCTATTAAAGATGCACAAAATAATATTGGCAGTGTAGTGGAAAGATGAATATTTTTGCCTGTATACCAAATAGCTTGTTCGACTGTACTACTGAATAAGGTACCCAATGTCGTGAATAAGGTACCCAGGTCTTGGTCTACCTGTATCTATGTAAAATTTCATAGAAATCCGTGCAGCCTATAAGGCGTAAAAAAGTTACTTTCGCGTTCATAATACAGGAAGATTTTTTTATCACCATCCAAATTTTTACAGGGTGTTCTACCCATGAATATGAACAACTTTCACTATGGAACCAACTCTGAAATCACGAAATAAAAATCTGCTGTTTCATAGAATTTGGTCAAGTAGGTATTGAACTTTTGTATAAAACAGCTGATTTTTTTTCCGTCAAATGTCATAATCCCGTGTAAAAATCCCGTGAAAGCACGTAAAGCCGTTGGTCCTGCGCCTGATCGCTCCCCGGTCGTGTCGGTGCTGACTTCTCATTGTACGGAAAGCATATACAATGAGAGGTCAGCTAGAACTGGAAATTTATAGCTTGATATTGTTTAATCGTCGTGTGTCCTACACCGCATCGAATTTTGCAAATTGCTGAACAGTTGTAGGAACTAATAGAGTGTGCCACAACTTGATTTTGATACAAATACGTTTTGAATTTGATTCAATTATGATCTTTATTGTTGACATCATAGATCATGTAATACTTAGTTGAACTGCGAGGTTATTGCGTAACCCACCAACAGTAGCAATGGCTTTCATTTTGACAGTTTAACTACATCCATTGCGTTATTTACGTTGTTGAGCAGACAATTTTTTCTAACATATGAAGCAATGGATTAGCAATATCCTTCGAAATGATTCAGATTGTGATTGATAGCGGGTTATGCAATAAAGGTATCGGTAGTAGTTCACACAAAGATCTGAGGTAAATCAAAAACTTATCCCAACACAAAATGTCTTCAACTGACTGATAATTAATTAATTACTTTTTTAAAGTCTGCAGCAAGTAGTTAGACTTCTAGAATTCGGTGGAAATTTACTATTTTTTATTTCTTACTATTTCTTCTTCTCAAAAAGAGACAACACGTATAAATTGTTATTAACTACAGAGCAGATGAAACACCTTTTTTGAGTAAACATGTGTAATTTATCCATCTAAGCTTTAGATGGATAAATTACTTTATTAAATTTATTTTATTATTATTTTTTATTGACATATAACACAAGGCGATGCCGATTCATTGGCATCGTCGAAAGACGACAGCAATCGAAGCACTGGTGCTTTTTTGGTGTTAGCTGACCTGCCAACTGCTGACTGTAAGTAGTACCCCGGGTAAACAGCTTTTCTACGAACAGCTAATTGATTTTTAATCTTACCTGTCATGTCCAGCGCCTCTTCAAAAGGCACCTTATTTGTCTTCACCGTCATTTTGCACTTTGTTCCACTAACACTAGGTATTTACAAAGACTTATATTATGTACATTTATTTATTTTAACATTATTATCACACCAGCATCGTGGCAGTTACTGCGCCAGCCATTGTCAGGGCCATGTTTTATATTAAAAACTATTCAAGTCAAGCGTTTCATTTTGTTAGACACTTGGTTCCGTAGGCTTGGGCGCCTTGAGCACTAACTAAAGGGCTTATTAGTCGATTCACAAGAATTTATCGCCCGAATCGGGCAAATTGTCACTTTTAAATTTATATTTTTTTAGGAGACTCTCACGAATTGGCACATTTTGAATTTCATGAGATGAAGTTAACAAAAATGTACACGATTTATAATATATAACAGCATACCTACCACGAGCTCTTAACGCGATCCACTTTAGGACCTAAACTGAACTGTTCTGCTAATTCATACCATGATGTCAGTTTAACGATTCAATTTAGGCCGTGCCATCTGGATACCTACCACGAGCTCTTAACGCGATCCACTTTAGGACCTAAACTGAACTGTTCTGCTAATTCGTACCATGATGTCAGTTTAACGATTCAATTTAGGCCGTGCCATCTGGATACCACGAGCTCTTAACGCTCATTCACTTTCAACGATCCAAATGCCGCTGAGCGTATTGGACGTCATGGTACGACTGTGAACGATGCAGTTTAAGAACCGAAACTGAAATGTCTTGCTTTTGAATCGTTTTTAAATAGATCATGGTAGGCCTACTGTTATTATTTCTGTGCGCTAGTGTCCTTTTTTCTATACTTTCTTACATGCAAAAACCGTGAATCGAAATGTATTAAACTAGCTAAAAGGACACCTACTACTTACTTGGGTGAATCCACGGAACCCTACTTTCCGAGATGACAGTATCATCAGATAGCAATGTTTGCACAAGGTAAATATATTATAAACACCCGTCCAGAGCAAAATATAATGATTAGATAGTTTGCCATAGTAATACCATAGGTGCCACCAACACGATTAGATAATTAAGTTTTCCATTCATTACTGAAAATTAGTTCATTTGTCAACTGCCACGTGCTGGGTACCAACCTTGTTGATTAATATTGGTTAAGTTTTTTTAACACCGTTCAAAGATGAGTGCCACTTGAACAAAAGCGTTTTGATAAGGGTTTAAGAAAATACGAAAATTAAACAAAATAATTTATTACTCATTTCACAATCATAAAATTTTAACAATTTAAACAGAGTAATCTCTTTTAACACAATATTCTTAATAATATAATTTAATTAGTAGGTACTTTATGGTCATGTGTGTATTTTGGAATTACCATGTGTGTGTTCAGAACAAAACAACTTTGTAATACTTTACTAATTAGTAGCATAACATCATATTAGCCTATAATGTTCCAACTGCCACGCGACCCAGTGCGGGTTGATAATACAAATTATTATAGTGTTATATTTCACCTAATTGGCGGTTTTTAAATTAATGTGACATGTTGGCTTGCCAGCCAGTACGCAAACGCGTAGTTTGCAATTTTAGAATGATTTAGCTATTAGGTAATGAGCTGTATCGACTTATCCTACTATCAGGATCACGTTTTAAATCTCGAAGTAACAAACTCGAATAGAATGTAAACTTGGTTTTTTGTAAGAACCAAAAACCAAAAACATTTTCTTGTGTTCACGTGTTCAATTTCTTTTTCTGTTCCCTGATTTTTGCGTCTGAAGGCAGAAGGAATCCGACCAGGGCACCAACTGGAAAATAAAAATGGTTATAATTGGTGTATTTGGTATAATTTGTTGGTTAATTAGTATTGGTAGTTGTTAGGTGTAATATGAACTCAGGAAATTTGCTTTTCTTTGAAATTGAGCTTTTCTATTACTTTCTTCACGTGA
This sequence comes from Gortyna flavago, assembly GCA_963669345.1. Lineage (NCBI taxonomy): Eukaryota > Metazoa > Arthropoda > Insecta > Lepidoptera > Noctuidae > Gortyna > Gortyna flavago. Next base: position 2,354,510 of record OY770135.1, read on the forward strand.
TCAGAGGGCTGGCCTATTTTTTGGCAAAAGAATCAGCATTGCCATACAACCTGGCAATGCTGCCAGTCTTTTGGGCACGTTTCCTGTTGACAGCGATGCGGAGGAATTTTTTTATGCCCTTTCATTAGTTCCCCACCCCTTTTTATATACTTATTCATATTATTATTTTAAGACTGCATTAGCTTTTTAAATTATGTAAATATTTTAATCTTCCTTTATAAAAACAGCCGTTCTATTCTGTAAAATCTCCCGTCAAAACTTAGCTGAAGTGAGCTTGAAGTAAGCTGTCATTCCACCTGATGATAGGGATTCACACTATTGACAGCTTTTTTTTTTTTTGGTTGGAAATTATCAAATAACTTCTCTCGCTCTGGGCGGAGCGGCAGGGTGTGTCAGACTTTTACTGACCAAAAACCCACACGTGTTCCCTCAGTTGCTTGTGCCGGGGCCACGGTATCTCTTTCGAACAGCCCGCGACCCTGGCAGTTCACCTGACTTCATCAAAGTGTTTACGGTAAAATGTTTACAGACTAGACGGTTGGACTTCCTGTAGGACTACCATGACGATACCATAATGAAAAATATGCTTGATATTAAATATTGTAACAAGAATGCCGCAAGGGAATACTACTCCCCGTACTTCTTCCGCTGTTATAATTTCAACGATGACGCGGATGTCAAACTAATGATAAATCACTAATGATAAATCAGAAGACTCACCCAAAGTAACAGACCCATAAACGTAGAAAGCAGCTTCGCAGTTATCGTCGAGGAGTCGTTTGAGGACGTTGATGCCGATGACCGCACTACCACGACCAAACATCAGGGTGAGACACACGGCCATGGCTCTAGAAGAGAAACAGAAAATCCATAAGTACTATCGATTCTAATATAGTACATGTAAAAGTAACTTTGTCTGTCTGGCCCATGTTTTTACGCCTGAACCACTGAACCGATCGGTTTCGTTCGTTTTCGATCACTGCAGGAAAACATCTCGAGGAAACTGGCATGTCTTAGGACAAAAAATACGTAATTATGTAACATCTACCAACCAGCACTGGGGTCGCGTGGTGGATTACGGCCACTACGGCTCATTCCCTCTCACAGAGAGGCCTGTGTCCCGGCAGTGGAAATGATACAGGCTGATTATGTAAGTCGATTTATTTTTGGATAATTGAATATACAGTGGACCGAAGACACCTTGGCGTCAATAGATCTTCAAAATTTCTGTCAATCCAGATAATCCATTCATCAATACGTGGATTTAGTTTATCCTCAATTCGACAATAGTATCGGATCAAATTGACACTAAGTACTGAGATAAGTATGATGACATGTGTATAATCAAAGGTATGATGCTTAGTTCATCAAGGCCCAATTCGTCGATTCGACCAATATTTTCAACTATTATATGGTATCACATTCTTTATTCCTTTCTTATGTAGATAATAACGCACTTTCTATATTCCATGCTCGATTTTCATTATCATGGAAGCACTCCGTAGCAAATTAAATAATTTTGTACAGTAGGCCACAATAAGTAGTAACAAAACCAGTATAAGCTGGCGTACTTCGCTAGACCAGCTCAATGTAACAAACCACCAACGTGACGTGACGTCTTCTGTTCAGATTTGTGCTTTGCAATTATTAATCCATAATCTAACTAACCTGACATAAGTTGGGAAGACGTCGACGCTGTAAGAGCTGAGGAATCCAAAGTTGAAGATAGCAGACAAGTAGACCATGAACAAGACGGCGCTCAGGATCCAGTACGTGCTAGTGTTGATGACCAATGCTGCTACTCCAGCGAAAAACTGAAACAAGATAGTCATAGATAGATTTTCAATATCAGTAGTGTTGAATATTGCTGAAATTAGGGACAAGCCATATACATATGGTCTACAATAGGATTTCATACCAACATTATTGTGCAAAACATGGAAATGCCTAGGAAATATAGCAATTAAGAAGAAAATTCATACCTGAATGGCTATGAAGAGTGTCTTCCTACCAATGCAGTTGATGATGCTGCTCATCAATATGTTTCCGACAGCCAAAACCATGCTGATACCAAACACCAAAATCATTGCTTGAGAGTTCATAGAACAGTCTTGGGTCTGAAAAATACACAGTTTTTAATCATTATACATACATAAATATACATACATAAATAATCATTATACATACATAAATATACATACATAAATAAACCCACGCTTTCTTCCCATGGGGGAGGCAGAAACTAGAGATCGTCTTTTGCTTCGTTTACGTTCATACATCTGACCCCGCCACACACGCACGCCAGTTGCAAGTAACGTGACGTTTACGTTCATACATCTGACCCCGCCACACACGCACGCCAGTTGCAAGTAACGTGACGTTTACGTTCATACATCTGACCCCGCCACACACGCACGCCAGTTGCAAGTAACGTGACGTTTACGTTCATACATATGTCCCCGCCACATACGCACGCCAGTTGCAAGTAACGTGACGTTTACGTTCATACATCTGACCCCGCCACACACGCACGCCAGTTGCAAGTAACGTGACGTTTACGTTCATACATCTGACCCCGCCACACACGCACGCCAGTTGCAAGTAACGTGACGTTTACGTTCATACATCTGACCCCGCCACACACGCACGCCAGTTGCAAGTAACGTGACGTTTACGTTCATACATCTGACCCCGCCACACACGCACGCCAGTTGCAAGTAACGTGACGTTTACGTTCATACATCTGACCCCGCCACACACGCACGCCAGTTGCAAGTAACGTGACGTTTACGTTCATACATCTGACCCCGCCACGAACGCACGCCAGTTGCAAGTAACGTGACGTTTACGTTCATACATCTGACCCCGCCACACACGCACGCCAGTTGCAAGTAACGTGACGTTTACGTTCATACATATGTCCCCGCCACATACGCACGCCAGTTGCAAGTAACGTGACGTTTACGTTCATACATCTGACCCCGCCACACACGCACGCCAGTTGCAAGTAACGTGACGTTTACGTTCATACATCTGACCCCGCCACACACGCACGCCAGTTGCAAGTAACGTGACGTTTACGTTCATACATCTGACCCCGCCACACACGCACGCCAGTTGCAAGTAACGTGACGTTTACGTTCATACATCTGACCCCGCCACACACGCACGCCAGTTGCAAGTAACGTGACGTTTACGTTCATACATCTGACCCCGCCACACACGCACGCCAGTTGCAAGTAACGTGACGTTTACGTTCATACATCTGACCCCACCACACACGCACGCCAGTTGCAAGTAACGTGACGTTTACGTTCATACATCTGACCCCGCCACACACGCACGCCAGTTGCAAGTAACGTGACGTTTACGTTCATACATCTGACCCCGCCACACACGCACGCCAGTTGCAAGTAACGTGACGTTTACGTTCATACATCTGACCCCGCCACACACGCACGCCAGTTGCAAGTAACGTGACGTTTACGTTCATACATCTGACCCCGCCACACACGCACGCCAGTTGCAAGTAACGTGACGTTTACGTTCATACATCTGACCCCGCCACACACGCACGCCAGTTGCAAGTAACGTGACGTTTACGTTCATACATCTGACCCCGCCACACACGCACGCCAGTTGCAAGTAACGTGACGTTTCTGAAGAACATAATGTTCAGCCTTCTAGAGCGTTCCCTCCCGGCGATTCCACTCACATCTGCCTTGTTAATAACTTTTGTTAGTCGCCTTTTACTCATCTTCTCAACATAATCAAACCATCCAAGCAAACTCTAGTTATAATGTTTGTCACTATTATCTTCTTTTAAACCTGCTTATCATTTATAGTTTCAACAATGATTTTGATACAAAAACTTTACAATGTGATTTGTAATAAAATAATAAAACATTAATATCCGTTTGCACAGCAGCTGTATCGCTAAGAATCTCAGTAAATCTAATAAATATTTTTGAGGATTATTATTTTTGCTAAGGACTTCAGCCACGTCCTATGGGGAACGTAATGCTAGAGTCCTTACCTCTTGAACAGATGTGAAATTTGCAGAAAGCTTGATCATCTGACAGATGGTAAGATGCCTCTCTCCTCCCACCACCGACATCATGAAGGCATTTACTATGTAAGGCAACCACACGAAGAAAGCGTTCATCCTGAAAAAAAGGCTTCAAATTAATATAGTTGAACTACCACTGCCCCGCGGTTTCACACGCATAAGTTTCGATCTCGTGGGAATATCGGGATAGAAACTATCCTATGTCCTTTCCCGGGACACAAACTATCTCTATACCAAATTTCATCTAAATCGGTTCAGCGGTTTAAGCGAGAAGAGGTAACAGACAGACAGACACACATTCGCATTTATAATATTAGTATTGATTGACCAGTTTTTAAAGTACCTAATATTATTTTTGATGCCAATGAATTTATTCAAATAGTTCTAGACAATACACAACATAACAACACGCCTGTAATCCGCAAAGGGTCAGGCAGAAGTGTACCAATAATTAATAGGCACACCCACATCGCCAGTTCCATTCGCCAGTTGTGTTTAACACCCATGTAACAGGAAGCGAACCTACTCCAGACAATACTCATAATTTACAGTGCTCTATAGCAAAATGAACAACTTACGTAATAAAACAGACGACAAACAGAAAAGTTAGGAGTACGGTATGTTTCAGCAATGAATAACTTACGTAATATAACAGACGACAGAATGAACAACTTACGTAATATAACAGACGACAAAATGAACAACTTACGTATTACTAGCTGTGCCCGCGACTTCGTTCGCGTGGATGTCGGAAACAATAGGTAGGTAATGTGTCGCTTAGGAAAGGTGTAATTGCCACTCCTTCATTGAAAAACTTTTTTACAAAAAAAAAACAACCGACTTCCAAAAAAAACTACAAAGTGATAAATAACTTTTTATTTCGGAGGTCGGTGTCGTTGGTTCTGCATTTTCGTTTATTGACACCGACTTCCAAAATAAAAGTTATTTATCACTTTTTTTTTTGTAAAAAAGTTTTTATTTTTCACTTTTAGTGAGAGAGTTTGTAATTTATCTAAGTTACAATAGCCTAACGTCAACTGCTCATCACCTTTTACAAAATATTGCTTTTCCCGATGCTGGGACGTTAATTGTTGAGGAGTTCTCCTGGTAAGAACCTGGAGAACTCCACTCCACCACCACACGCATTGTGACGAGCATAAATTGCTTAGCAACCATATTAAAGTAATCGAATCGCAACCCGTGAAATATTTATCATTGATTAGTTCCGATGGCCGTCTGTAGTTTTCATCATCAGCTCCACTTTACCAAATGATGATTTCCGAGAGCAAATGCTCAAGTTACTCTAAAAAATATCCAAATCGCTATAGGTTTGAAAATAAAATTTGAGGGTTTCCCTCGATTTCCATGGGATCCTCTCATCAGATTCCAACTTGCTGACAATGGGACCACCCTTTCAAACAAAAAAATAATTTTCGAAATCGATCCACAAATGACGGAGAAATAGATGAACAAACAAAAAAAAAAAAAACATACGTAAAATCGAACATATAACCTCCTCCTTTTTGGAAGTCGGTTAAAAAGGAAGAATCATCCGATCTTGTCTGGTAACGCTTCCCTTACCTAGGGTTATCTACCACGGCCCGTTCGACTGCAGTCACTGCGTCTTCATGGTTCATAATGACAATGCGACGAAGTGTCACTTTGATTTTTGAGAATAAATTAAAATGAAAGCGCCTGCTCGAGGCTGATTATCTAACCAAACAGCCATATGTCCATTATTTTGCATCTTTTTTTAGAATACTAACTTGTAAAATCATACCACCATTTTATCTAAAGTGTATCTGAGATTAGTAGGTAAAGTTAGTTTGAAGTTAGTTTTTCTAGCCTAAGTAAAGTTTGAAGTTAGTTTTTCTAAGTGGTTTCTTCTCTGCGGTAAATTAAGAAATTCTTAACTTGGTATTGTAGATATCTAATTACCTTCCTACCAATATTATGCCTTATCTTTATAAGGCATAATATTCCTTCTAACTTCTAGATATCTCGACGCTTTCGTCGAGATATCTAGAAGTTAGAAGGAAGAATACATCAATGGTATTACTCTTAAATCGTACTGAAGTTTAACTGAAAAGTAGTTTGAAGTCTTTCTTAACTTATTCTGTATACCTGTGCCCACGTTTGCTTAACTCTCCCTTGGTGGATACCCTTAAGATATCTTAAGGGTCGATATAGTTGTAACCAAGACAATGGCTCAATATCTTTATATGACATGGCAGTGCTGTGTGTAACTGCCGTACCTACTCAATAAATCAACTGCCCGTCTGGCGGAGTGTGCTGAAGCGTTATCATGGTAAATTAAGGTTAAAAAATTTCGACAAAAAAGGCAAAAACCTTGAAAGTAGTCATGATTTAAACCTTATGTAAATAAAAAAATGCTTCTCTGTAAACGATGTTAGAAAGGTTGCTTGCCCCTCGAAAGAGCTTATACATAAAGTTGCCCGTGTAAAAAGCAACCCATTTACTTTGGTTATATTTGACACCGGCCGCCCTTGAAAACTACGAAGATAAAACCCATGACGAAAACTTTAGACATGATTTTGATTTAGACCTTATACTGCCGAAAACCTGAAAAAAAACTGTAAAGCTAATTACAAAAAAATTAACCGACTTCCATAAAAAACCCTACAAAGTGCAAAATAACCTTAGTTTGGGAAGACGTTGGCAAGAAATTACAGACTTCTGAAACCAAAGGTCTATTGCACTAAGTGTTTTGTTTTTTAAGTCGGTTGTATTTTATTTTATTTCACACAAAGTCGTGTAAGTTTATAATGAAAAGCATGAAAACGACACAACCATGAAAATTGCAGCCGCCATCTTGGATTTTCATTTTGACCTGACTATCGGCTTCAGCATCCTCGAAAACCATGAAAACGACACCCATGACGAAAAAATTTAAAATTTAGGCAACCGCCATCTTTGATTTTCTTTTTGACCTGAATAACCGGGGTCAGGATCAGTGAAAACCATGAAAAATAGCTCTCTCTCTCTGTTTCTATCTATTACTAAGAGAAGTGAGGCATAATAACGCATTTTCGTTATGTGATGATTTCTCCCCTATAACTCCTACCGCAAGCTCCATAAAAGATCTTCGTTCCAAAACTTCACCGCGATTCAGAATATGACGACATTTGCTCAACGCCATCTACAGTGACTAACTCGAAACTCGCTCTGCATAACTCAACTTTCATAGATATATTATCAATAATTATCTAACGTCACTATCACTCAGAACACCACATCAATTATTATTATTCACATCACAACAACAATAATGTTTTCGTTAATAGGTAAATAGATATCGTTAATCGTTGTCGTCAATAGATGTCGTTACGTGTTACCAAAAAACGTAAAAAGTTGTCCTAGAATACTTTAAATTGATTAAATCGTTTCGTCGCGTATGGTCAAATTCGCAATCGGTTTTGTTAGAGTGAAGCGATTGCGATGAAACAAAAACTAATCACTGCTCCGAGTTCTACACCATATTTGAGTATAAAAATGAGCCGTATTGGTTTGGTATCTACTTTTTACGTTGACCCTGTTCAAATCAATAATCTGTCACATCCAAACAGACAAAAATTCCAAAAATTGCTGAAATGGCATCTGTTGGTTATCCTTTAACATCCCAACAATTTTTTTTTTGAATTTTTTTCAATGTACATAAACGCCTCGTCTACAGATGTACAGAAACGCTTCGTCTACAGATTTATTATATGTATAGAATAGATATAGAAGAAGATATTTATAGACAGATATAGATAGATAGGTATAGAATAGATAACAGACGACAAAATGAACAACTTACGTAATATAACAGACGACAAACAGAAAAGATAGGAGTACGGTATGTTTCAGCAATGGTGGCTTTACTATTGGAATTATCTGCGACGCAATAGCTCGCCAGAATCCTTTGCTGTACGAAGATGACTGTTCTTCATCTAATTCTAGTGCATCCACCTGAAAACCAGCAATTTATTTCCATTTCAACGATACACAAGATTTAAAAAAATATTAGAAGCTGCTCGTCTGGCCTGATCTGGATAGACATTGTTAATCGCACACATCCGTAATTACCCTACTTATTTTATATATTACCCTATACTAATTACTTTATATATATACATCCTGGTTTCGTGCGTCCCTTTCCAATCGCACATACGAGTAACTGAGATTAATTAAAATATCGAAGTGAAGTCAGGATCTGAACACTACAAATTACAGACACTTTTACTAATTAAAGTACAAATATAGAGAACTAACTTCTGCCCGCGTCTTCGTCCGCGTGAAATTTCGCCCTCCCCCCGTTCACCCTGTTAAGGGCGGAATTTCAAAAAACCCTTTCTTAGTGGATACTTACTCTTAACAAAGAACACACCCTCCAAATTTCATGACTCTGAAACCAGCGATTTAGGCTGTGCGATGATATAGGTATCAGTCAGTCAGGACTTTGAATTTTATATATATACCTATAGATTGCTTTATTCAAAACATAGTATCCTATGTAGAGGAATGGAAATAAAATCTGACTTACCTTATAGTTATCAGCACTATTCCCCGTATTCATGACATACATCTTCTTCAAGACTTCGAGAGCATCCTCATCCCGGCCAACACTAGCCAGGTACTTGGGGCTTTCGTAAGCACAGTAGCAACCAATGGCACTTAGGGCACATGGAACCGCAAAGATCAGGTCCAGGACACGCCAGGAGTTGAAGTAGATGTCCAAGAATGGTATGTAATAGGAGAAGGTCAGTGGCAAGACTGGTATTGCTACAACTGGAATATTTAAAGTAGGTTAGATGGTAATCCAACTGATTGCATTTTCATATACAAGGTGGCAGGGATTTAGCGAGCTAGCGGCATCTACACCGCCCCATGCGAACTACGCGAGTTGTCAGGGGGCCTAAAAAGGCCACTTTGGCAGAATCATAAAACAATTCATGTCACGCAATTTCATCTGTATGACAGTTTTCTATGGAGATTCGTAAAATGCTATAGGTATCTACACCTCTGCCTAACCCTTCAGGGATATATAGGTGTGAAACTGTCAAACAGATGAATTGCGTGATATGAATTGTTTTGTGATTCTGCCAAAATGGCCTTTTTAGGCCCCTGATCACGGTTACCCCTACGCCAGGTGAGTATGAATTTGGTACAAAACCGCGCGAAGTTCGTTCAACAGCGGAGAATCTTAAAACCGCGATTCAGAAAATGGGCCGCAAAACCATCTAGTTACACAGTCGGAACTAGATTCACCCCTCACGCAGTCCGCATAAGGAGCGGAGTTCTGAGGGGTGAATAACAATGGTCTCTGAATGTACCAAAAATTATTGGTTAATCCCTTTAATAGACGGTTTTTAGGATACGACAAAACAACGATTTCTTTATCATATATTAATTTAAAACAAATGTACCATATACCTTCCGGGATAAATTTTTAAATTGTGGTTAAAACCGCATTAAAATCCGATGAACTAAGCGGTCACACAGGTGGACACGAAATGTGCTTTAATTTATAGATATTTCACATGTCTATATTAATCGCCATAAATAAAGTTTTACCTGCCATTACTCCTATTGATGCCAAGTACGCACTTGTGGTCAACAAGACCAGGGTACTTCTCTTTGCAGCAGGCGTACATTCGCTCAGCAGAGTCACTGATAACGCCATGGAACCCGACACTCTGAAATACAACACAATAACAATATTATGATGTTTTTTCAGCACAGAATAACTCTAATTATACCTACTAACGGTTTTATATTATTTAATTTAAAAATAACTACAAAGGTATCTTATGTAATAAAACATCGCGATTACCAAATTCACTACCATATAAATCAAATAACAAACAAATCCACCTTTTTAATAAACGTGGAGTAAAGTGATAATAACCAGTATTAGCTTCAGATGTACTCCTCAATCCGCGTTTATTATTGAGGGGCCATTATGTATATCTAAGAATTAAAGGCAATGCAAGATACTCACGAGGCTGACGAAAGTAGTTTGAGTAAGGATAGCACAATCCAGTTGGGCGAGAAGGCGGCTACGGTCCCAGCCACGTAGCTGATGGTCATGGAAATCATGAGGATCTTCCGACGACCTCTTGTGTCTGCGAGGTAGCCCCAGATGTGAGATGATGTTATGATACCTGGGTAAATAACGTATTAATTGATGATGTCTTCTCCTGTTCATTTGAGATATCTGCATGTAACTCTAAGAGACTTTAAATTGAATTAACTATTAATTAAAATAATTTAATTTAATTTGAATTAAGAGACCTTTAATCGAATAGATTATACAGGACCCGCGCAACCTGTTACCTACCGTGGATTCAGTATATGATTCTGAACCGTTGTAATAGTTTTTTTTATTTATTGTTTCACACATTTTGACCGCGTAGGTATTGCACATTTCTTTGAATCAACAGTTTTTTTTTATAAATGTATAACTGACTTATAATGCTAAAATCACTCAATTTCATTGCATAAAATTCAACATTCGAAAAGATATAGGCTTGCCTAGTTTGGGGCCAATGTAAAATCTCTGTAGTCTTTTGAGCAATAAAGTTTTTTTTTAATTATTATTAAAAATTTGCCCATAACCTAATACATATTTCTGGAGTTGTCGACTCGCTCACAAATAAATTAAATTCGTGCGAGTCGCTTATAGAAAAAATATTATTATTTAAAATTGACGATTCGCGCCGCCCGTTTTAGGCGAGTACCTAACTAAATTCGTGCGACTCGATTGTCGCTGATAATATGACATTGTGACGAGATTTTAAATGTTTTTAATTATGAGAATCTGCCATTAGGAAGATAATGAGATGATGATGTAGATGATAATGTGCAATAATCAGCAGTCTACTACTAACCAATCAAAGGCACACAAGCGACAAGGCCCTGCTGGGTGCTGCTGGTGTTCAGCTCACACACGCTGGCTGGCACTAGGTAGGACACGGAGAAGATCTCAAAGGTCATGCCCACGATGATACTGGAGCACAATATGAACATCCCCACATTGTAGCGGCTGTAACCTACAAGGAAGACATAATTTATTTAAACTACTTAACCTAACTTCTATCTAACTAACCTAACTTCTGAATTGCCAAGGAGTCGGTCAGTCAGAAAGACGAAGCTAACTGCCCATTTCAAAGGGTAAGCAAGTTCCTATGGATGAGAATGTGCAAGAAATTCTAAATTAAATCTATGATAGTTCGCTTCATGGTAAGTAGACCAAGAATTGCAAAGCCATAAAAAGCCATAGCAAAAGCCATAAAAATGTATCTCAAAAAATCTAATTAGATTTTTTAGCTAATGGCGTACCAGAAGCACTTAGTTAAATAGACTGGTCTTGATTAGGTACCTGTGGGTACTACTTAAAGGTAAAACATTACGAAATGCCTATTTCGTATTTTCTGTCTCTAAATATTCAAGATGCTGGTGCAATCCCTATTATTTTCGGAAGATTGTGAATGTACTTACGAGAAGTAGGAAAGGGAAATTGAATATATTTTTTGTTTCCCGACAATACAACATGTTAAACTATCAATTTATGCATTAGGAACAAAAACTAAAAAGTTGATGAAAACTTACCAGTCATGTTAATCGCCTCTTCAAACGGTACCCTCTTACCCCCGGCAGTCATTATAACAATATTTTACACTTACACTAAACAATGCGTTACGATTAATTTTAGATTCACGTTTGTGTTATTTTCACACTAAAACCAGCATATAACTGCCATGACCACTATCACAGACGCATTTTATAACAAAAACATGACGTCAAGCAGTTTCTTTTTAGTTCACGTTTGGTTCCGTGCTTTTCAATTATCTAATACACCATTTTGGAGATTTCTCGTCGATCATTCTAAAAGTACTATAGTTATAGATAGGTGAAGGCAGAAAACGTCGATCCCGAGCGCTGGCACACTCTGTACAATTAGGCCCGGACCCCACTGAAGTGGAGCTAGGCGGAGCGGAGCGGAGCGGAGCGGAGCGGAGCGGAGCGGAGCGGAGACATGCAGGAATCGACCAATCATAATAGTTGAAATCCTCATCGCGTCACTCGTCTCGTCTGTGATTGGACAACTCGTGCACGTCTCCGCTCCGCTCCGCTTCAGTGGAGTCCGGGCCTTAGTCTCACTGTCATCCTGCCGACTGGCTTCACCCCAGCATGAGCTTTTTTGACGGTGGCTCGTCGTGCACGAGGGGAAGAAGTTAGTACTTTTAGAAACAGCATTTTCTACTCCATTGTTGTATTCCTGTTTGAAAGATTTTGATTGCTGTCAAATTACTGGTTAGCCTAACCTAATCTAACCTTTTTTTTAACGTGGAGAAATGCTCCTGCATTCTGCACTACCACGGGGAGATAGTGCAGTTATGTGGGACTCTAACCCACCAAAACTCCACGGTGTCCTCCTCTGCCGCTTACGGCGGGAACACGGGCAAGCGTTAGCACTCATCCGTGAACCAGCCGCGGCTGTCCGTCACCAGACCCTCCTTTGGGGAGTACTCCCCATCACCGGCGCACCACCCCAGGGACCAAACCAGCACATGGGCGCCAGACGACCCCGTGTCTGAACCTTTTTTTTTTTTTTGTCACTGAGAAATGACGTTACGCATCTCCGCTCGTCGGGGGACGAGACGGAGTATGTGGTACTCCCTGCCAGAGTGGCAGTATACCCACTAAAACTCAGCGGTGTTCCCTCCTCGCCTTGATGGGGGGGTCATGGGAATCTAGCTCAGCCTTTGCTTCCACAATCCCCCCGGCCCATGCCCGTCTAGCTGGCGGGCCCCGCATGTCCCCCCCCCCCCCCGCTGGGGGACACTGGTGGAACCCGTGTCTGAACCAAATCTAATCTAACCTAACTTTTTCTAAAAGATTGATTGATAACCTCACCTAACCTGTGAAAAAAAACCTAAAACATTGGCAAAATACGAAAGAATCGCCAGTGTGAATTAGAGTTAACCAATGAATTAGTGCCACTTTCAACCTGAATCCTTTTGAAGGACATTGCTAATCAATATTATGCTAGTAAATAACACAATGAATATTGTTGATCGCTCAAAATACGCAAATTACCCGGCAGGGAAGACACCAAGGTGTGTTTTACCTGGTCATTCTTTCGTCGTATTGCAATAAACTTATTTTCCCACTGTAGGCCGGATCCTCTTATTTTTTTCACATATTTCAGCTGCTACTGCTATCCCGCCATCTTTGTCTTGGTCTGACGTGTCACCTAGAGGTCATAGGTCCCAATTGATGTTCATAATCTATTAAAATCTAATCACGAAATTGTTAATGACGGTTGTAGAGAGGTAACAATGTGGTACCCTAATATTTAAGATATTGTTATCATTTGATAGTCTTGTAAATAAAATGAAATTTAATTTGTAGTTTTTCTTTTCATACTTTTTTTGATATGAAATATTGTGAAGTCATGCAGATGGCAGTTTTTTTTTTTCAAAAAATATTCTTATTAAAAGAAGAACAGACACTAATAACGCCCTTTGCTTTCGTCCTCCCCACAAAGAGTTGCAATTATCATTCTCCTGCCCAATTTATTTGAGGTCGGCGCAACATGTGTTTTTCTTCTATACTTCTCTATTAGTCGTGCTAGTGGCTAAGTACCTAATAACAGCCGCACGGGTCGACCGATCAGGTTAAGCTACGCTTGCCGCGGTTGGTCCGTGGATGAGTGACCATCTTCACATACCGAGACCCCTCCATAGTTTGGAAAGCACGTTAAGCTATTGATCCCGGCTGTCATTCATGGATCTTTGACAGTCGTTATGTGTCGCCAGAAGCCCGAAAGTCTGACAACCAGTCTTACCAAGGGGTTTCGTATTACCCAGTAACTGGGTTGTGGAGGTCAGATACAGATAGGCAGTCGCTCCATGTAAAATACTGGTACTCAGTTGGGAAAATGCATGCATAGACAGGCTAGGCCATAGAATATATTTATGGGCTAGGCAGATGATGAAATTGAGTTCGCACTTCAGTTTGGAACTTTGCGCAGTTAATCATACTCATGACATTGTTTACAGTAGTTTAAAAGTATTATTTTAATGTATATTTGTTCATAAGCCTTTTTTAGTCTCTGTATATTTTAGCTTAGCACCCAACTTGTAGGAATATTGATAAAATAATACAATAAATATTAAAAAACGTCATGGAAGTTGGGGGAAAATTGTAACGATCGCAGAATACTCGCTTTTACTTACAATATGATAACCGAATAATGTCGAATCTGGTTCAGTGCGTCTCGGTAGTATCATCGAGAAGTACTTACCTAGTATTTTTTTTATGCAATAAAGGTTTTCCAGACTGTCGTATTCTTGTATTGTTGTGTTCCTTGTATTTAGTCCTCCACTGACGTTTGCCATGCCGCCTGCATGTCAAGAACTAATCATCTTTATCCTAATGCTTTACCCTGATAAGATAATGAAAATATTGACAGATGTCTGTTGAACTTCGCTCTAAGTCCTTGATATTATTGCAACATCCAAAAGAGGTAAAAGTTTGTAAGTAGGGGGTAATCTCAGGAACTACCAGTCGGATTTTTTTGAATTTGATAGCCCATTCTTGAGGAAGGCTATTGGCTATATAACATCACCCACGGTAGGACCCTACGGAGCCTGAAGAAAAAAAAACGGTGGAAAGAACGCTAAGTGAAAACTAATTAGCGCGGACAGGCGATGTAATGCGACGGGGTGGAGGGAGAAAACAAGAAATTTCACGCGGAGGAAGTCGCGGACAGAAGTTAGTCGTGACATAAAGGGAACTTTCCGCTCTATCTATATAGGAACTCATTTGTTTTCGACTGAAACGTGAATCTGTAATGTGACTGAAAGATAAATGTGTTTATATTCTGGTCTCGTGAGTACAACTACTTTCAGTTTGTTCAGAAGCTATAGGTCGGTATCTTGGTTATATTTATATGTAGCAACCAACTAGCTTTATAAGTCTTTCAGTTAACAGCCTAGCCTTTTTACTAGCTTTGCCGTTTTGTCATAGTTTTAGGGTTTTTAATACGTATTAGTTTATTATTGTATAATATAATTTCGTGTATTTTATAATGGGCCTTAGCTGCCTGATAACAAAATCATTATTATAATTACTATTATTTACTAAACGGCGCCGTTCCACTAGCGCCCTGAATGATATTTCTGTGGTGGAAGGAGCAGTCCAGGAAATACAGAACACAAAGTAAAGTGCCTGTCTGGGTTCAAACCCACGATCTACGCCACGTAAGTCGGGGCCCTTACCACTGGGCTCCAAAAAGTACACCACTGTTTAATAGTGTGGCCCATAACATAATCAATCAATAAAGAAGGAAAAGAAAGAAAGGAGAAAAGGAACATAACACTGCCCCTCATAACACGTTCCAAACCCAATACCCTTCGCCTGACACGCATGCTGTCACCGCATGACCACAGAAGAACCAACAAGCTAGTGAAGATTGTGGGTAAGTCCACTTATTTATTTATTTATCCATTTATTTCAGGCATCAAGGCCCATATAAACACATACAATACAATATTATTATATCTTAAAAAAGTACTATAAATACCTACATACAACATTATAATTACACTAAAAACTAACGCACATGAAGTGACTGTGTCGTGTGACTTAAACAAAGGCAATTGGAATTCCTTAATCGCCATCTTCGTTTGTGGATCTATGATCCTCAAATCTAGAGCTTTCATCCAAGACAATGCAACTGCGTGATGGAGCACGTCATGTTCGAATATTTCATCATTTCTATAAATAATTATGTACAATATAATTATATGAATATTTACTTTCGTAAATCAACAAAAGTATTGTTACGTCATGTATAAATTTAGACGTGTGCGTAAACTCAGGTAAGCTGAGGTATCTTTTTAGGTAAACTGTGTGTCTAAGTTTATTGTAAAGAGTAAACGTCACTGTTCGTAGAGGTTTTGTGTTGTTTAATTTAAATTCGAGTAACGTAGTCTTCTCCATAGGTACCTACGCTTTTTAATGGACAACTAGCTTCTTATTTTCTGACTGACCGACTTCTTTACAATTCAAAAGTGCCTGTAAATGGTTTAATTGAAATAAATGCTTTGAGTTTGAGAGTTGAGTTTGAGTTTCGTAGCGCAAGTACTTACTACGTTAGTAGATAAGAATGTATGAGAAAGTCAATTACTTATCTTCATTAAATTTACCCATGTTTAAATAGATAATCTGCTATTCAGGGCGTAGACAAATCCAAAAAATCAAAGATCTTATAAATTGGTCCAGCTGTTCTTAGTTTTAAATAGGGATCAATCCATCATGTTATACTGGTAGTTATACAAATATAACAGAATGGACAAAAAAGAGTCCTATTTGTTATAATGCTCAATATAACTTATCGTAACTGACTCGACTTTGTTGTATGTATACTTTATTCATAAACGTTGCTTTTAGCGACTGTTTAACCATAATTTGCACTTAACTTTAAATTGTCGTTTATAAATAAACCCCTTAATATGGAATTGTAAATAATTCGTGCCAGTGGGATGACTTCTAAGGTAATTTTTTAGGTAATTCCGTTTATAATTTGTTTTAAAACTCTTCATAGATAGACCGTCTCTAATGAGTGGTTGTTTAAAATATTTAGAAGCAACTGAATTTCTTTCTTAGGCCTGCTAGGTTATAAACAAACATTTGTCTATGGAACAAAAACAAAAAACAAATAAAACATGATCATTTATTTATAAAAAAAAATATATCACAACTTTATCACTAACTCATTTTTAAACCGATTTTCTGTCCGGCGGCAAGAACAGTGACACTATGACACCACCTGCAATAAGAAACTTATTTAGTAGACTTCTTATAGACTTTTTTTTTATCGTATTGATAAAGTAGGAGCATAATCAGCCTGTAATGTTCCCACTGCTGGGACACAGGCCTCCTCTCTTCAAGAGGATGAGGGCTGTAATCCACCACGCGGGCCCAGTGCAGGTTGGCGGATGTCACATGTCTTCGAACTTTTAGTTCTAAGACATGCCGGTTTCGGCACGATGTTTTTATTCACCGTTTTGAGAGCAGTGGTGATGAAATAAATTCCACAAAGCGAAGCCTGTCTGGGTTCGAACCCAAGACCTACAATTTGTACGTCGGGGCCGTTACCACTAAGCCACCACTGCTCTCATAAATCCGTTTTTCATCATAAGGTATTACTTAAACAGGACAGCGAGAAAAATCACAATAATATTATAAAGGCGGAAGTTTGTGAGTGCGTATGTGTTTATATGTTTGTTACTTCTTCACGCTCAAACGGCTGGACCAATTTTGATAAAATTTTGTATGGAGGTAGCTGACATCCTGAATTAACATATAGGGTACATTTTATCCCGATATTCCCACGGGATCGACACTTATGCGGGTAAAACCGCGGGGCGCAGATTAGTAGTATATAAAAGTTTGGGAGATCATGACTGGACAAAGAATTTCCCTAAGTATCTCCAAAACAACGTCCACACTGGTCGAATCAAACTGACATGGTTTGTCAGAGCTCATTCAGTCAGAATATGGGTCTACTGCAAGACCCGTATTCTGAAGAAGACATGATGATGGTAATGATGAAGTACTTACTAAAGCCAAGGAGCGCCAAGCAGTAGAAGGTCAGCTCGCAGTGGCTGGTGATGACAATCCCGATCACATTGACTCCCATGAATGATACCAGTCTAGCAACCATCATACCCAGACTGGTTACTAGGCCCCTGGAAGATTAGGTATATACTTTTTTTATACAGGGTTATTTTTTATAAGTCTATGGTTCAGAAATCGATAATATGTCAATGCATCGATACCTATCATGTCTGAGAAGTTTACAAAATGAAACTGCTTTTTCAAGTGACTACACAAAAAACAACATCAAATTAATTCATTTTTTGTTTTCTTAGTAATATTTCATCCCGTTGGAATTCGGTTCAACTGTCCCTTTTAAAAATTATCAGCATCATCATTTCAGCCCGGAATCGCCCACAGCTGGTACAGGCCTCCCCTTTCATCTGCCATCTGGGAAGTATGGCAGAAGAAAGGGGAAGTATTCTGAGCGTCTCTCATCCAGGTGTTATCGATATCGTCAACCCAGCGCGCTTCAGGACGGCCCTGGTTTCTTTGGCCTAACCAAAAACTAGTTAACCTCAAAACTTATCCAAGACCAAACAACAAAACATCACCTCACCTATGACACGTAGGATACAGATCCACAAAATACGCCACCACGCATCCAATACCCAACGCAGTACACTGGACCAGAGTGAAGAACACCATGTTAGCCACCGGTTCCTTCAAGTTGACTAGGGTTGAGCTCACTCCGGAGACTATCAGCGTGGTGATGAGGACCAGGCGGGGTCGGGAGGCGAACTGGGAGATGGCCAGGTTTATGAGGAAGAAGAACAGACCGCAGGCCATCCCGGAGTAGATTGTGCTTGTCGATATTGTGTCGTTGCATGTGTACTGGAAATAATTTTTGTATGTAATCTGTATAAATAAAAATGAATCGCCGAAATGTATCATGATCAACTTCGGAACGACTGCACTAAATTGGATAATTGTTTTTTTTTTGTTGTGTTCGATATTGCCAGGACAAGGTTTGTTTATAAGAAAATTCCGGAAATTCGAAAAAATAAATTGCACCACTGCGAAGCTGGGACGAGCCGCTAGTAAGTAAAACAAGCCTTAGGTACCTGTACCTCTCTGCCGGGTCTGCGGGTTTATCCGAAAGGGTTACCGCTGCACCGGAACATAAAGGGCTAAGGAAGGAACATGGATGGGTTTTAGTCAATAAGAGTCTGACACTCCCTTCCGCTCCACCCAGAGCGGGAGGAGTCATTTGATGAATTGCCACCCTCAAAAAAAAAAAGGTAAGCACCTGTACCTAGTTACGATCAGCGACAAAATTTGACTAATACCTACTGTTAAATTTACACAAAATGATTCGATTTCAGTCAAAATCAATCTGCCATTTTCCTTTTCATGGTGGGGTCGGCTTCCCGTCTAACCGGATGCAGCTGAATATCAGTATTAGTCAAATTATTCGATTTCAGTGTTTATAATAGCTAAGAGTTAACATTATTTTAGTTTTACTTCTGTTTCGATTTTAAGGTTATTAATTAAGATTTAAAAAACTTAAGTGTTAAACGACTTTTGTCGCTACCTGTACTAAAATTAATTCTACTATATTTTTGGTTTTTGAACTGATTTAATGAGAATACGTATAAATATAATCTTTGTATTGTAATCTAATGGTATTATTATTTTTCTTACCATAAACAAAAACCTTCAGAAGAAAATCTGACTAAGTACAAACCGTTTCAGTTTCAGGTGATGCCTTGGTTTGGCTGTATATCCTGTCGCAGAAGCTCTGAGAAGTCTTCTGTTCTTCATTGAACGAGTTGAAGAAGAAGTTCACCATCGTCGGGAACCACATCATGAACACGTTGTTCCTGAAAGTCATTGTTTCTTGTTAAAGTCACATACGTGAATATATAAACACTTGTTGTAGAGAACATCACTCCCGTTTTCACATAAGTATAAATATTACGTACACCCAGTTATGTTTAAAAGCACCATTTTATAGGCGGCGAGCCTACTGAGTTCTACCTGTTGCTATCTGACATGTTGTTAGAAATTCCAGATAGCCACTTTCCATTCAACTAGTAGAAAGTAATAGTATTATCCGAGGAATAATTTTTAATTCTTGACAGTTCTTCCATACAAAATCTGCCAGACGTCAATTTATTCCACGAATAAAAATTTTCAGTCGATTGTCAAATTAGCCCTTAATTGTTAAATTTATTATTTACTTAGACAACAATGATCCATAATTATATTAGTTAGATCGTTAGGTACAGACGCCACAGCACATGAAGCTACTACAATCTGTCACGTTTCTTTAATGGCTTGATGTGCTAGCGTCTGTACAAAAAGCTTAAGAGCGTAAGTGTGTTAAAATTTTAACTAAGTACCTACTAAATTAAGAAAAACAATATTTACATACATTCACCGGATGAAATGAATCACTCCTGCCTAACCAACACTTGCATAAAGTGATTCATTATAGGCGAATTAAATTCCACTAACATCCTCAGAAAGCTATTAGAACTTGACCGCGTTCTCATCACAGCAAAGTGTGTAACAAATATTCCTGTTATGCTCTTCATCATCATCGTCATTTCAGCCCGGAATCACTAACTCCTGAGTATAAGCCTCCCCTTCGTTCTGCCATAATTCCCGGTCCCGTACTTGTCTCATCCAGGTGTTTCCCGCGACTTTAACCATATCGTCAACCCAGAGCGCTTTTAGATGGTCTTCGTTCTACTTCTTGGTCCTTCTCTTTACTCCTAGCGCATTTGTAAAAGCAAGCAAACGGTATACTTACGTGCTGCAACATAGTGCTATAAGAAAGAACAGTTGAATAGTCCTCCACAGCAGTGGCGGCTTAAATATCGGCGCTGTATGCTCTGATATTGATGTCCAGAAGGCACTAGTTTGCTTCACTTCTGTATCTGAAGTCAGTATGTGTTTTACCTGAAAATAATTAGGAATCAATCTGATTTTGAGTATTTATGTTTAACCTTTAAAAAATTAACTAGCAAAATAACATCACATAGAAAACATGGCTAGCAACACTGATTAGGCGTACATGAGAATATAAGTGGTAGCTGTAGATAAGTCTTGTACATTTACAGTTTCATCCATGTGACAAAGTTCCAGGAACATGAAACAATATTGTCTTTCCATCCTCTTGCAAGTTATAAGGTAATGCACCTAGCTTGTCAAATTATTTAAGTGGTAACAATCGCGACTTACGAGTTGTAAGTCGTAGGTTCGAACCCGACAGGCGCTTTACTTTGGTTAAATATTTCATCACCACTGCTCTCAAAACGGTTAAGGAAAACATCGTGAGGAAACCGGCATGAACTAGAACCAAAAAATCGAAGACATATATGTGACATCTATCAACCCGCACTGGGTCTGCCTGGTAGATTATGGCCGGATCCTTTTCACCGAGAGATAGCCTGTATCCCAGCAAGTGTTCCAGTGGGAACATTATAGTCTGATTATGCTGATGGGAAACATAGTTTTCATAAAACTCAATATACACTCACATCAGTGATTTTAAATTACATAACGAAACATTGTAACAGAAATAAATAAATAATATCAATATTATATCAACCTACCGGATACCCATCCTTCTTCCCGCCATTAATTTTATAGATCCTCTCCAGTACCTGCAAAGCCATGACATGGTGTCCTCGACTGGCCAAATACTTGGGACTCTCCTCGAGCCAGAACATGAACAAGGCTCCTATACCCAGTGGTAACGCCAGAACCAAGGTGAAGAGGCGCCAAGGTCGGAAGGTCATGCCGAACCAAGGTAGTGGCAGGTTAAAGGTTAGGGGTAGAATTAAATATGCTAAGCCTGGAACAAAATATTTTGAAACTTTTAATCATACTCAGAGAACCAAAGTAGTCGACATAGCTCCAGAGTAAGTAAGCTGAAGTGGAAAGCGCTAATCGGCAAACGAAAGGTAGGACGCCCTAGGCTAGGTGGAGCGACGATCTTCGCAGGATGGCTGGTAGCAGATGGATGAGAGTTGCCGAGAATTAAGTTGAATGGCGTGCAATATGAGAGACCTATTTCCAGCAGTGAACTGCTGTAGGCTGATAATGATGATGAATCATACAATTAATAGTGATTTGATTATTATTAACAATTTGTACATGTTTGTACTAGTAGGTACTTAAATATCGCTGCAATCGTCTTGATCTATGATAACGCGAAGTCTAAGATTGTTTGTGATTACAATACATCGCATCGGGCCGCAGCGCATCGCGTTCCAATACAAAAAAGTATTTGAAGATTTTAGCATTATCCATAGATAGCGAGGTGAATAAAGTTCACCGCTGCAAGTCTAGATTTATTTTCGTTGGATCCCACTTTTGAATCCCAGTTTAATATTTTTGGCGTTGGATCCCACAAAACATTATTTTGTATTTCCGTTGGATCCCAAATTTTAAAAATGCAAGAGAATTACTTACGAATAAAATGAACTACATAGGTACGATCATAATTCAAAAAGTACGTAGCAAATAACGAATGAAACTGAAAATATTACTTACTGAAGGCAACCACCTCGGAGGCCATATTGAAGGAATTCATAATTTGCAGGAACTGGCTCCGATATCGAACCACAGTGCACTCGCCCAGGATTGTCATACTGAGAGTGAAGCTAGCTGTGGAGCTGACAACTAATTTATATGATTATATGGAGGTAGAAGATGGAACCCACAGGACAACAGCTGAAGCCGTGGCGAGAAGACTAGTTACTCAGTACATGCTGTGCATTATTTTAAGCAATGAGGCACTTTTTTTTAGGTAATAGTGTACTCACTGTTGAAGAGCCTAATATATTTTATAGTCCTCTAGACCAAATTTCGGCAATGGCGACCAATCTCAACGGAGACCAGGGGGCCTAAAAAGGCAGCTTTGGCAGAATCATAAAACAATTCATATCACGCAATTTCATCTGTGACAGTTTGTATAGAGATTCGTAAAATGCTATAGGTACACCTCTGCCTAACCCTTCAGGGATATATAGGTGTGAAACTGTCAAACAGATGAATTGCGTGATATGAAATGTTTTATGATTCTGCCAAAGTGGCCTTTTTAGGCCCCCTGCCCTCGGCTCGGGAGGTATTATAGTGCAGGCGTGTGTGCGCAGACATAGGTGCGCCCTTTTTTACCTCACTCTCATAGTCCGGTGGGACCTCAATCCCATGGAATCTCAATCGGAGAGAGATCAGGCGCAGGGGGTGTTTTCCGACGCACGGGTAAATTAATAAATAGTAAATTAATAACTCGAAAAGGTTTAAGTACAGGACATCAGCAGGACATTGATTTTAGTTCTAAATCTGTCATTACGTGTAGCTTCAAAACATGGGTTAGTGGACGCTAGTAAGTTTGCCGAGAAGATGGTCCATAAATTGTTTTTCTACATCAAATTATGTTAATGGGTTTCAGTTTAAAAAAAATTGCAAGCTTATGTTTTAGATAGACAACAGCACTTCTTTAACCCCGGAACATGCTCGAGCCAGCCAGCGCCGCTGAGCCTGTAGGTACTGTTAAATTCGACCCTAAATAATCATAATCCGATCCAGCCTATCCCTCGCTACCTTCCCCCAGCGACGCCCTAAGCTGAAATCCGTACCCCACAGTCAGTGTCTTTAGCGTTTTAAGTTTTTTTGACCTGTCTGGAGGCCTTAATTTTTCAAGCCATTTACAGGATAGCCCGGTTAAGCAGACGACAATGACCCATGTTTCCCTGCGAGATGCCATTAAAAAAAAAACCTCTTCTTTAATTTAGGCATACATTTTTATATCATTTGAGGCGGTTTTGGCAATTAGACCGTGCTTATAATAGATCAATGATCACAGGCTGATGACATACCATAAACTGATTAATTGAACATGACATATCGCAGATATTCAAGTACGTCATAATGTACTTAGTACCTATTGTAAATATCGTTGATTAATCTTTAGGCAGACATAATTTTACACTGTCATAAATTCAAATATTTCAACTATCAGATATGAAATGGTGGTCAAGAGTGAGAGCGAGTCTGCTCAAATGCTTTTTATATAAGAATCTTCCCATAATTTTGCAAAAAGTGCATCATAGCCAAGGATGAACCCACACCAAAGCGCGTGCACTAAGACATAATCTGGTTCGAAATTTCGCAATTACAAGACTCGTCGACTGTTTTAGACGACTACGAGAAAGCCTCTTCCCATGCAAATGCCCATGAAACACCCACTCTCATGAAGATCGGAGACGCTACACTCGAAGTCGTGGACGAGTATGTTTACCTAGGACAAACTGTCCAGTTACGTAGGTCCAACTTCGAGAAAGAGGTCAATCGTCGAATCCGACTCGGCTGGGCAGCGTTCGGGAAGCTACGCAATATCTTCTCGTCCCACATACCGCAGTGTCTCAAGACGAAAGTCTTTGACCAGTGCGTGTTGCCAGTGATGACAGAGAGCACAATGAGCCTTAAGGCTAAAAGTCACCCAAAAGGCAATGGAGGGCTATGCTTGGAGTTGTCCTGCAAATCGAATCAGAAATGAGGAGATCTTCAGGAGAATCAAGGTAACCGACATAGCCCGAAGAATTGCCAAACTTAGGGGCAGTGGGCAGGGCACATTGCTCGCAGAACAGATGTTGGAAGGCCTCCCACAAGGTGGACCGATGAACTTGAGTGCGAGAAGCACAGAACCGGTCAAAGTGGAGGTGCATTGGAGAGGCCTATGTCCAGCAGTAGACGTCTTTCGCCTGAAATGATGATGATGGGAATGATGAAGTGTAATAAAAGTGTCTTTAAAATGTACTTACAAAAAAATATATCGTGCTATAATTTAATTTCAACGTAGGTAAAGCACTTGGACTCCGAAGGACTATATCGAGGAGGACCCCTAGAATTGAATTTATTTTTGGCAATACAGAGATAAAAATATTTTTTTATCAACATGATATACGACGGCAATCAACTATGACGATCATAATATTTATAAAATGAAATACATTATATTAAATTGACAGCTACATATCTATAACACGTGTCAATCTGCTGATGAAAGCGTGAATGTAACTCTTTTGGACATTTATTTATTTGTTTATTGGATCGCCAACAGAGGTACGGTAATGTTATCTAAATTACCATCACAGAGGCTACACAATTAAGGTCTATTCAATGTTCGCAATTGACGTTCTTTCAAGTCAACAAATATCAACTTTAATTCAACGGTTTTATGTTCATTTCAGAGTGACTAACACTACTGAAAAATTTATAGTTCTAGCGTAAATTGAACTTTATTGTGTAGGAATTAAACTTATATTTCCATTAACTTATATTTTTTTACATTTTTGGCAATTAAATCGCGAACGCAGATTACATGCAAATACAAGTGTGCGCTTCCAGTTCCAATAACAATTTAAAAAAGTTTTATTGACATAAAAAAGCTTTTACATTTTAATTTGAAGCCCTGACTCCTGAGCTAGCTGGTACCTGTGTTACTGGAGTCAGTGGCTTCAATAAATAGTAGACCACATTATTGTAATTAGACATTATAAGGAAAGAGGATGTCCTCTTTCTTTCTAATGCCTTGCGTGTGACTCACATTGATACACAGGTTGAGAAACGAGACAAAAGAGATTCCTTTACAGCTCAGGATAAGATCTTGGAACGTATGTGTGATTTAAAGTAATGGAACCCGCTGAAAGTAGAGGTTATCTACCCCTAACGCTCGTAAAAAACGCATTAGACGATTATTACGGCAAACTATAAATCTCTGGTAAATTGACGCGAATCCCGCGTGGGATGCGAGACGATATTCATTGTTGATTGTGTCAACTAACTTGTATGGAGGTGTTCAGACTCGCACAAATAGTCACGCAATCACAATAATCTGAATAATTTTGCTACATAATATGTTCGAAAAATTTATCTGCTCAACAACGTAAATAACGCAAAGAATGTTGTTGAACTATCAAAATGAAAGCCATTGCTACTGTTGGTGGGTTACGCAATTACCCCGCGGTTTGAACAGTCCATAAAGCTGTACTTAAATCACTTGCAGGTGATGACAACTATACTGCTATTGGTGCACATAAGATTACTAAAACATAGAAGTAGCAGTAACCTACTGAAGTAACATAAGTATACGTACAAACTACTCCCAATCAGCTTGACAATGAGCATGAACTGCCAGCTAGGAGCGAAGCTGCTGACTACCGCAGAGACGAACCCGACAACAGTGGACAGCAGAAGGGCACGACGTCGGCCATGCGTGTCTGCGTAATAGCCCCAGGGAAACGCGAAGAGAACACCTGAAACATGTACCACAGGACACATTATATTATTAGCCAAAACTTGTAGCCACACCATCAAACCATCATTTGCATGATAAAATGCTCATATTGAATAATGAGAATGATATGGCATTTATTCGGTAAATGGCAAACATTCATCTGGGGAATGAATTTTCAAACATCTTTCCTTTACTTTCGATGTTATTAAGATACTAGTGCAATATTTCATGTTTCCTGATCCAGCGGTTTAACCTGTACCTACATCATGGAAGCTCTTTTTGTCCATATATCTGAAATCATCACCAATTTTACAACAATAAAGGTGAACTTCAACAAGGACTCATCGAGTTCTCGCAAGTCCATTAGTGAATGATAATGATGAAAAGATGATGATATAGCTATTACAATTAAACACGCATTCAAGTTACTTTAAGACAACAATCAAAATCATAATGCAGAGAACAAGTTTAAGATATGCCGCGTCACGGTTTGTTTAAGCGGAGGCTTATGCAAAGGGCTTAAAGGCTGATGATACTTAGGAAGGGAAAAAAACCGGGTATTGTGGCATATCTGCGAAGACAGCTTTCATAAATAAGAACCTAAAATTTAAATCAGGAAAGGATCAAATCCTACCTGCAAACGGTGCTGAAGCCAATATCCCGATTTCTTTCAGTCCCATCTTCAGGTCACAGCTGGAAGCGGCCACCACTGTCGCAAACCCAAACATATCCAGAGCAAAGGCGTTGGAGATGATGCAGCATACTGCCAGAAGAAGGTAGTTGTAGCGACCATGGCCTGGAAGTGGACAATGCAAGGTGCTTATGTTGTTTTCTTTTATTTGAAGAGGCATTAGGCAAACTAATATTAAGCGGTATATGACGGCATATGGAGCAGTGGCGGCCCAGTGGTAACGGCCCCAACTTACGAGTTGGTCGTGGCTTCGAACCCAGACTGGCACTTTACTCTGTGTATTTAATTTCATCACGACTGCTTTCAAAACGGTGAAGGAAAACATTGTGAGGAAACCGGCATGTCCTAGAACTCTCACTCTATCAAAAAGTACTCTGTGCCTAGAACCAAAAACTCGAAGACATGTGAATCACTAAATTCGAAACACAAATACTCCTTATGAAATAAATTTTAATTTGGAATTCCTAACCAAACGCCAGATATTTGAGATCAAAGTGGCCAGTTCCACAAAATGCCAATTTCATATATAAGGACCACAGAGTACTTTTTGATAGAGTGGTAAGGACCTTACCAACATTGACATTCAGGGAAGCCATAAAGTAAATGAAACAAAAAAACAGTGGCACTCCGGGAGTGCCGTCAGAAGTGAAAACAAAACACAAACACACACATTAAAACCGAGTACATCCCGAGGACAGCCGAACACATCCGAATGTAACAGTGTGTCGGTAACAGTGTTGCGAGTTCAATGGTTTTTTCCCATTTCAAAAATGCCCAACGCGCCTAAAGAAGTTTTCACTTCAAAAACTATATAATAATAATAATAATATCGTTTATTTATAAAAATGGTGCAGTTTACAGTAACATATACCGTATTAAAAATTATAGTGGACACAGTCACTCATTTGCCTGAACTAGGTAGAACCTGTGTTTCAGGCTAGAAAAATGCTAACAATTTTAAAATATAAAAATAAAAACTGATAAGACTAATTAAAAACTAATATTAACTTAAAAGACTAACATGTTTTATTTACAGACAACGAGTAAATCCTCTGTCTCACTATATGATATGCTAAGTAAAAATTGCAGAATACTCTTTTTACAGTCGTAATTATTTAATTTATAGATACATAATTTCCTATTTAATTTATTGTACAGAAATGGGCCTAAAAAAGTATAGAATCTGTTTACAAAGACATATTTAGAGGGTGCATTTGACTCACATACAATATCATTCCGTCTCTTATTAGTACTTTCAATGTTATAGGAGAGCATGGTGTGCTGTTTTAATATTAAGTGCGTTATGAAAAGCTGGCGAACAGTCAGCACGTTACAGGATTTGTATAGCAGATCTGTAGGATAGAGAAAGGGATGGAAGTTTGCTACTTTTAAAATTGCTCTCTGTGCTCTTTCAAGAGGCAGTAAGTAAGTTTTTGGTGCTCCACCCCATGAAGTGATACAGTACTGTATTACAGATTGACCCAGGGCCAAGTAAACTTTTGACACTAGTTTTTTATCTGCAATTGCTCGCAATTTTTTAAAAACAAAAATCAACTTGCGCACTCTTGTAACCAAACTGTCAATATGTGGTCTAAATGAGAGCGACTCGTCTATTAGAACCCCGAGATATTTTATGTTACATGTTTTGAGGATAAAAGGACACTTACATATGCTGACTGAGCGGAGTCCGCAATGATGGGCGTACAGATGAGAGTTAGTAATATTAAAATGCGGTTTGCGGATGGAGAAGTGAATATATTTTGTCTTGTCGGCATTTAATGTTAGTAAGTTGCTTTGAAGCCAGTTACACACACTATTAAAACCTATTTGAGCATATTCATACAATTCGCTATTTGTTTTAGCGGTGAATATTAACGCCGTGTCATCAGCATACGATATAATTTTGCCTTGTTTAATATTTAAACTACACAAATCGTTAATATAAATCAGGAAAAACTATGCACGTTTCCTGTAGCCTAGTAACTCTTTTGTTTGGTGTCGATTACATGAAACACATTATTTATTAGTGTCAGTTTGTAAATCGGGTTGTATTTGCTTACCGTGGCCCCTCGATTCTTGAACCATAAAATTCTAGCAAAACTTCGTTTAAAATTAATTAATTGAAAAATGTTTATTATATTATTATTTAAAGAGTATGCTTGAAGGAGATGGTTTGATCATGTTCAAAAGATGAATGAAAGGCGAATGAATAACAAAAGGTATTTTCAAGGCTGATTGAGTGAAAATGCCGCCTTAGGAGGACATTTAGTGACCTTATTGGTTTGGTTGGTTGTGGTGATGTGCTTCAGATAGCTCTGGTGCGTAGTACTTGCACCCGATGTGTTTAAATGATGTACGAACGATGTACGACTTTTCTTTTTTCAAATTAATATTATTTCAAGTTAAACCAATATCAACTTTATTCTAATGGGAGTTAAGTTGATTTCAGAGTGACTAGCACTATTGAAAAAGCTATAAAAATGTTTTAAGTTGTAGCGTAAACTGAACTTTATTGTGTAGGAATTAAAGTTACTTTTCCATAAACTCATATTTGTTTACATTTTTGACAAGTCGCGAATGCAGATTAAGTAGCCGCTGCCATGATTTGATGATGAACGCGGGCGAAGCCGTGGGCAGGAACAAGTGTATTATAGAGATATAATATTTGTATTTACCAGTCAACTCCACTGCTTCATCGTAAGTATACGCGTCTCCACTCTTAACAACAACATTGTCTGTTGTATCCTCTTCCATCTTGTGACGTGTGACTTTCTCTCTTCATCTCACTGCACTGACCTCGGTTATCTAACACTGCCAGGATCTTATCTGTTATCACAAGTTTGCTGGTGTCTGTAAGAGTGTAAACAAACAAAGAGGCGCGAAAGATTAGAATATTTCTAAACAGACATTTGAATTTTTAATAGCATTAATTACGCCGTACGGCATTTCAAACAAACTTTCAAGCCCTTGTTTTTCGAAATTAATGAACCGATTTTAATAAAACTTCATACGCATAAGCACGCAGAACATCTTCGAAATGTCTTGTTTAAAAAAAGATAACTGGAAATCTCTGTTTCTATGGAAAATTTTAAATCAGTCTAATTTGGCTATAACAATATTTCGAAAATGTTCAATGTTAAAAAAAGCATAAATATGAATTTTCATATCCCTAACTTAAGAAATAACAGGTTTCCCCATACAAACATTCAACCCATATATCCCCCCTTTAGGGATATTTTTGAGACAAAAAGTAGCCTGTCCTTCCCCGGGATGCAATCTATCTCTCTGCCAAATTTGATCGAAATCCGTTCAGTGGTAGAAGCTAGTATTTTCTAAAGACAGAATTGTGTCCAATCTCTGCTACCTAATCTACCTAATTGCTTTAAAACTAAATCAACTTGTTACAACATTAAAGATAACATGTTAATTATTATTCTAATACAAGCTTCTGCCCGGGGGCCCGGGACTTCGTCCACGTAAAACTCTTGTTCCCCCGCGCCAACCCATCGCATCGCATCGCCCGCCCGCGTTTTTATTGCGTTTTCGCTTAGCGTTCTTTCTAAGCGCACACACTTGTGCACTATGATATCTCCTGCGTACCGCTAATATCCATTGAGATTGGTCGGGAGGCTATTATTATTAACTAGCAGTGCCCCGCGGTTTCACCCGCATAAGTCTTGATCCCGTGGGAATATCGGGATAAAAACTATACTATGTCCTTTCTCGGGACTCGAACTATCTCTACTTATACCAAATTTCATCTAAATCGGTTCAGCGGTTTAAGCGTGAAGAGACAGACAGACACACTTTCGCATTTTTATAATATAAATAACTAATATGGATTATAATATCAGTTGAATACAAAAACAAAAGAGCACAATTCCACCACTGTCGGAATGTGAATGTACTTAGTAAATAGTTATTACTTGTTCAAGTTATAAATAAGCGTCTTCTTATTTGCAACTTGATCCAGGAGATTGTTGCTGCGGAAGTCGACAACATTAATTTACAAACTGGTATCTTTGGTTATTAATAACCTAATTATATGTTTATTATCTGTAAGCCTTTTAAAAGGCTAAGGCTTTGACTTTATTTAAGTATTTAAAAAAAGTACAGCCACATCACATAATATAATACATAAAACTTGTGCTAGAAACCACAACATACCATTTTATTTATTTCCTTATAATTATTTTCTATAATTATTTTTAAACAAATATCAATAAGTATCGTTTTTTTTGTGTTATTTACAGAATTATCTATTTTATTTCAATATTTACACACATTATAAAAATGATTTACATCCGTAAGCCGTGCTTGTCACATAGGGTCCACTTGAAAATTAGCGTAAGGCATTAATTAGGTGTCTGATATGCTGAACAGGGCCTAATTTTTTTTTGTTTTTGTTTGTATATTGTGTGCCTTACTTAAATAACATAACATAATCAACCTATAATGTTCTCACTGCTGGGACACAGGCCTCCTCTCTGTTAGAGGGAGCGGGGCGTAATCCACCACGCGGCCGGGCTCAATTCGGGTTGGTAGATGTCACATGTCTTCGAATTTTTAGTTCTAGGACAATAATTTTAAGCTTGCATATTGTTGTAATATTTAAATTTCGCGCCTTCTGTTCCATTGACTTGAACTGTATTAACATGTCAAACCTTTTTTTACTCTATACTCTCTGTGAACATTACTAGTAGCTGATGTATTGTTTTCTCGAACTAATTAAAGTTAAACATATTATTACCAGAAAAACCAACTTGTTTCCATTAAAACTCAACAGGTTATGGGCCCAGGTAGTCCGATTAGTAAAAATCAGTAAATAAATTCAGTGTTAAATACGTCTTCAAAACACATAACCTCAACCACAACGTGCTCAACCGCAACGTGCTTTCAAGAAAAGTTTTCCGATAAACAAATAAGATGTCATCGTCAAATAACTCATTGGCATTAATAGAAAAATTGACCGGCCGTGATAATTATGCAACTTGGCGATTTGCAGTAAAAACTTACTTGGAACATGAAGAGTTATGGGACTGCGTCGAACCTTCTAATCCATCGATAGAAATCGATAAAAAGCGTGACATTAAGGCCAGATCAAAGATAATTCTTCTTGTGGATCCCGTGAATTATATTCATATTCAAGAATCGAGCACTGCAAAGGAGGTTTGGAATAACTTATCTCGTGCGTTTGATGACTCAGGACTAACACGCCGGGTTGGTCTTCTACGAGACTTATGCAATACTACACTAGCAGAATGTTCAAAAGTGGAAAAGTATGTCAGCAAGATAATGACAACAGCTCACAAATTAAGAAATATTGGCTTTCATGTAGACGACGAATGGCTTGGCACACTTCTATTGTCCGGCCTTCCAGAAAGTTACAAGCCAATGATAATAGCTATTGAAAGTTCAGGTATGAAGATTAGCTCTGACTCAATAAAATCTAAAATTCTACAAGATGTCAAACAAACAGAATCTGATTCAACTGCTTTCGTTTCGAGTCAGAAGTTTCATAATAAAAATAAAAGTTCTTCAAAAGGACCTCGCTGTTATACTTGCAACAAATATGGTCATAAAAGTCCTGAGTGTAAATCAAAACCTAATAAGTGTCAGAAGAATAAGGAAAGTAAACAGAACCAATCATCTTATGCAGCTGTATTTATTGCCTCTTCTGGTTACTCCGATGACTGGTATATTGATTCTGGCGCCTCGGCCCACATGACCAAACACAAGAACTTGTTTATAGAAGAAACAAATCCAGATATAAAAACTATTAAAGTTGCAAATAATAAATCATTACCTGTTCAAAGCTCGGGAAAAATAAGCTTATGTATTGATAATGAGAGAGGTCAACCAAATGAAATACTGTTTACAAATGTGCTCTATGTACCTGAACTAGCTACAAACCTGCTGTCGGTGAGTCAAATAATAAAGAATGGTGGCCAAGTAAAGTTCAATAAAGATGGCTGTACTATACTAAACATAAACAATGTAGTAGTAGCAACAGCAAACTTGGTAAATAATATGTACCGTTTGAACATGTCTGCAGCTCATGCTTGCATATCAGATGTTATCGAGCAAGATACTTACCTGTGGCACCAAAGGATGGGTCATCTAAATTTTCAAAGCTTGAATAAGTTGACTGAAAATACTGCAGATTTAAAACTTGGTTTACAAGCAAGTAATGTGAAGTGTATAACGTGTCAGGAAGGAAAACAAACACGTTTACCATTCAAAAGTCAAGGGTCTCAGACTAAAGACCTGCTTGAATTAATTCACTCCGACATTTGTGGACCAATGGAAACTCAGTCATTCGGCAACGCAAGATATTTTGTGACTTTTTTAGATGATTACTCAAAGAAGATATTTGTATATGTACTACATAACAAATCAGATGTTCTGGAAAAATTTATGGAATTCAAGAAATTAGTTGAGAATCAGTTAAGCCGTACAATTAAAATTCTCAGAACTGATAATGGGCTTGAATATGTAAACAGAAATTTTTCAAACTTTCTCAAAGATGCTGGGATAATACATCAAACAACCACACCTTACACTCCAGAACAAAATGGCACAGCTGAACGAATGAACAGAACCTTGATAGAAAGAGCAAAATGTATGATGTTGAATGCCAAACTATCTAAAGTCTACTGGGCTGAAGCAATTCACACGGCTGCTTACATTATTAACCGCTCTCCGACTAAGTCTCTGTGCAATAAAACTCCAGAAGAGATGTGGACTGGACAAAAACCCAATGTCAGCCATATGAGGACATTTGGATGTGAGGCGATGGTTCATTTGCCAAAAGAGAAAAGAAAGAAATTGGACTCAAAATCTCAAAAACTGATCTTTATAGGATACTGTGAAAACACTAAAGGGTACCGTTTTTTATTACCTAATTCAAGAAAAGCAATAAAAAGTAGAGATGCAATATTCTTAGAGTCCACAGTCAAGAGAGAATATGTACCCATTGAATTAACTACAAATGAATGTAGTATTCAAAATAAAGATTGTGAAGAACTTTCAAGTGATGACTCATTTAATACTGTAACTGAAAATAAATCTCAGTCAGACAGTGAGTACTTCCCCGATGAAAGCATAGAATATTCACCAGAAAGGAATGTTACAGTTAGAACACGAAGACAATATAAATTAGCCTCTCAGAAACAAGAAGAAAGCTCTTACCTGTGTTTTTATGAACAATTATTGAATAATGAAGTTCCTGATAACTATGAAGAAGCAATGAAGTCTGTTGATGCTTCAAAATGGATAACTTCCATAAAGGAAGAGCTTGATGCACATCAACAAAATAAAACATGGACATTAGTTGATAAAACTCCTGACATGCGAATAATTGGATGTAAATGGGTATTTCGCATAAAAGAAGAATCTTCTGGATTACGATACAAGTCTCGGCTTTGTGCGAAAGGGTACTCACAAACCAAGGGTATTGACTATCAAGAAACATTTGCACCCACGGTCAGGTATGATTCAATCCGATTATTACTTGCAGAAGCTGCCCAACATAACCTACAAATAATACAATTAGACATAAAAACAGCTTTTCTGTATGGAGAGCTTGAAGAGGACATATACATGGCTGTACCTGAAGGCTTAACCTGCAAGACTAATAAGCATTCCAGCTGATCCACATACAATATTGGAAAAAGGAGAGGGTGAAACAGAAAAGAACATTCCATATCGGGAAGCTGTTGGATCATTGATGCACCTCGCTACAGTAAGCAGACCAGATATCTCTTTTGCTGTCAGCTTGGTGAGTAGATTTTTTAATTCATACAATGAAACTCATTGGAATGCTGTGAAGAAAATTTTCAAGTATCTAAAGGAAACTAAAGTGTATGGTCTGTACTACACAAGATCAACTGACCCTAATGTTGTAATTGGGTATAGCGATGCAGATTTTGCCAATGACCCTAACACAAGACGTTCTGTCACTGGATACGTGTTTATTAAAAATGGAGGAGCAGTAACATGGGCTTGTCAGAGACAACAGACAGTTGCCCTGTCAACCACTGAAGCAGAATTTATGGCAGCCTGTGCTGCTACAAAAGAAGTCATGTGGATTAAACAATTACTATCTGATATTGGTACATTCAATCAAAAGTCTGTGTGTTTAAATTTAGACAATCAAAGTGCTATCAGTGTAATCAAAAATACTAATTTTCACAAACGATGTAAACATATAGACATTAAGTTTCATTTCATTAAAGAAAAATACTATGATAAAATTATCGAATTAAACTATGTGTGCAGTGATGAACAATATGCAGATATTTTTACTAAGCCTCTATGTAAAATTAAGTTCTGTTATTTAAGAGATAAAATTGGAGTTAGATCTGTCGATGTAATTTCTAGCAGTTAGTTATTGGTTAAGGTTTTGTTTTGTCAATGTTTAAAGCTTATTTTTAACGAAGGCTCAAATTTAGGAAGAGTGTTGTAATATTTAAATTTCGCGCCTTCTGTTCCATTGACTTGAACTGTATTAACATGTCAAACCTTTTTTTACTCTATACTCTCTGTGAACATTACTAGTAGCTGATGTATTGTTTTCTCGAACTAATTAAAGTTAAACATATTATTACCAGAAAAACCAACTTGTTTCCATTAAAACTCAACACATATTAATGCAATTCATTAATTTCATCAATCGTGGACCAATTTTGAAAATTAAGTTTTTTTTTTAAAGGAAACTTGCACGGTGGTTCCATAAAATTTTTATTAGCAGTTCTTGACTCATCTTCAACAACACGTATTTAAACCACTAGCTGTGTGTATGTTGATGATGTTATTATAAGTTCTTTTATTGTTGTATTTACTGTTGTTAACATAGCAAGTAGCAGTCCGTGGATGCGTGAACATCTTCACATACCCAAGACCCCTTCGTGTCTCGGAAAGCACATTAAGTCGTTGGTCCCGGCTGTCATTCGTGGATCTTTGACAGTCGTTACGGGTCGTCAGAAGCCAGAAAGTCTGACAACCAGTCTTACCCAGGCGTATCGTATTACCCAGTAACTGGGTTGTGGAGGTTAGATAGGCAGTCGCTCCATATAAAATACTGGTATTCAGCTGCATCCGGTTAGACTGGAAGCCGACCCTAACATAGTTGGGAAAAGGCTAGGCAGATGATGATGGTCGCAAGCGCTACTGTTGAGCATGAAGGCATTTCGATTCGCGGGTTGGGCAAAGTTTTATTGGGTTTTTCATCTAAGATTTCTCAATAACAGCCCGGAGTCTGCATTTGGGTCCGCTTGATGGCGATAGGTTCGCCCCTATTACAATAGGCACCACTCTGCCCAACCCTTTCGGAATATAGGCGTGATGTTTATGTGTTAGAACATTTATGAAATTGCCCTCAAATACCGGTGAATCCGACACCTACTGCAACATTTATACAAGTATCTACACGAATTAAAGATTAGACCACCATTTCTGACCTAGGCCAACTATACTTGACTCATGTTACTACAGCTATTTGTTATGTCGTTGTAGTAACAACTTACGTTACGTTACGTAACGTAAGTGTAACTTACTTTAGATATTACGTAACGACACCTATAATTATTATTGTTAGGTTATAGTTACATCATAGTCTAGCTACTTATGCCATAAAATTTTATGCTCTAATTCCATAATGTGATTAAAAAGCTTTGTGTCCTTAGCCTTAACCTAGTCCCAGTTACCGTCACGAGATCAATATAGACATTATAATGACTAGAACCTATAAATACTACGATCGAGACTTTCAGCAACTTCCTCGGTCCACGGAAGTCGGCATTACTTTGATTTATAATGATAACTGGCAGTGCCAACGACGTCGTTCCTGAGCATTATGGAAAACAAATTTGGATTTCAAGGGTTTAAATTTTTTTGAGCGGAACCCTAATTCTTTAAAAAAAAGTCTAAGCCTAAGTTACTCCTTATAACATCAGCTATCTGCCAGTGACAAGCCCGTCAAAATCGGTAGAGCCATTTCCATATCGGACAGTGGCCGGTACAAACAGACAGTAAAAAATATATAAACTTTTTTTTTATTTTGTTGTCGTCACCGTATGCATTTAGTAAAAAGCTGTTATTTTGACATTATAACTGTAGACTTCAATAGGTTCAAAAGGCCTGAAGAATAACTAGCAAGGGAACCAGGGGGCGCGGCGGGGGTTGTTCAGGGGATCGGTCCGAAATAACTCCTATTTATTACATCCAGAAGATTTGAGGTAGGCAAATAGGGTTTCGGTAGACTTTAAAAAGTACGGTTCGAAATGTTGGTATGGTTAAGCACACAGAACAGATAAAAGAGGTTAAGCAGACACCTGAAAGCAAATTTAAAAAAATATGCAGATAGAAACTTCACAATTTTATCAGGTACTAGAAATGCAAAATGTTAATTACACGTCATCCATATCGTAGGCGGAGAGCAGTGCCCCGTGGCATCGGCCAGACTTACGAGTAGTAGGTAGTAGGTTCGAATCGAACCACAGCGAACCCACACAGGCGCTATACTTTATGTAAAAATTAAATAATCTCATCACCACTGCTCTCAAAACGGTGAAGAAAAACATCGTGAGGAAACCGGCATGTCCCAGAACCAAAAATTCGAAAATATGTGACATGTAACAACAAACACTGGGCCCGCATGGTAGATTACAGTCCACTTTTTCTCGAAGACAGGAGGCCTGTGTCCCAGCAGTGGGATGCATGAAGAAGCCTCCTCGTGTAGCGCAGTTTGTTCCGCTAGTTACTCAACTGAACCGAGCGATCGGAACATTCTGGACAGTCACACCTAACACCTTATTTGACTGGCCAATTCTTCCCTTGCGGTGGTAGGGCTAACGCCCGCCTGGTTTGCGACCGCCTCCCACCGGACTCCGGCATCAAGAGGCCTGCTGTGTTTCGTCGTTGCGTGGGAGTTCCAGTGCTTTAGGCATCTTCTGGACACGTTCCATCATAGACCTCATCCATCGCTTTCCATCAGGCGTGATCGAGGTCAAGAGCGGGCCCATTCAGCAATAAAAAAAATACATTATAGACTGACTATGATTATGCATATCGTAAGCTACTAGTAGGTATTTGGTACATACCTAACAAATTCAAATTCAAAATATTTTATTTCACTTATATGAAACGTCAGAAGCTAGTTGCATGGTTCCAAATGGCCGTCTCCTATGGAGAAGAGCCGGTAAGAAACTCTATGGTAACAACATCTGAAACATCAGTATCATTTGTATATTTAGCATGACAAAGCACCAGCTGGCAAAAACTTCTTTTCGATGCATCATAGTAGGTATGACAATTCAGTTCTAAAAGAATAATAAATCATCATCGGGGAGCAATGAAAGAGTGGACTGTATAAATAGGCAATGGCTTAAAGCCGTCTTATTTTGGTAAATCATAAACTTCCGGACAAACAGTTAATAATATATTAAAGACTAGCTGTGCCCGCGACTTCGTTCGCGTGGATGTCGGAAAACAATAGGTAATATGTCGCTTAGGAAAGGTGTAATTGCCACTCCTTCATTGAAAAGGAAGAATCATTAGATCTTGCCTGGTAACGCTTTCCTTACCTAGGGTTCTCTACCACGGCCCTTTCGACTGCAATCACTGCGTCTTCATGGTTCATAATGACAATGCGACGAAGTGTCACTTTGATTTTTAAGAATAAATTAAAATAAAAGCGCCTGCTCGAGGCTGATTATCTAACCAAACAGCCGTAATTATGTCCATTTTATTTTGCGTCTGTCTTAGAATACCAACTTGTAAAATCATATCACCATTTTATCTAAAGTATATCTGAGATTAGTAGGTGAAGTTTGAAGTTAGTTTTTCTAAGTCTTGTTGTCTTCTCTGTGGTAAATTTAGAATTTCTTAACTTGGTATTGAAGATATCATATATACCTACCAATATTATGCCTTATAAAGCATCGAGATATATAGATGATAAAAGGAAGAATACATTAATGGTAAGAGCTTCTACATAAAGTTGCCCGTGTAAAAAGCAACCCATTAAACTTTGGTTATATTTGACACCGGCCGCCATTTAAACTACGAAGATGAAACCCATGAAAACTTTAGACATGATTTTGATTTAGACCTTATACTGCCGAAAACCAGAAAAAGAATTGTAAAGCTAATTACAAAAAAATATAACGGACTTTCATAAAGAACCCTACAAAGTGCAAAATAACCTTAGTTTGGGAAGACGTTGCGCGTTGGCAAGAAATTACAGACTTCTGAAAACAAAGGTCTATTGCACTTTGAAGTGTGTTTTTAAGTCGGTTGTATTTTATTTTATTTCACACAAAGTCGTGTAAGTTTATATTAAAAACCATGAAAACGACACACATGATAAAAAAAGAAAAAGAAAATTGCAGCCGCCATCTTCGATTTTCATTTTGACGTCACAATCGGCTTCAGCACTCTCGAAAACCATGAAAACGACACACACTACGAATTTTTCGATTTGCAACCGCCATCTTGGACTTTCATTTTAACCAGTACTGAAACGGTTTACCAACAGTCGATTGGTCCATGAACCATTGGTCAACACCATTAACTTTTCATCCAAAGGACTTGTGACCCACGAACGTTTCCCCAACAGAACTCTACGTCAGTGAATGCTTAACCAACAGAATGTTTTGACCAATAACTTTTTACCCAAAGAACATTTGACCCATGTCAAATAGAACTATGGATGCAAGGGCGAGCGAAGCGAGCTCGGGACTTGGGGCACCCCGACTCGTACAGGTAGGGTTCGAGGGGATGATGGCGGCTCAAGTGAGCGAGCAAAGCGAGCGAAGGGCACCCCGAGGTTAGGTTACTTTATACCCTTTTCACAGAAATAAGGGACTACGTCTTATTATTATTTTACTTTCACCTTTGCCGGCGTCTGTTGGCCTTGTTCTTTGGGTGAAAAGTTATTGGTCAAAACATTCTGTTGGTAAAGCATTCACTGACCTAGAGTTATGTTGGCAAAACGATCGTGGGTGAAACGTCCTTTGGAAAAAAGTTAATGGCTTAAAGATAATGTTCACCAAC
This sequence comes from Gortyna flavago, assembly GCA_963669345.1. Lineage (NCBI taxonomy): Eukaryota > Metazoa > Arthropoda > Insecta > Lepidoptera > Noctuidae > Gortyna > Gortyna flavago. The sequence continues at coordinate 2,394,254 of OY770135.1, forward strand.
GGTTCATGGGCCAATCGACGGTGGGTAAGCCGTTACAGTTTCATTTTAACCTCACTATTGGCTTCAGCACTCTCAAAAAACAATAAAATGAAACCCATAAAAAAAAATTGCAACCTCCATATTGGATTTTCGTTTTGACCTGCCTATCGGCTTCAGCGCCTTTGAAATCTATGAAAACGACATCCATGACAAAAAATCAAAACAAAATTGCAGCCGCCATCTTGGATTTTCATTTTGACCTGACTATCGACTTCAGCACCCTCAAAAACCATGAAAACGACAAACATGACAAAAAAAAATTGCAGCCACCATCTTGGATTTTCATTTTGACCTGACTATCGACTTCAGCACCCTCGAAAACCATGAAAACGACACCCATGACGAAAAAGTTAAAAATTTAGGCAACCGCCATCTTTGATTTTCTTTTTGACCTCACTTACCGGGGTCAGGATCCATGAAAAATTGCTCTCTCTCTCTCTCTCTCTCTGTGTGTCTCTATCTATCTATTACTATGAAAAATGAGGCATAACGCTTTTTCGTAATTTTTGAGGGGCCCGTGGCTAAATAATAACAGCCGCACAGGTCGATCGATCAGGTTAAGCTACGCTTGCCGCGGTTGGTCTGTGGATGGGTGACCGTCTTTACATATCGAGACCCCTCCGTGCCTCGGAAAGCACGTTAAGCCGTAGGTCCCGGCTGTCATTTGTGGATCTTTGACAGTCGTTACGGGTAGTCAGAAGCCCGAAAGTCTGACAACCAGTCTTACCAAGGGGTATTACCCAGTAACTGGGTTGTGTAGGTCAGATAGGCAGTCGCTCCATGTAAAATACTGGTATTCAGCTGCATCCGGTTAGACTGGAAGCCGACCCCAACATAGTTGGGAAAAGGCTAGGCAGATGATGATGATGAACGCTTTTTCGTAATTTGACGATTTCTCCCTTAGAACTCCTACCGCAAGCTCCAAATAAGAACTTCGTTAAAAAACGCTCTGCGTTACTCAACTTTCTATATCAATAATTATCTAACTTCTTTATCGCTCAGAACACCACATTAATTATTATTATCTTACATTATCCTCACTTTGTGTTTAAAATTCTTTTAGCGCCACAGGCGCCACTAAATAAACCATCAATGGAAAGCGATTTTTTTAATATCATTATCATTACATTTTAAAATAACATAGACATAAGTAGGTATCTGTGTTATTTCGTCATTTAAGTAAGCATAAATTAATAGAACGTGATTATTCACATCACAACAACAATGTTTTCGTTAGTAGGTACTATATCGCGCCAATAGATGTCGTTACGTGTTACTAAAAAACGTAAAAAGTTGTTCCTAGAATACTTTAAATTGATTATATCTTTTGATAGAGTGAACCGATTGCGATGAAACAAAAACTAATCACTGCTCCGAGTTCTACACCATATTTGAGTATAAAAAGTAACCGTATTGGTTTGGTACTTTTTACGTTGACCCTGTTCAAATCAATAATCTGTCACATCCAAACAGACAAACAGACAAACCGACAAACAGACAAACAGACAAACAGACAAACAGACAAAAATTCCAAAAATTGATGAAATTGCATCTGTTGGTTATCCTTTAACACCCCAACTATTTTTTTTTTAAATATTTTCAATGTACAGAAACGTCTCGTCTACAGATTTATTATATGTATAGATATAGATATAGATATAGAATAGAAGAAGATATAGAATAGATAGAAGATAGATAGAATAGATATAGATAGATAGATTTTCGTCCGTCGTGGTGGAGTCCGTGCAAAGAGTACTTTGTATATACGGAAATAGAGAGCCATCTTGCGCGATTTGAACGATAACATTAAAAAAGCGCCCTCTGCGATTAAAATACTAAACTACATCCGTGTCAGTATTATAATCGCGCGACCAAGATCCATTCATGGTCCAACTGTTTACTTTATCAGAGATAGTAAAATTATACCGATATAAGTATTCAAAATCTGTTTACTACAACATATTTAGATATTATTTAAATTACACACCCCCTTACTAATAAACGTATTATATCAGACGAATAGTTACACACCGATTTCTCTCTTTCAGTCGTCAGTAATTTGATTTTCGACAGAAGACAAAGCGTTGTGTAACTATACAGACGATACACAATGTTTATTAGTAAGGGGAATTTAGGTACAACGAACGATCACAGCAGACAACGAACGATCACAGCATTCACAGCAGAACGACATCAAAAAGAAAGAGAAAAACAACAACAGCCATTTTTGTTTATTACTTGCCAGTGCTGCCAGGGCATATATTTAAATATCTCTAAATTCTTACCAAAGTATATAAGATCTTTTTATTTCAAAATTTTTTTCAGCAAAAATGACTTAACATCATGGACACGTATGTTTATATTTAATTTATTCTAACGAACCCTATATTTACAATAAACACTCTTTGCTTATCTCCAATAATAGAACTAATCAAACTTCTATGTAGCAAATAATGAATTAATTATGGCAACACATTCTTAACAGTACTACTAATATTATACCATTTATTTAGGGAGAACATTGTAAACCTTAGTGTAGTATTATATTTTGAATATTTTTTATTTTCCTATATTATACGCCACACTAGCGCCTCTGATTTTACAATACTAAACTAACAGATTATTATACTACGAAATTGTAAAGCTAATAACCAGCTGGAAATATATCTTTTGTACATGTCATCTGTAATAAGTTGGGTTATCACAATGCTGTTGCAGGGTTTCTACGAGTAAGATTGTAAGGCATGAGTCCGTGGAAGCGAGTGGTCGTCGGGCCGAGCCGTGTCGCCGCCGCGCCGCGTCGCAACTCGCCGATGACGCACTAATCACGCTGCCTACGCATGCAGACTTCGTGCAACGCGCAGTGTTGGGTTCGATTCCCAAAAAATTACAATACGTAAGTTAGTTGGATCAGCAGATATAAAATTCGAATTAACTTATTAACATTATCACTGATAAGTAAGCGGCTGATAATGCCTTTAACAATGTACATATGCTATTAATCAATCAATTAGTCTTTCAAAGAAATTTCAAATTTTGTAATTCATTGTTAGACGAGAACAACTGCCGACAAACTGTTATGCAGTTTGTCAGACTTTATGTATGCTATTGTTAATAAAGATTGTAAAAAAATAATAATAATAAAGAAGTGAAAAGCTGGATGTAGGTAACCTTCTCCTAATTGTGCAGTAAGGATTAATGCAGTGGAGTTTACATTGACATTTGCTTACTTTGTAAAGTATTATATTATTTTAATTATTGTGCATGTGAAGACAATGTGGGTCATTTTTTTTTTGTTTAATTTTTATTATTCTCTTTGTTCTGTTAGTTTTTTTTCTAGGTCTGGCAGTTTGAGTAATTTATGTGGCCTACCCAAATGTCCTTTCTTTGGTATTGTTCGTCGAATCGTTGAGCTCCTTAAGTTTTGAGTTGAGCTGCACGATTTCTGACAAATGCGTGCACTGACTGGACAGGTCCTCTCAATCTGTGTGGTTCTTTCCTCAAAAGACCATCTTAGACATCGATCTACATGGTCTTCATATAACCTGACCAAGATTATGTCTGGACTTTAAAAGAGACTGTGACCTCTGAGTTTGTTTCGGCCTTTCTTCTCAGAGTAGTCAGATAGGAAACGCCGACCTCATCTAGTTTTAACTCAAACTCAAACTCAAAGCATTTATTTCAATTAAACCATTTACAGGCACTTTTGAATTGTCAAGAAGTCGGTCATTCAGAAAATATGAAGCTAGTTGCCCATTCCAAAGCGTAGGTACCTATGAGAAGAACGGGCAAGAAACTCCATGGACACTCTTTTAAATTATATTTTTACAAAAATATTAGTTACATCATTAATGTTGAATTTATAATTATATGTGAGAACGATGTAATAAAATAAAAAGACGTACGTGTTAAGAGCGTCCAGAGTACAGCAAATAGTACTTAACAAAACAACAATCCAAAAAAAAAAAAAATTTAAATAAGCCGAGGCAGCCAATTGATGACCAGCCCCAACTGACGGCGCCCGTTCACGAACATGACGCATAGATCAGCACCATTCAGCTCAACCATTTTGAAGGGAGCTAAATGATCCAACACACACGCCACCGTCAGCGAGACATTTTAGTGAGCATGACATACTATCAGCCGCCAGGGCACATTCAAGTCAATGAAAGACATATTATTACCCGGTAAATGGTAGCTCACATAGAACTCACATCTGTGCTATGAAATTATACAAAATATAAAAAATATAATAATATAAAAAATATGATTGACGTGTAAAAGTGTTTGTGCAAACCTACTTACAAAATAAAAATCATTTATCATTTACCTATGTAGTGCACACATAGCACAACACACAAAAACACAATGAAATGATAAAAATAACATGAATTTACAAACAAGATGCCAAAATTAAAAAAATTAAAAAGTAAGTAAAAACTATAAGCAAGCACGAAAGAAAAATAGGTTTATTTGTCACGTGCATACAAAAATATAATTAATTCGATAAAGAAAAGTAAAAACAAAATACATAGATCTATAATCACAAGCACAAAACAAAAATTGTCGACAGCTGCACGTTATGACTGTGTCGAGAAAGCTTCCGCTCAACATGATGCTGTGCTATGGGGGGCCCACAGCACAGCGCTGATTTGCAGTGGTTGTTACCTGAAAAGGACGTACGGAAACCAAGTCAGGTTTAATGAAAGGTACTATAGGTACCAAAATGGTCCCGGCTGGCATTCGTGGATTATTGACAGTCGTTACAGGTACTTAGTCAGAAACTGGGTATAGAGGTCTGAGGTATTCAGCTGCATCCGGTTAGACTGAAAGCAGACCCCAATATAGTTGGGCAGATGAATCATCATCTGACTATAGGTACCAAAATAAAATAGAATATACAGTATCTGCTTAGAATATCGCAATGCTTTCCGATACCCTGTCCCCAGTATTATTTCTTAAGAATGTCGGAAGTCCATAATATCCTATGTCAACATACATCATGCATGAAAATCCAATAAATTACCGTTACCTATGGCCCTTCCGGAAGTGTCATTTGTGTAGCCACTTGCAGGTACCTACTGATAAAGATTATATTATATTATAGCCGAGACCTTTGCGCAACTCGGCTAATAGAAGTCATTGATCGACATCCGTACGGTGCTAAGTCAAAGATACGACTTTTTCTACAGATACGCCATTTTGAATTCTTCTCTGGTATTGGCAGGAACTTGTCCTGACTGACTGATATATCAACGCACAGTCTAAACCGCTATTCGTAGAGACATGAAATTTGGAGGGTGTGTTCTTTGTGAAGAGTAGGTATCCACTAAGAAAGGGTTTTTCGAAATTCCACCCTTAAGAGGATGAAATTTCACGCGAACGAAGTCGCGGGCAGAAGCTAGTGTTTAAATAACTCCTACTTTAGTAACTAGAGGGGTGATCACTGCCCAGAGTTTTGCAGTTTTTTATTGTTTCATACTGTTGACAATATGACGTTCGAATATTGAGAGCTTCAGTTTTTTTTAATTTTTAGCATTTAGCCATAGACATATAAAAAAAGATGGACTCCGCGCCACGCATATCGAAAGTGAAGCACCGTACCGATCTATGTGTGCGTGATTGACGATTGGCGTCACGTAATGGCGGCCGGTCGACATACTATGATGTAAATGTGAGCGTGAGGCGTGTTTGTACAAGCGGTCTCGGCATACATACTGTGCTTCACTTTCGATATGCGTGGCGCGGAGTCCATCTTTTTTTATAAGTCTATGCATTCAGCCTAAAATTCAACGGCATAACAAAATTAAAGGATACTTACTTACTCAATGCCCCTAGAATCCTCAAGTCTGCAAATAGCTGTTTTAATTTAGTGTAAAATGTGAATTTAAATAAGTCCCCAAAATAAGTAACGTATGGACCTCAATCAATATTGTTTCTCCATTCTTATTTACGGATTCAGTCACCACTTTAATTTTTAATAATACACCAAATTGGATAATATAATTGTACTTTATCAACAGTACCTATACAGTCGACCTTATAAGGTTAAATGAGCTGTCTCTTACAAAATGGACAAAAAAGTAACTTAATTTTAACTTTCGGGATAAAAGTAATGAACATGACAGGACATACTAAATTATGAACAATTATTGTGACAGCGAATGAAAGGTATGAAGTTATCCGTTTAAAATATTGTAAAAGTATATTAACTGTATATGAGGTAAACAAAACCGGTCAAGAACGAGACGGACTCACACACCGAGGGCTTCGTACAAATTTGTAGGTATAATTACGTAAATAGTTAATCACGAGTTACTTATTTTTTTATGTAACTACTTTACGGTTTTCGGATTTTTTCCTTTACTTGTGCTACATAACCTTGCTTCTTGCCAAATTTCATGATTCTAGGTCAACGGGAAGTACCCTATACATTTTGATTCCCTTGAGAGTGTCGAAATATATGTTTTTTTGCGGCATAAACAGTCGTATCTTATTTTTACGTTAACTTAGAAGTTTGGTAATTTCAACTCGATACCTCCATGCCTACCCGAGATAAAGGCTCTTGACAGACAGACAGACAGACAACAAAGTGATCGTATAAGAGTTCCGTTTTTAAACGGTTTCATTTCCTTTTGAGGTACGGAACCCTAAAAAAGAGGTCCAAATACTTTTGCAATAGACAAAAATGTTATTTATGTTTAACATTGAGGTGAGATGACTGACATCAATTTTGTTTTCATATTTCCAGAACCGCGATTCTAATAAACATGGGATTCTTTAAAAGCACCACAATTACCTAACACCAATCCCAAAAGGATGGGTGATCAAACTGATCACAATTTAGCTGCTTCTCATTCTTCTATCGAAATTTCTTGAAAATAGTCCAATACACGTAGAAGAATCACTACCAATACACGTAGAAAAATCACCAGGCTATAATATCACCAGGGTCAATCATAAATAAACACCTATCATCAATAAATTTTGCGTTATTAAACGTTCCACCCACAAAATTTTGCGTTATTAAACGTTCTTTCTATGTTCTCTTTAGGGCTCCGTAGGCAAATGGCAAAAACGGAATTGACAAGACAAGATTACGGTATTTTCTTCTATTTAGTTCTTTAATAAAATATGGGAACTTTTTGGTTGCAACCTGAGAAATAACTTTGTTGTATTTCTTTAAAAAAAAAAAACAATAGGTACTATGCTTACGTAAATATTCATCCCAAATACGGAAGCCTTTACTAAGCGTGGTCTAAATAAACACAATTTCTTCCAGTCTTCTTTTTAGGGTTCCGTACCCAAGGGTAAAAACGGGACCCTATTACTAAGACTCCACTGTCTGTCTGTCACCAGGTTGTATCTCATGAGCCGTGATAGCTAGACAGTTGAAATTTTCACAGAATGTGTATTTCTGTTGCCGCTATTACAACAAATACAATTAAACAGAAAAAAAAAATTTAAGTGGGGCTCCCATACAACAAACTTGATTTTATTGCCGTTATTTTATATGTATTGTTAAATATTGTATGGTGGTACGGAACCCTTCGTGTGCGAGTCCAACAACGTAAATGACGCAATGAATGTTGTTGAACTGTCAAAAAGGAAGCCATTGCTACTGTTAGGCTGCGTTTCCACCAGAGATGAGCGAGGATGCGTAGCGAGGGATGTGTGTGAAACCAACCAATAAAATCGCTTCATTTTTATAGCTTGAACTAAGTTAGCGTTGTCATTGGTTAGTTTTACACACATCCCTCGCTACGCATCCTCGCTCATCTCTGGTGGAAAGGCAACCTTAGTGTGTTACACAATTACCCCGCGGCTGTCCTATCTCCGCCACATTAACTTGTTCTATGGCTAGAAGTAGGAGCGGCCGCTATCTATTGTGAGCAACTGGGCTGTTGTCTATCTGTGTGACGTCACTTGTCTGATAGTGTTGCTCGTCAGCTGATTGTGATTGTGTTGGACACTATGCACAATCAACAAAACCTGGCATTTTTTACTGTGGATAAAAGAAGTACTGACGACACACTCGTTGAAATTGAAAAGGCAAGTTCAATTTCAACAAGTGTGTCCTCTTTCTACGTATAAATAACTAGCTTCCGCCCGCGGCTTCGCCCGCGAGGTATGTCGATAAAAAATATCCTATGTCCTTCCCTTGGATGCAATCTATCTCTCTGCCAAATTTTATCGAAATCCGTTCAGTGGCTTAGGCGTGAAAAGGTAACATACTGACGGACAGAGTTACTTTCGAATTTATAATATTTTAAGTATGGATTTATTGCTCAGGCAGGCAAATTAACATCTTCGCATCTCTGCTTTTGGGGTTTTTTGATACTGTATGGATTCACGTACAAGGTAGTCTCCTACCTATTAAGTATAGGTTTATTGTTATTATTAACACCTACAATAACTATTTTTAACTGCATTTCTTTTTGACCTCATAAGTCACACAAAATTACACACAAAGACGATAATTGTCAATGATTTTGCCAACTCATCACGCTATTATACATTTAAGCAGCACGGTCACACCAATGGTATCTAGTGGTGGCCCAGTGGCAGCGGCCCCGGCTTACGAATTGTAGGTCATGGGTTCGAAGCCAGACAGGCGCTTTACTTTGTGTAAATAATTTCATCACCACTGCTCTCAAAACGGTAAAGGAAAACATCGTGAGGAAACCGGCATATCCAAGAACCAAAAATTCGAAGACTAGTGACATCTACCAACCCACACTGTGCCCACGTGGTAAATTCTAGCCCACTCTCTCTTGAAGAGAGAGGAGGCCTGTGTCCCAGCTGTGGGAACATCAAAGGGTGATTATGCAGCATGATCATAATTTGGTCGCATATCGTGGCCATAAAGATTAGTAAGAAACAGGAGCATGGCTACGAATCATGGATCAAGTTAAAATATGAACATTGCTAAGTCTGTTGATAAGGACTAAGCCATTATATCAAAGCGCTTCAAACCGGTTTTAGTTATCGTAGTTTTATCAGTGATTAGAACTAATTAAGGCAACAATAGGGATTGGCATTATTATAGCTATACCCAAAGATCGTGGGGTCTCGCAAGGATGGTTCTTGGGCATACAATTTTTGCAAAGCGATATGTACTGTGCTTTTCAAACTGAGCTCTGTGTCTCTGCATAACAGCCGCACAGGTCGATCGATCAGGTTAAGCTACGCTTACCGCGATTGGTCTGTGGATGGGTGACCATCTTTACATATCGAGACCCCTCCGTGCCTCGGAAAGGGTACCGGCTGTCATTCGCGGATCTTTGACATTCGTTACGGGTAGTCAGAAGCCCGAAAGTCTTACAACCAGTATTACCAAGGGGTATCGTATTACCCAGTAAATGAGTTGTGAAGGTCAGGTAGGCAGTCGTTTCATGTAAAATACTGATATTCAGCTGGATCCGGCTAGACTGGACGCCAACCCCAACATAGTTGGGAAAAATTAGGCAGATGATGAGTCCAATCCCCAGACAAACCGACCAAACGACTTTCATACATACATTTTGAGCAAGTCCTGTTCCATTCCCGTTTGACCCACTTTGCATAAAATCTTTTGAAAGTGTACCATTAAATATCCTCTTAGTAATATTAAGTAGCTTTTAAGTACTTAACCGTTGTCAAAATTCATGGCCTTTCATAAAGGCTCCTACAAATAGGCGCGACACGCGACGCGAATCGCACGCGTCGCAAAGACAACGCTCGCGATTCGCGTCGCGTGTCGCGCCTGTTTGAAGGAGCCTTTCATACAAACTTTCAAGCCCTTGTTGTTCGAAATAAATGAACCGATTTTAATCAAATTTCATATGCATAAACAGGATACAAAGGTCTAAAAAGTTACTTAAGAACATTTCCTAAAAATAGTTTTACAGCCAAATTAGACCGATTTTAAAGTTTCCATAGACAGAGATTTCCAATTATCTTTTTTTAAATAAGACATTTCGAAAGTGTTCTTAAGCAACTTTTTAGACCTTTGTATCCTGCTTATGCGTACGAAGTTTCAATAAAATCGGTTCAATCATTTCGAAAAAAAGGGCTCGAAAGTTTGTATGAAATGCCGTACGGCGTAAACGCTCTTTAGTCAGTTTTACATTTAAGTATATCAATTCGTTCACAAAAATTCATTCATAAAATGAGAACTGGATATAACGAGCTCCCCTTTGGAGTAGACAATTAACGTTCGTCTGTCTCATAATCCACTTACGTAGATCATTCACACCCGCCTAGATTTAATTAATTCTTACGTAATAGGGAGATGGCATGGGAAGAGCGGAGGCGGGAGCGTATTGATGATTAAAAAACTTTGCGAAAGCTGTGTGTGTGTTACACATGTGGTTTTCAGAATGTCTTAATATAATTCCTGTCTTATGAATAAGCAAATCCAGTATGTGACCTACTGTAACTACACATTCTCTTCTATACATATTTTATAGACACAAATAGCTGAAATAGCACAAACCTTCCATAGTTGACATTTTTAGTTGTTATTAAAAAAAACCCGCCATTCCATTAATTTTTATTACTGTTGCTGCATGTTCATATTTAGAATTTATATTATGAATATTATTAATTATTACAAAAATTACGCATGTAATGTATCAAACACAATATAAATCCTGAAAAAAAAAATTTTAAATTAAAATTACCGTGTAGGTATTGCAGTTTTGTATATCAAATATCTACAAATAACAGCCGAGACCAACGGCTTAACGTGCTTCCCAAGGCATGGAGGGGTTTGGGTATGTAATGGATGATCACGCATCTACGAACCGGCCTCGGCAAGCGTTGCTTAACTTTGAAGATCAACTCGTGCGGATGTTATTGTTGGGGTTCATTCGATTAATCGAGTCTGGTTTAACCGGGTTTAACCACGCTAGGATAGGTGCAATTCATTCATTCATTCATTCACAAGCCCTTCTCTTCCAAATAAAACCAAAAATTGCCAAACGCGGGAAGCGTTTGGCAATTTTTGGTTTGGTTGGTGTATCTCATGCACCATACGAACACCCATTAAAGCCAAGTCCATCGCAGATTAGCAACAGTAGACATAGGGCGCTACCGTGCTACAGTAACACGATACGGATGTTACGAACACGTCATTCTTGTTATACGATACAGGCGTGTAGTTGTAACTTGTTCCGTATTGTGAAAATGGTTGCCTGCCAATTGGTTGAAGGATCGATGACTAGCGGTGGGTTGATGCATACCGACGTTTTCTGAAAACTTAGTAACCAGCGAAACCGTCACTTACTTATTTACTATGCTTTTCCTCATAGGAGTAAATGGTTGTATTCTTTTTAAGCGAAATAACTTAATCATTGATGAAGCTTGTCAATCTGCTGATTCATTTCCAAAACAACCAATCAAAGACTATGGATTTTGACCTTGCAGAAAACGGGTATAACATCATGAGTTGGTACTCATGATGTAAAAGATGGATCATCAATAAATATTGAAAAGCGGATCCTTTAAGGCGGAGGTTTCTTGCGAAAATGGTCAAAAAGTTGGTTTTTAAAGCAGTGTATCTCTTAAACCGTAAAAAATTTTGACCAAAAAAAAAATTGGTAGTCATATTTTCAAGTCTTATTTTAAAACAGTGATGGAACTCAAATCACAATTAAACGTACATTAATGCATAAAAAAAATCTTCAAATACACCTAGGACATTTCTTTAGAAGCAGTTTATCCCTTCATTATCAATTTTAATTAAATAAATGTGTGCGTGTGAGCGTGTATGCACAGAGCGGAGGTGTAGTTTTGGCATGCTTCACTGTATCGTTCTCAGCTACGCTCTGTCTTGGTTTTTTATTTGCTCTAAGCTCTAGTCACTAATAATATTAAATTTTCTAAATCGGCATTCTTCAGTCCGTCAACAACTGCTACATACATACCCTTTCCCTACGCTAGCGCCATTGTGGAGGTTTTTGAACTGTTATTTACTGCTTATGGCTGGACACTTTTTCAACTTTCCCCCCGATATGAGACGGTTCTCCTTACGTTTACCCTCCATATGCTGAGGATTAACACTATTAACAACTCCCCTGAAGCACACTTCACCTAAGTTTTCACGGTGAGATTTTTACAGAATAGATTGTTATTTACTGGTCATTTTAGTAAAGTATATTTTCGAAATGTCTTATTTAAAAAAAGGTAACTGGAAATCTCTGTTGGTAATTTGGTTGCAACACAATTTTTTTTTTATTTTCTTTACTAACTTTTTAGGCCTTTATATCCTGCTTAGGTATGTGTACGAAGTTTCATTAGGATCGGTTCATTCATTTCTAAAAACAAGGGCTTGAAAGTTTGTATGAAATGCCGTAAACGCTCTTAACGTGCTTTCCGAACCACGGAGGGGTCTCGGTATGTAACGATAGTCACCCATCCACAGACCAACCGCGGCAAGCATAGTTAACCTGATCGATCGACTTGTGAGGCTGTTATTATGTAGCCACGGGCCCCTCTTAAATTTCTCAAGGTATCAATAAAAAATACTAAGGGATTAACGGCTGAATACTCAAGCGCTATTCATTTTAAAAGGATGACTCTTAAGCACAAATCTTAAAGTTAAGCAGCGTTTGAGTATTTGAGGGTGCAAGGTTAAGCATTAGCATCTTTCAATGTGCGAATAATCTGCCGAGATCCTTCAATCCTATGAATAATTCGGCGTAATTTTTTGAGGGCTTAAAATATGTTTAGCAAGCATAGAACCAGTTCTACGAAGAACCATTCTCTAGCCTCTTCTTGTCTGCTTTATCAACACAACAAAGGCAATCAAGAATATAGTGGCAGTTGATTGATAAAGAATGACAAAAAAGGAGATTGGGCGAATCTAGCGGAACCCCAATAGCGATAAGACACATACCAACGGAAATATCTCACCAAGGAGAGTACTTCCTAAAACGGTTTCTCTTGATTGTTAGTACGTACTACGTAAGGCGCTACCAAAGCTCTAAAAAAAAAACAGCTGTTCCCTACATTTTGACGAATTATGCGAACATAAATGTAGGAAACAGCAGATTTTTTTTTCGCGATTTTAGGTTTGATCCCATAGTAAAAGTTGTTTATACCTAATGATGAGTTTCGAGAGCTCCCATTTCGATTTGTCGCATATTTTCAATTTCACCCTGTATATATCATAATGATATTGGGCTTCAGGGCAGAAACCATACTAAAATAGTACGATGATTCTCCTTTATCAAATTTTAAAAAGTATTAACGATCACAATTTATGCTCTCGCAAGATACTCGCTCTAACAAAAGGGTTCCGTTCAAATGTCAATGTCTTACAGAATCCCTTGTATAATAATATCATAGACTATCTATTTTAGTAATCGTCTACTACTAGTCTGATTCTAGAGAAGGATGCAACTGCAACAGATCCTGTACTGACTATTTATATAGAAGGCCGGTGCAGTATCCACTAACTCCGTAAGTTTTTTATTAATAAATTAGGTGACCTGCGCGCGACGCGAAGTTTAGCTGCGTGACATACGAGCGGTTAGAACGGCGAGCATGAATTTTTATTTTTTAATATGATGTTGAAAAATCTCATGTTTTATTTTTAATTTTGTGTTATGTATTTTTATTTTATTTTATTTAAGATCGTTGAGGGAGACGCTTTTGCCCAGAGGGGCAATTCTCGTATTGTAAGAATGTTCACAGTCTGATCTCAGTTTCAATCTATGAAAAATACCTTTAATTTCCCTACATTTGTTTGTCGCCGATATGAGACTGAGACGAAATTTTGAACGTTTTAAATTACGGGAATTGTCCTTCCTTCCGTCAGTCTAACAGTATCATTGTTGAAATAGCTAGTCTTTTATTGTTATATCTCTGTGGTCCTACAATGTTACATTATTTTGACAATATAATTTTGACATTATATGTTTTGATGGCAATTAAAACAATTATAGGTATCTGTTTTGAAAACAAATTTTGGAAAATTCACTATCTGCTGTTGGCTTTACTCAAAGAATATTGTGATAAAACAAGTGTTGTCATGGTTCAATATAACTGCCATAGTTGTTATCTCTCCGTACCTACGTCAAACTCCCTGTACCTACCTACCAGCGGAACGTTTTAATTGCAACAAAAATAATCATTCTAATCTGCATTTTATCTCCCATCTCTTCGACTACAAAGAAGCCATGTTAATTCTTCTATCATCTTTGATCTTTTACCATATCATCGCATATCCATCATCTAACACTATCAATCATTTAAAAGTACTAAGTATCATTAGTAATTAGTACATTATCATCTTGCAGTACAATATGAATAATCACAATTTTTAAAGAGGCGATTTTTTTTTGAAGCTAAAGTATATGATCGACTACAGTAAACAAAAACAGAAAAATATATGATATTCTTTAAGATATATGCTTGGTAGATAGTGTGTTGAAAACAAAATACAACTAATTTGATACGATAGAAAAAAATCATGAAGATATCTCTAAAAACTTTCTTTTTACAATAAAAACCATACTAATATACATACAATCATTATTAATTTTTGTCAAATTATTCTACAAGCTGCATAGTAAAGCAATTGCAATTTTTTTATTTTTTAGTCCAAACAATATATTTTTTGTAAATAGATAATTGCTTCATATTTTGTAATAAATTACCAGCGTTCTTTCATCGCGCTTCTCTTTCTTTTCTATGCAGTCCGACAGTGACCGCGCCGAGAGTTGAAAATCGAACAGTGTGTTTTTTGACGGGTTGGGATGCACTCTATTGAATTCTCAATGCTCGGCTCAACACCGAGAGTTGAAAATCCAGTGCGCGATTAAAATCGACGATTGCATTAAATCGCTCGTGCGAACCTGGGCTTACTTGTCACTACAGTACTTTTATCTCACAAATGTAAATAAGCAAGTGTACAAACACGCTGTGGATATGTGCGTGAAGCACATAACACATACACGCACTTCCGACTTCGCCGTTGTCTCGAACGGTACCGAGATCTCCTGAACTTACACATTCACAGTGTGTTTGTGTACTTGTGATTACCAAGTGTTGGTAACCACAAGTAATGCGCGCGTTGTTCCGTAAGATAAAAATACTATACTACAAATGACTAATTTAAATCATGATCTCATGTTCAAAACTATTTAGTTTTCTATAACTAACATAGCCTTACATTACCCATCAATGATTAAGTAATTCGTTATCAACAGAAATATGCAGTGTACCTACTCAGATTAAGCAAGGTAAGTACATCGTAGGAATTAGGTGCGGTCATTGTTCATGATAATAAGGTATTAATAATAAATCGTTACGTCTGCATGACAAAGCGTCTGTCAAAGAAAAGTGCTATCTATCTTTAATTTACATATTGTAAGAGCTTTACAGCAGATGTTTTAAGCCAGAAATAATTTATAACAAAAGTAGTTTGAGGTGATAATAGAAGAGAGACAACCAGAACATACTGTTTGTATTTAATTGGCCACACCTAGGGCCGTAAAGTACCTACGTACGAACTCCGCGGTAACACCGACACCCATAGGTAACTCGAACAACAAAACGAGTAATATAAACTAATAATAAAGCTGAGGACTGGAACTACCAGTCGGATTTGAAAGATTTTGCATTTGAAAACCCAATTCTTTGGTAAGGCTATTTCACATCACGTTAGGACCCTGAGGAGTCGAGCAAAAAGAAAATAAAGTTAGAAAGCGAAAACGAAGTAATAGCGAGGGCAGGCGATGCGATACGACGGGATGGGTCGAGAAAACAAGAAATTTCACATGGACGAAGTCGCGGGCAGAAGCTAGTTACTAAATAATTATGTCTATTTTTAATAATTACAATTGGCATTTCAGTATCCGACTCGCTCGAAGGACCAAAACATTACAAACACACTCAAATCAACGATTTTCTTTATTAAGCTTCTCAAGTCCATTAATTTTATCTAAACTAATCTTATACAGAGAAACGATTTTATTGAATGTTTGTTTGTTTCACTTTCTCGCTAAAACGGCTAAACGGATTTGGATGAAATTTGGTACATGGGTAGATCATGACCTAGATTAGGACAAAGGATACATTTTATCCCGAATTTCTACGGGATCGAGACTATGCAGGTAAAACCGCAGGGTGCAGCTAGAGATGAATAGTAAGAGTTTTCATTTCGAAGATGAGAAATTTCATTAGTTTACAAAATAAGATAACACAATATCACGCCTGTTTTACCCGAAGGATTAGGCAGAGGTGTACCTATCTATAGTATAGCCACATTTCGCTAGTCACATGTAATTCCTCTATTACAGGCTTGCCCCAGCGAGCCTATTCCCATCAACTGGGCACAAATCCAGTCTCCGGGTTGCTACTGAAGAATTTCTGATGAAAGTAACTCAATAACACTTTGCTTACCAACAAAGCAGTCTATTATCTTACAATTACCTAAGCTTTATTAAGTAGGTTAAAAAAAAACCGAAATATATTTACTATTTCATTGTGATGATAATAACTATAGATTAGTTAATTTACAAACGATATAAAAATATGATACACAATGATGGAAGCACAACCTTTTAACAAAATATTACACTCTTAAAAGCAAATAAATGGTTGTGGTGCTGGTGGTTGTGGTGGTTATTGACTGTTAATTACATTGTGAAAGATCAAACTCCGGCCTCCATTTTCAATGGGAACACAAACCGCTTAAACTCTATATAAAAGTCCTAGACAAAGAGTTGTTGATTTACAATAAAAAGCAGAATAACTGATGGACTTCGGACAAATGTTTATCATGAAACAAGTCATTAACTTATCGGTGAAGCTCATCTTTTTAAATTTTTGATTTTCACAGATTATGTAAATAGAAAACAGAAAATATTCTAGCAACAATCAATTTGATTGGTCCGTTTTCTTTAGCTGTTTTGGTATGTGGACTCCTCGGGAAGTAAAAAATCTGTTTGTTGGCCAATTTTGACAAAGTTTTTTTATTGTGACGATTGGTTTCTTTTTTTGAAACGTCACTACTTATTAGAATTTAATAGAAATACTTTTGAGATATCTGAATCACGTTTACAAGACTGTTCAGAGTAGAATAAGAACCCATTTTGATAGCATTCTGCACGATTTCAGAGAGATCTTATTTACATTTTAATATTCTGCCATTGCATCTTTTGCATAACTGCTATTGTTAAAGACCATCATACACCTAGATTTTCCGGCTATGTTAGGCAGCACCCCAATTGCGTAACACGCTATCAATCTCAATCTGAATAATTTGCTAATCCATTGCTTCATATGTTCGAAAAATGTGTCTGCTCAACAACATACCTAAGTAACGCAATGGATGCTGTTGAACTGTCAAAATGAAACCCATTGCTACTGATAGCGTGTTACACAATTACCCCGCAGGTTCCAATCCTTTCAAATACAGCAGGATCTGGATGATGACAATAACTTTAATCGTTTTCTGGCTTCTAATGTTGTACTTATGCTGTATGCTGAACTAGTCTTCCGATTAAATCACCGCACAGAATCAGCATCTAAATAATGTAAAACGAATTAACTATAATAGTGAAAATATTATAATTTTACGGTAAAGATAATGAAACCACTTTATTTCCTTACTCTTAACGACATTCAAAAAGTCAAAAAGTCAAAGCATTTATTTCAAATAGGCACATAAAAGGCACTTTTGAACGTCAAAAATTACAATGAAATAGAATTGATTCTAGTCGCCCCTTCCAAAAGGTAGTTTTCGTATGGAGAAGAATGGGCAAGAAACTCCACCGTTACTCTTTTAAATGTTTTACAATATTTTGCATACATTAATTATATAATAAAATAAAATAAAATGTCATGAAAATAACCCACATTCAGCAGTAAACAAAGACTGCTGATATCAAAACAAACCTCAATTTCCACATTTTAACATTATTTCTCGCCGCGCATGCCCAGTATTGACCAACAAGAGTCGCGGCACGCGCCGCGCGGCCTGTTGACCGTCGCTCCCGGCCGTATGTCACGAACATACCTATTATCACTTAACACTAAGTATGAACGTTTGTCAGTTGGAGGGACGAGGCGCACCGTGCAAGTGCCCGATAAAAAAACATGTTTAAAACAAAAAAAAAATATAAAACATGGAGGTGTTGAATTTTCCATATTAGTCCCGAAGCGTGGGTGTGAGAGTGAACTAGTGCTGATGAATTTTAATTGAAATACATCGATAATAAATAATCATAATAAACAAATTGCAAGTGCAATAAATATTTTTTTTTAATAATTTTTAATTTAAATTTGAAAAATGTTTGCGTTATTTTTGTTGTTTGTGGTCAGTTTTTCAGGTGGGTTTTGCAATTATTAAGTTTTTTTTTAGTTATTTAAAAACCAATGAAAATAGAAAAACTTTTTCCAAGAACATTTACTTGTGTATTTCGAAACTTATTGGGACTTATGTACAACATAATTATGGTGTTGTTAATAAAATTTCGAGTTTCAGAAAGTTTTGGCGCTACATGTTTGGGTCATCTTCATTATGATTATTCAGTTATTTGTAGTATGTCCCAATGGTAACAAAAAAATGTAATAAAATGCACGTGTGACTTTGTGATTGTTTACACAAAACCTTTACATACACTTTTGGTAAATAAACAAAGTACTGATCATTTAAACTTTTTGGTCCTCCTTATAAAACAAAAAAAAAAAAATATTAATAATGTACAATGATAAAATAAAAATCATTCATAAAACAATTAGGTACTTACCTAATATGTACATTTTACAATATTGACATTATGTGTAGTCCTAGAGTCAAAATTATTTGTTCTCTCATTTAAAACAGTGCTCTTTCATTTTTAATATGGTTTCTTTTCTTTTTTCCCAAATTTCATAAAGCTTTTTTTTATATAACTTTCATATGAAAGTCTAGTACTTATCTACCATTTTATTTATGAAATCTATGTGGGATTTCTAACTTTAAATAATCAGTCAATCATTGTTTCAGACTTGACTCTGCAGGCGGAATGGACATATGGCCGTAAGTATTTATTATCATAGGTTTCATATTTACAATAATTACAGTTATTAAGCTAAATATTTCAAATAAATGATATATTCTATGTAGGTAAGTACTACACTACATGGAAACATGACAAAAAAAAAACGGAATCTTATTAATATTTATTTAAATTGGGTTTAATAAATAAGAAATAGGTATTTTATATTAGTTATGAAATATTTGAACAGCTTTTAATTAAATTTTTTAAACCATATTTTGCAAATTCCTATTTCAAAAAATGTTTATGGAATTTCGAAACTCTAATTAGGACTTTTGAATGGGAAATATTTTATAACTGATCCTATAAAAACTTTGACCTATGATTTAAACTTTTTAAATGAATAAATCTCTAAAAAGATTTTGCATTTCTCTACTTGTTTAATTAAATAATTGAGCCTCTTTTTAACCCTCTGGCCTTTTATCACAGTTTGGTTGCAGTAACTAAACTAGGGTACCCCGACCAAACGCAAAATGAGAATGATTACAGATTTTATTTTATACGTGCCCTTTTAATTGAGTTTTTAATTCTAAAAATCGGGCGCCAAAAAGATAACTTGTCACTAATTAAATCAAAAACCGACAAAACAAATTAATCATTGCTTAAAAGTAAATAACATAGGTATATTGATTTTATCAAATTCTAACAATGACTTTATATAGGTACAATTTTATAAATGGTACTGCATATGTACCTATTGATTTAAGTAGGTAGATAAACCTAATGAGTTTGAAACAAAACATATTGATTTAGGGGACCTAGAGGTGTATTTCGACCGTTTGGAATGAAAGGGTTCCAACTAACATTTTTGTAGGATTTGAGTTTTTTACGTTAAAAAAACAATTTTTGTAATGTTCGTTGGAACCCTTTTATTCCAACGGTCGATTTGTTACACCTATCCATCATAATTCAGAAAGGTGTGGTCATATTTAAGCATGTGGTACGGACCATCAAACTGAACAACTTTCTCCATGGGACCAACATCGTAATCGCGAAAACGAAAAAAAAAACGTTTTTATGTATTAATCATAAAAGAACACAAACACAAAAATGAACAAGTTGGGGGAAAATATGCGTCACATTCACATAGAATGGCCATCGCTCAGCATAATGCTATACCCCAATACGAGACAGTGCCCCTGCAAGCTGCAGCCAGCTCAACCGGCATTGACCGGTAACCGGTAGCCGGTACAGCAAACGTTGAGAAAAATATACAACTGTCCCATACAAAACTTCATTACCTATTCAACCCACAAAGGGTCGATTTTCTTGTGATTACGGTGTTGGTCCCGTGGAGAAAGTTTTTCAGTTTAGTAGTCTGTAACTCACCCTTAAAATAATATATCCTCAAATATCTCATTAATGTCGTAGATGATGATGGTTCTTCAAATCGGTTAATAGATACTTGATTTGTATGAGTATCGCACCTACCACTGTTTCTCCAAGAAAACCAGCCACTATATAATATTACTCTGTGCGCCTTAAAGATAAAATGTAACGCCACATCAGAAGGCCAATTCTCGTAATTTAAAACGTTCAAAATCTAGTCGCAGTCTCATCTCGGCGACAAACAAATGTCAACAACTTGTCAAAATGTAGGGAAATTAGAAGCATTTTTGACAGATTGAGACTGAGATCAGACTGTGCCTACCGCCTGACGCAGGTCCTCACCGGACACGGATGTTTCGGGAGGTTCCTGCACATCATCAGGCGGGAGGAAACGCCCGGGTGTCACCACTGCGAGGATCGCCCAGAGGACACGGTGGAGCATACGGTGGAGGCCTGCCCCGCTTGGGCGGAGCACCGCCGTGTCCTCGTAGAGGCGATCGGCAGCAGCGGCGACCTCTCGCGCCCGGCCCTGGTTCAAACCATGGTCCGGAGCGAGAGGGAGTGGGAGGCAGTCACCTCCTTCTGCGAAGCAGTCATGCTAGCGAAGGAGGTGGCGGGATGGGCGAGGGAGAGAGCCGAGAGGGCCGCCCGTCCCAGCCGCCGCGGTAGACGCCCCGGGCGTCGGGAGCCGCGTGACGACTCCCGGCCACCGTAGGCGCGGGCCTGCGGACGGCGAGTAATGGGTAGCTCGCCGTCCGATCAGGACCAGGCCCGTGCCGGACGGCGCGTATGTGTTCCACGCGCGCCTCAAAGAGATGTCAGCATCAAAGGAGGGGCCCGTTAGGGCCGAAGCCTGCCGGGGCAGCGGGATTGTCCGAAAGGGTTACCGCTACCCCGGAACATAAAGGGCTAAGGAAGGAACACGGATGGGTTTTAGTCAGTAAGAGTCTGACACTCCCTTCCGCTCCACCCAGAGCGGGAGGAGTCATTGGATGATTTCCCATCCTAAAAAAAAAAAAAAAGATCAGACTGTGAACGTTCTTAAAATTACGAGAATTAATCAATCCATGAGTACTGTCACCCCCTGGAAGAATGCCAACGAATTCAAAGAAAGCCGATATACCTACTAATGACAGTAGAAAAACAGCAAAGTGCGAGTCGGGCTCGTTTCGTAACACTAAAACTATTGTAGGACCTAGGTCTTCCCGTTTTCAAGATAGAGTAGAACAAAAACCGTAAATAATTTGAATTATAAAAGGGTTTCGTGCCACCATAATATGACTATTATACTTGAGTACGTTATTAAGTACCAGTGCCCAAGATAGAGCACAAAAAAATATGTAGAAAAACGTTTTTTTTTTTGCTGTATTTTGAACTTCTTTTTCTGATTATTATTCCCATTAAAAAACTAGCTGTTATCGTTCTAAATTACGAATAAGTAAGTTTCTAAAAATATAGGGATTATTTATAAACGTTGTTAGCGACTGTTTAACCATCAATTTTTGACGAATGTTAACTTTCAGCAACGTTTATAAATAAAGGGAATACGCTGCTTGTCTGTCAAAATCAGGCGATTGCGACAGACAAGCAGCGTAGACTTAGTAAAAGTATCCCGTGGTCACCCTTATTGTAGGGAACCCTAAAAACGGGGCGATGTCACGGGCGACGGCACGATAAGTACTGCACTGCAGCTACTGGTGTCTACTAATTATAAAATCAGACATCGATTAAAAGATTATCTGACCTGATAGTCAAAAAACTCTTCAATAACAAAATTTACTGTCGGGGTAGTTAATTTGTTTATGACCGAAATCATTTATTTTAGATACTAGTAAACTCAGAATATTTAAAGTTAACAACACTCGATCCACGACAGTATTTATCGCATGTGCAGCATATACTCGTATTAGGTATTTTTTCTTACATGTCTACCAGACATCATCTCAATATTCACCCCCCTTCAAGATATCCATCCATATATTGTAGTTTATTTTGTCTTTCGAAACCGTTTAATCGCGTTCTTATTTTAAACTTACCTAAATATAAAACTCTATACTAAAACTTCTTTGTCTCAAAAGGGGCTTGTGGTTAAGTAATAACAGCTGCACGGGTCGATCGATCAGGTTAAGCTATGCTTGCCGCGGTTGGTCTGTGGATGGATGACCATCTTTACATACCGAGAACCCTCCGTTCCTCGGAAAGCACGTTAAACAATTGGTTTTTTGTGCAACTTTGACAGTCTTTACAGGTCGTCAGAAGCCCGAAAGTCTTACAACCAGTCTTACCAAGGCGTATTACCCAGTAACTGGGTTGTGGAGGACAGACAGGCAGTCGCTCCATGTAAAATACTGGTATTCAGCCGCATCCGATTAGACTGGAAGCCGACCATGGCTTTGATGACTAAAACCTTTTTTCTCCCCACAGAGGAATCGCAATGGCCAGGAGTCTGCACCGTAGGCAAGCTACAGTCTCCGATAAATATCATGACGCAGGAGACAGTGCTGGACAAGAACCAGGTGCGCATCCAAGGACCCCTGGTCTTCCGAGGGTACACGGATGTGGAGCTGTCTGCTTCTAATAATGGACATACGCGTGAGTTTGTGAATATTGCTTTATAAACTTTGTTATCGCATGTATAGTCGGCCACTCTAAGGTCGAATGTTACTTACACGTCATAAAACGACAGTCTATTTTTGCAGTCGAGACTATAAGACACTTAAATAGTTTCAACCTAAGTGAAGTTTGACTTTAAAGGGGAAGCGCCAAGGTATCCCGCGAAATTCAAATTTTCTTATATTGTTTGCAATATGCAGGTCAGTGTCAGGTTGTATATTGAACAAAATATGATTCGCGAGCGTAACAATTAGTATCTATTTACAGAAATATAATCATTAAAATCATCAGTACAACCCTCTGAGAGAAGGCCCACAATGCACCGCATCACGCAGCGGGGCGCAGATAACGCACCCACGCGTGTGATTTTTTACATACAAATTCAATAAAAACACCATTTACAAATATTATATTATATTATTAATATTACTCCACAACGTAAATAACACAATTAATGTTGACGAACTGTCAAAATGAAAACCACACACACACGCACAACGAATTTGGCTCCGTTTCCCGCACGTATTACCCAGTAACTGGGTTGTGACAGATAGGCAGTCGCTCCATGTAAAATACTGGTATTCAGCTGCATCCAGTTAGACTGGAAGCCGACAACAACATGTGGCAAAATGCTTGGCAGATTGTATATTGTTGCTGCAGGTGGATAAAAATTAATTTGGGCAAAATAAAAATCTTTGAAACATATCTCAAGGGTATTTTGGAAAAATAATTTCTAATATTTTTAACCCCCTACGAAAACAGAGGGGTGGTATTCGTTTTTAACCCGCCACGAAAACAGGGGGGCATTGTTTGTAACGTAACTCCCAAGCGGACGAACCGATGTTATTTTTGTTTGGAACGAATTTCCGTAACGCGTCTTGCCTTAGAGGGAGGGTGGCTAATGAAAATACCAAACCGACAAGATTTATACCCAGCAATAATGAATACATGCCATTGTAGAAAATAATATGTTTTTATTAGCCGTCACCCGACGCGCCGACGACGGTTGGATCAAAATATTACCTACAACTTATATTAAACTTAAAGAGCTAATACATATAATTAGTTTACTTTTTATAGGTTTTATATGCCTGATAGTCCTAAAGACTTCCTGCCTTATGTTAAATTTTCCATGTAATTTCAATGACTTGAAGATCGCATTACCTACGACTTTCACTCAGAGGACAAAGTCAAAAGTTTCAAATTCTCCGACACCTGTGTTGGAATTTCTGGGCAGAGCAGAGATTTCTCCAGTTATCATATAACACAGGGCGACCTTATTGAAATTAACTCGACACAAATCTAAACTTCAGGCTGAAAACCATTTTTGTTTCAGTGAAATGGGCCGGAGTCAAGGGTGACGAAGCTCCCCTTCTATCTGGCGGTCCCCTAAGAGGGAACTACACCTTCCTGCAGTTCCACTTCCACTGGTTGTCTGAACACGCCATTGATGGCATGAAGTAAGTCAAATACAACTGTTCTTAGACCAGTGACGACCAAATATTGAGACCATTGTAACTTCTGAAAAATTACGCTTTGATGGTCAGGGTTTCTGGGTAATTGACTATTAGAGCAATATATGTGGATGGATTTCATAAGTATTCCTAGCAACGTCTTGCTAAGCGTCAACTAAGTTAACTTTGGCCTTAGCTTTACAGTGTTTCGAAAATATTTAAAAATAGGCTACAAAGATCAGTAGAAAAAAATAACGGACAGTGGTTGGTAAATTAGTGTGACAGTAAAACACGAACAGCAGCGTTATTCTGTATAAATCTCATCGTGAAAACTTAGGTAAAGTGAGCGTGGAGTGAGCTGTCAATAGTTTCAATTCCTAGCAAAAACAAACTCACATCACCTGCATACCTACCACGAGCTCTTAACGCGATCAACTTTAGAACCTAAACTGAACTGTTCTGCTAATTCGTACCATGACGTCAGTTTAACGATTCAATTTAGGCCGTGCCATCTGGATACCTACCACGAGCTCTTAACGCTCATTCACTTTCAACGATCCAAATGCCGCTGAGTATATTGGACGTCATGGTACGACTGTGAACGATGCAGTTTAAGAACCTAAACTGAAATATCTTGCTTATGAATCGTTTTTAAATAGATCATGGTAGCCCTCCAGAGTTTTCACGGTGACATTTTTAGAGAATAGCATAATCCAAATTGCCAAATTCTGAGCTTTAGATTGCTATCGACTGGGTAACAAGAAATTAGTAAATAGGTTTTTTTTTTAGTTTATATATTCTATTTCAAGTAATAAACCCACTGCATCCACTTTCACAAGGTTACAAAATATTTAAAAAAGGAAACCAATTCCACATGTGAAAAGGAATCGTTCCACCGAGCAAAACCTTTGCTTAACGAGTTTTTTACAACTCTCACAAGCGTATATCTTTTCAGAAATCTGAGGATAAAAGGGTGACCTTTGCCATTTCGCACTTTTTCAATTTTCATTTTCAGTTTACCCAGCCCTTTGCCTTTTCTCTGCTAACGATGCCAGTACGTGACTTTGCATTTACTGACCTCCCCTATTTTCTGTAACCCTAGTCATTCAATACAATTTTGCAATTCATTTATTTCTGCAAACCGTTAGGTTTTTATTCAATGTTTTTGTACCTAATTCTTTACAATTTAATCATATGATTGATAATTATTTAATTTACCAACTAGAGGACACGGGCAACCTATTGTATCAATTATTCGAAGACGTATCTAATGCTACAATAGCATCTTAGGACTTAAGAGCGTTTACGACGTACTGCATTTCATACAAACTTTCAAGCCCTTGTTTTTCGAAATTAATGAACCGATTTTAATGAAACTTCATACGCTTAAGCAGGATACAAAGGTCTAAAAAGTTAGTAAAGAACATCTCTTTCAAAGTCCAGACATAATCTTGGTCAGATCGTGTGAAAACCATGTAGACAGGTGTCTGAAATGAGGAAAGACCCACACCAATTGAGTGGACCTATCCAGTCAGTGCACGCATTTGTCAGTAATCATGCAGCTCAACTCAAAACATGAGGAGTTCAAACGATTCGACGACAAGACTAGAACATCGTAGAGAGATAGTAGAACAAGATTTCACCAAATATCAATCATATAAAGGTTCCTGTAGAAATGTGTGAAGACTCTAGTAGAACAATTTCTATGAAAACATCAAGGAAAATTGTTCTACCAGAATCGCGTCGCGTCTGTCTGCGGGAATTTTAAAGTGATGGTCTGACTGTCTTGACTGTCTACGCCTAGCCTTATTCTTTATTTAATAACGCATTTACGACATATTCAATAATTTACGATAATTATTAGGTAATAAAACTACCGTACATTCACCTGCTCGGTATGGATTGTCACTAAAAACCTTGGTTTTACGATAAAAATAACCGATAATAATATTAAGTAGTTACCTAATTATAGTAGACATTTTTGATGTTATTTAAATGCAAGGTTTTTACATTGTTTCTGTTATTTAATCTGTGTAATAGATAATTAAGAGACAACATAGATAGTGTTATAATGTCATTACTATGTTTTTAAATGTAACGGATCTCTGCTAGTAAAGAGAACACTCCTTTCTTCCTCCCTCAAGATGTCACAAACTTTACGAAAAGCTCATGTCGCAGTAAAAATATATAGATAAAAAAGTTTTAGTCAGGAAGGTAGTTAAAGACTAACCTATCCAGAATGCGCCAGCTGTTTCTTTCTAACTATTGTCACTGCTGCTGGATTTTTAATAGACTCCCAAAAATCAGTAGTCATCTATGTATAGCTTTCTCTGAATGAGTGATGAATATGAGAATACCAGTATCAAACACGGAGTGACCTTCTAACCTCCAGTAGTAATATCAACTGAATTTCAACTTCTGTATTTTGACGGCCTTATGCTGAAAGAACATAAAATATACAGCCAAAAAAACAAAACAAAAACCCAGCCAACAGCCTCAAAGAACGACAACTCAGAACATAACACACTGCAGTGGGATGTCAACCCGGCTACCGACCCTTATAACTGGCTTATCCATACTATCATCCTTTTTAATATTATAAATTCGAAAGTAACTTTGTCTGTCTGTCTGTATTCCTTCCTGTTACCTTTTCACGCCTAAATCACTGAACGGATTTCGATAAAATTTGGCAGAGAGATAGATTGCATCCCGGGGAAGGACATAGGATAGTTTTTATCGACATACCTCGCGTGCGAAGCCGCGGGCGGAAGCTAGTCATGAATAAAGATGTTAATCATCACAAAACTGTCCAAAATACCGTATTCTTTGTACAAATCAAAACCGTACAATATTATGTCACTTGTGATAAAGTGGGTATCAGCAGCGTTTGTGTAAGGATTAGCTGTATACTCTGTGGCGTGTGAGTGACATTTACATTAGCAGTTTCTGGCGGTTTCTTTCCACCATCTAGAGAAGTACAACAAACAATTGTTTGCGTACGCGCAATTTCTGTTAGTTGATGGAATGAGATAGTATTTCTCATCAGTCTTTTTTATGCTATGAGTTCAAATAGGCGAGGCAATCCCATAAAGACTTAATTTATGAACCAAATAAAAGAAAAACCAGGAAAAATTTTGAATCATATTAACTACCTAATCAGATAAAAACAGAAAATTAAGTAAACACGAAATAAAAGAAATGAGCTACCTGGTTTTTTAAACAAATATGCCTAGGTAGGTAGAAATAGCGAGATACAATCATTGTACAATACCTACGTTGTGAGGAGTAGATTTCCTAGAAGAGGCACACGAGAGATTTCAATTAATTATTTGTATCTAGTGAAGAGAAAATGCGGGTGGTCGTTTCTCCATAGAAACGCTCTCGCCTGTTTACTATTTTAGTTAATGATCATAAAGCAATGATTTTTTACAGGATAATAAATATTAACTACTTGTATTTTCCTGTTTTCCTTTTTGATGATACATTATTTTTATAAGCACTAGAACCCTCAAAAAATGCCGATTTAAACCGCTGTCAACAGAAGCCTAGTGTACAAAGACAACTATTACCTAATGAACAAAGAAAAACATACACATTATATCTCCTTCTTATTCAGTTTATGTAATATCTTTTAAATTGGTCCAATATTGAAGGCGGAAATAGGTGAGAGCCAAACCTCGAATTAAGACTTGGGATTTTTCAAAAGTCTCTCCGACCGCATTTCCTCAACGCGCCTTAGACGGGTCTTCTGGTATTGCAGATGTTCAATTATCCATAAGCAGCGATGACCACCTGATCTCTTACTATCGGGGCCCTGTTTAATATAACACAGAAAGCAGAAATCTATGGAAAAATAAAACAAAATAATTGTCAGATGGCGGTTTTGTTAAATAGCGCCTTTTTTGCCACATAGTAGGTTAGGTATCATAAACAGCCCGGATGTGATAAAAGTTTTTTGTCACCAGGTATCCTCTGGAAGTTCACATGGTGCACATCAAGACTGGACTGACTTTGGACGAGGCCATGCTGAGGTCTGATGGATTGGCTGTCGTCGGTGTGTTCTTTATGGTAAGTATTTTTTTTTTAATTCTCTCTTTTCTTTCTACTAGCCGTCAACTCAGTGTTTACCCAATTTCATAGTTTTCATTATTATCTTTCTTCAATTACGTCATTTACATAATCAGCCTATAATCTTCCCACTGCTGGGACACCCAGGCCTCCTCTCAGTGAGAGGCAATGGGCCGTAATCCACCACGTAGGCCCAGTGCGTATTGGTGGTAGACGTCACACGTCTTTGAATTTCTAGTTCTATGCCCTGCCGGTTTCCTTATGATGTTTTCCTTCACCGTTTTGAGTACGTCGTTTGTAACTCTGTAACTTCCGAATTTAGTCTACCAAAACTTTCTAAGAAAGATAATATCGTAAGGAATCCTATGTGAAATCCAGATCTCTGAACTAAACTGATTGCGAACTGCATTGTGTCACTTACGGGTAAATATTTAATCCTTATTAAATTCTTGACTCCCACGGGATATTACAAAATCGTCTGTTTTCATAAACCTAACATTTTTTCTTCATTGTAGGTAAACAGGGGCTACGAGAGCGGGCATGCTCTGGAGCAGCTAACACCATTTGTGCCCTACATCACCAACAGTGCCCAGAATCAGACAGAGAGTCATAAAGTTGATATCACGTAAGTAAACACTTATTAAGGCCCTGTTTCACGGCGTCCGGATAGGCACTTCATCATCATCATTACAGCCGAAAGACGTCCACGGCTGGACATAGGCCTCCTTCAAGGACCGCCACCTCGGCCACTTCTGTTCTACTCGCATCCAGTGCATTCCTGAGGCCTTCCT
This sequence comes from Gortyna flavago, assembly GCA_963669345.1. Taxonomy (NCBI): domain Eukaryota; kingdom Metazoa; phylum Arthropoda; class Insecta; order Lepidoptera; family Noctuidae; genus Gortyna; species Gortyna flavago. Next base: position 2,423,582 of record OY770135.1, read on the forward strand.
ATACAGAAAAAATCAAAAAAGTTAATTTTTCCGGAGTCAGTAATTATAGGTCTAGGATTTTTTGGGCCGGATTACCATTTTTACTTCCTTGACAATCGCGGTACATGCATACATAAAGGGTGTTAAAAAACAAGAGCCCACACCCACACCTGATCACGAATTAAGAACTCCAGTTGATAATGAAAATGTCTAATCACCTCCGTGAAAAGGTACAAAATTCGTTCCACTACCTACTACTTCAAGCTGATTAAGGAAAGGAAGATAATTGTGGAACGAATTATTGTTGTAAGAGCGTTAGGGTGACGAAAACCATTGAGAACAATAGCAGGCGGTTTTAGTTGCGGTTTGAACTTCAAGGCACTCTCAAGGACAGACCAGTCTAAGTAGATAAAAACACAGACTACAGAAAAAAATAAACCTTCCTAATAGTATTCTTCTTTCGTATCTCTGCCAGCTATTTAACCCGTCTGCCTTCGAAGCAAGAGTGAACAGGTACCTTCTGGGCACGCGAGTTCCATCATAGACCTCATCCATCACTTTCTATCAGGCGTGATCGAGGTCAAGAGAAGGCAGGCACAGCAATATATGCTATTTATTTACGTCTAATACCAATACGGTGTTAAGGCTGACTACCTAGCGTCCGCCGGACATTTCAGTATAGGCACTTGTACTTATACAGACTATTTTCACCCCCAAATATTTTCAATTCCTCCTCTATTTAACAGGCGGCTGCTGAGCTACGAGCCTCAGTCCTACTACACGTACCAAGGATCCCTCACCACTCCCATGTGTCAGGAGATCGTCACCTGGATCGTCATGGATAAACCGGTCTTCATCACCACGGACCAGGTAAGGAGGTCATTTCATTGAAGGATATTCAAGTAAAGCCGTACATAACGTTCTTTCCAGCGGCGTTATTGCGTAACACATTATCAGTAGGAATGGCTTTAATTTTGACAGTTCAACAACATTCACTGCGTTATTTAGGTCGTAGAGCAGACAAATTTTTCGATCAAATGAAGCATTAAGCATTAGCCAATATCTTTCAAAATGATTCAGATTACCACTGATAGAGTGTTGCGCAATTAGGGTGCTGGATTCATATTATTTTTGGAACAGCTTGTTTGAAAAAAAAAGCCGAAAACCTGTATCTTTATTGTTCTTACTGCTCAAATCAATGACAGTGTAAAAACTTTCGCGATAGATCCACTGCCTTGCATGTAACATGTACTCGTATGTACGTCTGTAGCTACGAGTAACAAAACTCATTCTATTCTTCTCCCTCTAGTACAAATTGTTCACCAAAGTGGACGTCGGTGGTGACTATAACTACAGGAGCCTTCAGGCACCCAACAACAGGGTGGTCTACCGCTCCATAGCTTCGGCTGCCTCATCTATGCTCGCGCCAACAGTCCCTGGCACCTTGCTCGGCCTTCTCTCCTGCCTCTCCACGACCCTGGCTGCAGGAATCAATAAAGGCGTTGGTGCTGTCTTGAACATCAAGCGAAAACTCTTTGGAGACTCTGTCAAAAAGTGCGTGAAGCTTGCATAGATAGATTTTGGACTCTAAAAGCATACTTTAGCACCGCCGAGAGAGTTCACCGAGAATTTCACAGAAATGTTTGATTTTTGTTTGAAATCATCTGATGGGAAGTGCCTACACGGAGGTGGTATGTTTGGGCCTAATTGACAAAATTGTAGGAACTGCCAAATAAGATTTTAGGGATAGGATGCCAAAATTGATGTGTTTCGGCATGTACCTGACTCCTCTTTCTTCTAAAATGATAAAACTATTAGTTTTTATGTGCCATATTCCTATGTAAGGAGGTCAGCAATAATTTCTTGTGCAGTGATTTTAGGAATTTTAGTGACGTGCGCTAATGGTGCATTAGATAGACGATTATTTGAAGTTCTCAAAAGATATTCCGCCAGAGGAATTAAACTTATGCTTTTGGCTGAAAATATTGTGTAACATTATGGTTTGCTTTATAATCTATGTAAAATAAGTAATCAATTAATAAATAAATAGGTAATGAATAATGCCGTACAAGGCCAATTAATTTCCGCCATTTAAGTCTATGCAGATATTTTTATCTTTATCTATATCCAGACAAAGATTTAGCATTAGCTATTATTAATATGTAATCACAAAAGATATGACCGTCATAAATATTAAATATTATGTATTATCGCCGCTTTCTAGTCATCAGCAATATAGATTGTTTAACTAATCTCGCTTACAAACGCACGCGTAGATAAAAAAAAATGAGAAATAATTAAATTAAAAGATCAAATTTTGTGATTGTCACGCGATTTCATGTAAACCAAAAATTAATTTATTTTTTAATTTTTAGCGTTCCGCTATATTATATAGGTAATATTGAAATAGCATAATATCTTTTGTGATAATATCCATGATCAACGCGACAAGGGTTGTCCCGTCCAAAGAGTTATGGTCTTTAGTTCATACAAAAATTCCATAGAAATAAGGACGTTCAGTTTTTCCCGAATTTGATAAATTTTCCGGGAAATATTATAATATGAACATTAACGGTAAAACAAATTGGTCCAGCCGTTCTTATGTGATGCACTTACTAACGAGCAGATTTTTTTTTATGTCAAGTTAGTGAGTGTTTGAATGAAAAAAGATAATAATAATCAACAAGTGAAAACTAGTTTCATTCCGATTCAGCATATTTAATTTAGATTGTATCGGATTGACGTTTAATTAGCCCTTATCACAGAATTTGATACATCACGTGCAAAAAATATATATAATTTGATATACACATGATTAGACATGTGAATTGTAGAAACCTATAAATTCATGGAGATTTTTTTTATTGCCGATTTCTTTGTCCTCTCATGGTCCCATATGTAACTGAGCTATATCGACTCCGTAGAGTGAAAAGTCATTAAGTCGAAAAATCGTGTTTTGACATAATGAGAGTAAAAATTTTTGTTATTATTTTCAAAAACTTTAACTCTCATTATTTCTTTCTTTGACTTTGACTACGGGGACGATATGCCCAATTCCCAATTTTTTAACACAACACCCTATGCACATAATATAAAAAAATACTAATAATATATGTTAGGGTTACTATGCATAGTAACATCATACATATTATGTACGAAATAGCTAGCGGTCACCTATCATAAAGTGCATGGTTCTGTTCAACGTCATTTAAAAGTGAAACTTTATCAGAATATTAAATTATATCTCTATTATAATACTTATCTTAGACTACAGGATTATTACAATGCAATATAATACTATTAGACTAATAAATATGATTTATTGGTGTAATAATTATTTTAATTTTATTAATAGATTTATTAGATGTCTGTGACGTGTTTAATCTTAAGTGAAATCATAAATATAAATAATTTGTAATCGTAACTAATTCATTTGTAAATATTAACTTAAGTATTTTTTTAAGAATGAAAGAAAAGATAATTTTTCTTAATAATTGACACCTATTATTATTATTTTAACAAGTATCACAATGATAATTATTGCATAAATAAGGTTTTATTTTATGAATTAATACATAAATCGGCTGTGAAAAGTGAACGATTGGAAAACGAGCGTGTGATAATGTGTTAAGTACTACTAAGTTTAAAAAAAATCTGTACAGTATATCATAGTTATAAAAATATATGACAAATTAATAGAAATTAATATGTTATTTTATTTCTTTATCACTTACTTTGACGAGTTATGCGAACATAAATGTAGGAAACAGCTGATTTTTGTTTTCGCGATTTTAGGTTTGTTCCCATAGTAAAAGTTGTTCATAATGATGAGTACAATCTCCCATTTCGATTTGTCGCATGTTTTCAATTTCACCCTGTATATACCTAATCCTATTATACTAATATTACAAACGTGAAAGTTTGTGAGGATATTTGTTGCTAAAACTACTAAACAGATTTTGATGAAACTTTGCAGTTATATAGCTTATACATAGGATACTATTTATCCCAATATTCCCACGGGATTGACACTTATGTGGATGAAAACGCGGGGCGCAGCTAGTCACTAATATTACAAAGGCTAAAGTTTGTGATTATGGACGGATATTTGTTACTCTTTCACGTCAAAACTACAAAACGCATTTTGATGAAACTTTACAGTAATATAATAAGCTTATGCATAAGATACCTACTTTTACCCCGATATTCCCACGGGATCGACACTTATGCGAGTGAAACCGTGGGGCGCTGCTAGTATAACATAAAAGTATGACAACAAAATTGAAATTTTATCGATAATTTCCTAGGACGTTGCGGCATGCCTAAGGATACCGCGGCATCGTTGCCGTTGAAATTTTAATTTTATTGTTATATTTTATTAACGTCGCATAAATATCCCCTGCCGTACAGTACCACCAATGGGCGCAGGCCCTTAACTCCTTGTCTGTAAGTCAAGCTTATTAAGTTCGGTAACAATAAAAAAGGAATTGTGTCTCATTAGTGACAGTTAACCTAACCCTTCGGGAATGCATAGTGAGGTAAGCAGGTATTGTTAAAAAGTGTCTATTAATAATTTTATCAAGTCATTTTTATTTTTAACTCCACAGGCCTCCTCTCTCCTAGAGGGAGTGCACTGTAATCTACCACGCGGGTCTAGTGCGGGATGGTAGATGTCACATGTCTTCGAATTTTTGTTTCTAGGACATGGCAGTTTCCTCACGATGTTTTTCTTCACTGTTTTGAGAGCAGTGGTGATGAAAGTATTTACACAAAGTAAAGCGCCTGCCTGGGTTCGAACCCACGACCTACACAACTCGTAAGTCGGAGCCGTTGTCCAACCAATTCCTTGAATTTGTCCCACACCTAAATATAATTATAATTATTAACCCAACGGCCTGTCACGGGGCGATGGGAAGAGACCAGACGGAATGACCATAATGCCCTAGAAGTTAGGCAGACCTTTAGTGTGGGATGCAACTATGTGTCGACACCCTTGCGCCATCCCATCTTCCTAGCACGGTGGGCTGTGCTGGAGCGGCTGCTGCAGGTGCAGAAAACCTCAAACGGCGAAAATATTCCAACCTGATTGGGAGTTATATTATTATGTTCGAGCCGTTTCGGGTTGAAACAGTATTGCCATGGGGTCCGAGTGCTCACTTGGTTTTTCAAGATATCGCCAAGCGGTTAGTCGACTTTTCACGTGACCAGAGGGCTGGCCTATTTCTTGGCCAAAGAATTAGCATCGCTATGCAACGTGGCAATGCTGCCAGCCTTTTGGGCACTGTTCCTGTTGACAGCGATGCGGACGAATTTTTTAATGCCCTACGATTCTTTTGCTTATTTTTTAATATAAATGTACATTTTATTATTTTTAATTTTAGCTTATATTATGTAAACATTTACAGATACATGAAGGCGCGGGCCTAGCGCCATAGACACCCTTATTTTGACATTGTACGGACGAGAGTGGCAACGGTGGTGTCATTACTGTCACTCTAGCGGAACGTCATGAACGTCAGGCAGTCGGCCATGGGACTCGTGCAGTTTTTGAAACGAACGGTGGCGTTGTCGAGACGGTCACGACGGATCGCTTACGTCCTGAGTCATAATCTGTTCTCATCTGATTTTAGTGGTGATATTTTTGTAATTTAAATTGAGATTCCTGTTTATAAGGCTGCTGATCGAAGACCTGTCTAGTTATTTCAAGAATACCTTGTGCGATTCCCCGCTTTATGATGAGTGATTCTGATATAGATACCCACGTGCCTATATCAGAAGTGGGATACGAAAGACAGTCAGATAAAGATACTCGCATAATCAACTTAGCAATAGCGGATTGCTCACCAATATGGAAGCCCTGTTAACCCGTTTGTTAGCATTGTCGCAGCAAACACCGCAGTCTGTAGCAAACACTAACGCGGTTCAGTTGATCAAGTTCGACCCTGATGATGAAGATGCTGATGTTGAGGGCTGGTGCCGTGTTTCCGAGTTGATTGTTAACAGCAAGAAACTGAGTGGCGTGGAACTTTTAGTTGCTCTGACAAGTGACAACTGCCCTAAAAGGACGAGCGGCATCTGTCTTGACTAAGTTGCGTTTGGAAGACCTAACCTGGAAAATTTTAAAGCAAACATTGCTAGCGAAGTTTGCGGAGCCCAAATTGATATAGGACTATTTCGACGACGTATTGCGCTTCCAGATCGGAGCGAAAGATACTGCTAGTGAATCGGCTATACGTTTATGGGCACTGATCGAGCGAATCCCTAAAGTCGAGATGTCAGAAGAGGCAATCACTGGGTTCGTGGTTTCTGTTCTAAGCTTGAAAGACCACATGATTCGTCGAGAACTGAACTCCTATGCTATCAGAACTCGTGTTCAACTCTTCCGGACACTTGTCGGGATTTCCTTAAACCGTCGAGCTGAAGATAATGATGGAAATGACAATAGGGCAAAAAGACCTCATCTGTCAGACTTGAAGTTCAATGGAAAGTGTCATAGGTGTGGAGTTCCTGGACACAAAATAGCGGACTGTAAAAGGCGACGTGACGATCTAGCTAACCGAGCTGATAGTTCCAACACGGATCAGGTCAAGGACAAATTGGCACCAATAACCTGTTTCACGTGCGGGAAATCCGGCCACGTATCTACGACATGCCCCGAGAAGAGAAGCAGAGCAGTGGTGAGGGAGGTCAACACTTGCGAGCACAAAACTTCGAGAGGTAAACTCACGACGTCATCTGGTGAGCATATCTGTTTCCTTTTTTGATAGCGGCTCCTCTCGTTATTTGATTAAAGAAACTATGTCTTTGTATTTTCCTGGCTACTCATAGTACCCCGCTCATTAGTATGGACATTAGTCAATCACATTCATTCGGAAATTCAACATTTAGGCCCCGATAAGACTCTCGACAAAATTTGCGAGCTATATTGGTTCCCCGAGATGTCGTAAAGTGTTTGCCGGTTTGTCGACTCATGCATAATTTGTAAAGCTTCGAAAGGTCCCTCAGATGCCCAACCAGTAAGACTTCATCCCATACCTAAAGTTTCAATGCCTTGACACACACTGCACACAGATTTCACGGAGAAATTTACAGGTAAGAGTGACCAAAAAGAATATTGTTCTGTCATCATTGATTCGTTCATAAAATACGTCCTGTTAGAACACACCACTTCTTTAGATGCGGCCAGTGCCATTATGGCGCTGAAGAAAGCTGTTTGTATGTTCGGGGTTCCTATACGGATTGTAGCGGATCAGGGTCGCTGCTATATTAGCAGTGAATTTAAGAAATTTTGTGCGGAACATCACATTGATCTTCACTTCATCGCCACTGGCTCAAGTAGAGCAAATAGGTCGAACGTGTAAGGCGAACTCTAAAATGTTTACTTACGATCAATGAAAATGGTCCGCACAAAAATTTACGCGATGAGTTAAGCAATGTGAAACTTGCTCTAAATAGTACAAGGTCTACCGTGACAAAATATACCCCGACTGAATTAATGTTTGGAGTTTAGTCGTACTCGTTAGGAATTTCTAAGCTTTCAATTAAGGATGATCCACACGGTCGCTTATATTTAGAAGCGATACGCTTAAATTCCTCCAAAAATATAGAAAAAGCTGCTAACGCTGAGGCTATTCGTTTTAATCGCGTAAGAGCTAGTGTAAAGCCATTTAATAAAGGTGATTTTGTTTTCGTAAAAAGTTCAGAACGCAATCCGATGAAACTTGACAGAAAGTTTAGAGGACCTTTCGTGATCACCAATGCTCTGGAAAATGATCGCTATGAGTTAAGAAGTGTTGATGGTACTTGCCGTACGTTAAAGTATTTGCACGAAAATTTGCGTTTGGTGCCGGGAGGTCCCGAGGGCTTAATGGAATTGACCGAAGGCATTATGAATGACGAGGAGGCCGCGAAGGCGTTAGATGTGCAGTCAGAAGGTATTTTTGATGCCGATTTTGAGACTATGTCGGCTTGCAGTGTTGACACCCCTTACTGCACTCTGCTACTCTGACTGCATCGTCTGTAACGCTTACGGCAGCTTCTGAAACAGCAAGCGCTGATTCGGAAGATGAGGGTCCTGACACCTTTGATGTAGAAGTAGACATCCACCGAGCATAGAATTCAGACTCGTAAGGTACGTTCAGATTATGTGATTTACGTGTGGGTGTTGTTGTCCGGTTTTGCCCGTTGGTTGGTAACTCGAAAGGACGCAAACCCAGAGACGAGATGTTGTCCGGTCCTGGCTAGAGTGCTAGCAGGTTCGCAGGGACGCATGCGTCTGTGTGATACGAATGGATAGTATTGTCCGGGCTTAGCGGTGCTAGTCGAAGGGACGTATGATTCCAGTTCGTTGACGTGGGTGATGGCGAGTCGGAGGGACGGTGTTGTCCGGTCTTGCATTTGGAGCAAGTCGAAGGGACGCATTCATCCGGGCTACGCATCATATGAGTGAGCTGATGGCTAGTCGAAGGGACGGTGTTGTCCGGTCTTGCACTTGGGGCAAGTCGAAGGGACGCATTTGTCCGGGCTACGCATCATATGAGGAAGAATAGTGCGTGTTGTGAGAGTGAGTTCGAAGTAGGCTGTGACCAAAAGTAAGACGCACTGGCTCATGTCAGGGTGGACGAGCATGAGGATTTGATTAACAGTAATGGCTGGTACCTCCTTGTTGCAGGAATACATATTCGCCCGAGGACGGGCGATGGTCAGTCCGGCCGTGAAGGCGCGGGCCTAGCGCCATAGACACCCTTATTTTGACATTGTACGGACGAGAGTGGCAACGGTGGTGTCATTACTGTCACTCTAGCGGAACGTCATGAACGTCAGGCAGTCGGCCATGGGACTCGTGCAGTTTTTGAAACGAACGGTGGCGTTGTCGAGACGGTCACGACGGATCGCTTACGTCCTGAGTCATAATCTGTTCTCATCTGATTTTAGTGGTGATATTTTTGTAATTTAAATTGAGATTCCTGTTTATAAGGCTGCTGATCGAAGACCTGTCTAGTTATTTCAAGAATACCTTGTGCGATTCCCCGCTTTATGATGAGTGATTCTGATATAGATACCCACGTGCCTATATACATAAATAAAAAGAACTTTAGATTATAAGTAATTCATCAACTTTATCAACAAGAGTATTAATTATCATTAATCTAATTCTGATTATTACTTTATGAATGGGTGAGGGCTGATTAAATGTTATTATTGTCTGAGAAACATTAAGAAATTCGAGCTAATTGTTTTATTTTCTAGAAGTTTCTTATAATTATTAATAATATATAATATTATTTATAATATCATAGTTCTTCCATAGTTCTTGGTAACCAGTCCACTTTAGCCACCCAAACCCATAGTTTTAGGTATTTTTCCATATCCTGCAATAGTCCTACACCAACCGGGGGTTATCCTTGGTTGCACTTGCATAGTGTATACAGGGATAATCGTCGGTTGGTGTCACATTTCATTAAAATTTCCTAAAGGGCCTCTGCGAGTTGACTTCGGCCCCTCGTACCTACGCCTTCCAAAGGACCGGGAATCAATAATTCCGAGATATGAAAAGAAAAAAAAAAAGAAATAATAAGTTTACAAAAAGTGTACATATGGTTCAGCTATAATAGAGAATTATAATAATCTGGACATAAACTATGGTATGACCAAAACATGAGATTACAGTCAAAAATAGAATTCTGAAGGTAATGTAGTGCTGGTCTAGATTTATTTAAACCTGTGTTTCAGACCTATACTCATCATGAATATTGATTATTAAACTATAAATACTATTAAATTATTACGAGGGGGCGAAGCCAACTCGCAGAGGCCCGTTAGACGTTTAGGTACTGTGATGTCCAAATGCAGGACAAAGGCCTCCCTACTCACTTTCCACTTTAAAACTTCATCACAACTGTCATTCTTTTACAATTTAAGCTGGTTCTCGATTTCTAAAGGTCTTAGCACACCTTCGCCGGAAGAAACTTTACTACATTATGTCGCGATTCGAGTAGCGGAACATCATGAGAGTCAGTTGAATTGAAGCAATCAGAGCAAAATGTCGTCGCTTTTGCTCTAGTAAATACAGCATAGGTCTACTTCGGACCTCTTAGGTTAGCTTTTTCGTAATAAACATCCATTTAAAAAAAAAAAAAGAAGTTTTGCTTTATAAACTTGTTGACTGCCACAGATACAACGCGGCACCGCAACAAATTAGCGGACTGAGCGCGGAGGTGTAACTGACTTCCGAGCAGATCGGCGAAATCACGCTAGAAAGAGATAGAATCGCAATCAAATCTGTGCGTTAGAACAGGCAGTTTCGCATCTGCTTCGCTTGTCGTACAACGGACAAATCATGGCGGAGCTACTGCGGTTTTGCTACAGTAGTTTTGCGGCGGAGATGTGATTCCCGCCTACAAGACAAATTTCTCAGACTGTATGTACAGTCAACAAAAGAGATAAGTATGCAGGATCGTCGGATATAGTTGAAGTTTAGTAAGAAAATTGATGTTTTTGAATGAAATTTAACTTGATAAATGAACTGTTTGTTTCCTATTAATTTAATAAAATTTCATTCGACAACATCCATCGGTTTCTTACTAAACTTCAACTACATCCTCCGATCCTGCATACTTATCTCTTTTGCTGACTGTACATAAAGTGTGGACTCAGTATAAGTGTACACTTACTACACACTACCGTCCACTTAATTTAGCAATCATAATGAATATAGTTAAGGACACACAAGGCTATTTAAAGTCACTATCTTAAACATCCATACTACCTTATATACTACCTAACATTATAAATTCGAAAGTAACTCGTGTCTGTCTGTCTGTATGTTACCTTTTCACGCCTAAACCACTGAACTGATTTCGATAAAATTTGGTAGAGAGATAGATTGCATCCCGGGGAAGGACATAGGATAGTTTTTATCGACATACGTCGCGGGCGAAGCCGCGGGCAGAAGCTAGTCTAAAATAAAATTGAGCCAAGTAGAAACACATTAGGGAAACGACCATCGTTACCTGGAACTTATACATTATCTAGATTAATGGATTATACGGTCTATTAATTGTTAATGACCAAAATAATAGTTTATCGCCTAAATATTTCTAAAGGTTAATAAACAATCTCTATTAAATTATGTAATAAGCACGAAAACTGCATGATCACTGGTCGTGGTAAAAAAGCGATACTGAGCAACACTAGTTTTTCAAATTGTTCAAACGCGTGCAGTAGATTGATCGTCACGTTTTTCTTTGTTTTCCAGCGATTCAAAATGGAGACTACCGAAGAGTTAGGTATTAAAATTATATCTAACTATGTAATTAGGAATTAAACAAATTAAAGATTCCTAAAAATAGCCGTTTATCTGCAGACGTAATTATTGATAAACCTATTTTTAGTCGCATAAATACTTTGCAAAACAAAGATAAAACATATCGATAAAACCTTCATTATCGAGTTAACATTAGGTACTTACATAATTTCTTTACTATCAACCCTGAAATGTTCAGTAATGAACTTGAAATGAGGAAAATGTCGTGAGGAACGTTTTGAGTACGAATATAGATGGATATAAGAGTATAATAGGGGAAGATCAAAGAAACGACTGATGGACTGTGCGAAAAATTAAATGGCTAGAAACGGGGTGACTATCAAGATGACGGCTGATATAGAAGAGTGAGACATGTGGCGCTGCACTCAAATAAATTGCAATAAGAAGAATAGAACGATGATGATGATGTCTAGGTGAACACCCACGCAAAGTCCAGCATGGTTCAATTCCTGCGCGAAACATTTATTTTATTAATAGCTGAAATAACTCCATCCTGCACTCTAAATGAAAGCCATTGCTACTTACTAATAGTGTGTTTGTGTTACGCAATTACCAGCGTTGTTTCACCAACAATGAAACACTAAATATTACCGAGTGTCGCGTTTCGTGTTCAAGCTAGAAGAGCTAATGGACGCTACTGAAGCTGCCAAACTCGTAGCCAAATTCTGGGCTGACTCTATTAAGATTGCCATCGACACGCTAAGGAGAAAAAGAATAGCAAAAAAAAATCGTACATAAAGTCGAACATATGCATGACCTCCTCCTTTTTTTGGAGTCGGTTAAAAAAAACGACTTCCAAAAAGGCTACTGGTTGCTGGTTGGTATGTATGTAGATACACTGCCCCGTTGATCTCGTGGTTGCAAGCGCGATTGCTGAGCGTGGGGTCCTGGCTACGATTCCCGGGTCGGGCAAAACTGTTATTGGATGTTTCCATTGGGATTTTTTTAATAACAGCCCGGAGTTTGGAAGTTGGCGGTGTGATACCCCTGTGTCGCGGTAAGCACGGCCTGATCTTTTTCCGGTCATGTCGGATTACCATCCCATCGCTCACACTTGTGCACTTGTGCACAAGTGTGAGCGATGGGATGCGCCCACACTTGTGCACTATAATGTCTGCCACGCCGAAGGCTAGTCGCCGCTGAGATTGGTCGCCAATGTCTAAAAACAATAAGTTGAAGACACAGATAATATAATACTGGTTGAAGAGGAGTTCTTGTAAGGGACGACGTTTTTCAAATAAAACAAAAGAAAAGGTTTCTCGATACGATTCATTCCGGTCTGATCCCGTGAGCCCGCCCCTCCACCCCCCCTCCTCGATCCCCTGCTAGTTCTTCTTTTGTTTAGATAATTACTTAATTCTATCTTTGAACAGCGTGTATCAGAAATGTGTGGTCATATTTTAAGGAAGCATCAATTTGAACAACTTCTTCCATGGGAACAACATCGTAATCGCGAAAAAATTATCATCTATCTCATACACTTGGGTCAAGTAAGTATGAAAGTATTGTATGGGTCAACTGATATTTTTTTCGGGAGTACGATATTGGTCGCATGGAGAAAATGGTTCAGTTTGATGGCCTGTACCACACTTATAAATAAATAAAATAAAAAAACCACACATTTATGATACACACTGTATAAAAGAATCTCCATATTTGTACCTTTTATTTCTATTATTAACTTTAGTTTTAATACTGTGAAATTCTCAAAACAAGCTCAGTTCATCTGAATCTCATTCGTCTGTCCGAGACGCGCGAAACTGATCTAATATTTAAACACAATTTGGTGCAAGCTCTACCAATGCATATGAGATACCTTTCGGAGTAAAGGGGCAAGCTCCATTAAATATTTAATGAAATTGCTGGTTTTACTCGTAATTATAATTTGAATTAGATTTGTTCAGACTGCACGAAGGCGCGGTAACAAGCAATTTTTTAGGTAATTGACAAAATCGCATCTCGTAAGGTTCAAACAACGATGCGTTTGATGTTAGTGGAATCGAATGACTACAAAAATAAAAGTAAGTAATTTATATAATTAAGTAAATTAAAAAATAAATACGGATCAGGGATTTTTTTTTAGGTATTTCTTTCCTTGATTGAATTCCCTTTATTATCATTAGATACATACATTTGAGAATTATGCGACGAAAACTATTTTTTAAAATTTTTTTATCATGATACTATTTTATTTTTATCATTTTTTTTTCCTGAAGATGAGTAAACTAGTAAGTAGACATATGTCCTGCAGTGACTTTTTCTTGGAAATTACTTTTCTAAGATAGAACGAAGGAACGGAACGAAGCAAAAGCAGTATGTAAGAATCGCAGCAGATTTTTCTTCCCCACTTCAGAAGAAGGCGGAATGTGTGTTTATAATATAAATCATAACACCCGATAAAAATCTTAAAACTAAATACCCAGCTGTCTGGAGTCACATCGTTTTCTCCTAGAAAATCTAGCAAGATCATCAATGAACATTCCCCTGGTCTAACAGTAGAGTGTTTCTATTTATATAACCGGATCAGTTCAGTACAAGCAATTGCCATTGTCTGCAAGTGTGAGGATATGACCTAATGGCCGCGTGTCCAGCGAGAGTGATACTTCCGCTATAACATATTTAACTGAGTCTAGAATAGGTTGATATAACTCAAACTCAAATCATTTATTTCAATTAGGTAAACCATTTACAGGCACTTTTGAATTGTCAAAATTAAATAGTCAGTCAGTTAGAAAGTTGAAGCTAGTTTCCCATTCCAAAACGTAGATCTCTATGGAGAAGAATGATGGGCAAGAAACTCCAAAGAGGAAATAGTACATGTGTATGTGTTGAAGTATAAAGTAGGCTGATACATTTCTTTACACGAAATCAAAGGAATGCACTTAATGCAGCCAGTAAGCAGTAACCAATAAGCAGTAAGTAACAATTTTTTTTTTTTAAATAACCGACCTACTTAAAATAAAAATAAAAAACAAAACAACAAAAAAAAATACTGTTACTTAGCTGTATCCGGTAAGACTGGAAGCCGACCCCAACATAGTTGGGAAAAGGCCAGGAAAATAAACACATATATATGTAAGTATAAATAATACGAATTTGTTTAATTTAGAAACGGATAAATAATTTTGAACGTTAGCTAGACACATTTCGCCAGGAGATATGTTTTCTTCTTCTTGGTCGCGTACTTCATTAATGAAGGTCATATCCCTGAAAGGCCTTCGTGGCTTTATGCACGATGTTCTTCCACTTCGTACGGTTCTCAGCTTCTCTCAGGGCGGTCGTAACAGAGATTCCAGTGAGGGCGGTTACTTGGTCTGACCAGCGGTTAGGTGACCGTCCTCGAGGTCCTTTCCCATCTACCTTGCCCATCACCACCACTTCTCTAGATTATCTGGTTCCCGACGGGCAATTATTGTATGTAAGGGTTGCATACATTGTCAATAGTTGGGGCACAAACAACTTAAAAAAAAAAACCATTTACATACACTTGCCCGACCGGAAGTCGAACCCGTACCTTACGTTCAGCAGTTGCTCTAGAGAACACTGGACCAGGGAGGCAGTCATGTTGATAACGATATCAGATCTATACATATACCACACTTACATAAAAATAAAATTAAAGTGTCTGTTTGTAATGTCAAAATAACATCTTTTTAATAAATGCATAAATTTTTTTGATTGTTTGTTCCGGCTAATCTCCGAAACGGCAGGACTGATTTTGAAGGAACACTGACAGATAGCTGATTTTATCTCTCTCTCTCTCTAAGGTAATAAAGGCTCCTTATACTTTAGAAAAATAATTAGTGAAGAGAAACATTACTGTTTTCTGACATCCATGCGAACGAAGTCGAGGGCATAGCTAATCACACTAATCACACTATGTAATATTATAAAGACGAAAGTTTGTGAGTGTGTGCGTGTGTTTATATGTTTGTTACTTCTTCACGCTCAAACGGCTGGACCAATTTTGATAAAATTTTGTATGGACCTCCGTACACATATTTAAAAAAGTAGCCTATGTGTTAATCCAGGGTGTCAGCTACCTAGCTGACACCCTGGATTAACATATAGGCTACTTTTTATCCCGATATTCACACGGGATCGATACTTATGCGGGTGAAACCGCGGGGCGCAGTAAATGTCACATAAAGACATTCCTACAGACTTCTCAAGGTCTAGAGATACGTATAACTAAATCCACTTATTTATCCTTCCATAACTACGTTTATGTGTTATTTCATGTAAATTTTTAGGTTTTAAGATAGCGAAACTGTAGACCTAGATACAACGAATGCCATATTTAACCTAAATCCCCTAAGTAGTAAGTATTTGTTGAGCGTTACTTTTATTACTGGTTTTTTTAACCTACAAACTTGAAACGAATTTCAGTACATTATTTGTACAAGACAGAAAGTTGATAAGATAGATAGTATATATTCTGCGTCAAGGGTATCAGTAGGTATACCTAGACATAGCTTGCCTCACGACAAGACAAAGGCCTCCCTCTTCTTCAAAGGCTTATAAGTAGGTACCTACTTCTTGCATTCAGTCCAAGAGTTCATCTGCTGCTAAACCTTCACACGCACTTCATGCACACGACCTTCTAACCATTTGTATTGTGTTGAGTAATAGAGAAATCATGGATTGTCTTCTTCTTAGCGTGTCGATGGCAATCTAAATGGACTCAGCCCAGAATTCCGCTAAGTGTTTGGCGCCATCTCACTCGACAAATCTGAAATTCTTTCTGATTTCTACCGCAAAAAATGCTGCGACCTTCTTTGCGTCCAAGAGAACCATCGAGATGAAACCCAAAGCCGGCCACACATCTCTGGACTCATCGCTAACACACAATAAGCAAGCGCAATGATCAATATTCTTTACTTCTTTGCGAAGAGAATTTGTGCTCATCAGTAGAGGCCGAAATATTGAGGTATTCAACATAAAGCACTAATTTTAACGACACTTGATCGAAAGGCACCTAAGCTGTTCTAGAAAAAAGTATTCTAATAGTTGAAAATCTCCTTTTCTTTGTAATTTTCTAACAGAACTCCACTAACTCATCTTTTCATCAATTTGGATCAGAGCACAATGAAGTAAGTATCTATTCATCTGCTCAAGCATCCGTTGGCCAAGATATTCTAAACTGTAATATAAGATCTAGTCTAGATTTCCTGGCGATTACATCCAATGGCCGAGGGGACAGAGACGAGATGCATTATCTATTTGAGTAGATGAAGATACAACACGGCTGGACTGATGGCCGGGATTTATAATAAAGATGGTTTCTTGAAGCAGTTTTATTGAAAGAAAACTGAAAGTTGATATGTCAAACTCAAAGCATTTATTTCAATTAAAGCAATTACAGGCACTTTGTAATTGTCAAGAAGTCGATCAGTCAGAAAGATGAAACAAAGGTAAAAAAAATAAACAGAGGAGGCCTGTCTCCCAGCAGTGGGATCATCCATTGCTGGGAGACAGGCCGCCTCTGTTCGAGAGCGAGTGGGCTGTGCTGTAATCTAGCACGCGAGCCCAGTGCGGGTCCGTAGATGTCACATTTCTACGAATTTTTTGGTTCTAAGATCTGCCGGTTTCCTCACGATGTTTTCCTTCACCGTTTTGAGAGCACATTACACAAAGTAAAGCGCCTGCTTGTGTTTAGAACCCACGATCTAAACTCGTAAGTCGGGGCCGTTGCCACTGGGCCATCACTATTCCCAAACGTATCAAATTTTTATGTGGCCAAAGAGAAATGAAAACAAATATGGTGGGGGCTATCCGCACTGGACCCGCGGGGCAGATTGACACAAAGAGAAGGCCTGACTCACAGCAGTGGAAAAAGTCTAGAAAGGCGTTAGTTTCGATCCCGTGGGAATATCGGGATAAAAAGTATCCTATGTGTTAATCCTGGTTATAAACTATCTGTGTACCTAATTTAATCCAAATCCGTTCAGTAGTTTCTGCGTGTTTGTGTAACAAACATTCAAACATCTTCACAAACTCTCACATTATATTACGTATCAAGTTTCAACCTCATTCATTAATAATCTCTTCCATAATATAGGAAACGTATCTTGATTCTCGTGAAATTTTCTCAACAAAATCAATAACAATGAAGATTTCTTTCGTTTGTTTTGAAAACATTATCTTTTAATTGAACGGTCGCGGAGGGGCTAACCGCATCTCATTCACAATTATATCGTGCTGAGGAGCAGTGTCCCGGTTTTCCGCAGTGCCAATATGTTAAGGATTGTCTGCTTTTTATCGATCTTAGGTATGTACTTTGGTTTTGGTACTTTTCTTTGTTGCGATTAGTCGGACACAAAATTATTTTTTGTCAAATGTTTTGGAAATTGAAAAACTCGAAGAGAAGCATCTTTGGATAAAGTGCATGCATGTGGCTTTAGAGTTTAAAGGAAGACGGAAACTCTATGGATTAGTTATGATTTACTTATTTGTGGAATATCTCCGAAACAGCCCGGAGTTTGAAAGTTAGCGGTGTGTATAGCGGTGGTGTGATATCCCCATGCCAAGCCGTTGTTGGTCTTGCGCCTGATCTCTCTCTGGTCGTGTCGAACTGCCGTCCCGTCGAACTATAAGAGGGAGGGAAGAGTGCGCTATAATATCTCCCGAGTAGGTGGCTAGTCTCAGTTGAGTTTGACTTCCATGGCCGAAACACGGTCTGGAGGACTATATTTCGTGGACTTGAAATTAAGACTTGAAATCAAATGAATGTGGGATGAGCGTTTACTTAAGTTGGAAGCAGAATAGGCTCGCCTTTGGCCACTATCCCATCTGCGGGATAATTTCATAACACACAATGCCAATGCCTTTCATTGTGACAACTCCACAACATTGATTAAGTTATTCACGTTGTCAAACAGAAGAGAAGAATGTTTCAAACATGAAGCAACGACCTTGACAGCAATTTCCTTTAAATCTATGGTTTGTGATTGAAAGTGTCTGACGCAGCAGGGGTGCTGATTGTGGATGAAGACGGTGCACGCTTAATTAGGAATAAGTAACCTAAATATACACTTGACACTTGAAATAACTCCCAAATTATAGTTCTCGAGAAACATAATCAAGCAAGGATTTCCCTAAGTAGATACTCAGTACGCACAATGGTATTCCACAAAACATTTCGCTATGACATCAAATAGTTGATTAGAATAATAACAATAACTCAATTCTTCAATCGTATGCGTAGCGTATCTAATTGTTTACAAGTTGATCTGTTTACACGTACACAGTGTCATTGTTTCGGACAGCGTTTGTCGCCTTAAAATTGTGAGCCTCTATTTTAAGAAACGACGAAAATTTTATAAATATGCTACCTTAGCATAGTAGAGAGGAGTTTGGTTCTCCAGACCGTATTCTGGCCATGGCCGGCAATCTCAACGGAGACTACCCATCTACGCCGGAGATATTATAGCGTACAAGTGTGTGCGCAGACACAGGTGCACTCTCTATTCCCTCACTCTCATAGTCCGATGGGACGGTAATCCGACACGTCCGGAGAGAGATCAGGGTGCAAGACCAACGGCTTATTATACGAGCTTCCAAACTCCGAGCTGTTACAGGAGATTTATAATGGAAAAACCCAGTAACACTTTGCCCGACCCGGGAATCGTACCCACGGGCCACGTTCTACGTGACTACGAGAGGAGTAGAGAGAACAGGAAACTGAACATTTTAATAATTACCTTTTATTCAGTTTCTTATTCATCGCATTCCAAAATTCTAATTGCTGAAGGAGGTCATACGCTGCCAAGTTTAAATGGAACTGGTCTGGCCACATCTATTCTGTCAATAATTTGTAAATCAAACATATTCATAATGTAGTGTGTAGATACTCGTATTTATTCCGATTGGATTACAGAATATCTAGGCTCCCAAATCTTCTATAATATAAAAATGAATCACTGAATGTGTTGCTAAGCGCAAATCTCGAGAGCAGCTGAACCCATTTCGCTAATTCTTTTTTTTGTTGTGTTCGGTATTGTCAGGACAAGGATTGTATGAAAGAAAATTTAGGATATTCGAAAATAAAATTGCACCCGTGCAAAGCCGGGCGAGCCTCTAGTACATTTGAATGGACAATGATTTAAAGACGAGTTACGAGTATTTGAAAAATAAGTTTTTTATAGAAATTTGAATATCTTCATATAATAATTATATCTCGTCTTTATATCAGAGTCCTTTCAAAATATATATTTGGTAACCTAGATATTCTTTAATCCAATCGGAATAAATACACATGTTTGATTTACAAATTATTTTGGTATTACGTTTGTATGAACTAAGCACGGAGGAACTCAGCATGCTACGCCGGCCCCTTAATAAAATATTTTTCAATATACAATGTATACAGGGTGAAATTAAATTAGCTAGCAAATCCGCAGTCGTGATAGGTAGGTAACTATATCTCAACACGACAAAACAAAAAATAAATTCATTTGTCGATTTTTGTGGGGTCACCAACTGTAGTTAATGTAGTCACTTGAAATGTCAGAAAAAGTCAGCTTTTTATTGTGTAAACTTCATAGACGTTATAGATATCGATATCTCAACACAACCATGTCACCAGCCTTTCTGTCACAGTCATGATGTGCAGTCTTCGACTATCATGCTTTGTGCTTGTATTGTTAAATAGTATATATTTTATTGTTATTTATTTATTAGAATTAATTTTATCTTTGTGTGTGCACGTGTTTCTGTGACAAATAAACCTATTTTTCTTTCTTTCTTCTTTCTTTCTTCAACCAGCGGTCGTTGAAACCCAAAATTTTTTTTTTTTTGTTTTATTTTATGGTGTTAGATCATATCGATACCCATCACGTCTGCAGAGTTTCGCTAGCTAATTTAATTTTACCCTGTATATGGGTTTTGAAATAATGAAACAACATGGCGGATTTTGTTAAAACATTTATTAAAACTTTATGCACAAGTAAAAGGAATACTGTACAAAGGCGGACTTAATATGCCTGAGGCGTGGATTTTGTGTTCGTTATTTCAGAAATCGCGGTAGCGGCATGCACATCAACGACTACGACTTCAACGTCTGCAACGAGTGCCGTGGACACCATCATAGACTATGAACCAGAATGGAATTATGACAGTAAGGGTCCACTTTCCACTTACATTATTATACATCACATTATATATTATACATTATTGTTGTTTAATTGCCAATTTCACCAATGGAACTGAACGCGATCAGTACATTTAAAATGCGTTCAAGAGCTGTCAGTGTCAATATTCCACAACAATGATGATACTGACTCTTGAAAGCGGTTTACATGTGCTGGACGCGTTCAGTTTACTTTGAAACTGATTTCTGGCTATGGTCACGGCATTCAGGGATTTCAAGAGTCAACTTTTATTACTCGTTTTTTATTCAATTGGTCAGTTCTGTTCCAAACCCTTATCCGTAGCTGATAAAACAATAGGCGACATAATTATTTAAATTTTGACGAAAGAAATAAAATCTGTAATGTCCACAGGAATTCATGGAATGTATACTGTCCTACATAACATTGTTGTATGGCGGTAATTCAAGTTCTTGATCAACTTTAATGTCTCCGTATCAGGAGTTTTATAGTGCGCGGTAATTATAACCGCTATTAAAGTTTTGTAATTCAAGGTGATAGTACAACACCACGTAATGTAGGTAAGGCTTGGTTTATCGATCGCAAGAAAAAATAATCGAATATCAAACTCAAACTCAAAGCATTTATTTCAATTAAACAGACACTTTTGAATTGTCAAAAAGTCGGTCAGTCAGAAAATATAAAGCTAGTTGCCCATTCCAAAGCGTAGGTAAAGGTAGGAGAAGAATGAGCAAGAAACTCGATGGACACTCTTTTAAATTAGGTATATTTTACATTATTACTACATCATTAATGTTGAATTTATAATGAGAACGATGTAAAAAAAAGAAAGACGTACGTGTTAAAAGCGTCCAGAGTACAGCAAATAGTAGGTACTTAACAAAACAACAATCCAAAAATTAAATAATTAAAAATAAGCCGAGGCAGCTAAGTGATGTCAATTGATCGACCACTATAAATCGAACGTATAAATAGAGTAAGTACGTAACTATTTAAAAAACTAATTGCCAACTCCCAATTATTTTTGTAACTCATTTTCAGATGAAATCAAATGGCCAGGCCGCCACTGCCAGAAGGGTGGCAAGAGGCAGTCTCCTATTGACATCAAATCCAGAGATGTCGTCCCTGACTTCGCGAGGCAGTACATCAAGTACGGACCTCTGCAGTTTACGGGGTACCATAAGGTACTCGTCTCAGGAATCAATAATGGCCATACCAGTAAGTGGTACTTCTGATAACCAAGAGGGTAATTGTAGGTATAACAATCTCGCAACGGCAATGCCTTTCATTTCGACCATTCCACAACATTAATTGCGTCATTTACGTTGTCAAGGAGAGGATTTTTTAACCGACGTAAAAACGGAGGAATTTCTCAAGTCGACGTGTATCTTTTTTTAATTTATAACCACGCATAACTTTTTACAGCCTAGTCCGATTTTGATATTTCTTTTTCTATTGGATAGGGTATATACCTCGAAGTTGGTCCCACATAAATTTAGAAAAAAAATCCTACCCTAAGGGTGGGAAAATTAGGGTGATTTGTTGTTCACTCAGAGATTTTAATGCTGAGTTGTGTCCCACAATTAAATTAAAAAAAAACTCACGATGAATGAGCTAATTAGTAAATTATAGCCACAAAAAATTATAAAATAAAACCTTTTAAACAGAAAAATTAAACCGCCGAAAAAACTAAAAAGTAAAAAATTATAAACCTTTTTTTATTTAACCTACTAAGTTTTTAAACTAATGTAAGTAAGTATACCTAAGTAATTTTGAATCGGCGCCAAACAATCAATGAACAAAGATCACTAAATTACCTTAAATTTAAAGAAAAAAACAAAAAAAAACCGACTTCCAAAAAAAGTGAAAAATAACTTTAATTTCGGAAGTCGGTGTCGTTGGTTCCGCATTTTCCGCATGTCAAAAAACGAAAATGCAGAACCAATCTTTGTTCATTGATTGTTTGGCGCCTACTCAAAATTAACTACTTAGGTGTACTTACATTAGTTTAAGAACTAAGAAAGACAAGCATGTGTGTATAGTGGGATGACCTGAATGAAAGTCACGAGAAATGCCTTAAATTCTTATGAATTTTCTGACAAAAACGTAACATAACATGCCACCTGTAGTCCCTGAAGAGTTAGCCAGAGGTAGGTACACCGATAGCGCACCTATATTTCACCAGTTATGTTAAAGTCCCATGGGACATATTACATGTAATAAGGGGCGAGCTTAATTGCCATCAACCGAGCACCAATCCAGACTCCAGGCAAAATCCGTGATGGAAAAACCAAATAACACTTTGCCCGACTTGAGAATCGAACCGAGGGCCTCAGGCTCAGCAGGACTGTTTGGGCAGCGCTTTTGACATTTCAGAAAAACAGCTTTACCTACCAATATAATTTCCGTTTTTTGATCGATGTCTTATTCCTCGCAGTACAATTCAGCACGGAGGGCGACAAAGCCATCCACCCAGTCCTGACAGGAGGTCCTCTCAAGCACCTCTATCGACTGGAACAGCTCCACTTCCACTGGCTTTCTGAACATGCCATCAATGGCGTTAAGTAAGTTGCTTTAAAATTTTTATATCACATAGGTATTTCTATTTTTTATGAGTGTGTATCTACAACTCCACATGCGAACAACGCGTCATACTGACGTCACGCTAAATCCTGCATCTCGCAAGCAGAGTTTACCGCGCAACTAGCATAGATACAACGGCCCGACATGAATCATCGGGCAGTTGCCCGCCAGACACAACACCCGTCTGGTCGGAGGATCCTCCCTTTTCTATAGAGTATGAGTGAACTTTACACCCTGTTCCTCATACCTCTATGAGTGTGTTCTTCACTGTATGTAATGCGAAGTGGATATTATAGCAAACTAATATAAACCGGTTTATCTTGCTTGAATATGTCTCTCCTAATCACCGCTACATTTTTGTAGCCTTTATTCTGTCCTATCTGTTAGACTTGAGATTGGTTGTTGAGCGCAAATCGCAATATAATATACCTAGAGATGCTTTATATAGAGTATACGAGTTTATTATGAGTAGATTATACGAGTATTTTATAACTGAACAGACAGCTGTGCTGCTGGGGAGTTTGTTGCGCCACTTCTTCTCCCCAGCGAAAGCACTAGGAAGTGGTGAAGGGCGGGCGTTTTTGGGGGACTGTCTTATGTAATTTTGACGTTCGAAAAGTGCTGATTCTCAGCCTAGTTTGAATAAATGACTTTTGATTTGATTTTGATTTGATTTTTTAATTATCAGAAAAGAGGAAGCTACAAGTCTTATCATGGGAATCGTACCGTGCTACCCGCTTCCCGGATTGTGGAGGTCAGATAGGCAGTCGCTCAATGTAAAATAACCCCAAAATAGATGGGAAAAGGCTAGGCAGATCAGAAAGCTGCTACCTCTACATTTTTGAGTTATTTCTAGATAACTTGCTCTGCCGTTTTAATTAACTATATATTAACAAATAAATGTTTACCTACTGACTTCTACAAGAGATTGTAACAAACAAATATGCATTTTTAGTTACTGTCCTTCCATTAAAATGCCTTGAATGTTTCAGATACCCCATGGAACTACATTTCGTTCATGTGAGAACTGATCTGTCGGTGGTCGAAGCGTTGGGGAGAAAAGACGGGCTGGCTATCGTGTCGGTGTTTGGAAATGTATGTAACATCACCAGGGTTTAATAACTAGATATTGATGATTTTTGAAAGGACTATGGAAAATTGATGGCTGTCGGCGGTATTGTCCTGGGTACGAGTTTTGTTAAATATCAGCTCGCAGTTTAAAAACCCGGTACTTATACATAGCATTCTTGATTTTGAACACGACCTTGATACCTAGTAGGTAATATCGGAAAGTGGCGTGCACGCCAAATACGTTGATTTAGCCAAAAGGATCAGAGGGGTAATTGAGCGGGGTAGCAATGAGTTTCATGTTGACAGTTCAACAATATTCATTGCGTTATTTACGTTGTTAGGCAGACCAATTTTTTGAACTTGTGAAGCAATGGATTAGCAATATCCTTAAAAATAATTCAGATTGAGATCGAAAGCATGTTACGCAATTTTATTAGGGTGCGGATTACTGCCTAAGACCACTCAGAATAATTATCAACAAGGCATAGAACAAATGACAGGTGGACAATGACCTCTTTAGAAGTAGGTAGAATTTTCATAATACATAACATAGGTACCAAAGTATGAACGAACGTAAAGAAAAAAAAACGTTTATTTGCTGCTAACATGACGCAAAAAAACACAAAAAAAAAAACAAAATAACAATTTGGGTATTTTAATTTAAGTACTTTTATAAAGAACGTAATTTTTTTTTTGTTTGTATGTAGGAGTAATCTGCTGAAATACCAGAAGGCCAATTCTCGTAATTTAAAACGTTCAAAATCTAGTCGCAGTCTAATCTCGGTGACAAACAAATGTCAAAAACTTGTCAAAATGTAGGGAAATTTAAGGTATTTTTTGACAGTTTTTCTTTATATAATCCATTTCTTGAGAAAGGCTAGGCTACCTAACAATACGCTAGGACCTTAGAGAGCCGAGCGAAAAAAAAAAAAGTCTCAAAGAACGCAGCGAAAACGAAGTACAGTGCGGGCAGGCTATGCGATACGACGGGGTAGGTGGGAGAACTACAAACACGCAGACGAAGTTACGGGTGAAGCTAGTACCTAAATGATATTCAATTTGCGAAGTCAGCGATAAAACATGCCCAAAAACACCAATCACCTAATTCAATTAAGGTTTTATCATTGACATTGCACAAAGAGTGCAAGAATATTACTTAAATTAAAACAAATTAATACTTATAAATTGTTGCTAACGATTGCATAAACTGTGGCTTTGTGCCCTTGACACGTTCTTCATAGGTTTATCAGCGAAATTGCGTACCAACAATTTACAATTTCTTTTTGAAACTATGTTACAATTTCTTTTTGAAACTACTTATGTTACAATTTCTTTTTGAAACTATGTTACAATTTCTTTTTGAAACTACTTATGTTACAATTTCTTTTTGAAACTATGATAAAATTTCTTTTTGAAACTATGTTACAATTTCTTTTTGAAACTATGTCCTTGAATTTCTTGGAACTCGTACAGTAGGCCGCATGTCAGCAAATTTCCAACAATTATAGTGCCTAAAAATAAATTATAACCAAGATATTTTTATTTACATCTGCAAGTATTGATGGTTCGGAATTAGAGTGTTAGGTAGCGACCCGCACGAACTAGGTTTATTCAAACCTGTGTTTTAGGCCATCACTTTACATTTTTCATTCAATGTCAGTGATTGATAAGAGTGCCAGGTACGCACGGGCGCGTTTCTCCCGCGGCGATTTTTTTCCCGCACTGGATTTGCAACACACGGCTTAGCGCCGAGAGTAGGAAATCCAACACTATGTTCTAAACGCTCAGCTTAACACCGATAGTTGAGAATCCCTTGCGCGATAAAATCCCGCTGCGATATTTTTACGTTCGTGCGTACTTGGGCTAACACCTTGAGCAAAACACTTCCACACAAACGGATAGTCCCTTGTGAAGGGCTTGCATGGAGCCTAGCACCTAGCGCAGTATGGAGTTTCAATAGAATGAGAGGCTAGCATATACTGGTTTTTTACCTACTTCTTACAGCCATATCCCTCTGTACCTATTAGTTATAAAGACACAATTATGGGCTATATTGATACAGTTTTTAGGGTTTCGTAGTCAATAAGGAAACCTTATAGATTTGCCATGTCCGCCCGTCTGTCTGTCTGTCCGTGGCTGAGCTCAGAGACTCTTGGTACGTACTAGAAAGCTGTAATTTAGCATGGGTATAAATATTAATCCAACTGACAAAACTTTTTTTTTGAGAAATTCCCCTTCAAGTAAGAGGGGATGATTTTTTCTCGTCTATCCCATGGTGTTGGTGTTGGAAAGCTTGATCATAATTTAAAATATAGCGGGATTCAGTAAAGTGCAAATTTTTGTTAAAGTCGAGCCAACTAAATGGTTTTTTTTGGATATAATTATGACAATAATTATAGCAGCAGCTATAAGAGTCGATCAATTTACATTTGCAGTGGGAATGTATGGGAGAACATGTTTTTCAACGACAATACAAATTATTAAAAGTTTATTAGCTTTTATGTATACTAGCTGTTGCCCGCGACTTCATCTGCGATCCAGAATGTAGTCTATGTCCTTCTCCAGGTCATAGTCTATCCATGTGCCAAATTTAATCCAAATCTGTTCAGCCATTTTAGCGTGAAAGCGTTACAAACAAACTTACTTTCGCATTTATAATATACTAGCTTCCGCCCGCGGCTTCGCCCGCGAGGTATGTCAATAAAAACTATCCTATATCCTTCCCCGGGATGCAATCTATCTTTCTGCCAAATTTTATCGAAATCCGTTCAGTGGTTTAGGCGTGAAAAGGTAACATACAGACAGACAGACAGACAGAGAGTTACTTTCGAATTTATAATATTAGTATGGATTTAAAATATGATTATGACTTTCGTAATGGAAATATTAAGTTTGTTCTTGAGATAAATTCATCCCAACTACGGAACCCTTAATTTTTTTCGCCCGTGAAAATAATGAAGGGTTAAAATACAAGAAGTAGTAGGTACTTCTATTAAATACTTAACCGCGCCGTGAAGCCCCGGGGTCCACTTAAGTGTAGTGATAAATTGACCAAAATGCCATCAAACAATGTAATCAATATTTACTTCCCTACTTTGATTAGATTCTACTTTAGCGGAATCTACAACACCACATGCGAACTATGCGTCATAGTGACGTCACGCAAAATCCTGCATCTCGCAAGCAGAGTTCATCGCGCAACTAGCATAATTATGTACAACGGCCCGCAACTCCCTGCCAGACATGAGACACGACACCCGTCTGGTCGCAGGATCCTCTCGAGTATGAGTGACCTTTAGGTACACCCTGTTCCTCATACTACCTTTAACAATGTTAAGGGGGATGCGCTAGGTAGCCAGTGAAATTTTTTGCAATTTGCAGGTCAGTGTCAGGTTGTAAGCTTTTTTGTTGAACAAAATATGATTCGCGAGCGTAACAAATATGTTTGGCAGAATTATAATCATTAAAATCATCAATACAACCCTCTAAGTTCAATAATCCTATTGATTTATATTTCATTGAAATAGGTAGTCATACAATAGGATTATGTAGGTATATAAACATAAAGGGTTGTTGATAATTTTTTTCTTTGTCTTTATTCGATTTTATATGAAATTTTTATTTTACTATGATTTTAATAAGTACTGATTTTGTTTGTACAAACTCATGCGTTTATTTTATTGACGTTCTATTTTTAATGAGCAACTAGGTTCAACTTTCTGACTCTTTGACAATCGAAAAGTGCCTGTAATAAATAAATGCTTTGACTCACTTTGACTGTAGTCTAATTGTCACAATATTGTAATATTTTATTTGATGCTAAGTGGGTTTTACTCTAGTTTCGAATTTCGCCATCAACGCATCACTTGGCAAACCTTCCATCACCATAATATTTTAATTCTAAACTGTGTGCTACAGGTACAAGCCGAGCTCGAGGACTATCAGGAAGAGGCCACAGAGTTCATGCAGTATATCCCCAAACTCCTCAACACCGGAGACAGGATCAGCGGAGTACTCCTCGATATGACGTGAGTATGACAGCAAGCCATTATTACGACGGTACAAGGACGTTTTGGCGCGCGGCCAAAATCGGAACTAACGCGGCCATCTTGTTTTTACAGTTCCGTACCTCGAAAGGAAAAACGGAGCCCTTATAGGATCACTTTGTTGTCCGTCCGTCCGTCTGTCTGTCTGTCAAGACCGTTTTTCTCAGGAACGCGTGGATCAAGCTGGAATTTATATCAAATACTCAGGTCTACTATCCCTTGGAGCTGTGAAAAAATCAAACTTCTAAGCCAACGCAATCAAAAGGTACAGCCGTTTATACCGCAAATTTTCGACACTCGCAAGGGAATCAAAACCTACAGGGAACTGATTATGGGCGATTGTGGCCCTCTACAGGAGATGATGCTGAACGTCACCGAGGAAGATACATGGTCAATACTGAGAGACAAGACGATTTTCTGCAAAATGCTGCGATTAAGCAGCCTCAAATTACGGCACGCCAGCTGAAGACTCCAGTCTCAACACCAAGTGGTCATCAGTTACCAAACCGCCAGGAGAAGATTGCATGAACTTAATCTTCATGCCCGCAGACTGCTTAGAGCTCCAGCTCTTCGACGTGAAAATTGAGGACGTCGATTATTGTGGGCACACATGTTTGCACTGGACCGATACTTAAGTAATGGGATCGTGTTTTTTTCTGATGAGTCGCGCTTTGGATTTCATCCCGATTTAAGAAGAGTGCGTGTTTGGTGAATTCCTGGTCGCCAGAGTCAAGTCCAGTCTCAGGAAATTTATCCGTACCAGGGCAGAACGATTATGATGTGGGCAAGGCAAACAAGGCCTGACGTAAATTAACGTAATTTTAGTAGGCAAGTTTTTAATCACGTTTAAACTAGCATGGAGTAGTTAAGTGTCAGGCGCTGATTATTTTGACAGGACTAAACTAAAATTTATCTTCTGTCCTTTTCTTAATGAAATAGAAAGAAAAAGATGCACTGAAATTTAGTTTAGTTTGTGAACAAAGGAATCGGCACCACTGTGACGAGATTGTGCAACCTAAGCTCATCCCTTACCGATAGCAGTGTGGCCAAGCTTTCATGTTCGTGCAAGAAAATGTGCGTGCATACACGGCCGGGCAGGTGAAGAATGTGCTCTGCGAGAACAATGTCAAGCTATTAGAGTAGCCTGCTCAGTCTGCTGATCTCAATCCCATAGTGCATGCGTGGAGCGCTCGGGAGAAGAGCGTTCAGTGACCTTCCCTAAAATTTGAAGACGGAAGAAGACCTTTTTGCACATCTTTCCAGAATATGGAGCAATACCTACCTACGCCACAGCTGACCATAGACAACCTGAACCTGATACTCAGCATGCCAGGCCGACGTAGATCCCTGCGAATGCCTTGGGAGGTCCAACAGACTATAAAAAAATTGCTAGGAATGTTTTTTTTTTTATTTTAATGTTATCTGGGCGGTAGGTTTTTTTTAATGTAGGTAAGTACCAAAAAGTATTTAATTTTTATTTTTGGATTTTTAGATTTTCATAATAGATTTATTTATTTAGCAACCCTTTTATTTAATTAAACAATTAAATTAATTATGCTTCTTTTGATATAAAATATGTTACATAAAGTATTAAAATTAAAATAATTACTAAGAATACCCTTTTTTTTTTTTTTTTTTTAAGGATGGGAAATCATCCAATGACCCCTCCCGCTCTGGGTGGAGCGGAAGGGAGTGTCAGACTCTTACTGACTAAAACCCATCCGTGTTCCTTCCTTAGCCCTTTATGTTCCGGGGCAGCGGTAACCCTTTCGGACAATCCCGCTGCCCCGGCAGGCTTCGGCCCTAACGGGCCCCTCCGTGTCT
This sequence comes from Gortyna flavago, assembly GCA_963669345.1. Classification (NCBI taxonomy): domain Eukaryota; kingdom Metazoa; phylum Arthropoda; class Insecta; order Lepidoptera; family Noctuidae; genus Gortyna; species Gortyna flavago. Next base: position 2,453,521 of record OY770135.1, read on the forward strand.
GCTGACAGCTCTTTGAGGCGCGCGTGGAACACATACGCGCCGTCCGGCACGGGCCTGGTCCTGATCGGGCGGCGAGCTACCCATTACTCGCCGTCCGCAGGCCCGCGCCTACGGTGGCCGGGAGTCGTCACGCGGCTCCCGACGCCCGGGGCGTCTACCGCGGCGGCTGGGACGGGCGGCCCTCTCGGCTCTCTCCCTCGCCCATCCCGCCACCTCCTTCGCTAGCATGACTGCTTCGCAGAAGGAGGTGACTGCCTCCCACTCCCTCTCGCTCCGGACCATGGTTTGAACCAGGGCCGGGCGCGAGAGGTCGCCGCTGCTGCCGATCGCCTCTACGAGGACACGGCGGTGCTCTGCCCAAGCGGGGCAGACCCCCACCGTATGCTCCACCGTGTCCTCTGGGCGATCCTCGCAGTGGTGACACCCGGGCGTTTCCTCCCGCCTGATGATGTGCAGGAACCTCCCGAAACATCCGTGTCCGGTGAGGACCTGCGTCAGGCGGTAGGTGAGGACGCCGTGACGCCTCTCTAGCCACTCCTCAAAGAGGGGCCTTACCGCCGCTATCGTGGCGTGCCCTGCGCTGGGTTGCGACAGTCGCTCTTTCCATGTCGCCATGAGATCGCGCCGGAGGTCCGTCCGCTCCGCAGCGATTTGCCGCGGAAGCGGGATTTCCCCCCGGCGTAGTGCCTCCGCGCGCCACTCATACAGGCGCGCGAGGACTATCGCCTCCAGATCCCATGGCGGCAGTCCGGCAAGGAGGCTTGCCGCCTCGCCCGAGATCGTGCGGTACCCCCGGATAAGCCTTACAGCTACCACCTTTTGGGGCGCGTTCAGATAGTGTGCGGCTCGTCGCCGCAGTGAACGCGCCCATACTAAGAATACCCTTGTTCCAGACTTCGTTGATATCTTCTTTTTTTATGAATCATCGTATTTCATGCCAGTATTTCTCTCTTACCCCGTTCAAAGGTTTTAATTTAACCAAGTTTTTAATCATTAGAGATAAACAACAAGTTTTTTTTAACAAGCACAGACAATTAACGTTAAATGTTGAAGATAGTTAATTGGTCAAAATTAGGAAGGATTAACGAATGATTGGGCTCAATATTTGGCAAGTTGATAACACTCTTCCTTTACAAATTATCTTGTTAAGGTAGCTAATTAGGCCATTATTGAGAAATCTTGGCAAGAGGTCTGGGCATACAATATCTACCGGCCAGTGTTCCATCTGAGACGGAAAAAAATTAGTGTAGGTATACCACCCAGCTCTATATACTTAGACGTGTTTTTTTTTTAGTTAGATGAATTGTTTAGGTACAGTTTGTATATGGAATCTTTTTATGTTTTTTAAGCACTTGAGTTAGATGGGTTTATTATTAGCTCAGGTAGAATCCAATTACTAAATACCTCTTGTTTAAGGCCGTTATCGAAAGGTGCAGTTTGGGTGGGTTACCCTCCCTCCTCTTCCACGGGGTGTGCAGACGACCTAATAAAGGATACCGATATCCGCAGCGCCGGCTAGTGTTCATTAAATTTGCATTACCGTGCTTTCGTCTTCGCCTAAAATTGTATAATTAAGTAATGTATAAAAAATATTGAAAAACACTTTAAAAGAGTAACTATGAAGTTTCTTCTACTCCATACGAAACTACCTTTTGGAAAATATATTTCAAGTAGGCCAAGGCAATTTTGAATGTCAACATTTATAAGGAAGTAGAATTGATTTTAGATGGAGCATCTAGAATTTTTAATACTTAATGGCCTAATACCTACCTACTTGAAATAAATTATTTGACTTTGACAGCACATGGCCGTGTAGATCATCACGAGCAGTAGTCCACGTCCAAGTCGTTCCTTCCTCGTTACTTAATGATCAAACTGATTTGACCACGAGGAATTCTGTTCCGGATAGTCAAACTAATCAGTTTAAAGAAAAATATCCACCCCTTGTTGTTCGTAAATATACTTGTACAGTCATTAACAAAGTCACGTAGGTACAAAAAGCTTGCGTAAGTACTTCCTTTGGTTTCGTTTTCCAGTAAACTGTTGAGTTCGAGCAACTCAGAGACTTACTACACGTACTCCGGGTCCCTGACGTCTCCTGAATGCAATGAAGCCGTCACCTGGATCATCTTCACTGCACCTATTTATTTGACAGATGCGCAGGTAAAACGGCCCTCAACAACCTTTTTTTTTTTTAAACAAAAGTCACTACAATCTTATGGGGTGTTCACACGAAGCGCCGGAGAAATCCGGACTGACCGCGGTCAAATCCGTCAGGAGAAATCTGTAATTTGTAGCTTTGAAATCGCTTACCTAGACAAGACACGCTAGGAGCGGCCTGTTATCGAATCAAACATTCGATGGCCGGATGGCCTCTTTAGGCCTTAGGGACTGAGAGGCTGGTAGGATAATGATATGATAAATGATTTTTATTTTGTAAGTAGGTTTGCACCAACACTTTTACACGTCAATCATATTTTTTATTAAACTAGATGAGGTCGGCGTTTCTACTACGTACTCTGAAAAGAAAGGCCGAAACAAACTCAGAAGTCACAGTCTCTTATAAAGTCCAGACATAATCTTGGTCAGGTCATATGAAGACCATGTAGATCGATGTCTGACTGAGATGGTCTTTTGAGGTACCTAACCTACACATTTCCAGCTACGCCTCCGGTACAAATCCCCCTGCCAGTCTTCATCGTGTATAGCCAGCATTAGACTACAAAATGACAGGGCCGGTGCAGACCTTGCGAAAAGGACAGCGCATTTTCTCTGCCAAAAAAGTAACCTTCCAGTTGTTGAAATAAAGTCGAAATTGGGTCTAGCTAAAGCTCCAGCACCCTAATTAAAAATAACAAACCGAAAGATTTTGAAGGTCAGTTGTTTATACAGGATGGTCCAAATAGTAACGACATAAAAAAAATTGATTAGGGGTATCCAAAAATACCCCATGTATGTTCCGCGATTTTTGATAGTTTAGGAGATATGAATATTTTTTTAGGAAATTCTTCGGGGACATCTTTAAACATTATAGCTTTTTATCGACAAGCTCATTTTATGTTTTTTTTTTGCGATAGGACTATCATGAAATGCCCTTCAATGTATAAAAAAAATATCTTCCTAACATTAGAGAAAGATAAAATTTTTTTTTATCGACGATTAAAAGTTGAAGAATCTTAGTAATTGAAAAAGAAAATTAACTTTTAATCGTAAGAATGTAATCTCACTTTATATCGACAGCGAAGTGCCAATACCTAACACCTAACTGACAAAACTCAAAAATTTACAAAAACTGAAAAAAAAACGTTCTGAAATAGTCGCGTTGGTTTAGTTGGGAGGTATTTCCACATTTTAATTTAATGCTGATGCAACTAAACAATACACTTAGGAGATTTCACTAAAACATGCGAATAACGCCTTTGAAGTTTAATTCAAAACGATAAAAAAGTTTCTCGAAAAATGTCAGTTAGGAGGTATTGGCACTTCGCCGTCGATATATAGTAATGATGCCTAAGATTCTATTAGAAAGTAGGTAGAATCATTTGAATAAGCATATCAAGCTACCCGAAACTGTAAAATTTTCCCAATCAACTTTGAACCTTACGCTTTAGCGATAAAGTTGAAAATCTATTAAAGAAGTAACCTACTGAAACTGTGTGTATCACTCTAGGTATAGTCGACCTTGTAATTTCTTTATCACCCTATGCTTGAATGTCACTTGCACGCCATAAAACGACAAAGTATATTAAATTTGTCTATGTGACAGCAGCATGATTTCAAGCTTAGTGAAGTTTCAATTTACTGGGATTTGTTGTCAGAAGTGGTAAAGTAATTACGAGGACGATTACTCTTGCGGTTGCCATCTAAAAACACATTATTTTTCATCTCTGCAGTACCGTCTGTTCGGTAAGGTGGGCGTGGGTCGGCACAACTTCAGAAGCCTTCAAAAAGTAAACCGCCACATTGTCTTCACGCCAGGACATACCAACCTGCGAGTGCCTCAGATTGCCATCTTCTTTGGTGATATCATTAAAGTAATCGCAGAGTTCTTCAGGAAATTCGGATCGTAAGATGAATTTGACCTTTATTATGAACCGATTCAAAAAAATTCAGTTCTTGTTTCGTGTTTATTTATTTTAAAGATACAAAAAGACTAGAAAAACAATGATCTTAAAAAAACAACCGAGTTAAAAATAAAACTATCGAAAAAGCGACCTCCACTAATGAAAAAAGAATCGCGAAAAACGGCCCCTCGGACCTATGTAATTTAAGGAATATTTTGATGAAAATAACGTTAAAACTATCTACGAGCTTTCCATGCACCATTTGCAGTTTTCTTTCTCACATCAATTCGATTAATCACTATCAAAATAAAAGACTATTTATTGATAAGAATGCAGTTTTGTGATGAATTACAACAATATTTTTGTTTCAGATTTGTGCATTCTGTCAAGACACGATAATGAAGACCTTTATTTCATGTACATCATGTTAAAAAAAAATTAGATCTGAAGGCAGTTTCCCGTAATAAAAAATGTTCAAAATCTAGTCGCAATCTCATCTCGGCGACAATAAATGTCAAAAGTATAGGTAAATTAAAAGTATTTTTGACAGATTGAGACTCAGAATGCGAACGCTCTTAAAAATTCGGGAATCGCCCCTCTGATAAGGGATGAAAGATCTCATAGGGGCCGGCGCTCATCCGTCGAGGCGCAGCGCGGTTGCCACTGTCAAACAAATATGGACCTTGCATTAGTTGAAATAAAGTTGAGAATAAATAAATTTAATTTCCATTAGCTCGAGACCGTATCTAAGCGGAAAAAGGTGCGCGTCTCAGGTTATTTATTTTCACTTTATTTCAAAGCAGGCAATGTTGATATTTGTTTGGCAGTGACAACTGCGCTGCGCTGCACCAGGCCCACCGATCCTAAGAGTGATCTTGTGGGTCAACTGTTGTTTTATCGTAACTACAACCATATTACGCAAAATATGGTCATCTCATTCGACGAGTAAACCACAAAAAATTAAAATTGTTCTTCACATTTTGAAGATTAATGTGAAATTTAGAAACAAGAGTAAGTTATAAAATAAATTATTAATGTTTTACAAAGTTTTGTAAAAAAAAATGGTTAGCTACTAGTTAGCAAGTACTTTTAGGGCGCTAACAGACTGACTTCTTTGGCTCCAACTTCGTTAGAATTCGGGCGAGATTGTATGTTTCCGTTGCACGAACGGATGTATTGCGCGAACAATTATGCTAGCAACATGGGTTGTTGCAGTGTTGCTGGCAACATGATAAGGTTCCGTAATCATGTTAAATAAAAGAACATCTCGCGTTTCCTCTTCGATTTACAGGTACAGCACAACTCATAGGTACTTTAATACTTTGTCAAGAGTTCTCATTTGACACATTTACCACCAAAACCTTTTCTGTACGCACTCGATTGAACGCAGACTTTTTTTAAAGTGCATATTGCTTATTGCAAGTACCTTATTTATCATGCTTTTTATCCCTCCTATGATTTCTATTACTTTCCTGTTACCCGTGAGAACCTGTAAGTATAATTGGTTTTGTGTTAGGTACATATAAAACCGCTATAATAGATAACGGTTGAGTTCTCCTGTGATTAAATAAATAAACATCAAATGTTGCGGAAACAATGTTTCGCGACATTATTTCTGGTGATACGGGGCTTCAATCACTAAGACATCAATTTGTTCGCGCCCTTATGACAGGGACATGTGATATAATGATAAAATAAATATAAGCTTTACATATTGTTAAATCTGTTTTATTTAAATAATATTAACAGCCGTATCTACAATCTCACGCGCACAGTCATACATTGTCAAGTTATTCAAACTGAGTTCTGTTCACAAATATTCTTTAAGAAAGCGGTTGAAGATTTTCCTATGGGCATACCTACAGTCGCGCCATTTTTTTTTTCAACGGAAACAACACTTTACGGGGTTTGATCCCATAATATTTTCCGTTTGCATTGATGTCAGCTATCGATTTATAGATAATAAACGCGTGGCCGCTATTTTGAAAAAATAAAACAAAATGGTGTACAGATAGGTATGCCACGGATCTTTAAACCCCTTTAAACATCGATGATTCCAAAAAGCAATTGCCATGAATACTAACACACAGGACCCTTGAAAATTATTTGAAATAAAAAAATATACAGGCTGGTAAGGACATCCACGCACAAACTTTTACCATGGGTTCATTTCATGATTCAGAACGCCCCCGAGTTGAAATTTTCGTCGGTTATAAAAAAAATTGCTATTCAATATTTTTGACCGCGTATTGCAATTTTCTATGAAACAACATTTTTTTTATGACCGACAAAAATTTTCTACCCTAGGGTGTCTAGCCTGCCGGGGCAGCGGGATTGTCCGAAAGGGTTACCGCTGCCCCGGAACATAAAGGGCTAAGGAAGGAACACGGATGGGTTTTAGTCAGTAAGAGTCTGACACTCCCTTCCGCTCCACCCAGAGCGGGAGGGGCCATTTGATGATTTCCCATCCTTAAAAAAAAGGGTGTTTAGAATCATGTGCTGAATTCCTGGTTTCAGTTTGCGCGTCGATATCCCTAACACCCTGTATAAAAATCATTATTTTGAAAATATTTGTACACAAAAATCATAAAATTTCTCTCTAAACACAGAACACGGAGTTACCTCGGCGGCCGCTGCTGGATGCGGCATTGTCAACACTTTCCATACAAACCAAGCGTGTCACCGTTTACTCGCAGTAAAGTTCTTTCACAGTTATTTGACCTCTGATCTTGTATCGCTGTCAAAAACAAATTGATCTTTATTTTCGTTAAATAAGGTTGCGGTTAGGTTGCTACCACTCACAAGCCTGTCAAAATCACAGTGATCTTTATACTCGTAACTATAAGGTTGCTGATGTCAGAGCTAAAATAATTATGAAAGGACTGTACGACATAAATGACGGTCCGTGACAGAAGAAAGCGCCCAACGCACTTTCAGTGCCAAGAATTTCATTAGCACTGCCGTCTCTAGGTAGCGATTACGAGCTATATGTCTCCAAACATTGGTTGACCAATAGAATTACGTCCAATACTCTATAACATAGTTTCAACTAAACAAGTACAAGAGCTATGGCCAACACATTGGTGTTGGTAGCCAATATTGGACGTAAGGTTCCATGTATTCCCAGGCATCAATTTAACTAATAAATTACATTAATACGGTATGGTTCTAACACATATGCATGGTAACTACACATGAAGATTTATTTAATGCAGTTGTATAAAAGCAGCATATCAATTAGAATGTTTGCTCCAACTCTTGTTTTTTAAGATTTTGCAATAAAGAAACATGGAAAAAAGGCTTTGTATCTATTGCTATCTCGTTTTATTCCAACAGAAATGACAGTGACGGAACACTCGTAAATTGTTTGTCATGACAAATAAATAAAATAAGATAGTTTGTCATCACGGAAAATAACCTAATGTTTTGTTTTGAATCTTTTAACGACAAGACGATGACGATTTACAAAATAACAACAACAGAATAAAAACATTGTCTAAATATTATACATTAATGGAGGGCTTTGCCCTGCAGCGGGACAACAAAGGCTTATAATAATAAAATAAATAAATAATAAATATTATACACCACTAAGCACCGGTCATTAGAAAAGTTATCAGGAAATGCGGGCATGATAACTGATGTTTTTAATGGAGGCCTGATTCAGAATCAGAGACTAATGAGCATCCTAAGTCCTGGCCAAAACCTTCTCCAGCCAACTCATCATCTGCCTGCCTTTTCCCAACTATGTTGGGGTCGGCTTTGTCTGACCGCATGCAACTGAATACCAGAATTTTAGATAGAGCGACTGCCTGTCGGACCTCCACCACCCAGTTACTGGGTAATACGATACCCCTTGGTAAGACTGGTTGTCAGACTTTCTGGCTTCTGACGACCAGTAATGACTGTCAAAGATCCACGAATGAGAGCCGGGACCAGTGGCTTAACGTGCTTTCCGAGGCATATCTCGAGCCAATTGCTGCAAAATTTTTGGCCATTACATAATTCTGCTAATGCATTCAGCAAAAAATATTTTGTTACGTTGTGAAATACATTAATATTGCAGGATCCATCTTTTTTTACAAAATAATAATAAACAAGTTTTTCAACACTGATTAAAACACTGCTGACCGTACCTTCAAAACAAGATATATTTTCACAGTATCTACGTATTTCTCACCGTACTATGAAATCACTGTTTCGTTGCGAAAAAAGGATGTTGCCATTTGTCCTGTATTTCTCCATCTCTCTCTCTCATACCGAAGTAAAATTTAAATATTACTACAGCATTCGCCAACATTGTGGCAGGGTCGGTCATAAAATGTGGGAGCGAGATGACACGATGTAGATATTCACCGGTTTCATGACCGCGCTTGCTAACTAGTTCCGGCGTTTAGTATAGTCCTCGGTCTGCCCAGTTGACGAACAACATACATACATTAAACAATACATTATAGTACATATCTACAGTAGAAGCTCTACGCCTGCTCCTGATTGCTGACTATTGCCTTTAATCTCTTCTCTATGTACTGCACTCTGGAGACCAGCTTGTCTTTAGAGTTGAACTCTGTGTATGGAATTTGGAGTACTTTGAAACCCTGGAATTAAGAATAATAATGTTATGAGAATATAGTAGCTGTTTTTTTTTAAATTCTTTAAAAAGGGCTTTGATAGTAGCTGTTATTAGTATGACATGAATATATAAAAAGATTTTATAATGTCAGTTTGAACACAAATCATTAAAGAAATAATCTTACGAGTCCTAAAACAACGCAAAAAAAGAGTGGTGGATGTAAACGCCGCTGGATTTACGTCAAGACAATAGTGGGCTGTTCTGTACTGGAAAGAGCCAATGGGTTATTCAGCTTCCACCATTCCACTGCTTTGGCCTCCTCTTTTTTTTTTTTTTTTTGTAAGCCTAGTATCCTAACATATTAGACTAATCCCCTATCCAACTTGACTGTAATGTGTTCGCGGTCGAATGGAAGACGATCATGTCAGTATGTTTGGAGCTCTGCGAAAGGAATGTATAATTTTGTCGAATTTAATAAATAAGTGTTTAGATTTAGTTGTTTAGTTGAAAATAAAGGGAGGAAGCAATCATAATGGAACTGACCTTAAGTGTAAGTAGCCTGGTCTCGAGCTGGTTGACTCCGAGCGGCACGGGCGATTTGCGCGTCATGTCGTGATAGCCAAGTCCTAGCACCGCTATCCGGTACACGCTGGAATAAGCACAAGGCTTTCTTAGGATTTACACATTCATTTTGAAGGAATAACATCACACCTGTAATCCCCAAAGGGTAGGCAGAGGTATACGGTCTTTTATAGTACACCAAAATTCCGCCAGTTATGTTTAAGTCCCATGTAATAGGGGGCGAGCCAATGCCATCACTCGGACACTAATCCCAACCCCGAGCTGCTACTGTGAACTTCCTGATGGAAAAACCCAATAACACTTTCCCCGACCTGGGAATCGAATGCGGGACTTCGTGGTCAGCAGTAATGCTTGCGACCACTAGACACTAAGGACACTTGAATTTAATAAGGATTGAGCCCTACAAAGGATGCAGTACCATATTATTTATTTATTTAAAAATGCTCCAACGACTTATTTAATAGTAACATACAGCATAATAAAGAACCGCCCAAAATTCAGCAATGTAGATACCATTTGCTGTCGCTGCCATTGGGTCCTCACGAGTGCAGGTGACAGAGTATGTGGTGCAAGATAGGAGGTGAGCCCTTGTCTGTGGAGAGACACCGCATACACACTGGAGGTCTGAGCCTTCCGTGAACCCCCATTTGTGGAGGTTTTCCTTGCTGCGGCCTACTTGGGTACGAAGTCTATGGGTAGATACTATTAGTAATGTCTATGATCCAATACGAACTAACTGATGACTAGGCAGCATGGTCCCTGACCCTAGCTTGTTCCACAACGAACAAATGAAAAAAAAAAAATCTATGATCCACCATTCAAGAAGTTGCTGAGGTGTGTATAAAAACGTCTTTAAATTACCTACCTTTTGTTGTTTTCAGCTTTCTCTAAAGGTACAGGATGGCACTTCGCGTCTACAGCAAACTCCGCGTCTGTAAATAATAAGTAATTACATAAAAATAATATTTGTAACCACATGTTTTCTTTATTCCTCTTGTTTCGGCAATTTGGCACTAACTAAAATGAGAATATAATTACTTATTTTTTTTATATAAGTATACTTTATTGTAGAACAATAGATCGAACACTACAAAATATACAATCGGCGGCCATATCGCTTTCTGCGTTGGGTTAGGAGGAGTTATTCCAAGGTTGCGTGGAAGATTCCACGCAACCTTGGAATAACTCCTGTGATAAAATAATTAGCGAGCAAATCTTGCAATTATTTATGGTAGCGGGCTGATTGCGCTGGGTGTGTCTGACCTACAGGGTAAGCATTACCAGTCGTTGAAGGTTATTTTCAGAACCTTTCTTTCGGGAGTAAAAAAATCATTGGTCACTTTCCGTCAGGCGGTATCGAGGTCAAGAGTAGGCCCATTCACACGCGCAAATAATAAATGCAATTTTTAATGAAAGAATGATTGACAGATGTCAGGAAAGCGCGCCAACGATTGGACCACAGATAAGATTTGTTTTTTGTTTATGATGAAGGCTTTCATCTTTAAATGATTAGCGAGTTGTGCACGAGTGCAAACTATTAAAATACATATTTTATAACGGGTGTAAAAAGGCACTTAACGAAGCTGACAGTCTCTTGAACTTCCCGTCATTGTTATTTTTTTTTGGTACTGGACCATACCTTTGAACCTTCTGGTTACGGAGATATTGAAGGTCAAAGTTCCAAGTATCAATGATTTTTATTTAACGAAAACGAGTTTTTCATGTTATAACAATACTTTAAATACCCCCACGACCCCTGCACCGTTGCATGCACAATGTTTTGCGTGTGAGTGTCATACATTGCGCACTACAGCCACAATAAAAATAAAAGTCGTTTATTAGCAATTATTTTTGCGCAATATTACTTAGTTTGGTGTATGAAACGCGTAGTTGACGACTATGTGATGGGTCATTTTACACCCTGTATACAAGATATAAACAACATTTATAAAGCCATATCACTAACCATACAAGAACCCCATCCCAGAATTACACTCCCTCTTCAAAAACGCTTCAGCAGACACCAGACTCTTGAAGGTATCCATGATACTCTGTACATAGAAGGATTTCTCCTTAGTATATAACACGGGCACTCCTACTGATATGTCTTCAGGGAGTCGCGCGGATCCAGGACTGGTGAGGTTGAGGTAGGCGTCTATCATCATCAGCTTTCGACGACAAGGAATTGATATTTCTGGAAAAGATATTGCTAGATTTTTAAATTACGTAAATGCTGGCGCACATTACAGCTGCAACGGGCCGCAGCGCATCACATTCCAAATAAAAGAGTGCAGTGCGGATCGCATGTAGTGGGCGATAGTTCATACAAAATGAAAGAAAGTTATGCAAAAGGATTTTTGCAATGCGGCGCGAAACGCCAAAATGTGCGCTGCGTTTTATAATCTCTAGTAATAATCCTCTAAAATGTTTATAAAAAGGAATGTCAAAAAAAAAAACTACACCAAAAAGTTCCAGTTCAGTTACTGGTAACTTCAGTAACCACATTTAAGAAAATGGAATTTTCTATGATTCGGCACAACCACAATGAAATGGCTACTAAATGCAATTACTAAGTGCAATATTGAACATTACAATAATGCAAGCTAGTGTATTTTTTCAAAAAGAAACCAAGAAAATACCTCTTTAAAAAAAATAACTTTGAATTTTCTCTAAAATGGATCTTATGTCCACTTATGTCTATTTCTCACTACATATTATATTTATTGGATGAGTAGCCAAAGCTCTTCAATGTCATCATCCCGAGATGATGAAGAGCTTATTTGGCTCAATGCTCACCTTTCGCTTTCAGTCTATTTAAAAAAAAACTCTTACCACCAGAAGACAGCAGCTTGTCAATAAACTCAGGCTGTAGCGTGGACTCAAGGTGTTGCTTTGTGGCTTTGTTCAGGATCAGCAGAGAGAACACCAGGTCCAGCCATGAGGAGGACTTGGTCATCTCCTCCTCTTTGAGAGATAGAGCCGTCTGTGGGAAGGGCAATGTATTTGGTTACTAAGAGACCTGTGGGCAGTAGTGAGCAGCCCCGAATTACGAGTCGTAAGTCGTGGCTTCGAACCCAGCCAGCCGATTTACTCTGCGTAAATAATTTCATGACCGCTACTCTCAAAATGGTGAAAGAAAACATCGTGAGGAAACGGGCATGTCCTAGAACCAAAATTACGAAGACATGCGACATCTACTAACACACATTGGACCCGCATGGTGAATTATGGCCCATTCCCTGTGTCCCAGCAGGCTGATAATGCTGTAGATAGAAGCAAGATGCGTAAAGGATTACTGGACTAGTTATCCAATTATCTTCAATTATCTTTTTCGTATTGTCAACCTTGGTACTGCAGAAGTAATGTGTCTACGAAATTTACATTAAATAATCGCTCTTTTCAGGCTGCTAGATAAGACGACAGTGGCGCCCCCTATTTATTCAAGCTGTTCTTTGCGCAACTGTTACTAATGGACTTTTGAACTGTTCATTCTTCAGCAATAGGCAAAATGGGATTATTTTATTATTTTACAGCATACCATAATACTAATAATACAACATACAAATTTTATTACACTTACTTGAATCAACGCAACCCCAGAATTCGTAGGCGGCAAACAGTCGACCGTAGCCAATGTGACAACCGCAGACGCTATATCAGTGGCCCTGCACTGTTGTATGTGTTGCTGCAGCCAATCAGCGATCGCGGTGAGGACAGGCTCATGTCGGTACTTCAGAAGGCCTAGGGAAATGGTGATGGAGTTCACCACAGCAGACTTGTCTTCGTTTGATGGTAGGCATTCTATTACGTCGCTGGAAAGAAAGTTTTATAGTAAATTTTCGAGTGGTTTAGGATTTTTGTCTTCACAATGTGTACTTCTGTGCCTATAATTTAGTTTTCTGTGACGTTAATTGAACTTTGACACATTTTACAAGGAAAATTCACAACAACAAATAATATCACTGATTTAAATCAAAGGAACTTTTATCTATCCGAAATCATTTCTCGCCATAGAGATTCTGTGGCGTTGAAGATTATTTTAGTATGGCAACACCATATTAGCCATTTCGAAAGCACTAAAAAGTGGTGAAGGGCGGGCGTTTTGGGGGACTGTCTTTTGTAATTTTGACGTTCGAAATTGTTGATTCTCAGCCTTGTTTGAATAAATGAATTTTGATTTTTTATTTATATTATAAATTAAATTCTGTAGTAGGTATTGTTAGCTTTCACTTACTTGCATATCCTATCTAATAACACTGGATCTGGGAAGTTGAGTGAGGCCATAGCATACAGGAGATCAGCTGACTTCTTGAGGTCAATGACCTCAGCTTGGTTGGTGATGTTGTGTGAGAGCGCACGAAGGAGGGGCGTGCTGCGGCGACCTTTTTGTTGGAGGGCTTTCATTACCTAGGAACAGAGGAATTTTTTCCTTAATGATAACTTTACAGTAGAAAAAAATTGTGTAAATGTTCTGCTGGTCTACAAACAAAAGGGCACTTAATATTGTCCAGCGTGTCGTGTTGTTTGCAGAGCAGTGGCTCGATCGCCGCCCGGATCAGTCCGCTAGTGTGAGCGCTTACAAACCGGACCCGATCTGTTTTAGTTATTAAGTACTAACATAGGCTAAGCTATTTTGTTATTAACATTCTCCCACACTGTAGTCTGGATAAATAAAGTTTATTATTACTATATGGATGTTGCTTAGCCAAATTAAAGATAAGATTATTTTTATTTATTTATATCCATACTTTGGCAAAGCAATTTATACAAAAATGTTGTATAGTCTGAATAGGAAGAAAAACAAGAACAACATACTTTAATCATCTGTGGCAGTGTCAAATTCGTTATAAGCCTGGCTGCCTCATCATCACCAGTGATGCCCAACACAGTGCTTAGATCCTCAGCCATGGTCAGTGAGCCTATAGCATGGGTGGTGGTAGACCTGGCCAGGATCCGGCACAGCTTTAGGAATCGAGGGTCTTTCTCAAAGTCTGGTAGCTTGACTTTGTTACTGCTTGTCCACTCTGATAGGATTGACACCATCTGGAAATTGGGATATAACACAATTTAACATACATGGGACATTCACAATCTCATTATGAATTAAAAAAAATTGTAAGGTGAAGACAGTTTTGTTAACAACTCAACCATTCACAAAGTCATCATCATCATCCACACCCAGAGTTCACCCACTGCTCACCATATGCCTCTCTTTTATCCTCACGCGCCTGTGTCAACCTCATACTGGTTCTACTCGCGATGGTAACAACGTCATGTCAGAGAAAATCTTTATATTTATGTAATTTGTTATCATTTACTTGGGCTTTTGTGTATAGTGCTATTTCTTTTATGTGCCCCAAATAATGGTTAAATTAATATATTTATCAATATACAGGGTTATTGGAAAAAACACCAACAACCTCTTAAGAGGTCATTGTACTCATCATTATGAACAACTTTTATTTTATTTTATTTTTTTTCGCGATTTCTGTTTTGGTGCCATAGTAAAAGTAAGCAATGGAATATATGTATTTTAGTAGGTATTTTCCTCACATTAATGCAGGTGAAACCGCGGGGCACTGCTAGTTTATAATAAGTATACAATGTGGGGATGACAATACGACTATAAATGAAACTTCGTATACCTAATGACGTTCCCAGTCTGCATAAAAAAATTCAATCAAATAAATCCAATAGTTTGGTCACTGGACATTATTTTTCATTTTTGACTTTTTCTACATGATGTATCTGTTAACAAGCCAGCACCGATAGGTTAAAGTCATTTGCAGTTAAACACAACATGTGTCCAGCTCGCTAGTTCAATAACCTTCGTCAAAATTGTTCTTAAATTTGATTTCCCGATGCGAACTAATGCATATTGTACGTTATGCTTGAGACATAAGAGCCATGCATGCGGAAGTTTTTACTTACTACAAATCTTACATTTATTACGAACCTGCTAAAAAAGGGGTGCCCGGCACACTGACCGATACCATTTTTTCAGGTTTCGGCCATATGTTTGTTGGGTCAATAACACCTGCTGTTGCCGCAATATTTAAAGTGTGTTCTTTTTTGTTTACACTTTTACGCTATTTACTTAATATGTTAGAAAAATCACGTTTTTAATTTGAATGTTAGGATTTATTTGATGGTTCCTAAATACTACTATGCATTAAAAAAAAATCAAAATCATTTATTTGCATAAATAAGGTACAGAAGGTTGGTGAGATGTACAGAATAGTTCTCTTATTCTGCCTTTAATTTCGGCGTGCAAATATAAAATAAGATTACATATTTTATTGAAATTAATTATTGATCATAGCATGCAGTCAATAAATATATAATTCCATTAAAATTATATCATTGAATTAAATTAAATAAATGTCCCTATAATAATTCAAAAATAATAATCATAAATGTCAATAATAATCATGTCAATAATAGGAGAGATTTGCCACACAATAATAATAACAATAATATTTTAAAAATGTCCGTGCAATTCACAAAACTTACAATTTATAATCCAAAAACTTGTGTACACTATAAAAACATTTTTCAATTAAAAACCGGGTTAAGTTATTTTTTAATCTAGAAAATGGTAGTATTTTTATGGAATTTGGTATTTTGTTATACAACTTTATGCACATAATACAGCTGTTGTTGCCTGTAAATGTGAGATTCGTCCTCGGTTAGTATTGTTAGTGTTTTCATTTATAGTCGTATTGTCATCCCCACATTGTATATTGTTTATTAAAACTGACCTTTAGAGCATGTCTCCGAGACACAACAGGGTTCTCAGCAACTACAAGCAAGCCGTTCAGGTCCGTAGCCTTTGTGATCTGTCCGTCTATCTGAGCCATGCGACTGAACTTCACAGATTTTGGACTCTGCTTCTTTGTACCATCAACTGTCTCTATATTCTGTAGGGAAGCAAATGCTGCTGCTACTAAGCCTGAAAAGTTATGTAAGGATTATGAAAGATTGCTTTAATAATTAAAAAGTAACATGGTTGTGGACATAATTATGCTTGACTTGACTGTTGTTATAACTTAGTTACGTTTTCTATAAGTGAATCTGTAATTCTTTTGAGAAATAAATGTCATTAACCGTAGATAGGCAGTTGCTCCATGTAAAATACTGGTATTCAGCTGCATCTAGTTAAACTGGAAGTTGGTTAGTTAGACTAGTTAGTTGGGGTCGGCTTCCAGTCTAACCAGATGTAGCTAAGCAAATTGATTGGTTGCTTTAATAATTAAAGAATTATGTTTCATATGTTATACATTAAATGTTCTCATATTGTGTTAGATGCAGGTGGCATTCTGTAATTTCTGCCCACCACCGAGCATGGGAAGAAGGTGTGAGTGTATGTATGTTTTTAGTACCATCAATTGTAAAAATAAAGTATTCCTAAGCCGTAAGCAACTATATAATTGTAGAGCAGGGTAATATTAAACTAGTTTAATTACTACAATAATTGATTGCTTTACCATTTTCCTTATCTTCTGCTGCGAGTTCTTCAATTCTCTTGTCAGGTATATTTGTAGAGAGCTCTAGCTTCTCAGTTTTGAATACTGTGGCACTGGGACCGGAATATTTCCTTACGGCTGCCCTTGATCCTAACCTCCAAATCACTAACCCGCTTAATTTCAACATCTATGACCAAAAGAACATTATTTCTTAACACTTTCTCATAACATATACTTCGTATAACATCTTATTCAAGTTTTTTAAGTGAAAACATTGGAATTATGTATTAAAAATAGGTAAAATTCAAGTTCTTACATCACGACTAAGTGATCAGAAACTATTTTGTTTATATTTATTATATTTTAGATTTAGAATATTAAGATGGATAAATGTACCTTTAAATGTTAAGGAAACGGCCTGAAAAGGAATTAAATATAGTTTTTACAGCATTTACAAAAAGCTAAACTATTTATCTTTTTGACAGTGGAATGATAATGTTGCTAGTTATTAGTTTGAGACACAGATAAGATATTAGTAGCAAGCTAGCAAGCTAGTTTGAAATGTTTGCACAATAATTTATTTTGCACCATGCCCTGTGGGTGCACCCCACTCCACCCTGTCGGACATGATAAACTAAACGTTATGAAGTGACATGAAAGTTCATGAAACCAAGAACAACCAAGAACCTCGTTTTACTAGCAACACAGAGTACTTTTTGATAGAGACTAGCAATTACTAAACGTTGCTTTCGTCATTGTCTGTGACAATAGGGTTGTCCTGACGCAATTGAATACAATTACAATGTAGTTTTTTCAATTATTAATGCATTATATTTGTCCTCCCTAATAAACTAAAGATTCAAGATAATAGGCTACATTAAAATTTTAGAATTTTGTAATTTTTATGTTTTTTCGACCATGAAGATGTTTTTATTTTGAGCTAGAATTCACAATCGAGTTCCAATTTAATTGGATATTTTATTAATCAGCTGAAATCACATCACTAGTCTAGAAAATTGCACGGCGGTCGTGAGAGTAAGTTTTGTTGTGATATTTTGTTGTTATTTTACTAAAAACAGTGAAACCGGTATTGAAAATCATGAAAATGGTAAGTAAGCTCATCTACACACCTAAAATAGAAGTTTTAAACAGTATAAATGTGAGAGAAACATTATTTTAGACCGATGAGTCTGTACGAATTTGAATTGGGTTTCCTTTGAATTTCTTTCATACTTTGTAGTAAAATGCCTTTTATAACGTCTTAATAATGTGAAGTCTTTAACCCCCTACACGTTAGCATCCTCAATTAATGTGTAAATATGGGAAAGCATGGTTTTCGTATCTGTACTTATACTTAAAGGTAAACGGTAATTTGCCTACCTTCACTTTATTAATAAATTATTAACTACCGGCGTTTCGAAGATGTTATCGCATTTGCCCTTTTGCTACTTTCAACGTTCCAATGCGATGTCAATAATTATTGTAATTACCAAGTATATTTAACTGTAGAAGACAAAGAAATGAGATAATTTCAGACTTAGGGAATGAACTTGAAAACTGTTTATAGTAACAATCAATAGATTACCTTTTTGCTTGTAGGAAACGTCTTTGTAACATCACCTTTTCAATTTCAGCAGGTATGATTTAGCTTTGATTCTTTTTCTTCTAAGTCTAAGACATATTAAATTACACATTAATGAAATATATTAATATTGTATGAGTAGTTCAAAAGATTTATTTATGGTTCTAACTTTCTAAGCCAGGGAATACGCACATATTTCTGTGAAATAAATGCCACTTCAGTTCTCCGTCATCACATGATAGTTATATAATAATAAGTTTATTAATCAAAAAGTAAAATTACATTGTGACTGATTAGGTGAGCCATAAACTGAGCATCGCTTGTATCTTGTGGGTCTGCCACATTAATTGTAAAATTTTCATTTTTGTTCTTTTGCTTTAATGTGAACCTGTCTCCAATTATACATGTACAGTGGCTGATGGCTTTGGTTTTTTTGTTTGTGGTTAAAATGGAACATGCTTTCAGTTAACAAATTAATTTTAGGTTCATGCAGGATTTGCTGGACTCCTTTGATAAAGATTGGTGCTTGGCAGCTCTGGACTGACAGAGATGGAAAGAGAGTAAGGAGGCCTTTGCCCAGCAGTGGGACATTAACGGCTAAAAAACCAGGCACATTATATAATGCAGAATCCCAAAGCAAATACATTGTCGGTTTCCATGTTTCCTTTCCAAAATGGCTCTTATTTTCTAGTGGTATAATAAATAGAGTTAATTCTTGATTCAACTTACAGTCTGAACTGATTCTCAGCCTAATTTGAATAAATTACTTTTGATTTGATATACTACACCTGCTTTTCCTTTCTTGTGACAATACCATACCAGTCTGATGATGATACTATTTATTGATGAACCTTACAGGGTGACTTGTAATTTGAAGTAAATATTCCTTCCAGGATGTGGTAGAGTACCTCATTTGCAACAATTAAGCACCACATAAAGCCTAGACGATAATTCATAGGACTCAAAAATAACCAATTTTTAAAACCCTTCATATTACAAGTAATTCTGTGTAATAAACATACTTTAGGTACAATATTTTGTTGATAAAATAATATCTCAAACATGTTGTCTCATATAAATAGGTGTATGCCAAATCTTATCAGCAATGTCAATCATATCAATGATATTCAGACTTTCATGTAAAAATTGAATTAAGTATCTCTTTCTTATTCATGGTCATATCTATAAAAATCTTGCAATGACACTCAGATTTGTTTATCTTATATATTTCATTAGTTTATCTTTATGTAGTTACCATCTTGTTAATCAGTGTATACTAATGGTATGTTTCTTTGTGACAATAAACTATTATTATTATTTTTTATTTTCTTTTTCATATCTCGAGACCATTGAGTCCCGGTCCTTTGGAAGGCGTACGAGGGGCCGAAGCCAACTCGCAGAGGCCCCTTAGGAAATTTTAATGGAATGTTTTATTATTATTTCGTTTATTTATTTACATATCTCATTTTCTTACATTTTTAAATATTTCTTAAAATATAAAAATAAGTATAAAAAAACATTTAAAAATATAAAAAATAGCGATCCGCCGGTGTCGGGAGCAGGGTCCAAGCTACCGGTGGTTAGGGCTCCGGCTCCTCTTTATTATTGTTATTATTTCGCCAGTTATTTTCAAATTCCATGTAGGTAATAAATAGGTGGCGAACCTATTGCCATCAACTGACTCCGGGATTCTGAGAAATTCTTGTTGGAAAAAGAATCCAACTAACAGCAACAGTAAAATCAAAGGACTAATTTATATCTGTCAGGTCGAGCGTCATTTTGCAATCGAAAATAGCCCATGAGTCTATTCTGTAACTTTTATATTTATAGTTCGTTGACATAACTGCTTGCTTTTAGTTTGTGTGATAGAAGATGGATGGGATGGGCCATCTAATTAACGGTAGGAAGCGTGATTGTCAACAGATGAAGGAATTTGGATAGCTTCCCATTTTTTCGTAAGAATATGCTTTGATGATGTAGGTAAATTAGTTTTAGAATGAAAGTTGATAATTAGTTTAGACATCAAAGCTTTCACTGGATGTAATTAAAAATCACACTGTTTTGATTCCCACCAACCGTAACAGTTACTGTTAGCCTGCATCATCCCACTGCTGGGCAAAACCTCTCCCCTTGATTTCCAGCTCTTTTGATCCAGGGCTAAAGTGGACCACTGGTTGTTTGTTTTCTCCAGCTCGTCCCATCTTTTACGGGGATAACAGCTAACAGTAGACTTCCATAAATTAATGGCCTGGAAATAAAGACCTATACCTCTGCCTAGTTGCCCAATTTGCTAATTAATGCGCCACAGTCAGTAAGATGTCAGAAGGTCCCTGGGCGGACTGACTTTACATTATAATTAGCTACATTACATATTCAATATCTCTCGGACTACTAATTCCAGCAAGTAGCTGCGAATGTCGACTACCGAGTACAAACTTAGGTACAGTCAACAAAAGAGAAAGGTATGCAGGATCGTCTGATATAGTTGAAGTTTAATATGAAACCGATGGATGTTGTCGACTGAAATTTAATTTGATAAATGAGCAGTTTGTTTTCTATTAATAAAATAAAATTTTAATTGAAATTATATTTATGAAACGATCAAAAATATTTTACTTACACCCTAACATAGTTGGGACAAGGGTAAGCAGATTGATTTTGGGTTAAAGCCGGTAAGTCACTTGTGTCAGTTTGGGTGAGCAGTAATTAGTGTGGTATGTAACGGGTTGGTGATTTCCAGGCGGGGGCTGAAGGCGCCGGTGCGGCTCGCTGAGCGCGCCCGCTCCGCGCCCCCTCCCGTCATACAACACTTCAGGTGAGTTTAAACAGTAACACACGTCTTATAAGCATAGATTTTAATAAATACTAGTTGATCTGGCGAAGTTCGTACCGCCATCGAAATCAGCCAATCCGTTCTCGATATATCAATAAAAAAGCCGTTCCATACAAAATGTATGAGAAAATGAATTGTATTTTTTTTTGTTGTTGTTGAATGTTCCCCATTTTTTATTTAATAGTTATTCAGCTATTTGGCACGCGGAGACGAATCCAAAAAATCAAAGATCATTAAAATCGGTCCAGCCGTTCTTGAGTTATAAATGGTGTAGGTAACTAACCCGACCTTGTTTTATTAAAAATACAAAGTTCTTTCAAATAAGGTATGATATAATGAATAACTCCAATATTTTCCAACAGGTTCGCCTAAAGAGGTGTTTTAAGTGCGTCACGCATTGCTAAGGAGTTCAGATGGATCACACATCGGCTTTTATGTATAGGTAAGTTTTTAATATTAAGTACATAATATAACCTTACCAAATAACATTCTGGGCAGGTTGCCTAGGTTTTCACCCCGGTATTCTATGTCGGACTGTACAGTACCCTTACATTTTACCAATAATTTGTCTTCTCAACAACGCAAATAACGCAATTAATGTTATTGAATTGTCAAAATGTAAGCCAATGTGTTACACAATTACCCCGTAATTATCGAGATAAACTATAGCTTTAGCTTAAGTTCTAAATCGGCTCAACAATGTTCATAATTTGTCTGAAACGGTCTCACGATGATCCTCAGTTGGTTTAAAGCTATCAAACTTGCTAAAAGTTTAACTTTAGTTACCAGACAGGGCCAAAACTTTGGCGTAGCCAGACATAGACATGCCCAACACGTCTAACTTGCAACCACACTGACGTTGTTTTCACACACAGATTCGTCTACTTATAAAAAGATATGAACATAGTTTATCGGTGCAATATTCTGTAACTAAACTGTCATTATCTCAATATTTATCTTCACTATAATATCTAATTTCGGATATCGTGCGTGTTATGGAAAACATTTAAATTAATAAATATTATATTAATATCGTATATTATATCTATATATCATTCCATTGCCTTTTAATACAAAGATTAAAACGAGAGTATACAATAATTATCTAGGTACTAATGTATCGAGAATGAATCGGTTTCATAACAAGTGGCTTTAATCCTAAAAAACGTGAGATGTAAGCTCAACTCGATATCTCTGCGTCTTGAGTTTTCAGAGAGAAAATCGGATTACTTACTTTATTGTATCTACATTTACCTACTAAAAAAACCCTAACTTAAAGCTTCGGTGCACATAATTAAAATTGGAGCTAGTAAAGGACACGAGTTATGTTAGCGTTATCTCCTAAGTATTAAAATTGCAATACTTTGTAGTTGAATAAAAAGTCGTAAGTGCCAAGAAACTCTGCTTTTTTTTATTTAGGTAACATTTAAAACACGGCAGTTTTTCGCTGTAGCTGTCAGAATGAATTTAAAACTAGTAACATTTTCAATTCTAGCTAAATGTATATTCTGCGCTTGCTCGCTTTAACTTACTAAAAGCTGCAGTAATTTGACAATGTCTACAGAGTACTAAACCTCTAACTTTGCAAGGAACAAAAATAAAACACGAACCGTCTCCCCCGTTTCCATTCGCCATGGTGGTTGCCGGATCGATACGGGCACCGCTTCGATTCCCTAACTACGGATCCACACACACTCGGGTAAACATTCCCCTTGGTCGGACTACGATCAAAGAATAAGAGTGTATAGAAGAGATAATTTTGCACCAAACATGACCACAAAATACTTAAGTAAGTACCCCATTCCATAACCCATGAACCACATAATATGGTTCAGATTGATTATTATTATTTGTCTACTTTGGGAGCAGTGGTGGCCCAATGGTAACGGCCGCGACTTACGAGTTGTAGGTCGTAGATTCGAAGCCAGACAGGCGCTTTACTTTGTGTAAATTATTTCATCACCTCTGCTTTGCTCTCAAAACGGTGATGGAAACATCGTGAGGAAACCGGCATGTCCTAGAACCAAAAATTCGAAGACATGACATGACACCATGACAGACATGTGACATCTACCGAAGGGCCCGCGTTGTGGATTACGGCCCACTCTCTCTCAACGAGAGGAGGCCTGGGTCCCAGCAGTGGGAACATTATATGTCGGGCGAAAAAGTCCCGTCCGTCAACACGTCAACACTGTGAACGAATGAAACTTTTCTTTATATCTTCAACAGTGTTGACGACAAGGTGTTACTGATCGGGGATATTCGCAATAACGTGGCAAATTAACTTAGGATGTCAATTCATGCTTAACAATTAATTTCTCTGACTGTACATAGGTTTCGCTTCTGTATTTTCTTATTCTGTGTTACGGTACACGTAGGGGAACTTGTGATTGACATTTGGGTCTTTTTAATGATGGTATTAATTCGAATGCTTTGGCTTTTTGAAATTGTTTGGCTTAATTTTATGGCTTAATTTGAGTAAAACGTGATTGCAATTTTTTCTCAAAATCTCTGTTGCGATCGCCGATTAAAACAATATCGGTAGTTCGATTCTAGATAAGTATGAAGGTACTTTTTACCCAAGAAATATTTACCTCTTTATTCATAAACTTTGCTTAAAGTTAAGTAGTGATTAGCGACTGTTTAACAATACATTTGACGTTTAAACGTCACTTAACTTCAATCAAAATGATTCCCTCTCCCCTGATTAATCCTCTATTTGCATATTAATATATGAATTTAAGGCAGTCATCCAAATTGTCACTCCAAATACTCTAAACAAAAATATATCAAGTTCAAATAAACATCGAATTAACATCGAACCCCACACCGCCGCGTGTCGAAATAACAAATCCCACGTTTTTGTAGTAAATTAATATTAGGATGTCTGCACACGACTGGGGGGTGAATGTATAGGGTCGGTGCAACGAAGGGGCAATGTTTGTGCAACCGCTATGAGCCCTGCCTTATGTTGTAGGTAAGCTACATTTTTGATGAGAAATGAAGGCACTTTATCTTTTGTTTTTGCAAATTGGAAATGTTAGATTAGCCTCGAAGCTCGTTACCTTTTAATACAAATGAGGCAACTATAAATATTCTCAAGGTATGGCCGGATATGAAGTGTAAGCGTATGTTCTGCATACTTACAGACTAAATATCTCCAAACTATACGATACACACGCATCAGCTAATTTGCTGCTAGTGTGTCTAACCAAATAATAATAATAAAAATACTTTCTGAGTTCTGGGTATCCCGAAAAAACCCTAAAGTACGCCTGCAGTAGGTAGTAAGTGTAACTATCGGTTTTCCCTACTCCATGATTTTTCCATCTCTGTAAGTAGTATATACACTATAGAACCATTCATCCATCTTGTAATTTACCAGCGTTTCAACATCCGAGCGTTCGAAGCAAACGTATACAGGGTCAAATTAAATTAGCTAGCGAAACTCCGCAGACGCGATGGGTATCGACATCTAAACATGATAAAACAAATTAACTTGATGGTTTTTGTGGGGTCTTCGACCGCCGTTAGTGTAGTCATTTGAAATATCAGTTTAAAAAATCTTTTTTTTTTTTGTTGTGTAACTTCACAGGCGTGATGGATTTCGCTATCTAAACTCGATAACACAAAAGAAAACCAGGTTTTCTCAATTCAAACTTCCTAGTAACTTAGTGTATAGACATCGATACCCACCACGTCTGCAGTGTCGCTAGCTAATTTAATTTGACCCTTTATATTCTACTAAACCCACTACGGGTTACTCTAGACATGAAAACCACATTTCTACTGTAAGTATAAAAAGACAGCTGAGAATGATCCCTAGTACTTAAATGCAACCACGCTTTTAGCCCGTCTCCCCACGTTCACTATGTAAAACCAGCTCCCCCTGTACCTATCCTTCACCAGTGAACCTGCTAACATGCACTCAATAGTTCCCATATATCAACAAAGGGGTGCTAATAATGGGATCGATTCCCGTGGATGTACGACTGATGGCATCGATTCCCCTGGATGGATGACATGGCCTTGTTGATAGCGCGAGGGAAATGTTAAATTTTATGTAAAAAATAAATCTGTCAGCAATATTCACATAACAAGAAATACGATTCACAGTTTCTAACAAAAATATTATCCTACTTCCTTCTAATATTATAAACGCGAAAGTTTTTGAGGATGGATGGATGTTTGTTAGGTACTCTTTGACGCAAAAACTACTAAACGGATTTTGATGAAACTTCACAGTAATAGAGCTCACATCAGAATAACACATGGTATACTTTTTATCCCGATATTCCCACGAGATCGACACTTATGAGGGTGAAACCGCGGGGCACTGCTAGTTTTTATAATTTCCTTTTGAGGAATCCCTAAAGTAAACCAAACTTAAGTAACTTCTCCCCCTTAAAATAAATAAAATAAATAAAATAAAATAATCTTTATTTCGGATAAGCAACATCCATATGGGTTAGTAAACAAAATTATAACTTATAACTATGTTAGTAAACTTATTATCTATTTGGACACAAGGCTGTTGTTCGAAATACATCTTCGAACAACATCACCTAATAACGGAGACTCGCACCTCCCCGCTATGGTCTTCAGGATGGAGTTGGAACTCTCCCGCACTCTGCAGAGCAAAGAGGCAGATTTCTGTCTGACGATGGCGTGGAAACCATCGACGTGTGCTTGAGCAAACATGCCTGATGCACTGCAGAAACGGGGCAGCCCCATCAACATCCTGAACCCGTTATTATATTGAACCCGTAGGGCGCTGATAGCCCGCTGAGTATAGTTGGTCCACAGACTGCACGTGTAAAACACTTGGCAATAAGCTTTAAAAAGCGTTATTTTGACTGCCCTGCTACAGCGTGAAAACCTACGAACCAACATGTTACATCGGACTGCCAGCGCCCTACGTTCCCTCTCTATATCCACTTGGTCGTTAAGGCCGTCGGTTACATAATGCCCCAAGTACTTGAATTGGTACACTCGCAATATGTCATTCCCATTTAGTTTAATCGGGGGCACATACTCAGGACATTTAGCACCGCCAGCCTTAAAGACCAAGAACTCGCATTTCTTAACATTATAAACTAGGCCATGCTCTCGAGCATAGCCCTCGCAACATGTAAGCAGCTCTCTAAGCGCCCTAACCGTAGGGCTCAGCAGCACCATATCGTCAGCGTAGCTGATGTTGTTGACACTGACGTCATCGATGCGACATCCGATTTTCTTGCTGCTAAGCTCAACGATTAGATCGTTTATGTAGAGGTTAAAGAGTTTTGGTGACGTTGTCCCTCCCTGTCTTACCCCGCACTCTAGCCCATACGACACAGACATCCCATCGGCCCATCTCACACTGTTCAACTGGTTGTAATACCAATACTGGAAGATACGCAGCAGCTCCGCTGGCACTTTTCTCTCCCGCAACTTTTCCCACATAACCTCATAAGATACAAGGTCAAAGGCACGGGAAAGGTCTAAAAAGCAAGCATACACTGGTGTTTGACGTTTTGTGTAGTATTGCACCGTATGTTTGAGGCCGAGAATCGCACTTTCAGTGCCAAGATCATTACGAAACCCAAACTGTGCGTCATGTAATTTTAAGAAGCTATCCAACCGTGCGTCTAGCTGACTGTCGAGTACCTTCGCGATAATAGTAGCCAGGGAGATGGGTCGATAATTACACTTGTCAGAAACGTCACCCGTTTTATTCTTAACAATAGGCACGACAATAGTTTGCAAGAGATCATTAGGAAGATACGAGTGACACATACATAGCGAGTAAAACATAGCAAGCACTCTAGCCAAGTGAGGGCCGGCCTGCTGCAAGTGCTCAATGCTTAAACCATCGTGACCCGGGGACTTCCCTCTCGTCATTTTCTTAATGGTGCTTGACACCTGCTTGGCCGAAAAACGAATCAGATCAGAATCACGACAGCATCCGTCATCGAGCACTCGCAACGGAGAGCCCAGCGGTGACTCCACTTTAAAGTGGTCCTTAAACATGTTGGCGATGCTGTCCGGCTGATCAGCACCACCGACACTCACAGGAAGGCGAGGCTTAATATCAAACTTCTTGGTAGCCTTCCAGAACTTCTGAAAATTATTGGCTTTACGGAGAGAAGCTACAATATCAAGCTTAATTTGTTCTTGATGGGTCTGACACCACACAAGTTTGCTTTTAAATACCTTCCGTGTCAGGTACATGTCGTTGTAGACATCGCCAGAAGTTGGTTTATTGTGCCATAACCATAACTGATATTTAAGCCTCGCCCTCTCGTGGGCGCCTCGCACATGCTTGTTCCACCCAACAACACGGCCAACATGCCTATGAGTCCGTTTTTCCACTTGGCTCTGTACCGCGGCTTCAGACAAAATGGTAACAATACTTTCATACATCTTGTCAAGAATTACCCTATGATCAGTATTACTACAGTGTCCATCACTGCATAAACCAAATTCTTGAGGGTAATCAATCAGCTTTAACTTACTATTACATACGTCATAGTACAAGCTTATTTGATCGCTATCCCTCTCACCCCAAATTACTCTGCTACGGGATGTTTTACGGTCTATTAACTTAGGTTTAATCTTATCTAATCTACACTCAACAAATATGGGACAGTGATCAGACCAGAACACATCGTGCATAATACCTATCTCAGTAACCGTTAACCAAGCAGACTGGGTGACGACACAATGGTCAAGCCATCGCCTACAACCGTGCGCTTCACTGACAAAGGTATAGCTACTTGACTCTAAACCTAATTTTTCAATGTCCGCACACCTCCACTTTTGTTCGTTACAGAATTCTAAGAGTTCACAACAAAAAGACTCACCGGGGTGTGCGTTGAAATCGCCAAGTATGTAAACCGTTTCAACGTTACTAGCTTCGACAATCGCACTCACTTCACTTAGACAGTCTGTGAATTCTGTCTGATTTTCACTCGAATCAGTCGGCATATAAATACTGAACACTATTATGCATCTGTCCCCGAGTGAAACTGTAATCGCCGTTAAACGCGCACTGGCACAGCTGATTACCGTTACTGATTCAAAGGCTCGCTTACGCCACAGGATCGCAACACCACCATACGGTCGCCCTCTCAATATTCCTGCTGAGGTGTCAACAGCAGATTTTCCTGTGTATTCGAATTCGTCATGAATTTGTCCAAGATAGGGTATATCATGCGGAAGCAGCCATGTTTCCTGAAGGGCAACTATGTCAGCTGACTGACACAGAAAATGAACTGCCTCAACAGATCGCTTCACCGATTTGCAGTTAAAACTTACAAATTTACTCGTCTGATAATTGGTACTATCCATTATCTATTGTGGTAATGTTTGCTTAATTATGCCAGTCTTTGACTTGTAGGGTTCACTTACAAAGCGTCTAAAAGTAATTCCGTCGGGCCATAACTCATTATCTAGAAACAGTTCTAGTTTCGTTTTGGGGACATACAACTTATAGGAGTTGTACCTCTTTTCTGTTTTTCTGTTAATTTTAAACAGAGTTACATCTTCTTGTGTGCTGTTTTTAATATATGCAATAATATCACTCTCATTCGTGGTTTTACACACATGTGATATGAACAATGGTACCTTGATGATAGCTGCCTTAAACTTCCCATCTGGACCTACGTACGCTTTTCCTATCTTTCCACGAGATGAGTGCTTCTTGTGCTTCTTATTTGTAACAACATTCCATTTATCCCCTACTATTTCTTTACACTTGTTACTCGCTTTCAGTACATCTGCCATCGACTTACGCTCATTACCTTGCCGTGCGGGCGAGATATTAGTGGTAACGTTCGAGATCAAAAAAAATCGAAAAAAATCGCTCGAGAAAAAATGAAGACCCCTCCGTTTCCTGGAAGTTCTCAAATATAAAACAAAATTTCCTAAAAATCATCAAATCATTTTAAAATTTAAACGGGTAAGTAACGCTTTGCTAAACCATTACCCGCGGAAGATTAATATTTCATAGTGTAACACTATTCGTGTAACTAAGTTAGGTAATACGGGCTGTTGTCCGCAACTCCACGTCAATGCGCGTATTTTAATAACTAAGTTATCCTCCGAAATACTGAGACGCATTGCAGCGCTTAGCAATAGGGATGGAAATCTAATCTCCGTGCAATAAGTTGTAATCCCCTCAAGAGGGGCCAACTCCGGCTTAGAGAAACGTTTTGGTATTTTTTTTTTTCGTTTTGGCTTAATGATTACATGCTGTCTTAGTATGTTGGGGAGGCTAGAAACAGTAATATGTTTCAAATAAGCGGTTGTTTTAACAATGTAACAAAATCTTAGAAGTAAATTTGAACCTAATTCTAATTGTCGTATCGAAATGAAACTTTCTGTGTATATGCAGTTCAGATAACAAAACTATAATTTGGTATCTTGGAGCTGATCTGATGATGGAGCCAGATTCTGATCTGAGGTGGAAAGTGGAACTCTTCAGTGGCTACTATAGTCGGACTTTTAATTAGCTGCACTAAAATGTGTTACCACTTTTTCGTTAAATGTAAATAGTGATGTAACTAAATAATCGATTCATTAAAGTAACATTCAGTTCAAAATCGATCCATGTTAAATTGATTATATAAAATCAGTTTAAAAACAAATTAAGGTTTTAATGAAAATAATTATTGTCATAACTTCGTTGACTTTATATACTTACTTATTAACTGAATGAAGAAAATACTAGACGCAAAAGTAAAAAATCAAAATATGTAGTTTATTTTAGTTATTAGTTATTTTTAGTTATTAGTTATTTTTAGTTATTAGTTAATAACCGTAAGATGGTACAGACGCCAGCATATCAAGCTACTACAATCTGTCAAATTTCTGTAATAGATTTTCAACTTTATCGCTAAAATGTAAGGTTCAAAGTTGATTGGGAAAATTTGTCCGTTTCGGGTAGCTTAGTGTACTGGCGTCTGTACAAAAGATCTAAAACTTGAATAACGGAACACGTATCTGAGGATTTTTCAAAAATCAACCCCAATGCATTGACTGAGCTAGATCTAAAATATCAACTTACTGATTTCATCTATTGTGTTTTAAAGGTACAGAGGCCAGCACAGCACATCAAGTTACCCCAATCTGTCAAATTTCTTTGATAGATTTTCAACTTTACTGCAAAGGAATAAGGTTCATATTCAATTGGGAAAATGTGACAGATTGGGGTAGCTTGATGTGCTAGCCTCTGTACAACTCAATTCGTTCCCGTCCGATCACATCTAAAGCAAGGCACATACTGCGGGGTGGATCAATAAGCCACGTGCCGTGTATTCACGTGCGAGGTGCAAGCCTGCGGCTTCTGACATGGCCACCTACCTTTATATCAGTACCTAAAGCTAGAACATAATACTAGTAAATGAGTATAAAGCTAAGTGCAGCAGTGTTGAAATAGAAACATTTTTCTTCGTTTTGCGTTTCGTCGTACTTACTTTTCCATTTCGCTCAGTTTTCAGCTGACTGAACAAGTTACACGTGCGACCTAGATCTGAAGTTTCTCCGTTTCTATCTGACTCGTAAATAACTATTGTGGCTTAATACAACAACCTTTTTTTTACGCTTTTTATAAATGTTGTAGGAATTTTCCCGTAGAAAAAATTACTCGCAGTACTCCTCCATTACTATCTGTCATTAAATCAGGTTGAAAAGAAATACAGTTCGCTAAATATTTCTACGGCAGTCATAAAAATAATGTCCTCTGCTAAATCGTCCTGATTTAGCAAAATAAGCATAAGTAAATTCAATTCAATGTTTCCTAATGTTGGGTCGCAGGCCTTCTCTCTATTAGAGGCACTGGGCCGTAATCCACCATAACCGTATTTGCAGAGGACGTTGTTTTTTTCGAACAGTTCTGGTTAGATAATACAATAATCACGCTTCACAGACTGATTGCTACTGCCTTTTTCTCGATGTAATCCTCTTACAAGTCAATTCGAAGACATCGGCAATCCAATCAAACAATCAACTGAGCTTTTTCAAGTCTTCTAAGCAGCCTTAGTTCCATACAAAGCTTATTATTATGATATGGTGTGCTTAATAAAGAGTATTCTATCCATCTATCTATTATTCGAGGCTTATAATTATTGTCAGCTGCATGATGCCTCACACTAGTAAAATAAATTAGTGTCCACTGTAAGCTACTGCCCGCGACTTAGTCCGCGTGAATTTTCGTGTTCCTTCGACCCGCCGCGTCGCATTGCATCGCCCGTCAACGCTATTAGGTACTTTGTTTTCGCTTCGCTCTTCTTATTCTTATTACTGACTTTTTTTCTTTTGCTTCTCTCCTAAGGATCCTAGCGTGCCTATAGCCTTCCTCAAGAATTAGGCTAAAAAATAAAGACATTTTTGGTTAAGTACTTTGGCTTGCCTGCCTTTTGTAAGCAGATGTCGGTTTCTCCCTAATCAAAAACCGGCAGTAGTCTGCAAGGATTGCAGGGGTCCCTCTCACTTTATAACAGCTTGTCATATTGAAGCATGATTATCTACGAAATATGCTATGATTTTTCCCGGGAAATTTTGAGTAGCTGTACAGTACATATCCTTGTTCCGTTTGTTGTATCTGTGTTTGTTTTTTTTTAATAGTCGCATGTGCTCCAGGCCTAACTTCGATCTGGGCTTGTTTTAATTGGAAATCGCGCCGGTGTATTGAAGCTCGAAGTTACGTACCTGAAGAAGTATTCATCCAAAGTGCAAGGTGCTTATTAAGTTGATTGAATGAACACGCTCGCTTGCACCTGGATTAATTAAACTTGATATGAGTGTTATGTGATCTGACTTTATACATACGATATGGTCGATAGGAATACTATTGTATTACAGAGTATTCTAGATGATTGTTTTGGTGATCCCTATTTTTGTACCAAGTGCCTGGTTCTCCAAATCATTAAGTCGGCAGATAAGAATTGTAGTACCTAGATACTTAATCTTTTCTCAGCTTAGAACCACAAAGTTACAATCGCTGGTTTATATCAGAGTAGATCATCAATAACGTGGAGGGTAGATTCTCTTGGTAGATTTTTTGGTTTGGAAAGTGGTAGGCCGGGCATAACCTTCAACGCGGCAAAGTCTCAAACGGTTTCTCACACCGCGCCACTAAGTGCGCGAACCCAATCACTTATGCAGATCGCAACATTTACTCCAACTAGCCACACAGTAGGGCAGTGCTTCCGTTCCTGTTATTCTGTTAATTAATTGTACAATATGCCTTTTGATTACCCATTAACTTTACCACAATCTTGATTTTTCAATAAGGACCAGAATCAGGAACTTTTTACCATTAGCATGAGCACTTAATACAACGAATGCTCTCAGAGATTCTGAGTTTCTGCTGCTGGCTGGTAGCTACAGAGCAATAACAAAAATTCAATATGGAGGTAGAAGTTGTTATGGTACTTTTTGGTCCTTACTTGGCGCGTGGGACGCATAGAAAGAGACAGCGTTAATGAAGCCAACGCGGTTTGATGATTTTTTAAACTAATACCTATTTCGAAAACACCCTCCGCTTGAGCGATCGTTTAACGTCTTACGTCCAAATCTAATAAAACGTTTTAAATATTGGCAAATTACGCCTAATGACGCAAGTTTGGGAAGAAGCATACAAATATCTGGAACCAACAACTTTCTACACTAATATTTTCACACCGGCACACACTACGTCATCCACCTCGCGACTCCCATCAGACATGCAGATGGCAACATTTTACAGCTCGCGAAACAGTGGGGCCAAGCTTCCGTTCTTAATATTTTGTTCTGACACATTTGTATGCGATGCCTGCTGCTTCCTTCGGAGCACGCGTCGTGAATATATTTACTTTGTGACGTATGATCGCAGTATTATTCTTTGTTTTTACTTTGAAATGGTCTGTAAGTATTCAGGATACTGCAACAAGTTTGTACCTTTGCACTATTGTCATCTGCACTGTCTACGAAAGCATCATGTTCATCATGTTTACCTAGATATCCGTACCCGTCATATCTGCAGAGTTTCGCTAGCTAATTTAATTGAACCCTGTATATTTTGTTTTTCACCGTTCTCTGCCTCATACGTTCGCAGGCACATATAAGCGATAATAATACACTTTTTTACTGAAAGACCAGAGCCAAGCTATCTTTAATAATAAAAGAGCACAACTCTATTTATTCTGTGGCACAACTACACTTAATTGTATTAATAAGCGACATAGCTTACTATTCTCTACGACCACAGGTCCGCAGCTTTCGACTGGAGCTCTGCTTCAGCTTTTCTTTAATTCACATATATTAACTACAACAAAGAAATGCTCTCTGATTACCCTCCACATATTAATCTTTTCCGTTTAATGTGGGTACTTGTGAAATGACCTGACAGGATTGGATTATTTGTTTATTTATCCTTTAACAGACGTGTGGTTTTCCTTGCATGCATTATGCAATATTAATAAAATTTATCCTTTGAATTATTATGTATTAATCACTGTTTTGTTTTGATTTCTACTGTTTTGTTCTATTCTAACTGCTATTCTAAATGATAAATGATTTTATTTTTGTAAGTAGGTTTGCACAAACACTTACACATCAATCATTTTTTTTAAACTAGATGAGTTCGGCGTTTCCTGTCTGACTACTCTGAGAAGAAAGGCCGAGACAAACTCAGAGGTCACAGTCTCTTTTAAAGTCCAGACATAATCTTGGTCAGGTTAAATGAAGACTATGTAGAATTGTAGATCAATGTCTGAGATGGTCTTTTGCTGATGGATGGTTCAGTTGCCAAGAACTACCCAGGTCAATTTGGTGGGGTTTTCGTTTATAAAATAAATTAGAATATCAAAATACATGTGCATTGCTGAATTTTTGGTCTTCATCATATCATCATAATCAACCGATAATGTTGAACTGCTGGGACATAGGCCTCATCTCGGTGAGAGGACCATAATTCACCACGCAGGCCACATGCGCGTTGGTGAATGTCGATTTTTTGGTTGGAGGGCATGCCGGTTTCCTCGCTATATTTTCCTTTACCGTTCTAAGAGCAGTGGTGATGTGAACTCGTAAGTCGTGGCCGTTGCCATAATATGTCATATATGTCTGGTCATAAATTTTTGGTCTTACTACCAAAGTATTTACTACTTAAACCAGGGTTTAGTTAACTGGGATCTAATGCAATGCGGACTGTTCAATTAGTAAATCTAAGAAGTATCTGAATACTGGTTAGATTTACTGGTTTACTGTCCACTTACCAAAAATTTAATCAAAGTAGTAAGTATTTCGATGATCTTTTGGAAGACCAACAATGGATGTCATATTTCCATGTCATGCTGCACTGAAACAAAGTAAGCTCATAAAAATGTTTTATTCTTTAATATTATGAGAAATAATTATCTCCTCCCATCGCCAGAATTCCCATACCAATAAATGTGGTCTGGGTAATTAATGTTTTACAGTAGCAGTTAATTAATCCAATACGGAATCACTCCTCTCTGACGTCGTTAAATAATGCCCGTGTTCAAACATTTGCAAAGGTCAGCTCAATCCCAGTGCTTGTTCAAACATTTGTCTATCCTACTCTAATCAAAGTACGTACATACATATGGATAGAAAATATGAAAAAAATAAAGTTAAATAAAAAGTTCAATCAGAAGGCCAATTCTCGTAATTTAAAACGTTCAAAATCTAGTCGCAGTCTCATCTCGGCGACAAACATATGTCAAAAACTTGTCAAAATGTAGGGAAATTATAGGTATTTCTGACAGATTGAGACTGAAATCAGACTGTGAACGTTCATAAAATTATCAGAATTGCTCCTCTGATCTCAGGCTCAATCTGTCAAAAATTCCTCTAATTTTCCTACATTTTGACAAGTTTTTGTCATTTGTTTGTCGCTGAGATGAGACTGCGACTAGATTTTGAACGTTTTAAATTACGAGAATTGGCCTTCTGGTCTATCTGGCACAGCGGGGTACTTCATTGCGTAACTCACTAACAGTAGCAATGGCTTTCATTTTGACAGTTCAACAACATTAATTGCGTTATTGAGAAAAAATTTCGAACATATAAAAAAAAAGAAAATAAATTTATTTAACACAGACTAAAAGCCACTAAATAAAATATAAATCAGACTAAAAAAAGTGAAAAGTGCGATGTAAGTTTGCAGAAAAGTGTGCCTCACGGCTGCGCCAAACAGGCCCACTTCTGCAAAAATGGCAGACAACTAGTGCCTGACGCTGGTTTTCAACTGGACCTGATATGTGAGGTGACGGATGTGAGTCAGTTTTATACTGCAACGTGACGTGACATTCTTAAATAAAATAATAATAAAATGTAATATGAAGCAATGGATTAGCAATGTCCCTCAAAATCATTCAAAATGTGATTGAAAATGAGTTACGCAATTAAGGTGCAGTAGTCAGTAGTCAGTATGGCACTGCCCAGTGCATATAGTTTTAGAAAGACACTGCCTCACAGTGATACAGATACAGACGACACAAGGCCTAAGTTTTTCTAAAATTCGTTATGCCATAAAACGGCCGCGTTATACTGTACCTTAAATTTATTGATTGCGAACAAAGTCCCGCTCACGTGGATGCTGCATCTGACGGCCTCACGTGTACAACCCATGGGTTGGGATGAAGTCTGTGGTCAGACGGGGGGGTGGAAAATCCCAACAGGGAGACGACCATATCATAAACAGCGGATGACAAAATAGCGAATGTTTTGGGGGAATCCAGCAGCATTATAAATAAACTATTATTATTATTATTTAAATGAGCACCTTTTAAGCTTAAGAGTAGAGTAACTAGAAGCTTTGTAAGTAGTCTTTGAGAATGGCAAGGCAATTTGTTATTGAAAAGAATGCTGAAGAAACCGCAATTACAGTTTTCCCTGCTACATCACACTGAAAAAATCCTAAATGGTAACGCCCTAATGGAAAATAGACCTTGTTGTTGAATATGTGAGCAACATATGACCCAGAGGAGTGCTACAATATATCCGGCTGGTTATATTGACGTGATAACAAAGTGAGTTTAATGAAAGCGCCCGGTAACAGCCCTCTAAGCGAAACAACGCCCACCCCGCGTTTATACCCCCATTCAAGTTCACTGCGACCGCGCCTCATCCCTAGCGTTTCCCTACAATTTATGGCTAAATTAATTTCCACTGTATACTTTCAACATAAGCCTGATTATTGTACGTGCGCCGTAACTTCTTGCGACGTTTTACAAATGAAAGGCACGTGTTTGGTGAATAAAAACATTGTGGTGGAATTACGACCTTATCTGGCTAGATTGGAGGTGGAGAATTCATCGTAGGTCGCGCGCACTTACGCAGCCTCCCCTAGGGTTGGCACGGTCGATCCTTGCAGTCGCGTCGCCGGCTCGGTCCGGACATGTCCCGGCGCTCAACACTTTTATTTTCATAATTAAACAACAGTAACAAAACAATCCACTCTTTCCTTTCCCGTGGAAGGAAAAATGTTGGATTTCTATGTAGCAAAATTATTTCGCGTTTTTAACTCGCGCAGTTAATTTCGTAGAGAATCAATATTTTTTTTTGAATTTTTTCGTGGTGGCGATGAAAACTTGATGAGTGAATCAAACTGTCGTGGAAGTGATATGCGAAGGATGTGATGTTTTAAGTGCTAAAAGAAAATATTATAAATTACAGTGACGTCGGTGTGTTCGCGAATTTTCTGCAATTATATTCGAGCTTAGTTTAACAGGCTTAGTAATTAGGGAAACAGTATTATTTTTTTATTGAGGAGCTTTTTACAAAGAGGTATTGTTTGGTGATTTTCATGTATTGGATATCGTCCTGTGTCCGCTTGTAGTTAGGAACGCATTATGTGACAATGCTTTTGTCTTTGTTAGACAAATACGCTTCGGTACTGCAAATGACTACAATAGTTTGCAGAATGACAATTTGATGCACCAAATTGATTGCATACAATTCAATTGGCCTAGAACTGAACACAGTAAATTCACTTCAAATCCTGTTATGAAACGCTTGCAGTGAATCATTTTCTAAATTGAAACACAAAATAAAGTCAATTTGCACCGTGAATAGACCGAGGTTTAACCGTTAAACCAAGATTAATGGTATCAGTAATAGATTCAGCTATGAAAGTTCGCGTTATAAATCGCTGACGTAATCGCTGTCTAATGGCATTGTCAAGGTATGACGTCATCAGGTTTATTTTGATAAACATTCGAATAACGGAGAATGGTACAGCACACAGCACGGCAAAGTCAATGCCTACTTTTTGGTATGATCAAATATTTGTTCTAGACATGCACTAAGATTGTATGTACTGAGAATTTTTGTACAATGTTGGAATTTGATATGACACGCGATTCAGCGATTAGATATAATATTATAGAACCTTGGTGTAATTGTTAAATTAACGAATAAAACCTTAAAGTTATATTATTATGGCTGTATGTAACTTAAACGAAGATATTACCATTCCAAATGGTATTACGTTGTACAGTATAAGTTATGAACAATTTCGAGCATATGAATGGTGGCTCAACAATCTAACTAGATAATCCGATAAGTCGACTACTGGTAGTAGCGTTACTTAACTCCTGCACGATGCAACCGGCACCCACCACTTTGTGCGTCGCGCGTCGGTTTCACCAAATTAAATTACTTATTATATGAATTTTCCTTTTCTTATTCCGGCGCTATAAGTGTTATCGTCACGCCCTTTTCACGTACAAAATAGAGTTTAATTTAATACAATGCCGCCACAAAATCTGTCAAACGTTAATTAAATAAACGCAGTATTTATTAGCTACAAGGATTCCGTGGGTGTTAACACAATTTGAAGTGAGTAGGAGGATGGTATGTCTAAGCCTGATAGCCTACCTTCATTGCCCTTGCTGACTCATAAAGGTTCCGAGATTCCAGAAACTCTTAGCTGGTTTATAATGCAATATTTTTATTCACCATATGCAAACACGACTCATTCGTCATTGTGCAACTAACTGGTCTTGTTTAAACCTTCATGGTGCATTCAACCGACTGTATTCAAGAAAGCAAACGACTTCCGGGGGTGAGCGTCGAATGAACGATTTTTATTTCAGGACAATAATATATGTAAGTACTATGATTTTAAACATTCTACCAATAATTCGAAACAAGTAAAAATTTTACCCATACCCACTCCATTAATAGCTCAACCACAACCACCATGGACAATCTAATTGACTCAACGTCCTTATTTGTATCCTTCAATGACTAGTAGACCACAAAAACTTCCCATACACGTCCCTATCCAATAAATAATGTTGCCGTATAAAAAATAAGCTTGTTGAACATCACGGCTCCAGGTTTGTCAATACGAGAATGTTTACCGACGCAATGCGCAAGTCTGCCGACGACCCTGGCTGGGCGCCAGAATATCAGCTGATTTGGACCCCGCTGGCTCGGTGGAATTTTTATATCCATTGTAGTGGTTATTGGTTTTATAGACGTATAGCTATGGGCTTGGATTAATGCCTGGAATTTGAATAAGTGTGTGTGGAATTATCTCACGATTATATCACTTGACTAGGAGTCATGGGTTCCTAGTCGGTGGAACTTTTAAGTACCTACATTGTAATAGTTGAAAGGAATTATGTACACTTGGTTATACGCTTAGGACAGATTCCTGGAATTTAAATATCCATGCGTCTAGGGAATTATGTCACTTGATTTGGAGTAATTGGTAGTCGATAGAAGTTTTATTTTCAGTGTGGTGTCTTGAAAATATATTGTTGGTAGATATTATCGGTCGTTATGGACTCTTTCACGGAACTGATACTATGATTCGATCATGACTTGTAATCTATAAATATAATGGGGTTACGGTAAAAGGATTTATTTGCAATTACGTCAGCATTTAAATCACAATATTTGAGTAATTGATTGACAAAATCTTTGCAGATTAAGTGATTGAAAACCGAAAATCGATTCATATCTTGACTTCTTCCTCTTTTCTCTGTAACCACCGAATAATTGCGCTCCCAGCAATGTTTTCTGTTCTACATTAGATCACTTTCTATAAAAAGTTGACGCCATTTTGCTCACCACTTTGTCGTTTTGTTTTACATTTAGCTACCCATCAGTCTCCTATTTAATAGTCTTTTTTAAAGTATGAACAAACTGCATATTTGAGCCGACTATGTGTTCTCATATATCGTTTTCCCCCACCCCATCTATACTCGTAAAAGTGCGATCGTCAGTCTGTAGTTTTTTACTGCAGCCGCGGTAATACTTTACGTCTAATAGCCATTAGTTCAACGCCCCTTGCTGGGCGCGCCCGCGCCTTGTCGTAATTAAAAGTGCCTAATGTCATTGTGATCCGTCTTTTACTGCGATAAAAGTTTTGTGTGCACTAAAAATGGATAGACTTTTACAAAAAGGCGTTTTTAGAAAAGCCATTTTTTGTGTGAACCTGAAACTTCCTCCCTATTTTCAACAAACGATTATAAAACTTGGCAAGTGGATGAGTGATGGCAGCGAACTGCCATCAGTTT
Organism: Gortyna flavago; assembly: GCA_963669345.1. Taxonomy (NCBI): domain Eukaryota; kingdom Metazoa; phylum Arthropoda; class Insecta; order Lepidoptera; family Noctuidae; genus Gortyna; species Gortyna flavago. The sequence continues at coordinate 2,493,142 of OY770135.1, forward strand.
CACGAACAAGGCTGTTGGCAACACTAAAGTTTTATCGAAAAACTAAACGAACATTTTTCATTAAGGTTTTCATGCCAAAAAACTGCTAAGTACATTGGATTTTCACATAACACATAAACTAGGTAGATATTAGCAAACGTTAGATAGATATATAAACAATCTACTTTCAGATTATCTCCTAAACAAACTCAGATTAACCTAAAATGTTTAGTTAGTTTAATTTTGCTATCTGACAGTTCAAACTGTGCGATTATTGCATGTTATCAAACCATGTACAGATTAATAATTGCATAATGAGTAACAACTAATACGGACCATTCAAACATTGATGATTGACATGCCATCGATACTTCCTTGTACAGACGCCAGCACATCAAACTACTACAATCTGTCAAATTTCTTTCATAGATTTTCAACTTTATCGCTAAAACGTAAGGTTCAAAGTTGATTGGGAAAATTTGACAGTTTCGGGTAGGTTGATGTGCTGGCATCTGTACTTAGTACATTACAACCCACAGACTTTTTTGCTTCGGAAGCCGAAAAAATACCAGCTAATTATTCTAAACGAAATCTACGCATACGTACTGGGCAGTGGTGGCCCAGTGGTAACGGAAGGAACTTACGAGTTGTAGGTCATAGGTTCGAACCCAGACAGGCGCTTTACTTTGTGTAAATTATTTCATCACCACTGCTCCCAAAACCGTGAAGGAAAACGTCGTGAAGAAAACGGTATGTTTTAGAACCAAAAATTCCAAGATATTATGTGACTTCTACCGACCCGCAATGGGCCCGCGTGGTGAATTACAGCCCACTCCCTCTCGAAATGAGAAGGCTTGTGTCCCTGTGTGGGAGATTAAATATCACATGCATTCAATAAAAGAAATAATAATATTCTTCGAAAAACCCATAAATTAATCTGAGTACGTAATCAGATATTCCCACTGCTGGGACACAGGCCTTCTCATTTGTAAAGAGCTATTTAAAACATGACCGTCTTTAATTAAAACATCCGATTTTTTCAACACCTTTCTCGTTGAGACAGGTACCTATCACATAATATACATACTTACACAAAGTATCACATGATGAATGTTTACCAATAGTCGAAAGATACAGAGCATGGCGATGTCGCGCAACCCCGATATGCGATCCACTTTGTGCCTGTACTGCAATCGTCTCGTCTATGGTAATGAGATACAATTTAGGAAGTTATAAATTGGAGCAGATTTTAACATCAAAGAGCATCAATCTGTCAAGGCTCTTACCAACTATGTTGGAGTCCAGCCTACCCAGATGAAGCTGAATACCAGTATTTTACATGGAGCGACTGCCTATCTGACCTCCACAACCCAGTTACGAAGTAACAAGAAACCCCTTCGTAAGAGTGATTGTCAGACTTTTGCTTCTGACGACTGTTAAATATTAACGAATGACAACCGGCATCTACGGCTTATGGTGCTTTCTGAGGCACGGAGGGGTCTCTATATGTAATAAATGGTCGGATCCACGAACGGATCGCGGCAATCGTGACCCGTGCTGTTATTATTTAGCCAGGAGCCCATCAAAGAGCATACTGATATAAACAGGATAGAAGAAGACAATAGGATACATAGAAAAAGAGCACAAGCAAACCAAAAGGGCAAAAGATGTTGATGATAACGAATTTTAAATGCCGGTGCCAGTATGGTCTGTCTTCAAGGTATGTCTTTGTAGACACTTTAGCAGTGACAGTAAAATTTATTTACAAATTCATAAAGGTATACATTCTAATTTAATTTTGTGACTGGCTCCTGGCTCGCTTCACGAGTTTTCATAAAACAATTTTAGAAAGCTTTTTATATTCGCTTTGTGCTTTTTGTCTTTGATTGAGCGAATGCTTCTGAAAGTAATTCCGTTACTAGGTTAATTGCGAAAAGGGAATAATAAATGGCGTCCCTAATTTAATTTTCCTTAGTAACTTCCTTGCCAGTCATACAATACTTTCTTTCGAAATTATAGTTTTCTATAAGATCCCATGTCACGTTGCGTTTCAATTTCATCTAACTATCATTAGCTACCACAACTCGCGTATCACGTCTTGTCAGAGAAACCGAAAGAATTAATTCTATATTACAATGTAAATCACTCTTGTTTAATCGAGTCACTTCTCTAATAGCGATCGCTGATTGCATAGCAATTGCACTTGCCTTTAATTTTATGTCCATCGCTTTCTCGTGTTACCTCACGTTACGTGACAGATTATGCTATTGCACTTACTGATTATGGACAATACGTTTAATTAACATAATATTTCTAATGTTAATTTTATTTACTAAAAGAATTTGATTGTCATAATCAATGATTATGTTCTTTTCGTACATGGTTTGTTCGGCGTCTGTGTTTCCTACCACATTTGACCCGTCTGCCTTCAAAGCAATACTAGTGAACAGGCATCTTCTGGGCATGCTCGTTCCATCATAGACCCTAACCATCTCTGTCCATCAAGCGTGATCGAGGTCAAGAGCAGGTCTATGTAGCAACAAAAATAAAAAGCAAGTGTTGTATGCTTACATAATTATGTATATCGTTAAAGATTAACGCCTGACATGATGAAAGTGTTACATTACGCACCCAAGCACGTCCGTAATATTAATAGCGTCCAAGTTGATGTAAGCTATGGTTCCAAGTAAGCCTCTCGACTCTGTCTTCTGTTTCTATTTCGATTTAACACTGTACAGATGCACTGGTAAACGAACCCGCGTTAAGTAAACATAATTATATCGGCTGAAACAATATCCCACCATATCGGCTTGCGCATGCGGTTCCATGCACGCACGCTGCGTACGCGCCGCTCCGCGCTCAGTCTGCGCTCCACGCGGCCAATGGGCGCACAACCGCCGACATTACTTTCTACATTCGAATTTCGATGCGCGTTCGCGAATACGAAATTGTTTTGTGTATTTCTTATTTTTCGTTATTTTTTATCTGCGAACATGGAAAGTGACTAGACTTGTGATTTTATTCTACAGTGTACAAACAAAACCCACAGGGTTTAATTGGATAGTAAACGGGCACGAAACGCAACGTTATCGGCGGAATGCGTAGAAATCGTTCCGCATGAACGATCCAATAGAAGACCTATCATGGAGGTAACCATCGGATTGTGAACTAGTGTACCATCGTCGATTTCAGGCATCGCTGGCTATTGTTTCATGGCTGGTGCGTCGGCAGCCGTTAGTACGCTTCTCTATATTTTTTACCAGGCACTCGTGTTTACTAACAATTATTGTAATGGTCCACCGGTCCATCTTTCCATATTAATGTTTAACCACCGTAATGTACCCCATTATGAACACTCATCATAGTAGCGAACACTTAAATTTCCACTAAAAGGTCTATTCCGGAAATTCACGACATTTTTCTAACAAGAAAAAGCACTTTATAGAATGAAGACATCTCGAACACGGGTTTAACTACCGGATGTTTACTGTGGGGGTGCATCTTGACATACCACCTCCCATCTGCGTTCACCTTGTACCTTAAACACATTAACAATACGGTGTATAACTCACTAGCAAGAGTATTTTATGGTTCTTCAATCTACTCACTTCTAAATCCGTATTTTCAGGAGTTGGATATTCGGTAGTTAGGATCTATATTTATGTTTCGTTCAGGAGTTTTAATGAGTCCCTTATAGTGGGCCGGTAGCCGTGAACCCGATTTCTTGAATGAAAGTGATGAATAATTTATTGATTCACAAAATGTAAAAGTTATTGACCGGCTTGCTATAATTACATGATGGTCTTAAAAGCTATGAGTTCAAAACTTTTAATTGATGGCAATAATTGTATTGATATTAAATTACCCACGGGGTTTATGATGATCATAAGTGACCGCTGTATAATTTTGCTTGTCCCAAGAGTCCACTAAAGTACTTCAGTAATCCCTTTCTTCCATAAGTATTCGTGGAAAGCTTGTAAGTCTAATATATAAATAACAGTGTAGGTAAATGTGCCTTCCAAACTTCCAATCTTTATTCAACAACATTATTCATTTATTGTTTTCAGAACATGCATAATTATGTTGTAACAAAATAACACAATGCCTTCAGATTGAAGAGTTAACGGTTGGAATGAACAACCTTCAAACATCGCACCAGCCCACGTCGCCACCTTAGTTGAACACATTATGAGAACATTAAGCCTGAATCACTGTCATGAATTCTAAACTCATTAATAAATCAAACAATGTAAATTTTTTTCAAGGATCATGAATGATACGATGATCTGTTTTTTGCTGGCAGTACTTTAGGTGACCCTATAGCATAATCAGGATCCAGTGCGGGTTGGCGGATGTCACATGCCTTGGAATTTTTGGTTCTAGCACATGCCGGTTTCCTCATAATGTTTTCCTTTACCGTTTTGAGGTGACGCTATAGGCTTAGTCACAACTTTTTAGCAGTTGTAAAATTTTAAAAGAAAGTATGACAGGCCTATACTTAATTAAGTAAACGGAGAATACACGCCTAAATAATTTTAACTGTAAATGTCGGCATCGGACATAAGGTGACCGTTATGTATAACATCCATTTTAATAACGGTAAATACAATTTTTGATTGCAAGGTCGAGTTACAGACAATAGACGATCCCCTCGATGAAATAGAAGATAATCAAATTAATTCAAACGAAAAAAAAGTCACCTGCTGACAACAGTTCTTTGAACCGGCTATTAGTTTAGCGTCAGACATTGAATGTAGAACCGAATACCGAAAAACTTTGAGACGGAACTTAGACATAGATTAACGTAGTGTAAATATTTTAGATTGTAGAAGAAGAGGGTGAATGAAAACAGTTTGGAGAGGTGTTATCAAAACAATATCCAAGGTGTTCAGTTTAGACAATCGATTGCAATACGAGCTCCTTAAATGTATGAAAGTAGACTTGATTGAAATCTTTAGACAATGCCATTTTGTTCTGTTAACACTGCTGTAAATTGAATTGAAGAATGGCGGAGCTGCAGCCTGATGTAGGGTTTCCTAATTTTACTTTTTGTTGCCAGCATTATAAGAAACTTAGTTTTTGTCTAGCACCAACACTTACCCTAGCAGTACGAAATACCTTCTCAAACTCAAATATTTTATTGCACTCTTGTGACCAGTAAATGTTATATTCAAGGGGTCCAACCCCTGACATGAACCCTGTGCATTCCTCTGCCTCTATTTATTTCTTATCAAGTTCCAGACATCATCTGGCATCGATAATGACTAATGCCTATTGTTTTCTTTAATTTACATTGGCATCGTGCATTCTTACATCTATTAGAGCATAGAACCTACTTGCATCACAATCACTTAGTTTCTCAATTTGTATGATTCTCAGTATTACTGTGTGTGGCGCATGTGCAATATTAATTTGTAATCATAATCATTTCGAGCGGTGATTGTGAGAGTTGGCGCAAAAAATATTTGATGTATTCGCGAAAGAAAATACTGTTACGAATAGTTAACTAGAGTTATTATCAATCTATATCACAACATTAATTAAAATACTTCCAAACTCCAAAAAGGTTAGGAATCCAATAGTAACTAACTTTTTAGCATAGTCTGACTATTTCTGTAAATTGATATAATGTGAATCAGTTAATTTGCTGTTCCCGTAGTAACTTTACTATAATCAATGGTTTTACCAAGATCATCAATATCGTTAAGTATCCTTAGTTTACTGTCATCTATAACATCATTTATATCCTCTCCTTTGTTTAAATGTTATTTATTAATTGTGCTACTTAAGTCTTGCTATTGTTTCATGCAGTTAAAACATTGAACTTACGTCAGATATCCGTCTTGCGGGCCAGTGTCGTCTTCTCTTACATCATTATCGATCGGTGCTATGTCCAAAACATCTCCAATACCAAAATCTGCAGCGTTCTTGACCTACGTTCACCTAAAAATAAATACTGAATTACCTAACTTGTTACAACCGGTCGGTGGAGTAACGACCGTGCTCGAGTAAATTTGCTTATAATTAGTACAGTGAGTCAGCCTCGGGAATAGAAGCGTGGCGCTACAGTAAACGGGTCAACACTAGTGAACAAGGAGTTATTACTTGGAAGAATGCACATCTGTGCAACAATTGTTTATATGCTACACTTTTTATTAACGCCTCATTTAATTTAAAAGTTTCAATGAGGAGTTCTAGCGGTTGTAGCAGGACCATTTAACATGTGGCTCAAATTAATTTGTGATACTGAAGAATTTTGTTGGTGTCTTTGTTAATAATTATGTTGTTTGTTTTTCGTCACACGCGTCATTAAAAACTGATCAGGGTTAGTTAAAAGTCCATGGGTAGGTACTAAAAACTATTCCATAGTCATAGTAGTATTTATATCTCCATCACAATAGAATATAGAATATTGCTATGTACTTTCTTTGTTCTTCGATCTAAAGAAAATCTCAAGTGAGCTAGTTAGAATGACAAGCAAGTGTACGAAGAAAGTGGGTTATTGTGGTGCTTCTTGACAATGAGCCAGAGTAAAGTCTCATCTATTAGTTACCGCTACGTTACTTTCTGTGTAAACGCATATTGTTACTACTATTTGGATTAACCTGATACATGAAGAATCACAAAGTGGATCCACTATAGATTTACGATTCTTAAGTTTCGATTCTAAATAATTATTTAGTAAATTGGTTACTTTCATTAATCAATTTTATTTTTACCAAATTCACCGTATGTGACTGGATATCTTGCGCAGAGTCATGCAGCGTTTTTGTGTTAAGCGAAACGACCCCCGTTAAAAGTCTTGATGTATACAATGTGCAAGATTTTGTCATTTTAATAATAGTATGCACTTAATTCATCCTCTCAACAGTTTCTTTCGCACGGAGACATCAATAATTTGTATGAACTAAGATATATAATCACAATATCGTCGAGAGCAATAGCCGCGTCGTGTAGTCCATCTGCTTCCAATTTCCATTGAAACGTGTGATCTAAATACAGTGGAGGCCATCCATCATCAAGGTATTCTTCAAAAGCGTCCAAAACAGCGGAACACACTGATTTTAAATAGAATTCTCTAGAATATATCTTTTGGAAATATTTTTTTCGTGTTCGTTTCGCTTAGGATTTTAAAGGGAGCATGGAACTTTCCGATATTTCTCATAAACTCACATTATTGCTATTAAGCTATTAAGGACAAAGGAAGCTTACGGTTTGCTATTTTCATTTCTCTTTGCATCTGTCGCGCCCAGAACGTTCGGTTATACTTACACAAAGCTCCAGCTTGCACGAAACTGCACCAATGCAATTTACATATTGATTATCAACTTCGTGATTTATAGTTTGTGCTGGTGCAGGAATAGTAACAGGTGGCTGGGTTAAATAGGAACACTAGTAAGTAATTTGGTTATCTGAATACTGAATTGCTATAATTATTATGTGCCTGTTCTTATAATATTTATTTGCCTATTTCCAATACTAGATAGTATTGCTCATCCTTTTCGGATAATTCAGGCGTGATGATATGCTATTTCCAATACTAGTGCTTTCAGCAAATTTTTTTTGCTTGCCTTGTCTTCAGGTATTTTTAAGTTACTACCCAGAACTGTACCAGAATTTACATAACTATTTACAACAGTTAGGTTGTTGAATCGATAAAACATAAAAGCGACATTGGCAATGAAAGCCCGGAATAAACGACTCCGGCATTTCCATCGAACGATCACGAAACATGTAAAATATGTAAATCACATTTTGTACTTTTAACTTTTAATTCCGTCTATTTGCTTTCTACTGATTAGAAAACTATTGGATTTACTGTTTCTTTAATGACGGCTGTAGATGTAACATTTGCGAGTTTAATTGCGCTTTCTTTTTGCGGTTACTATGTTTTTATTTCGCACCTAGTGTCCTTGTGTCTACGCCAGCATGTAACATTCTTCGCTTAATGGTTTCACCTTAGTTACCAGTCTTTATATTTAAAAAGCTGAGATATGATTATTAACGGTACTTATCAAACAAAATATACAGAACATTTCCTGAACAGCCCTCATCATCTCTTCTCATATACACATAGATTTACTTGGACTTCCACCCATACGGGTTAAACGAAATTGGTCAAGTCTGATATTCGTCAAATCGTCTTTTTGTCCAATTACGAAATTTGCCAAATACGCTATTCGTCAAGTCCATGTACAGTCAGTACATACACAACTCGCTGAGTCATATTTAATTTTCAACCATTAGCAAACAGGTGCACTCGCTGTTTAATTACTTCTTAATTAAATGCTCTAAATATATCAGACTGCAATCTCAACACATAAAAGCGTTAAAACACATTGCAGGTGCAAAAAAATAAAGCTAATGCTCAACGATGACTCACGCGCACGTGAGTGAGCGTCTGTGCGTCTGCGCAGACCGATGACACACAATCGTGACAACGGACATCACTTTTTAAATCGTTCATATTTTTTACAAATGATATTAAAATTATATCCCTCAATGAGGAAATTCAATGCTTTTACGGTCAAGTATGATGGATGGGTGACCATGACATGCTCCTGACCCCTTCACAGCTCTTGTAGATACCGTGTAAAGGAGAGAGTCACCCATTGTTAAACGGGACGAAGGGGTCTTCGTCCCGTATAACAATGGGTGACTATGTTTTCCTTAATTAGGTATAACCGGGTGGTTATACCTAATTAAGGAAAACATACGTCTTCAAGTACATTCATTGCAGCCATGTGAAAGACTAGCCTCATTTTTGTTGTTACATTTTAATGTGGTTTTGGTGAACTCGTGAATGTCCGTCATAAATTCTCGTATTAGTTTTACGATGTCTGCAGAATGTTAGTGTGCAGTTTTCTTTATTATGCGCCTGTAATGTATTCTTTGGCCTGCAATTTTGACCTAGTAAAATTTTAGAGTGGTCCTGAGTCGGTCATTGCTACCGAGATTTAGTGTATCAACCCCAGTAGCTGTGATAGACACAACATCAAAGATAAAGCTAGATGATCATTTTGCAGGATCACCCGTGAAAAATGTTCTGTTAAATTGTTTAAAACATGGTTATGATCCAAAAACTGATTTGAAATATTAACCGTGCATTTATTAAAATGATGAAATAAAATAAAAAAGAACAACTCTAGAACCGACCGCTAAATGCGGAGATTAAAATATATTTGATCATAATCGATTACAATCTTCCATTCACCACATAAAAACTGTTCAACTAAAACAAATTAACATTTTTATACTTCGCAGTCGATAACAACAAATAAAAAATTTTTCAATAAATAAATCTTCGTTTCAACATCTCCGGAACTCCTGCGATCATTCCTTACATTCCGATGAGATCAACTGGCTTCAGTATGTGTTCTAGGCGATCGTAACTCATTCATTTAGGTAGTGGTATCTTTGAATACGACGTTACAATTTATGTCCTTCTTGTCACTCAGTATAGCAAGGTCTGCTGCTAACTGTATATGTCACAGCAAGTCATGTAACGTCTACGTCAGCAATAAGGCGGACCTTTTTACTGATGACTGACGTCACAGAACAGTGTAAAGATCAGATATTCTAAATATGAATGGTCCTATCAATATTCGTCACTAAGAAGGCAGGCCGTGGGCGGTGAATTTGTAAAGGGTTAGCTTCCAAGTTACACAGAGTATAAAAATAACACTGCTAGATCAGACCAACCTAATCCTAAATAAAACTTCGCCTCCACAATGCAACCCTCTTGTTAAATTTCTTTGCCTTGTCTCACCTAACCAGTTCAGAGCCACGTTTGAGCGGTGTTATAATCTGAAACTTGCAGATGATGATCACATTCTATTATTATTTCAGTCCTAGGTCTGCTTGAGCTGGCAGCCTGGCATTACTATTAATCTATGACAATAACTCTTGCAAGATCAGAGCAGTTTTGCCCTCAATCTGTCTGAGAATGAAAACTGGTTCAACATTTGGGTCAGTGTACCTAAGTGTTTAGATTATTTCAACGCCAACTTTATTTCAATGTATCGTGTTTATTAGGTGCGTTGAATTTAAACACTATTCTTATTTGCTCTAGTCTTCATCAAAAGTCTGCTGTTTGTACTCTCCTGGCTTCTAAATTCCGTTCCTTGTCCATTCGTTTCTTCCATTTCTTTCTCCTATTTTTGTTGTTCTTCAGAAGAAGAATAAGAAGATTTTGTTACGTATTTCGATCATCCATGAGGTATATTCTCTAAGTCCGTTAACGAAGATACGGGTACGGGCACGTCCGAAAGTAGTTGATCCGTCAAATCAAGTGTCTAATTCAATTTTTTCCGACGGGAACAATCTCATGGGGAGTAGAGGGAGAGTAGGGACAACTGTCAAATCGTGTTTTCATTCATTCTTAGTTTGGGCCCCGAACGGAGTAGGTAACGCCTGTAACTTCGGCCCCTTGTTTTCTTGGCCTGAGACTCGATCAGGCTTTCTGTTGAACCCAGTGGTTACTGGTTAGTCCTCTCTACTTACCTCAGTGTTGCTCAAATAGTTGGCAGGGTTGCGGTATGCTGTCGTAATTAGTCACTACTATTATAAATTGTGATCTATATTCAAGTATCAGTAATGCATTAATAAGCAATACCGATCATATTTGTTGGTATTAATACATGGTTCATCTGTAGGTTTTATATTTGGTACGCTTTCGTTGTCTTTAGCTTTTAATCATCAGTGTAGGTCGTTAACATCAAAATCCTCTGGGTCTCTACTTTACGAGTTTCCGCGGAGAGTAAATCATAAGGACCCAATATTTAATCATCACGGTGGAAATATTGTATGGTTCTACATGACATATGTATCATTATCATTCTATGTATCTACATGACATAGTGAGCGAGTTGGTAACAACCTCCGAGGTAACAACCATTACCACCATTGTAATAATCGGTGTAAATTATTCTAACTGCAGTTGCTGCAACATTGCCATGTATTTGTTACAGTGACTGACATATCATTGTCTTTTCGCCCACCATAATAATACACGTCTGATAAAATTACATAGTGCCTCGTCTTAAGTAATATTCTTTACATAAACCCAGTATTTAAATATTTTGAAACAGTCTTGATGTGACTAGGATGTAGGCGTGTTTCTATGAACCATACATATTAACCAACTAGATCAAGGACCTAGGATTAACTTGAATTGGAAGCTTATTTGCGCAAATTTATCAATTTGGTCCAATTTAGATCGATTGGCGACTCCAGACAATCAAACAATTGCCGCTTTTACTTTAGATACCAGATAAGACTAAGAACTTTAATTGTCTTGCAAACATTCTCTATATACGGACTAGTCACACCCAGGACCATTAACAGTACCTACATATCAGTAAAAGAAGTTGTAAATATCTGGTCCTTGCAATTTAAATTGATATTCGATTTGCAAAGACCTTCTATAGCTAAGGACCTAAGGTATTAGAATTAGCTTCTATTAACACTTTAATCCTAAGTGCCTCGCTCGATACTTGGCTAGTTAAACCCTGTCGTATAAAGAAACCCACGACACTTCACTTAATCCCTTAAAAGGCTTTACGATCCCATTTATAGCACAAGTGCTTATTCGAAATATCGATACGGAATCGATGCATCGCCCACTCGTATCAAAAGCCTTTTCCTTAGGAAGTTAGTTGGCTTCCAGATCAACTAGATGCGATCTGTCGTCTGCTGCCAATTAGTGTTGAAATTTGATATCTAGTGAATCATTTCCAGGTTCTGTCTGCTTGTCTCATCATCATCCGCCCTTACCCCAATTTATTTGATATCCTTAACTACTGTTACCTCAGTGTTTACTTTCTTTCCAGCCTTAACATCTTTCACAAAACCTATAATTTTTTTCTTATACTCATCGCA